>CM062810.1:688826743-690298065 GCA_031772625.1 Pinus tabuliformis
AACTATAAATGAAATTGAACCTGAACTTTGTGAAAGAATAGAACATATACTTAATTCATGCCTTGCATTAAAATGAAATCAACACACCTTTAACGAGAAAGAAAATAATGCGAGGGAGAACAAGCTGGGTTAGTTGGGCCTAGCCAACCAACTCATTTCCCTATTTAAGAAACTTGGAAACTCAGCTCTCAACAACGCATCAACATAGAATTAAAATGAAATATTGAAATAACATGGCGCAATACCTTTATATTAAATTTCAGAATTAGCAAATGTACATGATGAAATCGAATCCAGCCCAGGATGAGGTGATACAGCAAAATTGCAAAATACCGAGTTACAATAGCATTGCTATCGCTATCACTCGCTATCATTTTCTATCTGAATCCTACATTATATACATCCCTTTAGGCCTGCAGCTGTAACAAAGTTACATTCAACGTTACGATATAAGCCTTTCGGTTGTAACAAAACACTAAACTTAAGCATTCGGCCAACGACCTGATCTCTATCATATCCTTGACTTATCTCCGCTCCGAGCCCAACTCAAGATGACTGATTCTGAACAAGATGTCTGCGTTAGGTAGTGAGCTGTCACAGAAGTTTAGGATTCGTCAATGGTGCAGGAATCCTACCTGCACTATACCATGCTAAAGAAATAATTAATACGTTGCTTACCAAATACTTTAGGAAAGAAGATATTAGTTGCAAAGAATATTAAAGGTATAAAATCTATAAAAATAATCAATTAAGTACATTGTAACTCTTAAATATGAAAATAAAAAGCTAGTGCAAGAAAAGGCATGATTCTTGGAATAGTGCTGGAATAAGGAGGTTGCAAGGTTAAAACAAAGGTATAAGGTTATGAATTCGAAATAGGAAAGGGGTTAAAAATGAAGCAATTTGGCCTACCAACATCCTCTCCTCCCTATGATGTTGTATGTCCTCACACAACCTTTACCTACTGTAAAAAAAACCAAAACGAAGGAGCCTCCCTTCAATCCTAAACTTGTATGTTGATCCCTGCTTTAACTGTCTTTGCCTTCCTGCCTCGAGCCTTCTTGAGTTGATAGGTCACCTTTTTAAGGCGTTTATAGAACTTTGAGGCCCAAAATTTCCATATCTTGACTTTCCTTTTCTACTCTTTCACTTCTCCTGTCAACTATGCATTTATCTGCTTTTTCATTGTATCCTGCTCTTTCATGGCTTGGTTTAATATCTCCACACCATAAGCATGCTGCTTGAGCTCTTCTATCTGATTGTTTAGAAAAAGGGTGGATTTTTCTATTCCCAATTCCTCTGGTGCAAAATTCTCGGTAGTCGATTCCAAACATGTGTCGACATCATTAGGGTCAAGGTTATCTTGGCTACCAAGTTCCTGCATTTCAACATCGTCAAGGGTTTCAATACCCGGAATTTCAATGTTACTAAGGGTCTCAGTACCCAGAACTTCAATGTTATCAAGGGCCTCAGTACCCTTCATATTCACCTTACCAGGGGTTTTAGTACCCGGAACTTCAAAATTATCAAGGGCCTCAATACCCTGCACATTCACCTTACCAGGGGTTTCAGTACCCGGAACTTCAAAATTATCCAGGGCTTCAGTGTCCCATGCCCCATCTTCCATCTGACCCTCCACCGGGTCTTTTATTGCACTCGACATCATTTTCATCTTCTTCATCTTACCAAAGAGGACTGACAAGGGTGTGTCATCTTCCTTCTCCGCATAGTCTTTGTTGACCACTATATGGTCTGCCACCTCAGCGAGGGCTGAGAGTTTATTGTTACCTGGTGAAGAAGGTGGTGAGTCGTCCAATAGTATCGGGGAGGTCGACTGAACATGACCCACCCTTGAAGAGGCAGTCCTTTTCTTGGCCGATCTCCTGGTCTCGGTAGGGCACAAGGTCAAGGTTTCTGATTTCCTTCCTTGCTTGCACTCTTCTTCTTGGACGACTTCCCTGCACCTCGTCCTTGAAACTCATTTCGAAATTCTTCCCAGGTCACATTTTTAACCTCCAGTTCCTTCTTGATTAAAATTGTGATCAGCCTGTGGTATAACTTGTATGCAACCTGGCTTGACTTCCCTCTCTGAACACCTTTTGACATTTTCTCTAAGCTCCTGAGCAGATAATAGGGAAAATTAATGAGCTTACCAGACTCAAAATGCAGGAGAAATTGTGTGTGATACAGGAAGGTCAATGAATAATGACCCTCACATGTGAGAAACTTATGAAATACGTAAAGGAGGTCATTCCATTTCCCAAGCATAGCGTTACACTAGAGACCGTTCTTCCAGTCCACCTTTTGCTTCGGGTTGACCACAAATCAACGCCACAACTTCTTCTCAATCTTCTCCTTTTTAAACCATTTTTCTCCCATTGCTTCTAACCCTGTAGCCTGAGATTTGACTCCTCTGTGACCGTAAATTCCAGCGAACCCACCTTGGCTCGGCTTCCATCAAAAGTCTGGGCAAATGCTAGCGCCACGACTGAGTCGAATCCATCAATTTTTTGCAGAAACGGGAGGAACCCAGATTCCTGCAATATTGCAAGACTATTTCTATACTCGGTTGTTTGCTCCATCTCCTTCATGGACCGTGGTTCAATCCTTACAGGCGCCATTTCTCTGTTTGAATTCACCCAATCTCTGTCTAAAACTTTGGAAGAGTATTACAAATGAAGAACTCAAAGCTTTGTCGAGGGATTTATGATGGTCGAGCTATACATCTGCCGCTATATTGGCCACCTTCCAAATGGTCATGCTCCATCATTAAGATTACACTCCTGGGATGGATGTGAATACGAATTGGTTCAAGTACAGGCAGGCGATGATGATTGGGAAAGGCGGCGGTTTAGATAATGATTCGATGTAACGGTCATGCGAGGTCGGATATGAGGTAAGGCCATCATTGATAGGTGATGAGTCTTTCAAGAAGAGGTAAGTATTGGATTTCAGGAGAATCGTACCATCCCACATTCACTTCATGATCTCACATAAGGTGTACTCAGTACTCATTAAAAAGATGAGATTTCATAACCTAAAATATCTTTGTACTTAAACAATTTCTTCCTAATTTAGTAAATGATAAAACAAAGTGTTAACCATAATACAAATTATTGAATGCCATGATCTATAGGTGGTGTAGTCATTCTGCCTGTACAAAAAATTTACGAAACAAAGATAAGCTTTTCAATACACATTTTTGCACCAGGTGTTCCTGCACTATATTTGCATTGAGACCATTGTTCCTACACTAGAACATGTGTTTTCATAATTGGGCACGCTCAACAGTGTGGATTCCTATACTAAACGTGCTTGCACTGAACAGCTTTCATTGATCATGATTGCACTTCAACATGCCTGCACTGAACATGCTTGCACTCGAACACACATTCCTGCACCAGGGATATTTGTAGCATATCTGGAAAGAGAAAGCAAACCAATTTTTTTTTGATAGGATATAATTCATAGGCTGGATTTGAAAAAATTGTTGGATATACAAGGGAGGTTTTATTCGCCAGTCTTTGGTGTTGATATATGCCTTCTGATCTGACTTGTGAGTTCACATTAGATCCTGCAATCGATCCATGAGGGAAAAAAAGAAGTGGGAAAAAGGGTAAATTTTAGAATGGGAAGGAAATTACAACAGGGAATTCAAGAGTGAGACCACCAAGAGGGACAAATTGAAAAGGGATTTTGGGGAAAAATTTTCAAGGGGAAAAGAGGGAAATATGAAATCGGATAGGGAAAGTTTCTTTGAAGAAATGGATGGGAAATTTCATGAGATAAAAATAAGAAAATAAAGGGGATTTTTTTTACGAAAATGGGAATAGAAGAAGGGCATAATTTCACCTAAAATATGCCTGTATGGTGATGATCTAAAAAGTAAATGCAGTGAGAATTGAGTATTGCTTGGATAAAAAATTTTGTGTCGGCTATCTCAAACTTGGACAAGGGCTCGGTTCCTACACTTGAACCTGCTTCTTCTTGGTGATAGTCAACACAACTAAAAATAAAAAAAAAACATTCCCATTTTATTAGAATTTGATCTTCCTTCCAGCAAGCTGGTTTTCAGGTTGATCCTTCTGCAATCATGTTAGTAAAACTAATTTTCACAATCACGGGAAAATATTTTTTTCTTTACCTTTTTTTTTTAAATTTTTATTATTATTTTAATTTTTGGATTTTCTTTAAACTTTATTTCAAGAGAGAAGAAATTAGATCACAATAGGCTGGCATAACCACCTACCAACTGAATTTCAGACTGCTGCTGCACTTGCTGCATGAAATCTTCCTTTGTGAGGGGCTGGAAGTATGCTTTAAGCCTATCCCCTTTCACAAGGAAAACTGAATTTCGCCCATCGATAGTTTTGACTTATACAACCCCATTGTCGAAAACATGAATTACCTCATATGGTCCCGTCCAACGAGTATGGAACTTCCCTTTAAATTTTTTAAATATAGAGTCCTAGAGAAGTACCCAATCACCTGGTTGGAACTGTTTCTTCTTGATAAAATTGTCATGCCACTTCTTGCGTTGTTGCTGCACTAAAATGTTTTGTTGAACAACATCCCTCCGAAATTCATCCAACTTGTTTAAATGCAATAAACATTATTGTTGTGCTTCTGAGAGATCCAGACACAATTGAACTGTAGTTCTGAAAGTCTCTATCTAAAATTCAATCGGCAAAAGGACTTTTTTCCATACACCAGCTCATATGGTGTATGCCATATTTTATTCCTCCAAGTGGTTTGATAAACCCATAAGGCTTTAGGCAATTGGCTGGCCCAATCCTTCTTGTGCATGTTTACATTTTTGGTGAGGATGGATTCGATCACCCTGTTTGTAGATTCCACCTGGCCATTTGCTTGTGGGTGGTACAGTGTAGATTTCCAGTGCTGAATCTTATATTGATTCATGACTTCCTGTACCAAGTTAGAAACAAACTGTGGTCCATTGTTAGAAACAATTTCTCTAGAAACACCAAATCTAATACAAATTTCATTAAATAGAAAATCAACAACATCTTTCTCAGTGGCAAAAGAAATAACTTTAGCCTCTACCCATTTAGTAACAAAATCAGTACAAACCAAGATATGTTTTTTTATTTAAATATGTGGGGTTTATGGGTCCTATGAATTCAATAGGCCATTTTTCAAAGGACTCGATCATAACTTGAGGACATAAAGGAATTTCATTGGCTTGAACAGGTTGACCCATCCGTTGACAACTATCACAATGCCGAACATATTGCTTGGCATCCTTAAACAAAGAAGGCCAAAAATAGTGAGTACGTAAAATTTTATATGCAATTCGTTTATCAGTGAAGTGGCCATTGTAATGTTAATTTGGGCATATTTTAAGATATCAAACATTTATTCATCTCTCAGACATCTACGAATAACAAGATCTGGTCCAGTGTAAAAGAGGTCTCCCTGTATCCAATAATGCGAAGCACTTTTCTGAATGATATTCCGCTTTTGTTAGTTATGTCAACAAACCATGGGGATTTTGCTGTCATAGCAAAAAGATGCTCATCAAGGAAATCATCATCAACATGAATTAGTTCACGAGGATTATTTAATCTAGAAAGGTAATCAACTACAACATTAGACTTTCCTGGTCTATCAATAATTGTAACATTGAATTCCTGTAATAAAAGTAACCACCTAGTCACTGTACGGCTAGTTAAAGGTTTATTCATTAAATATTTTATAACAGAATGATCAGTATAAACTTCATATCCTGTAATGTAATGTCTGAATTTATTAATAAAAAAATAACGGCTAAAAAATCTTTCTTAGTCACTGTATAGTTAAATTCGACAAGTGACAAATTTTTACTGATGTAATAAATAACATAGGATTGTTTATTCTCCTCTTGTCCTAAAGCTGCACCAATGGTAGTGTCTGAGGCATCGGAGGAAATGTGAAATGGTAGGGACCAGTTTGGTCCTCTCAAAACTGGTGCCTGTACTAATTTTTCCTTCAATGTCTCAAACGACTATTGGAAAGCTGTGGACCAGGAGAATTCACTATCCTTAGCTAATAATAAAAAAAGTGGGGTAGCAATCTTGGAAAAATTCTCAATGAATCTCCAGTAATAACCAGCATGTCCTAGGAAGCCTCTCACTTCCCTTTGTGTTTTGGGTGTAGGCAGACGAAAAATAACTTCAACTTTAGCGGGGTCTACCTAGATACCTTTGTCAGAAACCAAATGACCAAGAACCACTCCTGATTTGCACATTAATCTACATTTTTTATCACTCAAAGCAAGATGAGCCTCTTGGCAACGTAAAAGCACTTTTTCTAGATTTTTAAGAGCTTCATCAAATGAGTTACCAAACACAGAAAAATCATCCATATAAATCTCAACACATTCAAGATCAGCAAAAATAGCCAGCACAACCCTCTAAAAGGTGGCAGGTGCATTACACAACCCGAAAGGAAGCACTCGATAAGCAAATGTACCCCAAGGGCATGTAAAGGTAGTTTTGTCTTGATTTGAGGGTGTGATCTGGATTTGGTTATACCCACTAAAGCCATCTAAAAATGAAAAGTACTTTTTACCGGAAAGGGTATCTAGCACTTGATCGATGAAAGGAAGGGGCAAGTAATCCTTGAAAGTGGCTTTGTTTAATTCTCAATAATCAATGCAAATATGCCACCTCCCATATTTCTTAGGGACTATGACTAGTGGAGCAACCCATTGACTGTCAGAAATGGGATAGATGAAATTAGCATTTAAGAATTTTTTTAATTCCTCTTTAACAATATCTCTTAGCGTGGGATTCATTTGTCTCGGGGGTTGTCGGATAGGTCGGGCTCCCTCATGAATATAGATATGATGAGTACAAGGATTAGGAGGAATGCCTTTCATGTCTTCATAACTCCAAGTGAATGCATCCAGGTGATCTCGCAACAAGGTAACAAGCTGCTCTTGTTAAGATAAATCCAGGTCTCAGCAAATGTGTAAAGATTTGCTTGGACTAATTTCAACAAGAGTGATCTTGGGCTCAAGAGTATAGGAAGATGATGCTACAGTATAGGATAAGGAAGGTTTGGAATCTGAATTTTCTTGAAAATATAGACTAGAGATGTAATGAAGTGTATCAAAGTTAGGCATAGTGTCTAAATTGTTCAAGAAATCTCGTAATTCACCCTCTTGGGTAGACTTAGTATGATGATGAATCAAAGAAACAGATCAGGTCCGCTCATCACTACTGCCATAATCTAACCATAAAGTGTCCTTGAGTTCCCGCATAGATCTAGCAAGTGGATATAAGGTGACCTTTTCCCTAGAGTCTCCGTGTGAAATGTACATATCACTGTAGTGACATACAATATAAGCATCGGTTGTGGCAAGCCATGGTCATCCCAGAATCAAAGGATGTCCTCCCACTGGATTCTTTGGTTGAAGCACAATGAAATCCGTGGGGTATTCCCATGAATCTATAGAGACAACCACATCATCCAATACTCCATCAGGCTTGATTTTAGATCTGTCTGCAAGTTCAAGCATGGTGGGTGTAGGACGAATATGGTCCAACCCAAGTTGTTCCATGGTTTTCCTGGTCATAACATTGATGGCCACCCCCAAGTCTATTAATACATTAGAGACAAGGATATCACCTATCTAGACAGAAACAACTGGGTTTCCAGGATCTGTATATTTCTCCATTGATACGCATCATGTCATTAACTTAGCTGCTCTACCAACAAACTGAATGGTCTGAGGTTCTACTCTCTTCCTCCCTGGATTTTTAAGACATAACTCCCTAATGATCTTTGTGCAGATGGGAATTTCTCTAATAGCCTGAAGTAAAGGAACCTTTATGCAAAGATTCCTTAACTCTGAAGCCAGAGTGGACTCGGGGTCACTCTTCTCCATAGCCAACCTCTCTAGATAGGGAGGTTGGTTTGAAGAAGATGGTGAATCTGAAGGTACGAGAATGGGTTGAATGGTGACATTGTTTTTCGAATGATTAAGAATTGCCTCCTCATTTTTCTCCTCAATGATCACCATGGGTTGTTTTTGTTTTTCTGGTTTAACTACCCTTACCGGTCTCAATTGAAGCTCATTTATCCCAACCAAAAAGGTTCGATAGGTAGAAGAAGGGGATGGTCTAACCAAGTGAATCAATTGTACCACCTTATTAGTAGGATTCGGTACGAGTTGAGCAGATAGTGGAGGTTGTCTAAATGGTGGTGGCAAAGGCAATGGTGGCGTTGGTTGACTCTGCTGAGGTAGAGAGGGAAAAAATGGTTGTGACATATGGTGTGGTTCATATGAAGGAGGATATGATGGCATCTGAGTAGTATAGGAATGATGTGAATGGTTTGGTCCTCTCCATCCTTGCTGACAATTTTTAGAGGACTTTCCATGGTGAAAATTGTTTCTGTGCTGCCAATGTTGAGAGTGATTATTATTATTGTTATTATTATAGGAATATGGAGGTGCATTATAACCATAAAAATGTGGTTCAGGAACCATACCTGCACTTACTTGTGGCCAGTTCCTTCGCGCTCCCATGGCATGTAATGGCTCAGGTTTAGAATGCTCTCCTTCAAATACAACTTTCAATCCAGGTATGGAGGGGAATTCCTCAGTGGCATGGTTCTCTGCACAAATCACACATTTATTAGCACTCTTTATATCAGTAGGACACTCTCTTAAAGGATGCTTTTTCCTACATTTTGGACAAAAAATAGATAAGGACTCTTGTTCTTTTTCTAGTTTTTGCTGGAATTTCAAAGCGTTTATTTGTTTTCTAACAGTATTCATTATTTCAATTTTCATATTGTCCATTTTATTCTCCAAGCCAATAATCATAGCATCTGTAGATCCCAGTTTGTTAGTTCTGCTTTGACCTCCTCTAGTGGATCTAGATTGATTTCGTGAGAACTTCCTACACAAGTCACAAATTCGTTCAAAAGTTTTCTGAGCAATATCTCCTTCTCCTAACAAATTCAAATTATGTCTAGAATCCTTAGTAAGCCCTCGTAGGAACAAGGTTTGAATGGTACTTAAATCAAATTTGTGTTTGGACCTTTGGAGTATATACAAAAATCTCTCTAAGTAGTCCTCCAAAGTCTCATCATCACCTTCTACAATGGTGAAGATTTTGTCCTACATTTCTCTAGTTTTACAATATTCCTGATATTTATTTAGAAACACTCTCTTCATTTTCTCCCAAGAACTTATAGTGTTTCCTCCTAGTCCCATGAACTAGCACAAGGCTGAATCCTTGAGAGTTACAGGAAATAATTTTAATTTCTTGACATTTGAAGAATAATCGTAACTCCTACATAGCATATCAAACTAAAAAAGAAATGAATCTCGGTCTTCATGCACCTTACCATGAAAATGCGGAAGAGTTGAGGGTGAAATATTCTTCATTTTCACATTCGTTTCAGAATTCACTATTGGAAATCCAAAAGTGGACTGCGCTTCATTTACCTAATTCTCGCTAGTCCCCTCTGCATGGTCTTCATGATCAACCATTGTTGTGCCTCCAATCGAACCACTTCCAGAAGAAGAAGGTTGACTATTGTTGAATTGGACTTTCTGATCATTGTTAGCCTCCTTCTTCCCCTTCTTGGGTTGTGTCACACTTGAATCATTGTTTCTAGAATCCAAGTGGACCGTTTCGGTGTGATGAGTCTGGGTCTGCTTGGACTTTCTACCTACAAAAGAAGGTCCAATATAAGAAGAGTTTTCAATCAGTGTTTCATCAGCCCTTATTGGGCTTTAGACCCCTACCTTTCTTAGGCATTCATTTTAAAAGTCAAACCCAAAAAAACAAAATTCAAATGTTGTAAAGAAAAGAATATGTCAATTGCTGCAAAGAATAAAAAAAAATTAGCACTCGCAAAATCCTTAAAAGAATAGAAGCATACTATAGAAAAAATAATAGTAGACTTACCCCTATTGCAGAAAATGGAAAGTTCTTACCAATTTCAAATCACCTCCCCGACAACGACGTGAAAATGTTGGGTGCAGGAATTTCGGTTAAGCAGACTCCTTCAACACTTAATTGTCAACCCGGGGATTTCGTAAACTTAGAGGAAAAGCACAGGAAATGCCAGAAATGATATGAACTTTTCCTAAATCTATTCCTACTTCCTTAATTACAATCTTTCAGAATCAAAATGAAAAGATCACCTGCCAATTTACACCAAAGAAATTCTAGTGCTAGAATATGAAATAAAGTACTTTTGCGAAGAAATAAATAAAAGGAAATTTCAAACTCTTGTAAGCAATCGTGATTAATTGAACTGGAAATCTATGTCTATATTCAGTATATTTGTATGCCAGATTAATAATTGGACCCTTCAAGATATATGACTTCTTTATAGATCTTTCTCCCTGCATTGAGTCATTATTCTTGTACTCCTGCAATATTCATGCACTAGTACCGGAACAAAATTTATATGCTAGAAGTATATTCTACACTTGTACTAAAGATTTATGTCATCATGCAGGGGCTCTAAGTCTTAGGACTAGAGCACTCTGTTTCTATATCAGGATATTGATTCATGTACCAGAACAGAGATTCCTACACCAAGTTCTCAAATTTCTTTCATAAAAGAATAAAGAGTGTGTTAAATTAAGAAAAAAATTTGCAAAGGTGAAGAGAACTTTGAAATAGCTTTCACAAACAGAAAGATGCTTCAACCCAACTTAGCTTCAAAATAAGAATTAAATTCGAAATTCAAAGCACACTTTTCTTCAATTAAGGAACTCTTTCATGCAACTAATGAAATCATCTAACTGTGACAACAAGATTTATCCCTGTAATAGTTATTCACATAAATCCGATCTGCCTTTTTAATCTTCTTAATTCAGAAAGGTTCACTTCAAAATAATTAGATGTGGAGTTCAATCATTTCCTTAAAAGTGTAAAGTGCAGGTACAGATTAATGTGTTATAACAACGTTCATTCCTTAATTACCAAAGCATATTCAATCCAGAATATCAAGAATACTTCTAAAAGATGAACACTCACTTGCAAAAACACATCAAGATCCTTATGACAGAAAATAATGAAAGACTTCACTGTAATGAACCAAATAAATCAAATTGCAGAACTGTAAATGCACTAGTTTAGGAATAACGTGCTTACACGATCCAGACAGAATTAATACTAAGCTTCGAAAAGAAAAAAATTATAAAAAGGAAAGGTCAAACTTAGTTAAGCATGCACACCACGGATCCATCACACAATGGCTATAAATGAAATCGAACTTGAACTTTGTGAAAGAATAGAAGAATCTACTTGATTCATGCCTTGCATTAAAATGAAATCAAAACACCTTTAACAAGAAAGAAGAATGCGAGGGAGAACGAGCAAGGTTGGTTGGGCCCTAGCCAACCAGCTCGTTTCCCTGTTTAAGAAACTTAGAAACTCAGCAACGCATCAACATAGAATTAAAACACAGGATTGAAATAACATGGCACAGTCCCTTTAAATTAAATTTCAGAATCAACAAATGTACATGATGAAATCGAATCTAGCCCAGAATGAGGGCGATACCAATTAAATTACAAAATACCACAATTACAATAACATTGATATCGCTATCGCTTGCTACCATTTTCTATTTGAATCCTACATTATATACATCCCTTTAGGCCTGTAGCCGTAACAAAGTTACTTTTAGCATTACGATCTAAGCCTTTCGGCTGTAATGAAATAACAACAACATTACATTCCAAGCCTTTCGGCTGTAACAAAACACTAAACTTAAGCATTCAGCCGACAACTTGATCTCTATCATATCCCTGACTTATCTCCGCTCCGAGCCCAACTCGAGATGACCGATTCTAAACGAGATGTCCGCGTTAGGTAGTGAGCTATCACAAAAGTTTAGGATTCGCCAGCGATGTAGGAATCCTACCTACACTCGACCATGCTAAAGAAATGATTAATACATTGCTTACCAAATACTTTAGGAAATAAGATATTAGTTGCAAATAATATTAAAGGTATAAAATCTATAAAAATAATTAATTAAGTACATTTGTAACCCTTAAATATGAAATATAAAGCTAGTGCAAGAAAATGCATGATTCTTGGAATAATGTAGGAATAAAGAGGTTGCGAGGTTAAAACAAAGGTCTAAGGTCATGAATTTGAAATAGGAAAGGGGTTAAAAATGAAGCAATTTAGCCTACCAATAGAATTTCAGTCCCAGTTTGGAATGCTCAGGCATAGTCCTGGATTCTGTAACACCCTCCTCCCATATCTACCCAAGAAACTGTCCAACCGAGGTAAAGATGTGACATAAGACACTATGATATGATTCGACCTCCTAATTCACGTTAAGGAAGTGGAACTCATGGAAACACACCATACATACATTAATTATCAACTACAGGACCCTCAGGAACCAATCCAATACTTTAGACAACTTGCCTTGGGGTCCCACTGAGCTTTTGGACAATTTAAGGCTCAGTCGCTCCCATGCTATAGGCATGAGTGTGACCAACAACCCAAAGTCGCTCTCACAGGCTTGCCTGCCAGTGACCAGAGACCAAAATTGTTAGTGCTATGCCAACGACTCTGGGATTTGAGCCACTTTTTCAGGCCCAAAGCCCATGTCACTACCCATAATTGAACCATCTCTTTAGATCAGTAAAATAACATGGAAATGACAGTACTAAAGAAAATACTTGTTCAAGACCTTGACTGGACCCCTACTAGCCATGACAGGCATTTGGGTAATTAACAGTTTTGAACATAGGGGTCTCATACTTACTTGAGAATCGCTAAGTGCCATTGATGCTTCAACACATCAACTGCCATTCCATCCATTAGGTCATAGATACATTGATCATTCAATTACAAGTAAAAACATAAGAAAGCCATACATGGCTGCTGTCATAAAACACATACATAACCAACATAATAGCAGCAAAAATACTCATGCAATTACAACCATATAGATCACATACAATCCATCAAAATAGTCATAGAAACACAAGGAGAAATAACCTTTCATTAATGATGCAAAATCCAAACTCGGGATGGGACTTCCACGTTCCACTCGACTGTAGAATGGTTGAGCCAAATCTCTCTTCAGTCATTCACCCTTGTGCCATATTCCAAGAATTAATGTGGGATTTCATAGAACACATCAATAAAAAAACCATGCAAGGCTTCCAGAGGCCATCCACCTCAACCCATCAAACAGTGGTTCCACTTCATGGTCGAACATCACAAAACAATCATCAGATTGGTCTCTATCCAAGCCTTCCAGGGCTCTAGAGCATTTGTCCAACCAAGGCTCCAGGACTAGTAACTCAACCCACAACTTTTACTGAGCTCCAGAGCGTTTGTCCAACCAAGGCTCCAGGACTAGTAACTCAACCCACCAAGGGATCCAGAGCATTTGTCCAACCAAGGCTCTAGGACTAGTAACTCAACCCAAGTTGTTCCAAGGCTCCAGAGCATTTGTCCAACCAAGGCTCTAGGACTAGTAACTCAACCCAAGCTAAGGAAACATGAGAACCAACCAAAAACATAATAATGAAAATAAACCCACAATCACCATGGCTATCTAGGAAATGGCAAGGCTAGGCAATCCACTGTCAATCCCGACCATCCTCCATGCCAATGACAGATCACAACCAAAAATCCACATGCATATGCCATGCATGCCAAACTAGTGAAGGAAACATGCATTCAACTTGGTACCTACAAGAAAATATGATGTAGCTGTTGATCCCTATGCCCTGTTTCACTTTCCTGCTCTTCCTTTACCTTCTTTCTCCAAAAATCCAAGTATGCCACACCATCTAAGAGTGCTCCAAGAAAACTCTAAGTCTCCAAGAGTATGAGAGAGAGAGAGAGAATAGAAGAGAGCTCCAACACTGAACTGACAAAAGGTTACTAAATGATCCTCATACGCATTTTTATGAATGAGGCCTCTATTTTATTCATTTTCCATTATTTTCCTTAAATTTCCTCCTCACATGCAACCTGTGACCTTTCACCTCCCTTTTCTCCTAATTTCCATTATTTTCATAAATAAATGTGCCAAAAATGCCATTTTGCCTTTCCAAAGCCTTATCCATTTGCTTTGCCAATTTCATTAGCCATAAACAACCAAATGAACACCCCCAAGGATGTCTTGCCCAACATTCAACTTGGAATAAGTGTCCCATCGACCATGGTTATTGTTTTTTTTTTGTTTTTTAAACTTCTATTACATCAAATTTTCACCAGGGTTGCTACAAAGTCATTTTTTTATTTGTAAGTCTTGTCATAATGTAATTTATGGATTCTAAAAGCTACAGGGGTTTCTGAGCAGTGTCCTGGATTATGGGCTTGGAAAGCTGCTCAAATCCCAGGGACGCAGGCACAAGTTTGAGTAGAAAATTCCCTGAACATTGGCATACCCATGTTGTGCATGCGTCAAGAGGTCCTAAGGCGGAGCCTTTCCCATATCAAGGGAGCGTCCAAGGGTTTAATGGTCTAAACGTTTAGTGGGACCCAGGGGATGGTCAGGCGAATGACTGGGATACATTCTAAGAGTCTTGTAGCAAGTTTAGAAGGCATGTATGGTGTGTTTCCATCGATTCCACTTCCTTAAGGTGACTTAGGAGGTCGAATCATATTATAGTAACTTCTTGTCACATGTTTACCCCTGTTGGCCGGTTACTTGCGTAGATGTGGGGGGAGGGCATATCAAAGTGGTATCAGAGCATGGTTCATCCCTCAGACTGGATGGGTTGTGTGTTGGTAATGCATTCATGTCGGTTGCATGTGTGTTAATCATCCTTGTGGTCTATAGGCTTGTTTCATATGCATGTGTCAATCATTATTGTAGCTATGTCACCATGTGAAAGAGGATGTTGTTGTTATGGAGTGTGTTATCATGAGTGTGTGATTGGTTATGCATTTCTATGTCTGTCAGTGCTTACAAGTTGTTAAATGTGCATTGATATGGTTGTTGTTGTCACGCATGAGGTCATGGTATGTGTACTTGATATGGCTATGCATTGATGATTGGAATCTAGCTAGAATGATGGATATATGGTTACATTCTTATGTGTTATATTTATATATGTTGTCATGGTTATGTTATACTTGTATTATTTTGATTTGTTGATCTTTCAAACTTAGTATCCTCCCCGAATTATGCTAAGGTACGTTGGCTTATTGTGATTTGTTTTAGCTGACATGATATACCTTGCAGGGAGAATATTAAAGATGACTAGCAAGATGGTAGACTACAGTTCCCGAGACTCTTCATATGGATCATATGAGTAGCATGGTGTTGGGAACTCTTCTGATTTGGCAGAGACACTGAGAAGCTTAAAGACATAAATAAGAAGTTGTAAGGCAAACAATGACATAATCATACAGGCACAAGGCAAATAAACAGAGATAAATGCAATGATACTTCAAAGTTTTTCAGAATTGGAGTGACAAGGACCACTTCGGATCAGCCATGAGGAGAAGGAAAAAACAAATGAGGCATATGGCAGTAGGTCTCATGGTGGTTTTAGGCCGGATAGAGATGACACGATTAGAGATGGAAGGTCCTTGGATACTCTGGATAGGAGGGGTGATAGGCACAAGTAGTATTCTAGTTCTGGTTTTGATAGGCATTATGATCATCATCGTTATCATCCTTATTGGAGGAGTGACAATGGATATTTTCTGGATGAGTTTAAGAAAGAAAAGCCACCTACATTCAATGGAGAGATGAATAAATCATAGGATGCAGAGGCATGATTTCTTGGTATGAGGAAGTTTTTTAGATTGCATGATTATTCATAAAACATGAAAGAAAAGATAACTACTTTCATTCTCAAAGGTAAAGCATATATTTGGTTGGAAGATGTGTAGAATGTTAAAGGTATTTAGGAAGATGACTTGACTTGGAATGAGATTGAGAGGCTCTTGAAGAAGAAGTATTTGTCGGAAAGGTACTATGATGATAGAGCTAAGGAGTTTTATGAATTGCAGATGGGTTCCCTGACAAATGATGAGTATACTTGCAGGTTCTTTGAGCTGTTGAGATATGTGCTATACCTCAAGTAGGAGAAGGCCAAGGTTCAGAGATTCATCAGTGGACTGCTAGTAGCATACAAAGACCGGATTGAGTTCTATGAGCCTATATCACTGGAGGAGGCCATCTAAAAGCTAAAACATTGTTTTGAGCAGTCAAAGCGCAAAATTGAGAATAAGCGTGAGTTGAAAGGAAGTGATAAAGTGAAGGGGAAATGGAAACCAAAGCGAGGAAGACCTCAAGATATAGGTGATAAAGAAAATATAGTCCCTTACAAGAAGTTCACTACAGTTGAGAAGGGACATGTAGATCAAAATACTAGAGGCGATGGTAGAGCATCGTTGCAGTGTTGGATATGTGGCAAGGATCATTGTAAGAGGGATTGTTCGCAGTATCAGGGTGGTAGACCCTAGATTTAAAGTGCCTAGGAGGCACATATAATGGGGGATGTTGGTCACAACATTCTTGAGATTTATGCAGTTGTGGACAACATGCAAGCAGATAATCAAGAATCTATCATTGAGATGGACGGTAAGCTTTGTGATCAAGTTGTTTCTATTTTTATTGATCCTGGATCTAATTATAGTTATATTAATCCTGACTTGGTGGATAAATGCAGTTTGAAAAAAGAAGTGCATGCAGAATCTTGGTTGGTACAGTTGGCTACATGTACAAAGAAGAGAGTTCACCATTGGTTAAGAACTTGTGCATTTGAGTTAAATGGTATGCCTACAACAACACATTTGAATGTACTTCCATTCAGATCGTATAGCATGCTTTTGGGCATGGATTGGTTATACCTTCACAGGACCAAAGTGGATTGCTTCGACAAGGCCATTGAGTTCTTGGATGATAGCGGGGAAAATAGAATTTTGCAGGGAAAGAAGAAGCCTACATCAGTGAGGATGGTTATTGTTATGCAGACTAAGTGTACTTGCAAGAAAGGTTGTGTGATGTTTGTAGTGCATATATCTAATGACAAGGGTAAAGATGTGGAGGATTCAGAAATCTTCAAGAGGTAACCTATATTTCAACATTATCAAGATCTGTTCCCAGCAAAGGTTACAGAGTTACCTCCTCATAAGCAAGTAGATTTCTCGACTGAATTGGTGCCAAGGGAAGCTCCAACATCGAAGGCACCTTACAAAATGAACACACTTGAGCTAATAGAGTTGAAATTGTAGTTAAAGGAGATGCTTGACAAGGGATACATTAGTCCAAGTGTATCACCATGGGTTGCACCAGTGTTGTTCGTAAATAAGAAAGATGGTACTCTCAGATTGTGCATTGATTACAGATAGCTCAAAAAGGTAACGATCAAGAACAGGTACCCATTGCTGAGGATTGATGATTTGTTTGATCACTTGAAAGGAGAAGCAATGTTCTCTAAGATCGACTTGAGATCAGGATACCATCAGGTACGCATCAAGGAAGAGGATATCTACAAGACTACCTTTAGGACTAGCTATGGGCATTATGAGTTTGTTGTAGTTCCATTCAGTTTGACTAATTCCCTAGCTACATTTATGTGTCTGATGAATAGTTTGTTGTGCCTGTTATCACCTAGATCTGCCTTAGGCTGAAGGAAGGCAAAATTTAGGGTAACCACAAACCACGCTCAGTCTGGTAGCTAGCCCTACCAGAACAGGAGAGGGCTCTCTCCGGGTCACGCTCAGTGAAGAATAAACAAATAGGGTCTGAGAATGACTTAAAATGGATACTGATTTTAGGCTAGTAAATAGATATGAAAAAAGGCGATTTTTTGAATGACTGAATTTTCTGGGCTGTGTGGGACCAAAGGACCGCATGAGCTGGGAAATTAAATCGAAGACACAGAATAGTTCGTGAGGCAAGATAGGCAGGAAGTTTAGCAATCAGATTTAAATAATATGGAGTGGAAAGACTGCTGAGAAAGCTGAGAAGGGCATACGCATGAATCCTTTTCAGACAGAAGAAGAAACACAGAGGATGAATGTTTTCCAAGGCAGAGCAATAAATTTGGATTCTACCTTTCCTACTTAAAAAACATTCAACTGGAAATGAATATGAATGAATGGAAAAAAATTACAAGTTACATATGAAACAGAGAAGAAACATATTGCTAAAACTCACGCCATAGGAATCTCATAAATCAGAGCTACATCATTTTTCATTAATCTCCAGGCCAAGCTGTACAATGAATAGCTGAGTTTTTTCTCCACGCTATTCCCAGAAACTCCAACCCTTTACAAAATGACTCTCAATACAATAAATAAGCTTTTCCATGAGAAATTTGATCAACCCAGGAAATGAAGAGCCAACCATCAACAGTTACATTTAATTTTCTATGAGGACCAATTAGAAAAAAGCAAATATGAGCGTAGATTTTTTGGGTGGCTGTTCGCCTTCATTTGGCCACTTGGATAGAAGCCAAAAATGTTTTTTAAACTTTTCCTTTGATGCCAAGAAAAATGTATTGTAAATGAGCAGGCCCACTTGGAGAAAATTGCGAATCGAAATTTCGCGGAGCGGAAGTGATTTTGGCCTTTGGGTCTCTGTGCGCCGCGCCAAAAACTGTATGCGTCGCGCCACTTTGGAGCTGGTTTTGAGGCACTTTCTGAAGTCCAAATTGAGCCCAAGTGTGCTTGTTGGAAATCCCTACCTGTCTACTTTCCAACCCAAGTGGAATTTCTGAATTTGGTGCCCATTTGCCCCTCCAAAACTTCAATCTCCCAAGAATTCTTTCTGTGTGTGGAATTAGGGGCATAGAGGTCATTTTTAGGGTGTTTTTGACCTCCTGAGGACTCAAAAATTGCCCAAACTTCTTGGCCATGCACTAACGATCATAATTTTTCATGAAAAATTAGAAACTATAAACTTTTTTGCATTTGGAGCCTCCTATCATAAGCGCGCGCCACGTGGCGCAACGCATAGGGAGAAAAACCTTGTTTTTTGCACAAAAATACCAAAACTGCCCCAAATTTCTTGAAATTTGGGCTGGAGCTTCTTCATTAAGTGTTATGGTGGGCCAAGGATTGCCTCGGCCAATATCCAAAGTCGATCATGCTCTTTTTTCCTCTTTTGCATTTTTGATGCCTTCTTGGTGCATGCAGTTCAGTGGTGGAAATGACTGTCTTGTCCATATGATGTTTCAGTGTCTGTCTCCATGTAGTGGCCAATGTAGGGTGCTAGATTAGACTAGATTTATTATCAACCAGGGTCAGTAAACTTCGAGGCATGCGTCTACAGTCTATAGACATAAAGGATTCCTAACTAAGTGTTTATTGTGATAGGTTGCAGTACTTCTTTACAGAAGGTTAAGATATGTTTCCTCTCACCTTAACACTCAGATCACCTAACTTATCTAACTGTCCTAAAGATGCAGCGTATTACTAGACTGAGATTTTAATCCCCTTACAAGGATGCTATGCACAAAAGCTCTGTCTAGTTAACACTTGAGCATTCATGGAAAATCAAAAGCAATCAAAAGCACACTAAAATTTAAATGCATGAAAAACAGAGTCTATGGAGATGCTTCAAAATATAATGATAGATCAAATCTCTTACAAGATATGGTTCAATGATCTTAATGATGAAATCTTCAAGCTATCACCATAAATACCATTTGTGAGAATTTCAAATCAAATCGACAAAATCATAAGCATGGAAATAACATTAAACACTATGCGTTCTATTCGAATTCAAAAACTGCTAAGGAAATGAAATTAACAGTATACCAATCCACGCAGGGCCCGTCCACGTTTCAATGGTACACTGAAGTAAACTCAAGCAACGAGAGATTTAACGCATAAACATTGCTGGAGTAAAACCGTGACTGTATTCAAGTACTGTAGATTGCAATTACATACAAAAGTTCTGTTCTCAAACGATGTACAGAGATAATAATCGTAACTGTCCCGTTAACAAAAATAATACACAGTCTTTATCTGCCTGTCCCTATCGGGATCAAATGTACATTCATTGAGCAGTTGTTTCCACTTTTACAAAGGAATGATTTTTGGTCATTTCTAATCTAAACCGATTTCCAAAAAGAAAACAAAACGAAACCGGTTCGGGAAAATATGGCTTTTACTGCCTTTGTAACCAAAACGCTGAGGCTTGACCAGCATGGACCGCATATCTAGGAGCTTTTGATTTGCTGTAGAATCGATTTTTCACCATGCTTGTACATTCCAGTTTTCATTCCTATCCATTGCTTTGGCTTGCCTGTCATGCCACGTGTCAGATGATAAACCATTTACAGGATGTTATGACTTCCTGTAACCTTTTTATTGAAAATTCCTAATTTCTAACATAAAAACTCATAAATTAACTTTAATGAAAACTAACAACTATAATGCTATTAATTAATCAATTTCAAGGAATATAAGGGATCTATGGAGGAAAAGGTAGACAAATGATGGTGTTTTTAGAAGAAAAAGATGGTAATGGAATGGTACCAACATCTCCCCCAAGCTTAATGAATTAGCATGTCCTCATGCTAATCCTGATGTGTTGCCTCTAAACTCTGTCCCTACCTGTACCTCTGCTGCTTTCAACAATGCATCTATGTTCTTCTTAGCTTGGGCATCTTTCTGAATGTGGAGCTCATGTTTCAAACTCTTGTATTTCTCCTTGAGGGCTTTCTTTTGGGTATACCATTTGGTTGCCCACTTGCAAATGTCAGTTTGTTTAGCCTCGAGTTCTTTGATTTGCTCCTTCAACTTCTCATTTTTCTGTTGAGTCTCTTTACTCTATGCTCTCAGCATTTCATTTTCTTTCTTGATGACTTTCTCCAGTATGTTGGCCTCCATCATTTCTTCTTTTAACTTTTCAATTTGCTTTTCCAGCCTCCTTTGTTTCTTAGTTGCAGGTGGTGACTCTTTTCCCTGCCTATTGTTGCTCTCAACCTCCCTTTCGGCTTCTGGTCCAGGCTGTGAGTGAGCACTGCTCTCAATGTCCATCAGTGCATGTGCATTTGATTCTGGTTGGTCTTCTTGTGGCTGGGTCTTTTATGCTCTCCTGGATCTTGTTGTATATGTAGTAAAAATTTTATCTTGCTCCATTTTCTGGGCATCCTCTTGTCTCATTTTTCTCGTCCTCACACTACTAATGGGTGGAGGGACATTGCTTGATTTGCGCACAGGAATCTCTTCATCAATGTCATGCATAAATCCTGAGTGCTCTTGTTGTTCTTGCTCATCCTCTTCATCTTTGATTTGATTGGCAGCCAGAAATTCCTTCCACGTTTTTCCCCTTCTCTGTAATTCAAATTCAATGAGAATTTTAATTAACCCAAAATGACATAAGCTTTTGTCTTCATTACCCTTTCTCTTTTGGATAGTTTTTGACATCTTGGTCAAGCTCTGCAAGAGGAAATATGGTAAACTAATGGTGCACTGCCCTTTTAGATGTAACAGGAGTTTGATGTGGTATAAAAAGACTATGCTGTAGCGACCCTCACACGTAACAAATTTTTGGATGATATACACCATTTCGTCCCATGGATGCATCAGCCAGCTCCTAGGGACACCCTTCTTCCAGTTAACAGATGAAACCCTCGACCTGGACATGAATTGGGTCCATGATTTTTCTTTGAATTGTTTTGTTTTGGAGTATTTTTCTCCTTCCGGGCTGATCCCCAAGGATTGTGCTATGGTGTCTTCTGAGATCCTGAATGAGAAATTGTCTATCAATGCTTTCTCCCCATTAAATGTAAAGGCAAATTGTTTAGTTACTTCCTCATTGCTCCCATTAAACTTCTCCAAGAAGGGTAGCCATTGTTTTTCTTTTAAAATTGCAATGCAGTCATCGTGGTACTGAGAACTGTCAAATGTGCTTGGCTCTACCATATTAGTCATTTTGACAAAGAAACTCCTGCTATAACCCTCTTCATTTATGCTTACTAATTTAACAAGGGTATTTTGGTTTGTTACCTCTGCTTTTCGCTCCACACAACTGACCTGATAGCGCCATCTGTTCTTAGAGACCGGCTCCTTCAATGGCTTAAGCAGTGACCGGGTGACTGTCCTTGAATTATCACGGAGGTGGAAACTTGTGAGCCCGGTTACTGTGCTTTCCTTTCGTAGCACTTGCTGTTCTCGGCCTTTGTTTTTAAAATCACAGCACTTGAATTGCTTAGTATGGAACGCCCTTTTTACAACTGAAAATGAAATAGAATTTTAACAACCGACTTGACCCATTTCACTATAATGATAAAAGAGCGCACTCATATTTCTATGACAGAGGAGTGACTGTACTGGGTTGTATGAATATTATCATGAGAACGCCGCAAGCATGTATGGAGTACTGGAGTATAACAACGGATAGTTGTTTGCATGAGTTGACTTGGTCGAACAATCATGTTATAACTCAGCCAATTCAAAAAACAATGAATGAAACCGTGTAACATTTGGCTTTGTAATAGTTCACCACCTGTCCCTTGCTCATTAGTATTTGGCCAAATAAGGAGATGTTGGACCGATAGTAAAGTTTGATGGCCGATAAGGAGTTGATAACAAGGCTGGGAGGGTGGTATAATAGAGGATTTAAAAATCATAGGAGGAGGAGTATGGGGATAGGCTAGAGTGTTGGGAAATGATAGGAATTAGGAATATGACGAGGGTGATGGATATGTGGGTGGTTTTGAAATTGATCATAAGCAGTCATAGTCATCACATTTAACACTAAAGTAATCTAAGAATTTAAATGTTAAAAATAAAAATTACAATAATACATTACACTTTTATTGGTTGATCAAGAGTTGAGTTGGCATGCATAGATAGGACTAGTCTTTCTTGTTTAGATATGACTAATATTTGCTGTCCATAACAGGTCCCTCTGAGATAAATTTGGATGCAACAGGTCCCTCTGAGATCTGGAGAATATGTGTGCAGCTTCTTTGAAATCTGGAAAAGAACTATATATGTGCAGGTTCCTTGATCTTTGGTGTTTGATGGAGCCTCGGTGACAAGCAACCTTTGAATCTCTGTTGAAACTTTGTTGAAGCTTTGCTGAAGTAGCTTGAGATATCAGTCTCTAACAGGTCCCTTTTATGTTTGCTGAACAAGTCCCTCTAATGTTGATGCTGGTAACATGGTCTTCCGAACAGAACAGGTCCCACTGCATAGTGCTTTTAAACAGGTCCCTCTGATTAGAACAAAGACAAAAACAACTTCTTTATTGAAATCTGAAGTGTTGAAACAAACTCTTTAAGAATTTACAATGAGGAGATGAGATAAGAACAAAATGCTGATGCTTCTCCCCCACTAAAGCTTTGACTTGTCCTCAAGTCATTATTCAATCGATGAATCAAACAGGAAACAAAAAGAAAAGGAATTCTTACCAGCCAAAGAATTGGTTTTCAAGTAAGAATTCTGGGTTAGAGTGTGCCAGAGTCTGGTTTTCACATCTAAACCATTATTATTATTATTATTTATTTATTTATTTATTTAAATTTTTTAATTAATTAATTTATTAATTTTTAAAATTTATTTTGAATTTCTAAATTGAAATGAAATGAACTAAGGCAGAGATACTACAACTGAAGGCTGCAATATCTCAACCTCTCTTTGTTGAGATACAGTTTGAAGAAAATTTTGCTTGCTGATGGGCCTATTGTAAAGTTTCAAGCGATGGCCATTGATAGTAAAGGGGTGGCCTTCTCCATTAATGGTAATGAGCTTGACTAATCCATTGTCATAAACTTGAACGATTTCGTATGGGCCCATCCAATGTGTGGTAAATTTGGCTTTATGATCTCTGAATTTAGAATCAAAGAGTAAAGCCCAATCTCCTTCTTTGAAATGATTCTTCTTAATATGTGCATCGTGCCACTGTTTCCTTTGTTTTTGCATGAGGAGTGTTGTCTCCTCTGCTTGCTGCCTCATTTCATCCAACTGGTTCAACTGCTGAATTCTTTCTTGTTGTGCTTCATTAAGATCAATTCCCAAATCTGCAACCATCTTAAAAGTATGTATTTGAAACTCAATAGGAAGCATTACCTCTTTGCCATACACCAACTGATATGGTGTAAATCCTGTAGTATTCTTCCACGTGATTCTATAAGCCCAGAGTGCATCTTTGAGCTTCTCTTCCCAATTCTTTTTGTTCATTGCCATAGTCTTAGTGATAATTCCTTCCAAAGTTTTATTTGTGGATTCCACCTGGCCATTGGCCTGTGGATGGTAAGGTGTACTTCTTCTGTGCTTGATTTGATATTTTTCTGTGATGTACTTAACTAACTTTGAAGTAAACTGAGTACCTTGATCAGTCACTATCTCTCTTGGTACTCCATACCTTACAAAAATCTCTTCAAAAAGGAAGTTTACCAGTGTTTGTTCAGTTGCTCGGACTAGTGCTTTAGCTTCAGCCCATTTTGTTACGTAATCAATACATACTAAGATGTACTTCTTACCATTGGAAGTTGGATTAATGGGTCCTATGAAATCTAGAGCCCATTTTTCAAATGGCTGTAGGTGTACTTGAGGCTGAAGTGGCATCTCATCTGTAGCTGTTGGCCTACCCATTCTTTGACAGCTATCACAACTCTTCACATACTTCTTGGAATCCTTAAAAATAGATGGCCAGTAGTATCCAAGACTAAGAATCTTGAATGCTGTTCGTTTAGCTACAAAATGCCCACCGCACGGTTCATCATGGCAAGATTTTAAAATATCAATGATCTCATCATTTCTTACACATCGTCTAATATTCATATCATAACCAGTGTAAAATAAATCACCATTAATCCATGAGTATCGAGCACTTTGTTTGACTAGCCTCTTCTTTTCCTTTGGAGTAAAGTATGGAGGTGTTCTTCCTGTGGACAAATAATTGGCCAAGTCAGCATACCAAGGATTCACTATTGAAATTGCAAATAGATTTTCATCTGGAAAAGAATCTTCAACCGGAACAACCTCACCTTGATTTTGCAATCTAGAAAGGAAATCTACCACCTGATTCTCCTTACCTGGTCTATCTAACACTGTGATGTTAAATTCCTGTAACAATAATAACCATCTGGTAACTCTGCCACTAGTTATTGGTTTATTCATTAAATGCTTAATGGCATAATGGTCAGTATGTACAAAAACCTCATAACCAGTTATATAATGTCGGAATTTATTCACAGCATGTATGATGGCAAACATTTCTTTTTCTGTGACTGTGTAGTTTAATTCTGCAGGTGTTAGATTTTTGCTAATGAAATAGATGGCATAATGACAAGACTCCTCTTTTTGGCCTAATGAGGCACCTACTGTAGTTTCAGATGCATCTGTAAAGATGTGAAGTGGTAGGTTCCAGTTAGGTCCTTTTAAGACTGGTGTGGTTGACAACTTTTCTTTGAGTGTTTCAAATGCTTGCTGACAATTCTCATTCCAGTTGAAAGGTGTATCTTTTGCTAGAGTTTAAACAGAGGTGAAGCTATTTGACTAAAATGTTCAATAAACCTTCTGTAATAGCTTGCATACCCAAGGAAACTTCTTACCTCTTTTTGAGTCTTCGAAATTGGAAAATTGACAATGATCTGGATTTTCGATGGATCAACTTTAATGCCTTGAAAAGAAATATAGTGGCCTAATACTATCCCCTCATTTAACATCATAAAACACTTTTCATTGCTCAGGGACAGATTAGCTTCAATACATCTCTTCAAAAAATTTCAAGATTCTCTAATGCATGCTCAAATGAATCACCATACACTGAAAAATCATCCATGTAAACTTCAACACAATCATGAACTAAATCAGCAAAAATAGCTAATACAGCTCTCTGAAATGTAGTTGGAGCATTGCAAAGTCCAAATGGCAAAACATTATAAGCATAAGTGCCCCAGGGACAAGTAAAAGTGGTTTTGTCCTGGTCCTCTAAGGCTATCCTGATCTGGTTGTAGCCACTGAAACCATCAAGAAAAGAGAATGATGATTTCCCAGCTAATGTATCTAGCACTTGGTCAATAAATGGTAGTGGGAAATAATCTTTGAGCGTTGCTTTGTTCAATTGTGGGTAATCAACACAAATCCGCCACTTACCATTTTTCTTGGGCACTACTACCAATGGGGATACCCACTAACTCTCAGGGATAGGATAGATAAAATTGACTTTCAACAGTTTTTGTAATTCCTCTCTAACAATATCCTGGAGCATGGGGTTCATTCGTCTTCGTGGTTGCCTCACTAGTTTGATATTACTATCGGTATAAATATGGTGAGTGCATGTTTCAGGGTGAATCCCGTGAATATCAGTGTAGTCCCAAGCAAATGCTTTCTGGTATTTTCTCAATAATTGAATCAATTTTTCCTCCTGGGATGAGTCTAGGTGAGTGCCAATATTCAAAGCTTTTCCTGGACTAATCTCTATGGTCTTGCTATGTGTGTTTGTGATAGATTGAATGGGAAAAATGTCTTGAAATTTTGTTTGCAAAGATTGAATGGTGCATGTTTCCTGAAAATTTTGTGCCAAAAGTTCATCTGCAGCATGGTATTGGTCATTTCTCAAATCTTCGGAAACATCAGGCTGAGAAAGGAACAACTCTACCAAATCATCATTATTATGTTCTTGAAAATCATAGATTTGGTTGATGCTAAAAAAAGATTGAACTTCTTCTTTGTCATTTTATTTATCGTCAAGCCATAAATTGTGTGCTACTGCTGGTGATTGTGTTGATGGGTAAAGAGTGAGTTGTTTTCTTTCAGTTCCTCGTGAAATAATCATATTACCCAATCAACATCCTATGAATGCATCAGCGGTTGCTAACCATGGTCTACCAAGAATGATAGGGTGTCCTCCTAAATTGGATTTTGGTTGAAGAACTAAAAAGTCCACTGGATACTCCCAAGAGTCCAATGAAACAATTATGTCCTCCAACATCCCTTCAGGAATCACTTTAGACCTATCAGCGAGTTCTAGAACAATTGTTGTGTGTTGCAAATTTGTGAGCTAGAGTGTTTTCATGGTTTCAAGAGTCATGACATTTATTGCGGCCCCAAGATCAAGTAAGGTGTTTGGAATATGTATGTTGTTAATGATTGTAGTGACTCTGGGAATACTAGGATCAACATACTTTTCCATTGAGATGGTGTTTGTCATAAGGCCAGCTAAATGTCCAATAACATGAATGGTTTGTGGATCAACTCTTTTCCTAGTAGGCTTTTTAAGGCACAATTCTTTGATGGCTTTAGTATATATGGGAATGTCTTTTATGGCTTGTAGTAGTGGAATTTTTATATAGACATTCTTTAGCTCATCTAAAACATCAAACTGTGGTAAAGACATTGGAAGTTTTGTTTGGACCAATCGGTCTGGAAAAGGTGGTGGATGCAACGGTTGCATTTGTTTATTTTTGGTGTCATCATTTTGTTTTCTTTGAATTGAAATTTCATTTTCATTTTCTTCGTTTTCTTCTTGTTTATCAGCTGTTGGAGATTCTTTGTGAAGTACCTTACCAGACCTCAAATTAATATTTTGTAAGGGTAATGTGGGATATGAGGTTCCCTCATCTACAATGTAGGCTGGTCTCTTTGCTCTATTATTTGGATTTGGTATAGGTTGAGCAGGGATTTGAGTAGGTCTGAGAGGTTGTGACTTAGATGGAAGTTGTAATTGTGGTGGATTTATTGGTGGAGGAGCAGGTAATTCTTGTTGAGTGGGTTGAGGTTGATGTGGGTAAACAACTTGCTGCTGAGGATATTGCTGATATGATTGAGGATATGGCGAGTATGGCTGATGATATTGTTGATATGGCTGCGAATATGGTTGGTATGGTTGAGGATATGAGTGATATTGTTGAGAGTATTGCTAAGATGGTCTCCATTGTAGTTGTGGGTAATTTTGGTGCTGCCATGACATGGGTGCATTCCATGAATTCTAAGCATACATCTGATCATGTACAGGAAATTGCAAATTATGATTTGGGAACAGACCTTGAGGTGTTGGTTTTGGCTGCCATGGTCTCTTTGTGCCAATGTAATACACATTTTCCATATCTGTGTTCGCAGCCACATTACAATTATGCAAAACCTTGACTTTAGAGCAATGAAATATATCATGATTCTCGGTACAAAAGGCACAAAATTGAATGTTTTGTAATGGGCAGTCTTTTAAGGCATGTTTCTTCCAGCATTTTGGGCAAAAGATAGCCATCATTTGATCTTCCTCTTCTTGTCTCTTCTTAGCTTTTAGAGTGTCAATTTGGGTTCCTAAGGTACTTAATAGATCTGTTTTGAATTCCTCTAACAAGTTCCCTATTTCAGCCCTTGTGACACTTGCTGAAGCAGATTTTGTGGCTTTGGATGATATGGTTCTTTTTCCAATTTTGGATTTGCTCCTAGAATACTTTTCACATAACTCAGCAATTTCTTCAAAAGGTAAAGTGGAAATATCACCTTTGCCCATCAAATTAAGATCATCTAAGTATTCCTCTCGAATTCCTTTCAAAAATATTGTTCGAATCAGATCAAGAGGCATGGTTCTGTGTTTTGATTTTTGTAAATTGTAAACAAACCGCTCTAAGTACTCCTCTAAATTTTCATTCTCTTGTTGGTTCATCCTAAAGATATCATCTTTGAAATCTTTCGATCTACAATAAGTTGGTATTTCTTTAGGAATATTCTTCTCATGCCATCCCAATCAGTTATCGCATGTTCACCAAGCCCCATGAACCATGTTAATGCTGATGCTTTTAATGTTGCTGGGAAGAGTCTAAGCCTATGGGCATCATCTGTGTAACCATATGTTCGACATACAATGTCAAACTCAAACAAGAATGAATCTGGGTCTTCTGAAGCCATGCCATAAAAGTTTGGTAGCACGGATGGGGGTATGTTTTTCATTTTTATTTCATCATCCTCCTCTGGTTCTTGGATAGGAAATTTAAAAGTTGACACTTCCTCTTGACCTTGATTTGGTGGTCCTCTTTCTGATCCATGTCCTTCTTCAGCCATTTTGATAGGTTCCTCTGTTGATTTAATTTCTTGTTCAGTGTCACTTGTTTCAAAGAGAAGTTCAAGGAAAGATTGTTGAGTTACTGTGCTACTTTCTCCTTTTATAAAGGATTCAGGGAAATGTTCCTTCTGTGATTTGTGTGCTAATAGAATTTGCCTCTCGATTAGTGTGACTCTTTGCCCTGATTTTTGTTTATCCTCTAACTTTTGTATGGTGACTTCCTCAGCTGATGTTGTGTGTTCAACGTTTCCTAAAGGGTCTGCTCCTGATGGTAGGTTAGTTTTTGGATGGGGGGTTTTTATGAATCTACCTTTATTATCTCTAGATCTAGGCATAAGTAAACATGACTTCTAAATCTATGTTTTTGCTTGTTTTTGTTTATTTATTTTTTTATTTTTTCAAAACCCTCTAACTACGCCTCCCCGGCAACGGTGCCAAAATGTAGTGGCCAATCTAGGGTGCTAGATTAGACTAGATTTATTATCAACCAGGGTCAGTAAACTTCGAGGCATGCGTCTATAGTCTATAGACATAAAGGATTCCTAACTAAGTGTTTATTGTGATAGGTTGCAGTACTTCTTTACAGAAGGTTAAGATATGTTTCCTCTCACCTTAACACTCAGATCACCTAACTTATCTAACTATCCTAAAGATGTAGCGTATTACTAGACTGAGATTTTAATCCCCTTACAAGGATGCTATGCACAAAAGCTCTGTCTAGTTAACACTTGAGCATTCATGGAAAATCAAAAGCAATCAAAAGCACACTAAAATTTAAATGCATGAAAAACAGAGTCTATGGATATGCTTCAAAATATAATGATAGATCAAATCTCTTACAAGATATGGTTCAATGATCTTAACGATGAAATCTTCAAGCTATCACCATAAATACTATTTGTGAGAATTTCAAATCAAATCGACAAAATCATAAGCATGGAAATAACATTAAACACTATGCGTTCTATTTGACTTCGAAAACTGCTAAGGGAATGAAATTAACAGTATACCAATCCACGCAGGGCCCGTCCACGTTTCAATGGTACACTGAAGTAAACTCAAGCAACGAGAGATTTAACGCATAAACACTACTGGAGTAAAACTGTGACTGTATTCAAGCACTGTAGATTGCAAGTACATACAAAAGTTCTGTTCTTAAACGATGTACAGAGATAATAATCGTAACTGTCCCGTTAACAAAAATAATACACAGTCTTTATCCGTTGTCCCTATTGGGATCGAATGTACATTCATTGAACAGTTGTTTCCGCTTTTACAAAGGAATGATTTTTGGTCATTTCTAATCTAAACCGATTTCCAAAAAGAAAACAAAACGAAACCAGTTTGGGAAACTATGGCTTTTACTGCCTTTGTAACCACAACGCTGAGGCTTGACCAGCGTGGACCACATAACTAGGAGCTTTTGATTTGCTGTAGAATCGATTTTTCACCATGCTTGTACATTACAGTTTTCGTTCCTATCCATTGCTTTGGCTTGCCTGTCATGCCACGTGTCAGATGATAAACCATTTATAGGATGTTATGACTTCCTGTAACCTTTTTATTGAGAATTCCTAATTTCTAACATAAAAACTCATAAATTAACTTTAATGCAAACTAACAACTATAATGCTAGTAATTAATCAATTTCAAGGAATATAAGGGATCTATGGAGGAAAAGGTAGACAAATGATGGTGTTTGTAGAATAAAAATATGGTAATGGAATGGTACCAACACTCCATAATGTCCATGCAAGGTGTATGTTTAGCAAATTGTTGAAAAAGAGAATTTGGTACCCTTTATTTCAATGCCAAATATGTGCCAAGTAGGAAGGGACTGTGATGAATAGGGACAGTGGGTATAGTGGAGTGTGAGAAAAATGTGGTTCAATCGAGTGAAGGTGAGGACAGTCACTTGACTATGTTTGGGAATTGGGATTTGAGGATTTTACAAGTGAAATGAGAGAAGGAGAGTGATAGGGAATGGTAGGGTTTAGGAATAGGGATAACAGAACTTAGGAATAAGTGATTTGGGAATTGGGAGCACGGGCTTAGTGAATTTTGGGGGTTTGTTAACTTGGGGAATAAGGGAAGTAAGGAGAGTATGGGATTAGGGAGTGATGAGGTGAGGGGATACTTAGTTGCAACACAAAACCCTAGCAGCAATCTCCTTGGCAAATTTTGAAGAGATAGGGTTTGTTTTCTTTAACACACTTCACCATTCATCAAACACCATCAACAACCATCAATCTTGGATGAAAAACCATGAGAGAAGTTCAACCTACTTGTACCAATGGAAATCCATGCATTTTGGGGCAATCTTGGAGCAAATTTAAAAAAAAAATCAGCCTTGGCAGCTCTATGCGCCGCGCCTTCCCAGTGCGTCGCGCCAGTGTAAATTTACACTGGAAATTTTCTCCCAGTGCGCCGCGCCTCCCCTGTGCACCACGCCTTTTTCCAGGTGACTTTTTGAGGCCTTCCTGGTGTCCAAATTGGGTGCAGGATAGCTCGTTGGAAAGGTATTTGAGTCTACTTTCCAACCCAACTAGAATTTTTCAATTTGGATTTCAATTTCCCTGTAACAAATCAAATATCCCAAGACTGGTCAAAATGTGCCAAATGAGGTTGCCTCAAGGTAGAGTGCTGTTACAGTCAACTTTTAAATGCCTTTCTCAACTCCAAATTGATCTCATGATAGCTCATTGGAAAGATATTTGTGTCTAGTTATCATTTGACTCATCAAGCAAGTCATTTGGAAAACCGAGCTAGGAGAAAACTTGATTTTCCCAAGGTCACTTCAGAGGTGCATCAATTCTCCCGAGGCAATTGTATTTTTGACATTTCTCTAAAACCATGACACCTGTGTAAAAAGTGAAGGAGTTTTTTCTTCCTTGGCTTATTTTGGACAAAAACCTCTCTCAGTTTTCCAAAATTCATCTTTTATTTCTTAAAAACATCATTGGAGTAAAACCTATCCCGATGTGTGGAACAAGAGATTTGTCGAAATGAAGCGAAATGAAGGGGATAAGCGGCTTCTAAATTCTTGGGAAAATTATTGGAAGTAGGGAGGGATGTTAAGAAGCAGGGGAAAGTGGAATTTCAAAGATTGAGTGAGGGGAAGGGGTCCAAAAAGGCAAAACACAGGTCCAACCTAGAAAATTGCCAGGTTGTAGCAAGAAACTAGGGTTTGTGCGAAAATGAGGAATTTGGGGGATCTCAGTGATGGGAAGTGTTTGATAAGGTACTTTAAGGATAGGGGAAGGTGTATGAACATCAGGATACAATTTTTGCCGATGATTTGACCATCCAAGAGAAATTGCCTTCAAAACCCTAGGAGAGGGAAATGACCTTACCTAGGCGCAACTGAAGCATGAACAAGGTGTAAAATGACCCAGTGGAACTTGAAATGATAATTACAACCCTCTAAGTGATGGTACACTCAGTTGAACGGTGACATGGACCGACATTTGGACAACTTTGACAGGAATAAAAGCAAACCCTAGATCTAATGCCTAGTGACCAAATTTTGCTTGAAGACTTACTGAAATGACAAAATTTGACCTTGACACTCTGAGACCACTTTGTAAGAGCATATTTGATCACTGGAGGAAGGCTTCAAAGACTGACACTAACAGTGCCCTTATTTGGACAAGTTTTTTATTGTATTCATTGATGACATCTTGATATACTCCAAGAATGAAGAAGAACATGTTGAGCATTTAGCAGCAGTGTTGAGATTGCTAAGAGAGCATTAGTTTTATGCTAAGCTTAGCAAGTGTAGATTCTTTCAGACATAGGTGCATTACTTGGGAAATGTTATTTCTAAGGAAGGAATAATAGTAGATCTAGAAAAGATAAGGGCCATCATGGAGTAAGAAGCTCCTAAGAATGTGGATGAGGTGAGATCATTTATGGGATTGGTAGGTTACTATAGGAGGTTCATCAGGAAATTCTCACGCATTGCATACCCTATGACATCCTTGTAGAGGAAAGATAAGAAGTTCGAATGGACAGAAGAATGTGAAGCTAGTTTTGAGCAATTTAAGCAGTTGTTGACACATGCACTAGTGTTAAAGATTGTAGATATGATAAAGAGGTTGTAGTATTTACAGATGCTTGTAAGAGAAGACTTGGTGGAGTTTTTATGCAGGAGGGACAGGTGGTGTGCTATGAGTCCAAAAAGTTGAATGAGAATGAGAATAACTATGTGACTCATGATCTTGAGTTGGCATCGATTATTCACGCCTTGAAGATGTGGAGGCATTATCTTCTTGGCAGGAGATTTGTATTGATGAGTGACCATAGTGGGTTGAGATACTTGTTTGACCAAATAAATCTAAATTCCACGAAAGTTAGATGGTTGGCTACCCTTAGTGAGTTTGAATTCGAGATCAGATACATTAAGGAAAAGTATGATTGGGTTGTATATTCTCTTAGTAGGAAGGTACATGCGAATCATATAGCAACTATGAGTTCTTATGGGACGGAGTTACAAGATAGGATCTTGTAGGCAGGACAGTGGGATGACAGGTATATGGAGATTGTGCAAAGGTTACAACTGAGTACAAATATAGGTACAAATAGATGTGTAGGTACAGGTACAATTACATGTGATCAAGATGTAGACTAACTTCTCACAACAGATGGTTTGGAGAGATTTAGGGACATGATCTATGTGTCGGATTACAGTGAACTCAAGAAGATTATTTTGAGGGAGTTTCATGTGAAGCCATACTCAGGTCACCCAGGATATCAGAAGATGTTGACATCGGTAAAGAAGTTATACTATTGGCTAAATTTGAAGAAGGAAGTGGTGGAATTCATGGCTAGATATTTGGATTGTCATCCAGTAAAGGTGGAATGTAAGCATCCAGGTGGTGTACTACAACCTATTTCGATTTTATAATGGAAATGGGAGGTTATTTCCATGGAGTTCATTACAGATATTCCAAGGATAGTGAGACAACATGGTTCTGTTATGGTCGTAGTTGACAGGTTGAGCAAGCTAGCCCAGTTCATTCCAGTGAAGACTACATATTTGGCTAGTGACGTGGCACAAGGTTTCATCAAAGAGATCGTGAGATTACATGGTGTTTCAAAGAAAATTCTGTCGGAAAGGGATGCGAAGTTCACTTCCAAGTTTTTGAAGGAACTATTTGTAGGTTTGGGTAAAAAGTTGGCCTTCAGTACAACTTATCATCCACAGATAGATGGATAGGCAGAGAGGGTCAACATGATCTTGGACGATATGTTGAGGATGTATGTGATGCACCAGTAGAGAAGATGGGAGGAGTATCTTCCATTGGTTGAGTTTGCATACAACAATGGCTATTAGGAGTCATTGAGGATGATTCTTTTCGAGGCACTGTATGGGAGGGGTTTTAATACTCACATCAGCTGGAGTGATCTAGTGAATAGGGTACTTATTGGAACATATATGTTGGTAGACATGGAATGGGAAATGCAGGTTATAAAGAAGAATCTAAAGGAAACATAGGATAGATAGAAGAGTTATGCAGACCATCACTGGGAATTCAAGGAGTTTCGCGTTGGGGAGCATGTGTATTTGTGCATCAAGCCCAATAAGAGATCTTTGAGGATTGGATCATGTGCCAAGTTGGCACCATGGTATTCCAGGCCTTTTGAGATCCTTGAGAGGATTGGACTAGTGGCCTATCGACTTGCACTACCTCCAATAGTGAAATTCCATGATTTTTTCCATGTTTCATGGCTTAAGAAGTATATAAAATATGTTGATCATGTTATTGATTGGTCTGTATTGCAGGTGGAGCAAGAAGGAGAATTCCAGTCGAAGCCTCAGTGCATATTGTAGCGGAATACACTCATGCTTAGGAATAGAGCCATAGAGCAAGTTAAAGTGTATTGGAAGCACTTTGGGCCCAAAGAAGCTACATGGGAGATGGCGGATCAGATGCGGACCATATATCCTTCATGATTTGCCAATTGAGGCAAAGCAATTTTGGTTTGATGTTTGGTATATGTTTGGCATATGTTTTGGTATATGTACATATGTATATGGATGTAAATACCATCATGAGCTAAGTTATAAAGCTCCAATAAGTGGTATGGTTTTTATCTTGTCATGTTGTCATGATGTTTTACTTTTGAGTAGGTCATTCATTGTAAATACTGCAACGAGCTAAGTTATAAAGCTCCATGGGAAATATGTTTTCTTTTCAGTGGTTTTGCTAAGGTCTTTGTGTGGTTTAACATTGAGGATGGTGTTCCCCAAGGGGGAGGGGTCTGTAACAACCCTTGGTTAAAATTTCATGTAATAAAAGTTAATAAAGGAAAAATAAGACCACGGTTAAGGGACACGTATTACAAGTTGAATGTTGGGCAAATATATCCTAGTGGGCATCACTGAATATGTTTATGGCTAAGGAATTTGGAAAAATGCAATGATTAAAGCATTAAAAAGGCAAAAAGGAATTTTTGGCACATTTTATTTATGAAAATAAAAGAAAATAGGAGAAAAGGGAGGTGAAAGGTCACAAGTTGCATGTGAGGAGGAAATTGAAGGAAAATAATGGGAAATGAAGAAAATAGAGGCCTCATTGATAAAAGGGCTTTTGAGGATTAGTTTGTAACCTTTTTTCAGTTCAGTTTTGGAGCTCTCTCATTATTATCTCTCTCTCTCTCACTCTTGGACAGTTAGAGTTTTCTTGGAGCACTCTAGCTTTGGAGCAAGGAAGGAAAAATAAAGCAAAGGAAAGGAAGGAAAGCAAGGATCAAGCAAGGAAAAGCGGGATCAAGCGGATTCAACATGAATACTTGCAGGTAATATATTGCATGTGTGATTTCCTAGCTGGTTTTGACATGCATGGCTTGCATGTTGGTGTATGGTTCTCTTGCTATCAGTGGCATGGTTTTGTCGGGTTATGATAGTGGTTTTCAGCCTAGCCTTGCCTTTTTTCGGATAGCCATGGTGTGATGGGATTGTTTTCTCGGTTTTGAGCTTTGGAATTGCTGGATGGTTTCAGAATCTGGGGTGGAGGTGGTCTCAGGAAAATCCCAAAGGCCTAGGAATCCCTTGACTGATTTTGGTGGGATACACGGTAAATCCTAAGGGTGGAGTCTTGGTTTAGGGCCTAGTGATCCAGTGTGGATTGCGGTAAAGCCTGAGAGACTGGTGTCTCAGTTTAGGGCCTAGTGATCCGGTGTGGATTGCGGTAAAGTCTGAGAGACAAGGAGACAAAAATTTCCTTAAGGATAATGATGTAGTCCAGAGGCATTCCTATCTCAATTTGGTTTTGTGACCTCGATGCCGGTTTTTGTGAGATCATGATTTTTTGAGGGTGGAGGTGGTTTAATCTCTATATTCCCTTGTTTTTTTTTTTTTTCGATCAATTTATCCATGAGATCCCACATTCATGCTTGGAATATGGCATAGGGGTGACTGGCTGAAAGAAAGATTTGGTTCAACCATGTCTACGGACAGGTGTTACATGGAAGTCCTGAACTTGGTTGGCTTTGCCTATGATTAATAAAAGATAAGTTATCTTGATTTTGTACTTGTTAATATGTGGCTTTAATGGTTGTTATCTTATGGTTATTTTCATGGTTTTATGCTGGTTATAAGTATGGTTATGTGACTGGTTATTATCATGGTTATTTCATGTATTTACTTGTAACTGAAAGGATAATGGACGCAAGACCTAATTGATGTAAAAATGATTAAGAGAAGAGGGTGGTGATCCTTCTTGTCAAGTTACATATGAGTTATCAATCATTTATGCTCTCCCTTGTATTCATTTCCTGTAGATTGCATTGATTCCAAGTGTTTGACAGAATGTCAATCCTGCTTGGGGATGGTCAGGCATAGTCTTGGAGCCAGTTTTTTATTTGTAAGTTTGGTCATAATTTAATTTATGGATTCTGAAAGCTACAGGGGTTTCTGGGCAGTGTCATGGATTATGGGCTTGAAAAGTGACTCAATTCTTGGGGATGCAGGCACATGTATGAGCAGAAAAGTCCCTGGATGTTGACATACCCACGTTGTGCATGCGTCTAGAGGTCCTCGGACGCACCCTTACCCATATCAAGGGAGCATCCAGGGGTTTAGTGGTCTAAAATTCTAGTGGAACCCAGGGGCTGGTTAGGGGAATGAATGGGATGCATTTTGGGAGTCTTGTAGCAGGTGTAGAAGATCTATATGAGGTGTTTCTGTCAATTCCACTTCCTTAAGGTGACTTAGGAGTTCGAATCATATCATAGTAACTTCTCGTCACATGTTTACCCCGGATGGTTGGTTACTTGGGTAGATGTGGGAGGAGGGTGCTACAGTATGAAGCTTAGGAATAGACAAGGCACATGGGCTAGATAGTTCGACCATTCATTTTTATAAAGCCTTTTGAATTTTAATAAAACACGACTTATGCAAAATGTTGTAATGGACAAGAAAGAATAGGAAAGTTGGGGGAGGAACCAATTCGACATTTCTGGCCTTGATCCCCAAGGACACCAATCTAGTCTCCTTTTCCTGATTCAGACCAATAAACCTTTGCAAAGCCTCTTACGAAATTCTCTCCAAATTTATATCCTCAAGAATGAAAAAAGTCGTAAATAAATTAATATTAGAGAATCAAAGTGGTTTTATATCCAGAAGGCAGATCACATAATTTTAGTCCAAAAAAAATTCATGCTAGAATCACCTTTAAGATCAAAGGCATTTAAATAAAATTGATTATGGCTTCAACTTTTAATAGAGTCAAACATGACTTCCTTCTTAGAATTTTGGAAAGTTTGGTTTTAGCTCCCAATTTTTTTGAAAGGAATAAGGCTTGCATAATTTCACCATGGATAGATCCTCTAGCTAATGGAAGACCCATATAGTTCTTTCAAGCGTCAAGGGGACTAACACAAGGTTCCCCCTATCTCTACTTCTTTACATTATAATGGCAGACCCTCTAAGCAGAAGACTAGAGGTTTCCCACTGTAATGGAGATTTGATTGATCTTCATATTGCTAGAGGAGTCAAATCACTTAACCACGCCAAATTTGTAGATGACACAATTCTTCTTAGGGGTGGTTTTGCAATCATAGCCAAGAGATTCAAGAAATTTTTTCAAGACATTATGATGGCCTAAGGATAACAAATTAATGCACATATAAGCAAAATCTATGGGTGGACACTCCTAATAGTAAAATTTAGGAAATAACAAAAAAATATTAGCTTCAAAATGGAGAAAGACTGGACTTCTTTCAATAATTTGGGTCTTCCCATTTCCATAAAAAGACAAAAACCTAAGCAATGGATACACATCATTTCCAAAATCAAGAAGAAAATCAATTCTTGGGGTGCATATTGGTTGAATATTGCTGGAAAACTAATTCTAGTAAAGTACACTCTATCCACTCTTCAAATTTATCAAGCTTCATCTCTTCTAACACCTAAAAGTATTATTGATAGTATTAACAAAAGCATCAGAAAATTCATATGGCAAGGAGGAAAAACCATAGGGAAGAAATACCATCTGGTGAAATGGGAAATAATCAAGATGGATACAAATAAGGAGGCCTCAATATCAAGGATTTTGCATTATTGAATCATTCATTAGGAGAAAAATGGACAACACTTAGTGGGCTCAAGCAATGAGAAGGAAATACTTGCATAATACAAACATGGAAAGCCCAAAACTTCATAACTAGAATGAGCTTGGATCTTACACTTGGAACCTATGCTAAAAAGACATAAATTTAATAATGAAACGTATAACTTGGACTCCTAGAAATGGAAGGAAAATAAACTTATGGGAAGACATTAAAAAAACTAAATCTCTCTCATAAAACAAGACATAACTTTGAAACTCTAGAAATGTGGATGAAAGACTGAAACTATGTGCATGTTTGGAACATCTTTGAGTGGGATGAAAATAGTGGTTTATGGAAAAACTAGATCAACATTAAAATTACGTAGGAGCTAATATCTCCTTACATCTCCTTCCTAGGTGTGCTGAAAGGTCATACCCCGATAGGAAAGAATTTTGAAGATTAAAGAGGATGGATTGAGGAGAACACACTCTTTTCTGTCAAAAAATGCTATGGTCTAGCAAAGAATAAATTTGAAAATGCTCACACATGCTCAATTTGGAAAACAATATGGCACATAGATGGAATTCCCAAGGTAAATGCATTTTATTGGCTATTGGTGCATGGGAAAATCCTCACATTTGAAAATTAAAAAAACATAAATATAAATGGCCCTTCAATATGTGCTTTATGTCAGAGCTCGGAAGAGAGCATCCCCCATTTATTTATGGAATGAAACTATGTAAAAAATACTTGGAAGTCGGACTTGAAGAGCTCCAAATCTTCACAAAATACCTAAACACTAGATAGTTATGTTTTAGACATGATACTTAGATTGTAAAATAAACCTAATAGGCAAAAAGACCCTTAAAAGAGTTGTAGTTGTAAGGGCCCTCCCAAAATACATTTGTTGGAGAATTTGGCTGGCAAGGAACAAAGTCATATTTAACAACATATTTCTCCCAACTCCTCTCTCTACTACAAAAGAAAAAGCTCTAATGTTTGATGCCCTATGTTTAGTAGGAATACAAGGTAATTTGGAGGAGAACCTTAGTACAAGAGAGCTCAATTAGTTCCAAGGGATTAAATCAAGAAGCATCACTAGCATAGGAACTTTTAAACCAAAATGTCCTCCCAACTTGGAGTTAAGATTAAGTCAAGTTGATCTAGAGAAATGGTAAAAAAAAAAGGGAAGTTACATTCTTTACCTTGATGGGGCTTCTAAAAGAAATCTAGGTCCTTTTGGAGCAAGAGGCCATGTCAAAAAGCCTGCTGAAAGACTCTTTTTGTCATATGCCTATGGTTTATGCCATTTTACTAATAATGGAGTTGAGGCCTTAGCTCTATGGAAGGGATTGCAATTTCATATTAGAAATGACATCAGGGAAGCCATCATTATTGGGGAATCTAATTGGACAATACAACATTTCAACAAAGGTACAACTAATGAAAATCTCATTTTGGTTTGGAAAAGAATTGGGGCTTTCAAAAAGTTATTTACGAGAATAGAAGGATGCCATGTTTTGAGGGATAAAAATCAAGTAGTCGATCAAAAGGAAAATGAAGGTGTATTGTTATGTCAGGGTACAATACAAATCAATGATTAGGTATGCATCAAACATCCCCATAATTTCTCTAATATATTCCTCCACGAGGCTCACTCATAGCCTACTTCCTTATGTAACATCATAAAACATCCTATTCTTCCAATATACAGATCTTTATTTGGCCAGTTCCCCTCCTTTCCAGTTCTAAAATTCCCCTTTAAATCATCACCAATCCTCCTCAATGATCATCTAAATAACTATAATCTCTTATCTTTGAATTTCAATCACACGAATCCATATATTGACTAATATAGGAATGAGCAGTGAGGATGCTATAGGTAGTGCATGAATGATTGTGGGTTATACACTCTAAGTTGACCTAGGTAAAACTGATTTTTAGCCTACCAAAGAAAAAACTTAAAAAACAAAATGTTATGCAACCATGACTTGTTTACAAAAGAATCCAAGGAAAAATATCTAATTTGTGGCACCATCAGGCTTATTACTTCAGTGGCAGAAGGTCATAGTTGGGAACTTTTTTTCATCACAAACACTTCGATAATTCAAAACATAATTGGGACAGTAACAATGCAAGACTTGATCTATGTTATGTTAAGGTCTCCTTATGTGGTGATGTTGCCTTGCGATATCTCAATGACATGGGGCTTTAACTCTCTCCCTCATTGCTTTATGAGATACCGAGGTTCTCCTTCAACATCTATCAACCAAGCAAGCTCCATACAATACAAACAAGTCTAGAAAAATATGGGTTCCAAAGAACAAGATAGAAAGGTGCATACAGGTAAAGAAAGGTTTAGGAAATTCTCTGCCAAACTTCATAGAAAATACCCAGTTGATATAAGCAATAAGAAAACCATTTATGCATCCTTTTATGCTACATCATGATGTACGAATTTATTTTTTGGGTGGTCAATTATGTGCTATATACACTTATAAGCCTTCGAGACCGCACACAACTTTAGTTAGCATTCATTACAACAACTATAACACATCTCTTAAAACCTCTTGCAAGAGGTTGAGTTCTCTGATCTTACTAAGCAATGAAATTTTCAGCTCTTTGGATCCTTGCTAGACTCTAATATAATATGAAAAATACCCATTTTTGTTAAAAAAATGTATAAATGACGAGGATTTAATAAATACTTAATACTATCGTGATCATATAAATTAATTGTTTGATAAATATTAATAAACATCAATCCATATTAAGCATCAAAACACTTATTTTATGATACATTTCACATTGTCGAGATTAAAAAAATCATAAAATTAACTAAATTTCAACTATTATTATTATTATTATTATTAAGAGAATTAATATATGAGCTAAACGCGCGCACACACAAACACATATATATTCAAAAAAATGTAACAAGATTATTAATAATGGATATTTACTTCTAGTTTATCATGGAGATTCTTAATCTGTAAATAGGCCTTGTTACAATACCATGGCTTATCAATACCACATAACCATAAAACTATAACTCATTTCATATGACATTTTTTTAATTAATCAATTTAATTAGAAGGGAAAGAAGGACATAACTACTTTAGAGATAAGTCTCAACCTTTGATTTGTTTATACTACTAAGAATATTCTAGAATTTTCCATGGAGGTTAAATCCTTGCCATCTACCTAATAATTATCGATAACTAAATTAAACCCTGTTCCAAAAATAGACACGCTATAGAAGTGATTATTCTTTGTGAAAAATTGGAGAATTGTCATAAAACTTTAAATCTAATTTAATGGTTATTTTGATTATTGATTCATTTTTTTAATATCTATAAATATTTTTTTATCATGGTCAAATATCTATGTAATTTTCAATAATAAAACTCTTTGGACATGTATGATCTTTCATATTTAAAATGTTGACCATATCGTATTTTTGTATTACTCCCAATGTATTTTGTAATTTTGAAAATGTTGTGATCACGTCTTGGATTAATCAATGATAAACATGTGGTGGATGGAGAATGCATCTAGATACAAATGAAGATGAACACACTCTAAGCAACAAAGAGCCAATGAATGACCTTTAATCTATTATTTAAACAATGCAATTTTCATTTTTCTATTTGTTGAACTTATGTTTATAGTGAGAGGGGGAGTGAATCAGTATAAGATCATTTTTTTAAATGAGCACGCATCAATCATTCATTAACTTCAAGACATTAAATCCGTGTAAACTCAAATCATAGTACACAGAGTGTAATGTGGAAACCCTTGCAAGAGGAAACTACAAAAACTTATCTTTATAAATTTTTGTGGGCATCAAGCTACTATGACAAAGCATGTAGACAGCGACTTACTAGAGACACCAATCTCCTTTGCTAAGCACCAACTCAAAAAGATATTTTGTATGCACAAACCTACTGGAGACACCAATCTCCTTGGCTAAGAACCAACTTAGTAAGACCTATATAGGCCCCAACCTAAGGTCTTCATACAAATAATACTTCTAACTTCACTTGCATGCTTCATAGTTAATGCATTTCATAGCATCATCATACCCTCAACTTTCATGCTCCAATGCATCTCGTTGCTTCATACCCTAGACATAGCTTCAAACCCTATTTAGATTTAGCCTTCATGCCTTAGAAAACCTCATAGTATCATTCCCAAAAATATAATCCTAGACTAGGGAACTTCACAACAACGTGGAACTTAGTCCTTCATAGCGCACCCTTAACACTCCAAAAAACTTAGACTCCTCTTATGCATCTTTAAACCCTAAGAATACTCTTGAGCTCCTCTTACACAGCTCAAATCTCTTTTGTGCACTTTTACTTCATCTTATTTATTGGGTACACTCTAAATGCAATCATCTCTCCTTCATTTTGAAGTGTTTCCGCATTTATTTATGGGACCAACTTGTAAAACTGGGCGAGTCGAATTGTACTTTCTAGCTGGCCTGACCTGGAAAAATATTCCATATCTTCTCATTCCTATGGAGTTAAAGGAGTTCCATATACAATTGGAAATGTCTTAGAATAATCTTTTCAATCATATATCCTATTCTCCATTTGATTAAGGTCTTTAGAATATAAAAAAAAAAAACCTCCAAAGATAGAATATCCAATATGGGCATCACAAGTCCAAAAACAATATTTCCAACAATCTCCATCTTGCAAACTTTATCTTGGACATCTAAAGTCTCCCCTATCTTTGTCATCAATGAAAATAATAATTTTCAACAATCTCCCCCTTTGTTAATGGTGTCAACCCTTAGTCAATTCTGTAATAATATTCTTGTACTCCCTTTGTTTGTAACTCTCCTTGTATCTACAATTCTTCCTTTGTCTGCAATTTCTCCCCCTTTGACATCAATGGCAAAGGGTTACTCCCCCTAGGTTTGTGCTTCCCATTATTGATGGGATGAGGGGGATATCACTCCTAGCCTATATTTGAGAGATTCAAATGTCTCTCTAGGTCGAAGGGGTTTGGAAAAAATATTTGCAATATGTTCCTTAGTGGCAATGCATTCTAGCTTGACATTTTGTTTGACTATATGTTCTCTTAGGAAGTGGTACTTGATGGGAATATTCTTCATCTTTGAGCACATAACACGATACTTAGAAATGTTGATTGCACTTATGTTGTTACAAATGATTGAGATTGGTTGATCATATTCTACCTTGATACCCTTTAATATCTTCTTCATCTAGAGAAATTGTGTGCAACATGTTGCTGCCACAATATATTTAGATTCTAATGTGGATAGAGGGATTGAAGTTTGATTCTTGCTCAACTGTGATACTAGACAATTTCTTTGAAAGAATGCTCCTCAACTTATATTTTTCTTGTCATTAATACTTCCAACCCAATCTTCATCTGTGTATGTTGTTAGAGTTAAACCTTTACTTCTTGAATACCACATGCCAAATTCGAATGTGCTCTCGAGATATCTAAATATTATTTTGTTGCTTGCACATGTGTCTCCTTGGTGAAAATTGAAATATTGTAAACAATCCTTTTGTTTGCATAATGTATGGCCTCAATGATATCACATATACTAGGATGCCAATTACTAATTTATACAGTGTTTTATTTGCTTCTACATATTCATCATCTTTGCTCCATTTACATCATGCGATCATGAATGTACTAATAGGTGCACAATCTTCCATTCTAAATTTCTTTAAGATCTCCTTTATGTATTTAGTCTAAGAAATGAATATGCCTTCGATGGATTGAGAAACCTGCAAACGTAGAAAGAATGACATTTCTCCAAGCATGGACACCTCAAATTCTTTTTGCATTTCTTCTGCACAGTTTTGGCTCATTTTGTCAGCATTATTGTTAAAAATGATATCAACCACATAAACCATAATGATTAACATATTTTCATTTTCTATTTTGATGTGAAGATTGTTATTTGTGGCTCCTCTTTTGAAACCTTGTTATTGTAGTTATTTTCCAAGTCTTGAATACCAAGCTTGGGGAGCTTGCTTTAGTCCATAAAGTGTTTTCTTTAGTCTACATACGTGATATTTTCTTTTTGACAATTTAAATTATTCTGGATGTTCAATATATACTTCTTCTTCTAGAATTCCATTTAGATAGTCTGACTTGACATCCATTTGATATACTTTGCAGTTATTGAAATGCACAAATGCAAAAAACATTATGATTACTTCTAATCTTGCAATTGGAGAAAAGGTTTCTTCAAAGTCATTGCCCTCAACTTGAGCACACCCACTACAAACCAATATTGATTTATTTATTATTATTTGTCGAAATTCATTTACTTTGTTTCTAAAGATCCATTTGGTGTTAATCACATTCTTGCCTTTTGGTCTGAGCACAAGTTCCCATGTCTCATTCTTCTCAATCCTATTTATTTCTTCTTCCAAGAATTAACCCAATTCTTATATTCACTAGCTTGTGTTCTTGGGCTCTATTTTCAATATCAAAGAAAAGTTTTCTTGCTTTGGTGTACTTACCAATCCTCTTCTAGTCTGAACTCCTATATCTATATAACCATAAATATAATTTTCTAGATGATATCATTGGACAAATCTAGATAGCACCTTTAGATATCGACGTTCTATTTCTTCTTGTTCTTTCTTTTATTCTTCCTCTTCTTCATCCTTTTCTTATTCTCTGCAGTTAACTCCTTTGGATCTTCATTCATTTGTGACTTTTAATTTGAGGTATTTCTTCATCCACTTTTACATCAATACTTTCTACAACATGATGCAGTCTCTTGTTGTAGCATTGTAGGCCCTGCTTCCATATGCGTAGCCAAGAAAGATATTTTCATACGTTCTAGACTCAAACTTTCCTAAACTATCTTCATTTATATTTATATAGCACTTTCTCCCAAATTCTTTGAAGTATTTGACTATAACTAGTCTACCTTTCCATAATTCAAAAAACATCTTGTTGTTGTTCACTCTAAATTGTGCTTATTAAAAATGTCGACTGTTGTGCTGACTACTTCTCTCCAAAAAGTGTCTTGTAGTTTGGCTTCATTCAACATTGTTCTATCCATTTCTTGTACAATTATGCTCTTCCTTTCTACAAATCTAATTTGTTGTAGAGTTCTTATTTTTAAAAAAAGTCTCTTTATCCCATGACTATCACACAATTCATCAAATTCATTAGAAGTAAACTCACCTCCACTATTTGATATTAAACACTTTAATTTTAGGTCAATCTCTTTTCCAACTAGGGCTTTGAAAGCTTTAAACTTCTCAAATGCTTCAGATTTTTCTTTAAGAAATGTAACCCATTCCATTCTTGTGTAATCATCAATAAGCAACATAAACTAACTCTCAACTTTTTATTTTGTGTTATTTTCGGCCCACAGAGGTTTGTATGTACACGTTGCAATGACTTTGATGTTGAGTACATTTTTGTTTTGAATGTAACACTCATCTACTTCCGATGTTGACATGGCTTGTAAACAATGTTCATAGGTTTTGAAATCTTTGACATATTTCTTACTTCTTGTGTCTTCTTGAGTTTTACTAGATTGTGAAAATTTGTATGTCTCATTCATATATGCCATAACTAGCTTTCGTCTACTTGTCTTATACAACAATTTTCTCCTTTGATTTAATCGAGGACATATATATTGATTGGGGTTCTATTTTCTTTTTCCACTAATATTCTTGAAATCACTTTCCATATCTCACATCCTTTAGAAAGAAATATGAGCTTGTAACATTGATCACACATTTGACTAACACTTAGAAGATTCAACATACAAGTTATTCTATGTTTTATTCTTTCCATCATCAATACTAACTATACCTTTTCCAAGTATCCTTGCAGAAGCATTATCCCCAAAGGTAGCATTGCCTCCTTTTTCTTCCTTTAGGGTGAGAAATTTGTTGTGATCCCTTGCCATGTGTTTTGAACACCCACTATCAATATATCATTGGCGTCTTTTTTTTAGCATACAATGCAAGTCCACATTATTTCGTCTTTTTCTCTTCTTGCTTCCTTTTCCACACCTTTGTGTATTATTCTCTATGTCTGGTAAGAACATATTCGTCATTGTTATGTTTAGGAAACTTTATTATGTTGCTTCTACTGTCACGTGCTATGTTCTGATAATTATTGCACTTATAACGTTCGGTATTGTAATCAATCAGGGGAGCAAATATTTTGTAGTTTCTGTAAACAAAACCATGAGAACTTTTGGTTTTGTTGCTTACGTAATTATTCTTTAAGGTCTCATAAGAACATCTATTTCTATATCTCACATGATCACTTCTTGCATAATCTCTACAATATATTGCTTTATGACCAAAAATATTACAAGAAAATAAAATAGTCAAGGAAGAGATTTTGGCACTAGGTTGTGAAAGGACTTCATGGTGGACTAAATCTTTTGAACACAATCTTGTTGTTCTAGTGAGAAAAACTAGGTTTCTTCTTGTCCTCATTTCCTTTCCTGCTAGTTCTTTCATCATTATTGGAGCCTTTGAGAATATTAGCATAGCTTTTAGGATTTTCTTCATTTTCCTTTTCTGATGGATTTGTGACCTTAGTGCTTGCATCTCCCTAGAGGGTATTTTATTTTCTGTCATAGCCAAGACTTGTCTTGATGAATGGTGACCTTTGGAAGGTAACAATATTATTTAGTATTTCAACAATATTTCCAAAGTTTAAACTTCTATTCAACTAATCAATTATTTTCTTTAGTTCCTTTCTTAAGGGAAAAATTTTAGCTTCTAGTTTTTCACAATTTTCTTCATTTTATTTCAGTTGGCTTCTTACCACTTATTCTATTATTTTTTACGATTTTAGTTGAATATTCAAGATGATACACGTTTTTTTTTAGTTTCATCAATATCATGATCCTTCTTTTCATATTTTTGTAATTGCTCCTCCTGTTTTTTGTTCTATCTCATGAGCTTGTCTATTTGTTCTATGGCACTAACTACTTCTGCTATAATATTCAATTTCCCTTCAATGCCTTCTTTTTCTAAATATGATTTTCCTTCTGATTGTATTCATTTTATTTATCAAGAGACACTATATCCATGGCTATGAAGATTAATTCTTCTTTGTCAATATCATAAACATATCCATCACTTTCTTACGACAAACTATTTTCCTCTCTGGAGTAAAAACACTTCTTCTTAGTATATTTTCCTTTTTTGTGTTTATATGGTTATTATTATTATTATTATTATGTTCTTCTTATTCATCATTGTCTTCCATTTTTTCATATGTAATGTTAGCAACAAAATGTCCTACTCTACCACAATTAAAACATTTGAAGGGTATATTACCTTTGTATTTGATCCTCTTTTCAGCTTTCTCACAAATTGTTCTCCTTCTATATTTGATCCATGACTAGAACAATCATAAAATATGTGTCTTATTTTCCTTTTTAATTCTTTGAAAGGTAATTCCTTCTATGATATTCCCATGTAGCTCATCCATAATCAATTTCTCTAGTTCCTTCATTTCTTCAATGGTAGGTACCTTGGCATCAAATCTTAAGGGGAGTGGCACTATCACCTTTTGCACAATCATTGGTTCTTCAACATTCTCACAAAGTCTTTTGATCGTGTTGAAAATTTCATCCACATAGAGGAAATAGGCTACAACATTTTCTTCGTCTTTCATTTTCAAGCTCTTGAACTAGCTTCTCACTTCTTCACCTTGTCATTTCCTTCATAGATGTTTTGAAGTTTGTCCGAAATTTATTTTACAGATTCACAATGCGTCACCTTGACAATTTTTTATCTTGATAAAACACAAGATAACATTCGTGGCTTTTTCATTATGTTCACTAGCCTTCTTCCCGAGTGTGTACGTTGGAGGATTTTTTAGGGTTGCATATGTTGGGTAATTTAATTGTTGGTGAAATTACTTAGCATTAAAGTATCAATCCAGGTTCGTATACTTGTGAAGTACACTTGCACAATATATGTTAGGAACTAACTCTCAATCAAAACATAAATTAACATATGGAAATGATTGAAAGACTAAAATGAAACTTATTAATGAAAATATCTGAATGAGCACACATACATGTTATTTCTCAAAGACTATACCTATTAAAGCATTAAATTCATAACTTGAAATGTAATGTGTTGAATTGAAACAAGCTATTCTAATTCTATACTATAAAAGCTTTTGGAAATCCATTCTATTGAACATAAAGACAAATCCTATTCTATTGGACTTGGAAATGACTATCTAACTTTGAAAATAAATATGATCTATTGAACTTGAAAACAAATCTAATCTATTAGATTTGGAAGTAGATTTAATCTATTGAACTTAAAAGAAAATCTAATCTACAGAAATCAACAAGACTCTATTCTAGGAAAACAATAAAACTCTATTCTAAAGAGAGAGCAAATGACTTGGAATTAAAGCTTATTGAGATTATTGATGTGTGCTTACAAAATTAGAGCCAATCACAATTATCAATTATCTATGAATTTGAGACTAAGCAGCTTAAAGAGAAATAAAATAAATGTTTTGGTTATTGTCAATTTTTCTCAAGCACTTGATCTACAAATGAACATAGATGAAATGAGCATAAAAGAGTGTAAAGATAATGAATAAAAAACAAATCATCTAATTAAAAGACTTGAAATTAACCTTGCAGAAAATAAGCATGAAAGAAACTAGTCTATCTTGCAAAAATGAAACATTCAAATACACTTCTACTCATCAAGTGGCCTTCTTGAAGTGCACGAGAGTTGGAAAGTTCAGGAAATTAATTATCAAACACCAAATCTCATAATGAATGCACAACCATACCAAAGGATTGTATTAATTCAAAAGTATTCATAACATCAAGTATAAGCATAGACAATCCTTAACATTCCAAAACTTAACTTACCTTTGAATGGAGAAGGCACTATTATCTATATGAAAACAAACATAACTAATTAATAAATGTAGATCCACAAATTTCTCCTAGATCCACATATATATCCTAGATCCACAAATATCTCACGTGCTTACAACCATGTGCTAACATCTAACAAGTAACATATCTTCACATCCTCTCACAAATATCTAAAATATTTGATATGAGACACTTATGAAAACTTCCATGATTCTTCTCCATGAAATGTGTTTGATTAATGATCTCAAATCTTCCTAGAATCTTCAAGAGTTTGAAGAGGAAATTCGAACTTGAGACTTAGAGGCCAAATATGACTCTGTTTGAATCTTCAAATATGCCTACAAACATCACAAAAATCATTCAAATTTTAGATATAAGTGAATACATGTTATTTTTCTAATATTTAACCATAAATTCACTCAAAATAAAATGGTCTTAATGTAATTTGATGGAGTTGCGGAATATGGTAAATACTGAAGGAAAGTGAAAGAAAAGAGGGTGAAATGGATGACATTTTGGAGACCCAACATTTCCCCCCAACTAAATAGGTTGCATGTCCTCATGTAATTTTGCATTGATTGTCTTGGACTGTAGCCTTATCATTTTGTGACTTTGAGATACTCTTCACGACTTTCAAAGTCTACTTCAATTATTTCTTTTTATCAAGAGCTTGCTATAGTTGAGAATCTTCTTTCTCTGAAATATATCTAAGTGGAAATGCTTGTGGTTAGTTCTTGTGTGGCAACCATAAGAATTGTGAGTGTTGTTTCTTATGTGGAAACACTTTTCTTTTACTCTTCTTCTTGTTGCAACAAATAATACTTGAAAATGCATTCAAAATGAAGATCCATTCATATATATATATCAATTAATCCTTGCTCATAATCTAAATATTTTCAAAACATATCTGTTGGCCGGATAAGTCGTTCTTGCAGACAAGACCGACCTCCCTAGTATCTATGGATATCTAGCGACAAGCAAACCAAACAAATTATATCTTTCTCTAAATATGCAATTTATAAATAAAGGTTACTAGGTGTTTTAGGCCTACCTCGGGTCCAGTGCTAGTTTGTAGAAGCCACGCTCCGTTGATCCAAATGAGCTCCCTTTTAAAGAATCTGCAAACACAAACAAGCACACATATTAAATAGCACCTGCATAACCAATATAATAAAGCATATTTATCATGATGATCAAGGAATTCATGAAATAAATCATAGAAGACAACTTATTGAGAAAAATGAATCTGATTGTATTAACTTTAATCAAAGAAGAACTTTACAACCTTGGTGCCTTGATGCTGTACAAGCTCCTCCCAGGGTCCAGCAAGAATCTCCTCTACTTTGACAAGGTTCACTCTCTTCCCAATGAAGCCAAAATGTATGTAATCTCTCCTCTCAAGCTTAACTAGGAAGTCTCAATTCCAACAACATTTACCTTCAAAAATTTTCAGCTTCTAACCTCCCTAGCAACCAGCCCAATGCCTCAATTTATAGAGCAAAGGAGGGAAGTTACTAGGTCCACCTTCAAAGGGATAGAGCCCTCCTTCAAAGGGATAAGCTCCTCTCATCAAGGGGTTAGCTCCTTTAGTTATGGGATGCATGAACCACCTAGGAGCGAACCAACCACATCAAGATTCCTTCTAGAAACGTCCAGAATTAACCCAAAGTGAGTTTTTAAGAATAAACTTGCGCCCTTTTGACTTTTACAGGGGTCCGCACCCACTCCTTTAGAGACAGAGCGGGCAGGTCCGTAGGTAACATGACCAAGGGGTGCAGGACCGTCGGTAATGGTAAGAGAAAGTGTGGAACTAGAGTTTTATTGATTTTCAAGGACTTTGTCTCACTTTTAAAGCTTGACATGAAGAGCTGAGGTTTGAGACTTGCAAAGGAGGACAGTATGAGTGGTGATAGACTCACACTGACTGCAGAAAGTCATGGTGACAATATTTTGTGTAACAGATTGCCCCCTAAAGTGTGAAGTCTGTAGTAGATGAGGATTTCATTTATCATCTAAGAAGAGTGAAGTACTTTATCATTTCGAGGATCATCTTGTGGAGAGCCTGGTTGGAACCTGTAAAAACATTCAATACAAAATATATATATGATATCATATCATCTCTGAGGTAGGCATTCCCATACTCAGATCAAAACTGACTAGAAAACTAACTAAACTACTCTGATATAGGAATGATCTTGCAATACATCACAAGTATAGAAATATGTAGACACAGTATGGGCACAACCATCTATTTATGAATAGTCCACTATATAATGAATAACAAAATTCCTTGTAGCCTGGATGGTGGAAACTAGATCCAGGGTCTTGATTTCTACTTCCCGAAATAGTACGATTCTATCGATGTGAATGAATGTGTCGAAGTCGAACATGGTAGAAACTACTTGATTACCAGTCAATGATGTAAACTGTTAACAAGTGTGAGAGAAACCACCATTAATGTCAATGGCTCTCAAAGTACTCAGTACAATCCATGAAATGTGAATAGATGTGTTGATGCCGAACATGTCGCGGAATCCTTTGATCGAAGGTCAATGATGCAACCTATTGTCGAAGGCGAGAAACCTGCCATTGAGGCATGTAGATCCCAAGGTACTGATGATTTCTAGATCATCTTTCTAGACAATGAGCTGAAGTCGATAGAAAGCGATCCGTCGTAGGCAAGCCCACAACACGAAATCATAGATTAAGTTTGAAGAAATATAGTTGCAAGGACTGACTCAGGAATGGTCAAGATGGATGACAGATATTTTGCAGATGAATGGTTTATTTGCACTGACCTCTTGAACACATAACGACACTGCAAATGGTTTGGTGACAATTGACCCAAAGCTAATACCCAGAAACCGGCTGAAGACTTTCAATATGGTTTGATTAATTGTTAGGCAAAGGATTTCCCAACCCAGGTGAACAAAAAGTGTCGTGTTCAAGAGTGGTTAAATGTTCTTCTGAGACACAAAGTATGACAAACAGGTTCATTTTTCTCTCTTTTCCCCCACCATTTCTGGCAAGTACCTCTTTATTTTTGACAAGTTTGAGGAGGATAACATTTGCTTGATTATAAGCTCATCCTTCAGATGAGTCCAACTTAGTTTAAATTCGAACCCTAAGAAGGAGTGTACCGTTCCTGTTTGTAATTGAACAGGTCCTTTACTCTTAAGTTTTAACAAGTCCAGTATAGGAGAAACTCGGCGTTTTTCAATTTTAGGGAGTCTGAAAAAACTTAAGAAAACTCCATGGTTGTCCTTTTTCGTAAATTTGTGTCTCCCAAGCCCGAAAAAGTATAAATAATACTTGAGAGAACCGCTTGATCATTACGACCAAGGAGTACTTTTCATAATTAGTGCCTTTGATCCGAAAAAGTAAAAAAGCGATCAATGACACGTCGTTTTATATCCAATATCGAAGTTGAAACGACAAAAATCTGACAATATTTTCATGTTTTTACGGTCAGAAAAGGGCTATAAGTGGACCGTCTTTTTAATTCCGTTTTAATGAGCTTAAAAAGAAAAACTCAACAATCTTTTCATATTTTAGGAGTCAGAAAAGAGCTTAAAGGTGACAAATGTTTTTTATCAAAAATGACCAATTTTGCCTGAAAAATCCGTTATCTTGCACAAAAACTCAAACATTACTCATATCTGTTTAAAATAAATAAAAATGCTTCAAAAGCTACCTCTTTAAAGTGAAAAATAAACAAATTAAAAATTCATTTATTCAAAAAAGCTTATAAAAATGGCTTTTGTAAATTCATTTTTACCGTTTGACTTCAGAGTGAGAAAAGAGAGCTTTTGGTAAGAAACTTCCCGTGAAGATTGCGGAAAATCCGTCCATTGGAATCAAACACCATCACCTCCAGGTACTCCACATCATCTTACTCTTGCATTTCATCCGTTTGAAATTTGTTTTTAGGGTTTTATTTTCATTTTTAGGAAATATTTAGGTTTAAAGATCGTGCGCGGGGGTCCGCAGGCACCTGCTGTATATCCTTGGTGCGGACCTACGCACTGTCTCTAACATAGAGGGTGCGGTCCCCGCAGCATAGGTTTTCAAACTTAAATTTTTCAAATTCCGCCCCAAAAATTTTGATTTAAATGTTTTAATCCGCCTTTTTATTGAATGTAGGGTATACACCATGCTTGACTGGCGGGAACGGGAGCACGATGATGTGGATCTCGCCACGATTAATCATCAACCTTCAATCGATGCATTGAAGGCGTGCAATTTATTCAAATTCTGGGCCATACCTGGCATGAGGGCCCAGGTGGACTTTTTGCAGTGGCTGGTAGACAGGTGGAATGTATAGGACCAATGTTTCTTTATTGGTGGCCACCAGCTCGAAATGGAGCTGGAAGACATTTACTTTTTGATTGGTTTGCCTAAGAGAGGTGAACATTTGACTCTATTCGGGGCTAGGCTAGGTGGCCAGTCTGTCGATAGCCTCCGGCTAGAGTTTTGTAACGACCAAACCAGAGACAAAGGGATTGATATCAAAACCATCTCCCGTCCTGAACTCAAAGTGATTGCATTTACTATTACCAGGCTCTGCGGAAGCGCAACACTACATGTGGCCACTGGATCCCAAATGCGGATGGCAGTAGACTGCTTTCGGGGCACCATCTTCAACTGGTGTGAAGCTGTGTTGGCTAATGTAAAAGGCCAACTGACTAGAGCAAAGAACAGACAACTGAAAAACTTTGGATATGGTTTCTTAATTGTGAGCTTTGGTCTAGAGAGGGTCCCAATGTTGGTCCCACAACATCTTTCTATTAGAGCTGGACTTCCCTGAGAGCCCAAACGGATGCGTTGGGTTGCAGTTATGGCCCGTCATCTTGAGGAGGGTTCAGAAGTTGTTCGATTTCCTCCTGAGTATTTTCATTGGTTGGAGAACCAAGTTTTTGCTATTCAGGATTTTCCTTATCCTGGGATGGATTATTGTGGTGACCCAAACATGACTCTTCCACCAGGAGAGCAATGGGATGACTCAGGTAAAATCATTTTCAACATTTTCTAATTTATTTATTTTTTGTTTTTAAATCGTCCCAAAATTGATAGTAAAAAGTTTCAAATGCAGATGTGGGTCCACGGCGACCAGCCACTCTCCGGCCCTATGAGAGGAAACAACCAGCTGCAGCAGCACCAGCCCCACGGGACGAATCTACAGAGACCCAGGCCGAATTGGAAAATCATCTAGAGTGTTTGACAGCAGACATTCCAGAGACCAACATAGATGACATTCCTCTTAGGCTACAACGATATGTGATTGGGGTCCCAGGACCTTTCAGGAGGTTCCTTTGTAGGGTGTCCCGTACAGTGGTTTCTTATCATGATCATCACCATTGATAGGATGATCGCCTGTTGTAGACTCATATGACATTTTTGCTTTTTGTACTATCATTTTTGTCGATCATAAGGTGTTTTTCAACCTATGATCGAAGACGATGTATATTTGACACACTTCTATGCTATGATATATCACTATTACCGTCTTATCTTGTAAAACATGTTATGGAATGTTTTTAAATTTACTTGTTTGATTACTGCAAATGTCTACTTAACATTCGAGAAGCAATTGCATCTGCTAATGTATTTAAATATCTTGGAATATGCTGATATTCAATATAGTCAAATTCACGTTCCAAGAGACGAACTCTCAAAAATAATCTCAATAACACTGGATTTCTAATGGCATACACTCTATTAAGCTGTAACACAACGAGTTCAGAATCTAACCTGACAATCAAACTCCGAATCCCAAATGAGATGGATTCAGATAATAACTCAATCACTGCACTATACTCTGCAATGTTGTTTGTTGTTCGGCCGAGGCTTACCCCATGCATAGATACCAACTCATCAGAGGGCGAATAGATAGCCCAAGCTGCGGAAGAAATGTTCCGTGTATTATGACAAGCACCATAAGCAAAACCAATGTATGTTTGGAGAGACGTCGATATCTGCAATATCGAGAGTAAAATCAAGATAAGCAGGAATAATGACGAAAACACTCTCTAAAATAAGCACACTTTTTAATCTAAAACACACCAGCTAGAAACAAAACTAACCTAACTAAAATCTCCACACCTAGATTTAAGCATAATATCTCTTCAGATAAAGACCATTTCTGGGCTTACCTAAAGAGACCCCGTCAAAGTCTACCAATTCATAGGCCCCTTTTGCCAGATTTCGCTTAATAACATAAGGACCATGCCACATGGGTACAAATTTTCCAGCGCCTAATTTATCATTTGCTTGATCGTACAGTAAGACTAGGTCTCCTTCCGAAAAATTACGAGGTGTAACATTTCGATCATACTGAGCTTTAATACGTTTGGCATGAGCTTCAATTGCTAGTGCAACATCACGTCGATTCTCATCTAGCTGAGCCAAGTACAACAAATGTTTTTCCTCTTCGGAAGTGGCTGGAAGTAATTCTATGGCCATTTGCAATGACGAGATTTCGCATTCAATGGGTAACACAGCTTCCAAACCGTAAACTAGTTGGAAAGGAGTGAAACCGGTTAACGTTTTTACTGAGGCTCGATACGCCCAAAACGCTGAAAATAGCATGTTATGCCAATTCAACCTATGAATCCCAATGATTCGTTGGATCATGATGACTAGAACTTTGTTGATGGCTTCAACCAGACCATTAGCCTGTGGATTATATGGAGTTGAACTATCGTGACGCAGGCCAAGATGGTCTGTTAGTTTAGTCATCATAATATTTCAAAAATGACGCCCATTATCAATGATAATCGCTTGTGGAACACTGAACCTAGAAATTATATGATTGAAAACGAAAATCGCAGCAGTTTTGCCGTCTACCTCAAATGTAGGCATCGCCTCGGCCCACTTGGTAAAATAATCTACTGCAAGGATGATATACGCATGCCCCCCGGCCGAGTGAGGGTTACATGTAATAAAATCGATACCCCATTTTGCAAAAGGACCGACGGCAATTATAGGGTGGAGAGGAGCAGGTGGAGCGCACATCTTTCGATCAAAAATTTGGCAGTTGTGGCATTTTCGGACCGCGTTAATACAGTCTTTAAACAAAGACGGCCAGAAATAGCCAGCGCGCAATATCTTTTGGGCTGTGGCAAACCCAGACATATGACCGCCACATGCTCCAGAGTGACAGTCATTTAGAACCCTTTCAACTTCCTCATGAATTAAACAACGTCGGAAAACAGAGTCCACCCCACGACGATAAAGTGTATCTCCAATAATTTTGAATTGTTGGGATTGGAATCATATTTTCCGACGCTGAGATCTTGAAATTTCAGGCTGAAAGGATTGGGTTTGGAGATAAACTATGATATCTCCATACCAGGGATCTAAAGTGCTGATTAGAAACAAGGATTCGTCCGCAATGGGCTCTTCCACCACAGTTTCAGTATCAGCACGCGGGAAGTCACACATCAACTCCGCAAAAACTAAAGATTTCTTTGACTTAGATTTTTCAAACTCCAAGTCGAATTCCTGCAGGATAACAATCCATTTGGAATACTTTCCCCCTAGCAATTGTTTGGTCAAAATATAGATCATAGGGTTGCAATCGGAAATTATAGTAGTTTTGCGTAGTAAAATGTAATGACGAAAACGTTGGACAGCTTGAACAGCTGCCAGGGCCAATTTCTCCACATGTGAATATTTTAGCTCAGTTGGATTTAAGGTTCGACTAAGGTAATATATCACATGTTCACTACCGAATTCATCTTCCTGAACTAGTACCATTCCGATGGTGGAATGCGAGGCGGCGAGATATAAGAAGTAGTCCTGGTTGTAGTTGGGAGGATGCAATAACGGTGCATGGGTCAACACGTGTTTTAATGCATCAAAAGATTTGTCAGCTATCTCATCCCAAAAGAATAGAGTATTTTGTTTCAACAACCGGGTAAAACCCTTTGTTATCTTGGCGTAGTTAGGAATGAATCGAAGTAAAAAGTTTTCTTTCCCTTGCAAACTTTGGAGTTGGCGAAGACTCGAAGGAGGAGGCAATTTGACAATAGCTTCAACCTTCGAGGGGTTGACGCGAATGCCGGCTTTCGAAACAACAAACCCCAGTAACTGACCCGTTTCTATACAGAAAACACACTTATGTGGATTCAACCTAATTCAATAATGCCTACACCTCATAAATATTGCTCGTAAATGGATGAGATGATCGGCTCAATGTAATGAATGAGCAGGTAAATCATCGAGATAAGGTTGCACAATGTGCTTGATGTCATGAAACGCATAAGACATGGCTCTTTGAAAAGTTGCACCAACGTTCTTGAGCCCAAAAGGTAATTTTCAATAAGCAAATGTCCCCCATGGACAAATGAAAGCCGTTTTTGGTTGATCATCAGGTAGAATATTTATTTGATTATAATCGGAAAAACCATCCATGAAGGAGAATATTTCACTTCCGGCACAATCATCAATGATTTGATCGATATAGGGAGTTGGGTAATTGTCTTTTGGACAGGCTCGATTAATATCCCTATAATCGATACATATTCTTATTGTTCCTTGCTTTATATTAACAGGAACAATATTCGATACCCAATCCGTTAAGGGAATTGGATAAATGAAACCTGATTTAAGTAATTTTTCAAATTCTGCTTTAATAGCAGCAACTTTTCGCGGGTGGATCTGATGCAAATGTTGCCGGACGGGTTTAGCATCCGGGTAAGTTTTGATTTCATGAACAACAATTGCCGGGTCAATTCCTAGCATTTCCTCATATGACCAGGAAAACATGTCGCAAAATTCTTGAAATAGGGCCTTATATGTTTGAATTTCATTTTCCGTACAAGAGGCACCTATATGAATGTTTTCAACAATTCCAGGCTTAACCGAAATGTCAATAGGAATAGTTCGAGAAATATTTCCCAAATTTAACTCAGAATCAAGATTTTTCATTGGATTCTGAGGTTCCTTGACATAATCAGTCGTAAAAATAGATGAAAAATCATTTTCAAAGTGATCAATCTCAGGTAAAAACGAAGATCTATGATGAAGATCTTCCCATGGTAAATCATCAACAGACAAGATTTCACGAATTTTCTCATCAGTGTGAACAAGTTCGGAAAAAGTTGTTGAATCTGAGTTTGATGTTGAAAGTGATTCTTCATGGACTACATTCATTAAGTGAATTTCGGTTGAAGAAGGATCGGAAAACGACTGTACGCCCTGATACGCAATTTCATATGGACTCAAAGGCATAGCATCACCAAATGAATCCATCTCAGATTCTGAAGGTACGATCCAAGGATCATCATAAACAATAATAATTGATGAAATCATATGAATGGTTGGAGTAGAAGGCGATATGTTAGGAGGAGGAAAGGAAAAAGTTCCCAGTAAACCAGAATCTTTAACTAGTCCTACTCCAACATCCTTATAAGGGATAGTTGTTTTGCTGACATGCTGGATACTTTCAGAAGAGGCTGGGTTGGATGAAAAGTAAGTTATCTGGTCTATAGTCACGATCTTTCCATTATGAGGAAACTTTATAAGCGAAAAGACCGATGAAACAACAACAGTCATAGCCTAAGACCAACTACGACCCAAGAGAAGGTTGTAATCTAGAGGGGCATCAACCACCTCCACATCTAGATTAACAATTTTGCCTTCAACCCCTATAGGTAAATCCTATAGAATGCCAAAAGGATGGAACCCATGGCCATCAAAAGCCTTTAGAATCGTCGGGGATTGATTAAGTGTAGGAGAACCAAGCGATCTCTAACACTGGATCGACATAATACACGTTGAGGCTCCCTCATCAATCATAGTGCTATAGCAAGGTCTGTTTTTGACTAACACTGGGATCTGGAAAGCCATTTGATGAGGTAAGCAAGGTGTACTATTTTCTAGATCGAAAATTATAAGGTTCGAGTCCTGAATATCAACAGCTCCTATAGCCGACAATAGCAATTTACGTTGTGCTGGACATGATTGCAGCACCTCCAAAGCCGACATTGCTAAAGGGGAAATAGCCAAACCTTCAACAATGTTATAGTTCTGAGAAGCTCTCGCATGTGGATTGAAAGCTGACTTTCGAAGTATACCCTTGGCGGGCGGTTTGATTACTAAGTCTGGGTTAGGTTTCTCGATCTGTAGTGGATTGGGATCGGGAGTTGAAGTTGATGGGTTTGAATTAGAAGATTCTGCTTCCTTACCACCAACAGGACTTTTACTTCCATAATCCTACGATCGTGTCGCAATCCTAACATGGGATATCATCATTATGGGTTCTTTTGAGGCATTTGAGGAAGAACCTATCATCTTGCTGTCTTGACTAGGAAAAGGATCCTTCAAAATAGCAGGCGTTTGAGAACCTTTGACGATTTTCGCAACCTTAGCGCGATGAGGGCAGTCTCTTGTAAAATGCTCTTCGTCACAAATGAGACAGGGATAACGAGGTTTGCATTTCTCATCAGTAGATTCCATTTTTTCTGGTTTCTCTTTCGAATTTTTATCTTTTTTATTTTTCTTCTTCCCTTTCTTTTTACCGCCGGATTTTGATTTGGCTGTAGATGACTCTACAACATGGATATTGGCAGCAATTTCCGTGGAAGAATCTCCTGTCGGGGAATCTGGTAAAGTTATGATAGGAGAAGAATTCTTGGAAGATTTCTTCTTACTTTTGGTATTAACCGTACCAATCATACCATCAGCGGCATGAGACCCTGAAGGAGCTGCAGTTATTTGATTTTGTTTAGGAAGGTCGGGAATTTTCTCATGTAACGTACCTGACTGCGTATAAACTAGGTCAAGGTACTGAGCTTGAGAAATTACTTGCTCTTCAGTAACGACTCCTACCTTAGCTACATCCTCAGTGATTTTTGGTAATAAAGATTTGACAAACCATTCTGCTAAGATCTGATCCGGAATAAAAACTTTCACTAAACACCGTCGACGTCTCCATTCATGAATGTGATCTGAAATGTAAGTGGACGTTGACTGTTTTAATGAAGTTAATAATTCCGTGCTATTGTCATATCTGATTGGCAATTGAAAATGAGTTAAAAACGAAGTAGCTAAATGACTAAAATTATAAAAAGTGGCTCGCAGTAACTCAATGTACCACTTGGCCGCAAGACCAATTAGAGTGTGTTGAAAAAGCCGTAAACGAATTGAATCATCTGAAATGGAGTTAGACGCACACCAGAGGTGATAAGTCATCACATGGTTCGACGGGTCCTCTCCTGATTTACCTTCAAACTTAGGAATATCACTAGGCAACTTATTCGGCATTGGCGGCCAAAACGAAAGATAATTAATGGGATCGTTCGTAAGGCACGACAAGTCAGGCAAGTCCAAAGTTGCAATGAATGGTAACTGACGATTAGGGTCTCTGAAACCTTGGGTCATGAGACCAGCCCCAGGAGGAGGATATCCAGGATAAATAGGAATTGGAATTGCATTTGGGATATTATATCCTCCCGGAAAACCAGGATTAACCGGACTGTACTGGGGTTGTTGAGGTTTCTGATAAGTATATCCAGGGTACGGTTGATACTGATAGGCTGGGTTCTGCACAGCAGGACCGAATTGGTACTGTCCTTGGTACGGTTAATAAGTAAATTGAGGTTGACTTGTGACAACCGTACTTGGACCAGGTTGTCCTACAGGAATTTGAACCGAAGTCTGAATTGTGGGTCCAGACTGAGGTAAATATGCTTGAGGAATTGATGCAGGAACAGTAGAAACCGGAGTTGTCGATACTCCAGAAGTAGGTGGGGTAGATGGAACAGATGTTGCAGCAGTCGTTTGAGGCGGAGTTCAAGGCGAACTAGGCCCAGGCTGAGAAACTACAGAAGGTGCAGAAGTTTGAATAGTAGGCTGGACAGGTTGCTGGGTTGAACCAGAAACCAAGGGTTGTCCAGATTGAGATGAAAACTACACATTCAGTTGCAAGATCTATTGAGATTGAGATGGATCCCACACTAAGTTCATTCCGGGGTATGGACCCATAGAAGGTTGAGCATATTGAGGACCATAACCGGGTTGAGGGTAGGGTTGATAATTCAAAGGTACATTTCCAGCTCCTTGGACAAATGATTGACCGGAAGGTGGTTGGAAACCTTGGGTTGGGTACTGACCTTGAGGTTGATAACCTTGAGGCACGTACTGATACTGGGGTTGACCTTGAGGTACATATTGATACTGGGGTTGACCTTGAGGTACATACTGAGTCTGGGGTTGACCTTGAGGAATGTACTGTCCCATAGGTATGTACTGTCCTTGAGGTTGCCCCCCAGGTGGTAATTGGGTACCTTGAGGTTGCCCCCTAGGCAATAATTGAGGACCTTGAGGCTGCCCCCCAGGCGGTAACTGGCCACCTTGAGGTTGCGGATTTGGAATGGTACCTGGCATCATAAGAATATCTTCTACACTCAACGACTTAGTTCCATTATTACCAGTTAATAACCCTTGTTCAATAGGTTGAGGAGATACTCCCGAAAAAGTACCAGTAAGTGACTGATACCCAGAGGGAACAGAAGGACCGCCATATAAAAAGGTTTCTGGAGATTGAGAAAACATGGACGACTGTCTCGACATATTCAAAGGAGGATAATAACCCCTAGGTGTTGGATGAAAAGGAATGCGAGGTGGTGAAAAACTTAGTCCCGGTTTTTCCAAAAAATTGGTCAATGAAAGATACCAAGTGTCCCTCCTAGGTGGACTGTAAAAGATCGATTCACACTCCCTAAGTTCTATAGCTGGTTGATTTTCAGGGATAGGTATACCTTCTTCTGGAGTAACAAGTTCTTCAATAGCAATAAGTCCAGAAGGAAGATTTTGGGTAATGACTCTTTCTACCCTGGGTGAACTAGGACCACTAGAAGTTGGAGAGGCAAATCCTGATGTTGGAGTAGCAGCAGGTTCAGTTTTAGGTTCAGATATTTCAGGTTCCTCGGCTAATTCACTAGTAGAAGAAAAACTACCAGTAACTTCGGAAAAAGAAACAGGTTCTAAAATATACTCTGGTGCTTGCACTTGATACTCAGGATGTACAACGAAAGAAGACTCTCCTTATTCAGGTGACCCAACTCTACTATCACTAGGAGTTACAAGGGCTCGTAGCCCTTCAAGCTGACTTGGTGAAAACTCAGGAGGTTGGCCCTGAAGTCTACGGGACTTCCTCGGTAATTCAGCCACGATTAAATATTTTAACTACTTCACACGCAAACAAAGAAAAATCTCAATGAAAACCACCTAAAGTCTCTAAAGAACCAAACAATTTTGAATCACATGCCTAAAGAATCTAGGAGGTCAAACCACACACAAACAGTAACTTTCCGTACCAAAAACCCTAGTTGGTGATGAAATCCAACGTCTCAGAATTCAATACAAAAATGGCAGTTGGAACAGTTACCTCGGCAACCTTCTTAATGAATACACTGGCACAAGTTTCTCCACTAAACCGTCTCGAGTGAAGAGAACCCCCTAGAAAATCCAAGTGAGTCTAGCCGACGTCTGCTCCAGGTACAGTGGGATCTTCCCTCCACCGTCACCTTAGGAAAGAATCCTATAGAATATGGTCACTATGGTTACCAACGGAAACAAATATACCTAGGGGAATAGTCTGTGATCCGATACACACGCAAGGGCAGAGTAGCAAGCTCAATCCCCTTGAAGGCTCCTTGACATAATCCAAGGTTTACCAACAAGTGACCCCAGGCTCCTCGACAATGGTTAATCCGAGGTTTACCGTTTTTAATACGTGTATATCTTGTATCGTTCCCAATGAGGAAGGATTGATTACCCCACTGGTTTGGACACGATCTCGTGCTTGACTCCTTTAAGAGGAGATTCCCAGAGCATAGATGTAACAATTGGAATTTATCTCCTATTGCAAGATACAACTACTTGTTTGTTTTACTATCTTGGAGAGTTAATTACTCCATACTCCAAGATACTAGCCTAAGCTATGTTGGTGATAAACAACCCTCAAAATAAAAAGATTACTAGATAGATTTTACTTTTAGCGTTATTTTTATTGGTTTTTTCTTAAGTCAAAAGGTGCGGAGATGAAAATTTATGGTGTGAAGACTCGACTCCAAATCACTAAAAATGCACTTAAGATGAAAAACAATCCTTTTTCTTCAATGAATTTCTAGCTAAAGAAAGAGTTGAGAATGCAAATGCTTGAAAAACAAATCTTTCCTTAACAAGCAAATAAAAAGAAGAACTTTTTGTCTTTTCCAATGAACTAAAAAACGAGATAACTAGTTATGCTCACGAAAATTTCCCTTTCTTTTCAAACACTCAAATACTACAAAAACAAACTTTTTCAAAAAAGATTTTTTTTTATAAATTTTATAAAACACTCAAAACTATTGAAAAATCTAATCTTGAAATCTATAAATTCTAAAAAGCTAATTGAAGTAAAAGCTTACAAGATTTCTTTTCAAGGATGTTTTACTTAGTTATGAGCAAACTAAGGACTAATTTGTCCAGAATCACAAATTAATCCAAAAACAACCAGCTTTTGTTTTTTTGTTTTGTTTTGTTTTTTAAATGATATCCAAAACTTTCAACACAAGTTCTTTCGAAGCTTTGCAAAGAGAAAAACAAGATGGATTCCTCAACAAAGGCAAATTTTGCCAAAACGGTTAGACTCATAAGAAGACCAGCAAAAACCGGGGTGATCTGAGGTTTCTAAGGCTTCTGAGCTCTGAGTTACTACAAAGACCAAACTAAAATCAAGCTCGACACACAAAGCTTCTAGAAATTTCACCTAAAACCTAAATGCCAATGGAATTAACCTATGAAAAGTTTCTGACAAGACACGTGTAGATCTGGGCAGAGGCTAAAAAACACATAAACAAATCCTAAGCTGACTGAATGAAAATATTTCAAGTTTTTCAAAATTTTGACAGGGTCCGCAGGCCCCTAGTACACCTAGGTGTGGTACTGCTCTGTCTGTAAAGCAAAAGTGCGAGGATGTCCGCACTGTGTTACAAACAGAGGCTGCGGTCCTCTTCCAAAAGCACAAAAAACAAAAAATAATTCAAGATCTACAGAACCTACCCAATCCCACACAACAAGCAAAAACCAGAAACAGAGAAACTGTTTCTCAAGTCAAAGCAAAAGCAAAGGAAAAAAACCAAAAGTTCAAGTCCCCAATGGAGTCGCCATTTTGTCTACCGTATAAGTCGTTCTTGCGGACAAGATCGACCTCCCTAGTATCTATAGATATCTAGCGACAAGCAAACCAAACAAATTCTATCTTTCTCTAAATATGCAATATAAATAAAGGTTACTAGGTGTTTTAGGCCTACCTCGGGTCCAGTGCTCGTTTGTAGAAGCCACGCTCCGTTGATCCAAATGAGCTCCCTTTTAAAGAATCTGCAAACACAAACAAGCACACATATTAAATAACACCTGCATAGCCAATATAATAAAGCATATTTATCATGATGATCAAGGAATTCATGAAACAAATCATCAAAGACAACTTATTGAGAATAATGAATCTGATTGTATTAACTTTAATCAAAGAAGAACTTTACAACCTTGGTGCCTTGATGCTGTACAAGCTCCTCCCAGGGTCCAGCAAGAATCTCCTCTACTTTGACAAGTTTCACTCTCTTCCCAATGAAGCCAAAAGGTATGTAATCTCTCCTCTCAAGGTTAACTAGGAAGTCTCAATTCCAACAGCATTTACCCTCAAAAATGTTCAGCTTCTAACCTCCCTAGCAACCAGCCCAATGCCTCAATTTATAGAGCAAAGGAGGGAAGTTACTAGGTCCACCTTCAAAGGGATAGAGCCCTCCTTCAAAGGGATAAGCTCCTCTCATCAAGGGGTTAGCTCCTTTAGTTATGGGATGCATGAACCACCTAGGAGCGAACCAACCACGTCAAGATTCCTTCTAGAAACGTCCAGAATTAACCCAAAGTGAGTTTTTAAGAATGAACTTGCGCCTTTTTGACTTTTACAGGGGTCCGCCCCACTCCTTTAGAGACAGAGCGGGCAGGTCCCCAGGTAACATGACCAAGGGGTGCGGGATCGCAGCTAATGGTAAGAGAAAGTGCAGAACCAGAGTTTTATTGATTTTCAAGGACTTTGTCTCACTTTTAAAGCTTGACATGAAGAGCTGAGGTTTGAGACTTGAAAAGGAGGACAGTATGAGTGGTGATAGACTCACACTGACTGCAGAAAGTCATGGTGACAATATTTTGTATAACAATATCCTTATTTGAACCAAGAGTAACAACATTTAGTTGAGAGAAACATGTTGGTCAAAAATATATGAGGTTATGGAATATGGAATTGACAAATGGTAATGTAGTAACCCCTCCAACTAAAGGTGTTTATGTTTTTGAAAATGGGGAAAGTAATGTCACATGGGAAATTTCTAAATACACAACTTTTAGCATTCAAGGAATTAATGATTAAAGATTAGAAAACAACATACCTTCTATAACAACCCCTGGTCAATGATTTCTCATTTGTAAATAATTGTAATAATTAAACAAATGGGCTGAGTAGGGACATAAATTCCAGAGAATGAGTGATCAAGTGATTAGCATTTAGCTCAAAAATCAAAGTTCTCAGAATCTCTCAAAACCTGAACGACTGCATTCGTCTCAATGATACGATCCCAACGCAACTCGTTTCACTCAAAACAAAGCTCATATGAGGAAGATATCACGTTTTGTCCGCTTTGCCAAACATAATAATTTTGCAAAAAAAAGTACAGTCAATGCAGGGTCAGTGGTCCGTACTGTTGACGTGGCAGGTGACTGGGCAGGTCAAAGGGTTGGTCAACGACTAATAGTGCTTGCCAAGTGGCGCAATCTGTTTGGTTTGTAGTGTGATGAGTTGGCGATTTCTTATTGGTTGAGGAAGGACCAATGAGGAGGAGACATGTGGCAAGCCCAAATGCTGCTACATGTCCCTCCCCAAAGGTCGAACCCGCGACCTCGCCCATACAAAGCCAACGTCTTACCGTTCTACCGCACCAATGGTTCTTACCATACAATGGTTTCAGGTTATATTTGTTATGATTAACCGTGGCGGTTTAGGGGGAGGAGAGGGCCAGTCCCCTCCCATGTGACCACACCATGAAAATCAGCGGCTAGCGCAAACCATATCCAAGCCACAGTAAGCTCTAAGTGGGATTAACCCATAATAAATCCACACTTATCCGATAATTACTTACTTAGTTGAGTTGGCAGATTTTTGGCGGTTCGATAAATTCAGAAATTCCTCCATTTTTGGTGGGATTAACTGGAGTTCTCTAGTTTTAGTGGAGTTTTCCTAGGGGAAATTGTTTTTGCCATAACTTTTTCAATTTTCGACCAAATTGGGCTAAAAAAAAGTCATTCTTATATTATTTTGATGTTTTGAGCACATTGAAGTAGGTTTCAGGAGCAGTAGAGCATTGTAAACAACATTTTTTTTTTTTTTTCCATTTTGAGCTAATACAGAGGCCCAAGCCATGGAAGATGAATCAATGAGATGTAGCCTAGGAGGGGTGAACTCCTTCATAAGAACACTATGTTAAGTGTTCATTTTGATGGTTTTCTATACATTTGTTTGTTGTTGTTCAACACTTGATTTACATGCTATTTTGCTCATGAATTTGACATAAAACTTGACAAAATTTACTTGCTCATTCACAAACACCATAAAGGAAACCTATGCACATGAAGCAAATGATAAGAAATTGTTTTTAATTCTGAAGTTGAAATTAGCACAACAAAACTGACATTTAACAATAGATCAAGTTGGTATTAGAGCAAAGGTTATTTGCTTGATTGCTTGAGTTTTGTGCAAGTAGGGTTTTAATGGTTGCAAATTTATGATGCATACAAGGTTAAAGTTGCAGAGAGGAGAAGGGAAACTATTGGTTGCAAATCTTGAGGTAATGCCTAGAAGAAGGAGAGCCACAAGGCCAAAATATCCACCCAAAGTTTCAATCCGAACTGCACTTGAAGCACCTAAAGGTTTACCTTCAATTGAGATTGAGGAGGTCCATGTAGTGCTGGAAGTTGAACTTGAATCCAAAGCCATCATGTCTGGAGCAAGAGAGACTGAAGGTCTTTCAGAAGAGCAAGCATTTAAGAAAGATTTCTATGATTTAACTGACATGGTTAGAGTCCTCTATGAAGAGAGGAATACTAGAATGGTTGGAGAGAGTTCTAAGTCCCCACATGGAGAGGGAAGCTCAGGAGATAAAAAAGGTGAAAAGAAGGATTCAAAGGGTAATGGAGGAAATCCTCCTCCATATCCACCATCTTCATCATCCTCATCATCCTCATCATCTCAAACAACATCATCTTCCACTTCCACCACAAAAACTGTTTATACTCATTCAAAAACCCCAAAAGAAAAAAACTCCCTTACTCAAATTAGACATTAAGTTTGAACTTCCCATGTACAATGGTGAGGTAAATGCAGAAAAGTTAGACAATTGGATTTGACAATTGGAGGTTTATTGCAGAATTCGTAACCTTCAAGAAGATGACATAAAATGATCTAGGAGGATCTCGAGACACGAAGGGGATGGATAAAGGCTCGAACTTCAAAATGGCAGAAAAGAGAATTTTATGGCATCAGTTGAGAGGGCTCGTCTTCTTGATCGTGATGGCGTGAACGGTTTGTCAATCCGAGCTCGTATGCAAAAGATAGAGCTCTTCAAAGATTGGTATGGAAGAGAAAAAATGGAGCCCATAGTGCGCCACATGGCATCCCAGTGAGCATGTAGGACCCACATGGCAGCCCTTTATTAGTCTCCTAAACCTACACAAGAAAACATGAAATATTTTGATTATAATTACAATTTTATATAGTTATTCAAATTAACTCTATAAATAAAAACATATATTTTACCAAATCAAAAAATTATACAATAATCAAAACCATATCATAATATGGTAAAAGTTATAACCATAAATCACAAAATATGAAAAAAAAACAAAAAAGCCAACGTATAGGAGGAATACGTGGCACACATGGAAAGGGTCATTAACAAACAAACCCATACAAAGTAAAAAACCCTATGATATGGTTACAAAACTTTAATACCATATATGGTAAGATTGGTTAAAACCAAATAAACCAACGTGGAGGTGGTTATAATAAAACCAAACATTATTTGCAATCCATATAAAGCCATCCCAACGAAGATTATGGTTAAAAAGTCAAGACCAACGTACATGGAAGATCCGCATGGAGATATGGTGGGTGGGGGCAGCCACGTGGTGGTCCCGCCGCCCCCACGTACAGCCTAAGTTAAAGCATGCATTAAAACAAGGATGCCGCAGGTTTGGGGATGGGTGAGTGTGGTCCCGTGAAGTACGGGCCCACTCCCCAATCAAAAGTTAAAAAATATTTTTATATACATATATGGAATGCAGTTTTTGATATGGTTATGTAAAAAATGGTTTTGGTAAAAATAAAATATAACCCAGGTTTATTTAAACTCATTTTTTTTTACTATTTGGAAGAGAGAGATCAACGGGCACGGATTTTGAAACCGGGGGCGAATCCTGAACCGCTAAGAAATATTGGTGGAACTTTGCTTGAGCAGCGTTTTTGCATGAAGGTGATTTTGGCCTAGATTCAGAATTGGGCAAGTTTTATATGGATTTTGCACTTCTCGGCAACAGGAATCCATTGGTGGTGTCAGTTTCTGCAACAGAGCTCTCTAATTTTCGGGCACTTTTCAGCATGGAGGTATAATGCTCCATTTTTGTAACTGATGAATGTAACTTCTTTTGATGCCATTTTTAATGAATGAAGGCCTCCCCATTGATCGAGCAGGGCCCGGAGACATAGTCCAGGAGGGACGAATTCCGTTATCAAGTTCTTGTCTTCTTGTCATGCTTATGTGTTTCTTCTTCTTCTTCTCACATGCGCACATTTAAGTTTCTCTTTGGTTAAGCTACAAACTGTTTATGTAATTCTTTTCATGCATCTATAAACAAAAGATAACCTAGATCATAAAAATCCAGTTGGCTTCATTGAGGCTATAAGGAGCAGCACTAGTTTGGTGGGAAGCAAAGACGCAAGAGGAAATGTGAATTCATGGTAAGGTATCCATTTCTTGGGTTGAATTTGTTTCTTCAATTAAAAGATAGTTTTATCCTTTAGCATATATGCAAAAAGACATTATGAGTTGGCAAAAGTTTAGGCAACTCAAGGGCCAAACAATTCAAGACTCTACCCAGGAGTTTAGGAAAAGGGCTTTGTTGTTAGGAGTAAACTTGAATTCCCAATATACTCTCTTGAAATATATTGGGGGTTTACATTCGTACTTAAAACACACTATCCTTATGTTCAATCTAAGTAATTTAGATGAGGTGTGTGTGCAAGCCACACACCTTGAAGCAAGAGGAAAGAACATTCAGGAAGAGGGTAGTAAGAAGAAGCCATTCAAGGGTAAGGAGAAAGAGAAGGGTGGAAAATGGAAAGGAAAGAAGAATGAAAGTGTAAAGAAAGAAGGGGAGAAAACTATATGCCAACATTGTTCCAAAGTGGGGCATGATGAAACCCACTGTTGGAAATTACATCCCGAATTAAGGCCTAAGAAACCAAACAATAAGGGGAAACAAAAGACGACCGCTACCACACAACATGATCTTGGATCCGATTTTGGTGATGAGACCAAGATTTCAGCCATGGTCACAAAAGGAAAAGAAGCTATTGCAAGCACTAGTTCCTCACATAGTCACAACAACACTCCAAATGAAGAATCAATGATAGAGTTGTTCCATGTAAGGGTAATTTCAAACTATACAAAGATTGATGCATTATTTGATAGTGGGTCACAATTGAACTTAATTTTAGAAGACTTGGTAAAAAATCTTAACCTTGAAACTGTACCTCATCATAAGCCATATCCCTTGGGTTGGATAGTCAATAATGCAAATTTACAAGTTACAAGGAAATGCTTATTCAGGTTTTCCATTACTGAAAAATTCATTGATGAAGTTGAGTTAGATGTAGTTCCACTTGACATCTTAGGAATCATTTTGGGAAGCCCATATTTGTATGATAGGAAAGCGATATTTTATCGCCATGAGAACAAATACCAATTTCTCAAGGATGGAGTGGAGTATATTGTGAGAGCCCATCACAAAAAGTTAAACATTTCTTTGGTTAATGCAGGGCAGATGAAGAGACTAGTAAATGCAAGTAAAAATTTTGTGCTTCTCATGATCAAGAAAAAGAATGATATAGATTATGAATATTTTGAAGGTTGTGATGATAAGTTAAAATCTGATTTGTTTGATGTGGTAAGAAAGCATGGCGAGATGTTTCAAGAACCAAAGGGGTTACCTCCCAAGAGGGGAATTCAACATGAGATACAACTGCAGCAGGATGTTCCACTTCTAAACATTGGCATGTATCACATGTCGATCATGGAGAGCATGGAAATCAAGAAGCAAATTCAAGAATTTCTGAACAAAGGTGTGACACACCCATCTACTTCGCCATGTGGTTCACCCATTGTTTTGGTGCCAAAGAAGGACAGGACTTGGCGTATGTGTGTGGATTTCCGTGCACTGAATAAGATAATGATAAAGAATCGTTATCCACTCCCAAGAATTGATGATTTGCTTGATAAATTGAGGTATGCAAAGTATTTCACTAAGTTAGAATTACGAAGTGGTTATCATCAAGTTAGAATAGTTGAAGAGGTCATTTGGAAAACCACATTTAAAACTAAGCAAAGATTGTTTGAGTGGCTTGTTATGTCTTTCGGTCTTACAAATGCTCCAGCTACTTTCATGAGAGTTATGAATGATGTATTGAGACCATTTCTAGATGATTTTGTCATTGTTTACTTAGATGATATTCTCATATTCAGCAAATACAAAGATGAACATGTCATGCATGTGAACAAAGTACTTGATGTCTTGAGAAAAGAATAATTGTTTTTAAAGATGTCAAAGTGTGAATTTGGTAGGACTTCTTTAATGTATTTGGGACACATTGTTGGAGGCAATGAGATGAAGATAAACCCCTCTAAGTTTGAGGTCATTGTGAATTGGCCCAAGCCCAATACAGTTACAGAGGTAAGAAGCTTTCTTGGGGCAGCACAATATTGGAGGAAATTTATTACTAATTTTTCTTCAATTGCAGCTCCACTACATGCATTGACTAGTGTCAATAAATTCTTTCATTAGGGAGATGTATAGCAAAAAGTATTTGATCCTTTAAAACAAAAGATTAGTTCAACATCGGCATTGGCTCTTCCGTATCTTAGACAACCATTTGAGATTCAAATGAATGCTAGTGATTACGCGATGGGAGTAGTTCTGACGCAACATGGTAAGCCCATTTCATTTCATTTTGAAATTTTTAATGGTGTTGTGACTAACTATCCTACTTATGACAAATAACTTTACGCATTGGTACAAAGTGTTAAAAAATGGAAACACCACTTAATAGGGAAGGAGACCATTATCCATACCGACCATCAACCATTGTAGTACTTACAGTCAAAGTTGCAGTAATCACGACACTTCAGATGGATGGGTTTTCTACAATAGTTTCATTTGGTTATCCAATAAAAAAAAGGGATTCTACAATAAGGTAGCTGATATTATTTCTAGGCCTATTGTAAATTCATCTATTATACTCAACCACAATTCTATTTTACATGAAAGTTACATTGAGCAATATGCATATGATAATGACTTTCAAGATGTGTATGCAAGATTGAGGCAAGGAAACCAAATTGAAGAGTTAGATTACCATGTACATAACAGTTTGTTGTATCACTTGGGAAAGTTATGTATTCCAGAGGGAGAAAGAAACAATATCATAAGGGAGGCGCACACTTCATTGGTTGCTGGACATTTTGGTGTAGGAAAGACAATAGCGAATCTCCAAAGGTATTGTTATTGGCCACGCATGTTTGATAATGTATCTCGTTTCATTAGAGGATGTTCTTTGTGTGCAATAAGTAAGCCTAGCAATAGGAAACGAGGATTGTACACTCCACTTCTAGTACCTTCATGTCCATGGGAGAGTATCTCAATGGATTTTGTAGGAGGTCTTCCATTGTCAAGGAAAGCTCATGATTACTTGTATGTAGCTGTAGATAGGTTCAGAAAGATGTGTATTCTAACACCATGTAAAAAGAAAATCGCAGTTGAAAAAAAAACTCATCTTTTCTTTCAAAATATTTGGGTTCATTTTGGTCTTCCTACTTCTATTGTAAGTGATCAAGATTCTCGATTTGTTGGGAATTTTTGGTCAAATTTGTGGTACATGATGGACACTAAGTTGAAGAAGAGTACAACCTTTCATCCGCAGACATATTGAGAAACCGAGGTGGTCAACAGGACATTCATTAATCTTCTAAGAGGATATTGTAGCAAACATCCCAAGTTGTGGGATGAACAGTTGCATTACATACATCATGCATGCAACAGGGCAAAGCATTCTTCTACAAACACATTGCCATTTGAGGCATGTTTTGGGTACTTGCCAAGGTGTCCATTGGAATTCATCTTTGAGAAAGATGTCGCCATCGATGGTCATAGCGACATCGATAAGGTAAGGAAGTTCATTGAGCAAATTCAATTGATACATCACACAGTGCAAGAACAACTTGAAAAGAGTCAAAGCAACTACAAGGCAAGGCATGACAAACACCGTGTCGATCATAAATTTCAAGTTGGAGATGAAGTTTGGTTATATATTAGCAAAGAGAGACTTCAAGGGGAAGGTAAAAGGTTGAAGCCAATCCATTATGGTCCTTTTAAAATTCTGGAAAATATTGGTAACAATGCATTTAAGCTAGATTTTCCTCCTTATATGCAAATATACTCTGTTGTTAATGTTGATAATTTGAGATTGTTTGAGCCTCCTTTGATTGATGATCAAGGAGAGCATGTTCAACTGCCATCAATAGATGATTTCTTGCCAGAATATCTTGATGAACTTTAGCAAGATCTCATACTTGATAAAAGAACCAGAACTTCAAAGAGAGGGAATGTCGAATACCTTCGAGTGGGACTTAAGGGACAAAATACTTCTAAGGCCAAATGGATGCAGATCGAGAAGGTGAGGGAGCTATAACCTCACCTGCTAAACAATTGGTAGTATCTTTTGGGGTCCAAAAGGCTTCCAGTGGGGAAGAATGATTAGGTGATCAATATTTATCTCAAAAATCAAAGTTCTTGGAATTGCTCAAAACATGTCCATCTCGGCAATACGATCCCAACGCAGCTCATTTCACTCAAAATAGAGCTCATTTGAGGAAGATATCGCGTTATATCCACTTTTCCAAATAGAAGAATTTTGCAAAAAAATTATAGTCACTGCACAGTCAGCAGTATGTACTGCTGACGTGGCAAATGACTGGGCAGGTTAAAGGTTTGGTCAATGGCTAATGGTGTCTCTCCATGTGGTGCAATATGTTTAGTCTGCAGTGTGATGAGTTGGCAGTTTCTTATTTTTCAAGGAAGGTTAGGGATCATTGATGCGCTTTAGCAAAATTTTATGGTAGGTTGACGGAGTCGAACCCACGACCTCGCCCATACAAAGCCAACGTATTACCGTTCTACCACACCAATGGTTATTACCATACAATGGTTTCAAGTTATATTTGTTATGATTAACTGTGGCGGTTTAGGGGAAGGAGAGGGCTAGCCCCCTCCCATGTGACCACACCATGAAAATAGGTGGCCATCACAAACCATAACTGCGCAAGATTAATTGCTAAGTGGGATTAACCCATAATTAATACATGATTATCTAATAATTAATTATGCAATTAAGTTGGCGATTCGACAAATTTTAAAATTCCTCCATTTTTGGCGGGATTAACTGGAGTTCTCTAGTTTTAGTGGAGTTTTCCTAGGGGAAACTATTTTTTGCCATAAATTTTGCAATTTTCGACCAAATTGGTCTCAGAAAAAGTCATTCTTAGATGATTTTGATGTTCTTAGCACATTGAAGTAGGTTTCAGGAGTAGTAGAGAATTATAAACAACACTTTTTTCCATTTTTAGCTAATATAGAGGCCCAAGCGATGGAAGCTAGACCAAGGAGATGTAGCCTAGGAGGGGTGAAATCCTTCATCAAAACACTGTGTTAAGTGTTCATTTTGATGGTTTGTTGTACATTTGTTTATTGTTGTTCAACACTTGATTTACATTCTATTTTTTTCATTAATTTGACATAGAACTTGACAAAATTTCCTTGTTCATCCACAAACACCATAAAGGAAACCTATGCACATGAAGCAAATGATAAGCAATTGTTTTTAATTCTGAAGTTGAAATTAGCACAACAAAACTAACATTCAACAACAGATCACTGAGGAGGATTTTTTCTTAGGTTATGTATTTTACTTGTTGACTAGATAAATCTAACTGGCGTGATAAACATTAAAGGTTGGGTTTTCTATTTTAATGACCTGAGGCTTCTCAAATTTATGAGGCTAGAGAAAGAGTACACAAACCATGCTCACTTGGAAGAAGGGATAAGCAAAAGAGGAAAAATTCAAGGCAGTGCTGGGTATTGGAAGAGAGAGGTTGACATTGTAAGGGGGAGATGCGTTTCTTGAAGAAGAGAATTGGGGGTAGCCTAGACTTGTTGTGGGGATGTTAAGAAGAACCACTGTGGCCACTAACACATGGAGAGAGAGAAGGATAACAAAACAAAGTTCGTTTTCTATGGATAGCCACTATGGAACTTGAGGAGGCATTCAAAATAGAGGAAACAACAACAAGAAAGGGAGGAACATAGAAAACTTAGAGAAATTTGCAATTGATCAGGATATGGGCATTATTGTGGTGCAAGACCAACAAGACATAAGAGAGCATGGTCTAGACTGGAAAGAATGCTTATGCACCTACTAATGGAGAAAAAGCTTTCTGGCAACACAGTGTAACAGTGGAAGCACATCTAGTCAAGCTCTGAGTCCCTTAATAACATAGGGTAGAGGTTTAGCCCTTGAAGTCATAGTAGAAGCTTTGGAGTCTCCTTTTCTAGTTTCATTTAGTTTTTTAGTAGATTCTTGAGTCCCCTTAGTGGGTGGAATTACTATTGAAGTGCCCAGGGTTGTGTGAAGTATCTAGATTTCTTGGAGCTCATTGGTTATTGAATAGCCGGAAGGTAGAGGTGAGAGTCCTCTCGATTCCCTGAAGACTTGTTGGTTTCTAATTGGTTGGTGGTTGGAGGAAGGAGGACCTCTAGAGTCGATGTTTTAGCTAGTAGTTGACATACAATCCCTTAAGTAAGATATCAAAGTCTCTGGAATCCGGAACGGGGGTGATAGTTGCAAGTAAGCTTGGCTGCAACTGTCTATGGTTGGTTGGAGAGTTGTAGTACCTAACATAGTTTCCCAACTCCAGTATTAAATCTAGATAAGTATTAAAATGCATTTCTTGTTATTAAGGTTCTTATTGAACTATTAGATTAATGTTGTATTGGTTGCATGATTGGCTTATGGTTTCATGTAATGGGAAGGAAATGATATTTGTATATATTACTATGTATTAAGAGTTGCATTGGTGGTTCCAAGTAGAGAACCTGAATATGAATTTCCACCTTAATTATTGATGTAAGAAGAACAATGTTCTTCTTGTGTTGAAAGCTTTCAAGCTTTGAAGTATGTCCCTAATATCATGGTTCTGCAGTAGTGTTTCCATACTTAAACTATAAATGTAGAAAGCCCAAATTTAATCGTTGCTGCATGAGGGATGATTTGTTTCAATGAGTCCATAATCTTTAGATTTTGAATAATATCTATGTTTTTATGCATCGAGTGTTCATGCTTTTCATGCAATAATTTCGGATATAGATGCACCCATGCAAGTGCAAGGAGAACTTAGTAGATAATTGCGTGTTTTGGACATTACATTCCTTGTGTGACTGTACAAGAATAATGCAATTCTCCATATGCTATAAGGGTATGGAATATAGTGACTTTCTTCCCTAAGGTTAAAAGAACCTATACATAAGCTTGAGGGACTGATGGAGTTGGTGATTCACTTGTGTTGTGGATAACGCCATGAAAGGGCTAAGTGCATGAATGACAATGGCATTGTTATGTGTTTAAATTTATATTGAGGATATTGGTTGATTCTCCTAAGCATGGATAGGGGCAATAACATTCTCCCTCAACCCCCCTTCGTGGTGAGAATTCTAGTAATGGAGCTCTGTCGAAAAAACCACCTGATTCAAGAGATGTCGAGTTTTTATGACCCAAGCTCCGAACAAAACCATCGTGGTCGAGCCATGCTTGAGTTCCTATGTAAATGGCACATAGAACATGAAGGGAGGCTTGATCTTGGAAGGTCCACCTTGGAGGAAACAAAAAAGGTACACCAAGAGTTATTTCAGGGCAATGAAGCTGGGAATTATAGTTAGGGTAATGTAGGCTTGGTCTTGGAGGGTCCATCCTGTAGGAAACAACAAAGGCACACTAGAAATTACTTCCATGGAAATGGAGTTGGGGTAATGGAGGCTTGATCCTTGAAGGTATTACGGGAATACGTACCCTAGGGCTTTGGGTTGGAACCCCAATAGAGCAAGAGCAAACTACAGTAAGAAACACTCATTCAAATCAGGCAAAATGCTTAAATAAACAAGCTATGTGAGAGCGACCATACCCGAATGTCCTTTGTTCGAGTAGATCCCGCAGGGTTCAGACCCTCTGCACCTCCTGATGTTCTCCAAACCTGAAAATTATTCAATTCACACATACATAGCAGTATATAGATAAAACATTTTAATGAAACTAACTTTATATCATATAAGAAAATGATTAGTTATACATCAAAATAACATTCATAAATGAATTACAATAGTATCCGATGCATAAATACAGTTAATCTTGGAAACAAGACATCGCTTATTTTTATTGTAGAAAGCTATAACTAACACGAAGAGAATTCACCTGAGTCTTCTTCTTCCGGCTCCAAGCGGAACCGTCCTCTAGATCTGTCCAGTCCCAGTCTTCAATAACCTCCTTCCATAACCAATACCATGATATCTCAAGAAAGAAGGAGAATATCAACAATCAAGGAAACAAGGGTTTCCTGAAACTTGGGGAAGTGCTTGAAGCACAGGGATACTTCAGACTCAGTCAAGGATAATCTTAGTATAATAACTCTATCTCTTCTCCTCCTTAAGGCCTTCCCATAGAAGTCTATTTATACTCCTCCCAATTAGTTTTTTAGTTGGGAAACAGTTGGGCCACGGGAAATAGGAGGTAATCAACAGGTAAAAATCATGAACTCCGCCCATAATTAAGGAAATTTAATTTTTTAAAGTGTTTTAACACATAGACGCGAGTTGGGTATTGACTAACCCATGTGTACACGCTTTTATCTCAGGGAAAAGTAGCCTATAGGGAATAAAACATTGTTTTTGAAATATTTGGACTAATTCTGGAAGGAGGCGTTGCCCTAGTCCATAAACCAAGCATCACAAATACCAAGGGTGGTAAATGGTGCTATAATAGATTCCCCCTAATATATGAGTTCAGAAGGGGTATGATGGCCAAAATGTATTAAGTATATGGAAAGAACCCTGTCGAGACTGAGAAGGACTTCAGAAAGAAACTGTTGTCTGAGGCGGGCATACCCATGCTCAAAGAAAGTAAAGCATGTCCTCATATCAAGTACACGTGGATCCACTATGTATACAAGCATAAAGCACTGAAAGTACATAATGGATCATCTGATCGTGATCGAAAAAGTACATGTTTGAATATCACATATAAGAAGATGATCAATGAAGCTGATCACTGATGTCAAAAATTGATCCCAATAGTACCAAATGAACATGATGGAATAAAATGATACTACATCGCAACTCGGATGCCAGCATATAAGATGTCGCTGTGAAGAACTGCAACATATACTGTGGATGGCGTCAACTAGCAGTAACATGAGCAACTGACAAGTGAACCAAAACATGCTGATGCAACCTGAGGTCTTCATCGACCGCCATGGTACATTTATACATAATGTGAATAAATGATCTGAGTTCGACCATGTGAGAAATCGTTTTATTACCAGTCATTGATGTATACTGTTAACAAACGCGAGACTACTCACCAATAATGATAATGAGAGTCAAGGTACCCAGTACAATCTAACAAGTGCGAATGAATGAGCTGAATTCGAACACCTGGAAGAATATATCAATTAGGGGACAATGATGGTTTCCCACTATCGATAGCGAAGGAATCTGCCACTGATGACTGCAAACCCCAAGGTACTACCAAATGGACTCTGGATCTTTGTCCTAGAGCAATAAGCCATAGTCGATAGGAAAAGATTCGCTAGAAGGAAGGCATTAAGGCATCCTTCATCAATCTAGTGTGAGTGTAACTCGTAGGCCAATAATGTGGAAGGAATTAGATGAAAAAGATGTAGTAACCCAACCGAAGCACGTTTCCGGCGTACATAAGATGCAGCTAGCACACGATAGAAACCCTTTGAACCAACCAATAATGAAAGCTGACACAGAGGCGAGGAATCCACCAATAGGGTCAAATGGAAACCAAGGCACTGCACAAATCCTAATGTGTGATAATGAAAGCTGATGTCGAACACAAGGGAAACCACTTAGTCAAAGACCCATGATACTGATCGATGCTGAGCACAAGGTGACCTATCAATAATGAAAATAGGGCCAGGGTGCGGCTCTAGGCCTGCCCTCAGAGCAATATGTCGTCATTGATAAGGACAAGACCTGCTAGTAAGAAGTCAGTGGAGACCTTCTCAAACCGACACGAGCAAAGGAAAAGAAGTAGTCTTTCAGTAGAAGACTATGTACATATATACTGTCCTGGGCACCCGGAAAAGATTGGAAGTCAGATTCCAATCAAACACATGGATAGTTTATCTTTGAGGATTCTGTTGTTTACCATTGAGAGGGTGAATGGATCAGCTTCACTACATCAGGATTCACGAGTGTCCATGAGCCTGGTAGTGGAATGCCTTACCACAGTTTTCGACTGGTGCACACCTCTTCTGACCAACATGAAGAGCCAGCTGACCTCTATTCAGAAGGGTCAGACAAAGAACTTTGGATATGGGACTATCTTATGCTCCTTCTTCTTCGAGAAGGTACTTGGGCTACGTCCCAAAGTATCTGTCTCCATCAGCAGCCCTCGAGATCCTCGGATGGGTAGATGGGCTGACTTGATGAAATGCCTTGGAGGCGGGGACGTGCCTAGGACGACTTTTGATGATGAGTTTTTTACCTGGTGGGACCAATAGATCATCGTAGTCGACGACTACCCATATGCTGGTATGGATTTCCGAGGAGATCCAGACTTGGTGTTGCCACCAAACGCAGCATGGGGAGACCAGATGGATTTCCGAGGCACAGGCATCACGGAAGAGGTGTCGAAGAGGTAGTAGCTGAGACAGAGAGAGTCCTATATGCAGTTCAGAGAAACTTGGTGAGATTGACTAACCAGGTACCAATGATAGCCATAGAGGATCTACCTGAGGAGATGCAGCGCCGCGTGGTAGGGGTACCATGGGATTGGGTCCGCATACTTCAGCGTGTAGCCAATGCAGTAGTTAACTTTTAGCCGCTCATCCTAAGCCGGGTCAATAGACAGACTAGACATGATTATGGGCATTTCGTCCCAATTTTGTATATTATTTTTTGAACACTTTATCTATGCACAGGAAATTTTATGATATATATACATATCCAAATTTTTGATGTTTGTTTAATTTGATGAATGATTGATATGCCAATCTAATGCTTGATTAGCAATAGAGTCTGCTAATGAATTCTTAGATCGTGGAATGTGAACAAATGTAATATAAACAAATGATCATTGTAACACTCTCACTCTCAAAAATTGTAAATGTTATTTAATTGTGACACTACCAACTGTGAGTCAAGATAAACTACCAACGAACCAATCCCATAAGAAATTGCTTCGGATAGTAAATTAATAAGGACAATATATTCAACAATATTATTTGAAGCAGGACCAATACATACTCCCCTCGACACCATCAACTAACCAGATGGATAATAAATCACCCAAGCTGCGAAAGCAAGATTCCGAGCGTGCCGACTAGCACCATTGGCAAATCTGAAATATATTAGACCATCCATCAACACCTACCAAATTAGATAAAAAAATGTTGATATCACAAAATTCCCGACAAATATGTACAAAAATACAATATATATACAAACAAGCAATTTCTCGCTGGAACCTAAGCAAAATACTTCTTAAGGTAGAGCCCATTTCAGGTCTTCACCAACTTGTTCCCTTCAAAATCAACTAATTCATAAGCCCCTTTTCCCAAAACTCGTTTTACTATAAATGGACCATACCACATAGACTTGAATTTGCTTGCCCCCAAGGCGTCTTTATCTTGGTCATAGATTGAGACAAGGTCGCCTTCAGAAAAGACCCGAGGACAGAAAACTTTATCATACTGAGTTTTAACCCTTTTCTTATGGGCCTCGTTTATTATGGCGGAATCTCGATGTTGCTCATTGAGATGTTCCAAATGAACGAGGCGTTCTTCGAGACTAGATGTCTCTGGAAGAAGTTCTACAGCTAGCTTAAGGGATGGAATTTCACATTCGATAGGAAAAATAGATTCTAGCCCATAAAATAATTGAAAAGGAGTAAAATCAATGGCAGTCTTCATCAAGGTTCAGTACGCCCAGAGAGCCAGGTACAACATGATGTGCCAATTAGAGCGATTTTTGTCAATTGTCCTTTGCAGGATAGTCTTGAGGGACTTGTTCACGGCTTCGACTTGCCCATTGGCCTGAGGATAATAGAGAGACGAATGCTCCTGCTGGAATCCCAACTTGAGAGCTAATTCAGTCATTAGTTGATTCTGGAAGTGACTGCCATGGTCAGTCACAATCTCTCTTGGGATACCAAAACATGAAATAATCTGATTGAATAGAAACAACGCTGCTGTTTCACTATCATTTTTGTAAGTAGGCATGGCCTCAGCCCACTTTGTAAAGTAGTCTACGACCACTATGATGTACTTGTGATTTGCTACAGAAGGCAGATTACAGGTAGTAAAGTCAATGCCCCACTTCGTAAATGGACCGACAGCGACAACAGGGAAAAGTGGAGCTGGATGCGCGCACATTTTCTGAGTATAGATTTGACAAGCGTGGCAACCTTTGACCGCTTCAATACAATCTTTGAAAATTGAAGCCCAAAAGTAGCTGGCACGCAAATTTTTTTGGGTTGTTGCAAGCCCTAATAAATGACCGCCACAAGCTCCACTGCGGCAATCATTGAGTACATATTCTGATTCTTCCAAAGTTAAGCAACACCTAAGGATTGAATCAACCCCTCTGCTATATAATGTATCACCAATGATAACATAGTTTCTGGAAAGGTGACATAACTTTCGACGCTCATCCTTGGAGGAAGCATGCGAGAACTTTGAATTCTAGAGATATATGATGATATCTCCATACCAGGGATCTTGTGAAATTTTCATCATAAACAATGTCTTCTTCACAAGACAGCTCAGAAATTAATTCTGCAAAAACCAATGACTTCTTAGACTTGGCTGACAAGAACTCGAGATCAATTTCTTGCAAAATAACAATCCATCGATTGTCTTTGCCCCCAATCACTCACCTATTGAGGACAAACTAAAAAGGTTTAACAACCGCTAAGACGAACGTTTTGTATAGCAGAATATAATAACGAAGTCGCTGCACAACATGGGCAGTTGCCAAGACCAATTTCTCGATAGGAGAATAGCGTAGTTCAGGACCTACTAAGCCTTGACTCAGGTAGTAGATTACATGCTCAGTGAGAGCATCATCCTCTTGAACCAGAACCATACCTATGGTTGATTTTTCCACTGCAAGATACAAAAGGAAATATTTGCCATAATCTAGTGGATTCAACAATGGGGCAGAGATTAATGCCTGCTTCAAGGCATCAAAAGATCGTTGCGCAAAGTCGTCCCATAAAAATGGAACTCCTTTCTTAAGAAAACGCATAAATCCTTTGGTAATCTCGGCGTAATTTTCTATAAATATTCTCAAGAAATTTGCCTTTCCTTGGAGACTTTGAAGTTGATGGATGGAAGACGGGGGAGGCAACTGAATTATTGCCTCAACCTTGAAAGGATCTACTTGAATCCCTTTAGTCGATACGATGAATCCTAACAACCGACCAGATGTGACCGCAAAAACAAACTCATTCGGATTCAACCGGATTTTATAAATCGACATCTCTCAAAAACTAACTGAAGGTGGCTGGGATGATCGATTCTCTTTCGAGAATGAGCAGCTAAATCATCCAAGTATGCTTCGATGACATGTTTGATGTCATGGAAAGCATAAGACATGGCCCGCTGAAATGTAGCTCCAACATTTTTAAGACCAAAAGGCATCTTCTTGTACGCAAATGTGCCCCAGGGACAAATAAAAGTTGTCTTATGTTGGTCCTTTGGACGAATAGAAATTTGATTGTAACTAGAGAATTCATCCATGAACGAAAAAATTTCATTACCCGCACATTCATCAACAATTTGATCAATAAAAGGCTTGGGGTAATTTCCTTTTGGACAAGCTTTATTCAAATCCCTAAAGTCAATGCACACTCGGATCATTCCTTGCTTTTTATCTACTGAGACTGGATTGGAAACCCACTCCGTTAGAGGAACGGGGTATATGAAACCCGCCTTAAGCAGCTTTTCAACTTCAGCTTTAATAGTTGTTTCTTTCTGAGGATTGACTGGTTGAAGCTTCTGACAAACAGGCTTGGCGTTTTCGTACGTCTTGATCTCATGCTGGACTATAGATGGATCAATACCAAGCATTTCCTCATAAGACCAAATGAACACATCTCGAAACTCTTTAAAGAGGTCGGTGTAAATTTGAATCTCTTCAGGGGAATAATCGGCTCCGATGAAGACATTTTCTATAATGTCAGGATTCCTAGAGATGTTTATAGGTACAGTTTTTGAGATAATCGACATATTACCTTCGACAAATAATTGTGCTGGAGCCAAAGGGTTTGAAACTGTACAAACATCACTAGTAATCATATTGGAGAACCTAGATTCGACTTTATGCAATGGAGGAAGAAAATATGAGCGATGATGCAAATATTCCCATGGTCGATCTACACCCATCATTACTTCTAAAATTGCTTCCTCAGATGGTAAAACTGTATCTAAGCAATCCAGAGCAGAAGTAGAGTCAAGGGTCCAAGCTGGAGCCACATCACCATCTAACTCCTCCTCTGAAAAAGGAGTGGGATGGTTGTCTGTAGAGTTAACGATAGATTGATAGCTAAGTTCTGCTGCAGACATGGGAAATGCCATTCCACCAACTTGCCCTCCATCTAATGTGGTCGTAGATGAAGGTAAGGTCCAAGGGTCTGAAAAATAATGAGTTCGAAAAGAAATCTTTCCGTGAAGGCCCCTTGGAGGATGAAATTGCATTGATTCTAGCTATAGGAGGGGGAAGGTCAAATATACCCATCAAGGAAGAGTACATCCCAACTCCTAAATTCTCAATAGGTTGACGGGGATTATCCGCTAATGGAACGGTGGAATCCGAAGTTGCACGGTCACCTGGAGAATAATCTAACTGATCTATTTTAACAATTCTCCCCTCATGAGGAAAACAAAGGATGCAGAATAAAGATGAAACTATAGCATCCATCTCGTAAATCCAATTCCTTCCTAAGAGGAGGTTGTAATCCAGGTTGGCATCAACGATTTCTACCTCAATATTAACAACCTTTCCTCCAACACATATAGGAAAGGCTAGGAAAATTCCGTGTGGCGCATGAGAATGTCCATCAAATGCTGTTAAGAGAGTCGGTGAAGGAACAACTGAAGGTGATCCAATGGCCTTCCAACATGACATAGACATTATGCATGTGGAAGCTCCCTCATCTATAACTGTCCGAAAAATATTGGTTTTTCGGTAAGTGGACTTTATTTAGAAATCCATATGGTGAGGAAGTCTCTTTTTGACATTTAGCATATCAAAAGTGAGCACTAAATAATTCTTTGGATCCACTGCCCCGATTGCCGAAAGCAAAGAACTTCTCTAAGAAGGACACGACTGGAGTACCTCCAATGCAGACATAGCACAAGGACTTTGAGCCAGATATTCTACAATCAAGTATTTTTGGGTTGCCCTAGCATTAGGGTTAATAGTCGAGCGCTTTGCGGAACCTTTCAGTATCCGAGGTATAGACTCAGCAGAGGGTCACTCAATATGAAGTGGGTCTGTGGTTTCAGGAATAGATTTAGCCTTAGATGTTTCCGTTTCACCATAATCACATGCTCGTGTAGCAACGTTGACATGAGAGTTCATCATATAAACATTTGAGGAATTTTCCCCTTCCTAGTTGCCCCCTACGGAGGTACCAGCGTTCGAGTTCGTGCCAGCAAGTAATTGTTGCCCTTGGGGAAAAGGGTTAGTCAGGAAAACTTGGGAGCTAGAGGACCCTTGCTGCACTAACAAGTGCTGAGCATCTTGAATCTTAGGGCAGAGGTGAGTCAAATGATCTCCATTGCATAACTTGCATGGAAATTTAACCTTTTCCTTGGACTCTTTTCTACCCTCACCAGCACCGTTTCCGGGCTTGTTCGCATTACCCTTCCCTTCCTGGTTCTTCTTCTTACCTCGTCCCTTCTTCTTCCCATCAGATTGTTGATTTCATTTGGGGTTAGAGGTCTGGACGACGTTTATAGAGGTAGGTTGGGAAGGTGAAGGTGTAGACGGTGCTACCTGGTTAGAAGAAGCAGTTTGTAAAGACAACTGCTGCAATTGGTTCAAAAGGTTCACTGTTTTTGCATCAATTGATCCAACTATACCATCGCCGTGTGGGCTTGGCTTCGATTTGGCTAAATCAACCTTAGATCTCAGAGCGCTAGGTAGGATTTTATGAAGAGTCCCAAACTGAGAATATATCAGTTCCAATTGCTGGGCTCGAAAAATAGCCCGCTCTTCTGAATAAACACCGGAAAGAGAAACATCCTTTGAGATCACAGGTTTTAATGATTTGAGAAACCATTCGAGATAGAACTCTGGTGGAATTTCAGCTTTGATAAGACTTTTTCTCCATCTCCATTCTTGGATATGATCTGAAATGTGAGTTGTCGTGTCTTGATGAAAGTTGGCCAGAAGCTCAATTCCGGCTTCATAGCAGACAAGCAACTGAAAATGGTTCACGAAAATATTAGCCAAATCAACAAAAGAAGTATAGGTGCCCTCTGGAAAATCTATATACCATTTGGCTGCATTCCCGGTTAGGGTGCGCTGAGGTAACCTGATCGAATCATCTATTAGGGAGTTGGATGAGCACCATAAGTGAAATGTGGTCACATGGTCTCTTGGGTCTTCACCACTCTTTCCTTCGAACTTTGGAATATCTGATGGAAGTTTAGTTGGGATCGGAGGCCAAGCCGGATTGTACCTAATTGGATCATTCGTCAATTTAGTTAAGTCTGGCAAATTAAGCATGGCCAGAAAAGGAAGTCATGGAGGACCTTGGGAATTCCATCCAGAATGGGTGGGGTTCCTGAAGGTATGAAAAGAATGAATTGGATTTTGAAAGGCACCAGGTTGCCCAAAGTAACTCGTAGAGCCTATTGAACCAAAAGGTGATCCTTGTGGTCCAACAAAATTTGGAGTTTGACCAACTCCTGCCACAAATCCTCAATAACCGATGAAGTTACCCCCTAACGAAGTATTGAAAGGAGTTGACAGCCCTTGATAAGGGTTCCATGCGTTAGCAAAGGGTGAAAAAATTTGAAATGAATTAACCGAAGAATACAGCACATTCCCTTGTTGGCTGAAAAATTAATTCCCAGCTCCTATCCCACTAACCGCAGGGTTTGTCCAACTTTGGAAGGGGTTACTACCTTGACTTGTAAAAGGAAAAGGCATTGACCCTACTGTCGGATTGGAATGTGGTATATGACCACTTCCAAATGGGAAACCCTGAAAAGAAGCTGATCCACTCATCATGGATGTAGAGGCGGTTGATGGTATATTTAAAGGAACTGAAGGAATACCTTGAGAGGGAATTCCAAAAGGGAAAAATCTAAAACTAGATGCATTAGGCTGAGAACTTCCACTCATTGACGGAATGGAAGTAGACCCAAATATAGATGTGCTAGGAGTGTTAGAAGGGATGGAAATAGTTCCTCCCCCTTGTATAGATATGGGAGTCTGCATGCTCACAACACTCGTCATGGATGCCATGCTTCCAACAGTGGTCATCGAAGGGATAGATGTATGTGGACCTGGGCTCGAAGGCCTGTGAGTCGGAGTTCCAACATATAACAAAACATCTAGATGATCAGGAGGGAGAGGAGAATTCAGAGCCGCAACTGACTCTGAAATCTCTTCTACTTCAATACTATCTTCCGATTGGAAGAGTACTCAAGAAAGAACTTGTGTGTTCCTCTCTAACTCTGTACTAGAAACAGGTCTATCTTGTGAACTAATGCCCCTAAGAGGAGGATAAATCTCTGATGCGCCTGCTGCCACTGGTTGGAAACCACTGGCAAAATCGCTCCTACGCCTTCTAGGATAAGGCTCTGGACTCGTATGTGAAATCCCACAAAGTCTCCGAGACCGTCAAGATGGTTGGTTAGCCACTTTGAATTATTTAAAAGATCTACTTAAAGACTCAAGAAAATTATAAATCTAGGCTGACTAGGAGCACAGAACATTCACTAAAATGTCCCTAAAGATATCAGCAATAAAAAAACTTCCAAGTATTTCTGCTCGGGGTGATTAGGACCGGACACCAAAATACAAGAAAGTTAATAATAAGGGCCTTCCAAGAAGAGGCTGGGTAATTACACCCCAGGTCTACTAACGAAGGTATCAGAGGTAGTTACACTGACCTCCAGACAACAGCCTTTGCCGGTGCAAGCCCCCAAGCTTTGCAAGGGTGCCCTCCAGAAGTATTGCTGAACGTGATACAATGTCAACCTCAGGTGCCACGGGATTCCCCTCCGCAGCCACCTGTGTGGATCCTAGGATAGGCAACTAAGGTCACCAACTTGTATCAGAAGTCAGGCGGAATAGTCGTGAGGTAGGATCTGACAAGTAAGAGAGGGGGTATCTCTCATCCTTAGCTTCACTAACCCTCGTTCTTTACTCCCAGTCACAAAGCTTTCCCGCTCTCCCTAATGCTATTGGATTTTTCTCTTTAATCAAACTTCTATTTTTTACAACTTAGAGTGGCCTTGGAGAGTTAACTCTCCTCTCGCTTAATCTAAGGCCCTAATAAACCTAAACTTGTTGGTGTATTATGATGACAATACAAAAGTTCTAGTTTATTTTATTAAGCGCTTGATTTTTATGGCTTCTCTTTTAAGTCAGGGGTATAAATGGAAATGAAACCGATGTTGTTTGTATGATGTAAAAGAAATAAATGAAAAACTAACTTATATGAATGCAATTGTTTGTTCTTCGATGAAAAGAGATCTCTACGTGGGTTCTACAAAACTTCTATAAAGCAAAAAACATTTTCTTTTCTTTTCTTAAAACGCACTTCACACATACAAAAACTAAAAAGACTATTGATGCTTTAATAATGCAAAACTACCCTAATGCAAGGTGTCATGAAGATGCAAGATCCTAGATTACTATAGGTTTTAACCCCGTACAGAGATTACCTGCATACAAATTCTAAAACATAGAAAATAAATATTGCGAGAGCAGAACACATAAAACACATATACACAGAGATTTTCCCTTGGATCCCAAAACCGGGGCTACCAGCTTGATTTTTCATTATGTTCCTTTCAATGTAATAATAAATATTTATATATGCCGAAGCATCCAATACCATGGACCGAAAACCATCGTGTCCAAAAAACATGTGCAAAAATCATGCACAAAACCATAGGTGGGTCCGCCCAACCTAACATAGGGTCCAAAACCAAAATTTTTCGGGGCGTTGCCCCGGACCCCATAAAGTGGGGTTACAGGTGCCCCTCAAACCCCTTGTTAGCTATGTGGAAAGAATATAACACAACCCAACAAACCCAACATTCTCCCACTTGTTGTTTTCTTTCCACAAGGGGCCACAAGAGAGCTTAGTCATTTTTCCAGCCCTGAAATGCCCATTGTCTCTCTACACCAAGAGAACTTCTCAAAGCTCACAGATTTTGTCAATGCATCTGCAACATTCTTCAAAGTGTCCACCTTTACCAACAACGCCTTTTTGTCTTCTATCATATCCCTCACAAAGTGATACTGAACATCAATGTGCTTTGTCTTTGAATGATATGCGGAGTTCTTTGCCAAGAAAATTGCACTTTGGCTATCACAGTCTATCCTTATAGCTTCCTGTACTAACCCCATACTTGAACACAATCTCTGCAACCAAACTGCTTCCTTGCTTGCATGAGTGGCTGCCATGTATTCTGCCTCTGTAGTTGACAGTGCCACTACAGATTGTTTCTTACTCATCCAACTGACTGCACCTCCAAATAGGTTAAACACATACCCACTTGTAGATCTTCTCTGATCCAGATCTCCAGCCCAGTCTGCATCAACAAAGCCATGAATATCCAACACTCTATCCAATCCTGGTCTTCCTTGGTAGCACAAACCATAATCACTAGTGCCACGCAAATACTTGAAAACCCGCTTCACTGCTGTCTAGTGCTCCTTCCCTGGTTTTGACATAAACCTGCTCAATACTCCCATTGCATGTGCAATGTCTGGTCTAGTACAGACCATTGCATACATCAGGCTACTGACTGCACTTGCATATGGAACACAGGACATGTCCTCTTCCTCTTCTTGTGTCTTGGGACACTGTTTAGCAGATAACCTCACACCTACAGGATAGGAACCTTCATGGGTTTACTATCTTGCATATTAAACCTTTGCAGTATTGTCTCGACATACTTCCTCTGGTTTAACCAGAGCTTCCTCTTTGTACGATCTCTTTTAATTTCCATGCCCAAAATATAGTTTGTAGCACCAAGATATTTCATGTCGAATTTGGAGGACAATTGGGTCTTCAAATCTTGGATAATTTCTTTGTCATTTCCAACTAGTGACATATCATCCACATACAAGACCATATAAATAACACGGTCACCAATTAATTTAAAATACACACAGTGATCTACTTTGCTTCTGGTGAAGCCAAGTCCCCATATAAATGTATCAAATTTCTGATACCACATCCTTGGTGATTGTTTTAACCCATACAGAGACTTCTTTAACTTGCATACTAGTTATTTCTTACCCTTCACCACAAAGCCTTCAGGTTGCTTCATGTAGATCTCCTCTTCTAGATCCCCGTGAAGAAATGTTGTCTTCACATCCATCTGTTCTACCTCAAAATCAAAAGCAGTAGCAACAAATAAAAGTAATCTAATAGAAGTTACTTTGGCAACAAGAGAAAAAATATTACCAAAATCAATTTCCGGCACATGGGAATAACCTTTTGCTACCAACCGAGCTTTGTATTTCTCCACTTTTCCTTCTACATTTGTCTTCTTTTTGAACACCCATTTGCTGCCAATGGGTTTCCTTCCATCCGACAACTCCACCAGATCCCAAGCCTCATTTTTTTGCAAAGATGCCATTTCATCAACCATGGCCTCTTTCCAGAGTTTTCCATCCTCTGAATCCACTACTTCCTTCACAGTTATGGGATCATCATCAGTGACAGACAAAGCAAAATTTGAACAGAAAGCAGATGGACTATACCTTTCTAGTTGCCTTCTTTCTCGAACTGATATTCTCACAGTCAGAGTTCGTGGCTCTTCATCTTCTGATTCCTCCTCTGCTGTAGAGTCTGATTCTTCCTCCTTTAGCTCAAACTCTATCTTCTCAGGTTCCTTTGGTTGGACTTCATGTTTAATAACATCTTTCACCTCTCTGAACACCACATCTCGGCTGTACACAACCTTCCTTGTTATTGGGTTCCAAAGCTTATAACCCTTTAAACCATCCTTATACCCAATAAAGACGCACTTTTCAGATTTACTATCCAACTTGGTTCTTTTCTCCTTTGGAACATGTACATATGCATCACATCCAAATACCCTTAGATGTGAAAGAGAGGATTTCTTACCAGTCCATACCTCTTGTGGAGTCTTATCCTCCAACGTTGATGAAGGTGACCTATTGACTAGGTAACATGCAGTATCCACCGCCTCTGCCCAGAATTCCTGTCCTAACTCGACACCACTGATCATGCTTCTTGCCCTTTCAATCAACGTCTTGTTCATTCTTTCTGCAACTCCATTTCGCTGAGGTGTATATGGAGTAGTCTTTTGCCGTGATATACCACACTTCTTACAAAATTCTTCAAATTCCTTGCTGCAAAACTCTCCAGCATTATCTGTCCTCAATACCTTTATCTTCTTCTCTGTTTGGTTTTCCACCAGAGCCTTAAATTCTTTAAACCTGTCAAAGACTTCAGATTTCTTCTTAAGGAAATATATCCATGTATTCCTTGAGAAGTCATCTATAAATGATACATAGTACATAGACTTACCCAGTGATGGAACCTTCATAGGTCCAAACACATCATTGTGCACAAGCTCTAATATCTGTTTCGCCCTCCTACCACCAGAGGGGAAACTCACCCGATTCTGCTTCCCATATACACAATTTTCACAGAAATCAAAATCCATAGAGCAATTACTCATACCTTCTACCATACCTTTACCATGAAGTATTCGAAGGCCCTTCTCTCCAATATGTCCAAGCCTTTGATGCCATAGCATGGTCTTCTCTCCAGATACCACTAGATTTTCTGCTCCACTTTCAGGAACCATAGAACTATTGCACCCATCAATAACAGTGCTACCTTACAGCTTGTACAAAGTTCCAATCCGAACTCCCCTCATCAATACCAGTGCTCCTTGAACAATTTTGCAGGTATCCTTCACGAACACTGTTTTTACACCTGCATCATCCAGCTTGCTTAAAGAAATCAAATTTCTAGCTAATGCAGGAATATGTAGAACACCTGGAAGCGTTCTAACCCTTTCACCTTGCAACTTCAACTTTACTTTTCCGCGACCAATGATTCTAGCCTTCTTGTCATCCCCCAAGAAGACATCACTACCATCATATTTTTTATACTCACAGAACCACTCTCTATGGGGAGTGAAGTGAAAGGATGCACCTGAGTCAATCAACCATGCCTCATGATCTACATGTGTACTTGAAGAAGCCAAGTACACATCCTCACCTTCGTCTGAGGTGGTTTTCGCCTCTGCAGAAGGAGCCTCATCAGATGCCTTTCCTTTGTCAGGAGCTTTAGATTTACAGTTCCTTTTAAAGTTTCCTTCCTTTCAGCATTTCCAACACACCACCTTTACATGTTTTCCTGGAGATTTAGATCCCCCTCTAGATTTAGATCTCCCACTCGATGACTTATTTTTGTTTCTTTTCTAGGACCGTCTTCGTACAGACAAGGCATCACCATTTTGGCTCTCCATATTTTTCTGCCTCATCTCCTCCATTAGTAAGGCTGAGACTATTTCATCAAACTGCAAGGCAGTTGCATTGCTACCTATTGCAATAACCAGACTATCCCACGAATCTGGTAGAGAACACAACAAACTGATGCACTTATCTTCATCTGAAATTTTAATATCAACAGATGCTAACTGACTTACCACAGTATTAAATGCATTCAGATGCTCTGTCACCAAGTCTTCATCTTTCATCCTCAGGTTATACAACTTTTTCTGCAGGAACAGTTTATTCACCAGAGACTTAGATTGGTACAAAGTCCCTAACTTGTCCCACAAAGCCTTTGCTATAGCTTCCCCTGATACATTTAGCAACACTGAATCTGAGACACACAATCGTATTATGCTCTTTGCCTTCCGATCCAGCTTTTTCCATTCTTCATCGGACACTCCCGTTGGTTTAGTACCTGGATCTACCGCGATCCAGTGATCTTTATCCACCAACAGGTCCTCCATCTTGAGCTTCCACAACTCAAAACTTTGACCATTAAATTTCTAGATCTCTATCTTTCCATTGCTCGCCATCTTCTTTCACCACCAGAATCGATCTCGCAGATCTCCCACTGAACAAGGTCTACCACAGGCCCGAGCGAAACCCCTCAGCAACAAAGGCGCCCCCTTGAAGCCAAATCTGCTCTGATACCAAATGTAGGTTTTAACCCCATATAGAGATTACCTGCATACGAATTCTAAAACACAGAAAATAAATATTGCGAGAGTAGAACACATAAAACACATATACACAGAGATTTTCCCTTGGATCCCAAAACCGGGACTACTAGCTTGATTTTTCATTATGTTCCTTTCAATGTAATAATACATATTTATACATGTCGAAGCTTCCAATACCATGGACCGAAAACCATCGCGTCCAAAAAACATGTTTGAAAATCATACACAAAACCATAGGTGGGTCCGCCCAACCTAACATAGGGTCCAAAACCAAAATTTTCCGGGGCACCCCATAAAGTGGGGTTATGGGTGCCCCTCAAACCCCCTATTAACTACGTGGAAAGAATATAACAAAACCCAACAAACCCAACAATTATTCTAAAAAGAAGGAAAGAAATTGTTTATAACTATTAATAAGCCAACTTAAGTGTTCGAAAAGAATACAAATTTTGAATACAAAATTTTCTCCAAACAAGAAGGACAAATCCCAAAAGATCACAATTTACTCTCAAAAAATCAAAAGAAACCAAAATCAAACTTGGCAAAAGAAAACAAAAACAATGTTTTTAAAGATCTTTTCTTTTTCAAGAAACAATCCAAACAACCTTTTGAAAGCACTCTAAGTGCCACTAAGACTCAAAGACTGAAAGAAGAGCACAAGGAATCTTTGCAAGTTACAAATTCGACAACGAATGAAAACTTGAACAAAAAGGCTTCAACTTGTACTAAACGACCCAAACAGCAGCAAAGAGCTTGACAAACTGACCAAGAATTCAGGAAAGAAATACTTTCAAATTCGTCAAAAAAGACTTCCAAAGAGAAAGAAAAGGTATAAGGCCACAAAATGACAGAAAGAAAAGAAAGTAGACCAATAACCGAGCTTGACACTAAGATTGAAAACAATATGTTGTTCTAGAGGACCAGAACAATCAAGAACCTCTGTACGAAGTCTTGTGTGCCAAAACACAAATCATAAAACTCACTCAAAAGCAAACCTAGGCCAAATCTTTTCAAAGCAGAAGAGACTTCAAAACAGTAAGCTCGTAGAATAATAAAATTCTATAGATAGAAATTGACCACTCAGAGACTAAACATACCAAGAAACAAATCTTTCTGGACATAACGATTTGAAAAAACAATGCAAAAAATGGTATACGCAACTGTGTTCAAGCATAGAGGCGTGTACACATGCTTCTGATAAAGGAAACTCACGTATACATGGGTTCACTTCATAGAAACTAGCGTGTATGCTACTGTAAACAGACTAAAGTGCGTATACAAATCTTTGCAAGAAAAATAAAAAACAAAGCCAGATCAAAAAGATCAGACTTAAGGTCTGAGATTCTACTGGACCAAATAATACTATCACAACAAGCAAACCAAGAACTGAGCCCTGATTGACATTGAACAACCCAAACTAGGAATAACAAGATTGTTATCCCTAGTGGAGTCGCCAATTCTGTTACGGGAATAAGTACCCTAGGGCTTTGGGTTGGAACCCCAACAGAGCAAGAGAAAACTACAGTAAGAAACACTCATACAACTCAAGCAAAATGCTTAAATAAACAAACTATGTGAGAGCGACCATACCCAGATGTCCTTCGTTCGGGTAGATCTCGCAGGGTTCAGACCCTTTGCAACTCCTGATGTTCTCCAAACCTGAAAATTATTCAATTCGAACATACATAGCAGTATATAGATAAAGCATTTTAATGAAACTAACTTTATATCATATAAGCAAATGATTAGTTATACATCAAAATAACATTCATATATGAATTACAACAGTATCTGATGCATAAACACAGTTAATCTCGAAAACAAGACAACGCTTCTTTTTATTGTAGAAAGCTATAACTAACACAGAGAGAATTCACCTGAGTCTTATTCTTCCGGCTCCAAGCGGAACTGTCCTCTAGATCCGTCCAGTCCTAGTCTTCAACAGCCTCCTTCCATAACCAATACCATGATATCTCAAGCAAGAAGGGGAATATCAACAATCAAGGAAACAAAGGTTTCCTGAAACTTTGGGAAGTGCTTGAACCACAGGGATACTTCAGACTCAGTTAGGGATAATCTCAGTATAATAACGCTATCTCTTCTCCTCCTTAAGGCCTTCCCATAGAAGTCTATTTATACTCCTCCCAATTAGTTTTTTAGTTGGGAAATAGTTGGGCCATGGGCAATAGGAGGTAATCAACAGGTAAAAACCATGAACTCCACCCATAATTAAGGAAATTTAATTTTTTTAAGTGTTTTAACACATATATGTGGGTTGGGTATTGACTAACCCATGTGTACATGCTTTTATCTTAGGGCAAAGTAGTGTACAGGGAATAAAACACTGTTTTTAAAATATTTGGACCAAGTCTGGAAGAAGGGGTTGCCCTAGGCCATAAACCAAGCATCACACATACCAAGGGTCGTAAATGGTGCTATAACAGAAGGTCCACCCAGAGGAAACAACAAAGGTGCATTGAGACTTATAGCTAGGGTAACGCGCCTGAACTTATAGCCTGGGAACACACTGTGAATGATACTCGGGGTAATGAACCGGGATTCATAACCGGGGAACATATAGGAAATCATAGTCAAGGTAATGCATCGAAAGTTGTATATGTTGTAACACCTGGGATTTATCGTCGAGGAACATCACCGAGAGTTTTAGCAGAGTAATGGCACTGGAAGTTGAGTTGGGATAACAAAATCAGGAACATGCATGTAATAAACAGGTTGGTAGGTAGTAGAAATATGCCATGTGGCGGTGGCAGTACAAGTTGATTGGGCATCCACGTGGGGACCACGTGGCAAGGGAAGGGTTGATGAGGTGCTTAACTTTGAATGGCTATAATTTTTGATCCAGGGTCAGATCGGGATGAAATTTATATCACTAGAATCGTATCAACGAGATTAACATAATGAAATAATTTATGTGAAGTTTTATAGAAGTCAAAAATATCAAATTTTTTAGACCCCATTTCTAGAACAATATCTTGGATATTGGGTCAGCATAACAACCACCTCATCCTAATTAGTGTTATGGTGAGGATTAGGTTGGGGGTGTTATAGAGTGTATCAAAGCATCAAGGTTCAATGCTTGGATTGGATGGGCTCTATCATGGGGCAAGTAACAACAAAACTCCCACAAGAAGACATTATGATGGTTTTTTTAGAAATTAAAGTAAACAAATGTTTAGGTGTTAAAAGTTGGTCTGTGATTTTTGATTCCTTCTCAGTGCTGCCGCGAGCCGCTTCCGAGAACCCTTGCCTGCTTACGCTGCGCGTCTCCGCCCTGCCCCCAGGCCTAGCCTGGCCGGGCTCCCTCGCCCTCGCCCTAGCAGAGTCCTGCTTGGACCCCCTCGGGTCCCTCCGTCGCCGTTGCCCTGAACCTCCGCTCTCCCAGCGAGCCTGCCATGGCAGGATCCGCCTCTCCTTCTCTTGGCCCTGAGACCCACGAAGAAATTTTTGACTCTCTGCTATCTGAATCTTCAGATCCAAGACCAAGGCCTTCTCAAACTAAGTTTATCAAAAAGCTGGATGAGATTCCTGAGGTGGATTTGCCCCCTGCTCTGCCAAGGAAATCAGCAATAGCTCTCGCGGAAAGAGGACTGGTTGGCCAGTTTACTGGGCTTTGGCCATCACCAAGAACGGTTCAGAAATGGGTGGAACGCAACTGGAGCCCAATGATACAGGGCAAGATCGCCATAAGATTTTGCGGACGTGGTTTCTTCACTTTCTTGTTCGAATCAAAGGAGGATAAGAACCTCATCTTCCGTAATGGGCCCTATTTCATGGACACAAGAGGCTTATACCTGAACAAATGGACCCCGGAATTTGATCCGGAAATGGATATCCCAAACGCTGTTCCTGTCTGGGTTCGCCTCCCCCATCTCCCACTTCACTGCTGGGGGGATGAATCGGTAAGAGCTATAGGCAATGCACTCGGAAAATACATTGATAGATCAGAACCAAGAGAAAACATGCACGCATGCGCAAGAATCTGTGTTGAAGTTGATCTCAGGAAAGGACTACCAGAAGCCATCAAAATCAAGGTGGACAAGTGGATGCACATTCAGCAGCTGGACTACGAACAACTCCCCTTCAAGTGCAAGGTATGTCATGAGTATGGCCATTTTGCAAATAGGTGCAGTAAGTTAAAAGTAAAAGAAATAGATATTAATGAGGAACACACAGAGGGACCATGGGAACAAGTCAAAAGAAAGAAACCCTCCCAAAACCAGGGCCTCAGTACCTCAGTCCCCCCAGCTTCAGGCATTCCCCCCCCGCCTCCTCCCCCTCCCATCTCAACCTTCCCTTCGACCTCAAACCCCTTCGAATCTCTAACTGCTGAAACCCCCTCTTCGCCTCCTCAATCCCCTCGCCCTGCCTCTCCTTGCACAAACCCCCCCCCCCTCCCCTCCTCACACAGTTGAAAGAATTCTTACCAGAAACAAAGCAAAAGAAACCAACCAGCAATCAGATCCACCAAGGAAAGTGGGTAGGAAATCGAACAAGGAGCTCAGGGATGAGACGACAGCAAAAGAAATGGCCACAGGGACACAGCAACCTCTGGATTCATATTTGGGACGGCCAAAAGGCAGCGGCGAGAAAACAAAGGAGAAAGCAGGATCCCACCCTTCAGCGGGTAAATAATGAATTTGGTCTCCTGGAACTGCAGGGGGATGGGCACCCCTCCAAAACTAAAAGCCATCAAGGACCTTCTTAATCAGGAGCAGCCAGATATCCTTCTTATTCAGGAGACCAAACTCACTAATCAGGACTTTCTTCAACAAACACAGCGATTCAAAAACTTCTCAGGACTATCCAATGATTCAGATGGAGCATCAGGAGGGATTGGAACACTATGGAATAAAACAAAGTGGGAAATCTACAACTCTCATCAAGGCACATGGTGGATTAGATCGGATCTAAAGAACAAAAGCTCATAGGAAGTCTATCATATCTACAACATCTACGCCCCCAACCACTACAGGGATAAAGCATGTTGCTGGAACACCTTAGAAGAAGACATCTCCTCTATACAAGACAGCAGATTGATTCTTGGAGGAGATCTGAACCTAATAAGGAATGTGCAAGAAAAATACGGAGGGAAGTATCACTCAGACCCCTCAAGAGACAAACTAGAAAATATAATACAGCTCTTCAACCTAATTGACACCCCTCTGTCAAATGGGAAATATACCTGGTCTAACAAAAGGACAGGTGCTCACAACATTAAGGAACGGCTTGACAGGTTTCTAATTCAAGAAAGGGTAACCGAAAGCTACTCAATTAGAAGTAAACTAATCCATGGATCAGCATCGGATCATAAACCGGTGGTTCTCTCTATGGACAAAAGCCCAAACCTCGGCCCTCTTCCCTTTAAGTACAATAAAAATTGGGATCTCAATAAAGATTTCAGTCAACTTATTCAAACTCAATGGGCAAGAGAAGTGATTGGGTTGCCATATTACGTTTGGGAAACAAAGCTGAAGCAGCTTAGGACAGCGATAAAACAATGGGCAAGGGACAAAGCAATAATAAATAAGAGGAAAAAAACAGTTCTGCTAAACGAAATGGAGCGTTGGCACATTCAAATGGAACAAATTCAATACAAGGCAGAGGATATTGAAAAAGAAAAGACTCTCTACAAAGAGTTCTACCGGCAAAACCGCGCAGAGGAAGAGGAACTCAGAATAAAATCTCGCTGTCTCTGGCTAAGGGCAGGAGATAAAAATACCTCCTTCTTTCATAATAATATCAAGCTCAGAAGAGCATGCAACCAAATAGATAAAATCGAAGTAGCGGGGGTTGAGCTGAAAGGTCAAGATGAAATAAAAGGGGCAGCATACAATCATTTCAAGGACCTTCTAACATCAGACAATCATCATCATGACAACGAGACCTTCCTCAACATTCTCAAAGGCAAAATCACAGAGGAGAACAATAAGGAGCTGGAACAAGAACCCTCAGAAGAGGAAATCAGAGAAGTCATCTTCAGCATGCAACAAGACAAAGCCCCGGGGCCGGACGGCTTTACAGTTGCATTCTACAGGCGGCACTGGGAAACTATAAAAAAGGATCTGGTAAGAATGGTAAAGAACGCCTTCAGAAATCAAAAAGTAGGGGAAAACACAAAGTCCACCCATATAGCTTTAATCCCTAAGGAGGCAAACCCCAAAACCTTCGATAGATTTCGTCCCATTTCGCTTTGCAATGTCTCTTACAAGCTCATCACCAAAATCCTTTCCAACAGAATAAAGAAATTCCTTCCTTTATTAGTGTCTGAGAACCAGGGTGGGTTTGTCCCAAACAGACAGATCATTGACAACGTCATCCTAGTCCAGGAAGCCATTCATAGCAGCCTCAATAGAGGAGAAAGGGGAATGATCATTAAATTAGACATGGCTAACGCTTTTGATCGAGTGGACCACTCCTTCCTCACAGCAGTCCTTCTTAAATTTGGCTTCTCCTCCCTTTTTGTAAACATCATTAAAGGATGCATCACCAATCCATGGACCGCGCCTTTGATCAATGGACGGCCAAGTAATTACTTTAGAAGTTCAAGGGGGCTAAGGCAAGGCTGCCCCCTCTCCCCCTTTCTTTACATCCTAATGGCTGAGACACTGAGTGCTCATCTAGAAAATCTCCGAAGCAAAAAAGAAATCACGGGTATCCGCATTGAAAGGGGAACAAAGGAGCTCAATCACTCCCTCTTCGCGGACGACACTCTCTTGATTGGAGGAGCATCCAGCCTGATGGCCAGAAGATTTAAAGGAGTTCTGGATGCCTTCCTTCTAGCCTCGGGAGGAAAGCTAAACAACAGAAAATGCAAAATTTATACATGGAATGTCCCTCTTCAGATTCAGCAAAGGATTTCTCAAATCTTAGATATTCCTCTCCAAAGAAGCTGGAGCTCCTTCTCTTATCTGGGCCTCCCTCTGGCCAAGGAGCACATTAAAGCAGAGGTCTGGTCTAAACATATTGAGAAGATGAGAGGCTTATTGCAGAGCTGGGGTGTTTCCTGGTTAAATCTGGCAGGTAGAACTATTCTTATCAAAGCGGTCCTATCCAGCCTTCCTATCTATCAGTACGCAATAATAATGGCCCCTGTAAGTATTCACAAGCATATAGAAATCATCATGAGAAGCTTCCTCTGGCAAGGAGGAAAGCAGGACTCAAAGAAGTTCAGTCTTGTCAATTGGGATCAAGTCACCCTCCCGTATGACAAAGGAGGTTTGTCAGTAAAAATCCCGAGTCTATCCAATCAGGCTATGGGGCTCAAGTTACTTTGGAAGATCATCTCAGGACAAGGATCATGGTGGGTCGAAATAATCAAAAGGAAATACCTTAATGGTCCGAACTCGAACATCCTCCAAGACCCAATCGTGGATAGGCCGTGCACTCCAATGTGGAGATTGGTTAAAAAAGTTCTCCCTCACTTTAAAGAGCATGTCTCTAAGAAACCTGGCAGCGGAAAGAATGTCCAAATATGGCTGGACAGAATCATGGGATCAAGTCCCAGAGAATCTCTTCAAGAATTAAGGCCCCTTCAAATTTGGATGCAGACCCACAACATATCCTCCTTATCCGACATTTCCACATGGTCCCAAAATACATGGTCAGATTGGAAGGTCTTAAACCTGCCCTTGGATCTCAGAGATCAATGGCATAAACTAAAAATCTCACTAGCCGGAGCTGCGCCAATGAATAAGGAGACGGAGGACAGTTACATATGGGACACCTGTGGGGGCAGTTTCTCAGTGCGTGAGGGCTACAAATCATTGCAAGATAAGACTCACAGTGCAAGCTGGAACCTTCACAAGGCAGCCTGGAACAATGAGTGCATACCCAAGGTAAAGCATTTTAATTGGGCCCTTCTAAAAGGGAAAATTCTTACTGCAGAAAACCTGAGAAAAAGAGGAATACAAGGTCCCTCAATTTGCTGCTTTTGTCAAGCTGAGGAAGAATCCATTCTTCACACTTTCCTCCAATGCACTTTCGCTCAAAACTGCTGGAACCAGCTCCTTAGCCCTTTAAAAACCAGAAGCAGGAATGACCAGGTAAACAACTTACAGAGAAACTGGAAAAAAGACTACCCTCTGAGCAGGAAAGGGAAAAGAAATCTTCTCCGAATTTGGAATTGTATCCCAGCAACTCTCTGCTGGAATATCTGGCTGGCAAGAAATCACTATATTTTTAACAACGAGCAGATCAAAATTGACAAGATAATTGCAAGGACTATCGCTGGGATCTCTGAGGCAATCAGTGCGAATCACATAACTCTCCCTGATCAGCAGGGATGGACAAAAGAGGAGACGGATTGGTACAAAAGATTCAATCTTAGCCACTCCCAAAATCTTCCTCCTCAGATCAAAATCAGGCAGAAGGGGCAAAACTGGAAACTTAGGGGGGACAAAGAAGAAGTAAATAAATGGATCACAGCCCAGAATCGCCCCATCCTCCTCTTTGATGGAGCATCAAAGAGCAATCCCGGGAAAGCAGGCGCTGGAGGAATAATAAAAGATCAGAAGGGGATCACAGTAAGCTGCTACGAATGGGGTCTCGGGCAAGCAACCAACAATGAAGCGGAAGCCTACAGCTTACTTTTAGGCACATCAATCCTACACAGGCTCGGTCTACAGAATGCCTTAATCCTCGGGGATTCAGCCATAATAATAGCAGCTATGAACACAGGCAAGGATTTTTGCAAAGCCTCTCTCAACCGCATCAAGGCAAGGATAAACGACACCCTCAGCCACTTGGGAAAAACTACTTTAAAGCACGTGCTGAGGGAACATAACGCAGAGGCGGATAAACTCGCAAACAATGCGGTCAATCGCAAGCAGGGACAGGTCAGAGACAACACCAGAACATATGAAAGACCCATCCCATAAGGACGGCAGCTGCCAGTCTGACCACAGGGCAGAGTTCACCAGGAAAAGTCAGAAACATGATCCACACACCCGCGATCATCAAATCCATACCATTATGCCGGCGTTCCCATCCCCTCTCAACCTCAAAACCTCCCCTCATCGTGACAATCTCACGCTTCTTCTGGGCATACAAAATCTGCTACCCGATTTCCCCTCTGCAAAACTTCGGAAATATCCTGAGCATCATCATTATGTTAACCCTCTCCCTCGTCCTTATATCCCACCTCCTAATCCTCCCTTCCACCAGCATTCCGAGAAGCACTTTGGGTGTGAAGTTCTCTCTGAGGCCAATAGACTCCGAGGGAGCAAGAAGTGGATCCCCGCCCCAGCTCACTCAGGAAGCAGTCATCAAGAAAACCAGCAAGACATTACAAGCAACCCGGCTCTCCACGAAGATATCAGGTATATCAAAAGTTATTTGCAAGGTTACTCGCTATTAATCTGTTTTGCAGACATGGCAGAGGGACGGCAACCGGAAGCTCAAGGAAGGGCCGGCCCCCGCGAGAACCCCCTCGAAAGAGTCTTGGGTAATGAAGCATGCGCACTGTGCAAAGACCATTGTTATCTGATCTCCCGTTTCATGAAGCACCACAATGACCTGCGTGAAGACTTCATCGCGGATAGCCGGTCCAAACGTAAGAAATTAGAGAAGCGCAAGAAGGAAATAGAGAACCTCCAGGACAGATGTGAGCACCTAGAGGAGGCACTCAAGCACATTCAGTCCATCACAGCGAGTAAGCAGGCAGAAGCCTCCACTAAGGAAAGTCAAAAGGAACAGCAACAAGAGGACCACATGGAGGAAACCGTCAATCAATTTTGGTGTTAATCTCATGACCTGTAAAGTCTGCCTATTAGATGGCATTTTTGTAAGACAGTATAGCAGGCATCTTTTTCAGTTTTTCTTCTTCAAGCTAATCTATAAGGCTTCCAGGGCTGCGTCCCAGTTTAGTTTCCTCTCTTTCACTCTTCTTCCAGCATATATGTATCTTCCTCTGCTCCTAGCAGTTTTTTATAATACATAAGTACTCGATCTTGTTAAAAAAAAAAAAAAAAAAAAAAAGTTGGTCTGTAATTGATTGATTGCCTGGGCGAATGATGTGCTTGTCCCGTGGTTGATCATGTAGTATGGAGTAACAATTGATATTTTCTCATTGTTTTTGATGAGCTAACAATTGGTACCGACATGTATATTTTGTGATTATGCCAGAAAGCATATTGATGTTAGCCAACGTTGGCTGGCTAAAATTAGTGTGCTAACATGGATTGTTGTTGCAACTAGACTTATTATAACAACTCGACAAAAGTAAGAGCATGAACCTGATTTCTCGTCATTCATTTATGTGATAATGTTTCTAATAATTGTGTGTGAATGACAACACATCCTAAGTAGCAAATGACTAAAAATGATAGAAGAACGAGGACCATAGTGGTACAACACAACTCTGATCAGTCATAACATGGAAATGAAGAGGTCAAGACAAATGAAGAAGAAATATTAGTCGGCCAAGGGGAAGGGAAAAACTATCCTGATTTGATTGATACCTTGCAGAGTAGAAGGGTTGAGGTCAAAAGTTTTAAGGAAGACAATGAAACAATTGTAAGAGCTCAGGAGAGGCAAGATGAAATAAATGCAGTCATCTTGCAAAGCCTCTCAAATTTACAGAGACAAAAACAACATGAGCTGGGAACCAACCATATAGACAAGAGGAGTCTTCGAGAGACCATAGAGAAAACAAATGGGGCTGATGGTAGTAGGTCCAGGAAGAGGCATATGTAGGAGAGTGAAGACAATGTGAAGGGAAATGCACCACTGAGTACCCTAGAAGGAAGAACTATCACTTATGTGCATCTTTTTGGTGGGTGTTCTTGCCCCACCACTGGGAGGCACTATTATTATTCCCCTCATCATCCTCATCAGAAAAGAGGAAAGGAATATATGCCCAAGGAATTTAAGAAAGCCAAGCCACCCACATTTGATGGAGATATGAAGAAGTGTGAAGATGTAGAAGCTTGGTTGTTTGGCATGAAGATTTTTTTTAGAATCCAGGATTATTCTAAAAATATGAAAGCAAAGATCATCACCTATAGTTTGAATGGAAAAACAGACATATGGTGGCAAGATCTAAAGAATGTCATAGGCATAATTGAAGAAGACTTGAGTTGGAATGAAGTTGAAACACTCTTTAGAGAAAAATATTTATCTGACAGTTACTATGATAGCAAGGAAAAAGAGTTGTATGAACTCAAAATGGGAAAAATGATGGATGACGAGTACGTCACCAAGTTTTTTGAATTGCTGAGATATGTGCCATATATTAGAGATGAGAAGGCAAAGATCCAAAGGTTCATTAGTGGGTTACCTCTATCATTCAAATATTAAATTGAGATTCATGAACCTAAAACATTAAATGATGCCATTAAAAAGTTGAAGAACTATTATGAGCAGTCTAAACGCAGGCCATAACTTAAGGCCAATTTCAAGGCAAAAGGGGTTTCCAAATTAGAGGAAAAAGGCTTGGAGGTTTTGGACAATGGCTTGGGGAGAAGGCAAGAAATTCCACCACCAATGGTGTTGGAACCCAACATAATAATAACATAACTTGTGAAGGCCAAGATGCTCAGGCCAAAGAAGAGGATGGACCTTAAAAGAATCCCTTGGTATGATGGAAATGCAAGGAGAACCATCTACGTAGAGACTACTCACAGATATATAGAAATCAAGCAAGATTGAACACAATGTAAGAGGCACAAATAATGGAGGATCACATGCCTAGGATCTATGCAACAGTGGAAACTAGGCACGCAAGTGTTACAGGTCAATTTGGGCACATCAATCTCGACTTCCAGATCTGTATTATTAGGGTCCATCAAGCCCTAATTCAGTTGTTTTCATTCCCTAATGAGGTCAACCTACATCATGCTTGCCTCACAAGAGTTTCCATGAAACTATTCATCCAAAAAATACTCCTAAGGAGATCAGCACAGGTAGCCTTCTACAGGCTGCATTGCAATGCAGAAACTACACTGGCTGGGTGCACTACAGCAAAGTTAGCCTTTGTTCCACCTACGTTGAGCGAGATTCATCGAATGTTTTAAATGAATCCATTGGATTCCTCATCCAATGGATACTTCTGGAAGTTTCTAGGTTGATTGAGCTCGCATTTGGATGAGGAAGGAGATGAATGAACTTCAATCCATTATCCCTTCCTCCATGGAACCACTTCCCAATTTTGGCAAAGCATTCATGAGGGCCATTAATGGTTTAACCTCCTCCATTCAGCTATAAATTAACCAAGCATTCGAAGGCTAGTCTAGGTTGGAATTTCTTGAGCTAAGGAAATGCTGTTTGAATGAGATTAGTAAGAGTATTGTAATGATGTCGAATTTTTGCTTCATGAGGAGAGAAGGGATTGAAACTGGAAGGAAGACACTAAATCGAGCATGAATATTCATGGGTTGTAATCTTTCCTTTTATCAATAAAGAATTCAAAACTTTTTCCATTTATGTGTTTATATGATGTATATCATATTCTGGATTCTATGATATGTTTAATTAGCAGATCTTTATTGTATGCTTTGATGGGTTTCTGTCTCGGCTTGTGTGCAGGTACTTTCCAAGTGAGTTAAGTATGGAAAGGAGCGGCAGAATCGGTCAAAGGAGAGAGGGAGCAAGCGAAAGTTACAGGTTGGTTTCTTTTCCTCCTTCTCTTATCTGTTGATTATAGGAAAAGCAATGAATTACTTTGTCTGTTGTTTCTAGACTAGCTACTAGGTCTAGAGGGTTAGGCGTTTGTAGAAACACTAAATTTTCCCAAAACAAATTGGCGACTCCGCTAGGGAGCGATCCTATCCCTTGTAGTAGCTTATAAATCTCTTAAAGCACTTTGACATACTGTACCTTCTATCATTTATTGAATTCAAGTCCAAGATCACTGAAAATTGAGTCAAATTTAAGCCTAAAGTTACTTCAGTAATCAACGCACTTCTGTGACTAACACAATGTGCTGTAGTGCACTTCGTGCTTGGATACAGTGCAATTCAGTGCACTGTCTCTAACTGTTGCCTACACTGATCCTTTTAGGGTCAGTTTTCCCATTTAGGAACTGAAAACTTTTGTCAATTTTCAGCAGTTTGAATTGCTCGTTGAATGTAAATGGAGTCTTGTCTCTGAGAAAAATTTTTGTTTCTTCATTTCGACCTGATTTGGATAGGATTGTTGGATGTTTTTTATGTATTTGTTTTATCATTTGCAATACATTATTGAAAGATAGTTTTGATCGATTGTTATGTCGAAAATGAAGTGTCGTCGAGTCTTCCTTGAGCAATGTTTCCAATCATGTTTCCATTGCCATAAGCTCAGCCGTATTGTTAGTAGCTTTGCCAAGATAACTGTGGAATATGACCTGTATATTTCCTTCCTCATCCCTCAGAACCCCTCCATAACCTGCTTCTCCCGGATTCCCTTTTGAAGCCTTGTCTATGTTGAATTTTAAAAAACCATGAGAAGGGGGTTTGCACGAAGACTTTTCTGTTGAGGTTTTCTTGATAGTTTGCATAGAACCCTGAGGGGGATTAACCTTGAGCTCTAATCTCTTCAATATTATTTCCTCTCTTTGTTCAATAGGTTTACCTATAGCTTCTCCTCCTAGGATATGTATAGTTTCTTTGAGTTGTTTAAGGACCAGCTTGAGGATGTTACTCACTGGACTCACTTTCTCCTTAAAAATCCTATTGTTACGGTCCTTCCAGACATTCTAGATTAAGAACCCTGGGGCTAGCATCTAGGCAGATTTTATGATCTCATTATCCGAGAAACTTTTCCTCCAGTTCTTCAAAGTGGTGGTGATGTCATTAGCATCTATGTCTGTTGCTCAAAGACTTCTCCAACCCAATTCCAAAGAGTTGTGGTGAAAGTGCATCTATTCAGGAGATGATTTGTAGTTTCTTCCTACTGTTTGCATAAATGACATCTTGAGGGGCCAACAAAACCTCTTTTTCTTAGGTTATCCCATGTTAGAATCTTGCCTTGTTGTACCAACCACTTGAACAGTTTTACTTTCATCCAATGAGGATTTTCCCAGATTTCTTTCCATGTCTTATCAATGTTGGGATGGTTTAGCCCTGCCTCTATTCTTTTGGATTCCTTAAGGTTGAAGAGACCTGTCTTGTTTTTTCCCCATCTTAGTTGATCACTCAAGTTTGAGTTTAAGATTTGTCTCTTGTCTAAAAGACCTTGAAGGGCTGTGGCTTGAATATGCAACATGCCCATTCCACTATAGTTTGGAAGTTTCCATGTTCTCCATTTCTTATCATTCCTTGCTTGGTCCCAATAGTCACTGACCCCCTTTAGTCCTTTGTTGATGGTATCAGTGTGAATGTCTACTAATTCTTCATCTCGGAGATTGTCCTCCTGCTGCCAATTGTCCTCCCAGAACCAAGCTAGGTTCCTGTTTCTGATCTCCCAGAAACTATGGTTTTGGACTAGGGCTTTTTCCTCCCATGCCCTATTCCAAATTGCAGAACCTTTTGTTGGAAATAATACTGAGAGGGGGGGGGGGTGAATCAGTATTATCAAGACAAATATTTCCTTTTTCAACTTCAGTTAATATACGCTACTTCAGTTAATAAAAACCACGTATATACGCAACTTCAGATAGGGAAAACCGCGTATATAAAGCAGACTTATAATTTGATTTATATTTCAGATGTCAGTTATTAATCTATGAATCAGAAGCAAATAAACAGTACTAGAACCAGTGAAACAGAGTAGAAGACAGTCACACACATGAAAACAAGATATAAGGAGGAAACCCAATGTGGGTGAAAATCCCCTGGTGCAATTCGTCTCTATATTCTTTTTAATTAGAAACTTCTCTTTACAATGTTTTGCACTGGTGCAGTCTTTACCAGTACGCAGGCTGCAACCTGCAGAGAGCTACAACTCTCTCTCGTTCTCCAGCTTTCCTGGAAGGGAGCTCCAACCCCCTTAGTTCTTGTACTAGCTTGAGATACTAGTACGTAGGCTCCTACCTGCAGAAGGCTGCATCCTTCTCTCTGCTTTCAGGGACCTCGTTTCATTAATTTTCAGACTGGGTCCACAAGTACTATCAATCAAACATCAAGTATTTCTGCATCAACCAAACCCCTTTCACCAATCAAAAACTGAATCAGATAAACACTTCTCTGTCAGCTGTACCCAGAACATAGTAACTGTAATCAAACACCAATTCTGAACCCAGAATACTGCAGCAATAAAACAGAAGCAGCTAGAACATAAATCAAGATATGTACGCTACTTCACTATTCATCAATATGCGTGTATATGCTTCTGTACCACAACCAACCTACGTATACGCTTCTTTCATTCACAGAAAAAGCGTGCATACGCACCTGCACTTCACTGAAACTGCGTACAGATCTATAAAGGATAATTTATTCTTTTAAACATTCAGACATTAGTTAACCCAGATTTATAGATCAAGAGTGCGCCACATATAATAGATCAAAATCATACAGAGATACCAATGTTCAAGCCTTGAGATTTTGATCCATCAATAGTCCTTATCCTTCTCGCACTCAGGTTCCTCCTTCATTCAGATCTAGATCTGCACCATAACCCAATCACAATATTCCAGATCTAGCACGATATCAGATATTCAATAAATCAAATGATCCTTTGCCACATGATCTCCTTCCTCTTTTATAGTTTTAGTCCTTCCACAATACCACGGTCCAAAACCATAATAAACCAATACCAAGGGCCCAAAACCTGGGGTCAATACTTCTGACGAGATACCATGGTCCAAAACCATAGGTTCAAATTCCAAGGACTAACAACCACGGACCAAAAATAAGTTCCCACCATGTACGTGCTTTTCTGTGCATAAAAGTGCGTGTATACGCATACGCAACTTTTGAACGTATAACCTGCGTGTATACGCATCTTCGGCAAGGTGAACCTGCATATAAAAGATTTCCTTCATTCTGAGCGCCTGAACTGAGATCTGTCACCAAAGTGAGTTGCCTTCAAGGACAACACCTGTACCATAGCGCCACACCGGTGCCAAAATGCCAACACCTTTGACCTGTCCTGTCATTCTGATTAGATTTTCCTCCTGCCATTCGCTAGCATATTTGTGCTTCCAGAGTTTTGCCCAAGGGGATTGAATTTCTTTCAGCCATCTCCACCAAATTTTGGCTCCAAGAACTCTATTTAGAATTCCAGGGTCATGAAGACCCAAGCCACCATTGGATTTAGGTTTGCATACTCTGTCCCATGCCACAAGGGCCCATTTCTTCTTTTCTTCACCTTTCCCCCATAGAAAGTCTCTCTGAATGTTTCTTATATTGGTCAGTACACTGGTTGGTGCTGGAATGGCAGATAGCATATAGATAGGGATACTTTGTAGGACAACGTTAGTGAGAACTAGTCTCGCTGCTAGATTTAGTGCTCTATTTGTCCATTTGCTGATACTATCTTTTAGCTTATTAAGAACGGGCTCTTAGATGTCCTTGTGAAGCGGTTTGGCAGTGAGAGGAACTCCCAGGTACTTCACAGGTAGTGTCTCCCTTTGAAAGCCCAAAATTCTGGAAAGATTTCTTTGAATTGAAATATCTATATTGAAAAATAAGACTTTTGATTTAGTGAGACTTACCTCAGTGCTTGCTACCCTAGCAAACTCACTCAGAATCTTTCTGAATGCTTTGGCTTCCTTAATAGTGGGAGTGCCTTGAAGCATAGTGTCATCCACGAATTGCTGATGTGTCACCGTGTCCCCACCGTTAGTGAGTCTCAGACCCTGAATTCTCCCTTCCTCCTTAGTAGCTCTGATAGCTCTTCCTAACCCTTCCATCATTAGAATGAAGAGGAAAGGAGAAAGAGGATATCCTTTCCTTAGACCTCTAGAAGGCTTGAAGGTTTTGGAAGGAGCTCCATTGAGTAGAATTGAATAGCTAGCTATGGTAACTAGTGTCATAACCCATTTTATCCAATCATGATCAAAGCCATAGGCTTTTAAAATTTCTCTTACATATGACCAGCTAAGTTTTTCATAGGCCTTTGCTATGTCCAGCTGCATTATCATTCCAGTCTGTTTGTTGGTGATTAGTGAATGAACCGTTTCATGTGCTTGTATTATATTATCTAGAATTTGTCTTCCTTCCACATAGCCTGTTTGTTCCTCTGACACTAGGGTTGGGAGGAGAGGTTTAAGATGATTGGCAATGACTTTGGATATAATTTTGTAGATCACATTACATAATACTATAGGTCAAAATTTTTCTGGAGAGGTGGCCTTCTCCTGTTTGGGGATTAAGGCTATGAAAGATTCATTAAGCACCTTTAAGACTTTCTTAAATCTTTGAGAGTCTTCCACTACCTCCAGGATGTCCTATTTCACTATCTTCCAACAAGCTTTGAAAAAGTCCACATTGAAGCCATCCAGGCCTGGTGCCTTCCCATTTTTCATCTCTTTCACTGCTTCCTCAATTTCTTCCACTATTACTGGTCTATTGAGATTGAAATTATCTTCTCTGGTGACCAATTTAGGGATGTGTTGAGTGAATTTTTCTGTAAACTAGTATCTATCTTCCGAGGTTTCCTCAACAATTTTATGAAAATGTTGGAGTAGAACTTTCTCCATTTCTTCATGAGCGTTTCCCTCTACACCATGCTAATATGTAAGTTTCACAATTCTATTGTTGTTTCTGTGAGCTATGGTGGATCTGTGGAAGAATTTGGTGTTTCTCTCCCCTTCTTTGATCCATTGTACTCTGGATTTCTGTCTCCAGATTATTTCCTCTTGAAGGAATCTATTGTCCCACTCTTGCTGGAGTGACTCTGCCATCTCCTTCCTTTCATCTGTGTATCCTTCTGTGATAAGAATCTGGTTTATTTCCTTTAGTCTCTTTTCCACCTCTCCTTTAGCTTTGAATATGTTACCAAATTCTGTTTTTTTCTACTCTTTGAGTCTGCCTTTAATATGTTTGAGCCTGTAGTGAAGCAGGAACATCTTTGTACCTTGAAGGTGAAGATCTTCCTTCCACCATTGTTCAATATTTGTGAGGAAATCTGAATGTGTGAGCCAAGCATTCTAAAACCTGAAGGGGGTGTTCCTTGGCTTGCCAAAAATGGAGGCTTCTAATTGGATAGGCCAATGATATAAATCCCAAAAAGGTAAAATGAGTGCAGTGGTGTTGCTTCCCCTGAGAAGAAGTTCCTCTGAAACCATAAATTTGTCCAATTTTGAGGCTGCTTGGGTAGGGCCTCCTCTTTTGTTGTTCCAAGTGAAGATTCCATTGCCTATTTCTATATCAACCAATTTCATATTGGTGATGAAGTTTTGGAAGGCAATTGAATCTCTCCCAAGTATTCTAGTTCCTCCTTTCTTCTCCAAGAGTGATTTTGCTATGTTAAAATCACCTCCAAGAATCCATGGTAGTGCTGGGTATCTCTTCTTCATATCCTCAAGAGTTGTGAGGAGTTGAAGTTTGTCCTCCATTGGTTGTGGACCATAGACATTGGTGATCATGTAACATTTCATGTCTCCCACTGGTTGGAAAATCAGAGAAAGGTGATGTCTGGATGCCTCCGCATCAATCACACCAAATTTATGTGGATACCAGAGAGTGAGAATACCACCAGCAGATTTGTTTGCCTTAACTTCAAGATATTCATATCTATTTACCCATTTGCTATGTTTTTCATGGATTTTATCCATTGAGCATTTTGTTTCCTGTATGAATACTATGTCAGGTTTTTCCTCTTTAATCCTTTTACTAAGATTCCTCTGTTTTCTTCTGCTCCCTAGTCCTCTAATGTTCCAGGTTGTGATTTTCATTGAGGTGGGGTTATAAAGGAGTAGCTAGAAAGGTCTTTCATCCTTCCTGAATCAATCATGAGCTTGCCACACTCCAGTAGTAATTCCTTTTGTCTCTTTCTACCCCTCCTTTTGCCTGGATTCTTTGTTAATTTTCTAGTTATTAGTCCTATTGAGGAGGTTCCTTTGTTTTCCTGGTTGTCATGTCCTCTTTTGACTCCTGTAGCTGTTTGATGTGTCTTGTTAAGGAATATCTGTTGGACTTTATCCACATCCTCCTGAGGGATGGAGTTTATTCCCAGGTTTCCGCCCTGTTCTAGAAACTTTTCCAGCTCTAGGTTCTCCCTTTCCAAGATCTCTTGCAAATCTTGATCCTTCGTACCACTTTCACTTTTAGTCATTTTCTGGTCTTTTTCTACAACCATGATATTCAACAAGTCCATCTTGTGTTCATTCTGTTCCTGAATGTACTCCACGCTGGTCTCTTTTTCTTTCCCCTTGCTGTCTGATTCTCTGCACTCTCTTTATCCCCTTCCTCGACTTCTTTTTCTCCTAAGATCTCAAAGTTGTTGTAACTTTTTGTTTTATCATTCACACTATGGCTCTTTTGTGTCTTCCTTCCTCCCCCTTTTCCTTTCCCTCCCACTTTGGTGAAACCTGTTTGGTCTTTTCGTTTTTTGGGATTTAGGTTTTCCTCCCTTCGATTGAGTGGACAGTCTCTTGATAGATGCCCATGCTCATGACATTTGTGACATTTGAACGGGATATGTTCATAGTCAACTTCTTGAACCCATTCCTCATCATAGACTTCTAGAATGACCTCATCTGGAAGGGCTCCTGATAGGTCCATCTCCACACAAATGCGGGCATAGGATGTATATTTTCCCCTTAGAGTTGCCTCTGAAATCTTTAAGAAATGACCTAATTTATTGCCTATAGCTTTTAAAGACTCTAGAATCTAGTAATCTAAAGGTAAGGAGTATAGTCAAATCCATACCGGTACCAAAGTGAAGGTTTCTCGTTCAGGCACAAAGTTCATCGTCCATGGCCTCATATAGAGCCCAGCAGCTGCAAAGAAGTATGGCCCTCCTTCAAAGATTTTGTCTTTGTCTTCCATGTTCATAAACACCACAGTGAAAAAACCTTTGGATCCAAGATGAATATTTAACTCCCCCTTTGGTTTCCAGTTTTATTTTATCCAGGTGTACAACGCTTCCTTTGATGGCCAAATATCCGTAAATTTACATATGATGGCATAGTTAGCCATGTGGTCTCTGTGCACTTGCAGAGCTGGGTCATTCAGAATAACTTGAGGTTTAGTTGTGGTCTTGGGTTTATAAGGCCCCATCTTAGCTTTGTCCTCTGACCTTTGACCTCTGTCTTCCACTTTTTCCTCCCGACAGTCTTCTTTGTGAGCCCCTTGATCTGCATTGGTTTTGTTGCCTTCCGCCTTCTGAGTTTCCGTGTCTTTTGTCTTGACCTCCCAGGACTTTGGAGGTTTGTTCTTTTTCCCTCCTCTTCCTCTGTCGACTACCATATAACTATAGGAGGGAGTCGAGCTCCCTCCTCCCTGTGTCTCCATGGATGTGTGGTACTCTCTGCAACTGATTTCGTTAAACCCTAGAACCGGAGCTCACCTTCAAGCTTATGCCGGGAAAGAGTGCTTCTCATTCTAGTAGCATTCTTAGGAATTTCAAAAAACATCTCGTGGTGAACCCTCAAAGGCAAATTTTAAGCAATATCAATCTAAAATTTACACCAATTAACCTAATAACGGATTGGAACTTAATGAAACATCTAGAGGTCTAGGCTAGAGACGTGTTTCGGCATCTTAAAACCTAGTGGCTGTCGATTTCATTGAGGTTGGGTGATTCCTCCTCTCTGATTCGATAAGTACTAGTACAGACTTGTGCTCCCTGTATCGTTGAGTATATAGTGGGAGACCCCAATAGGTTGAAATCCTTTATCCCTAGGAAGCTGAGTCTGCCGCCTTACTGATCGCAATGCACTGAACACAACATTTGGGAAGATTGATTGCCGTATGTTAAATCCTTGGTAATTTCTCCTTCATTTATCACCAAGGTGTATATTGCAGTTTTGTGATTAGTCTGGTAAACCCTCTTGTCTAGAATCTCTAGAGCAATCACTTTCATTCCTTTTCGACTCCTTAAAAGAAAAGGATCATCTGAGCACTTGTCCTTTCAGGCTCATTAAACATCGAAAGCAACTAGAGTCATCTTTTTTTTTCTCGACTCTTTAAAAATGAAAAATCAAAGTTGTGTTCTAGTGTCGTAAAATTTAATTGACCGTGAATAACATCCTTATTCCTTAGTTGAGTTTAGGTTGATAGAAATAATCAACAATTCTAGAGGAAAATCAACCTCCACTTCGTCATTCAAGGAGAGTTACGAGAAAATCGCCCTTGCCACCGGAAGTGACTCCTATTTGCTCAAGATAGACTCGTCAAACTGAGTTTGGCACATCAAAAATTTCTGGTACTTCATCTGAATTACCAGAGCCGCCTATCACGGCTAGTATTGAGCCTCCAGTTACTCCAACCATTTCTAGTACATCTGTTACACAAGAAGAAGTTACTCAACTACCTGAGGCCACTATAACGGAAATAAGTGAACAAGTAACTGAAGTTGATCCACAACTTGAAGTTAATCAACCAGAAATTACTTCAGAACTTGAACCAGTTCAATTGGAATTTGATCCAGAACCTATTGAAATCGAAGATATTTCTGAACCAGAAGTTGTTCACGAACCTTCTCTTGAAACTGAAGTTATTTTACCAGAACATCTGGACTTTGACCTTGAACATTCCGAAGTTGTTACTGAAATACCTCAGTCATCTATAGTTCGTGAAACTTCATCTTTAACAGCAGAAGTCTATTTCGGACTTGACGGTGAAATCCTTCCACTTAGATTAATTTCTGTAGAGGAAGAAATTGAGGAAGATTCTACTCCCGGGACTCCACATCATTTTGGACCTAGTTTGTATCTTTATTCTCAATCTCCTCCTCGTTCTACTGCTCCAGTTTTTATTGCTGCCTCTGAGATACCACTTGATTCATTAGGCCAACTTTTGGGTCAGTTAACCATGGCAGAACAACTGCAAACATCCTAGACTGCTTCATCTGATGCAGCTGTGACAGAATCCTTTGCTGCTACTTCCTCGATGTTTTCTACCACACCTGAGTCACATTTATATGGACAGCCATCCATCCCAGCTGGTTACCAGTATATGTTTGGAATTCACTCAGGGGTTTCTTCTTTGCCATGGTCATCACCCATGTCATCATTGGGAATATTACATGGTTCTTCTTATCAAGGACAACAATTTGATCCTGCTTACCAATATCATTATCAAACTGGGCAATTCAATGAACAAAGACCTGTATACCCTCTTAACACTGGAATGCCATCATATGGTCAACAATATGCCTATTCACCGCATCCTCCTTATCAAGGAGGACAACCCTATGGTTATGTCTGGCTGTATTCAGGTCAACTTGAAATGAGAGTCTGTCAGTGGCAGCCAACAATGCCATTACAACTAAGGCTTGTGTATCCAACACAACCTATGCAAACTGAGCCGATTATTTCGACTGTACCTGTCGTAACTATGGAACTGCAGATACAAGTTCAACCTATTGTATCTCAACCTGTACAAGTAAGTTCCGCTACTTTGCAACCACAAGTTTCAAGTTAGCAAACCCAAACTTCTCAGGCTGTTATACAAAAACTGCTTGTTTCTGGGGTACAATTACCTCAGGTTAGTGGGCCATTATCTGAAGCGACTCAAGTTGCTACTGGTTTAGTTTATCCTCAGCCTGGTCAAATTGGCATTGGGGGGCAATATCAAACTTCACAACCAATACCCCAACAACCTTGGCAGCCATAGTATCAACAACCTCCTTTTCAGAATGTCCAACCTCAGTATGGGCCTACTTTTCAAGCTTAGCCTGGGCAAGGACAATATCAAGCATATCAGGGCCCTATGTACCAAGCCCAACCCAGTTACAGACAATTGCAAGGTCAACCTGGTTTTAATCCATATATCGGATATGTCCCACCACCCCTTCAAGGATATCCGCCTTATGCGGGTATGCAAAGGCCCATGGAATAGGCAATTCCATCTTATCCCCGATATGCTTAAGCCGATTTGAATCAGCAGTTGCCATTTTTGGCAACTTTAGAGTTACCAGATTTGAACTAACTTACCAATGGTCCAATTTTATATGCACCATGGTGGCCGTAATTCCTCATAAGTTGCCTTCCGATATTCCAAAGTTTAATGGAAATCCCGGAGAAGACCCTTCAAATCACGTCATGACTTTTCATTTATGGTGTTCTTCGAACTCCTTGAATGATGATTCGGTAAGACTCCATCTTTTCCAAAGAATGCTCACTGGTTCGGCTGCTAAGTGTACATTGAATTGTCAAGATCTTATTTTAATAATTTCACCAATTTAGCCACTACCTTTTTTACCCACTTCCAGTTACCCATCAGATGTGAAACTGGAATGGAACTTTTGACCAAATTTAAACAAACGAATTCTACTAACATATCAAATCATATTCATGAGTGGCGTCGTCATCGTCGAATGGTTAAAACCTATGTTCCTGATTAGCTTCTAGCTGAGTGGTTCATTAAGTCCTTATTGCCATCTATCACCGAGGATGTGGCTAAAGGTGGAGTTGTTACAAAAGAGCAAGTGATTTCTCGTGCCCAATACTTGGATTTAATTTATGCACAATCCGGTACTCTCTATGACAAAATTCCACATGCACCGTGCCTATCCATTCCACCTCCACAATCGAGTAGGGACTCTCATGCCGGAGTCGGTGTGATTAGTTCCTCGAGCACACAAACGACAAGTAAACCATCTGGTCAATTGCTTTCCATTTTAAATCAAACTGTAAATGCATCTGAGGTTCCTGCTTCTGAGATTAATGCCGTGTCATCTGACAAAGGTAAGAATCAAAAGCAACCAGGAAGCAAGAAGAAAGGGAAAAATAAAAAGAAAACTAAAAACCCTCCTCAAGAGAAATCATCCGATTCCTCTAATCCGGGAAAGAAAACTTGTTATCCATGTTTGATATGTAATGATGGGCACTTTACAAGAGATTGTCCCCACCGCTCAAAAGTTTCTAAGCTGTTAAAAACTTCTACCGCATCTGCAATGTTGACAGATCCATTTCCAACCCTGGATACCAATATGGTTGCAGCAGAAAATGCTTCCACATCCCAGGTATTAATGTTATCCATCTCAAAACCTAAAGATGAAATTTTGGTTCAGACACGTAGTAAAGATTATGGTAATCCACCATCGTCGTCAAATAATCAGGCCACTGATCAATCTGGTTCTTCGACTTCGACCGCAACGGAAAATATTCCACTGCCCATTGCACCAGAGTTAACAATAAAGCCACTAAAGGGAGTTGTGCACAAATCAACGTTTAATCCTCGAGCTCGAGCTGCTCAAAATTACAACGTAGTAGAAGATCTTGCTCAGTCTCCTTCTGTTATGTCGACGCTTGAGGTGTTGCAAAATTTCTCCTCCCAGAAGCAGGCTTTACTGTCAGTAATAGGTGGAGTAGATCGAGCGGATTCTAATCTTGTGGTTTTTAATCACTAAGGATATACACCACAGTTACCAGCTTAGTTAGCTTTTCTAATTCAGATTAAAGCTCTCAACAAAAAAATTCATAGAACTATCATAGATGAGGGAACTTCTACCTGTATTATGTCAATGAGATGTTGGAAAACACTGGGGTCACCTACGTTGTCAAGATCACCAACCACATTGAAAGATTTTGATGGAAGAACATATACTTCATGTGGGATTTTGAATAATTTGCAATTAGAGCTAGGGGGAAAAACAGTAACTGTTGAAGTTGAGGTGGTTGATGAACCCCTTGACTACAACATTTTACTTGGTCGACCATGCGTTTATGCTATGGATGCTATTGTTTCCACGTATTTTCGTACGATTGCATTTCCTTATAAAGGTGGAATAACAGTTATCGACCAAACTTCATTTTTTGCCTCTAGTTCTCAAGTTATGGGAAGCATTCCGTTTGTTAATGGACCACCACTTTCACTTCAATCTGTTGGTGTAGGTATTTTCAAAGATCCCTCCTTAATGGGTGCTTTTACACTTCCTCCACCATCTGGAATTTCGGAAGTTGCAAGAGTCGAGACATGTAATATGTTATCCTCTACTTCATCTGACTTAAAGAGGATCACCGATAGTATTGAAGATGAAAGTTTTAATGAGGTTATGCCGCTAAGCCCTATCGAGCTTGCATAGCAATCAATTTTTCTTGCTTGTGCGGCATTTCCAAATCCACAATCGCTGATTGAATGGGTAGATCGTTCGCTTGAGTATGGTACTTCTTCGGATCCTTTTGCTTGTGTATATTCCACAGACGAAGGAATCATCCAATCCATGATGATAGGAGACGAACCATAGGAAGATTATCATCATCTTTCCCATCTTTCAGATTCCTCTGAAGATTATTTAGATGAGCTAGTACACCCTTCAATTGTAGATTTATTTTCGAATTCTGTTAGAATAGACTCGATAGATTCTGAGCGTAATTTGTCTAACATAGAAGAAACCATTTCTATAGACATTTCGACCAAGCCTAACATTGTAGAAAACGTTCATGTCGACAAATCCTGTTCTCCTTTGGAACTCGATATGTACCATGGTCTGTTTCATGAATTTAGAGATATATTTGCATGGTCTTACGAGGAGATGCTAGGCATTGATTCAAGAATTGTTGAACATCAAATCGAAATGTACCCTGATGTCAAACCAGTACGACAGTGGCTTCGACTTGTACATCCAAAGAAAGCTGTTGCCATTAAGACAGAGGTTGAAATTTTTTTGCGTGTTGGCTTCATTTACCCTGTACCTCTTACAGATTGGGTATCAAATATTGTTCCTGTGATGAAAAAACAAGAAACAATTCGAGTGTGTGTCGATTACCGAGATGTAAATAAAGCATGTCCAAAAGACAATTATCCTACACCCTTTATCGACCAGATTATTGACGAATGTGCCGGATGTGAAATCTTTTCATTCATGGATGGATTTTCTAGCTACAATCAAATCAATATCCGCCTAGAGGATCAGTCAAAAACTGCATTTATTTGTCCATGGGGCACATTCGCATATAGAAAGTTACCTTTTGGTTTGAAGAATGTAGGGGCTACATTTCAGAGGGCAATGAACTATGCCTTCCATGACATTAAGAACATTGTACAACCATATCTTGATGACTTTCCTGCTCATTCACGAAAGCAGACTGATCACCCGCAGCATCTTAGAGCAATATTCTTGCGGTGCCGACACTACAAAATAAGGCTCAATCTGCACAAGTGTGTGTTTTGTGTTGGCTCTAGTCAATTTCTTGGATTCGTGGTCTCAAAAGATGGAATTCGACTTGATCCAACTAAGGTTCAGGCAATACTTGACTTGCCTCCACCTTTGAATTTATTAGAATTACAGAAACTTCAAGGGAAGGCAAACTTTCTGAGGAGGTTCATTCCAAACTATGCTGAAATGGCTAAAGGTTTTACACGTCTGTTGAAGAAAGAGGTACCCTTTCATTGGGATCAGGTTGCGCAAGCTTCCTTTAGTGCTCTTAAAGATTCCCTGATTAGAGCATCATTAATGTATGCCCCAAACTATCAACAAGACTATTACCTGTATCTCGCCGCTGCAGATACAACCATCAGAATGGTTTTAGTCCAAGAAGAAGATGGAATAGAACATCCAGTATATTATTTGAGTCGTAATCTCAATGATACAGAAAGAAAATATTCTTATGTTGAAAAGTTAGCTTTGGCTGCCGTTCAAGTTGTGTAGAGGTTTCGTCATTATATTCTCCTGCATAAAACTACAATAATCTCCAATTGCAACCCTATGATATACATTTTGTCACGTCAATTACTGGGGGACAAATATTCAAAGTGGATAGTTATATTGTAGGAATTTGATTTGGAATTCATTAAGTCTAAATCAAAGAAATCTCTCGTTTTTGCGAAACTACTTTCCGACCATCCCTCATCCTCCAATGATTTAACATCAGAAACATCAATCTTGGATGAGTCTCTGTTTCTAATTTCGTCAAGTGATCCTTGGTATGGAGATATACTGATCTATCTCCAGACCCAAGCTTTCCGGCCCGATACCTCTCGCTCTCAATAGCAACGTATCTGATACCAAGCCAAAAATTATCTGATTGTTGGTAATACGCTTTATTGCTGTGGTATCGATACGATTTTGCGTAGGTTCCTCACTCATGATGAGGCCAAGAAAGCTTTGAATGAATGTCATTCAGGTGCTTGTGGTGGACATTTATCCGGATATGCAACAACACAGAGAATTCTCCGTGTTGGTTACTTTTGGCCAAACATATTCAAAGATTGCATAATTGCCATCAGAAGTTGTCATGCATGTCAAATATTTGATCGGAAAGCTAGGTTACCACTTGCACCTTTGCATCCAGTAGTCGCTGTTGGACCCTTCACTAAATGGGGCATTGATTTTATGACATGTAACCCCAGCTCGACCGGGGGGCATGGATATACTATAGTCGTCGTTGACTATTTTACTAAATGGGTCGAGGTGATGCCTACATTAAACAACAACGATGAAACGGTTGCATTATTTTTCTTCAACCACGTGGTTGCTAGGTTTGGTGTACCATAGGCCATAGTTACAGATCATGGGTCACATTTTCGCAATCACATGATGGTTGAGTTGATTGCCAAATTAGGATTGTCACATGATAGTTCTACTCCCTATTATCCACAAGCTAATGGACAAGTTGAGGCCATCAACAAGGTCCTTAAGTGCATGTTGCAACGAATGATTGGAGTTCATAAACGAAATTGGAATTTAATCTTGTACTCAGCTTTGTGGGCATATCGGACCTCAGTGAGAAATGCTATCGGATTCACACCCTTTTAGTTGGTGTATGGTTTGGAAGCAGTCTTGCCAATTCAATGTGAAATTTCATCACTTAAACTCGCAGTTGACCTGCTACCTGATACTTCTGCAGAAGAAGCACGTTTCTTGGAGTTAATCCATCTGGATGAAACTCATCGTGATGCTACATTGGCTAACGAAGCACACAAGAAATGGGTAAAGGTGCAATATGATCAAAATTTCAAGCCTCGTGTCTTCTCAGAAGGTGACCTGGTCTTGCTTTACGATTAGGAGTCTGATAAAATTGGAGCAGGAAAATTTGAACCACTTTGGATGGGCCCTTATATTTTTAAACGCGTTTTGATGAAAGGTGCCTACGAATTAGTAGATTATGATGGAATTCCATTGTCTAAGCCCAGAAATGGGTTGTATCTAAAACATTACTATGCTTAATTAAGTATGGTAAAACTCATGTAAATATGCTTGGATTGCATGTGTGAGTGTGTTTCTTTTAGGGTTTTTATTTGGTTAAGTAATCCACTTTGCATTTGTTGCAAATGTTGAACTTTTTGAAACCATTTGTTGGTTATACCAATGGTGCTAGTCGTAGTATGCAGAACCTATCTTCTGTAGCATGGGCTATTTTTGCTCCAAGTGGCGAGTTAATGAGTTTTAGAGGGATTTGTATTGGTCGATCGACAAACAATATTGCTAAGTAGAGTGTGTTGATTGAACTTCTCTCTGATGCCATTTCACTTGGCATTCGCCGAATCATCATTAGGCTGGACTCACAGCTCATTGTGCTACAAATTACTGGCATTTATACCGTTCGAAACCTGGCAATTCATCGTATGTTCCTTAGAGTTTATATTTTGGAAAGGTATTTTGAGTTTATTCAATATCAACATATTTCCAGAAATCTAAACACATTAACTGACTCTCTAGCAAATTATGTGTTAAATAGACATTTGCAACATATGTAAAGTAAATATTTTCAATTAGCATCATCAGTTGAATAGGATTGCATCACTCAACCATAATAAAACCCTGAAAGTAAAATAGATAATTGTAAAAAGTTTTACAAACAGTTTGTGTCCAAGACAAAAAATTGGTCATCTGACCCAAAACTAAAATGTATGCAGAAAAAGCATCTAAGTAGACTAGTGGTGCTCATGATAGCAGGTCACTGCCTGTGCTATCATACGCAAGAGTCTCATCCAACAACCCAGTACATTGATGGTGTGGCGCTATAGTCGCATAGGTAGCTCCTCGATCCGGACATCCGGAATACCCAGGGTTAATCCCTCTATGTGATCTTGCAATTCAGCCAGAGTCTCGGCCAAATCCAAGTCTCAGAGAACTGCTCTCCCTATAGGTCTTTGTGTTGGTCCAACTACATCTCGTGGGTCCCCCACAGGTTGAATAGGTCCAATATCTGTATGCATAAAATATTGATTTTTCTTAGTCTTGGAAATAATAAAAAACACAAAAAATGCAAAAACTTAAAAAAATTAAAAACACTTGGTCAAACAACTTACCAATGGCACCCCACATTGCTCCAACTGGTAGTGGTAACTCTGGATCGCCACGGAAATCCATTCCTGAATATGGATATTCTGTGAAAGTCATCTCCTATCGATTAAACCATTCAAATAATATAGGGGTAAATACGATCGAAGAATGGGCACCATGCCTGGCCATAAGATTTGTCCACCTCTGCATCCGTGGGTCTCTCGGTCCAGATACACCCAGTGAAATAAGTTGTGGCTGCAAGAGAGGAATTCTCTCCAAGGCAAAAGAAATCATGATCGATCCATAGCTGAAATTCTTGATCTTTCCTCTTTTCACCTTGGTCAGTTGCTCTTTCACAGATGAAAAGACACCCCTGCACCAATTGAACACCTTTGGCTCTAAACATTCTAAAGCATACTGCATGTATGATTTGTTGGCCAAATGAAGTGTTGCACTGCCAGCCAATCTGGCAATGGTAAAAAGGATCATCCTTAGCGGTAAATCACTAACATCCTTGATAAGTATCCTTTCGTCTCTGCTAGGCTGGGCACCCTGCCTACAGAACTGTCGCACATAATATTTCACTGGTCTACCCCCGTGGGAAAGTCCTGTTAGTGAAATGGGGGCACCCTGCCTCGATAGTCCAGTTAGGAAGTATATATCATCGATGGTAAAAGGGACCTCTTTGTCTTGAATGTGAAAAGACTGATCGGTCGGATCCCATGATTGAACAAGGAACCGTAGAAGATCCATTTGCTGTTGCATGTTGGATAACTAGAAATATTTGAGTAACCCGCAATTTCTTAGGGCCTCGACTGTTCCCTGATTATTCAAGGCTATGATATCCTGTACTTCATGCTCTCGTTCTCTCCATATAATTACCATTTTAATCCTTGAATTAGAAAAAGAAACCCTAGGGACCTCAAAACCCTAAAATGTTCTTAACTAAAATAGAGAATAAAATGAAAGAGAATAGAAGTAGATCCTACCTGATCCAAACAACACAAGGAATGATCCGTTGAATCCTCTGCAATCAATTGGTGAACTACGAGGAGAAACTAATCCAGAGATCAAAAGGTAAAAATGATATGGTGAAAATGAATGGTAAGAACTAGCTTTCATATTTATTATTTGCACATTAATCGAGTAAATATTGGTTTTCATTTATTTAATCCATGAACATGTATTTTTTAATCTATTTTGATGATATTTGGAGCAGGGTTAACAACTGATGCAGTTATGATGTGCTTACGTGTAAATTGAACATCCTTGACCATAATGCAGACTTTTATCACTTTTTCGAGCTTTGTTAAAAACAAAAAAGGAACCCCCTGGGTCCTCTTTAAGCTCTTTTCAGACTCTCTAAACATGAAAAGGTTGTCGAGTGTTTGTCGTTTCTAGCTCGTTAATGGATTAGAATTGATATCTACACAGTATAATTTTACCCCTTCTTCGGGCTAGGATAGATTAACTACGAAAAAGGTACTCGTTGATCAAACATGATCAATAGGTTCTCTCTTATATTGTTTTATGCTTTTTCAGACTTGAGAGACAAATTTACGAAAAAGAACTTGTGGAGTTTCCTTTTAGTCCCTTTTCAGACTCTCTAAATGTGAAAAGGACCGAGTTATCTTTGTACTTAAACTCGTTAGGAAACATTAAATGGCGACAAACTTGTCCATCTAGAGAAGACCGAGTTTCACCTTCGCTAGACTCGTTAAAACATCAAATAGCGATGGATTCACCCAAAGGGTGGAATTATACAACAAGCATATGTTATCCTCCTCAAGCTTGATAAAAATAAAGAGGTACTAGTTAGAAATGACTGGGGAAAATGGGAAAAAGCCAAGAACACTTTATGGTAGCAGGTCACTCTTGAACATGACACTTTCACCTCATCACCATGACTATGTGGGTTGGGTCATTCAGCTTGATGGTTATCACACTGTTGGTCTATCATACCATCCATCACTTTGTTTTGGGTCAATGCTACCAATTCACTTCAGTGTCGCCGATATGTTCAAGAGAAGTCATTCAGTTCAAAACTTCATCCTTTACAATACAGTAAACCTTCATTTTCATGCCCGCCATTCCTAAACCTTGTGTCGTCAGTCAATGTTTCATCTCAAAAATCATTTACCTCGTTTTGTGTCGTTGATGTGGGATACATCAAGGCCCTCCTGCGACGAGTCGCTTCTTGTCGACATCAGCACATCATCCAAGAAGTTGACTTAGAAACACCCCTTCAGTACCTTGAGGCTTGCATACATCAATGGTAGGTTTCTCACTTCCGGCGATAGGTTGACATCACTGGCCTTCGACTGAAAGACTTCGTATGGTGTTCTACATTAAATCATTTATTCACACCTTGCGAAATTTACTACAGTACCTTGAGGGTCATTGTCATTATCGGTGATTCCTCTCATGTCTGTTATCATTGGCTGGTAATCAGATGACGTCTCTCCATGTTCGACTTCAGATCATCTATTCAGATGGTTAGACTTTTACATTGAGTGATGATTAAACGAGATTGAAGACCCCAGATCTAGTTTCATCCATCCGGGCCACGACATATTTTCGAGAGTACTATATCAAATGTACAAATGGCCTTACATTCATGGGTCTATATCTGTAGACGACTATATTTGTACATGTAATGAAAGTTTATAAGTTGAGCATGGGTATGCCTTCCCTCAGCTAGTTTGTGAGAAAAAATCAAATTATCATGATATTTGTATTGTAACTGATGCAGGTCACCTTCCACTTCGAAACCTTCTCTCCAAATGGTAAAGCATCTCACTCGACATGTTTATTTTCGACTTCATGCTTTAGGGGGAAACTGTTATAGGTCAATTTGGGCACATCAATCCCGACTTCCAGATCCGTATTATTAGGGTCCATCAAGCCCTAATTCAGTTGTTTTCATTCCCTAATGAGGTCAACCTACATCATGCTTGCCTCCCAAGAGTTTCCATGACACCATTCATCCAAAAAGTGCCCCTAAGGAGATCAACGCAGGTAGCCTTCTATCAGGCTACATTGCAATGCAGAAACTACACTGACTGGGTGCACTGCAGCGCACTTAGCCTTTGTTTCACCTGTGCTGAGCGAGATTCATCGAATTTTTTAAATGAATCCATTGGATTCCTAATCCAATAGATACTTCTGGAAGTTTCTAGGTTGATTGAGCTCACATTTGGATGAGGAAGGAGATGAATGAACCTAAATCCATTATCCCTTCCTCCGTGGAACCACTTCCCAATTTTGGCAGAGCATTCATGAGGGCCATTAATGGTTTAACCTCCTCCATTCAGCTATAAGTTGACCAAGCATTCAAAGGCTGGTTTAGGTTGGAATTTCTTGAGTTAAGGAAATGCTGTTTGAATGAGATTAGTAAGAGTATTGTAATTATGTCGAATTGTTGCTTCATGAGGAGAGAAGGGATTGAAACTGGAAGGAAGACTCTGAATCGAGCATGAATATTCATGGGTTGTAATATTTCCTTTTATCAATAAATAATTCAAATCTTTTTCCATTCATGTGTTTATATGATGTATATCGTATTCTGGATTCTATGATATGTTTAATTAGCAGATCTTTATTGTATGCTTTGATGGGTTTCTGTCTCGGCTTGTGTGCAGGTACTTTCCAAGCGAGTTAAGTACGAAAAGGAGCGACGAAATCAGTCAAAGGAGAGAGGGAGCAAGAGAAAGTTACAGGTTGGTTTCTTTTCCTCCTTCTCTTATCTGTTGATAATAGGAAAAGCAACGAATTACTTTGTCTATTGTTTCTAGACTAGCTACTAGGTCTAGAGGGTTAGGCATTTGTAGAAACACTAAATTTTCCCAAAACAACAAGCCCTTTAACATCAATGGTTGAAATGGTTTATTAGATATGGATTATAGATCCATTTTGGTTGTTGTTGAAGTAATAAAATAAATTGTAAATAAATTGTGCAGTGATTGAGTGCAATTGTGGTGATTGGTTGTGGTAGAAGAGATTGAGTGAAGCCATGGAGAGGGCTCAAGATATGCCTTACTCATGAAGCATCAAAATCGCTGGACTCATGGGGATTGAGTCGATTTTTAAATTCGCCTTGTTTTATGCTTAATTGTTGTGGTCTTAAATCGATGGTTGCTTTGATTGTTGTCTTTTGATTGTTGAATTGTGCATGGCCATGTTATTATGTTTTGCGATTTTATGATTGTTGTCATGAATTCCTTTCCTTTTATGATTTCCCTCTTTTTTCTTTGGACATTGCCTTTCATTCTTCATGCTTTGGGGGACTTGGGAGTGTTGGTTGTGCATAGAGGAAAGCCACGGGGCTCTGGTAAGAGAGCCAAGGAGGCCCTATGCATAAATAAAGAACATGAACGAATGAGAAAGGCTAAAAATGGGTAGATGGGACAGAAAATGCCATCATTTGAATACATTGAGCGTTGCTCAAGAATATGACAACAAGCAGAAAATAAATTATGTGCAGGCTGAGAACTATTGTGTGAGTAATGACAAAAATAAAAGTAATTCTCTAAAACTCTAGTTTTATCTGACATGTGTTAATGTATGATATATCCATGACTAAGTGGACAACAATATGATAATCAAGTGGGTTGGTTGGGTCCATAGGGATAATGGATAAAAATATGGAAACCATGAAAATGGCTCAAAAGGAGGTTCTCTTGACCTTGAATCTAATCAAATATGAAAATGTATGTTCATGATCATGCTAGTATGTATATGTAAACATTATTCTAATTGACATGGTCTTGTCAGGAATCATTCTCGGGGAATAATGATTATGTAAAATTTTATTTAATGCAAATATAAATGGCTATATGGGTTGACATGATAAGTGGTCCAATGAGATTCCCAGGTGAAAGAGGAATCAATGAAGTATGGAAGCCTTGACTGATCAATGATTTTAATAAGAATATGATTATATATGCTCATGTTGTGTCATGAAAATGATAGGGTAATGCTGATGGTTATGGAAACATGTATACTAACTAATAATTAGAATCCTTGATTGCGGGAATGGATATGTATTCCACTAATCGTCATGTTGATGTCAGAAGAGAATTCGGTGGAGTCACAGAAGATTTATGATAACATAGCTAATAAACCCATGAGGCTTGTTGGCTAATAATCATTGAGCCTAACTTTGATGATAGCATAACTGAGAAACCTATAAGGCTTGCTAGCTGATAATCATAGAGAGGCTCTAATGATAGTATAACTGAGAGACCCATGAGACTTGTTGGTTGATAATCACAGAGTAAGCTCAGATGATAGCCCAACTAAGAAACTGGTAATGCTTATTGGTTGTTAATCACTAAGTAATGATTATGCCTTACAAGGTTGATAAACCCGTTGGAGATTGTACTAGTTTTTAACTTATGAGTGGTTGAGATACACATGGCTAGTGGGTTGATAACACCTGATGTAGTTCCATGAAATTGCACTAAGAACACAGGTGGATGTTCCACTAAGCTACTGGAGAGTATACTCTCATTCCTTTATGAGTAACTTAGATGATAAAACCTCCTTACTAATAAATCTATATCTCTCTCTCCAAGGCTGAATTGAGACTCCGTGCTTTGCATGAACCTTTGTGCTGAACTATAGCCAATGTGGTATAACAAAGAAGTTTCTAAGAACACTTGATAAATGGGCTTGCCAATGACTGATTTTTAGCCACTATGGTGTAGCAACGAGAAGCTATTGAGAACACCTGATAAATGGGATTTTTAATAACTTATTTGTAGCCAATGTGGTGTAACAATGAGGAGTTATTGAAAAAATCTTATAAATGGGATTGTTAATAATTGATTTGTAGCCATTGTGGCGTAACAACGAGGAGATGTTCAGAACACCTGATAAGTGGGATTGTTAATAACTGATTTGTATCCACTGTGGTGTAACAACTAGGAGCTATTAACAACACCTAATAAATGGGCTTGTTAATAACTAATTTGTAGCCACTGTGGTGTAACAATGAAGAGATGTTGAGAACACCTGATAAGTGGGCTTGCTAATAAATAATTTGTAGCCACTGTGGTGTAACAACGAGGCGCTGTTGAGAACACCTAATAAATGGGCTTATTAATAACTAATTTGTATCCACTTTGGTGTAACAACGAGGATTTGTTGAGAACACCTGATAAATGGGCTTATTAATAACTGATTTGTAGCCACTGTGGTGTAACAACGAGGAGTTGTTTAGAACACCTAATAAATGGGCTTGTTAATAACTGATTTGTAGCCATTGTGGTGTAACAATGATGAGTTGTTGAGGACACTTGATAAATGGGCTTGTTAATAATTAATTTGTAGCGACTGTGGTGTAACATCGAGGAACTATTGAGAACACTTGATAAATGGGTTTGTTAATAATTGATTTGTAGCCATTGTGGTGTAACAATGAGGAGTTTTTGAGAACATGTGATAAATGGGCTTGTTAATGACTGATATTGCAGCTATTATGGTGTAACAACTAGGAGCCGTTGAGAGCATTCGATAAGTGGGTTTTGTTAAAGATGTGTGTGTGAATGGTTGAACAACCATTTAAAGGACAAGGCAAGAGGTATAATCTAAATTTTTGCAATTTTTTTATGATGAATCTCATGAGAGATTGTATGCCATATTACAGGAAGGCATGGGAATTTCTGGTTGGATGAACAAAGATGACTGAAAAAGGATTGCAACAACTTGAAGATATTAAAGTGCATAATAAAAGCACCAAGAAAGATGTATATATATATATATATATATATATCTATATATATATAGATATATGTATGTATCATTGAGTTTCTGGACAAGCGACTAAGTATGTGAACTGTAAATATTGTATAGAGTTGTATATATAAAGCTCCAACAAATAGTATGTGTTTTTTTTTGGTTCTTGTGATGTGTATGGACAAAGAACACTGAGGACGATGTTCCCCTCAAGGGGGAGGGGACTGTAACAACCCCTAGTTAATGATTTCTCCCTTATAAATATTTGTATCATTAAAAAAATGGGTTGAGTAGGGACATGGATTCCAGAGACCGAGGAGGGATTTTTTTTGGGTTATGAACTTTACTTGTTGATTGGACAAATCTGATCGGCATGACAATCACTAAAGGCTGGTTGTTGTGTTGTAATGGCCTAAGGATTCTCAAATTTAGGAGGCTAGATAAAGAGTACACAACCCATGCTCACTTGGAAGAAGGAAAAAGCAAAAGAGGAAAAATTAAAGGAAGTGCAAGGTATTGGTAGAGAGAGGTTGACACTGCAAGGGGGAGACATGTCTCATGAAGCATAGAATTGGGAGGATCCTAGACTTCCTGTGGGGATGCTAAGAAGAGCCATCACGGCCAAGAACACATGGAGAGTGCACAAGCTAAGATAACAGAGTTCATTTTGTATGGATAACCACTATGGAATTGGAGGAGACATTCAAAATAGAGGATGCAACAACAAGAGAGGGAGGAACACGAAAAAAATTGAGCAATTGGGAATTTCTCAGGACCTAGACATTATTGTGGCCTGGGACCAACAAGACACAACAGATCATGGTCTAGCCTAAGAAGAATGCTTGTGCACCTATTGGTGGATAAATAACCTATTGGAAATGTGGTGTAAAAGTATAAGCACATATGGTCAACTCCTGGGCTCTCAAAGTATTTGTTTACATTCTTGATTTAGCATTTGGAATACAGGAGAAACTTCTACAGGTGAGGAGAAACTTTAGGATACCCTAGGTGGGAATGGAGGGTGGAGATGGGATTTCTCTAGAATCCCTTGATATGTCAAGGTTGAGGTTTAGCCCTTGAATTCCTAACATAAGCTTTGGAGTCTCCTTTGCTGTTGGTTTTTCAATAGATTCTCGAGTCCCCTTAGTGGGTGGAATCATTGTTGATGTGCTCATGGTGGGGTGAAGTCTCTGGATTCCTTGGAGCTCATTAGTTGTTGAATAACTGGAAGGTATAGGTGATAGTACTCATGATTTCATGAAGACTTTTTTGTTGCTAATTGGTTGGTGGGTGGAGGCGGGAGGACCTATAGAGTCTCTGTTTCAACTAGTAGTTGACATACAATCCCTTGAGCAAGATATCATAGTATCTGGAATAGGTTGGCTGCAAATGTCTATGGTTGGGTGGAGAGTTATAGTCCCTAACTCAGTTTCCCAACTCCAATATTAAATCCATATAAGTATTAAAATGCATTTATTGCTATTGAGGTTCTTGTTGAAATTTTACATTAATTATGTACTAATTGCATGATTGGTTTATGGTTTCATGTAATGGAAATAAATTGATATTTGATGTATGTTATTGTGTAATGTGAGTTGCATTGGTGGTTCTAAGCAGAGAAATTGAATATGAATGTCCACCTTAATTATTGTTGTAAGAAGAACATTATTCTTCTTGTGCTGAAAGCTTTCAAGCTTTGAAATATGTCCTTGATACTGTGGTTCTGTAATATTGTTTCCATACCTTAATTTTTGTTAATTCTCTATACTACTAGTGTATCTCCTTATTATTATTAGTGCAACCCCCTTATTGTGTTGTTTTTCCCATGTAGTCCCCATGTTGTTATTATTATGCCCCATATAAGCCCACTATTGTTATTGTTGTGCCTGTACAATATTATTGTTATGTAGGCTTTGATTATATTGGGACCCCTTAGACTCCTATATATAGAAAGGATGCCTTGTCATTTGTATCATCCAAGAATTGTTCAATTGTGTAATGTAAAGGAGGTTTACCCCTCGAAGAGGTTAATTTTTAAGTCGTTGATATATCTTTTCTATCTTTTTGTGAGCTAGTTTCATAACATTTGGTATCAGAGCTTTGGATTCTAGGGTTTCGTTGCTCCAAACAGGTCATTGTGGAATTTTCGCTATAACTTTTTCTATACAAAGTTTTAGAAGCTAAAACAAAACCCCATTTGCGCTGAAATCATTCTAAACTTTGGGTCTAAATTTCAGATCTTGTCGCGCTATATTTTCAGAGATATGATCTGAGGAAGTTAGGGTTTTTGCAAGCTTCAGAATTCCATCGCAAACAAGTCATTGTGGAATTTTCTCTATAATGATTTTTATACGAAGGTTCAGACTCTAAAATTAAAACCCATTTGAGCATAAATTTTGATGAAGCTTGGGCCCAAATTTCAGATCTTGTTTAGCTATATTTAACGAGATATGATCCATGGAATTTAGGGTTTTTGCAAGCTCTTGAATTACATCCCAAACAGGTGACCTTGGGAAAATCATCATAACTTTCTCTCTGAGCATTAGATTGAAATTTCGTAAGAATTTATAGAAAGAGGACGTACTATAGTTTTATGTGTATCTCTTTCATGTCCGAGGGTCGAATTAGTGACACGTGGAAGTCATACAATTTCGCTCTACTGAACCCATCTATAATCAGGTCATCGTAGGAGATTTGGCATAAATCTTTATTGAAGAATCCAATATTGATCAAACTGGTGGGGTTAGAAAGAGGACTCAAAGGGATACCATAGAAAGAAATTACAGAACTTGAAGATCTAAAATACAGAGCTACAATTGTTTAAATATCGAGCTCCTAAAAACAAGAAAAATAATGACTCGAACGAAGAAAATAGAAACACTAAGTAAGAAAAACAGGATGGATGATTTGAAGAATGAGATCAAAGCTAAGATAAATAGTTTTATATGTGTTGTTGGGTGAAACTATGTTCGTTTAATTCCGTTGTAGTACTTACCCAACTATTTAATTTATCAATCCGAGGTCCGTAGACTTACGAGACACATGCACTGTATATGCAGGACTGAAGTGGAACTAATCTAATCTAATCTAATCTAAATTACTGAAATCAAATTAAAGCATTGAAACACTAACTAGGAAAGCATGAAATTGCATGAAGGAAAATAAATACAACATGTGAAGAAGTGAATGGCAAACAACAGATATGAGCTCATGACAATAAAACTATGTCAAACTATATTACAATAACTAAATTACAAATCAAGAAAGAGTCAAAGTTAATCTCCATTCTCTATTATTCATTATTCATTACCACAATGAAGAGAGAGCACTCTCTTATATACATGAGGAAGATAACCTTTCCATAATTACATTCAAATATTCTCTCAAGCACTCTCAACTAGTTTCCCATTATTACAAGATATCATCGCACAAATCTCTCAAACATGATCCCACAAATCTCTCTCATATCTTGGATAAGATATGTCTTCATGATTTTCTCCTTAGGATAAGATATGCTTCCATGATTTTCTCGATATGCCTCCATGATCTTCTCCTTAGGATAAGATATGCCTCCATGATTTTCTCGATATGCCTCCATGATTTTCTCGATATGCCTCCATGATTTTCTCCTTAGGATAAGATATGCCTCCATGATTTTCTCGATATGCCTCCATGATTTTCTCCGTAGAATAAGGCTTGCATAATTATCTCCTTGATATGGTGGAGGAGATATTAATTCTTCACATATTTCCTACATCACAAAACTCACATATTCTTGAGATATATATAAAAAATATGTACATTTTCTAATAATTAATCATAAATTCACTTATAATACAAAAATGAATAAAATGGAAAATAAGAAGGTGAAACCCAAGTGTATGTAGGAAAGTGATATGATAACAGGTTAATGGGATGATGAAATGTAAGGAAAACGGTGGATGAAAATATGACATTTCTGAGTCCCAACATCCTCCCCAACTGAACTTGTTGCATGTCCTCATGCAACCATGCATGGGTATCTTTTAAGAACATTTGGCATATTGAACTTTGGCTTTACATGATGATGTCTTAAATGTTTCCAGGATATGTGAGAGACATTGGTAACAATTTAAATTTTCTTATGGTTGGTTCTTGTGTGACAACCATGAATACAAATAATGTTGGTTCTTGTGTTAACAACATTCATTTCATTTTCTGTTCTCTTTTCTTCAATAATGTAAACACTCACTGGAAATCATAATGTGCATAAGAAAGCCCTTTTGTAATATTAATGAAGCATGCTAATATTGCGTATGAAACAAAGTGCAACAAAGTATCATTGGAAAATAAATGTTGGTGAATGGTAAATGGAGTGATAGTGGTGAAGAAATGGAATCATGGAAGTGAATATGTAGTGAATGTAGTTCTCCCCCCCCCTCAACTGAATTGGTTGCATGTCTGCATGCAACTTAACATGGCGTGTGAAAGGAAATGTAGCATGGTGAGGGAATTTTCCAAAATATTCAAGTTAGCATATGAGGAATTGCATGATTAAAGATTAGAAAAAAAAACATACCTCTACTTACCCAAGAATGATGAAGTATGCAATAGGAATGTAGCTGCTGCTGCTGCTGGATCAGGAAAATGTGACTGATGTAACTGGATCCTGGAGAATGAAGGAATCTGAACTGTTGATGCTGAATCATGGAAAATGTGACTGATGTAACTGGATCCTGGAGAATGAAGGAATCTGAACTGCTGATGCTGAATCATGGAAAAGATAAATGCTGAGAGTGGTACTGTGGTACTCTCATAGATCAGAATGCATGCTGCTGTGACTGCTAAGGGAGTCATGAAAAAGTGTATAGTCTTCACCCGCTACGAACCCGATGGTACAATTCTAAACATGCGAATGAATGTGTCGATGTCGAGCATGAATAGAAATCATTGGATTACCGGCCATTGATGTATGTCGTTAACCAATGCGAGGCAACTCACCATTGATGTCAATGAGTGCCAAGGTACCAGAGTACATCTTGCGAAGTGCGGATGGATGTGTCGAGGTCGAGCCACTTGCAAGATCTGATGATCAAGGGACATTGATGTATTCCCATGATCGCCAGCGAGAGAACTTGCCATTAAGGCATGCAAGCCTCTAGGTACTCAAAATGAACTCTAGTCTATTTCCCAGATAAGGTGCTGGTGTCGATGGGGCAAGACTTGTTGAAAGGTGGGCCTTAAGGAATCCCACATCAGTCAACGCGAGTTTGTACAAAAAGATTTGGTAGGACTATAAATGGAAAGAACTCACGGACAAGCAGTGTGGATCAGCATGGCTAGGAAATCAAGGTAATGTGACCATGGAAAGGGAATGAGTTTTATTCAGAAGGCGAACTAGAAGGAAAAACTATACTGAAAAGGATAAAGGGATGTATGCGATTCAGAAAAATAGGCGTGCATGAAGTTGTGAAAGATAAGGAAATGGAAGATGGGCTGCAACACAAGGAAGGTCTAGGCGTTTGGAAGGAAAAAGGGAAGTAATCATGACGCAAAAGGTGTGTAGTGGAAAATGTCATGATATGTGCAGTGAAGAATTTGTTCCTTCAAGCGTCCAATGATGCATGTTTCATTGTGATTTGGAAAAAAATCACTTTGCATACTCTGAAAAACTTAGCACCATTCCTGCATAAAAATTGTCATTTTCATGTGCCATCTCCATCGATCATTCCTGTATGAAGTGACTTCAAAAACAAATTAGCTCATTTTCAAGAATTTATGAAATGTCCATTTTTTTTTTAATTATTTTCCGAAATAACTCTAATTGTGGATGAAAAAGGTGTCGCATCGTAATGTTGAGCTTTCTGCATAAGCTTCTCGTTGTCCTACACATAACACCAATCTCAAAACAAATTAGTTCATTTTCAAGAATTTATGAAATGTCCATTTTTTTTTTAATTATTTTCTGAAATAACTCTAATTGTGGATGAAAAAGGTGTCGCATCGTAATGTTGAGCTTTCTGCATAAGCTTCTCGTTGTCCTACACATAACACCAATCTCATTTCACTTGTTAGTATATCTAACTTTTGCCCATAAATTCACAAAAAATCCAACATACTTTGATTTCCCCCCAACTAAAATTATTGCATGTCCCCATGCAATGTACTCATTGATTGTGCAATACTTGTTTCAAAATGTTTTTAGTGGCTTGCAGAAAAATTCATTTAAAACATTTGAAAAAGCATTGTATTTGTTAGGGAACAAGTAGTGAGTGTATGAATGAATGAGGGCAATTATTATTTATTATTTATTTTTTCTTTTTATTTTATGTTTTGTGTTTTTTTTTTTTTTTTATTATTAGAATATTTTATTTTTATTTTTATTTTTTTTGTTTTTCAATTGAAAAAGAGCAGGAAAAAAAAATCTATTACATGTGCCGGAAGAGAACAAATGAACCCAACTACTGTCAGCACTATAGAATTCAGGTTGAACATCAAAGCCTGCGTACCTCAGAAAAGATGCAACTAATTAAATCAAAAAAATAATAAGGCACTAAACAGAGAAAAACAATGCAGACAATAATGGGGTCATACAATCAAATATTTAAAAAATATGACAATGTTGTCAAACTGCAAGCAGAAACAGCAAAAAAAAAGAAATAATGCAGGAGGTAATTTTCTGCTACTTAGGAGATGTCACACTTGGATCATGCAAGCTTCTCACTCCTGCCGTTCCAACTCAGTCATTCTTTCAATAATTGCCTTTTTACTTGTTTCTTGCAACTCCCCTGCAAGGATAAATTCATCCAATATCAAATATACCTTGTGAAAATTGAATACTAGGTCAAGCTCACATACGTTGCTGAAGAAATGATCCAATATCTCAACAAATAAATGAATGCTCTCCAAATAAGCCAGTTCATTATCAGTTATGTCCACACACATGGAGAAAAAGAGGCCTGCATATCGCCTGTAAATCACCTTGTGTGTTCGAAACTCTACAAAATTCGTGAATTTTGGGTCTCTGTTAACGACAAGCCGATGCACCTCATATTCGAGTTTATGTTTCTCCGATTCCTCGAGTGGAATTTGGCAAGGCGGGTCTTTCCTTGTCTGTTCTGAAGCAATATAAATCGGATCATGGTGCCTGAGAACGAACGGATCCGGTTCCAGGGACAAGAAGTCGCGACACGGGCTTCTCTCCTTGGCTCCAAACGACAGGAGCTCGAGAGCTCGATGATCATGCAGGACTTGAGAGGGATTTTCACAGGTGAAAAGATATGATACTTGACATGCAACAATGCATAAAGCAAATGGCAATCAACCTATCCACCTGACAGAGCCTTCAAAAGACAGATGTACAAAACCGTTTTTATTCACGCAGTTAGCAAAATAGGGCTCTGAATAACCACGATTTCCTCTTAGACCGTGAGGAATTTAAGCAAACGATTTTTGGGTTATATAATTCGTTTTATTATGAAAAAAACCCATGTCTTCGTTTGTCTAGATTTTCCCTGGTTTGAACACAGACTGCTTTTTAAAATTGACGTTTTTAAAGGGTTGCGTTTCAAAACCTGTGAGGTGGAAGACTGAAACAGAGGAACATGAGATGGAGTCCAATGAACAAGGATATGCAGAGGCAGATACAAGTGCTGGAAATATGACTGTTTCAAGCAAATGCAGATCATTGACATCAAAAGATTTGAATTTCGACTAGCTCTAAACATCCATTTGAGCAGTGCCAATTTCCTTAATGATAGCGTTTTTGACAGAATTGGCAGCGTTCACATTTGTGACTGCCATGACGCCATGGACAGCGGAAATTGGGATTGGGGTGGGTGTATTTTGCTTCAGACATCCAGAAGTGAGAAAATGGGATCAGAGGGGCCGCCCGGAACGCTCTGTTGGACTTGGCTTTGCCATCGAATGACGGGACAGGTGCGGAATTTCTGTTAGTGTCTGGCAATGGAGAGCGGATCATTTGGCTACAGCTTAGAGTGAATAGTGGGTTTATTGGAGAATCCTGCAAAGGAAGAGTGGGGATGCATTAACAAAAAATTTTATTTTTCATTTTTTTATTATTATTATTATTATTTTTTTTTTAACAGTGTAGAAAATGAAATTAATCCTATCTTTAAAAACAAAAAAAATGGTTAGTTGTAAATTTTCTTTTTAACAAATGGACACAAAAATTTGCATATTGAAAGATATTTTGATGAAGCATATTGCAAAACATTTATTTATTCCTGAAATTGGTCGCCTAAATCATCCCTATTTTCTGATCCTCAAGATCGTACAAAGACGCAGGAGGAGAGCATACTTATTCTAAGCAAAACTGAAATCTATTTTCTGATCCTCGAGATCGTACAAAGACGCAGGAGGAGAGCATACTTATTCTAGGTAAAAGCAGAACTGAAAATTAAATCTAAAAGCCTACCTACTCTATACTAATTAGAATTTACAAATTAGCTACGTGTAGTTGAACTTCCAATGAAGCCATTCGCGTAGCAGTGACAACAATAGATTCAGTAGCAATTTGTCAAATGATGGATGAAAATATTTGACAGTGAATGAGTCTGGTTGCTGTAACTGCAAATCAACTAAAAAATTAAAAGATGAATCTAATCTAGTACTTACCTGGAACCATTGTTCGATGAAGCTTTGATAAGCACAGTTACTCTTACTCAGATTCTGCTGTAATTCCTGTTCTTCTTCTCCGATCTGCTGCTCTTCTTCCTCGATCTCCTGTTCGAATGGTTTTTCGCCATCAGATACGCAGGATTCTTCATTTATTTCTTGGGGAGTAGTTGAACTTTTAATCTTTGTCCAGATCTCCTTTTCCAGGGAAGAGGAGATTCCAACTTCTGCAAGGATCTGAGTGAGTAGTTCCAAGCTGACACTCATTATAAAACCATGTTGAAAGGAAAGAAAAAAAAACAAATAAAAATCAGCACACTAAAAACAAAAGGACCACAGAAATAATCTTGAATTCAATACTCAATTAAACCCTCTTACAAGGACTGCTCATTAATTGAGTAATTGAATGCTTCAATTATAACCATGAACCATGAATTCATCAAACACTCTTCACAGTTGAGAAAATCAAACACACTTGCAAAAATCAAAATTCACACTTGCATAAATGTAAACACACCCTACATGCCCTGATCCATAAGAGGTCGAGCCCATTACGGTATCTCGAATGCGATGCGTAGGCTGTTCCCCACGTCTTACCGCATTTAACACCTCGGAGTTAGGAACATGTCTAAACACACTTGCATAAAAGAAATCAAACTAAACTTCAATCCATCGTGCCTCCCCGGCAACGGCGCCAAAATGTTGGGTGAAACTATGTTCATTTAATTCCGTTGTAGTACTTACCCAACTATTTAATTTATCAATCCGAGGTCCGTAGACTTACGAGACACATGCACTGTATATGCAGGACTGAAGTGGAACTAATCTAATCTAATCTAATCTAAATTACTGAAATCAAATTAAAGCATTGAAACACTAACTAGGAAAGCATGAAATTGCATGAAGGAAAATAAATACAACATGTGAAGAAGTGAATGGCAAACAACAGATATGAGCTCATGACAATAAAACTATGTCAAACTATATTACAATAACTAAATTACAAATCAAGAAAGAGTCAAAGTTAATCTCCATTCTCTATTATTCATTATTCATTACCACAATGAAGAGAGAGCACTCTCTTATATACATGAGGAAGATAACCTTTCCATAATTACATTCAAATATTCTCTCAAGCACTTTCAACTAGTTTCCCATTATTACAAGATATCATCGCACAAATCTCTCAAACATGATCCCACAAATCTCTCTCATATCTTGGATAAGATATGTCTTCATGATTTTCTCCTTAGGATAAGATATGCTTCCATGATTTTCTCGATATGCCTCCATGATCTTCTCCTTAGAATAAGATATGCCTCCATGATCTTCTCCTTAGGATAAGATATGCCTCCATGATTTTCTCGATATGCCTCCATGATTTTCTCCTTAGGATAAGATATGCCTCCATGATTTTCTCGATATGCCTCCATGATTTTCTCCTTAGGATAAGATATGCCTCCATGATTTTCTCGATATGCCTCCATGATTTTCTCCGTAGAATAAGGCTTGCATAATTATCTCCTTGATATGGTGGAGGAGATATTAATTCTTCACATATTTCCTACATCACAAAACTCACATATTCTTGAGATATATATAAAAAATATGTACATTTTCTAATAATTAATCATAGATTCACTTATAATACAAAAATGAATAAAATGGAAAATAAGAAGGTGAAACCCAAGTGTATGTAGGAAAGTGATATGATAACAGGTTAATGGGATGATGAAATGTAAGGAAAAAGGTGGATGAAAATATGACATTTCTGAGTCCCAACATGTGCCATGGAAGTAAATTTGAAGAAAGGCATGGAATATTTGAAGAAAGACATGGAAGGTTTGAAGGAAGGTGGGACAAAGCTGCTACAAGAAAGGTCTCCTAATGCAGAAAAGGTAGTAGAGGAAACTCATGATGAGAAAAAAAATAAATGTTAATCATGATTTCATAGAATCTAACATTAGATTGAAGACCCACCATATTCCAAAGATCAATATGAGAAATTTTGATGACAAGGATCCCATAACATGGATACTACAGATGGATAAATATTTTGATCTACATGATGCGCAACTGTTACAAAAAGCACGCATTGCATATTTATATTTAGAACCAAATTAATTTTTATGGTATAAAGGGCTTTGTTCTCGTAAACCACTTGTCACCTAGTCAATTTTCACGGAGGAAATGATAGCACATTATGAGGATACAAAGAGAAACACCTTCTTTAGCCAATTGATAAATCTCAAACAAAAGGTTTCAATGGCAACTCTAAAATTTGAATATTAGGGTAAATGATATTCCAGAGACGCAGAGGATTGATGTCTTCATAGGGACTTTAAAGGATAACATTCAACGTAAGGTTCGTCTTTGGGAACCTGATTCATTGGAGAAGACATTCAAGTTGGCAAGAAAAATGGAAAGCAAAATTATGGCAACAAGGAAGCCTAACATCACAACTATAAATATGGAAGTGTTGTTGTTCCTATCCTTTTACCACCTACAAGGTTGACACCATAGCAATTGGAAGAAAAAAGAGCAAAAGGGATTTGTTACAATTGTGATAAAAAATATACTAAAGATCATAAGTGTGCTGAGAAGAAATTAATTTACATAGATAGGGAAGAGGAGCAAGAAAAGGAACAAGAAATGTCAAAATAAAAGGATATACACCAGGAACCCATCTTAGAGAAAGAAGAAATGAATCCAACCATATCCTGTAATGCATTGACAATAATTACCACTCCTCAAAGTCTCAAGATAGAAGGGCATATCAAGAAGAAAAAGGTAATAGTGTTGATTGATTCAGGTAGTACCCATAATTTTACTCATTGTAAGATAGCCAAGGAATTGAATTGCTTCCTATATCCAACACCAAAGTGTGAAATAATTGTTGCAAATGGAGGAACCATAAATTTCTCTAGAAAGTGCCATAATATCAAGCTATCCATGGGAGAATATGTATTGAGTATTCCAATTCTTTCCATTCCAATGGGTGGTGCTGATGTTCTACTAGGAGTCCAATGGCTACAATCCTTGGGTATAATAGCTTTTAATTTTTAAGAACTTTTTGTGATTTTTTTTTGGAAGGAAGTTGAATTAAGGGGTATCGCAGGGAAACCGGGAAAGATAATCAGCTCTAACGGAATGACAAAGCTTCTAACGAAAGAACAACGAGGCGTAATTGCACAATTATGTTTGCTAGAGGTTCCCACATTGAAATCATCTATTTCTCCAAATCTCCAAAAAGTCTTGGACAATCATTCCAAGGTATATGAGACTCCCAAAGGCCTCCCACCTATTCGTGATCATGATCATGCTATTCATTTGATTCCAGGAAGTGTTACTCCAAACATCAGGCCTTACAAATATTCCTATGCCCAAAAGAGTGAAATTGAACATATGGTTGCAGAAATGCTAGAGGTTGGAATAATTCAACCTAGTAAAAGTTCTCTCTCTGCTCCAGTAGTATTGGTGCACAAGAAGGATGGATCATGGCACATGTGTTCGGATTATAGAGATCTCAACAAGCTCACTATTAAAGATAAAATTCCCATTTCTCTCATTGATGAATTATTGGATGAATTGCATGGATCAATTTACTTCACCAAGTTGGATCTTCATTCAGGATATCATCAAATTAGAATGAATATTGAAGACATTCCGAAAACAATATTTAGAACTCATGAGAATCATTATGAATTTTCGGTCATGCCTTTTGGCCTTACCAATGCACCTTCTACATTTCAAGGTTTGATGAATTCCATTTTCAAACCCTTCCTTAGAAAATTTTTGTTAGTATTTTTTTATGATATACTACTCTACAACAAGTCTTGGAAGGATCTTGTTCAACATGTTGACAGGGTGCTCAAACTATTGGATGAGAAACAATTATATGCAAAAATCTCCAAATGTTTCTTTGGAGTATAAGCGGTGGAATATTTTGGTACTCAGTTAGCTCATAGCTCATCTTATCATCCTCAATATGATGGGCAAATGGAGATAGTGAACAAATGTTTGGAAGCATATCTTCGTTGCTTTGTATCTGATAAACAGACACAATGGGTCAAGTGGTTGCCTATGGCTCAATGGTGTTATAACATTTCCTTCCATACTGCAGCAAAAATGACCTCATTTATGGCACTTTATGGATATCTTCCACTGTCCATCACATCATCTTTAAAATAAAATTCTAAGGTTAAAGCAGTGGAATATCACATCGAGCATCAACAACAAGTTCTCAAACTCTTAATGGATAACCTCACTTTGGTGCATAATAGAATGAAACAACAGGCATATCAACATCGTAGCGAAAGAAGTTTAGATGTAGGCGACTAGGTATTTCTACGACTACAACAATACAAACAAATGTCCCTCAAGCAAGCTAAGAAGGATAATAAATTATCACCAAAGTATTATGGTCCATACAAGGTGTTATAAAATATTGGTAAGTACCTAATACAAATTGGAGCTTCCTGCATCTTCTTGAGTGTGCCCAGTTTTCCATGTTTCATTCTTAAAGAAGGTTATAGTAGAGAAGATCCCAGTTCAAACAATATTGCCAAAACTTGACGAGGAAGGAAAAATCATAGTGGAACCTGAAGAAATCATGGAAAGAAGAACTTGACAACTATGAAATCAATCAATTTCCGAGTATCTCATCATGTGGAAGAACTTAACTGCTGAATATTCCACATGGGAGGAGGATAATTTTATACATACGCATCAAGAACTACTCAAGCATTGAGGACAACACTTTTTAAAGGAGAGAGGCATGTTAGGTCCCTATACTACTAGTGTAGCCCCTTATTATTATTAGTGCAACCCCCTTATTGTATTGTTTTTCCCATGTAGTCCCCATGTTGTTATTATTGTGCCCAAGTAGTCCCCATGTTATTATTGTGCCCCATAGAAGCCCATTATTGTTATTGTTGTGCCCCTACAATATTATTGTTATGTAGGCTTTTCTAATATTGGGACCCCTTATACTCCTTTATATAGAAAGGAGGCCTTGTCATTTGTATCAACCGAGAATTGTTCATTTGTGTAATGTAAAGGAGGTTTCCCCCTCGAAGAGGCTGATTTTTAAGTCGTTGATGTATCTTTTCTATCTTTTTGTGAGCTGGTTTCATAACAATATTAAATCTAGAAAGCCCAAATTTAATTGATGCTGCATGAGGGATGACTTGTTTCCCCAAGTCCATAGGCTTCACATTTTGATGAATAGATATGATTTTATGCATCGATTCTTCATGCTTTTCATGCACTGATTTCAAATATAGATGCACCCATGTGAGTGTAGGGAGAACTTGGTAGAGAACTGTGAGTTTTGGACACTACGTTCCTTGTGTGACTATACAAGAATATTGAAATTATCTGTATGTTGTAAGGGTAGGGAATATAGTGACTTCATTCGAAGGTTAAAAGAACCTATGCATAACCTCGAGAGACTAATGGAGTTGGTGATTCGCTTGTGTTGTGGATAACACCATGAGTGCGCTAAGTGCATGACTTACAATGGAACTGTTATGTGCTTAAATTTATATTAAGGAGATTGGTTGAGTATCCTGAGAGTAGAGAGGGGAAATAACACACTCCCTCAAAACCCCTTCACAATGAAAATTCTAGTAATGGAGCTTTGTAAAAAAACCATTGGATTCAAGAGCAGAATTCTAGTAATGGAGCTTTGTAACAAAACTATTGGATTCAAGAGCTATCGTGTTGTTATGACCAAAGCTCTGGGCATAACCACCATGATCGAGCCATGCTTGATTTGCTATGTAAATGGCACATAATACAGGAAGGGAGGCATGATCCTGGAAGGTCCACCCTGGAGGAAACAATAAAGGCACAATGGGAGTTATTGTCAGGGTAAGGGAGCTTTGAATTATAGCTAGGGTAATAGAGGCTTGATCCCGGAAGGTCCACCCCTAAGGAAACAACAAAGGCACACTTTGAGTTATTTCCAGGGAAATAGAGCCAATAATTATAGCCAGGGTAATGAAGGCTTGATCCTAGAAGTTCCACATAAAGGAAAAAGCAAAGTTGCATCGAGATTTATAACTGGTGTAACACACTGAGAGATATAGTTGGGGAACACACCGGACGTTATAGCCGGGGTAATGCACCAAGTGTCATAATCAGAGAGCACACTGGGATTATAGCTGAGGTGATGCATCGGAAATTATAGTCAGGGTAACACCTAGGATTTATAGGTGGGGAATGTCACCAAGAGTTTTAGCTAGAGTAATGGCATCAGGTGTTGAGCCATGATTAGGCATGTAATGAATATGTCAACAGCTAGCAGCAATATGCCATGTGGCAGAGACAATACAAGATGACTAGGAATCCATGTGGGGGACATGTGGATGCCACATGGCAAGAGAAGGGGTGATGTGGCACTTAACTTTCAATGGCTATAATTTTCAATCCGAGGGTTGGATCAGGACAAAATTTATATCACCAGAATCATCTCAACAAGACAAACACAATGAAATCATTTATGTGAAGTTTTATACAATTCGAAAAAAATGAAGCTTTTAGATCCCATTTCCAGAATGATACCTTGGAACTTAGGCTAGCATAGAAACCTCCTCCTAATTAGTGTTATGGTGAGGATTATAATGGGGGTGTTACACCTTCACCTACTTGAAAAGCCAATAAGCTATGCATCTGTGAGATCTTGGTTGTAACACCCCACCCCACAGTTACCTGCTTTTACAAGCACACTAAGGTAAACATGAGATGAGAGTTACTATGCATGACCTAACATCCAAGTCCCATTTATGGAAGTGGGGTCTACCATCCCAAAACTTACTGCAACCTCCTAGGGACACCTGTCACCCAAATTTCAGACAACATCCACTAATGATCCTTCCTTGAGCTCAAACTATCATTCAAATTGACTTTACAACCCAACCGAACACATGTAGTCTAGTCCATGCAGCGAGAAGGCTCCAGCTACATGCACAAGCCATCCTCTGTGCATCTACAATCTAAAATCCCCAGTTCTGTGAGACAAGGAGGAAACAAGCAAGCAAGCAAGGAACAATCAAGGGAGCACAAGAGGAATTTTGGACAAGAGTGTGTGAATGTTATCTCTCCTTTATTATTTTCTTTTTCCTTTACTTTTCCTTCATTTTCCCTTGCATGCATATTCATGTCCTTTCATCTTCCTTTTCTCTTATTTTCCTTTATTTCTTGTATTAAATTGCCATTTATTTCCTTTTGCCTTTTCCAATACCAATGCCAATTTCCATAGCCAATAATAAACCACAAATGATTGCCAATGTAATATTCTCCCCCTCCATTCAACTTGGAATACGTGTCCCATGACCTTGATTTTATTTTATTTACATGGAAACTTAACCCAGGACTGTTACAAATCCCCCCCCCCCCTCTTGGGGGAACACCATCCTCGGTGTTCTATGACACTTATGACCAGTCAAAACTGTTGAAAACAAAAAAATATTGCTTATTGGAGCTTTATAACACAACTCGTTACAATATTTATAATGACAAACTACTGAAAACATCACAAACATACTACTTATTAGAGCTTTATAAACACAACCCGATGCAGTGTTTACAATGACACACACACACACACACCCAAAACTCATTTGCTTCAACCAATAAATAAAGAAGGATATAATTCCCGCATCTAATCATCCATCTCCCAAGTAGCTTCATCAAGCCCAAAGAGCTTCCACTGCACTTTAACTTTTTCTATGACTCGGTTCCAGAGCATGGGCTTCTTCCACTGTAGGATGCATTGAGGCTCTGGCTAGAACTCTCCTTCTGGCTCCACCTATAATATAGACTAATAAATCATGTGATAAACATCCCGTATATATCTTTTAAGCAATGAAACATGGAGAAAATCATGGAATTTCATGGATGGAGGCAAAGCAAGTCTGTAGACCATTGTTCCAATCCTCTCAAGGATCTCAAAAGGCCCACAGTACCGAGGTGCCAACTTGGAACATGATCCAATCCTCAAGGATCTATTCTTGGGATTGAGACACAAGTACATATGCTCTCCAACTTGAAACTCCTTGAACACCATATGTTGATCTGCACAAATCTTATGCCTATCATGTGTTGCCTTCAAATTCTTTCTGATAACCTGCATCTCCTGCTCCATGTTCCTCAACATATCAGGTGTAATCAAAACCCTGTTCACTGGATCACTCTAGCTGATAGGAGTATTACAACTTCGCCCATGGAGAGCCTCAAATAGACTCATCTTCAAGGATTCCCGATACCCATTATTATAAGAAAAATCTACTTGTGGAAGATACTCCTCCCACTTCCTCCATTGATGCATGACATACATCCTCAACATATCCTCAAGAATCTTGTTAACCCTCTTTGTCTGTCCGATGATAAGCTATACTAAAGGCTAACTCTGTCCCCAAGCCTACAAACAACTCCTTCCAAAACCTGGAAGTGAACTTGGCATCTTTGTATGATATAATCCTCTTGGGAACTGCATGAAACCCCACTATATCCTTAATGAATACTTGAGCCACTTCACTAACTGAATTAGTAGACTTGACTATAATGAAGTGAGCTACCTTGCTCAACCTGTCAATCACGACCCTGATGGATTCATGCTGCCTTGATATCCTAGGAAAACCTATAATGAAATCCATGGAAATGACCTCCCATTTCCATTTTGGAATCAAAATAGGCTGCAACAAACTAGTTTGATGCTTGCATTCTTCTTTTACATGCTGATAGTCCAAACACCTTAGAACAAACTCAACCACCTCTTTCTTCAAATTCATCCAATAGTAGAACTTCTTGAAAACTATCAAAGTCTTATGGTATCCTGGGTGTTCTGAATTCAACTTGACATGAAACTATCTCAAAATAAGCTTCTTCAATGCGCCACTATTAGGCACATAGGTCCAACTCCTGAATTTGACCAAGCCATCTTCTGTGAGGTGATACTCGTCATCCTTATCACCTTCACCTTGCTTCTATAATATCTACTTCAGTTTCTGATACCTCTCATCATGCTACCCTGCATGTAAGATTCACTCCTATAAATCTATCCCATAAGAGATCACAACTAAAATATGATTCACCTGAACTATCCTGTTGAGAGCATCTGCAACTCGATTCTCTTTTCCCTTTATTAACTTGATCTAAAAATAAAACTCAACGTGAGTAGCCAACCATATAGCTAGCCTTGCATTTATATTGGGTTGGTCAAACAAGTACCTCAGTCCACTATGAAAACTCATCAAAACGAACCTCCTGTCAAGGAGATAATGTCTCCACATCTTCAATGCATGAATGATAGCTTCCAACCCAAGATCCTGAGTCACACAATTCTTCTCATGCTCATATAACTTTCATGATTCATAACAAACCACCTGCCCTTCTTTTATCAGGACTCCACCAAGTCCTTCCTTGCAATCATCTGTACAAACCACAAACTCCTTATTAGGATTTGCAATCTTCAAAACTAGAGCATTGGTAAGAAACTGCTTCAATTGATCAAAAATAGATGCACACTTAACAAAACATTCAAGCTTAATCCCTTTCCTCTGCAAAGATGTGATAGGATACCCAATCTTAGAAAAGTTCCTCATGAATCTCCTATAATAACCTGCTAGTCCCATGAATGATCTGATATCATCCACGTTTTTCGGAGTTGGCCACTCCATGATAACCTTAATATTTTCTAGATCCACTGTTATCCCTTCCTTGGAAAAAACATGTCCCAAGTAATGAATTTGAGTCTAAAAGAAGCTACACTTGTTGAGCTTGGAATACAACTTATGCTCTCTCAACAATCTCAATACTACTGCCAGGTGCTCTACATGCTCCTCTTAATTTTTTGAATATACCAATATATCATCAACAAAAATTGTCACAAACTTATCGAGGTAAGGGCGCAACACACTATTCATCAAACACATGAAGGTGGTTGGAGCATTGGTAAGACCAAAAGGAACCACCACAAACTCATAGTGCCCATAAATTGTACGGAATGCAGTATTGTAGATGCCTTCTTTTTTAATGTGCATCTGATGATATCCTAATCTCATATTAATCTTTGAAAATACTAGAACTTCCTTCAACTAATAAAAAAATTCATCAATCCGAGGCAATGGACACCTATTCTTGATACTCAGCTTGTTCACCTGCCTATAATCAATACATAATATGAGAGTACCATCCTTCTTCCTTACAAACAACACTAATGCACCCCAAGGAGTCACACTTGGCCTTATGTATCCCTTATCGAGCATCTCTTTAACCTGCAATTTTAATTCTACCAACTCAGGTGTGCTCATTCTATAAGGTGCCTTAAATGCTGGTGCTGCTCCTGACATCAACTCAATAGAGAAATCTACCTCTCTATGAGGAGGAAACTCTCGAATCCCTATCGGAAACACATCCTGAAAATGACGTAAGTCAAGTTACCTCCTCAGGACTTCATCATTCTCATCCTCCTTCCCTTTGTCATTGGAAACATGTACTGCAAACAATAAACATCCTTTCCTACGACTACACTTAGCTTGCATAGCTATAACCATCCTCACTAATGTAGGATTATTATTTCCCTGCAAGATTCTCTTTTCTCCATCCTCATCCAGGCACTGAAAGGCCTTGTCATAACATTCTACCTTAGTCTAGTGAATAAACAACCAGTCCATGCCAAAAAGATGCTATATGAACCCAAAGGAAGAAAATTCAAATTTTATATTGTAGGCATGCCATTAAGCTCAAATGCATAATACTTCACCCAATGATGAACTCTTCTCTTGGTCCCTGTAGCCAACTGCACTGACCAAGATGTTGGCATTATGATACAGGTGTTGTCCTTGATGGCAACTCACACGGGTGACAGCTCACAGTGCAACAAGTTAACGACAAAGGATTATAGATCAGACTCTAGAGATTGAAGAAAGAGAGGTATACACTAGTTCACTTTGTCAAAGTAGCATATACACACGGGAACACAGAACAAAAAAAGCGTATACATATACATGCACTTTCACAGAAGGAAAAGCGCATATGGGATGGAAAATCAAAGTTTTGGTCCAAGGTATTGATCCAAGGTATTTGGTTCATGGTATTGACCCTAAGTATTTTGGTCCAAGGTATTGGTCCTAAGAGTTTTTGGTCCAAGGTATTGGTCCTAAGAGTTTTTGGTCCAAGGTATTGACAAAGGGCCTAAAGCTATATAAGGAGGAGAAGATCATAAGGCCAAAGTGTGCAATCAAAATAATTCTAAAGAATAGTTCTATCTAAAGTATATTTTATGTTGCAGGGTTAGGTTTGGGACTAGATCTAAAATATTTATGTGCACCTTGAGTTCAATATTGGATCAGGATCATGAGAACTAAAACGAATTATTCTTGAATGATTTGATATTGGTTGAGACTAGATCTGATGTTTTGCACCTGTTTTTTCCGTTATCTATCATGATCTGGGTTTGTCTGAAGTCTAGAATTGCAGCAAAGTTCTGGTTCAATATTTGTAGATTTGTATGCAGGTTCGTCTCGGCCAAAGAGCGTATACACGTAGGTTCTGTTCTTTCAAGTAGTGTATACAAAAGAAAAGCTTCTCTTTTCAAATCTGACTGATCTATCTAATCAAATTTTATTGTTTTATTGTTGTCTGTCAATGAAGTCTTCTTAGATATGAATGTAAAACTCAATGCATAAGGAGACTAGCATTTGATTGATTGATTGTATAAGTGAGAAGAAGTGATCTCTGTCCCTGCCTGTGTAAAGCTCTGTAAATTGACAGTAGATATTCTGTATATTGCTGGTTGGTATAGACTTGATTCAAAATTTTATGTTTGTAGTAGTTTTGAACGTATACACAGGTTTTATTAATGGAAGTGGTGTATACACACAGTTTGGGTTTAGCCAAGTAGCATATACACTCTAATGCATGATTTTTGACGTTACAACTGGTTTTGAATGATGATTCAGGGTTCTGGGTTCAACACAGTGTTCTGGTGTCAGTGATCTGATTGTTCAGATTAACTGAATGTTGGTTGATGCAGTTTAAGTTTAAAAAGTTTTTTTGATGGGTCCAGTATGAAAATTGGATGAAACGTGGCCTTCAGATTGTGGTGTTGTGATCCAGGAGTATCCTATCTGAAAATTCATGAAACGTGGTCCCTGGAGGAAGAAAGATGGTCAGTGCCTACGTACTAGTAAACATATTGGCTAGTACAAGAGCTAGGGGGTTGCAGCTCCCTTCCAGTAGAAGCTGGAAAACAAGAGAAGGTTGTAGCCTTCTGTAGGTGGGTGCCTGCGTACTGGTATGAGTATGCACCAGTACAAGATTGTAAACAGATTTTCTTATTATTAAAAGAAGACAGAGACGAGAACAACAATTTTTCACCCACATTGGGTTTCCACCATAAATCTTGGTGTTCATGTGTGTTTCTTATGTGTGATGCTTTATTCTGCTTTTACTGCACTGTCTAATAAGTTATTGATGTACCAATTTAAGATCAACACATGATAAATTGTCTAAATCACAAGTTCTATGGATATATGCTAGTTTCTTTAATCACAGTTGCACGTACATGCTAGTTCACTTCACTGAAGTAGTGTATATAAATCTGTTTGGGAAATAAAATTATTGTTCTGATAATACTGATTCACCCCCCTCTGAGTATTATTTCCAACAATTGGTATTAGAGGAGGTCCCTTAGAAGAAGCTTGATCGCTTGAAGGGAGATCCATCAAGATGAATAATCACGAAAGCATGGGATCCATTAGATCGCCAATCTTCGAAAATAAGAACTGCAGCCTATCTACAATCTCTTGGAACAGATGTCTGGGAAATTGTGGAAGGAGAATATACATTTCCAACAACAATTCCTACAAATGCAGCAGGTAAAAAGCAATATGAAACCAATGCCAAAGCTACCAATACTTTATTGGGAAGTTTGTCACAATCAGAGTTTGTCAAAGTCATGCAGCTCAAATCAGCCAAAGAGATATGGGACAAAACCATTCAAAACTATGAAGGAGACTCTCAGGTAAAACGTGCTAAGCTTCAAGCTATTAGAATTCAATATGAAACTCTTAAGATGCATAGTGATGAGAGTATATCTAGTTACTTCTTACGTATAGATAAGGTCGCTAATTGTTTGAAGAATCTAGGTGAAGAAATAAAGGAAGTTACCATAGTTGAGAAAATTTTGAGATCCTTGTCTGCTAAATTTGAACCAAAAGTGTCTGCCATAGAAGAAAAATAGGATCTACAGAATATCACTATGACACAGCTTCATGAAATCCTAACTGCTTTTGAGATGAGAAAAGGAGGTCCATCAGATATGAGAGAAGCCACATTTAAAGCTTCAACAAAAGGAAAAGAAAATGAAGAACACAATGAATCAGGACACATTTGAGAAGAAGAAGATGAGGTAAATTTTGTCAAGAAGCTTCAACGAGGTTTTGGAAGGTTTAGAGGTAAGCTACCTTTCAAATGCTTTGCTTGTGGCAGAGTTGGTCATTATGCTGCCAGATGTCCTCATAAAGATAAATATGAAAAATGAAAGGAATATTCAAAAGGGAATAGGAAACAAGTTGTGAATAAAAGGAGTTACTATACTCATGAAGATATCAATGGTTTATCTAATAGTGATGAAGATGAAACTGGACAAGATTACAAACTTCTCATGGCTTATGATAGAAATGATACTTTTTGGAATGCTTTAGAAGAAGAAAACTTTCATGAAGAAATATCTAAACTCAAAATCTGTTTAGAAGAAAAGAATATGATCATAGATGCCTTGACATACCAACTTGCTAAAAAAGAAAAACACAATGAAAAACTAGAATGTGAAATTGTGGGTCTAAGAAAAGATCTTGAGAAAACAAAATCTCTCAATATTAGATTTGCTAGAGGATCAGAAAATTTAAATGAAATTACCAAAGTTCAGCATTCTCCTCTGATAAAGACAGGTCTTGGATATACTGAAGAAGCATCTCAATCAAAGAAGCCATCAACCTCCACCAAAAGCTATCTTGATGAAAAAAAGACCAGTGAACAGTATGAAAATCGTCAGCAAAGGCATAAAGCTAATCACCAGGTAAATCATACTCAATTTACTACAAGGATGAATATCAATGGATGCGACAACCAACCTCAAGAAAATCATACTCAATTTTCTCCAAAGATGAATATCAATAGAAACTATAATCAACAAGTAAATAGATTCGATAGTCGCAGAAACTTCTTTAATGGGAAATGTTTTTCATGTCATAATTTTGGGCACAAAGCTGCTCAATGCGTTGCTTACAAAACCATCATGACTAGAGAAGCACGAAATCAAAGGAATGTAACAGGGATCAAGAGAAGTTCCTATAATAAATTTTCTCCTCTTGAAAATGAAATAGAATGCTCAATCTGTAACAAATTTGGTCATGAAGAATCTGAATGCAGGAGAAAATTTCGGCAAACACCTCAAAAGGAGCAAACACCATTAAATCCAAAGACAAGGAGAAGGAAAGAATCTCAAACAAAAAGATGTGGCATAGCCTTATATGCAGAAGGACAAGAAAATTAGTGGTACATCGACAATGGATGCTCCAAACACATGACATGTGACAAAGAGAAACTTCACTCATATAATGCTTTAGAAAAGGAAAAGAATGTCTCATTTGGAAATGACACTCTAGCTGTCATAAAATGTAAAGGTTCTGTTTTCTTGAAAGAAAAGGTTAAAGCTAGAAATGTTATGTATGTAGACGATTTAAATCATAACCTGTTGAGTGTCAGTAAAATGTGTGATCAAGGAAATGAAGTGGTGTTTTGATCAAACGAATGTGTTGTTCATGAGCTTGATATAGGAGAGACCATGATCAAAGGTACAAGAACTCTAAACAACTTATACATACTCAAAGGAGGACAACAACAGTGCTATCTAAGAAAAAATGATGAAAACTGGCCGTGGCATAGAAGATTGGGACATATAAGCATTTCTCAAATAAGAAAAGCATGCAGACTCAAGGCTGTTTTTGATCTTCCAGATATTAGCACCTAGAAAATACAAAATGCAAACCATGTCAAATTGGTAAGCAAACCAGAATTCATTTCATGGAAAAAGAAGGGTCAGCTAGTAAGCCTCTTGAACTTGTCCATACTGATTTATGTGGACCAACAAGGAAAAAGTCACCTCGTGGAGAAGAATACTTTATTTTGTTCATTGATGATTTTTCTAGAATGTGTTGGATAGGTCTTCTAAAGCATAAAGATGAAGCATTTGAAAAGTTCCAAGCCTTCAAAGATTTGGTTGAAAATGAATCAGATCGAAAAATCAAATGCCTCAGATCTGATCGAGGAGGGGAATTTATATCGGATGAATTCTTTGACTTTTGTGAACAACATGGAATAAAAAGGAAATTCTCCACCACAAGAACTCCTCAGCAAAATGGTGTGGTAGAAAGAATGAAAATAACAGTTCAAAAAATGGCTCAAGCTATGCTAGATGAATCTGGAACTCCTGCAACCTTCTGGGGTGAAGCTACATTCATTGCCATGACTATTCTCAACAAAGCAAATGTTTGGGTAAATAGAACTCAAACTCCACATGAACTTTGGTATGGTAAGACTCCTACTGTAAAATACTTTAAAGTTTTTGGAAGCAAATGTTTCTTCAGAAGGACTGATGAAAAACTTGGTAAGTTTGAACCCAGAGCAGATGAAGATATTCTTCTTGGTTATTCTTCCAGAAGTAAAGGATATAAATGTTATAATAAAATACTTGGAAAAATTGTTGAAAGCATTGATGTTGTAGTTGATGAAGCATGCAAAAATCCAAAACAGATAAAATCAACAGAAGATTATGACAATGAGGAAGATGGGGATTACTTTCCCACATCAAATCAAAATTATATTGAAGAAGAAACCAATGAAGCACCAGAAGAACATATAATGGTAGAAGAAAAGAATCTGTCCAGGTATGTTAAGAAAAATTATCTAGGAACTCAAATTTTAGGGGAAAAGGAGGCAAGTGTATAGACAAGAAGAACTATTACAAGGACCTCAAGCTATCTAGCATTACTATCCTCCATTGAACCTCAAAATGTAAATGAATCATGCAAAGATGAATGTTGGGTCAAGGCCATGGATGAAGAACTTGAGCAAATTGAAAAGAATGATACTTGGGAATTAGTTCCTAGACCTCATGATAAAAATATTATAGGAACTAAATGGATATTCAAGAATAAACTGAATGAAAATGGAGAAGTCATTAGAAACAAGGCCAGACTTGTTTGTAAAGGGTATGCTCAATAAGAAGGTATAGATTTTGAAGAAACTTTTGCACCTATTGCCAGACTTGAAGCCATAAGGATGTTTCTTGCTCTTTCAGAAATTCAAAGTATACCAAATGGATGTAAAATCAACCTTCCTTAATGGAGATTTAGAAGAAGAAGTATATATTGAACAGCTAGAAGGATTCATTCTTGGAAATGATGCAAAACTTGTATGTAGACTCAAAAAGACTCTCTATGGTCTGAAACAGGCTCCAAGGGCCTGATATTATCGCCTTGACAAATATTTACACCAACAAGGTTTTACAAAAGGTTCTGCAGATAGCAATCTATATACAAAGATTGAAACTGATAAATTGCCAATTATTATTGTTTATGTTGAAATCTTTTTTGGTAGCAATGAAGAATCCATGATTCATAATTTTGCTTTAGTAATGCAGAAGGAATTTGAAATGTCCTTGCTTGGTGAACTTACCTATTTTCTTGGTCTACAAGTTCAACAAACTAAATATGGTATTTTTCTTTCGCAAACCAAATATCTCAAACAGATCTTGAAAAAGTAAGGAATGGAAGATTCTAAACCTGTATGTACCCCAATGGTAACAGGATGCAGTCTCAGCTCAAATGATGAATCAACATCAGTACATCAACCAAATTACAGATCCATTATTGGCAGTCTGCTTTATCTAACTGGTACCCGACCTGACATCATGCATGCAGTAGGAATAGTTGGAAGATTCCAAGCAAATCCAAAGGAATCAAACCTTCAGGCAGTCAAAATAATTTTCAAATATCTTCAAGGAACTCAATACTTTGGACTATGGTATCCTAGAGATGTAGATCTTACTCTTCATGCATATACAAATGCAGATTGAGTAGGAAGTGTTGATAATAGAAAAGCACTAGTGGTGGTGCATTCTATATGGGTTCCAGGTTAGTGTCTTGGTTCAGCAAGAAACAAAGTTCAATTGCTTTATCTACAGCTGAAGCAGAATATGTGGCTGTTGCATCTTGCTGCACACAACTACTTTGGATGATGCAAACTTTGCAAGACATTCAGATCACATGTACTCCACCCATCTCCATTCTATGTGATAATACAAGTGCCATCAGTATTTCAAAGAATCCAGTCATGCACTCCAAGACCAAGCACATACCCATCAAGTACCATTTTCTACGTGAACAAGTGCTTGAACAAAAGGTCAAATTAGAATATGTTCCCTCCAAAGAACAGGTTGTTGATATATTCACTAAACCACTGCCTAGAGAAACATTTGAATATCTCAAACAAAAGCTGGGAGTAGTTGCTGCATCATCCTACTGTTAAATCCAGTTTTTCCAGATGAAGGTTATTATACGCATGTTTCATGAAGTATAGTTGCATATACACATGGGTTTCTGTGGCTGAAGAAGCATATATGTTTTTTTGACAAGAAAAATAGTGGGTCAAACTTTGATATGGGTGCTTTGTCTGATGTTGGTGATTACAGTCTAACGATATGATTTGTTCATTAATTTTTATTTGACTGATAAAGATGCCTTGATTAATGACTTGTTAAAAATTGCACAAGTAGCACAGGTTCAAGGGGAGCATTAGAATTCACCCGCATTCTGCATTGTTGGCATTATGGTTGCTGAGTCCAGCTATGGCTTCAGATATTTATACCATTTGTTGCTTAAGTCATGTAAAAGTCTAGGGTGTGATATGTTTTCTCATACATTTGAATAAGACCTATTGGACAAATGATGTAATTTGTATCCCCACTTTGCATGGGATGGATGATGTAATATTTATTGTATTTCTGTCATGTATAAACAATTGGTATATCCCCACTTGGTTGGGTGGATGAGTCAAATCTGGTGTATCCCCACTTGGTTGGGAGATCGATGTATGTATGAGTCATTGGTGATAGGAAGGTCATACTCACTTAGTTGAGTTATAGAGTCATGTTATTCTTTTGATTGTTTTTTTTTTTACAAATTCAACATATACTTAGGGGGAGCATGGACAACATAATGTATATCAAAGGAGGAGAATATATTGGTCTGCCCTTTTCCCTTGATGTCAAAGGGGGAGAGTGTCTTGGTGTTGTTGTTGCCATCAAGTCCAAAGGGGGAGATTGTTGGCATTATGATATAGGTGTTGTCCTTGATGGCAACTCACACAGATGACAGTTCATAGTGCAACAGGTTAACAACAAAGGATTACAGATCAAACTCTATAGATTGAAGAAAGAGAGGTATACGCTGGTTCACTTTGTCAAAGTAGCGTATACACGTGGGAACACAGAACAAAAAGAGCGTATACGTATACATGCACTTTCACAGAAGGAAAAGTGCGTATGGGATGGAAAATCAAGGTTTTGGTCTGTGGTATTGACCCTAGGTATTTTGGTCCAAGGTATTGGTCCTAAGTGTTTTTGGTCCAAGGTATTGACAAAGGGCCTAAAGCTATATAAGGAGGAGAATATCATAAGGCCAAAATGTGCAAGCAATACGATTCTATGGAATACTTCTATCTAAAGTATATTTTGTGTTTTAGGTTTGGGACTAGATCTAAAATATTTATGTGCACCTTGAGTTCAATATTGGATCAGGATAATGAGACCTGAATGAATTATTATAGAATGATCTAATATTGGTTAAGACTAGATTTGATGTTTTGCGCCTGTTTTATTCATTATCTATAATGATCTGGGTTTGTCTGAAGTTTGGAATTCTAAAAATTTCTGAGTCAATATTTGCAGATTTGTAGACATGCTCATCTCGGCCAAAGAGTGTATACATGCAGGTTCTGTTCTTTAAAGTAGCATATACGAAAGAAAAGCTTCTTTTTTCAGATCTGACTGATCTATCTGATCAAATTTTGTTGTTTTACTGTTGTCTGTCAATGAAGTCTTCTTAGATCTGAATGTAATAATCAATGCATAAGGAGACTGGCATTTGATTGATTGATTGTATAATTGAGAAGAAGTGATATCTGACCCTGCCTGTGTAAAGCTCTATAAATTGACAGTAGATATTCTGTATATTGCTGGTTGGTACAGACTTGATTCAAAATTTTATGTTTGCAGTAGTTTTGAAGGTATTTGTAGGTTTGATTAACGGAAGTGGTGTATACACGCAGTTTGGGTTCAACCAAGTGGCGTATACACGCAATTTAGGTTCAACCAAGTAGCGCATATACTCTAGTGCATGATTTTTGAGGTTACAACTAGTTCTGAATGATGATGCAGGGTTCTGGGTTCAGCACAGTGTTTTAGTGTCAGTGATCCAATTGTTCAGATTAACTTAATGTTGGTTGATGCAGTTTACGTTTAAAAAGTTTTTTTGAGTCCAATATGAAAATTGGATGAAACGTGGCCTTCAGATTGTGGTGTTGTGATCCAGGAGTATCCTGTCTAAAAATTCATGAAACGTGGTCCCTGGAGGAAGAAAGAAGGTTGTAGCCTTCTGTAGGTCGGCGCCAACATACTAGTAAAAATATTGGCTAGTACAAGAGCTAGGGGCTTGCAACTCCCTTCCAGTAGAAGCTGGAAAGTGAGAGAAGGTTGTAGCCTTTTGTAGGTGGGTGCCTGCATACTGGTGTGAGTCTGCACCGGTACAAGATTGTAAGCATATTTTCTTCTTATTAAAAGAAGACAAAGACAACAAAAACAGGTGGTTTTCACCCACATTGGGTTTCCACCTTAAATCTTGGCATTCATGTGTGTTGCTTATGTGTGATGCTTTATTCTACTTTTACTGCACTGTCTAATAAGTTAATGATGCACTAGTTTAAGATCAACACATGATAAATTGTCTAAATCACAAGCTCTCTATATATACTTTGGTTTCTTTATTCACATTTGTGTGTACACACTAGTTCACTTCATTGAAGTAGCATATATAAATCCGTTTGGGAAATAAAATTATTGATATGATAATATTAATTCACCTCCCTCTCAGTATTATTTCCAACACAAGATTCTTCATGCACTTCCTTATTCAACTGACACTTATCCACCAAGTTAGGACTAATATAATTATAATTCGATCCAGGATCAATCAAAATAGAAACAACTTGATCACAAAGCTTACCTTCCATCTCGATAATGGATGCCTAATGATCTGCCTTCCTATTATCCATTGTTGCATATATTTGAGTAACACTTTGGCCTACATCCCCCACTATTTGTGACTCCTGAGCACTGTAAATATGAGGCCTTCCACCTTGATATGATGGACAATCCCTCCTGGGATGGTCTCCACCATAGGTCCAACACCTCAAAGGTTTTTTTTGTGATTTCCTTTATTTTGTTGCTGCTCAGGCTGAGACCCATGTACTTATGTGGATAATTGGACTTCTTATTTAAAGCCACATTTTCCTTGTCACCTGTATCCTAAGAACTTTCTTTCTTCTTAGGCCATTTTCCTCTAGTCTTCTCATTACCATTCCAGTCACACTTGAACTCTAGTTAGCACTTTGACTCCTCATAACAATGCTTCAACTTTGTGATGGCTTCCTCCAAAGATCGAGGATCATCAAACTCAATCTGGTCTTTGAATGAGAATGGAAATCCGCTAATGAACCTTTGGATCTTTGCCTTTACATCCTTGAGATAAGGCACACATATCATAATTTTTAGAAATATGGTTGTGTACTCTTTATCTATCATGGAACCCATCTTGAGCTCATAGAATTCCTTGGTCTTTCCATCATAATATCTCTTAGACAGGTAATTCTTCATAAAGAGTCTTTCAAATTATTCCCAAGTAAGCTCCTCTTCCCTGATACATCTGACATGCTTAACATATTCCCGCCAAATATTTACTTTTCCCTTGAGATTGAAGGTAGCTATCTTGGCTTTCATATTCTTAGAGTAATCATGAATTTTGAATAATTTCCTCATTCCAAGAAGCCATGCTTCTACATCTTCTGACTTAGTCAACTCTCCGTCAAATGTAGGAGGCTTAGATTTCTTGAACTCTTTTGGAAAATACCCCCTCTCACTCCTCCTATAATGATGTTGGCAGTGATGGAGAAGATGCATCCTATAAGAAAAGCTAGAATAAAATCTATGAGTACTATCACTCCTCTCAGGTGTATCCAAGAGTCTGCCATTCTTCACTGTATTATCCATGTCTAGCCTGTGCCTTTTTGAGCCCTAATTCCATCTGCACCATTTGTCCTTTCTTCTTGTTTGTCCCAATGACTGAGCCCCAACCGTCCCTACTTCTACAAATCTGAAAGGCTCTGAAGAATAACTACATTGACCTCAACTTGGTTTTCTTGAGCATTCACAAGACTTTCTTATGCTTCAATCAACCTCTCATTGTGTGTCTTACAGCTTATGATCTCTTCCTTCAAACTTCTTAATATATCTACAAAATTAGGAGAGTCTCCCTCTCCTCGTTGCTTAATTGATCTCTCCCACCCCACCAATTTCTCTTCTGGATTGTACGGTGATTCATATGAACTAACTCAACTATTCTGCTCTTCATCACTTGGCCTTTTATTTCCTACCATACATCATTGTTCGCTAAATAAAAGCATAATCAAAAGCATACCTCAACTTAGTGTTGGTGAGGCTATTTCATCTGCATAGGCCAATCCAAATTAGCACGATAAAACATATAATGTGCATGATATAATAACGATATCAATAAGTACCTAACATACAAGCATGCTAAACATATAGACAACTAACATCCATGCATAAGAAATTTCATTTATCCAAAGGTCCAGTGCTATAACCTCACTCTGATACCACTCTGTAACACCCCACCCCACATTTACCTACTTTTAAAAGCTCACCAGGGTAAACATGAGACAAGAGTTACTATGCATGACCCAAAATCCAAGTTCTAGTTATGGAAGTGGGGTCTACCATCACATAACTTGTTGCAACCTTCCTGTTGGATTGTTGGGGCTTGACCCAGGTTCAGAGTTAATTAGCCAAACAAATCCCTATACTACTGGCCCTTTCGGCAACAGTCCGCGGAGTGCGAATTGAGGTCTCACCCGAAGTAGTATGGGAGGGTGCTAGAACCAGGTTTCCGCACCCTTGAGATGTTTGAGAGGTTCGACTGGTCCCATTGTTTGTCCCCGCGCACAGGTTACTTCGCACACTTCCTTGTTCCTCATGCCCTGATACACTTCCTTCACGCAGCCCTAACCAGGGGTTGTGGATCTTCCGCGCTGCTAGAGCTACGCTCTACACTATTACCTGAGATCTTACTTATCTTCCTATACCAGTTAGTTACCTTTGCGTACTTGGATGTCTTACGCTATAATTAGTTATACAAAACATTCACATAAGTTCGTGCAACAAATAAACAATATACTTGCAAATTATACCTAATCATATATTAAAATAGGAAAATATGCACAGAAATATGGTAAACTTCTCTTTATTGATTCTTCCAATGGTTACAGACTCAACCTGCCCTGCACACTCAGCTGCAGGGGTCCGCGCACTCAGCTGCAGACTACTTGGCCTCTGTGCACTCAGTTGTAGAGCCTTCCCCTACTCTACGACCCAAAGACACACTTTACACTTTTACTCAATCACTTAGACTTCTCATCCTCCTATCCCCTTCTCTACACTTAGAGCCTCGCTCTATTTATACAATCCCATGGTTCGCGGACCATGGGTAGGTCTATTAAGCCGACATTACATTACAAAACGAGGGCGGACAACCCTGTGACTCTATTATAATTTCGCGCTCCGCGCCCACAATTCGTGGAGCTTTTACACATTTGGTCAAAACTTGGGATTTAAGCCCCAAAACATGCCTTGGGGGGATTCCATGCCCAACAGGCCCCCAACACAAACATCGTGACTCACACTCGAGTCACCCTATTAGCACAGAGATATTCGCGCGGAGTCCTTCCAACTCTGCTTGAACTGTTGCAAGGTCGGCAACGCACTGAGCTGCTGTCTACTGGATCCGCTGCATGCGTGCTTCTGAGACCGCGGTGTCGGAAGTGCTTCTCTGCATCTATGACTGTATCCCCTGCATTTGTTTATAGTCCCACGCCTTCCTCCGAATCCTTGGAGTGCGAAGACCATGTTTTTGCCGGCTAGTTAGATAGTCGGGCCACCTGTGTAGGGCCTTAATTGGCTGCCATTCACTTTGCCTGGGAAAGGTTCTCCATTTATTTTGACTAGCTATATTGTGCCTCTATTTATGACCTCCTTAATAACGTATGGTCCTAGCCAATGCATTCTGAACTTTCACGGGAATTTATCAAACTCACTGTCATACAACAACACTAAATCATTTACCTCTAAGGTGCACAAATTAATATGGCGATCATGCTAGGCCTTCTCACGTTGCTTTTATACCTGCTGATGAAAGCCAGCCAGGAACCATTCCTCCTCAAGTTCTTCCAACTACGCGAGCCTTTCTTCCAGGGCTTCGCGGTCTGTCATACCTATGAGTGCTGATATGCATAGACTAGGTACAATATAATCCATTGGCATGACAACTTCCATGCCATAAACCAACCAAAAAGGTGTATGTCCCGTCAATTTCTTGCACGTTGTCCTATAAGCCCATAGTACTACAGGTACGCGCAGGTCCCAATTGCTTCGCTGCGCATTGTATACTTTGGTTAGCGCAGTCTCCAGTATTTTGTTGAATGCTTCTACTGTCGCATTGGCTTGTGGGTGATACGGTGTGATTTTCTGATGATATACCTGGAACTCTTCTGTTAGTGTGCTGATGGTTTCATTCAGGAAATGTGTACCACAATCACTCATAAAGATTTTTGGACAGCGAAATTGAGTCAACACGTGTTCAAACAAAAACTTCATAGCCGTGGCAGCTGTACAGTCTTTGACTGGCTACACTTCCGCCCAACAAGTCAGGTACTCTGTCGCGGTGATAATGTATCACGCGCCCATTTTTCCCTGAGGTTTGATAGGTCCTACAAAGTCGATTGCCCACTTTTCGAAGGGCTGCAACATCATTTGTGGATTCAAAGGCATCTCGTTCCTTCGCGATGGTTTACCTGTCCTTTGACATATATCATAGGCCTTATAGTGTGCTTTTGAATCCTGATGAAGGGTTGGCCACCATAACCCTGCGCGGAGAATCTTTTGCACGGTCGCTCGTCCTACATAGTGTCCTCCTGCAGCACCCCCATGCGCTTCTGTGAGGATCTGACTTCATTCAAATTCAGGTACGTACCTTCACAGTATCTCATCATTGCCCATTTTGTATAGGTGCCCCGCGATGACAGAAAAATCAGCCACACACACCACTAGTTCCTTCTTCTGCTGGACGGAGTATTCCTTCGACGTAGTTCCCGTTGTCAGAAAGTGGATTATATCTTCAAAGTGTCTATCTGCTACGCGCATAGCAAAGAGCTGTGCATCAAGTAATCCTTCCTCCAAACTAGTAGGTTCCTCTCCTGTCTCAATACGTGACAAGTGATCCGGTCCTGCGTTCAGGCATCTAGGCTTCACCACGACCTCAAAGTCATATTCTTGGAATAATAAGAGCCACCTGCATATGCGTCCCCCCAACACAGGCTTGTTGACCAAGTATTTTAGTGCGGAATGGTCTGTATACATCTTGAAATGTCCCCCTAGCAAATAGTGTCGGTATTTTTGGAGCACGTACACCATAGCCAACCCCTCGCGTTCGGTTGTGGAATAGTTATTTTTTGCTTTAGACAACCTACGACTTGCAAACGCGATAGGGTGATCCAAACCCTCTCCACCCTCTTATGTTAGCACTGCTCCCAGCGCTATACATGACACCTCAACATGGACATGAAACTCCACATACCATTTTGGGAAGACTAGGATTGGAGCGGACGCCAATTTCTCTTTTAGTACATCCAAGCTCTTCATGCAATCATCATTCCAACAGAATGTGACATCCTTTTTCAACAGCTTTTCCATTGGCGAGGTGATTTGGGCATAGCTTTTGATGAACTTCCTGTAGTACCCCGTATGTCCCAGGGTAGTGCACAACTATTTAACACTTCGTGGTGCTTCCAAATTCAGAATTACTGCAATCTTCGTGGGGTCTACCATCAGTCCCTATTTGCAGACCACATGTCCCAACATGTTCCCAAAGGGAACGAGGAACGTACACTTTTTGAGATTCAACGCGATTTGGTGTCATCGGCAAGTATATAGCATCAAGTGTAAGCTCGCTACATGGTGTTTAACCAATCCAAATACAGTCCAACCATCTAGATAGACCTCCAGGAATTTGAGGATATATTCTTTGAATGCTGCAACAACTATGCGCAAAAAGATGGCCGACCCGTTCTTTAACCCAAACGGCATAACGGTGTATTGAAAGCAGACCCACTCATTCGCAAAGGTGGTCTTGTTCCTACCTTCTGGCGTGATTTTGATCTGGTGGTACCCTCAGAACCCATCAGTAAAAGAATATGCTTCTTGCCCGCCGACATTTTCTAATACTTCATGTGTGAACAGATTTGGGCATGGGTCGTGCACACAGGCATCATTCAATTTCCTGAGGTCCATGCATATTCTTATCTCACCCTTCTGCTTCTTCTCTTGCACTACTAGATGGCTTACTAGTCGGATTCTTCCACTGGCTCAATGATTCCAGCTACGAGCATTTTGTCTAATTCTACGCGGACCTTTTCTTTGTACTTCGGATTCAAGTGGTAAGGCCTCTTCTTAAACGGCTTCGTGCTAGGATTTAGGGTGATCTTCATCATCCCTAAATCGCCAACAATCCCCTTTAAGTTTGTGATCTTGGTCGGGAATAAGTCTTGGTACTTGTGGAGTAACTCAGCGACCTTATCCACCGTGGCGTCATCCCAGTAGTCGTCGAGCATTGCATACTTCGATTCGGCCTCCATACCAATGTTTACCTGCTTTGTCTTTACCAGTGCGTTATGTCAAGGTCTTCAATCAATGGCCCTTGAACCTTGCGATAGCCTTCAGTTTCTGGAATGTTAACTTTTTGTGGATCTTTGTTGTCTTCTTCAATATTTACGTTGTAACACTCTAGCGCGCAACTCAGCTGGGTCGCCCATTCAGGCTGAAGCACTTCCATTGGCTCCTAGGGTATTTTAAAGATAGCTGCTTTTACTGCTTGTAGCGCATCATCAACAATATCCCACCAATCCTCAAACGTGAAAGTTAACAGGAATCCCTCATGCAAGATATCCCATTCGTTCGTGCCATGGTGGAGCTCCGTCTCTATATACCAATTCATGGGTATAATATCTAGGGTATGACAGAATAGGTGCACCCACTCAGGTTGTGGCTCTTCCCCATAGACCTTTGTCCATTTTGCAAGGTGTGCACGTGGATCATCCCGTTCGTCATACTTGTCTTTTAACCGCATCTGAGGCTTCCCAAACCGCATGCGCATCATCCTTCTGCATTCGCGCTAGTCCTCAAAACTTCTTTGGTGCGTACCCCACCACCTTGCGGGCGTAGCTCGCAGTACCCATTTCAGAGCGTCGAAGCATTGCTATTCTGGCACTTCTCTTTCAAATTTGTTTAGGAAGTCATCCACCTCGCTTAACCCATCATATGTAGGCAAATCTCTTAACTTTGTTGCTAAGCAGTGCAACAACCTCATCATCATGTTACAATTGAGCATGGTTACCTCATGTAACTGGTTCTGTCATCGTTCTATCTCCTCGTCCAAATTTGATGTGCAGGAGCTTTCTCACTCCCATGAGATTCAACCATCCGCAGTTGGATTTACCCAGTCTTGCTCCAGCACGGTTATCTTGTAGATGCAGTTCGGATTGTCATTGTTATCATAGTTGCGCACTAGCTCTATGTAGCGTGATCCTTCTACAGGGTCTAAAGGTACCACTACACGCAAAGACTTTTTCTCAAAGATCATCTTGCGCTTCTTTAGATTTATCACTCCATTCATGTCAGTGGCCCAATCTATTCCCAATAGCGCAGGGTAGGGATTGTTGTCATCAAAAATCTCTATCGCCTCGAAATCTGCTAGCACGCTTGCTCTTTGATATCTATTGTGATTCCATGCAATCTCCCCATAGGTAGGATCTTTTGTTGGTTCGCCATTCGCAGTTGGATAGGAGACCATTGCAGCGCAGGCCTGCCCATGTGCTCCCATGTCTGCTTTGGCAGGACATTCGCGTCCGATCCTAGATCCAGAATCACTTGGTCCATCTCATATTCCCCAATCTGTGTGGTCAATCTCATCTCCCTTCCTGTTCGCGTCGTGTGCTTCCTGAGCTTCCGGATTACGTGCGGTTCTCCTAGCGCTGTCCCAACGGATCTAGTTATGAGTCCTTGCAACCCCTTTACAGCCTTGCTATCGCGCAACAGTTTCATGCATGTCTCCAAGAACGTAGTGAGCATTGATGGGTCCATTTCCGGCTCCATTCTATCTTTACTTCCTGAAGTGGAGGCATCAGCGAAGCTTAGCGTGCTCCAAATCAAATTTTGGTTCCTTCGTTGGATCCTTGCGAACCTAGGTACTTTCTTTAGGTTTCTTGCCTTTTTCATCCCCTGTCGTAATTCCACTCCGGAGCACGATATTTACATTAGGGTCTTCCTCACGTGGCTCAAACCTCATCATTTGTAGGTTCTAAGTCAGGGGAGGTTGGAGTTCTCCATTATCGTGCAACCTCGTTATCAATGTGGGACAATCCTCCATCTCATGATCAAACAATGTACAATACAAGCATGATGCTTGCGTTGGATTCATACAATCGCAGGCATAATGCCTTGGCCCTCTGTAATTATAACATATCAGCTGTCCGCGACCTCTTCCTGGTCCCCCTCCACCTCGGCCTCGTCCGCGCCCCTAAAATCTAGTGCGCGCCATTCCTGCTTTTTGATCGAGGGGACGTGTTTCAGCTTGAACTCTGTAGGTAGGATTTCGATCCATCATCAGCTCATAACTTCGATAGGTGTGCTCATCATGTCCCACTGACCTACAGAAATTACAAAACAACTACTGCGAATTCTACGTATACTTCTGTAATAGATGGCAGTTATCTATGGCATGATTTCCTCCTATGTGATAAATCGCGCACCATAGTGCAGGTGCCATGCTTGGTCCTACTTGTGCCTCTAGTGTTAGTGGCATTGGCCCTCCTCTCGCAAGGTAATTCATGAACACCAGGCAGTGGTCCTTCTCATGCCCTTGGCCCTTGCATTTTACGCACCATACCTCATCATGCATCTCTGTGCAAGTTTTCCTGTCCTGTTTCAAACTTTGCATCTCAAGGCACAAGTTTTTCAACTGCGCGTGAATCTGCTAGACTCCCAAGTTGGGATCTTGTATCAGGGTCTCGTGCAATCTCATCACGACCTTCAAGGCCTCTGCCTGAGTGCTTAGCCTATGTTGCGACAACGCGTTCTGTAGATGCGGTGTTAACAATGCTACAAACTATTCGTGGTGTTGCCCATCTGTTACATCATGTTTGCTTCGCAAGCTGTGCACTTCAGTCTTTGATCCAACTCCCACAGGGTCTCGCCTGGTAGCATTGTGATTTCCTTGAACCCAATGATCAACTATGCTTCTGACTTTGGCCTACTAAATTCTTTGTTTAGTGCAGCTTGGATATCTGCGATCCCCGCATTCGGATTGTCATTAGAATGCTTAGTTGACGCGATCCCGCAGAGCACTAACCAATGTTTCCTTCTTTATATTGTCATCCATGACTCCCTTGCTTCCCATACATCTTTTATCACGAACCAGAACTGGTCCAGATCTTCATTCCCTACTCCCTTGAACACTGGTAGCTTTATCACGCTTTCCATATTGCTTCGTGGTGGTGGCAGAGGTGGTATGGGTGAAGACGGGGGTGAAGACGGTGAAACTGGTGGTGGTGTGGGTGGGGGTGGTATGCGCGGAATTCTCTACCTTATCAGATTGATCGCATTTCTTGGCGAGACCTTCACAAGCTCTTCCTCGCCCCCTCGCGGAGGTGAAATCAAGGGGCTAGTTTCTAGTTCTGTGCTACCTTCATTTCTGTAGATTCTCCTCCTTTGCGTAGCCCCAAACATCAATTTATTCGCATAACTCGTTTTTCGCACAATAGCATTTTAATCCAAGTGTTCAAATATTTAACGTACTTACCTCGCGGTCCTTTGAAGAAGCGGCGTTCCGCCTCACTATAACTGACTAAAGTATCTACCGCGAATTCACTGATGAATTCTCCTATGATTCCGTCGAGCCAGTGATCGACAACGCACACGATATTATCTTCCGATCTTCCAGTTTTCACACCAATTCTGGAGTCCACACAATAGGTCTATCGAGTTTACACCTTCCTTGGCTATCTTCTAGCTTCGCTACCCACTCGTATAACTCAGTGGGGAAGGATGACAAGAAAATTTCATGGATATCTGTACATAAGTAGCAGTTTAACAACTCTTCCTTGATAGTCGCGGATTCCTGTTTTCCTGCGCCGTGAATTCGTGAATCTTCTTGTCCAACTGATCTTCAATCCCTTTCTTTGTCGGATTCCAGGGATACGATATCAGACATCTCTATGCAGATCCCGGTCTTGCCAACAGAACCATTTGTTGGCTTGTTGGGGCCTGACCTAGGTTCAGAGTTAATTATCCAAACAAATCCCTGTGCTACTGGCCCTTTCGGCAATAGTCTGCAGAGCGCGGACTGAGGTCTCACTCGAAGTAGTATGGGAGGGTGTTAGAACCAGGTTTCTGCACCCTTGAGATGTTTGAGAGGTTCAACTGGTCCCATTGTTTGTCCCTGCACGCAGGTTACTTCGCACACTTCCCTGTTCCTCATGCCCTGATACACCGCCTTCGAGCAGCCCTAACCAGGGGTTGTGGATCTTCTGGGCTGCTAGAGCCGCGCTCTATGCTATTACCCGAGATCTTACTTATCTTCCTATACTAGTTAGTAACCTTTGCGTACTTGGATGTCTTATGCTATAATTAGTTATACAAAACATTCACATAAGTTTGCACAACAAATGAACAATATACTTGCAAATTATACCCAATCATATGTTAAAACAGGAAAAGATGCACAGAAATATGGTAAAGTTCTCTTTATTGATTCTTCGAACGGTTACATACTCGACCTGCCCTGTGCACTCAACTACAGACTACTTGGCCTTTACGCACTCAACTGTAGAGCCTTCCCCTACTCTACGACCCAAAGACACACTTTACACTTTTACTCAATCACTTAGACTTCTTATCCTCCTATCCCCTTCTCTACACTTAGAGCCTTTCTAGATCTTTTAAGCCAACATTACATTACAAAACGAGAGCGGACAACCCTGTGACTCTATCATAATTTTGCGCTCCGCGCCCACAATTTGCGGAGCTTTTACAAAAAGATTTGGTCAAAACTTGGGCTTTAAGCCCCAAAACATGCCTTGGGGGGATTCCATGCCCAACACTTCCAGGGACACCTAATCACCTACATGTCAGACAACATTCACTGATGATCCTTTCCTGAGCTGGAACTATTTTTCAACTTGAATTTACATCCCAACCACCTGCATCTAGTCTAGTCTCTAGCCACATGCACAAGATGTCCTCCATGCGACTACAGTTGAAAATCCCTTGTTTTGTGCCTGCGACCATAGATTCAGTGCCTGAATTTTAGGGCTAGCCTATAGGCCACTACCTAGAACTTTCCAGAATCTAGTCTATGATGATCACAAGTCTGCATAATCTATACTTAGGCTCAAACCTTGCCAAACTTGCTAAACACATGATAACCATTTACATAAACACATGGTAAACATAGTTATTATAGGTCATGATTGCATATCTGTTTGATGTTTCCTTAATTTTATCAGAGAATCATAAAGAAAGTTCATTTCCCTCTCAAGCTAGTTGCATAAAAAACTAGTTATATCATGCATTCATATAACCATTTAATACCTTATCAAACCATGAACAGGATCCATAAGCAGAGCACATCATACCATAAGAATGTACCATGCCTATAGCCAACATTTAATCAGAATGAATCCATTACACACCAATCATAAAACAAACAAAATAACCAATACATGTTCTCATCAATCTCAATAATAAATAACACATAATAACATATGCATAAAGCCAACCAAGTCAGGGACTTCCACATACCACCCGACCATATTGGGCTAAACCAAAATTTTATTTTAGCCAACCACCCCCTGCCATATTCCAAGCATGAATGTGGGATCACATGGGATAAAGAAAAACAAATGAACCAGGGAATCAAGAGGCTAAACCACCTCTACCCTCAACCACAGTGATTTCACCTAAACTGATCCAGAAATCACCAAAACCAAAACAAACTTGGATGCCTTAGAATTTCTTCACCATACTCAGGGGATTTTCATGTATTCACCCACTTGTCAAGAGTTCCAAGATAAAACCATCTCCACCCTCAACCCTTGGGAATTTTCCTGACACCACCTCAACCAGAATCCAAAATCTATGAGAAATCCAAAGCTTAACCAAGATAGGGAACCCACTACATCATGGCTATCATGTAAACGACAAAGGCAAGGTTGTACATCACTGTCAATGCAGGAAAATCCCATTCCAATGACAACAAACATTACCAATAAACTAATTCATAAACCATGCATCAAATCCATCCCATCATGATAAATCACACATGCACATTGGTACCTGCAAATCTACAACTATTTTATGCCCTTGCTTGCTGCTATCCAAACTTCCTCTTGCGCTCCCTTGCTTATTCCTTGCTTGGTTGCTTGAGTCCTCCTTGTGTCCAAGTGCTTGCTAGAATGTCTAAGAGTGTGTGAATTTTCTCTCTCCTTTTTTTCTTTTATTTTTCCTTTACTTTTACTTCATTTTCCCTTACATGCATATTCTTGTCCCTTCATCTTCCTTTTCTCCTATTTTCCTTGATTTCTTGTATTAAATTGCCATTTATTTCATTTTGTCTTTTTTAATTTCAATTTCCATAGCCAATAATAAACCACAAGTGATTCCCAATGTAATATCCCCCCTCCATTCAGCTTGGGATACGTGTCCCATGACCTTGGTTTTATTTTATTTACATGGAAAATTAACTCGGTGCTTGTCTTCTTCACAATTCCATTGAAACATGCTTCTTCTAAAAATAATTTGGTCTTCGAAAACCACTTATGCATAGATTGATCTTCTTTGATCATCCTAGAACCTACAAAAATTTAGCACTAATTTGCAATAAAATGTAAGATTATTGAGGGAGAGAGGTGATCAATCTCTCTTCATCTAATATTTACGCAAAAATAATTCACAAATAGTGCTAGTAAGACAAATTCAAGGAAGATAAATAAAAATGAAATGCACTTTTACTTGTCAGGAAGGAGTGCACCTTGGACTACCAATCAGTGTTTTGTTGATAAATTCTTCGTTTGATATCTGATTTAAGTGATTAAAAAACAAGGTTAAAGAAAATTCATATTATAATTTTTTTTTAATGATATGATGTTTCTAAAGTCCAATTGCTGCAAAATATAAAAAAAAATGACCATTTTTTTATTTCCTCAAATGTTGATGAAAATGAACCCATGATGTAGATCCTGTCAAGATATTTCCAACGGCACTTGAATTACCTCAAACATATGTCGTATGAGAAAGTTATGCCCATCTGAAGTTTTTAGGAAACAAGTAAAAATAGTTGTTCAAGGGTGCCACATGACAACATTGGAGAGTGCCACGTGGAATATACTGACATTGAATGGGAAAATGACTAATTCTGACATGGCAAATGAACATGTTGCTAACTAGATGATGACATGGCAACTGACTGGGTGATGACATGGTGGTATGGTATGCCACTAACATGGTAGCCCCTGACATGGAAATGATTAGTACGTGGGACAATATGGGTTGCTAGCAAGGAAACACATGGATTAATGAGTGGGCTTCCATGTGGCAACAATATTTTGTCTAAAAAGGCTTAACCCATGAGACATACAATGTCTATAAGAATTGAACGTACAAATTGTTCAGTACAAATGCAATGGCTTACCCCTGCACCATATAGCAATACTATGTTAGGAAATGGAGAAAAAAGTTTATTTAAATGTTAATAAATTAACTATGCGACAAAATGTTGATAATTTAATAATGCAACAAAATTTAAGCAAACATAGGAATAAACCCTGAGATCTCTGGGGTGCAAGCCAACTATTCAAGTGTTGCACTAGATGCGCCATTTTCTCTAAGCCATGCAGAGGCGGAGGAATTGCCGGACGGCCAAAAGTGGCCGGAATCCGAGCAAAAAAATTTCAAAAAATCTTGTAGAGACAATGTTTGAATCGTGTTTTTGATGGTGGAAATGGATTCAACAACCTAAAATTTTGATGTTTAACGACTATAACTTGGATTTACAAAAATTCTTACCGGATTTTCTCTAAATATAACCAGAATTTCCATAACTTTCTGGACAACTCTTCTGCCTCGTTAGACAACACGGTTTTATTTGAACTCGTCCTCTTCACACAAAAAAATGGATCTGCTCATTAAATCAACGTGTTGTCTCCCACTACTCTTCCACTCTAGAAACTGAAAATTAATCACCAAGCACAAGGTTTGATGGAACACATTTTATTCACAGGTTAAGGCCAAAATTGAGCAATGGATGGAAAGTTGTGAGTCACCATTTTCATGTTTTTACGTGTGGCATTATTACACATTTTATTTCTGAAGTGATTTGTTTCAACCCTCGTTTTTAATATGTGAAATGGTTTTTATGCTCTCGACCGTCGATTTTTGTTTTCGTTTTTTAAACTTATGCAGTTTGTTTATGATGTGAATTTATTGTTTAGTTATTTTTTTTTTTAATTGTTTATTTTATTTTTGTGTTTTTAATGTGTCAATGTTATTTTTTTTTTTTAGGATTCCTTGTTAGTGTGATTTTTTGGATTTTGTGGTCAGTTGAAAAAATTGAGGTGAAATTTTGATTTGTGTTATTTGTGTTATATATGGATTGAGGTGAAATTTTGATTTGTGTTATATATGGATTAAACACCCTGAAAAACCCCTAGGGCACTTTAATTGTGTAAGAGTTACCCATCAAACTTGTGATTTCAATAAATTCCTGTTGGATTTTAGAGAAATTACTCTGGAAAAACCCACGAGAAAAGCTTCCAAAAAGTCTCACTAAAAACAATTTCATTTTTTTATACATTTTTTAGTTTTATGTATTTGGTTTTTAATTATTTTTTTGGTTTATTGTTTACTATTTAACCTATGTGGGATTGTTTTCCACCTATGGTTTTTATTTTGTTTTGTTTATTTTGTTTTTTGTTTTTGATATTTTGTTTTTATTATTTTTTTTCAATACAAATTAATATACACATTTTCTATTATATATATTATTGTTTATTGTTTTATTTGCTTTTCTTTATTTTATAATATAAATGAATACACACACATATATATATATATATATATATATATATATATTGTTTTTTTTGTTTTTTAATTATTATTATTTTTCTTTATTTTATAATAAAATGAAAGAAATTACTTCAGAATTTTTTTAGAAAAATAGGATTTTTTCTTTTTAAATAATAAAACAAATAATTTGTTTTAGCCATTTTGAGACAAATTTGTTTGAGTTTGAGATAAAAATTTAGGGTTTTTTTTTTTTTTTTTTAAGAATCAATAGTAAATTTAGATCTTCTATTCCTCTTTTTTTTTTTTTTGGAGATCTATGAATTTTATTGTGAAATTTCAATGCTAAGTTATCCAAATTTTATTTGCTAATTTTCTAGGTTGCAACAAGGCACAAAAAGAGAGCGTTATTTTTAATTTTGTCAATCCTTTATTCATTTGAAATGTGAAATTTGAAAAACAAAGTAAGAAAAATTAATCTCAAACCTCAATTTTTAACTCCCGAAACTCTACGTGTCTTCCTCTTTCACAATCATCCATTTTCTTGTAGATCTTCTTGCCAAGGGTTGGTGAACGAGGTGGATCATACTACTCCACTAAATGAAAATTTCCAAGAAAATAAATGAAATCAAACTTCAAAACTTAAAAACATCACCAAGCTTAGTTTTATTTCTTTAATCTATCCTACTCTATTTTGAAAAAGAAAAACTTTTGTGAAGTATAGGAATACTTCCAAAGGAGCCATATGCGTAACCAGATGATAAATAAATTCATATGTTGTTTTGAAAGTTATGCTTTGATATATACTGAAATATGAGAGACTAACTGCTTTGATTGAGATGATGTCAAGCACTGTTGAAGAAGAGAGTGGCCCTCCAGCTTAATGATTGTCTTGAACCAAAGTAAAATATAACTATGATGCCCTTGGTTCACTTGCTCATCTGGATCATTATGTATGTCTTCTTCTGCCATGCCATTCAAATCTTCTACTATGGGATGGTCGATCTCTTGGATGCATAAAGGATCTGTTGATATCATAGTAGAAATTCCTCGATATCAAGTTTTAATGGCTGCTCTTCATCAAATGTGGTCCATGATTCTTCAATCTCCTCTGGATCTTCTTCTTTACTTAACAAATTCTTGAACATGCTTGAACTATTCTTGTTGGTTGATATCCCTCTCTAGCACATGGATTACTACATGGAGCTCTTACAGTACCTGAAATTGGTTGAAATTCATGCATCCTAAATGATTTTTAACATGAATTATAACAATGCATATAAAAATGAATGCAACTAAAATGAGATTCAATTGCAACAACTCTTATTAAGAAGAACCCCACAATCATGATGCACAAGTTCTCACCTCACGTCTTACCGCTCCTCCTAAACAGAGTTGTGTAAAATAAAAGGCATTATAATTTGAAAGCTAAGACCTGTGTATATCTCCCCAACAACGACACAAAAAATGTTGGTTAAATTATTAAGCATTAAATTATTAATCCAAGTTCATATACTTGTGAAGTACACTTGCACTATAAATTCTAGGAATTAACTCTCAATCAAAATAGAAATTAACCTATGGAAATGATTGAAAGAATGAAATGAAACCTATTAATGAAGAGATATAAATGAGCACACACACATGTTCTTTCTCAAAGACTATACCTATTAAAGCATTAAATTCAACACTTGAAAAGTAATGTGTTGAATTGAAATAAGATATTATAATTCTATACTATAAAAGCTTTTGAAATTCTATATTATTGAACATAAAGACAAATCCTATTCTATTGGACTTGGGAATGAATCTAGTCCATCAAACTTTGAAAATAAATATGATCTATTGAACTTGAAAACAAATTTAGTATATTGGACTTGGAAGTAGATAATCTATTGAACTTAAAAGCAAATCTTATCTATAGAAATCAACAAGACTCTATTCTAGGAAAACAATAAAACTCTATTCTAAATAAAGAAGCAAATGACTTTGAATTAAACCCTATTGAGATTACTAATGTGTGCATACCAAATTAGAGCCAATCACAACTATCAATTATTTATGAATCTGAGACTAAACAACTTAAAGAGAAATAAAATATATGTTTTTGGTTATTTTTTATTTTTCTCAAGAACTTGATCTGCAAAGGAACATAAAAGAAATGAGCATAAAGACAACGAATAGAAAACAAAGCATCTAATTAAAATACTTGAAATATACCTTGCATAAAATGAGCATAAAAGAAACTAGTCTATCTTACAAAAATGAAACATTAAAATACACTCGTACTCATAAGGTGACCTTCCCACTAGATCTCATCATGAAGGCACAACCATATCAAAGGATTGTATTAACTGAAGTGAAATTCAATAGTATTATGTAACATCAAGTATAAGCATAGCCAATCCTTAGCATTCCAAAACTTAACACAACTTTGAATGAAGAAGACACTTCTATTTATACAAAAACTAAGATAACTAATTAATAAATGTAGATCCACAAATTTCTCCTAGATCCACAAATCTCTCCTAGATCCACAAATCTCTCCTAGATCCACAAATATCTCATGTGGTTACAACTATGTGGTAACATATAAATAACATATCTTCACATCCTCTCACAAATCTCTAAAATATTTGATAGGAGCCACTTATGAAAACTTCCATGATTCTTCTCTATGAAATGTGTTTGTTCAGTGATCTCAAATATTCCTCAAATCTTCAAGAGTTTAAAGAGGAAATTCGAATTTGAGATTTAGAGGCCAAATATGACTCTAATGGAATCTTCGAATATGCCTACAAACATCACAAATCTCATCCAACTTTTAGATATAAGTGAATACATGTTATTTTTCTAATATTTAACCATAAAATCACTCAAAATACTAAAATAATGCCTTGGAAAATAATAATGATAAAGCCATATATGATCATGAAAATAGTCTTAGTATAAGTTGATGAAGCCACGAAATATGGTAAATACTAAAGGAAAGTGAAAGAAAAGAGGGTGACATGGATGACATTTTGGAGATCCAACAACATAACCAAGCATGGCTGATTTCCAAATATCAAATGCAAGAACCATTAGATAAGTTTGTATCCTTATACTCCAATGTATAATTTGTTCTGTCAAACAACAAGGCTCTATTTGTGGAGAAACATTCTCGATTGACCATGTGTGCTCTGAAAATATACCTTTGATTGGTTAGACTATTTTCGAAGGAAACTACCATAATACCAATTGTTGAACTTATGATTATATTGGGAGGGGGATGAATCAATATAAGGTCCTTTATTATTTTCAATGAGCATTCATCAATCATTCATTAATTTCAAAACATTAAATGCATGTAAAATCAAAACATAATACACAAAGTTTAAAAACCACAAAATCATCTTTATAATTTTCTGTAGTGACCAACCTATTATTACAAAGCCTGTAGAAACAAACCTACTAGAGATACCAATCTCCTTGGCTAAGAACCAAATTACCAAGAATGTAGAGGCTTCAAAATAAGGTATTCGTACACATATTACTTCTAACTTCACCTGTATTCTTTACACTTCATAGATTTAACATTATTATCATACCCTTAAATTCCATGCTCTAGCTCCTCTCCTTGCTTCATACCCCACAGATAACATCAAACTCTATTCAGATCTAGCGTTCATGCCCTAGTGAACCTCATAATATCATTCCTCAAAATATAATCCTAGACTTGTGCACTTCACAACATTACAATCCTAAAACAATGCACTTCAAAACATCGTAGACCTTCATCCCTCATAGTGCACCCTTAACACTCCAAGAAGACTCCTCATATTCCTTTTACACACCTTTAAACCCCATGAATACTCCTCATCCCCTCTTGCACACCTCAAATATATTTTGTGCACTTAATCTTCTTGCTTAGGTACACTCCAAATGTGCTATCTATCCTATATTTATAGTGTTTATGCATTCACTTATGCAGTTGACTTGTAAAATTGGTTGAGCTGACCTGAAAGAATATTTTGTATATCCTAGTTCATATGGAGTTAGAGGGAGTGAAATATACTATTCGAAAGGTTTTAGAATAAAATACTCAACCATATATCTTATGTTCCCCTTTGAGCCAGGTCTTTAAAGTAAAAATACATTTAGATATAGGGTATCTAAACTAATCATCAAAAGTCCAAAAACAATATTTTCAACAATTTCCATCTTGCAATATTTATCTTAGATATGTGTAGTCTCCCCATAAATTTGTCATCAATGACAAAAATATATTCAACAATCCCTTTTTCGTTGATGGAAACCCTTAGTCAATTCTGCAACAATACTATAGTACTCCCTCTGTCTACAACCCTCCTTGTATCTCCAATTCTTCCTCTATCTATAACTTCTCTCCCTTTGACATGAATGGAAAAGATATGCTCCCCTTGGGCTTTTGTTTCCCTTTATTGAAAATATGAAAGGGATATCACTCTCAACTTCTGTACGAGATATTTAAATGTTTCTCTCAGAAGGGGTTTGGTAAAAATATTCGTAAATTGTTCCTTGATGGTGATGTATTCCAACTTTACACTTTTTTCCACCACATTTTCTCTTACAAAGTGGTGCTTGAAGGGACATTAGGGGAATTTAGAGGTCTAAAATGGGACTCCTAAGGAAAATAATATAATAATAGATAAAATAATAAAAAATAATTATGATTTTTTAAGAAAAAGAACTGAAACTACTTTTATTATTGTATTTTTGGCTTATCTCCTTGTATGTTTACTCAAATGTCAAGTGTAGACACTCATTAGATGCATAATTAAATTTCACTTCCAATTAGTACGCACTCTTCATACTTCTGAGTAAACCAACATAAAAAAGAATTGAAAATATGTGAAAAAAACATGTTCAACATGTATTTTCAATTCTTTTCGTTGTGGGTTTACTCAGAAGTATACATAGTGGGTACTCATTGGATATGGAATTTAATTTTGCATCTAATGGGCGTATACACTTGAGATTTGAGTAAACCTACAAGGAGATAAGCCGAAAATACAATTAAAAACAAAATGTAGTTTCTTCTTTTCCCTTCAAAATAGTCTCTCTTGGGGATGACATCATCATCTTGAATCATATGCTTCGTCTCTTAGTGCATAACATGATTCTTTGAAATATTCATTGCACTTGTGTTATCACATTATTGAGATTGGTTGATGATATTATACATTGATATCCTTTAATGTCTACATTATTCAGAGAATTTGTGTGCAACATGTTACTATTGCAATATATTCGACTTTTTCTATGGATAGAGAGACTAAAGTTTTCTTCTTGGTCAACTATGATACTAGAAAGCTACCTAGAAAGAATGCTCCTCCACTTGTACTTTTCATCATCATTGGTAATTTTTTCCCAATCTACATCTATATATGTTATTAGAGTGAATTCCTTGCTTCTTGAATGCCACAAGACAAACTCTAATGCACCCTTTAGATATCCAAATATTCTTTTTAGTGCTTGTAGATGCTTGCTTTGGTGAAAATTGAAATCTTGAAATCAATATTAATGCTTGCATGATGTTTGGCCTTGATGTTGTGACATATAATAGGTTTCCAATCATTGACCTGTGTAGTGTTTGATTTTCTTCTTGAGATTCATTATATTTTCTCAATTTACATCCTATTATCATGGATGTATTTCCAAGTGCACAGTCTTCCATTATGAATTTCTTCAAGATCTCCTTGATTTATTTGGTCTAAGAAGTGAACGTTCCTTTGTTGGAATGAGAAATATGCAAACCTAGAAAAAACAAAAATTCTCCAATCATGGACATCTCAAATTGTTTTTGTGTTTCTTCTACAAACTTTTGGCTCATTATGTTAGGATTACTTCTAAAAATGATATCGTCTACATAAGGCACAATGATTATAAATTTTCATACTCTATTTTCATGTAAATATTGTTGCTTGCATCTCCACTTTTCAAACCTGGTTGTTATAAATGCCTGTCAAGTCTTGAATACCAAGCTTCAAGCGCATGCTTTAGTCCATAGAGTGCTTTCCTCAGTCTTCATACATGATTTTTGTTTTTTGACAATTGAAGTCCTTCCAAATGTCTAATATATACCTTTTCTTCCAAATTTCTATTTTGAAAGGCTAACTTGACATCCATTTGATAAACTTTGAAGTTCTTAAAATACTCAAATGCCAAAAATATTATGATTGCTTCTAATCCTACAACTGGAGCAAAGGTTTCTTCAAAGGTAATACCCTTAACTTGGGCATATCCTTTACAGACCAATATTGCTTTATTTCTTACCACTTTCCCTTCTTCATTAAACATGTCTCTATAGACCCATTTGATGCCAATCACATTCTTTCCTTTAGTTCTAGGCGAAAATTCCCATGTCTCATTCTTTCCAATTTGATTTAATTATTCTTCTATAGCATGTACCGAATTCTTATCTTCACTAGCTTGTGTAAAATTCTTGGTCTCTAATTGGATAACAAAAAAAAGTTTGCTTGTTTTGGTGTACTTACTAGTCCTTTTCTCATATGAAATCTTATATTTACATTATCAAAAATCTAATTTTCTAGAATACAAATCTAGAAGGTGTTTTTGGATACTGACATTCTATTTATTCTTGTTCTTTCTTTTCTTCCACTTTTTCTCGTTCTTTGTAGATTATTTCATTCAAATCTTCATTTGTTTGTGACTTTTCTTTTTGAGGTATTGTTTCATCCATGGAATTAAATAATTTAAAAAATACACATTAGGAAATTTGATCTCTCTTAAAACTTACATTTAAGATGGACATGGACTACTATATTCAAATCTCTCAAGATGCACAACTCTTTTTTAGTGCAAAACTTAAAAAATCTTTGCATCTCAAACAATTTGATTCCTCTTGGCTCTTGGTAGATCTAAAATTAAGATAGAAATATGCTGGTTTTGAGCAACATGTTAATAAAATGTTTTAATTATAATTTCATTTTTATTTTCACTTATTTTATATAATGTATACATAGTTGACATTGAAATATTTTATTTATGATTCACATTCTACACATTAAATATTAATACATGGACTTTCATATTTGGAAGTAGAATAGTAGTGACCACAGGACGCTGACACTCTAGGATAAATCTTGAAGTATCAAGATGAAGAAGAATGACATTATTACAGAGTGTATGAGAAGGTTCACACAATGTTTTGATGAACTTGGCGGGGTTGGTGTTAATGTTTTACAAGATGACTCGGTAAGCCTAGCCATTCTAGGCCTATCCAAGAATTGGCATAGCTATCAAGATTCAGTGAAAGGGAGGGAGAAACTACTGAATTAGGAACACTTATGGTATGATTTGGTACAGGAGGAAATAAGGCAGAATACTAGAGATGGGACTTCATCCAAGAGTGAGGATGAAGAAAAATTTGCGTTGTTTGGAAAAGGAAAGAAGGGAAAATGGAAGATATATCAATATAAACTAAAATCTAGCCAAGGGGGAAAGACGAAATATTTGTCCAAAATTAAATTCTTCCATTGTCATGAATTTGGGCATTATGCCACAAAGTTTCCACACAAAAAGGCAAGCAAGAAGACCTCGGGAGAGGCAACAGGTGAAGAATTAGCTTCACTGTTCGAGCTTTACTTTACCCTTTTCACATGCATGGTCAGCACAATGATGGAGAGTTTGTGGTATTTGGACTCAGGTGCATCGTTCCACATGACAAGATGTAAAGAGTTTTTGAGTGACCTGGAGGAGAAATACCTACAGATGCACATTGAGCTAGCGGATGACGAAAGGTTCAACACAACTAGGATTGGTACAATCACCTTTCAGAGGGAATCGGGCTTGCCTCTCAGGCTCAAGGATGTCATGTTCATTCTGGGCCTAAAGAAAAATCTCATCTCTATTGTAGTTTTGGAAGACTATGGTTATGTTGTGATCTTCAACAAACAAAAATCATTCCTGAGACACATAGCCATGAGATAGGTTAAGTAGATTGGGGTTCATGTGAAGAACATGTATAAGCTAGATGTGGAAAATTTTGTTGCATTAAGCATAAAGGCGAAGAAGGTGCAAAGTTCCAATGTCGGTGAACTTTGGCACAAAATACTTGGCCATTTGCATTATGGTGCCTTTAAGATTATGCAACAAATAACCATATGCCTCCTCAAAGGAGCAATTGAGTAGCAGGATGTATGCAAAGGATGTACTTTGGGGAAGTACATAAAATCCACATTCCATGATCGGGATAGAAAAGCACATACAGTCTTAGAAAGGATCCACTCTAATGCCTATGGACCTTTCTCGACAAGCTCCACTACCAGACACAAATATTTTGTCATTTTTATTGATGACTTCTCATGGAAGTGCTAGATCTTCTTCACGGAAGAAAGATGAGACATTCTCCAAGTTCATAGAATTCAAGGCACTGGTTGAGAAAGAAATCAACAAGAAGGTGAAGGCTCTCAGGAGAAATAATGGAGGTGAGTACATGTCAAATGAATTTAAAAATTTATGTGCAAAAGAAGGCATTTGATGAGAGTTGACAACACCCCACAACCCACAACAGAATGGGGTGGCTGAGAGAAAGAATTGTAGCATTGCTAGAGAAACGAGGGAAATGTTGCATGACCAAGGCCTACCATTGCACTTGTGGGCAGAGGCATGCAACAAAACAGTCTATTTGCATAACTAGAGTCCTCATTGGATTCTATGCATGATACATTGGAGGAGGATTTCTCAGGGAGAAATTCATATGTGTCGCACTTCAAGATTTTTGGAGCATCTGTTTACTGCCATGTCTCCAAAGAATCAAGGAAGAAACCTAAACCGACTGCATAATTGGGGCTATTTGTGGGTTACACATAAACTTCCCATAATTATAGTGTATACTTTCCATCCCTCAGAATGATAGTTGCATGAAGGGATGTAAACTTTGATGAAGAGGAAGTGATGTGGTGCTCTCTTGAGAGGGAGCTTCAAATCCCACCAGAAGAAGAGATTTTAGGTCCAAGGAGGAACCTCAGGAAGTTGTGGAGCAGCCAAAAATTGAGGAGTAGAAGGTCACCTAATTGGTACACTGGTTACATGTCTCTAATGAATGAGCTTGTAGGGATGGAGCCATCCTCTTTCGAGGAAGCAGTAGAGAAACCTGTATGGATTGATGCAATGGTGGAGGAATACAAATACATTGTAAAGAATAGTGTTTGGGAAGTGCTCCCAAGACCAGCAGTTAAAGTAGTTGTGGGTTTGAGATGGATCTTCAAGCTAAATAAGGTAGGAGACAAAAGCATAGAGAAGTATAAGGCCATATTTGTGGCCAAGGGGTACTCTCAACTTGAGGGAATTGATTATGAGGAGACATTTTTTCTTGTAGCAAGTTACTCGTCCATTAGATCAATTCTTGCAATGGTTTCATAGATAGAGTGGAATATCCACTTGATGGATGTAAAAATAACATTTCTCAATGGGGTTATTGAGGAGGAGGTGTACATCGAGAAACTAGAAGGATTTGAGACATTTAATTGGGAGTCTCATGTGTGTAGACCCAAGTGAGCATTGTATGGTCTCAAACAAGCACCACGTGCCTGGTACACCAAGATCAATAGCTATCTCATTAGTTTGGCTTCACCAAAAATGAAGTGGATGAAAAACTCTATCACATCTTGGTAGAAGGTAAATTTCTTATTATTTCCTTATATGTTAATGATTTGATTTTAACTAGTGATGACCAGCTGATCAGATCTTGTAAGGAGGACCTTGCAAGGGAATTTGAAATGAAGGACATCGGTCTCATGCACTACTTCCTTAAGTTGGAAGTATGGCAAGGCAATGAGAAATTGTTTGTCTCTCGAGGAAAGTATGCAAATGAGATACTACAGAAGTTTCACATGGAGACTTTCAAACCGATGGAGACACCTCTAGCGACCAACTGGAGGAAGGAGGATGCCACTTTGGGTCAGGAAGTGGATTCTACCATTTACCGACATCTAGTGGGTTCACTCATTTATCTTGTGAACGCATGACCAGATATGTGCTATGTAGTCAACCAGCTAAGCCAAGCTATGGTTACGCCAACCAAATTATTTTAGAAGGAAACTAATCATGTTCTACGGTATCTCAAAGGCACTATCTAGTTTGGACTATGGTACAGATGGACAAAGGGAGTGAAGAGCTGTGGATTCACAGATGCAGACTGGGCGGGGAGTCTATCATACCGAAAGAGTACATCAGGTGCAATTTTTAGTGTTGGGATATTAACTGTTTCTTGGTGGAACAAGAAGCAAATATATGTGGTGCTTAGCTCGGCAAAAGAAGAATACATGGTTGCAAGTCAAGCATCATGTGAGGTGATATGGATTAGAAAGACACTTGTTGGATTATTTGGTCAGATGACGATTCCAAGTGATGATATAATGTGATAATCAGAGTTGCATCAAGCTCTCTAAGAATCCTGTTTTTCATGATCAATCCAAGAAGATATATGATCCAAGTGGGTATTGGTGGCCACCTACCAATTCCACTTGGACCCCCACCATTGTTTCTTTCAGTTTTCCAGTTTCCTTAATTGTTATAGACATTTTTGTGCCTTACAGCTCTAAGCATGAAATGTCCATAATCCAAGGGATCCAAAGTTCCTAAAAGTGTTGTTCCTACCCCTAGAGGAACAAGGTCAACCAATGACAGCTTCTCCAAGAAGCTCTCCACCAAAAAACTACTCAGAACTAGTCAAATCAGGATCAATTCAGATGCTCCACTAGCTGACTGCGTTGCAAAGCACCCAAATACACTGGCTAGGTGCGTTGCAACGCACTTGAATGCACTACCCAGGTGCGTTGAGCGGGAAATGACAAGTGGCAGAGTCATTCAACGAGGTGGAGAGACAATGGAAGCTTCCAGAATCTTCTCCAATGACACTTGCCTCACTGAATTCGACCAGTGATGAGTAAGAGGCTCTCAGTCTCCAAGTGGAAGCAAGAACTGACAGAGAGAAGCCACAAGTCAAAACATAAGCTGACTCATCCTCTCTACTTACATCTATATATGGATCCCTCATCCCAGAGATCCAGAGGCTGTAATTTTGTACTTTGCAGAGAATTGCTGTTGGTTTTGAGATTGAGATTAGTGCATTGGGTGATTTATGCTTTGTTGGAGGTGAGGAAGGGATTCCTTTGCTAGGAGGTAGATGCTGGATCGGGACTCACTTGGTTGTATCTCCTCCTGGATCTTCTTATTATATCAATAAAACTATTTGGGTTTCTCCTACATGCTTGTATATCAATGATGTTTTGTTATATTTGCATGTTTAGCTTAAATCTGATCCTAAGCTATTTATGAATGTAAATCTATGTCTTTTTGTAGTTTCTCTCTTCTGTGATCTTGCAGGAACTTGGTGAAGCTGGGCCAGTAAGGGAGCAGGTAGTTGGAAGTTGTCGAAGAGGAGAGCGATTGGATCAACAAACTAGCGCAAGACACAGGTTAGTTTATCCTTCCTCTTCGTTTACATTTCATAAAGAAGAATACGAAAGTAGTTTTCCTTGTTTGTTGCTAAGGCACTGTCACACCTTAGAGTGGGATAGGGGCGTTTTGAATAGATACTTTTCCCAACAACAAAATGGCGACTCCGCTGGGGATCGTGTCTAGTTAGTTTGTTTGTGTTTCTTTTGTTGTTTGCTTCATAAACACAGAAGTAGCAATCGAACTGCATTTGCCATTATCAAATGCAAAGTAGCTGCTACTTCAATCCACTCACTGGATTTGTTTATGATTTGAACATCTGATCCACAAATGCTCTAATTGCCCTTTGTGATAGCTCTTAGTCCTCCTTTAAATCATCCCTCTAATTGTACCTTACTGATAGCTTTTACTCGGCCAAAATCCATAGATTAAACTGCAAACCGTGACCCAGAACCCGGATAGAAGTCTCGTTTCTGCCCCAGCGCAGGCTCTGTGAAGAGGTTATGCATTTCAACGTAGGTCCCGAGAGGGCTACCTGCACTGCAATTCAGTTTCTCTGTGCAACAGGTGCACTGATCAGCCCTTGCCCTGTGCAGCTGAGGTTCTTTGCTTCATTTTGTTCAGTTTTATCTCTGATTTTTGCAGCCTATTATCAGTGTGTGTACCTGTCTGAAAACCCCTTTTCTTTGCCTTAATTCCACCTCCTTTGTACAAAAATACTGTAGGTGTTCTTTGTGTGTTTGTTACATCATTTACAGTTTTCCATTGAAAAGTAAAATAGTCATACTGTCGTCCTTAGATTTAGATCTGTCGTAAGTGTCGATTTTGATCTTAGGAGAAAGTTTATTTACTATTGATAGTTGATTATACTTTTTACTTTTGCTTTGGTTTGAATTTGTCTCTTTCTAGTGTCGAAACGAGTGTTTATTTCAAAATCGTAAAGTGTCGTAATCTTCTCTACCCTTTTGATTTCGAAAAAGAAGCTTGTTTGTGTTTATTACTTGAAAGCAAATTCAAATTTGTACATCAACTTTATTTTTAGGCATCAATATTAAGAAACTGAAAACAAATACATGCATTTGTGCATTTGCATATTGATAGTTTGTATGGTTTGATTTAGGAAAAGTGCATTTACAGTGTGCTCTTTGCTCTTTGAGAAAAGGTTGTGTCTTTCTTTTCCCCTTGTAGCTAGGATTTTCATTGTTGAAAAGAGATAAAAGCTTGCTTATCATCTTTAGATTGCATTTAGGAATTAGATCTACATCTCGTGGTGATCCAAAAAGGCAAACTTCTAAGAAAGATCAACTTAAAATAAATTGAATGAATCTAACAACGCTTTGGAACTTAACACACAACATAGAGGTCTAGGCTAGAGACGTGTTCCGGCGTCGTAAAGCCTGGTAACTGTTGTTCTCACTGATGGTTGGGTGATTCCTCCACTGTGAGACGATAAGTGCCAGTACGGATTGTGCTCCCACGTACCGTCGAGTATATATTGGGAGACCCCTATAGGCTTAAAACCTTTTATCCATAGGAAGCCGTGTCGGCCGCCCTACTGATCGCAATGCACCGAACACAACATTCGGGAAGATTGACTGCCGTACCGTAAAACGTATTCTGGAGTTTTGTGATTGGTTTTGGCACACCCTCTACCTAGATCTCCAGACTAGTCCCTTTCGTTACTTTTCAGACTCCTTAACGGAAAAGGTCCATCTGAGCACTTGTCACTTCAGGCTCATTAAAAATCGAAGGAGACTAGAGTCATCTTTTGTTTTTTCTCGACTCTTTAAAATTGAAAAAACAAGTTGTGTCCAGGCGTCGTAAAATTTATTTTAAACGTAATATTCATACCCTTTTCCTACGTTGATCTTAGGTTGAGAAAATGGAGTCTACCAACCAAGGAATTCCCCTTGGTGGAAATCCTAGTCCCTTCTCCTCTTGGGGAGATGTTGGTGCACCCCATATGGCCACATTGTCGCTTCCAGGACTGACAATTGGCTTTCCAGTCTGGCTCTTCTCAACCAATGTCGTTCAGAACACCACTATTCCTGAACAATCGAATCAACAGTTAGACCAGTCCAGAGTTACCCACCAACCTTCTACTTCTTCTAATTCTTCCTCTCCTCCTTCTTCTTCGCTTGATGGGGCTGGAAAAGCCAAAAGTCAAGTTCCTAAGGAGAAGAAGGAAAAGAAGAAGAAAGAGAAGAAGAAGAAGGAGCCAAAAGCGAATGGGGGCAAACGAGTGTCGTCTAACGAAAATCCACACACTGCACTGACCAGGCCTAAATCGCCATGTGTCATTTGCAAGGGAGACCACTTTCACAGAGATTGCCCTTGCATCCCTCGGATACTAAGGGACTGGTCTCCCCATTTGCACAATCCGGTGTTGTCAACCTCTGATTGCCATGTTGAAAGCACACCGTCAACTAGCGAAAGTGAAGTCCCAGGACAAAAAGGGAGAGCTAGATCTCCCTGTAAACTGTGTGAAGGCGATCAAGCCATCCACCGTTGTCCCTTCTTAGACGAAGCTAAAAGAGTTTTGGATGATCGTCCGGTTTCACCGTTCCGACTCCCTCCTGGATATAAAAAACTCTTGCCGAGTCCTTCGTTAGTTGAGAATCCAGCTGGCCCGCTCAAATGGTCAGCTGAAGCGCCGGTCATTGAAGATGAACCAGCTGAATCCATACCTGACGAAAGTCAAAAGGTCGAGGCGGTAGTTGACCCGGTCTTGCCTTCAGAAGTTTTATCTTCGAATGACACAGTCATTGAAGAGAACAAGGATGACACCGTCCAAATTCTCTTCATCAACACAGACTCCGACGAACACGAGGGCAACACACCCATTCCTTTATCACAGGAAGGAAGTTCGTCAGAGCCGTACCCGACCGTCTACTCGGTCCCACCTCCAAGCAACCTAGTTGTCTCCTTCGACTAGAATCAACTAGGCAGACCCTGTTTACCAGCAAGCATACCATTCAGAATTATCGTCCAAATATATAGAATGGTCATGGCTGGTACAATCATAGATGAGGGGGCTTCTGTGAGTATCCTTTCCTCTACTGCTTGGAAAGCGCTTGGTTCACCATCGCTTTTGCCTGAGATGAGAAATCTGACAGGCTTTGATAAAGGAACCAGTCGACCTTTAGGGATCCTCCCCAATGTGCCCATAACATTGAAAGGGAAGACAGTTCAAATGAACGTAATGGTCATTCAAGGACCCTTGGATTATAACCTACTCCTTGGACGAGACTATATTTATTGCATGGGAGCCATCGTTTCCTCACTCTTTAGAGTAATGTGTTTTCCGCACGAAGGAAGAGTGGTCAAGCTCGTGGACCAACTTTCATTTCCCGGATCACGCATCGCAAATAGTCATATACCATCCCTAAATGGTCTCTTCACGCAAGAAATGTCTCAACCTACGGTCCGTCCTCCCGATGAGCGTGAGTAATTTGGAGGGATATGACTGGAACCCAGGGGGCATGCGTCCTGGTCTGCTTCGGCAGGAAAACTTCGGGTATAGGGTAGGTTTCCGCGGGAGAATATGACTAGTCTGTACCCCGTCCGTGATTGAGATAGGGGTTATTCTAGAATAAGATTCTCTTGTCAAAGTTATGTGTGTGGTGCTCGTTGTCACTCACCTTTGTTTATCTCGGTAGACATCGCCGAAGAAGTGTTTCATTTGTGACGCAAATGAAACAATCTTTGGTAACCTGAAAGAGGTAGGCCTTTCCCGATAGAACAAATGTTTTGTCTGCAAATTGAGGGGTAACCTTGAAATCGTATTTTATACCTGGGGGCATGCAAACCTTTTGGAGTGCAAGCAAGGGGCGGCTATTTATTTTTTAAATTTTTAGGTCCTCCCTTTAAACCCGTAGGCTAACCCTTTAAACTCGTAGGACTAGTCGTTACCTAACTTGCGTAAAAAAAGGATGTAGGGCAAAAATCTAAATGTTGCCTTTTTATATGAGACATTCTTATCATATGACTGGATTAATCGAGCAGTTTTAGCACATAGTTCATGCTCGTTAAAAAATAAACATAAGACCGAGCAAGTGTTTCAATCCGCGTTTAAACTCATTAAAAAATGAACTATCCTCCGGTAAATAACCACCGTGAATGTAACATTATCAGCCATTAAAGCCTTGGTCATGTTTGCACCATCACCTCCACTTTTCCATTGGCCGATCATTCACCTCCATTTGATTGTTTACCCATTTTGAGGAACATCTGCGAAGAGTGATTTCACTAGACATCCTTGTGACACTGCCGTGCTTGGAAAATTCCAACCCTCACCTGGAATCAGCTGCTACCCATTTTATCACTCGTTCCTCAAAAGACGAGTCTTCTTTAAGCTCTTTTCATCTGACTCGTAAAATATGAAAAGATTGCCGAGTTTTGGCCTTCCAGCTCGTTAAAGTGACCGGAAGTGCTATCCCTCCTCTAGATTTTAATCTTTTTGGACCTGAGGGATTATTGCACAAAAAGATCGAGCGCTTGTTTTGTTCGGCTCGTTAAAACTATTGAAAATTCATCCCTTCTGTATTGTTTTATACTTTTTCGGACTTAAGGGATTCGATGACGAAAAAGGAATTTTGGAGTTACCTTTACGTACCTTTTCAGACTCTCTAAAAATGAAAAGGACCGAGTTATCTTTGTCGTTAAACTCGTTAAAAAGATTAATAGCGACAAACTTGTCTTTAGACGAGAACGAGTTTCACTATCGCTAGGCTCGTTAAAACATAGCGATGGGTTTGCCCGAAGGGAAAATTATAGAACAAGCATATGTTATCCTCCTCAAGCTTGACAAAAATAAAGAGGTACTGGTCAGCAATGACTGGGGAAAAATTGGGAAGAAACTCAAAGAATCTTTATTGGTAGCAAGTCGCTCTTGAACATGACACTTCCACTCCGTGCCTGAGTCGGGTTGGGCTGTTTCATTCACCGGTCACATCACCATGGTCTCACCATACCATCCACATTTGGGGTAAATGCTACCGATCCATCACATAAGTGTCGCCGACATGTTCAAGAGAAGTCATCCAGAGAAGTCACCCGTGTCCCATCCACTACCATACATTATACTTCATTCTTTCATGACCGCCACCCTGAACCATATATCATCAGATTGTTTTCACCTCCATCAAAGTCATTTGCTCCGTTCCGTGTCATTGATGTGGGATTCATTAAGGCCCTCCTTTGATGGATCACTTCTTGTCGACATCAGCTCATTATCCAAGAAGTTGATCTAGGAACACCCCATTCAGTACTTTGAAGCTTGCATGCCTCAATGGCAAGTTTCTCACTTCCGGCGACAGGTATACATCAATGACCTTCGACCGAAAGATTTTGCGTGGTGTTCGACGCCAAGTCCTTTATTCACACCACGTGAATTGTACTGCAGTACCTTGAGGGTCATCATCCTTATCGGTGATTCCTCTCGCGCTTGTTAACAATTTACATCATTGACTGGTAATCAAGCGATGTCTTTCCATGTTCGACTTCAAAACATTTCTCACATGGATCAACTTGTACTTCGAGTGAAGATCGGACGAGATTGAAGACCCCGGATCTAGTTTCATCCATCCGGGCTGCGATATATATTCAGGAAAGATAAAGACATTGACATGTACAACATTGCAGCACAGATAATCATCCTACCAAAAGGATGATGACTTCATCAAAATCATCAGTCTACCATCAGACGATTGTCTGTCCTGTGTACATAAAAATGAATTTATAAAGCTAAGCATGGGAATGCCCGCCTCAGCTAGATCATGAAAACAGTATGAAAATAATGTATTGTATTGTATCTTATTACAGGTCTCCTCCCAGCATTGAAAGAACTTCGGATCCTCCTAATAAAGCATTTCACCCGATAAACGGCCTCATACTTTAGGGGGCAACTGTTATAGACATTTTTGTGCCTTACAGCTCTAAGCATGAAATGTCCATAATCCAAGGGATCTAAAGTTCCTAAAAGTGTTGTTCCTACCCCTAGAGGAACAAGGTCAACCAATGACAGCTTCTCCCAGAAGTTCTCCACCAAAAAACTACTCAGAACTAGTCAAATCAGGATCAATTCAGATGCTCCACTAGCTGGCTGTGTTGCAAAGCACCCAAATACACTGGCTAGGTGCGTTGCAACGCACTTGAATGCACTACCCAGGTGCGTTGAGCGGGAAATGACAAGTGGCAGAGTCATTCAACGAGGTGGAGAGACAATGGAAGCTTCCAGAATCTTCTCCAATGACACTTGCCTCACTGAATTCGACCAGTGATGAGTAAGAGGCTCTCAGTCTCCAAGTGGAAGTAAGAACTGACAGAGAGAAGCCACAAGTCAAAACATAAGCTGACTCATCCTCTCTGCTTACATCTATATATGGATCCCTCATCCCAGAGATCCAGAGGCTGGAATTTTGTACCTTGCAGAGAATTGCTGTTGGTTTTGAGATTGAGATTAGTGCATTGGGTGATTTATGCTTTGTTGGAGGTGAGGAAGGGATTCCTTTGCTGGGAGGTAGATGCTGGATCAGGACTCACTTGGTTGTATCTCCTCCTGGATCTTCTTATTACATCAATAAAACTATTTGAGTTTCTCCTACATGCTTGTGTATCAATGATGTTTTGTTATATTTTCATGTTTAGCTTAAATCTGATCCTAAGCTATTTATGAATGTAAATCTATGTCTTTTTGTAGTTTCTCTCTTCTATGATCTTGCAGGAACTTGGTGAAGCTGGGCCAGTAAGGGAGCAGATAGTTGGAAGCTGTCGAAGAGGGGAGCGATTGGATCAACAAACTAGCGCAAGACACAGGTTAGTTTATCCTTCCTCTTCGTTTACATTTCATAAAGAAGAATACGAAAGTAGTTTTCCTTGTTTGTTGCTAAGGCACTGTCACACCTTAGAGTGGGATAGGGGCGTTCTGAATAGATACTTTTCCCAACAACATTAATTGTAGCACAATTTACTATTTTTTGCAGTTTTTCAGGTCCTGAACTTCCAGAGCCATTTTGAGGCCCTAAATGATGTTTTTTTGGAAAAATGGGAACAACATGGGTCCACAAATTGATGTTTCTCTTCCCAAAGTTGTAGTCCTCAGATAGATCTTTCTAACGAGGTATTTTTCATGACAAACGAAGATCGTATGCCAAAGTTACGACCCCGGGAAATTGATGTACCAATTTACCCAAAACGTGGCCCATAGTTTGGCGCTTCATCTCCTAGGGTTAGGGTTTTGGATGTTTAGGGCTTTCCATTGTTCCTCAACAATAAATAGGCCTTCAAGCCTCATTGTAAGATAGTTCAGAGGCATGTAGCCACCACATCTCTCCTCAGAGATAAGCGACTATCGCCTAAGCTAGTTTATTTCCATTTCTGTTTGTAAGCATATTTAAGTATTTTACATTAATGAAATGAAGTATTATTTTTGTTGTATCTCTGTATTTATGGTTATCTATGTAATTTGTTGTGTTCCTATTTAAATCCGGATCAATGGTAATAGAGCGGTCTACTCTTTCTCTGTTTTTCTTTGCTTGTCCCCAACGAGGTCAGGGTATAAGGAGTTAGGGCTTGAACTGGTCAAACCTTTGCAAGACCAACCTCGCAAATCCCAACGGCCTCCCATGGCCGATGAAAAGAAAGATGATGGAGCAGGAGATCCTATCAAAATCTTGCTCGAAGAGGCCCTCGAGTGACAAAGGAATGCGATGATGGACAACTTTGCCCAGATCCTTCAGCCGTTACCCAGGGGTGACACATCTACTTCCAGCAGCTACTCTCGAAGTCCCACACCCTTTAAGGTACAAGTTAACTTTGACATTCCCATATTTGAGGGTCAGATAGATGCAGACATTGTAGATAAATGGTTAAATCTGCTAGAAGGGTATTTTTCTATTCATGACTTTTCCTACCGGGAAAAGATTACTTTCGTTCTTCTCAAAGCCGCCCCCCTCGTCAAGGACTAGTGGGAAACCTACTGCGAGCAGAAGGATGAAAGTAAGAACTCACTTTTTTCAGTTGCACCCACTTGGAATTCATTCTGAAATGCCATCAAGTAGCAGTACTACCCTGTCAAAAGCTATGAGGATAAATACATAAAGTGGACCACGCTATGGCAGGGAAGGGACCAAGACGTGCCGAAGTTTACCAATATTTTTCATACCCTTTGCACAAAGTTGGGTATCAAGGATTCTGAGCTGCATTTGGTACTCAAATACCGCGACTGTCTACACAAGTACATCCAGGACGAGATGGAGTTCTTGGACATCTCCTCGCTCGGCACGGCATACTGATACGTTGTCAAGATCAAGCAGAAGTTTAAACAGAAGAAGTGAGACTTTGGATCTACAAATCCGAAGCAAGGGAAAGGCGCCCCCAAACCGATGAATAAAGGACAAAGCCAAGGCGGGGTGGCCAAGGAAAACCTGCCAAAGCCGCAAGAAAAGAACAACACTGCGAAGCCGAAGAAGGACACTGGAAAGCGGTGTGAGTTCCATAAGAGCTCCACTCACAACAAAAGTGAGTGTCGGGCGAAGCAGTCACTAGTGGCTGAGCTAAAGTATTCAGAATCAGATGCATTTTTAGACTCTGAGTCAGAATCCGATAAGGGGAATGACAAAGGGAAGCAGATTATCGATGCAGAGCCTAACGCCACTGTTGCCACCACGAAGATCCAGAAGGAGGAACCCAAAGATCCAGAGGAGGAGGAGCGCCTCTTCCACTCCCAGATGTGGGTAAAGGGCTCCCCGCTACAGTTCATTGTTGACAGTGGGAGCCAAAAGAACCTCATTTCGGCAGAGGTCGTGAAGCAGCTGGGCTTACTGACCACAGCACATCCACAACTGTACACCATCGGGTGGCTTCACCAAGGACGGGATCTTCGCGTGAGCCAGCAATGTCGCCTTCCATACAACATCAAGCCCTTCACGGATGAGGTATTGTGTGACGTTGCTCCCCTTGATGTTTGTGATGTATTATTAGGCCAACCATACTTGTGGAAGTGACATGATGTATATGACTTAAGGCCTTGTGATGTTATTGTTACTTTTGGAAATAAGTTGTACAAGATACCGGAGGTAGAACCGCCTACCGCCATCTCTTTGGTTACTGCAAAACAATGCAGTAAGTTCATTTCCAAAACTGGGAAATTTGTTTTCCTGATGATACGCCCTCAAGGAAAGAATAAGACAGTGGACACGACCTCCAAACAGGGCCCCTCCGCATGACAACTACAGATGGACAAGGTCATGGAGGAGTACGAGGACATCTTCACCTCCCCCACAGGGGTTCCTCTGCACTATCTAGTCAAGCACTCCATCGATCTGACCCCGGGTACGCCACTACCTAATGGACCAATCTATCGGTGCTCCGTTCTGGAGAACGATGAAATCAAGAGGCAGATTTAGGATTTGTTGCAGAAAGGTCACATCCGACCGAGTTCATCACCCTGTGGGAGCCCGATCATGTTGGTACAGAAGAAGGATGGGACTTGGAGACTCTGTATTGACTATCAGGCGCTGAACAAGATCACTGTCTGGAATAGGTACCCGATCCCACAGATTGATGACCTTTTGGACCAACTGAAGGGGGAAAAATATTTCAGCAAGATCGATTTGAAGTTAGGATATCACTAGGTACCAATCGAACCCTCTGATGTGTGGAAAACTGCCTTCAAAGCCAAGGAGGGCCTTTTCAAATGGTTGGTTATGCCTTTCGGGTTGACAAATGCTCCTGCAACCTTAATGAGGATAATGGATGGCATCTTGCGGCCATTCACCAACTCATTTGTAGTGGTATACTTGGATGACATCCTAATCTTCAGCCAGAGTTGGGAAGAGCACCTCCACCACATCCGACAGGTTCTCCAAATACTGCAACAACACAATTTATGTGCCAATTTGGAGAAATGCACTTTTGGCATGACCCAAGTTCAATATCTGGGATACATTATTGATGAATAGGGGGTGCATGTGGATCCAGCCAAGATCCAAGTCATTCAGGATTGGCCATCTCCAACCACTCTGACAGAGCTCTGCATCTTTCTAGGTCTTGCCAACTTCTACCGCAGGTTTGTGTTGGGATTTTCTCATATCACTCGGCCCTCGAGTCAAGTCACCAATGTTGTTGGGAAAAGTATCCATTCAGAATGCCACTATCCCACTCTAAGGTGTGATAGTGCCTTAGCAACAAACAAGGAAAACTACTTGAGTATTTCTTCTTTATGAAATGTAAATGAGGAGGAAGGATGTAACTAACCTGTGTCTTTCGCTAGTTTGTTGATCCAATCGCTCCTCTCTTCAGTGGCTCCCAGCTCCTTGCTCCTTCACCGGCCCAGCTTCACCGAATTCTTGCAAGATCACAAGAGAGAGAAACTACACGAAGATATAGATATACATTCATAAAAAGCTCAAGATCAGATTAAGCTAAACATGCAAATATAACAAAACATCATTGATACACAGCATGTAGGAGAAACTCAAATAGCTTATTGATAGAATAAGAAAGTCCAAGAGGAGATACAACCAAGTGAGTTCTGATCTAGCATCTACCTCCCAGCAAAGGAATCCCTTCCTCTCCTCCAACAAAGCATAAATCACCCAATGTACTAATCTTAATCTCAAACCAACAGCAATTCTTTGCAAAGTACAAAATTCCAGCCTCCTGGATCTCTGGGTGAGAGACCCATATATAGATGTAAGCAGAGAGGATGAGTCAACTTATGTTTTGACTTGTGGCTTCTCTCTGTCAGTTCTTGCTTCCACTTGGAGGTTGAGAGCCTCTTACTCATCACTAGTCGAATTCATTGAGGCAAGTGTCACTGGAGAAGATTCTGGAAGCTTCCATGGTCTTTCCACCTTGTTGAATGAGCTTGCCATTTGTCATTTCCCGCTCAGCGCACCCTGGTAGTGCATCCAAGTGTGTTGCAACGCACCTAGCCAGTGCATTTGGGTTCTTTGCAACGCAGGCAGCTAGTGGAGTTTCTGAATTGATCCTGATTTGACTAGTTCTGAGTGGTTTTTGGTGGAGAACTTCTGGGACAAGCTGTCATTGGTTGACCTTGTTCCTTTAGGAGCTGTAACAACATCTTTAGGGACTTTGGATCCCTTGGATTATGGACATTTCATGCTTATAGCTGTAAGGCACAAAAATGTCTATAACAGTTGCCCCCTAAAGTATGAGGCCGTTTATCGGGTGAAATGCTTTATTAGGAGGATCCAAAGTTCATTCAATGCTAGGAGGAGACCTGTAATAAGATACAATACAATACATTATTCTTCATACTGTTTTCATGATCTAGCTGAGGCGGGCATTCCCATGCTCAACTTTATAAATTCATTTTTATGTACATAGGACGGACAATCGTCTGATGGTAGACTGATGATTCTGATGAAATCATCATCCTTTTGGTAGGATGATTATCTGTTCTGCAGTGCTGTACATGTCAATGTCTTTATTTTTCCTGAATATATATCGCAGCCCGGATGGATGAAACTAGATCCGGGGTCTTCAATCTCGTCCGATCTTCACTCTAAGTACAAGTCGATCCATGTGAGAAATGTTTTGAAGTCGAACATGGAAAGACATCGCTTGATTACCAGTCAATGATGTAAACTGTTAACAAGCGCGAGAGGAATCACCGATAATGATAATGACCCTCAAGGTACTGCAGTACAATTCACGTGGTGTGAATAAAGGACTTGGCGTCGAACACCACGCAAAATCTTTCGGTTGAAGGTCATTGATGTATACCTGTCGCCAGAAGTGAGAAACTTGCCATTGAGGCATGCAAGCTTCAAAGTACTGAAGGGGGTGTTCCTAGATCAACTTCTTGGATAATGAGCTGATGTCGACACGAAGCGATCCATCAAAGGAGGGCCTTGATGTATCCCACATCAGTGACACGGAATGGAGCAAATGATTTTGATGGAGGTGAAAACGATCTGATGATATATGGTTCAGGGTGGCGGTCATGAAAGAATGAAGTATAATGTATGGTAGTGGATGGGACACGGTTGACTTCTCTGGATGACTTCTCTTGAACATATCGGCGACACTTATATGATGGATTGGTAGCATTTACCCCAAAGGTGGATGGTATGGCGAGACCATGGTGATGTGACTGGTGAATGAAACAACCCAACCCGACTCAGGCACGGAGTGGAAGTGTCATGTTCAAGAGCGACTTGCTACCAATAAAGGTTCTTTGAGTTTCTTCCCAATTTTTCCCCAGTCATTGCTGACCAGTACCTCTTTATTTTTGTCAAGCTTGAGGAGGATAACATATGCTTGTTCTATAATTTGCCCTTCGGGCAAACCCATCGCTATGTTTTAACGAGCCTAGCGATAGTGAAACTCGTTCTCGTCTAAAGACAAGTTTGTCGCTATTAATGTTTTTAACGAGTTTAACGACAAAGATAACTCGGTCCTTTTCATTTTTAGAGAGTCTGAAAAGGTACGTAAAGTTAACTCCGAAAGTCCTTTTCGTCATCTAATCCCTTAGGTCCGAAAAAGTATAAAACAATACAGAAGGGATGAATTTTCGATAGTTTTAACGAGCCGAACAAAACAAGCGCTCGATGTTTTTGTGCAATAATCCCTCAGGTCCAAAAAGATTAAAATCTAGAGGAGGGATAGATCTTCCTGTCGCTTTAACGAGCTGGAAGGCCAAAACTCGGCAATCTTTTCATATTTTACGAGTCAAATGAAAAGAGCTTAAAGAAGACTCGTCTTTTGAGGAACGAGTGATAAAATGGGTAGCAGCTGATTCCAGGTAAGGGTTGGAATTTTCCAAGCACGGCAGTGTCACAAGGATGGCTAGTGAAATCACTCTTCGCAGCTGTTCCTCAAAATGGGTAAACAATCATATGGAGGTGAACGATCGGCCAATGGAAAAGTGGAGGTGATGGTGCAAACACGACCAAGGCTTTAATGGCTGATAATGTTACATTCACGGTGGTTATTTACTAGAGGATAGTTCATTTTTTAACGAGCTTAAACGCGGGTTGAAACACTTGCTCGATATTATGTTTATTTTTTAACGAGCATGAACTATGTGCTAAAACTGCTCGATTATCCAGTCATATGATAAGAATGTCTCATGTAAGATGCCATTTTTTATGGAGCTTGCGCCTTACAAAGCTATGCCCCGCATCCTTTTGTTATGCAAGTTCGGAAACAACTAATCCTACGAGTTTAAAGGGTTAGACCTACAGGTTTAAAGGGAGGACCTAAAAATTTAAAAAATAAATAGCCGCCCCTTGCTTGCACTCCAAAAGGTTTGCATGCCCCCAGGTATAAAGTACGATTTCAAGGTTACCCCTCAATTTGCAGATAAAACATTTGTTCTACCAGGAAAGGCCTACCTCTTTCAGGTTACCCAAAGATTGTTCTATTAATCTTTCAAACAAAACACTTCTTCGGCGATGTCTACCGAGATAGACAAAGGTGAGTGACAACGAGCGCCAAACACATAACTTTGACAAAAGAATCTTCTTCTAGAATAACCCCTCTTCCAAGACGGACGGGTTACAGACTAGTCATATTCTCCCGCGGAAACCTACCCTATACCCGAAGTTTTCCTGCCGAAGCAGACCAGGACGCATGCCCCCTGGGTTCCAGTCATATCCCTCCGAATTACTCGAGCTCATCGGGAGGACGGACCGTGGGTTGAGACATTTCTTGCGTGAAGAGACCATTTAGGGAAGGTATATGACTATTTGCAATGCATGATCCGGGAAATGAAAGCTGGTCCACGAGCTTGACCACTCTTCCTTCGTGCAGAAAACACATTACTCTAAAGAGTGAGGAGACGATGGCTCCCATGCAATATATATAGTCTCGTCTAAGGAGTAGGTTATAATCCAAGGGTCCTTGAACGACCATCACGTTCATTTGAACGATCTTCCCTTTCAATGTTATGGGCACATTGGGGAGGATCCCTAAAGGTCGACTAGTTCCTTTATCAAAGCTTGTCAGATTTCTCATTTCAGGCAAAAGCGATGGTGAACCAAGCGCTTTCCAAGCAATAGAGGAAAGGATACTCACAGATGCCCCCTCATCAATGATGGTGCCAGCCATGACCATTCTGTATATTTGGACGATAATTCTGAATGGTATGCTTGTTGGCAAACGGGGTCTGCCTAGTTGGTTCTAGTCGAAGGAGACAACTAGGTTGCTTGGAGGTGGGACCGAGTAGACGGCCAGGTATCGCTCTGACGAACTTCCTTCCTATGATAAAGGAATGGGTGGATTACCCCCGTGTTCGTCGGAGTCTGTGTTGATGAAGAGAATTTGGACGGTGTCATCCTTATTCTCCTCAGTGACTATATCATTCGAAGATAAAACCTCTGAAGGCAAGACCGGGTCAACTGCCGCCTCGACCTTTTGACTTTCGTCGGGTATGGATTCAGCTGGTTCATCTTCAATGACCGGTGCTTCAGCTGACCACTTGAGCGGGCCAGCTGGATTTTCAACTAACGAAGGACTCGGCAAGAGTTTTTTATATCCAGGAGGAAGTCGTAACGGTGAAACCGAACGATCATCTAAAACTCTTTTAGCTTCGTCTAAGAAGGGACAACGGTGGACGACATGACTGCCTTCGCACAGTTTACAGGGAGATCTAGCTCTCCCTTTTTGTCCTGGGACTTCACTTTCGCTAGTTGACGGTGTGCTTTCAACATGGTTATCAGAGGTTGACGCCACCGAATTGTGCAAACGGGGAGACCAGTCCCTTAGTATCCGAGGGATGCAGGGACAATCTCTGTGGAAGTGGTCTCCCTTGCATATGACACATGGCGATTTAGGCCTAGTCAGTGTTGTGTGTGGATTTTCGTTAGACGACACTCGTTTGCCCCTAGTCGCTTTTGGCTCCTTCTTCTTCTTCTCTTTCTTCTTCTTTTCCTTCTTCTCCTTAGGAACTTGGTTTTTATCTTTACCAGTCCCGTCAAGTGAAGAGGAAGGAGGAGAGGAAGAATTAGAGGAAGTAGAAGGCTGGTGGGTAACTCTGGACTGGTCTAACTGCTGATTCGACTCTTCAGGAATAGTGGTGTTCTAAACGACATTGGTTGAGAAGAGCCAGACCGGCAAGCCAATTGTCAGTCCTGGAAGCGACAATGTGGTCATATGGGGCGCACCAACATCTCCCCAAGAGGAGAAGGGACTAGGATTTCCACCAAGGGGAATTCCTTGGTTGGTAGGCTCCATTTTCTCAACCTAAAGATCAATGCAGGAAGAAGGGTATGAATATTCCGTTTAAAATAAATTTTAACGACACTTAGACACAACTTGCTTTTTCAATTTTAAAGAGTCGAGAAAAAGCAAAAGATGACTCTAGTCTCCTTCGATGTTTTAACGAGCCCGAAGTGACAAATGCTCGGATGGACTTTTTCCGTTATAGAGTTTGAAAAAGGCCAAAAGGAACTGCTCTGGAGTTCTAGGTAGAGGGTGTGCCAAACTTTTCGCAAAACCGCAGAATACTTTTTTAGGGTACGGGCGGTCAATCTTCCCGAATGCTATGTTCAGTGCATTGCGATCAGTAGGGCGGCCGACACGGCTTCCTATGGATAAAGGTTTTATGCCTATAGGGGTCTCCCAATATATACTCGACGGTACGTGGGAGCACAATCTGTACTGGCACTTATCGTCTCTTAGGAGGAATCACCCAACCATTAGCGAGATCGACAGTCACTAGGTTTTACGACGCCGGAACACGTTTCTAGCCTAGACCTCTATGTTGTGCGTTAAGTTACAAAGCGTTGTTAAGTTCATTCAATTTATTTTAGGTTGATCTTTCTTAGAATTTTGCCTTTTTGGATCACCACGAGATGTATATACAATTCCTAAATGCAGTCTAAAGATGATAAGCAAGCATTTATCTCTTTTCAACAATGAAAATCCTAGCTACAAGGGGAAAAGAAAGACACAATATTTTCTCAAAGAGCAAAGAGCACACTGTAAATGCACTTTTCCTAAATCAAACCATACAAACTATCATTATGCAAATGCACAAATGCATGTATTTGTTTTCGCTTTCTTAATATTGATGCCTAAAAAGAAAGCTGTTGTACAAATTTGAATTCGATTTCAAGTGAAAAACACAAACAAGCTTCTTTCGAAATCAAAAAGACGATTACGACACTTTATGATTTTGAAGTAAACACTTGTTTCGACACTAGAAATTCATAAATTCAAACCAAAAGAAAAAAGTAAAAGCGCAATCAACTGTCAACAGCAAACAAACTTACTCCTAAGATCAAAACGACACTTATGACAGGTCTAGATCTAAGAGCGACAGTATGACTAGTTTACTTTTGTATTGGGAAACTGCAAATGATGTAACAAATACACAAAAACAAATACAGTTTCTTTATACAACTGAGGCAGAATTAAGGCAAAGAAAAGGGGTTTTCAGATAGGTACACACACTGATAACAGGCTGCAAAAATCAGAGACAAAACTGAGCAAAAAGAAGCAGAGAACCACAGCTACACAAGGCAAAGGCTGATCAGCGCACCCCCAGCACAGAGAAACTGAATTGCAGCACAGGTAGCCCTCTCGGGACCTGCGTTGAAATGCAGAACCTCTTCACAAAGCCTGCGCTGAAGCAGAAACGAGAATTGTCTCTGGGTTCTGGATCACGGTTTGCAGTTTAATCTACAGTTTTTGGCCGGATAAAAGCTATCAATTAGGTACAATTAGGAGGATGATTTAAAGGAGGACTAAGATCTATCACAAGGGGTTGTTAGAGCACTTGTGGATCAGCTGTTCAAATCATAAAAACATGCCCAATAGATGGACTAGAGTAGCAGATCTCTACTTTGCATTTGTAAATGGCAAATGCAGTTCGATTCGGCACTCCTGAGTTTATGAGAAGAACAACAATAGAAACACAAATAAACTAACTAGATACGATCCCCAGCGGAGTCGCCAATTTGTTGTTGGTAAAAGTATCCATTCAGAATGCCCCTATCCCACTCTAAGGTGTGATAGTGCCTTAGCAACAAACAAGGAAAACTACTTGAGTATTTATTCTTTATGAAATGTAAATGAGGAGGAAGGATGTAACTAACCTGTGTCTTTCGCTAGTTTGTTGATCCAATCGCTCCTCTCTTCAGTGGCTCCCAGCTCCTTGCTCCTTCACTGGCCCAGCTTCACCAAATTCCTGCAAGATCACAAGAGAGAGAAACTACACGAAGATATAGATATACATTCATAAAAAGCTCAAGATCAGATTAAGCTAAACATGCAAATATAACAAAACATCATTGATACACAACATGTAGGAGAAACTCAAATAGCTTATTGATAGAATAAGAAAGTCCAAGAGGAGATACAACCAAGTGAGTTCCGATCCAGCATCTACCTCCCAGCAAAGGAATCCCTTCCTCTCCTCCAACAAAGCATAAATCACCCAATGTACTAATCTCAATCTCAAACCAACATCAATTCTCTGCAAAGTACAAAATTCCAGCCTCCTGGATCTCTGGGTGAGAGACCCATATATAGATGTAAGTAGAGAGGATGAGTCAGCTTATGTTTTGACTTGTGGCTTCTCTCTGTCAGTTCTTGCTTCCACTTGGAGGTTGAGAGCCTCTTACTCATCACTAGTCGAATTCATTGAGGCAAGTGTCACTGGAGAAGATTCTGGAAGCTTCCATGGTCTTTCCACCTCATTGAATGAGCTTGCCATTTGTCATTTCCCGCTCAGCGCACCCTAGTAGTGCATCCAAGTGCGTTGCAATGCACCTAGCCAATGCATTTGGGTGCTTTGCAACGCAGGCAGCTAGTGGAGTTTCTGAATTGATCCTGATTTGACTAGTTCTGAGTGGTTTTTGGTGGAGAACTTCTGGGAGAAGCTGTCATTGGTTGACCTTGTTCCTTTAGGAGCTGTAACAACATCTTTAGGGACTTTGGATCCCTTGGATTATGGAAATTTCATGCTTATATCTGTAAGGCACAAAAATGTCTATAACAACCAAGGGAGGAGCGAAAGAAAAATTCTTTTGGTCTAAATCTCAACAGAAGGAACTCATAGAGTTGAAACATCACCTCTGCTCCGCACCAATGCTCGCATTACTAGAATTGCAACAACCATTTGAGATCGAGAAAAGTGCCTCTAACTATGCTATTGGGGCAGTCCTTACTCAACACGGGCATTTAGTGGCATATCACAGTGAGACACTTTTAGACACAGCCGGAAGTATCCCACTTATGACAAAGAGATGTATTCCATTGTGCAGGTCTACCAACAATGGAAGCATTACATTTTGGGGGAAACAGTCATCCACACAGACCACCAGCCCCTGCAGTTCATACAGATGCAAGGGAAGTTGCAAAATGATCTCCATCAGAAGTGGTCCACATACCTGCAATAGTTCCATTTGAATATAAAATATAAGAAGGGCAGCACCAATAATGTTGGATATTGCCTCATTCGAACACCAATCATGGCGTTAACCACCGTTCTCAACTCTTATGGGCACAAGACTTCTGATTGGCCACTTCTCTACAAAAGTGACTTAGAATTCGGCCACACATACCAGACACTCTTGGAGGGTCAGCATGTCTAGATTTTCACCTCCAGGATGCCTTGTTATGCCACTTGGGTCACCTTTGTGTTCCTTCAAGCGAGCATGCCAAGATGATTTAGGAAGCGCACTACAGTCGGTCTGTTGAGCATTTTGGAGTCGAGAAAACGGTGGTAGTACTGCAAAAGTGTTTCTATTGGCTGAATCTTCGACAAGATGTTGGAAAGTACATCAGATCCTGCACTGCCTGCGCCATTGCCAAACCGACCATCAAGAAGAAAGGCCTTTATACTCTACTGCCTACTCCTAATCTACCTTGGGAATCCATCTCCATGAATTACATGTCTTTCCTTCCTTCTACTAAGCATGGAAATGAATGTGTTTTTGTAGTCGTCGACAAGTTCTCAAAGATGGCCATTATGGTGGTCTGCAAGAAGAATATTACAGCAGAAGCCACTGGTAAACTCTTCTTTGAACGAGTGTGGGTACACTTTAGGATCCCACTGTCTATCATCTCAGATCGGGATAGCAGGTTCCTCAGTACATTTTGGTCCAGTCTCTGGTTGATGCTGGGCACCAAACTCACTAAGTCCACCGCCTTCCATCCCCAAACTGATGACGAGATAGAGGTTGTCAACAGGATGATCCTACACATTCTATGCATGTACAACTCAAAGCATCCACAGACATGGGATGAGAGCCTCCCATATGTTCAACACAACTATAACCGGGATCTCCATAGCTTGACTGGCCACATCCCTTTTCAAGTGGGCTTGGGATTCCAGCCACTATGTCCCATTGATGTGGCCATGCCATTTGCAGCTACTCAGGCAGATTCGGCTCATGTCCAGTCTGAAACAGATAAGAAAACAACTTCATTGAGCACATCCAACATATTCGCCTGTAGGTCCACGACATTATGGAGAAATCAAATGGCAAGTACAAGCAACGACATGATCAACATCGGGTGCCACACAAGTTTCAGGCGGGCGACAAAGTCTGGTTTCATTTGCAAAAGGAGCGCCTTACCGGAGCCTATTGGGAACTTAGACCACTCTGATATGGTCCTTACACCATTGCCAAGGTTGTGGGAGACAATGCATTTGAGCTCAACATTCCCCCATTCCTTGGCCTGCACCCAGTGTTCAATGTGGACCACCTTTGGCCATACTTTCCACCATTACTAGACACATCCAACATTGCAGAACAATTCACACCAATAGAGTTAAATCCAGATTGCCTGGAACAAGCTGCAACTGATCAGATCATGGACACGCAGATCAAGAACACTCGCTAGCAGAAGATCCCATTGTATTGAGTTTTCAAAGCAGGCCAAATCCTTCACTAGGGCAAGTGGCTCACCAGGGACCAAGTTCTGCAGAAGTTTCCTCATCTCATGGAGGAACTCAACGCAATGGGGGCCATTTCTTCCTAAGGGGGGAGGAATGATCCAGGTGGATATTTGTGGCCACTCACCAATTCCACTTGGACCCCCACCATTGTTTCTTTCAGTTTTTCAGTTTCCTTAATTGTAGCACAGTTTACTATTTTTGGCAGTTTTTCGGGTCCTAAACTTCCGGAGCTATTTTGAGGCCCTAAACGACGTTTTTTGGGAAAACTGGGAGCAACATGGGGATATAGACCAATTTTCCCCTTCCCAAAGTTGTATTCCTCGGATAGATATTTCTAACGAGGTATTGTGCACGTCAAACGAAGATCGTATGCCAAAGTTATGACCCTGGGAAATTGATGTACCAATTTACCCAAAACGAGGCCCATAGTTTCGCACTTCATCTCCTAGGGTTAGGGTTTTGTATGTTTAGGGTTTTCCATTGTTTCTCAACAATAAATAGGCCTTCGAGCCTCATTATCAAACAGTTCAAAGGCATGTAGCTGCCACATCTCTCCTCATAGATAAGCTACTATCACTCGAGCTAGTTTATTTCCATTTCTGTTTATAAGCATATTTCAATATTTTACATTAATGAAATGAAGTATTATTTTTGCTGTATCTCTGTATTTATGGTTATCTCTGTAATTTTTTGCGTTCCTGTTTAAATCCGGATCAATATATATATATGGCATCACCATTTATAGGACTATGTTCAGAGGTGGATAATGTTTCTCTAGTACATTCCGACAGAGGAACAAGACGCTAACATTTTGACAAAGGCTTTGTCAAGAGGGAAGTTTGAGTTCCACAGGTGCTTTATTAGGGTGGTTGATAATCCATTTCTTGCTGAGAGGGAGCGTTGAAAAATGCAACAAGAAATTCTCAATTTGATTTTGCCTTGATTAAATTGAGAAAAATCGAATTTCCACATCAGCAAACAACTTGGATGCAGTTAACTTGTGTGACGTGGCTTGTGTCACCTAGTTTACTCAGTAAATTCAAGTTGGAGGAGTTAGAGTTCAGTTAAGCATGCGTAATTACTAATTTGTAGCAATCAAAGTCAGTTATCTCAAGTTGTTTTCAGTTAAACTAGATCCAACTGTTGGAGGAACTAATGGAAGGTTGGTTGTGTAGTGGGACTTTAGTTAAACTCAGTGATCTTCTAGTTAACTGATCAATCATCCCAAAATAGCTAGTGCATGCAGAGAATTCGAGTTCCCTAGTTGTGGTGGAGATTCCAAGGTAGTGTAACATTAATTATAGACTAGTCTTAAGTGTACAAGGGTTGCACACAGTCAGATGATAAACCTTGGGAATTGTGCGATTCATTTTGGAGAAATTCCTAAATAATAGGGGCCTAATTTCTCGAGGAATTACGCAAGGAAATAGGGGCTCAAGTAGAGGCATAAATTGACTAAGTCTAGGTCAGAGCTTCTCAGTGAGCAGAGAGATAGGTTATTCACTTGCATGTTGTGCTCAATTGAGAAAAACAATTGTAATACATCTCTATTCATCATATCAATGTAAGAAAGCATTAGGTTTTTTAGAAAATTGTTTTCCCCAAGAAAAATATTGTGTGCATGTGTGTTATTTCTCATTGCATGTCTAAAATTTTTGTTCTAAATTGTGAATTAGCTTCCACGTAGCAATATAGTAGGGTTGTGTCTTGTGATTTTGATTAAAACTTCATAATCAGTTGCAAATATACACCATAAAGTCTACCTGCAGCCAAGTGGTTAGTGATATTTCCAAATCACATAGAGTTAGCAGAAACTACAAATAGTTTCTCATTAGGAAAATAATCTTCTATGGGGGGCTCATTTTCATTGGATGTGAGACTAGCGATAAAATCAATCAGAACTTTATTCTTTCCTAGTTTTTCTAGAATGGTGACATCATTATTTCTAATAACAATAACTATCTAGTAACTCTATCATTTGTAATTAGTTTATTCATTAAATGCTTGATAACAACAAGGTCAATATGTAGTATTACTGGATAACATGTGATGTAATGCCATAATTTGTTGATTGCATAGATAATCGCAAGGAACTCCTCTTCAATTTATGTTTAGTTTAGTTCTATAAGCGAGAGATTCACTAACATAGTAGATTGCATACGATTATCCTTCTTCAAGTTGCCCTAGTATGACTCTTATAGCAGTGTATGAGGCATCTTTTCAAATACAGAATGGGAGGGACGAATTAGGTCCTCTTAAGACCAAATCCTTCAACACTTTATACTTTAACTCCTTGAAATAATGATGGTATTTTTCTATCCATACATGCTCATAATTTTATTTCGTAGAGCAAATAATGGTTGAGAAATTTGTGAATAATTTTCAATGAATCGTCAATAGTAACCAGCTTGTCCCAGGAAGCTGTGTAACACTTTCTATGAATGAGGAGTGGGTAAGTTTAATATCACCTTAATTTTTGTTAGGTCCACTTGTATACATTTTTTTAGAATTTGTTGTCCTAACACAACACCATTAGTTAACATCATTTGACACTTGACATTGGATTCCTTACACCTTATCATCATTTTCTCCAAATTAGCTAATGCCTCATCAAACTCATTAGCATTAGCTGTGAAATTATCCATATATATCTCCACATAATCATGTATTAGATAAGAGAATATACCAATTATAACTTGTTGAAAGATCACATGGGAATTACACAATATGAATGGTAGAACTAGAAATGCAAATGTCCCCTATGGATAAGTAAATGTAGTATTGTCTTTGTCTTCAGGCACGATTTGGATCTAGTTATGAAGTTGAATTCGTCAAGGAAAGAAACTTCTTTCCTACTAAGGTGTTTAGGACTTGGTTGATGAAGGGAACCAAAAAATGGTTTTTGTGAGTTTACTTATTAAGTTCTCGATAATCTACGAAAATTCTCAATTTCCCATTTTTCTTAGGTGCAATGATAAGAGGGGAGACCCATTGACTATCATAAATTGGGTAAATAAAACTAGATCTGAGCAATTTCTATAGTTCCTCCTTTACTATATCTCTCAGTGCTAGATTCATCTAATGCTAGGGTTTGAAAATGGGTCTAGATCCTTCATATATATATATATATAATGTGTGCACAATTCAAGATGGATCCTCTTCATGTCTTAGTAATCCCAAGCGAAGGCATAATTGTGTTTCAGAAATTGACCCATCAACTATTAGAAATTGGGTAAATAAAACTATTTGCGAGCAATTTCGGTAGTTCCTCCTTTATTATATCTCTCAGTGCTAGATTCATATAATGCTAGGGTTGGAAAATGGTTCTAGATCCTTCATTGACACACACACACAGACACATATATCTGTGTGTGTGTTTGTGTGTGTGTGTGTGTGTGTGCATAATTGAAGATTGATCCCCTTCATGTCTAAGTAATCCCAAGTGAAGGCTCGTTGATGTTCAAGGTTCATCCAGGACCAATTTCTATGGTTTCATTAGTGGAATCATGATTTTCTTCAACTGAAGGATCATTCTCTATAGGTGAAGTGCTCGTTGAGGTAAGATAATCTTATATCTCTAGATGAAAAATATGATCAAGAGTGTGTGTGTGATTTGAGGGAGAAGAGGAAGCTATGGAATAATTGATCTCATCATGCCTTGTTTTCTCATGAATATCCAAGTATTTATCTATAGAGAGGAATTGACTAACTTCTCCATCTTCATCAATATCTTCCTTTTCAGTCCAAATAAGTCTTTCTAAATCTATACTAAGCTTGGTAGGAGGATAAAGGGTCATATATTTTGTAGAGTTCCCATGTGATATGGTTATGTTTCTTGACCTGTAGCTAATGTAAGCATTGACAACGGACAATTAAGATTTTCCCAATATCAGAGGATGCACGCCCAAGAATGTTTTGGATTGCAAAATCTTGAAATCTGCAGGGTATTCCCATGAATCCACTAAAACTATGACATCCTCTAATATCCTTTTTGGTTTAATGGTGGATATGTTAGCAAGTTATAACATGGTGGGGGTATTCCCAAGGCCACAGAGTCCTAAGAATTCCATAGTTTCATGCATCATGACATTAATTGTAGCACCCAAATCGAACAATGTGTTAGGAATAACAATGTTGTTAATTTGCACATTAACCACTGGGATTATAGGGTCAAAATACTTGGTTACCAGGAACCCTCCCATCTTTAGATTTGAAAATTTTCCCATAGCATGGATAACCTAAGGAGATTTCTTCTTTCTTCTAGGTTTCCTCAATTAGAGTTCCCTAATTGCTTTAGAATAAATATGCACATCTTCACTGGCTTGAAGTAGTTGTATCTTTACACACAAAATTTTGAGTTCCCCATAGAGATCATACTTAGGTTGAAAAATAGGATTGTCTTGGCTGAATATTTTAGGGTATGGTAGAGTTTTGGGTTCATTATATGGAGGTGTAGGAGTCAATTCTTGTCCTAATTCTTCATTCCATGCCTCTTTGTTTATATCTTCAATACAAACTTGAGGTTGGTTATTGGTTAGGGTCCTCCTAGATCACAATTGAATATCATTTCAATCTATGGAGGAGATAGAGTAAGTAGGATAGGTGGATACAACCTACGTTGGCTGAGTTACATTCCCATTTTTCAGGTTAAGGATTTGTTGTGTAGTAAATTTAGGTCTAGGAGGGCTAGATGTGGGTACTTTCAATTATGGAGGAGGAACAAGTTGTGAAGGAGGTTGTATAATAGCTTGTTGGGGTGCTCCATTGGTGGTATTCCTCCACCCTATTTCCCAAATCTGGTTTCTAGGAGTAGGAGTTGATGTTTGTGTTGGAATATTCCATGGCTATTAATGGATGCCTAATCTGCTAAGGATTATGGTGTGGAAGGTGAACCATCACAAGGAATCCAAGAGACCTTGGAAGATGAATCCAACAGTCACACAATGTATATATACGTAGCATCTTTGTGAATAATAAAGTAATGCATGCTTATCATTAATTCTGGTTGTTCATTCCAATAGTGGTATCAGAGAAGGACTTAGTTAGAGACCCGTCATATCTGCCCCTCTTAGTTTTTTAGATATGCCACTCTAACTCGTCCTAAAATCCTTGACCATTTCTCTGTGTATGCATAGTCTAACAGAGCCTTCCATTTTCTCATCCCTTCCATCTTCCATTTCTTTTTTTTTCTCATTTGTGTTATTCCATCAACCAACCCAACAAAATTTTATCGTAGCAGAGTTTATTGTAAGGCCCGTTCCTTTTTCCTTTCTCCCTCTTCTTTGAAAACAAGAAACGAGAGTAACCATGTCCTACAGTTGGATCATCGAATGCAGTAGTATTGAATACCCAATGCTCAACTAAAGCGAATTTGCAAAAGACCCCCTTCTAGAAAATGAAATAAAGAAGGACAGTGGTCAAATATGGTTGCAGGTTCAATTCAACCCATATGTTGAACACAATGTAAGATACGAAGTAATAGTTACATTTTGCAGTAGCTAGGATGAGGGTTTGATGCTTGAACAGGGGGAATAAGGGTACACGATGGATCTGGCAAACACCCAACAGATGCCCATTTTGAGCTTAGCACCTTACGGTGAGTATTCCAATGGAAATGGAAATGTTGCCATCATTATGGTGATCCAACAATTTAGAAGGGAATTTTCCCTATTCCTTTGACACTGCAACATCTAGCTCACATGGTAATACAATCGAAATTGATAAGGCTAACAATTTACAGAGACTGACTAATGCTTTCTCTCACAGTGATTTCTGGAATTAGCAATGCTATATAATTCACAGGTATTTTGACCAAGCGATTCAGCGTAAGGAAATTAAATGATCGGTGCAAGTGAATCTTAGATACATTACATTGGTAGAAATTTAGAAAGAAATAAAATGCAAGGTAAGTATGGCATTATGACCTATCAACACTACCATTTTCTTTGCTCTATCTTTCCCTCAGTCCTATGCTTGGTCATTTCTTTGCCTGACACCCATTATATCTGACATTATATCTGCATTGTTTCCTTCTATTTCTATATTGGAATTAGAATATTTACGTAATCGTTTCTTCTATTATTTTAAATCTATTTCAAATTGACTTACTAGCCCTAATCCCGAGCGGAAATTCGATATCTTGTATTAGTTTTATTTGAATTCGAAGGAAATGAAATAAATTATCAACATTTACATTGGCCAAGTGGGGATTCAGGTTAGGAAGTCTATTGTCTCGAGCATGGAATCTATACTAATGGTATGATGCCTAGTAATATGTTTGTGGGTGTTGGAGACTATACATTTGACACTTTTTTCAGTGACACAAGAGCTAGTAAACATGTGATGAGATCCATTTTCGAAGATATAGAAACAATGGTTATTGAAAAGGATTTAACATGGGAATACTAAAAACTCTTCCATCTTTAACAATTGATCTTGGGCAAAGAAGGAACGACCAAAAACTTCACTCATGTGCATTAGATTGCGGGGAAGGAGATTTTGGACCTGTGTCAAGATTGCGTGAGGAAGTTAGATGATAACATGTGGGTGAGGTCAACATAAAAATTTTGGTGACATTTTAGACTCGTCATGATGAACGGTGCTTTCCAAACAATTGATATTATGTTCTTACAGAAGGTGACATTTGGATTTGGGAATTCTTTCTTCAGTGTTAAAAGTGTTGTACATCTTGCACATTAAATTAAAAATAATGGTAGCCTGCGAATGATGTTTTGTTTGTTTGTAAATTTTTCCAGTTAAATTGCATTGTAATTAGATGCATTTTTAGTATAAACCAACACACTTATTGAGTTATATGCATGGAGGATCATTTTTTTTATAGTCATCTATTTGAACACTTTATAAACATATTTATCCTCTCATTTTGTATGGGATAAGAGGGGATTGAAAGTGAGGTTTCTAGTTTTGAAGTCTTATTAATCAATTATTTATAAGAAAGATTGACTAACAATAATATCATCTTCTAACCTTGTATATGATAGGGAGGAATTGATGATCAACTACAAGTTTTGGAGAGCTTAAGCGACAACCAGAGAAACACCGAAAGGATAGCCTCAAGTCTGAACGAAAATCAAAGTTGCATCCAAAGTCATAATTATGAGTGTGATTCAATTTACGACCATATTCAAACCAAAATTAGGAGCACTTCCACTAGTAGAAGTATTAAACTTGTAGATAGATTCAAAATTGTTCAAGGAACTACACTAAGCATTCCAGAGTTGGTGGTCAGCCTTAAACCACCACTAGTTGAGACCTCAATGGTCTCCCTTTTCAAAAAAATAGAGAGCACTTCCTCTAGCATAAGACTTCAACTTCTAGCCAGTTTTGGAATTGTTTAAAGAACTGCATCAAGCGTTCTAGGTTGAGACCCCAATGGTCTCCCTTGCCAAAGCATTAGGGATCACTTCCTCTAGCAGAATACTTCAACTTGTAGCCATATTTGAAATTGTTCTAGGCACTGCACTAAGCGTTCCAATGTTGGTGGTCATCCTTAAACCACCGCTGGTTGATACCTTGAGTTCTCCCGCCTTTTGGGTTTGTGGTCTTCCTTAAAAACCACCATTTCAAAGAGAATATTTAACTAATTGTTGTCATTCATTATTGCATTTTTGTACTACAACTCTCTTCTTGGACTCGTATAAACCCCTTCAAATTAAGGGGGGGAATGTTGGACACCTAATATGCTAAGGGTTATGGTGTGGAAAGTGAAGCATCACAAAGATTCCAAGAGACCTTCGAAGATGAATCCAACGGTCACATAATATATCTATATGTAACCTATTTGTGAATAATAAATTAGTTCAAACTTATCATTCATTATGGTTTCTCATTCCAACAACTATGAAGTGTACTACGTAATAGGGTTAGTCCAATAAGAATTATTATAATACGGAGTTTGGTTTTGGACCATACCTGGAAATTTGGGCTACCATTATTTCTTTGGAGAAAAAAATTACAACTACCCTTGCTCTTCTATTTTTTCATATACAACCTATTCACAGTGCTGGAAATTCGTCAGCGAAGAGGGTCTCCATGATGTGAAGTCCAAACTAGACCTCACACCATTTGGAGTACGAGACCCATCCAAAGTATTGACCCAACCATCATAACTCTAAGGTTTTCCTTGGCTACATTGAATAACATAAGAGAATATGTGCATAAACTTATAAATCAACAAGTAAGTTGACACTATCAAACACCAATTGTAATGTGTAAAAGGAGGCTTTCACAAGAGGGAAGTAAAGAGTGAGTCTCTAAAAGGAAAGTAATATTATTATCCTAAGAGAGGCATGTGAGAGCAAGGAAATATTCGTTAACTATCTAGCGAAATGGATCACATAGACACAACGATCATTAAATAAAATACAACACACATTTAACAAGATCAACATCAAAGCCAATGAAGTAGATTCAATTTATTTCGTACATATGAACAAAACATATACCACAAACACCTAAATAATAGTCTTACAATATTCAAAATACATGTATGAAAGTGTGTTGACTCAACAAGCTTCTGATTATTAAGTGAAAGATCCAAGTACATAGTTACAATGGTGAGACACTAGCTAAAATAGTGGAACATTAATTCACTTCTTGCTTCTCCAAAGAATGATCTTCCCTCCTATGCCAACCTAGAGAATCCAAATCTATCTCTCCAAAGTCTAAGCCTCCAAAATCCATTTTCTTGAGTTATGAGGTTTATTTTATAGAAATAGGGATGACCTTTCATATCCCTTATGACTCTTGGACTCATAGATGACTTTTGAACTTATATTAACTCTTTGGTCCACATGTAACTCTTGGACTTCCACACATATACATTTTGTCATTTTATTGAAAGTACATAATTACATTCCACATCATGTGGCAATACCCATTAACACATATGACATTGTGTTGACACTTTTACAAGCCATAACTCGACAATGATGACATGGAACTTCATGGTGATGTGGAAATTCCAAGATGCTCTCCTTGCTGCTATATCTTGCATTCTTGATGATATATCTTATCTGTGCTTCATCTTCACCCTCCAAAGGGTCATGGATCAATATTTAAACCTTCTAAGTTATCATGAAATTTCCTCTTTCTGTCATGGTCTAGGATCTCTTCATGTCTTCATGATGGTTCTTATTTGTGCTTCTTTTTTGCGAATTCTTCTTTGTTTCTTCTCCTTGACATATTCCTTGAGCATCAAATTTCCTTGATGAGGTAGTTCACCTGCCAATGAATTTCACTCATGACAAGGCAAGATCATTATGGAAATCATGTAGTCTACCCCTAATTTTCTCATAAAAGAAGTTTATTGTTAAGGCCCTATGCATGGACTAAGGAGGAGAGGCTTGCTAGGAATTGAGAAGTTGAGGATAGCATTGGTTGAGGGAAGGCACCACTGTTCACTGGAAATGCACAATGTGCTCTAAGGAGGGTGTCCTTAGGGTCCAACGTAGTGAGCAAGTGCAAGAGACAAGGTTGATGATCCTGTTCACTGAACACAGTGTTGAGGGGAGAGGGATACAATGACTACATAGGTGAGCTTCACAGTGATGTAGGGAGGGTCTCACTATGCACTATAGCTTCATAATGTACATAGGAGGCAAAGCAAGACAAGATGATTATGTAGTGAGGAATTTTAGTCAGTAGAGGAGCAATACTAGGGATTGTAATTGAGAAATGCGTAGTGCTTGAGGGGAAAGCTCCTATGTTTCTGTAGTTTAGGGTTGCAGGGGGCTAGACATGGAATAAATATCCATTATTAATTCAAATTGCACAACATGAGGCTCACTAGTGTAGGGTATTAAGCAATTGGTTGAGACAACCAACATAAAGTCAAGTCACTTTGCTAGGAAGGTTCTCACTGCATTATGAAGGAAGGAGGACCTTTTCTTTGCACAGTTTTCTTTTGGAAGGGGGTGGAGAAAGCCCTTGATATCAACTTGAAGTTCTCCATGAGTTATGTAAGGCAGGACTGATCAAGGTTCAATGCAATGAGTCAGTACAAGCAACAAGGGTTCAATGACTGTGCTTTGAAGGTTCTCAATGTGTAATGATAGGAGCTAACATTGAGAAATATCAGTGCCCAAGTCGATTAGGTCAAGGTTTTATCAATGAGGCTCATTAATAGGTAGTGTTCATCACCTGAGAGTGGGTTAATTCCTTCAAAACTTGCACTAGACAAAAGGACCAAGAAGAGCTCCAAAATGGCCAGGTGTGGGACCAGTAGAGTAGGAGAGAAAAAAGCATTTGAATGGGACTCAAACATGGATCACACACATGAATTCCATCAATAAAAGCAAGGGGAATGCACACGAATCACAATCAGTGATCGAACCTTGAAACGACGGTAAAGTGGCACTTATTTCTAAGTGTGACAATTGAAACATCACTTTGTGACACTTAAAATACAAGTTGCAACATGAGTGTTGAATGTGACCAAAAAGCGTGCTAAGTTGTGGGAATGTATATAGCACATATTCTTATGATATATAGGACCATCTAATGTGGAACATTGCATTAGAGCTACCTCTAGTGATGCAAAAAAGTGTGACACATGCACGAGTGGAAACAATCAAAAGTGACAGTTGTGACAATAATAAAATGTGAAAACGACACTTGCAAAATATAAATAAAGTCAAAGTGACACATGCCAAAGTGAAGAAAACATTAAAATTAAAATTTTTAAATTGAAAGGAAGAAAAAATGATAGTCACGGAAGTGAAAGTGACACTTGCGAAAAGAAGGTGCGTGAAAGCAACAACTGAGAAAACTAACTGAAATAGTAGTACAATTGCAACCAGAAGTGAGAAGGAGACTACCAATGGAGAGTGCACATTGAATGTTGTCATAGGTTGTGTAGTGCACTATCCTTGTGGACTACACAGTCACTATCAATAGCGATTACGGAAGCCTTGGTTTCAGGAGCTTCTCAATGCCTATCTAAGCTTACATAGAAAGAAGTATAGTTCTAAATTCATCACGAACTGAGCATGTATGAGAAAGTGGATTTCATACTTAAAATATAAGAAGGAGATCTAAAAACTTTGGAAAACATTAAATGACCACGAAGTGACTATGATTCGCATGGAATGACAGATCGTAAGATTCTCAGTAGGCTCCAATATTCAAGTGTAGGCAAAATTTTGGACGGTGTTTGTTCTAGAGAGAACACTTGGTGACACACTAGTAGAAATCCAACTTATCTATTTAAGTTTCATCCTCAAGTTCAAGGTATTAGTATTTTAGGAAGTATTGATTCAGCGTGTAGATTACCATGACTTTGCAACTTATCCCAAAGTCTCTTCTTTTCCTTTCTTAGCTTCAAACACATTTACAAGACTAGTCATACCTCAACTAATTTGATAGGGGATAAGTATATAAATATATCGAGAGTTGTATAATCATAGTTATGCACATTCCTTGGTGCTTCTCTGCTGCTAGAAAGCCTATTCAGTACCCCGACAGAGTCACCTCAAGGAATCACAAGAATTGCTTTTCTGCCAACAGGCTTGTTTAGTACCTCGATGAAGCTGCTTGCTTCACCTCTCTATGCAAGAATCCTTTCTCTTCTTCACCCTTTATTCTATTTGAAAGGTATGCTTGCAACATTTATTGAAAATTTGTGACATGGGTGGAAGAGGGATATCGTCTTATTTTATGAGTAAGAGAGGTTGTTCCTTGCTCAAGATATTTGAAAGATATCTAAAATTGATATGTTCATTTTAAGTTTTCTCCTTTCCCTTCTCTACTTGGTTGAGTTGGTAGGTAAAATCACCATTCAATACAAGGCCGAGTTAAGAATGAAGATCATGCATATATCTGTGCTTTGTAGTTTGGCCAAAGGTTTTCTGTCTAGAACGAATCATATTTTCCATCCATATATCATTGACTTTAAATATATATAAACCCAAAATAGAGAAGAGAGTAAGAGATTAGCCAAACATTGTTCATCATCATAATTCCCTTTTCAATCTTTGACACATTGTCTTTTGATCTGAACAAGAGTATCTTTCATGTAGAGTCTTATTAAAAAAAAGCATGAAAGAAAACACATGACAAAATGAGAAAAAAAATATCAAAAGAAAAAAGAAAATGGAGGGTTGAACTAAAAGAAACATGCAAGAAGAAATAAGAAAACAAAAGAAAGACTGAGTGCAAGTGCAAGATGAGTGTAAGAGGAAACTAAAATGTAGCTAGACCTACTCCTAAACTAACCAACTAGAAGTTCAGGGTTAAGTGTAATGGAATTTCCAGTGCAGCCACTAAAGTTGTTCCCGACCTGCAAACACAAAGATAATAGCAATTAAAACCGATATAAAACAATGTGTAAAAGAGAAGATATGAACCTGAATAGCTTGCACAAAATATTGAAGGTATTTCCTACAGGCCCAACCAACAGCCTTACTTTTTTTATTAAAATCATATTCAAACAAACCTCAGAGGCTTCTGGTGAATGTTCCTTCATCTCCGTTTTCCTCCTTAGCAAGCATCAAGAAATATAAAAGCTTATTATTAAAAAAATGGCTTACTAAGTAAGATGCTTCCATATAATCATAGATTCGATCATGGAATAGAAAAATATCCTCTTGAAAATGATGATATCCTTGAGAAAATAAATTTTCAATTAATGGAACGAAATCATGGGGAGAATGTTGTAAGGAAAACTGAAATTGATAATATATTAAGAAATCTTATCAAGATCATGAAGGCCTAAGATAACCATCAACAAAATCTAAAATGCTTCAATTACTTGAGAAGTATCAAAAAAATTGAGATAAAAAACCATAGAGATCAATCGATGTGAAACAACTACCATTACATATACTTGTAAGAAAATGATTAGTTTAATGATAGTTAGTAGGACCAACATTATGATCACATGGGCCAATCAAGGCATAAAATCCTCGGTTAGAAGAAAATAGAGATAGATCAGTTTAAACAACTTTGAAAATTATTTGAACAATAGAATCACCTTCCTCACCTGTCGAATGTAACAAACCATTTCCTTGTAACTGATTACAAAATGAACCAACATCACATTCATTGAAAGAATTGAAAATGAATGCTAGTATATCAAACACATGAAACCAATCATGATACAATAGGTGAAGTGGAATTTGATTCACCAAATAACCCAATCATTCACTAACACTCAAGAGGACATCTTGTGCCATAATGGAATTGATTAGAATCATAAAATTCACAAGAAAGGCTAGAAGATTATTACTTTCAAAAGTATCTAATAGGTATGAATATTTCAGCCAATGATAATATTTAAAATGAGAGGCTTCATAACTATATGCATCCATGAAAGATATACACTCCAAACCTGAGTTCAATACAAGATATTTGCATGGATATAAATCAAGTAAAACATAATCTTCATTTCGATCAATAACTAAATCTTGAAAATTAGAAAAGATGTATTTAAAATACCAAAAATCTCTCAAGAAGGGGTTTGCATTCAGTGAAACCATGCAAAGAATTTTTTTTTTTGAGAAAATCCATATCTTACTTAGTCAGGGATCTCACTAGAGTCGTGAGAACCTGACATAACCACCAATAGAATTTGAAGTGCCTCGACTTCTTGATAAGTACCTACACTTTCAAGGATTTTAGAATTACATTTTGAGGATCATATCAGATCGTACATGGTGTGTGGACAAATACTAATAGTAATTTCAATAAGATCACTACTATCCAGATATAAATAACTGGAAAATTTTACTCATGCAAGACTTGAAATGATAAGGAATAGGATGGATGCCCGATGATTTCATTTTTTTATTCTTCATCATGAATCACCTCACTACCTTGTTTCAATTCAACAAAAATTGGATCAGATGGTAAATTTGAAGAGCATGGCATATTTTCATTACAAGCATTAAGACACAAGGAATAGTGAGCTAAGGAGGGAGTTTCCATAAGAAATTCTTCTTTGACCAAACCATATGCTAGATATAAATATTTCAAATAAAGTATACTTGGGAAACTAAAATATCAGTTGGTGCACTTGGGATTTCATCATCATATACATCGATAGAGTCATCATCATCATAATGATGGTTGCCCAAGAATTTGGATTGGTTGAGAAAATTGATTTCATTTGATTGATTGTCAAGATTACTAGATTCTAAATCAGCCAAGGATGGAGGAACATCATCTTTACATAGAGAATTTTGAAAAAGAGAAGATAGATCGAGAGAATCCTCACCTTTTTGCTCCTCTACTTGTGAAATGTGACTTCCTTGCTCCTAATCATTTTTGGATTGGTAAAATGAAAGTGAAGAGAGTTTTAAGGAGACTCATCAAGTGTATCAAGGGATAATGGATCACGAGAAAGGGATGAAAAAGAATGACAATTATCCCTTGAAGATATAATACCTTTAGTCAAATAATATTCAATATTGAAGTTATGAGTTTTAACATCATGTTGAAAAATGAAGGGATTAGTTTCCAACTGAGGCTTCATGAACCATTCCAAGCATTCCTCTATCAAATCTAGGTCATGGAAAGTGGATGGAGATGGAAGAGACAGACCAACAATTTGATTTTCAGATTTCCCAACTTCAACATCATCATAAGGAGGTACCCATACTGGTATTGAGAAAGGAGGAGGACAAGGAACAAAGGGAATAGTAGGTTCGTTCTATGAAATTAGGGGTGTCTCATGCCTTGTAAAAGTTGGGAGAGCACAATCACCCAAGGATTCAGATTTAATGTTTCAAAGATATTTGAAACAAATATTGAAAATTTTCTTTAAATAAATCCCAATCTGTATCTTCTTCAAGAAACTCGTAACATAGGTGAAGGAATCTATTATAAAAATCCTCAATTGACTCATTAAGCTTCATTATTAGTTGATTAATCCATTTAAGAACATCTCGGTAATCATACCTGTCAAAGGATTTATGAAGCTCCTTAAGGAATTGATCAAATGAATGAATGGAAGCAAATGGTAGGGTATAAAAACATCAGTTAACTTGACCTTCAAGTGTGAGGGTGAATAGTACAAAAGTAACATATTCACAATCGATTTCATAAGATTCACAAAACTTGAAAAAATGGGATATATGTTTAGCCATGGATGTTCCACCCTTCCCATAAAACTTTAATGGAGACATGTTATAAAAAGGTTCCATGGGGATTGTAATTTTAAAATTGGATCTATTAGAAAAATATCCCGAGAATATTATTTGGGAACCATCCATTTAAGATAAGAGATTCAAAACAGACTCAAGGGGACCAACTTTTCATCTAGCCCTCCTTCTAGTGCCAACTATTTATGGTGTTGGAATTATGTCAACCAACGGGGTCTCCTCGATGTGAATTCCCAACTAGACCTCACATCATTTGGAGTAGAAGCCCCATCTGGAGTATCGACCTAGACACCATAACTCTAAGGTTTTCCTTGGTTGCAATGAATAACATAAGAGAGTATGCACATAGCCTTAGAAATCAACAAGTAAGTTGACACAGTGCAACACCAATTGCAATGTGTAAAAGGATGCTTTCATGAGGGAGAAGTAAAGAGTGCGTATCTAAAATTAAAGTAATAATACTATCCTAAGAGAGGCACATGAGAGAAAGGAAATATTTTTTAATTATCTAGTGAAATAGTTCACATAAAAACAACGACCATTAAAGAAAACACAACACACATCCAACAAGATCGGCACCAAAGCCAGTGAAGTAGTTTAATTTCTTTAGTACATATGAACATAACATATACTAGAAACGTCTAAAGAATAGTCTTACAATATTCATGATACATGCATGAAAGTGTGCTAGCTCAACAAGCTTTTGATTATTAAGTGAAAGATCCAAGTACACATTTACAATGGTGAGACACCAGCTCTAATAGTGGAACATTAAGTCACTTCTTACATATACAAAGAATTATCTTCTCTCATATACCAAGCTAGAGAATCCAATGCTAGCTCTCCAAAGTCTAAGCCTTCAAAATCCATTTTCTTGAGTTATGAGGTTTCTTTTATAGCAAGCGAGGGACCTTTCATATCCCTTATGACTCTTGTACTCCTGGATGGCCTTTGAACTTCTATTGACTCTTTCGTTCACATGTGACTTTTCATATTCCACACGTGACGCTTGGATTTCCACACATTTACATTTTGTCACTTTCTTGAAAGTACATAATTACATTCCACCTCATGTGGCAAGACCCATTGACACATATGGCATTGTGATGACACTTGTATAGGTCATAAATCAATAATTATGACATGCAACTTCATGATGATGTGGCATTGCCAAACTGCTCTCCTTGATATTATATCTTGCATTCTTGATGATAGATCTAATATGTACTTCATCTTCACCCTTTAAAGGGTGTTGGATCAATGTTTGAACCTTTTGAGTTACCATGAAATGGCATCTTTCTGTCATGGTCCAAGATCTCTTCATGTCCTCATGATGGTTCTTCTTTGTGCTTCTTCTCTGCAAGTGCTTCTATGTTTATTCTCCTTGACATATTCCTTGAGAATCACCTTGCCATGTTTAGGTAGTGGACCTGCCAATGAATTTGACTCATGACAAGGAAAGATCACTATGGAACTAATCTATTATACCCCTACTTTGCTTATGGAAAAAGTTGATTGTGAAGGACCTATTCAAGGACTAAGGATGAGAGGCTTGTTGGGAATTGCAGAATTGATCTTAGTAGTGGCTGAGGGAAGGTAGCTCATTGGAATGCACAATGTGCTCTAAGGAGGGGCTCTTCAAGGTTCAGTGATGTGAGCAAGTGCAAGAGACAAGGCTGATGAGCCTACTGACTGAAACTGCGTAGTCCGTAGTGCTCAGGGGAGAGGGAGACACCAACTGCACATGTGAGATTCATAGTGACCGAGGGAGGGTCTCATTGTTATGAAACCAACTCACAAAAAGATAGAAAAGATAGATCAACGCCTTAGAATTCAGCCTCTTCGAGGGGGAAACCTCCTTTACATTACACAAATAAATGATTCCTTGATGATTCAAATGACAAAAACCTCCTTTCTATATATAGGAGTCTAAGGAGTCACAATATAACCCAGCCGACCTAACAATAATAATATCAAAGCACAAAAATAACAATAGAGGGATTCTATGGGGCACAGTAATAGCAATATGGGGACAATAGGGGCACAACAATATTAATAAGGGATACAACTACAATAGTAATGGGGTAATCACTAGTATTATAGGGACCTAACATGCCCCTCTTTTTCAAAAAAGTGTTGTCCTCAACGCTTGAGTTGTTCTGGATGCTTCTGTATAAAATTCTCATCCTCCCATGTGGAATCTTCAGTGGATAAGTTCTTCCACTTGATGAGATACTCCGAAATTGATCGATTCCGTAGCTGTCGAGTTCTTGTTTCTGTGACTGCTTCTGGTTCCAATATAATTTTTCCTTCCTCGTCAAGTTCTGGCAATATTGTTTGAACTGGGAGCTTGTCGCCTATAACCTTCTTTAAACATGAAACATGGAAAACTAGGTGCACTTGAGAAGCTGCAGGAAGCTCCAATTTGTATGCCATAGTACCAATCTTTTGCAACACCTTGTACGGACCATAATACTTTGGTGATAGTTTATTTTCCTTCTTAGCTTGCTTGAGGGACATTTGTTTATATGGTTGTAGCTGTAGGAATACCCAATCACCTACATCAAAATTTATTTCGCTACGATGATGATTTGCCTGTTGTTTCATTCTATTTTGTGCCAACACGAGGTTATCCTTTAAGAGTTGGAGGACTTGTTGTTGATGCTCGATGTGATGTTCCACTACTTGAACCTTAGAATTTTCTTTTAAATATGATGTGATGGATGGTGGCTGATATACATAAAGTGCCATAAATGGGGTCATTTTTGTTGTTGTATGGAAGGAAGTGTTATACCACCATTTAGCCAGAGGCAACCATTTGACCCATTGTGTCTGTTTATTAGATACAAAGCAACTAAGATATCCTTCCAAACATTTGTTTACTATCTCAATTTTCCCATCAGATTGAGGATGATAAGATGAGCTATGAGCTAACTGAGTACTAAGACAAGAAAATAATTATGTCCAAAAATTTCCAGTGAAAATGGGATCTCTGTCACTTACAATAATCTTTGGGTTTCCATTTAGCTTTTGAATTGTTTCCATAAATGCAGTAGAAACTGTACTGGCTTTAAATGGATGTGATAATACAAAAAAGTGTGCATACTTGGTAAGTCTGTCAACTACCACCATGATGAAACTCTTTCCCTCAGACTTGGGTAAACCTGTGATAAAATCCATTGAAACCTCCTCCCAACGTTGGCTTGGAATGGATAAAGGTTGTAATAGACCCGAGTTCTTTATTGTTTCAACTTAATTTTGTTGGCAAACCAAACATTCCGCCACAAACTTTTGAATATCTGATTTAAGGCCATCCCAAAAAAATTCCTTCTTAACCATGTGGTAAGTTTTTAAAAATCTTGAGTGCCCTCCTAAGGGAGAAGTGTGCAATTCCATAAGAATCTTTTGCTTGAGTTGGGAATTCTTACAGAGGTATAAGCCATCTTTGTACCATAATGAATCATTTTTCTAGCTAAATGTATTAGATGTACTGGAATCTTGTTGTAACTTTTGAATAAGTGCCCACACTTCTTCATCATTCTTCCATTCCTCCCTTGCTTTGTTTATCCAATTTGGTTGGATAATAGAAATGGCGCACAACAATGCTTCCACATCCTCATCCTTTCTTGAGAGTGCATTTGCCACCAAATTTTGCTTCCATTTTTTGTAGATGATTTCAAAGCCATAACCCAACATATTTGTGACCCACTTTTGTTGCTCTTCAGAGGATAATCTTTGTTCTAAAAAGTATTTAAGGCTATCATGATCCGTTTTTACCTTGAAGTGTCTTCCCATTAGGTAGGGTCACCATTTCTTAAGGTCATATAGTATTGCCACCATTTCCTTCTCATAAATAGCTTTGTGTAAAAACTTTGCCTTGATTGGACGACTTTCAAAAGCAATGGGTCTTTCATCTTGCATTAAAACAACACCAATTCCATTTCTTGAAGCATCACATTCCACAATAAAGGTTTTTGTGAAGTCGGTGTAGCTAAGACCAGTGCTTGGTACATTGCCTCTTTAAGATGTTCGAAGTCCTTTGTTTCTTCTGGAGTCCATGAAAATTCATCTTTCTTCAATAATGTTGTTAGAGGTGCTACTATTCTCCCACAATTCTTAACAAACTTGCAATAATACCCTGTCAACCCGAGAAATCCTCACAGATGCTTTATGGATGTGGGGATTTTCCATTCCTTAATGGCTATAATTTTTCTAGGGTCTACCTTAATTCCTTCATGAGATACAATATGACCCAGATATTCCACCTCTTATACTCCAAAGAAACATTTGGATCTTTTTGCATATAATTGTTTCTCCTCCAATAGTTGTAGCACCCTGTCAACATGTTCAACATGATCCTTCCAAGACTTGCTGTAGATTAGTATATCATCAAAAAATACTAACACAAATTTTCTAAGGAAGGGTTTGAAAATGGAATTCATCAAACCTTGAAATGTAGAAGGTGCATTGGTAAGGCCAAAAGGCATGACCAAAAATTCATAATGACCCTCATGAGTTCTAAATGTTGTTTCTAGAATGTCTTCAGTCTTCATTCTGATTTGATGATATCCTGAATGAATATCCAACTTGGTGAAGTAAATTGATCCATGCAATTCATCCAGTAATTCATCAATGACAGGAATGGGAAACTTATCTTTAATAGTGAGCTTGTTGAGCTCCCTATAATCTGGACACATGCACCATGATCCATCCTTCTTGTGCACCAATACTATTGGAGCAGAGAAAGAACTTTGACTAGGTTGAATTATACGAGCCTCTAGCATTGCTGCAACCATACGTTCAATTTCACTCTTTTGGGCATAGGGATATCTGTGCGGCTTGATGTTTGGAGGAACACTTGCTGGAATCATATGAATAGCATGATCATGATCACAAATAGGTGGGAGACCTTTAGGAGTCTCAAATACCTTGGAATGATTGTCCGAGATTTTTTGGAGATCTGGAGAAATAGATGATTTCAATGTGGAACATCTAGCGAACATAATTGTGCAATTACACCTCTTTGTTCCTTTTTTAGAAGCTTTGTCATATCGTTAGAGCTGATTATCTTTCCTAGTTTCCCTGCAATACCCCTTAATTCAACTTCCTTTCCTTCCGCAGAAAATTTCATGAAAAGTTCTTGAAAATTAAAAGCTATTGTACCCAAGGATTGTAGCCATTGGACTCCTAGTACAACATCAACACCTCCCATTGGAATGGAAAGCATTGGGCTAGTCAATACATATTCTCCCATGGATAACTTGATATTATGGCACTTTCCAGAGCAATTTATTGTTCCTCCATTTGCAACCATCACTTGACACTTTGGTGCTGGATATAGGAAGCAATTCAATTCTTTTGCTACCTTACAATGAATAAAATTGTGGGTACTTCCTGAATCAATCAACACTATTACCTTTTTCTTCTTGATTTGTCCTTCTATCTTGATGGTTTGAGAAGTGGTAATTCCAGCCAATGCATTACAAGATATGGTCGGATTCATTTCTTATTTATCTAGACTTTTTTCTGGAGTATATCCTCTTCTTTTGACCTTTCTTACTCCTTTTCTTCTTCCTCTTCACAATCTATGTAGAATAATTTCTTCTTAGCACACTTATGACCTTTAGTGTATTTGCTATCACAACTATAACAAAGCCCTTTTGCTCTTTTTTCTTCCAATTGTTGTGGTCTCAACCTTATAGGTTGTGGAAGACTAGGGGCAACAACACTTCCATCTTCATAGTTGTTAGTGGTATGCTTCCTGGTTGCCATAATTTTGCTTTCCATTTTTCTTGCTAACATGAATGCCTTCTTTGATGAATAAGGTTCCCAAAGGCGAACATCATGTTGGATATTATCCTTTAAAGTCCCTATGAACACATCAATCCTATGCTCCTCTGGAATATTTTTTACCCTTATGTTCAATTTTTGGAACTCCTCAATGTGCTCCATTATTGAACCCTTTTGTTTGAGACTTATCAATTGGCTAAAAAAAGTGTTGCTTTTTGTATCCTCATAATGTGCTGTCAATTCTTCCGTAAAAATTGCCCAAGTGATAATTTGTTTACAAGAGAAAAGCCATTGATACCATACAAACTGATTTGGTTCCAAATATAAAGTTGTAATACGTACCTTTTGTGTGTTTTGCACATTATTGAGATCAAAAATTGCTCCATCTATAATATCCATGTTGCGGGATCCTTGCCATCAAACTTCCTCATATAAATTTTTGGAATATGGTGGGTCTTCAATCCAACATTAGAGTCTATGAAATCATGATTAACATTTCTTTTGTTCACATCATGAGTTTCCTTTACTACCCTTTCACCATTAGTAAGTATTTCTTGTAGAAAATTTGTTAAATCTGTCTTCAAATCTGCCATGCCTGTTTTCAAATTTGTGTTCAAATCTATCTTCAAATTATCCATCTTAGCTTCCATGCCATTCATCTTAGCTTCCACGCCATTTGTCATAGCTTCTGTTAGCTTTTGTGAGAGTGACATTTGTTGCACTTGGTCTTGTAATTTTGATATATCATGTAGCATTACTTCCTCTTCTTCATGAGTCATGCTAGAGCTTTCAGGTTGCTTACTAGGTGTTTGCATTTTCTTTCCTCGGGGCATCAGTTACCGATAATAATTCTATACTATTCCCTTTGAATTCCTTCAAAATAATTTTTCAAATCAAGCTTGAGCAAGAATTTAAAACAATCTACACACCTTTTTTCACTTTGTAGGAGCTCGATATTGCCTCTGATGTATCTCTGTAATTTCAAATCATCCAGTTTTGAAATTGTGATCTGAAGTAGCCCTCTGTGTCCTCTTTCCAATGTCCCCAGTCTGATCCAAATTGGATTCTCCAAGGAAGAGTTATGCCAAATCTCCCAAAGTGACCTGATTATAGACTAGTTCAGTAGAGCAAACATGTACAACGTTCCACGTGTCCCTGTTTTGACCTTTGGATATGAACAATATATACAAGAAACTATAGTCCATTCTCTTTTTGTACCTTCTTACGAAATTTCAATCCGATGCTCAGAGAGAAAGTTATGACGATTTTCCCTAGGTTAGCTGTTTGGAATGTAATTTAGGAGTCTACAAAAAGACCAACTTCCTCAGATCATATCTCCGCAAATGTAGCGCGAAAGGCTCTGAAATTCGGACCCAAGGTTCAGTGCGATTTTGTCTCAAATGGGTTTTTGTTTTTGCTTCTAAAACATCACAGAAAAAAGTTATATTGAAAAAGCCATGATGACCTATTTGGAGCAGTGAAACCCTAGAATCCAAAAGCTCTGATACCAAATGTTATGAAACCAACTCACAAAAAGATAGAAAAGATAGATCAACACCTTAGAATTCAGCCTCTTCGAGGGGGAAACCTCCTTTACATTAAATAAATGAATGATTCCTTGATGATTCAAATGAAAAAACCTCCTTTCTATATATAGGAGTCTAAGGAGTCACAATATAACCTAGTCGACCTAACAATAATAATATAAAGGCACAAAAATAACAATAGAGGGGTTCTATGGGGCACAATAATAACAATATGGGGACAATAGGGGCACAACAATATTAATAAGGGATACAATTACAATAGTAATCGGGTAATCACTAGTATTATAGGGACCTAACACTCATTATGCACTAGAACTACACAATGCACAAAGGAGGCCATGCAAGACAATATGACTATGCAGTGAGGGATTCTAGTCAGTAGAGGAGAAATATAGGCACTACAATTGCACAATGTGCAGTGCATGAGGGGCAGACTCCTATGTTTTCATAGTTGAGGGCTACAGGGGGCTATTCATGGATTTATTTTCCACTACGAATGCACATTGTGAAACAGGAGGCTCATTTGTTTAGGAGATTATGAAGTTGGTTGAGGCAAGTAGTAGAAAGTCAAGTCACTTTGCTAGGAAGGTTTTTACTACACTGTAAAGGAAGGAGGACCTTTGCATTGTGCAATTTTCTTTTGCAAGGGGATGGAGGAGGCCCTTGCTATCAACTATAAGTGCTTCATGCTCTATGAAAGGTAGGACTAATGAAGGCTCAGTGCAGTGAATCAGTACAAGCAACAAGGTTTCAATGATTTTGCTTTGAAGGTTCCCAATATGTAATGATAGGAGCTAACCATGAGAAATAGCAGTGCCCAAGTATAAGAGGTCAAGGTTTGATCAATGAGGCTCATGAATAGGCAGTTCTCATCATCTGGGAGTGGGTTAATTCCTTGAAAACTTTCACTGGACAGGAGGACCAAAAAGAGCTCCAAAATGGCTAGGTGCGGGACCAGTAGAGTAAGAGAGAAAAGAACATCTCAATGAGACTAAAACATGGATCACACACATGAATGCCATAAATACAAGCCAAGGGAATGCACAAGACTCACAATCAATATTCACACCTTGAAACAATGACACAACAACACTTATTTCTAAGTGTGATAGTTATGTAACACCCTCCTCCCACATCTACCCAAGTAACCATCCAACTGGGGTAAACATGTGACGAGAAGATACTATGATATGATTCAACCTCATAAGTCACGTTAAGGAAGTGGAACCGATGGTAATACACTATACAGACCTTCAACATCAACTACGAGACCCCTAAGAACGATCCCAACATTTTTGGTAACCAATCCCTATGTCCCATTAAGGTTTTAGACCACTTGACCTCCGGATGCTCCGATGTTGTGGACCTGGCAATGTACAGGAGGCTCTATATGCTCTCATGACAAGGCATGCTAGTGTCTAGGGACTATTTTTCTCAATCTTGTGCCAGTGTCCCCGGGATTTGAGCCACTTTTTCAGGCCCATAGCCTAGGTCATTGCCCAAAATTGAATGACACCTTCAGAAAACAAAGATAACAAGGAAACAATGAGGCAACTGCAAATACTTGAACAATCCCTTGACTGAATCCCTACTAGCCATGACACACATTTCGTCAAACATATCACGAATATGTAATCTACAGGTGTAAATAACATATCTAAGCATAGGGGTCTCAGACTTAGCTGAGAATTTCTAAGAAGAATTTATGCCTCAATACATTATCTTCCATTTCATCCATTAGGTCATAGATACATTGTTCGTTCATGCACAAGTAAAAACATGTTACTGTCATAAAAAATATACATAACCAACATAATAGCAACATAAATACCAAGGAAATAACAACCATATGATCCACATATAACTAGTATAATAATCATAAAATAAAAAAGGAGAAATAACCTCATATTATTGATGCAAAAGCCAACTAGTTGTGGGAATTCCATGAACCACCTGACTGTAGACATGGCTGAGCCAAAACTCTCTTCAACAAGTCACCCCCGTGCCATATTCTAAGAATGATTGTGGGATCTCATAGAACACATCAATCAAAAACCATCCAGGGCTTCCAGAGGCCATCCACCTCAACCCATCAAACAATGATTCCACCTCAGGGTCAGATGTCATAAAACCATCATCAAATTGGTCTCTACCCAAACCTTCAAGGGCTCCAGATCGTTTGTTCCAACCAAGGCTTCTAGGACTAGTAACTCAACTCACAATTTTCATTGGGCTTCCAGAGTGTTTGTCCAGCTAGCGCTTCCAGGACTAGTAACTCAACCCACCAAGGGATTCTAGAGATTTTTTCCAATCAAGGCTTCTAGGACTAGTAACTCAACCCAAGCTATTATAGGGCTTCCAACATGTTTGTCCTACCAGGGCTTCCAGGAACTAATAACTCAACCCAAGCTAAAGGAAACATGATAAACAACCGAAACAAAACAAGGAAATAAACCCATAATCTCCATGGCTATCAAGGAAATGGCAAGGCTAGGAAATCCACTATCAATCTAGGAAATCCTCCATGACAGTGACAGATCATGACCAATAATCCACATGCATATGTCATGCATGCCAAAACTAGTGAAGAAAACATACATGCAACTTGGTACCTGCAAGCCAAATCGATTGTAGTTGTTAATCACGATGTCCTCTTGCATTTTCTTGCTCTTACATTACCTTCTTTCTCCAAAACTCCAAGTATACCACATTCTCCAAGAGTGCTCCAAGAAACTCTAAGTATGCTAAGAATGAGAGAGAGAGAGAGAGAGAGAATAGAGAGAGCTCCAAAACTGAACTGACCAAAGTCTGTGTACTCATCCTCATAAGCATTTTTATGAATGAGGCCTATATTTTCCTTCATTTCGTCCTCACATGCAACATGTGACCTTTCACCTCCCTTTTAGCCTAATTTCCATTATTTCCATAAATAAATGTGCCAAAATGGAATTTTCCTTTCCAAAGCCATAGCCATTTCCTTTGCCAATTTCCTTAGCCATATTAACCGAAATTAGCACCCACACTAGGATGTCTCACCCAAAGTTTAACTTGGAATAAGTGTCCCATCAACCGTATTTATTATTTTGCCTTTATTACATTTATTACATGAAATTTTCACCAGGGTTGTTATAGAACCCTCCCCTTTGGGGGAACACCATCCTCATTGTTCAACAACACCTATAGCCACAAGTTTGTTGTAAACAAAACATACTATCAATGGAGATTTATAACTTAGCTCGTTGTAGTATTTATAATGATCAACTTGCTGAGAAGCAAACCAACATGAAAACATGACAAACATAACATAATAATGACATGACACCCCTAGCACATATTGGAGATTTATAGCATATCTCATAGCAATATTGACATCCATATATATATGTACATATATGAAACATCACAAAACCATGTACCAAAACATACACAAAGAGATATGCCAAAACACAATACCAAAACTACTTTGCCTCAACTAGAAAACAATGAAGGATACATAGCACGCATCTAATTCGACATCTCCCATGTAGCTTCATTGGGCCCAAAATGCTACCATTGCACCTTAACCTGCTCGATTTCTCAGTTCTGTAGCATGAGCACATTTTTATAATATACACTAAGGCTTCAGCTAGTATTCTCCATCTAGTTCCACCTGCAATATAGGCTAGTCAATCACATTATCAACATCTTTAACATACTTCTTAAGAAATGACACATGGAAAACATCATGGACTTTCACTATCGGAGGCAGTGCAAGTCGATAGGCTACTGGCCCAATCCTCTCAATAATATTGAAGGGTCCACAAAACCGTGGTGCCAGCTTGGCACATGATCTAATCTGTAAGGAGCTCTTCTTTGGTTTGATGCACAAGTACACTTATTCCCCAACTTGGAACTCCTTGAACAACCTGTCCCAATCTGCATAACTCTTCGTCATATCCTATGTTGCCTTTAGAATTTTCTTGATTACTTTCATTTCCTCTTCCATGTCCACGTACATATACGATCCAATCAAAACCCTGTTAACTGGATCACTCCAACTGATGGGAGTATTGCAACTTTTCCCATACTATGCCTCAAACAGACTCATCCTCAAGGATTCTTGATACCCATTGTTGTAAGAGAACTCTACCAATGGAATATACTCTTCCCAATTTCATTGTTGATGCATCACATACATCCTCAATATGTCCTCCAATATCCTGTTGACCATCCCTGTCTATCCATCTATCTGTAGATGATAAGTTGTACTGAAGGCCAACTTTGTGCCCAAACCTACAAATAACTCCTTCCAAAACTTGGAGGTGAACTTTTGATCCCTATCTGACACAATATTCTTCGGAACACCATGAAATATGACCACTTCTATGATGAATACTTGTGTTGCATCGCTAGTTGAGAATGTAGACTTCACTGGAATGAAGTGTGCAACCTTTGTCAGCTTGCCCATAACAGCCATGATGGAATCATGTTGTCTCAATGTCCTAGGAAAACTTGTGATGAAGATCATGGAAATGACCTCCCATTTCCAATTTGGAATCGCAATCAGCTGTAGCAGTCCACCTGGATGCTTACGCTCTGCCTTCACACGCTAACAATTGAAACACCTAGCCACAATCTCTGCTACATCATTCTTTAGATTTGACCAATAATAAAACCTTTTAACTGTAGTCAATGTCTTATGATAATCTAGGTGACCCGAATATGGTTTCACATGAAACTCCATCAATATCACCTTCTTGAGTTCATTGTTATCTGACACATATATCTCCTCTTTGAATCTAACCAATCCATCTGTTGTAAGGTAATAGTTCACATCATGTGCACCTTCACATGTACCTATACCTATACATGTACTACTACGTGTACCTGTACCTGTACCACCACATGTACTACTACTTGTACCTATACCTGTACCACCACATGTACATGTACTTGTACTCTACTGCAACATGTGCATAATATCCATATACCTCACATCCTACTGACCTGCCTGCAATATCCTATCATGTAAGTATATCCCATAGGAGCTCATAGTTGCTAAGTGATTTACATGTATCCACATGCTAATAGCATTTGCCACACTGTTCTATTTACCTCTGATATACCTTATCTCAAAATTGAACTCACTGGTTTTGGGCAACCACCGAGCCTACCTACCATTCAGATTCGGTTGGTCAAATGGATACCGCAAACCATTGTGATCACTCATCAGTATAAACCTCATGTCCTGAAGATAGTGTCTCCACATCTTCAATGCATGTATGATCACTTCCAACTCAAGGTCATGTGTGGGGTAGTTTTTCTCGTGCTCATTCATTTTTCATGACTCATAGCATACCACATGTCCATCTTGCATAAGGACTCCTCCAAGTCCTTTCTTGCAAGCATTTTTGCATACTACAAACTCTTTGTCTGGATCTGCAATCTTTAACATTGGTGCATGTGTTAACAACTACTTGAGCTGCTCAAAACTAGCCTCACACTCCTCTGTCCATTCAAACTTCTTACCCTTTCTCTGCAATGATGTGATAGGATAAGCAATCTATGAAAAGTTCCCGATGAACCTCCTGTAATAGTCTTCTAGATCTACTGCAATTCTCTCCTTGGAGACAACATGTCCCAAGTAATGTACCTCATTTTGAAATAAACTGCACTTGCTAAGCTTCGCATACAACTTATGCTCTCTGAACAATATCAACACTGCTGCTAAATGCTCGACATGTTCTTCCTCATTTTTAGAATATACAAATATGTCATCAATGAACACAATAACAAACTTATCCAAATACAGACACAAAGCGTTATTTATCAAGAACATAAATGTAACTGGAGAATTAGTCAAACTGAATGGAACTAAAAAAAACTCATAATGCCCATACCTAGTTCGAAAGGCTATCTTGTAAATATCTTCCTCTTTGATGCATACCTGGTGGTATCCTAACCTCAAGTCGATCATCAAAAACATTGTTTCTCCCTTCAACCGATCGAACAAGTCATAATCCTTGATAATGAATACATGTTCTTGTTGGTCACTTTGTTCAACTGCCTATAGTCAATGCACAATCTAAAAGTACCATCTTTCTTCTTCAAAAATAATACTCGTGCACCCCAATGTGATACACTTCGCCTAATGTATCCCTTGTCCATCATTTCCTTCAACTGCAACATCAACTCTACAAACTTAGGTGTACTCATCCTGTAAGGTGATTTTGATGTCGGAGCTTCCCTTGGCACCAAATCAATAAAAAACCCTACCTCCCTATGAGGTGGCAACTCTAAAATGTCCTCAGGGAATACATCATGTAACTATTGTAGAACTAGGTACCTTCTCAAAACATCTACATCCTCAACCTCCTTACCTTTGTCACTAGAAATGTGCACTATGAATAACACACTCTCTTTCTTGCGACTATGCTTTGCCTACATAATTGTCACCATCCTAAGTGGTGTGGCTTTTTTCTTTCCCTGTAAGACTCTTGGTTCTCCATTGTCGTCCAAGCACTCAATGGCCTTGTCATAAAAATCCACATTGGTTCTATGAAGGTACAACCAATCCATGCCCAACAACATATTGTATGATCCCAATGGTAATACATTCAAACGTTTTACAGTAGGCATACCATTCAAATCAAATGCATAAGCTCTTACCCAATGGTGAACTCGCTTCTTTGTACTTGTAGCCAACAGCACTAACCAAGATTACGCATGAAATTCCTTACTAAAACCACACTTATCCACCAAGTTAGGACTAACATAGATATAATTAGATCCAGAGTCAATCAAAATAGAAATAACTTGATCAAAAAGCTTACCGTTCATCTCAATGATAGATGCCTGATGGTCTGCCTGTTTGTTATCCAATGTTGCATAGATCAGAGGAATGCTCTAACCAACATCCCCAATAGTTTGTACGTCCTATGCACTATATATCTGAGGCCTACCACCCTGATTCTATAGAAAATCTCTCCTGCGATGATCCTTGCCACAAGTCCAACACTGTATAGGATTCCAACCTGCATCCTTATTCTACTTCTTAAATTGAAATCCATGTCCTCTATCTGATGCATTGAACCTCTGAGATGGAACTACATTCTCTTTATTTCCTGTACCCTGAGGTCTTTCTCACTTATTGTCCCATTTTCCTTTGTTACTTGCATTACCTTTCCAGTCCATCTGAGTCTGAGATCTATGCTTTGATTGTTCATAGCAGTGCTTTAGCTTTCAAATGGCCTCATCCAATGATATAGGCTCATAGAATGCAATCGGTAATCCATGAATGAACCTCTAAAGCTTGGCCTTCTCCTCCTTCAGGTAAGGCACATACCTGAGTAGCTCCAAGAACCTGCTAGTGTACTCCTCATCTATCATCAATCCCATCTTTAGCTCATAGAATTCCTTGGCCCTGTCATCAAAGTATCTCTTCGACAGATACTTCTTCTTGAATAGTCTCTTGAACTCATTCCAAGTAAATTTCTCCTCATGAATACATTTGACATTCTTCACATCTTCCCACCAAATGTATGCTTTACCTTTGAGATTGAATGTAGCTACTATGGCTTTCATGTTCTCTAAATAATCATGTAACCTAAAGAACTTCCTCATGCCAAGAAACCATGCCTATGCATCCTATGATTTCTTCATCTCTCCATCAAAAGTAGGTGGCTTTTCTTTATTAAACTCATCTGGAAAGTATCCCTTATCACTCCTCATGTAAGGATGATAATGATGACAATCATAGTGCATATTTAAACTAGAACTAGAATAGTACCTATGTCCATCACCTCTCCTATCCGGAGTGTCCAACAATCTGCCATCTCTCACTATGTCATCTCTATTCAACCTGTGACCACCACGAGACCTACTACCATATGCCCCATTAGTTCTTTCCTCCTGCTCATGGATGATCCGACGTGATCCTTTTTGTTGCAAATATGACAAACTCTTAAGTGTCACTGCATTTAACTCTGCTTGTTTCTCTTGTGCCTGTATGATTCTATCATTGTCTGCCTTACAACTCCTTATTTATACCTTTAAGCTTCTCAATGTTTCTGCTAGATCAAAAGAATTCCCAACACCGTGCTGCTCATATGATCCATAGGGAGAGTCTTGGGAACTGTAGTCTACCATATTTTTAGTCATCTTTTGATTTTATTCCGGCAAGGTACATCATGTCAACTAAACCAAATCACAATGAACCAGCGTACCTTACCATAGTTTAGGGAGGATATCTCATCTACAAAATCAACCAATGAGTGTGATACATGTATAACATAGTCACAATAGAATATAGAAATATAACTCATAACCCTATAACCACCATTCTAGTTAGAGTCCAGTCACCAATGCATGACCATGTCAACCACACATACCATGACCTCATGCATGACAAGATCAACTGTACCAATGTACATGGACAATGCACAACAATAAGCGTAGATGATACACCAACATACATGCAGACAACACACAAGAATAAACATGGACCACACACAAGAATAGACACATATAATCAAGCATAAACAAATAATACTTGTAATAGCAGGTAGCAACATGTAACCAAGCATACACTCATGACAATGCACTCCACAACAAAAACATCAACTTCCACATGGTGACATCACTATAACCATGATCAACACCATGCAGATGCAACAAGCACATGGTATCACAACAAAAGACACACACACACAACAGACATGCATGCATGACCAACACACAACCCATTCAATCTGAGGGGTGAACCATGCTCTGATACCACTCTCTAACTCCCTCCTCCCACATCTACCCAAGTAACCGACGAACCGGGTTAAACATGTGATGAGAATTTACTATGATATGATTAGACCTCCTAAGTAATGTTAAGGAAGCAGAACCGACGGAAACACAGCATACATACCTTTAACATCGGCTATAGGACCCCTAAGAACCATCCCAACATTTCTCATAACTAGTCCCTGACTCCCATTAAGGTTTTAGACCACTTGATCCCTGGATGCTCCCATGCCATGGGCCTGACAACATCTAGGAGGCTATGGATCACGCTCTCATGAAAAGGCATGCCAACATCCAAGGACTATTTTTCTCAATGTTGTGCCAACATCCTCGAGATTTGAGCCACTTTTTCAGGCCCAGAGCCCAGGTCACTGCCCAGAATTGAATGACACCTTCATAACAGAAATATAACAACGAAAGAATGAGGCAAATGCAAATACTTGAACAAGACCTTGATTTTACCCCGACTAGCCATAACATTCATTTCGTCATACATCTCACGAATATGTAATCTATAGGTGTAAATAACATATGTAAGCATATGGGTCTCATAATTAGCTAATAATCGCTAAGAAGCATTGATACCTCAACACACTAGCTACCATTTCATCCATTAGGTCCATATGATCCACATATAACCAATATAATACTCATAAAATAACAAGGATAAATAACCTAATATTATTGATGCAAAGGCCAACCAATTGTGGGACTTCCACGAACCACTTGACCATAGACATGGCTGAGCCAAAACTCTCTTCAGCTAGTCACCCTCGTGCCATATTCCAAGCATGAATGTGGGATCTCATAGAACACATCAATCGAAAACCATCCAGGGCTTCCAAAGGCCATCCACATCAACCCATCAAACAATTATTCCACATCACGGTCGGACCTCACAAAACCATCATCAAATTGGTATCTACCCAATTCTTTCAGGGCTCCAGAGCATTTGTTCCAACCAAGGCTTTTAGGACTAGTAACTCAACTAGCAGTTGTTGTCGGGATTCAAGAGTGTTTGTCCAACTAGGGCTTCCAAGACTAGTGACTCAACCCACCAAGGGATTCCAAAGCGTTTTTCCATCCTAGGCTTCCAAGACTAGTAACTCAACCTAAGTTGTTACAGGGATTCTAGAGCGTTTGTCCAACCAGGGCTTCCAGGAACTAATAACTCAACCAAAGCTAAAGGAAACATGAGAACCAATCGAAACAAAACAAGGAAATAAACCCACAATCTCCATGGCTATCCAGGAAATGTCAAGGCTAGGAAATCCTTTGTCAATCCAGGCAATCCTCCATGCCAGACCAATAATCCACATGCATATTCCATGCATGCCAAAAATAGTGAGGAAAACGTACATCCAACTCAGTACCTGCAAGCCAAATATGCTATATTTTTTGATCTTGATGTCCTCTTGCGATTTCTTGCTCTTCCTTTTCCTTCTTTCTCCAAAACTCCAAGTATTCCACACTCACCAATATTCCTCCAAGAAACTCTAAGTATGTCAAGAATGAGAGAGAGAGAGAGAGCTCCAAAATTGAACTGACCAAAGTCTGTGTACTGATCCTCAGAAGCCTTCTTATGAATGAGGTCTCTATTTTCTTCATTTTCCATTACTTTCCTTCATTTTCCTCCTCACATGCAACCCGTGACCTTTCACCTCCCTTTTCTCCTAATTTCCATTATTTCCATAAATAAATGTGCCAAAAATTCCATTTTGCCTTTCCAAAGCCTTAGCCATTTCCTTTGCTAATTTACTTGGCCATATTAACCAAAATGAACACCCACACTAGGATGCCTCACCCAACATTCAACTTGGAATAAGTGTCCCATCAACCGTGGTTATTATTTTTCCTTTATCACTTTTATTACATGGAATTTTCACTACGGTTGTTACACGTTGAAACGTCACTTTGTGACACTTAGAATACAAGTTGCAACATGAGTGTCGACTGCAACCAGAAAGTACGCTAAGTTGTGGGAATGTGCGACTATTATCACCAAAAAATTGATCATCTAGCCTAATTTACTAGATGGATCGAAGTCCACCATGTAAAGCCAATTTTACCATAGTAAAATTGCTTTCACTGTGAGAAATTACTTAATAAACCACCTTTGTTAAGTAATTTATAGTTAAACCCATGAAGAATAATTAAATAAATCACTATTTATTTGATTTTCTTCTAGGAATAATTAATTAAACCATTGTTCAATTATTATTCCTTGTCATATTTGACCAAATCATGAAAAATAAACAGATAAATCATTAATTATCTTATTTTTCTCTAAGAATAATTAATTAATCAATAATTAGTTATTATTCATTGTCAAATTTGACTAAATCCATTAGGAATAATTAAATAAATCATTATTTGTTTATTATTCCTTAACAAACTTCTTGAGATGATAAATAAATCATTTATTTATTTATTATTTCTAAATAAAGTTTAAATACTTTTTCCCTCCTAACCAAATATAATAAAATATTCCAAGTGGTTATTCCAAGAATGGGGTTAATAATATTTTATTATTGCTCATTATTCAAGGATAACTCAATATTTTGTTATAAATAGAAGGGTTCTCCATTCATTATTCACTTTTGATTATTTTCATTGTTGCACTCACAGTTGTAACTCTTATTATTTTCATTGTCGCACACCATATTTTTGTTGGGTTTACACATTATAGAGGATAGAGACTCTACATAAGAAGAAGACGTTTGAGGATAGCCAAGAGCCCATCCCATAGAGGGGGATTGGTAACATTTACTTGTTCCCTTCACAGGTGTTATAATAAAACTATTATTTGTATATCTGGTTTCCATTAGATGATTGTAGTTATTACTATTTCTTTTTGTTGTTTAACTATGATTGTGGCATAGATCAGAATTTTGGCAAGTTTTGTTTCAATTAGTTGCTACAGATCTACAATGTTAAGCAGCCATTTATATTGTTGAGATTGTTTGTCATCTGCAATCTTAAGTGGGTTCTTTTCATACATCTTTGAGAAGAAAACACTATAACAACGACACATGCAGGAGTAGAAACAATAAAAAGTGACACTTGTGATAGTAAGAAAACATGAAAACGACACTTGCAAAAGCTCAATAATGTGAAAGAAACACATGCCACAATGAAGAAAATAGGAAAAGACACTTGTTAAAGTGAAATCAATAAAAAATGTCAGTGGCAAAAGTGAAAGCGACACTTGAAAAAACATAGGTGCATGAAAGTGATAGTTGAGAAAACTCACTGGAATAGTTGTACAATTGCGACCATAAGTGAGAAGGATACTGTCAATGGAGAGTACACATTGACTATCATCACAGGCCATGTATTGCATTTTCCTTGCAAACTGTGACGTCACTATCGATAGTGATTGCACAAGCCTTACTTTTAGGAGTTGGCAATGTCTATTTAAGCTCACATAGAAAGAAGTGTATTTATGAATTCATCATGAATTAAGCATGTATGAGCGAGTGAATTTGACACTTAAAATATGAGAAGGATACCTAAACACTTTGCAAAACATTAACCGACCATGAAGTGACTATGATTCACATGGAACGATAGATAGTAATATCCTTAGTAGGCTCCAAAATTCAAGTGTATGCAAAATTTTGCAGGGTGTTTTCCATAGCGATAACACAACCTTCAAACAAGGTAGAGATGGGTATAATTCATGTTATGATCATTCCCACATATATAAAAAAATATCTACATGATTCACTCTGCATTCCTCAAGTGCATGTATTTTTCTGCATTTTTGATCTGAATAAGAATAATAGTTTTTTGGTGCTAAGATCCTCCTCAAATTAGAAACAAAATGTTATTCATGTGCTTAAGGATTCATGAGTTTTGCAAGTGAAAAATGAGTTTTTATGTTAATTTTATGAGTAATTTAACATAAAATAGAAATTTAACAACAACATATAAATGTAGAGAACATCACCAAAAATACATCACAACAAGAACATGGTGAAGTATTTCACCCCTCCTGGGCTATGTCTCCCTGGTCTAGCTTCCAATGGCGTGTGCCTCTCTATTATGCTCAAACGTGTAAAAATATGTGTTTACAATGCTCAAATGCTTCTGAAACTTGCTCCAATGAGTCCAGAATGTCCAAAAATGGCTACCTAGCCTCTTTCTACACTCATTTTGGTTGAAAAATGGAGAAGTTATGACCTCTCCTAGTTTCTCCACTATTTGCTCTACAATTTGCCCAAAATCTAGCGCTGGTCCTCATTTTCGCCCCATATTCTGCTTATGGGCCACCAAATCCATCGAAATCTAGGCATGTTGTTGGATAGTTAATTTGGCCTTTGAGGCCTAAAACAGGGAAAATAGGGTCATATGGGGGGCCATGCACCTAGGGGCTAGCTCCCAGCGCTAGCCCCTCCCCTCCAACGGTGACAAAACCCTGGGACTTAAGGTAAGGTGTTCACATGGGCAGTTATATAACTGCGTGGGCTGCTAGTTTTCCCCGATAGTCAAGCTCCTGTGGGCATAACTATTGGTGGTTAAGCGTGAAGTGTTCACATGCTGGTGGTTAAGTCCGCGCCTACCCCAAACTTTCCAACGTTTAAACTTTAAGTATTGGGCATGAACTATATGGTTAAGAATCATTTGCTTGGTGCATTGGTAACAGTTCTATTTGTGTGTTGGGAGGTCGTGGGTTCGACCCCCGCTACCTCTGCCTGGTCTATGCAACTATTTTGGTGGCCTCTCGAGCTGCCATGTGGCAGCCTCCATCTGGACCACGTGTCAGCCCGTGGTTGGCCATCATTTCAACTAATGAAAAACCACGAATTTTGACAAGTACAAAGGTGCCACTTGGCATGATATAATTTGTTGAGAAATGATTTGATCAAGTCAACATCCACCCCAACTGCCCAGTTAGCGTCGCGTCAGTAGTATGGACTGCTGACTGTGTTGTCCCTTTTTTTTAAATTCGCCTATTTGGGAAAGTGAACAAAACTTGTTTCTGGAGTCATACGGATTCCGTTTTACGTAAAATGAGTTGTGACAGATTCAGGATGACGAGAACTAAATGTTCATTCAGGGTCGACACAAATCCGACAACTTTGAAATTTGAGCTATTTTTTTGAGCACCTGATCATTCCTCCCCACTGGAAGCCTTTTGGACCCCAAACGATCACTTTCAGTTGTCCAGCAAGTGAGGGTATAGTTCCCTCACCTTTCCAATCTTTGTCCATTTGGCCTTTGAAGGATTTGTTCCTTTGAGTCCCACTTGAAGGTAATCCACATTCCCTCATTTTGAAGACCTTGTTCTTTCATCAAGAATGGTGTCTTGCTATAGTTCATCAAGGTATTCAGGAGAAAAAGATTCCATGGAAGTAATTTGGAAATTTTATCCTTGATCTTCAATCAATGGGGGATCATACAACATTAAGTTCTCAACGTTGAAAACAACATAAATTTGCATATATGAAGGCAAATCCAACCTCAAGGCATTGTTACCAATCTTTTCCAGAATTCTGAATGGACCACATCTAATTGGTTTTAGCTTTTTACCTTCTCCTTGGAGCCTCTCTTTTCTAATGTGAAGCCAAATTTCATCACCGACTTGGAACTTGTGATCTACATGATGCTTGTCATGCCTTGCTTTGTACTTGGCTTGGCTATTTCCAAGTTGTTCTTGAACTCTTTGGTGTACCAAATGGATTCATTCAATGAACCTTATTGCTTTGTCTATGTCACTATGACCATCAATAGCAACATCTTTTCCAAAAATGAAATCCAAAGGAGACTTAGGAAAGTATCCCAAACATGCCTCAAATGGCGATGTTTGGGTTGAAGAGTGCTTGGCCCAGTTGTAAGCATGCTGAATATAGTGCAAATGTTCATCCCACAAATTAGGGTGCTTGCTACAATACCCACGAAGATGTATCATTGTCATGTTCACCACCTTTGTTTGACCATATTTTTGCGAATGAAATGATGTACACTTTTCAATTTGGTGTCCATGAATCCCCACAAGCTTGACCAAAAATTCCCAACAAAGCGAGAATCTTGATCACTAACAATGGATGTGGGCAATCCAAAATGCACCCATACATTCTGAAAGAATAAATGAGTAGTTTGTTCAGTTGTAACTTGCTTTTTACATGGCATCAAAATACACATTTTGTTGAACCTATCCATAACTACATACAAATAATCATGACCTCTTTTTGACAATGGAAGACCTCCTACAAAATCCATAGAAACACTCTCCCACGGTCGTGAAGGAACCGGAAGTGGTGTGTACAATCCTAACTTCCTATTGCTAGGCTTACTGACTGCACATAATGAACATCCTTTAATAAAACGTGACACACTTTCAAGCATATGAGGCCAATAACAATACCTTTGTAGATGTGCCATCGTCTTACTTACACTGAAATGACCAGCAATAAGAGAAGTATGTGCCTCTCTTATGATGTTGACTCTTTCTCCCTGTGGAAAACAGAGCTTGCTAAGATGGTACAAAAAGTTATCATGCAAATGATAATCCAATTCCTCTACTTGGTTACCTTGACTCAAGCTTACATAAACATCGTGAAATTCATTGTCTAATGCATATTGATCAATATAACTTTCATGCAAAACATAATTATGCTTGAGTAAAGTAGTTGCATTAACAATAGGCCTAGAACTCATATTAACAACTTTACTGTAGATACCTTTCTTATACCTGATTACCAAGTTGAATTGTTGAAGAAAACCCATCCATCGGAAGTGCCTTGATTGCTGGAACTTTGATTGAGATTGCAAGTATTACAATGATTGATGATCATTGTGAATAATTGTTTCCTTACCCATCAAGTAGTGTTTCCACTTTTTCACACTTTGCACCAATGCATACAATTCCTTGTCATATGTAGGATAGTTAATCACTACACCACTGAAAGTTTCTGAATGAAAACAGATACACTTACTATGTTGCATGAGGACTGCACCCATGGTGCAATCACTAGCATCAGTCTGAAACTCAAATGATTGTCTCAAGTCTGGAAGTGCAAGTACTGGAGATAAACCGATCTTTTCCCTCAATGCATCAAAGGCCTTTTTTTGTTTTCCTCCCCACTAAAAGACCTTTTTCACACTTGTCAATGCATGCAAAGGAGTTGCAATAGAAGAAAAGCTAGCAATGAATTCACTCCAATATTGGGCTGCTCCCAAAAAAATTCTTACCTCGGTAACTATTTTGGGCATTGGCCAATTCAAAATGACATCAACCTTGGAGGGATCAATTTTCTAATCACCTCCTCCAACAATATGACCCAAGTAAACTAAAGAAGTTTTTCCAAACTCACACTTTGACATCTTAAGATACAATTGTTCTTTCTTTAAGACATCAAGTACTTTTCTCACATGCATGACATATTCATCATGATTTTTACTGAAAATTAAGATGTCATATAAGTAGACTATAACAAACTCATCAAGAAATGGCCTCAACACATCATTCATCACACGCATGAGTGTAGCAGGAGCATTACATAAACCAAAAGGAATAACTAGCCATTCAAAGAAACCTTGTTTTGTTTGGAAAGTTGTCTTCCAAATGTCTCATTCAGCAATTCTAATTTGATGGTAGCCACTCCTTAAATCCAACTTAGTAAAATACTTTGCTTCATTCAATTGATCAAGTAAATCATCTATTCTAGGTAGTGGGTAACGTTTCTTTACCGTAATTTTGTTCAATGCACAGAAGTCCACACACATGCGCCATGTTCCATCCTTCTTTGGCACCAAGACAATAGGTGAACCACATGGCAAGGAAGATGGCCTGATGATCCCTTTATCAAACAACTCTTGAATTTTCCTTTTAATTTCTTCACTTTCCATCACTGACATCCTGTACATGCCAATGTTAGGAAGAGGACAATCCTGTTGCAACTATATCTCATGTTTGATTCCTCTCTTGGGAGGTAATCCTTTTGGTTCCTAAAACATCTCACCATATTTGTTAACTACATCAACCAATTCAGATTTAAATTTTGAATCACAACCTTTAAAAACTTCATTATCAACATCATTATTGGGTTTGATCATTAGAAGCACAAAATTGTTGCTTAAATTCACTAGTCTTTTCATCGGCCCCGCAATAACAAGTGAAAGATTTAGTTTCTTGCTATGAGATCTCACAATATATTCTACTCCATCTTTGAACAAATGGTATTTGTTTTCATGTCTATGGAAGATATATTTTCTGGCATAGATGTATGGGTTGCCCAAAACTATGCCACATATGTCTAATGGCACAACATCAAGCTCCACTTCATCTATGAATTTTGCAGTAACGGAGAATTTTAGTTTACACTTTCTAGTAACTTGCAATTGTGCATTGTCACACACCATACAAAATTTTATGGGCTAACATTTGTAAGTAGGTTAATTTTCCATGTTTTTTCCAAAAAAATGATTCGTTAATTTTGCATTTTTATAAAAATGATTTGCCCAAATTTTATAGTATAAAATTGTTTTACCTTTAAAATCGCCAAAATTTTATATAGAGACTATATAAAATTATTAGAAATTTGAATAATTTTACAAAAGCATTGCCAAATTTTCTACAAATTGCATATTATGTACTAGTGAGATTCGCGAAGATTTCTAAACTTTAAACAAATTTCCATCCTTAAAATTTTCCCTATCACACACCCATCCAAGTGGATATGGTTTATGATGTGGAATCGTTTCCAAGTTTAAACTTTTGACAATGTTTTCAGAGATAAGATTGGCTTGAGATCCACTGTCGAAAAGTGTATCAATTTTGTTATGTTGTGAGATCACCCGTATGTGAAAAATTTATATCCCCTTCTTTTCGTTTGGAGTTTCATTGTGTGAATTTGAAGTACTAGTGCTAGATGGATTCTTTTCCTTTTATATCCATGGTTGTAATTTTAGTTTCATCACCTGAATTAGATCCCAAATCCCGTTGAGTGGTTGCAGTTGTCTTTTATTTTCCCTTGTTGTTGACCTTTTTTGGTTTCATTTCAGGATGAAGCTTCCAAAAATGAGCTTCATCGTGACCTTTGGAACAATGTTTTCATGTTAATTTGTCTCCTTCCTTCTTGATAGATGCATTTTTCTTTCCCTTCCCTTTGAAACCCTTTTCTTTTCCTTTACCCTAAAATGGCTTTTACTACCTTCTTCTGGAGTGTTTTTCCCTCTTGCCTCAAGATGAGCTGCTTGCACACACACATCATCTAGATTATTGGGATTAAACATTAAGATAGTATTCCTAAGGTAACTATGTAAACCCCCTATGTACTTCAGCAATATATCTTGTGATTGCAAATCTACACCTAACATTAGAGACCTTTTTCTAAATTCTTGGGCGTAATCTTGCACATTTTGACCTTTAAGTTGTTTAAAGTTATGCCAATTCATGATGGCTTTCTGCATATATGCTAGAGGGTAGAATTTTCTTTTCATTGCAACAATGAAATTAGACTAATAAATTGAGATCTTACTGTGTTTTTTTATCTCCTCTTGTGTCTTTCATTCCCACCATACTAGTGTTGCACCCTCCATTCTCAAGGAAGGTAATTGAATCTTTATTTCATCCTCTTGAAGGTTTTGAATTCTAAAATAGACCTCCAAATGATGAATCCAATTATCAAGATTCTCTACATTCACTTCACCATTATACATGGGCAGCTCAAATTTAACATCAAGTTTTAGTAAGGGTGATTTACCAGTTCCTTTTGAGGTATGTTGATGAGTATGAGTAAGGGTTGTGTTAGTGGAATAGGGTGAAGATGACTGTGAAGAAGAAGATGAATAAGATGGTGGAGAGGGTGGAGATTTACCTCCATTTCCATTACCTCCTCCTGAAGAACCTTCTCCTTTGGGGGGTTTGGAGCTTTCACCCTGAAACCTGGTATTCCTCTCTTCATAGAGGACTTCACGATTTCTGTCATATCAAAGAAAGCCTTCCTGAAGACCTTCTCATATTCTGTCATATTTGTAGGTTCTCCTTCATGGTATATGCTCACTGGAGTCTCAGCTACAACTTGAGGATGAATTGGTGTTGGAGATTGTGGCAACCTTTCCCTCCTTCCCCTTGGCCCAACTTCTGGGCTTCCAACCAGCTTCCCTTCTCCTCTTTTGAGTTTTAACCTTGTAAGCATGGCATAAACTTGCAAACAGTTAAATCCTTCTTGCACAAAGAAAACCTAGTGCTCTGATACCAAAATGATCTGATTAAGAATATTAGTTTTTTTGTGCTAAGATCCTCCTTAGATTAGAAACAAAATTTTATTCATGTGCTTAAGGATTCATGAGTTTTGCAAGTGAAAAAATATCTTTTATGATAATTTTATGAGCAATTTAACATAAAATAGAAACTGAACAACAACATATAAATGTACAGAACATCACCAAAAACACATCACAACAAGAACATGACGGAGTTCATCCCTACTGGGCTATGTCTCTTTGGTCCAACTTCCAATGGCTTGGGCCTATCTATTATGCTCAAATTTGTAAAAATATGTGTTTACAATGCTAAAATGCTTTTGAAACTTGCTCCAACGAGTCCAAAATGTCCAAAAATGGCTACCTAGCCTCTTTCTGCACCCAATTTGGTCGAAAACTGGAGAAGTTATGATCTCTCCTAGTTTTGCCAGTATTTGCTCTACAATTTGCCCAAAATCCAGCACCGCCCCTCATTTTCGCCCCATTTTCTGCTAACAGGCCACCAAATCTGCCGAAATCTTGGCAGATTTGTTAGATAGTTAATTTGGTTTCCAAGGCCTAAAACGTGGAAAATAGGGTCATATGGGGGGCTATGCGCCCAAGGGCTAGCCCCACGGCGTTGGCCCCTCCCCTCCGGCGGTCACAAAACCCTATCGATTAAGGTAAGGTGTTCACATGGGCGTTATATAACCGTGTGGGCTGGCGATTTTCCCTGGCGGTCAAGCTCCTGCGTACATAACTGCTGGCGGTTAAGAATGAAGCGTTCACATGCTAGCGGTTAAGTTTGTGCCATCCCCAAAATTGATGAAATTTAAACTTTAAGTATTGGGCACGAACTATTTGGTTAAGAATCATTTTCTTGGTGCATTGCTAATGGCTCTATTTTTGTGTTGGGAGGTCGTGGGTTTGACTCCCGCTGCCTCCGCCTGGTCTATGCAACAATTTTGGTGGCCTCCCTGGCTGCCACATGGTGGGCTCCCAGGATGCCACGTGGCGGCCTCCGACTGGGCCACGTTTCAGCCCGTGATTGCCCATCATTTCAACCAATGAAAGACCATGAATTTCATCCATCACAAAGGTTCCACTTGGCACGATATAATTCATGGAGAAATGATTTGACCAAGTAAACGTCCACCTCACCTACGCAGTCAGCGCCACGTAAGTAGTATGGACTGCTGACTGGGCTATCCTCTCTTTTTTTTTAATCCCTTGTTTGGGAAAGTGAACATAAATTGTTTCTGGATTCATACGTATTATGTTTCTTGCGAAACGAGTTGCGCCAAATTCAGGATGATGAGCACTACGCGGTCGTCCAGGTTCCACACCAATCCGACAACTTTGAAATTTGAGCTATTTTTTTGAACGCCTGATCAATTTTAGATAGAATATATCGAAATATTCTTCTACTCCCTCCTCCATCTTCTTATACTTCAGTAAATCCAACTGAGAACCCAAGGAACTGAGCAAGTTAATTTTGAAGTTTTCCAAAAATTTCCCTAACTCAGATTTGGTGACTCCTTTTGTAGTAGCCTTAGTATTTCTTGCCATCATTTCTTGTGGTCCCTTTCTTTCTTTAAATGATCCTTGCGTATATCTTTGGTAGAGTTCTATGATATAGTCATATTCTAGTTGAGAAACATCTCCTCCACCCATCAAGTTGAGGAGATCCATGCCCTCGTATTGAATTCCTTATAACAACAAAACTCGGCATGTATTGGGGGCTAAGTCTTCTTGCCTTGCTTTTTGAAAGTTGTAATTAAGTCTCTCAACATAGTATTCAAGGCTCTCATATTCATCTTGGGTCATTCTAAATAATTCCTCCCTTCTTTCCTTGGCTTTACAATATTCTTGGTATTTTGTTAATAATTTTTGCTTCATCTGCTCCCGTGAACCGATGTTACCTTGGTTGAGGCCCATGAACCAGCTTAATGCTACATTTTTCAATGTATCAAGGAATAAATTAATATTTTGAGTGTTAGTCACATAATCGTAGCTTTGAAAAAGGACATCAAACTCAAAAGGGAAGGTATCAAAATCTTTCTTAGATAGACCATGAAATTCGGTAATGTTGAATGAGGGATATTCTTCATTTTCGCATCCAAGTTCATTTCTATGATGGGGAATCTGAAGGATTCAAATTCTTCTTTGAGAGGCTGATGTGCCATATTTTCTAAGGGTATATATTATGCTTTTGAGGGTGCCTTTGGAGATTTTGGAAAGATCATGCTTTTGGTGATGGTACTGCTCCTCAAAAAGACATTGTTCACTTTCTAGAGGGTTCTAATCACTGAACTAATTTTTAGGAAGGTATTTTTCATTCTTAGGAGAGATTCGCCTAATGAACTAGATATTTCTATTATAAAAAATTAAATCTTTTATTGTATTAGAGATCTACTCAGCTCCGAATTTTTTTACAGTAATTTGTACAATGGAAGTAGAAGGTCTAGGAATTTTCTAGGCTTCAGAGCTTGTTGTTGGTGTCAAGTAATTTGACTGACCTTGTTCCTTTCCCTCTTGTGAATGTCCCATAGTGTTAGTATGGGGGGCGTTCTTGATAAATATATCAAATTGGTCTCTACTCCTAGGAATATAACAAGTCATACCAAAAGATAAAATGTCAAAATGATAATGTCTTGAAAATTTGAAAATCAACAAATAAATTCACATAAAATTTGACACAAATTTATTGTACTATTGATAGTTACCCTACAACGACATTAAAAATCATAATCTTCTCAATTACTTCTAATTATCTTAGTGATAAATTGATGAATGGTGCATCTAAGTTTTCAATATGAGGTTTGTTTGGAACTTGCGAATTACCATGCACAATCTATGATAGTGCAATCTGTTATGTGTCATGAAGTTGTAGTAATATGATGGTTGTCATAGTACACGATAGAGATGCTTTCACAAGTCACTAATATAGTGAAACACACCACACTTAGAAGAAATAGAGCACACTTGCAGGAAAGTAAATTGTTAGAAAAGTAAATCACACTTGTAGAAAATGAAACAGACCAATTACTAAAAATGACGTTTTACACTACATTGAAAATTTTATGGGCTAATATTCATAGGTGGGCTAATTTTCCATTGTTTTTCTAAAAACAAGATTCACTAATTTACATTAAACAAAATGATTCACCCAAATTTTATAGTATCAAACTATCTCACCTTAAAAATCGTTAAAATTTTATAGAGAATATATAAAATTATTATATATTTGAAATTTTTATAAAAATATCACCAAACATTTTATAGTTTTCATATTAGGTACTAGGAATATTTTCTAGGCTTTTTAAACTATTAGATAAATTTCCCCTATTCTAGTATAATGATATTCTTGGTTTTTTGTAACAAAGATGTAATGACATGTTCCCAAGATTCAATGTGTGATAAGAAAACAACCCATAAACAATATTCAAATATGACACAATTCTCAATTGCAAGATATTACTGAAAATAGAGTAAAAGTAAGTGTGGTCGATGCTACAACACCCTCAAAAAAATTGGGCACCAAATTTCGGAGCCTACCTTGGTCTTGTATATTGTCGTCGCAAACATCAAAATCTATTGTATGTGTTTTGGTCCATTTTGCAAGAAAATAAAAATGTCGTATTTTCACATGTTAAGTGTCGCACAATGTATATGAGATTTTTTTGGTAGTTTCAAGGGGTTACCTTTGTGTAAATGAGCTGATCTTACAATGTAAACATCTTCTGCACTCATTTCCGAAGTTGTAAGGCTTATCACACAATTGTCATCGCAGTCATTGAGACGTGTATCGTTTGTGCCACACTTATCATAAGTCGTCACAAAGTTGTCGCAGTGAAAGAAATATGTTGTTCATGTGTCCTAGATGATATGTGTTGTTGTGTCATCAATTTTTCTAAGTGTGTGATCACAATCGAGTCATATCAATGCTCACATTTGCTTCAACGATCCCACACTTAGCCAAATTCAGAAAACTTTCAAGCAACTTAGCCTCATGTGGGCCTCCTGAGCTGTACATTGCGCAGTCCCAGCCCTCTAACTGCAACTATGCCTCTTGACATTGCGTAATCCATAGTTCCCACCTCCCAAGACTGCACACTACGTAGTCTCAGTGCCCAATCTTGGACCTTGGCCTCCAAAACTACACAATTCAACCCTCCATCTTGGTCTCAACTGCGCATTGTGTAGTCTCACACCTAAAGCATGGCCCTTTATCTCATTAACTGCACACAATTACGCAGTCACCCAGCCTCCCTTACCATCTAGAATTGTGCAACAGCCTGAATCAGTTCTCAACCCCTCAGCTTGGCACATTGAGCTCCCAAACTATGAAATTTTCTTCCTTAGTCCATCTTGGATTGCACATTGTGCAGTATCAAGGCTCAAGCTTCACCCCTAATTGCTTGAGTTGTCCAATTGCAGGTCACTGAGCCTCTCCCTCAACTTACAACCCACTTTCATCTCAGTCAATGGATCAACGTGCATCATCTTAAACTATGGGTTTATCAGACTAATGTCGTCTTGTCACGAGTGAATTTCATATGCAGGTACTTCATCAGTCCATGACATGAGGATGAAGAAGTAAATGGAGAAGGGAAACATGTTGAAATACATCTCTGTAGTTTATTATGCAAGATGATCAATCAAGAGAAAGAAAATGGACACTAGTTTGCGACCGCAACTCAAGACCTAATATCACTAAGACTCCTTACCTCTAAGCCATATGGAGGTGGATAGAAGAGCATTCCTAAGAAGACACATAACAAGGAGCAGCAATAGTGGATTGACATTTCCATGTCATCAAGAAGTCCATGTCAACAGTGTCATGTCATGTCATGTCATTAGTCATAATATGTCACATTATTATTATGGATTATGTAATTTATTATTCAAAAATGTATTGTAAAGTGGAAGTCCAAAGGACATGTACAGAATATGAAGAGTCATGAAAAGTCGAAAAGTCATAGGAAGTCAAATAGTCATGAGTGTAGTAAAAGAGTCACAAGTGAGGTGAAACGTCACCCCATTGTTATATATACACCCTCATTGTATGAGAAAAGGACTTTTCACCTTGGCTCCTCCCACAAGGCATTAGAGAGACAAGCTAGTTCTTTTGAGGAGCAAGTGGTGGATCTAACACTGTACAATTGGAGCTAGTGGTGTTCGATGTATACATGTGTCTTGGGAATTTTACTTAATATATGAAGCCTGATGGTCAGCACATTCTTCATACATGGATTATGAATGCTTGTAAGACTATTCTGTGAATTTTTATGGTTCATGTTTGTTTTCACTTGTACTAAATTAGTTGCATTATTTCGGTTATTTTAGTGCTTATCATATTGAGAATATGTTGTAATGGTTTTAATCCTCGTCGCATCTTTGTGGACTATTATAGGTTTTAACCCCATATAGAAATTACCTGCATATGAATTCTAAAACACAGAAAATAAACAATGCGAGACCATAACACGTAAAGCACATATACACAGAGATTTTCCCCTGGATCCCAAAACCAGGATTATTAGCTTGATTTTTCATTATGTTCCTTTCAATGTTACAATACATATTTATACATGCCGAAGCATCCAATACCATGGACCGAAAACCATCGCATCCAAAACCATGGACTGAAAACCATGTGCGAAAACCATGCACAAAACCATAGTTAGGTCCACCCAACCTAATATAGGGTCCAAAAAAAATAAAAATTCCCCCGGGCGCTGCCCCGAACCCTGTAGAGGGGGGCTACCCATCCCCCTCAAACTCCCTAGACAAGGGGGGCCACCACCCACCCTGTGACCCCCCCGCTACGCAATCGGCACAACGAAGGGGGGGCTCTGCCCCCCCTCTAACCCCCCGGTTAACTACATGGGCTAGTCGTGGAAAGAATGTAACACAACCCAACATTCTCCCACTTGTTGTTTTCTTTCCATAGGGGGCTATTGGAGAGCTTAGTCATTTATCCAGTCCTGAAACGCCAATTATTTCTCTACACCAAGAGAACTTCTCAGAGCTAACAAATTTTGTTAATGCACTTGCAATATTCTTCAAAGTGTCCACCTTTACCAGCAACACCTTTTTTTCTTCTATCATATCCCTCACAAAGTGATACTCAACATCAATGTGCTTTGTCTTTGAAATGATAAGCAGGGTTTTTTGCCAAGAAAATTACACTTTGGCTATCACATTCTATCCTTATAGCTCCTTGTACTAACCCCATACTTGAACACAATCTCTGCAACCAAACGGCTTCCTTGCTTGCATGAGTGGTTGCCATGTATTCTGCCTTTGTAGTTGATAGTGCCACTACAGATTGTTTCTTACTCATCTAACTGACTGCACCTCCAAACATGTTAAACACATACCCACTTGTAGATCTTATCTGATCCAGATCTCCAGCCCAGTCCGCATCAACAAAGCCACAGATATCAAAAACTCTATCCAATCTTGGTCTTCCTTGGTAGCACAAACCATAATCACTAGTGCCACACAAATACCTGAAGACCCACTTCACTGTTGTTCAATGCTCCTTCCCTGGTTTTGATATAAATCTGCTCAATACTCCCACTGCATGTGCAATGTTTGGTCTAGTACAGGCCATCACATACATCAGGCTACCGACTGCACTTGTATATGGAACACAGGACATGTCCTCTTCCTCTTCTTGTGTCTTGGGGCACTATTCAGCAGATAACTTTACACCTACAGGGATAGGAACCTTCACCGGTTTACTATCCTGCATATTAAACCTCTGCAGTATTGTCTCGACATGCTTCCTCTGGTTTAACCAAAGCTTCCTCTTTGCCCGATCTCTTTTAATTTCCATTCCCAAAATATAGTTTGCAGCACCAAGATATTTCATGTCGAATTTGGAGGACAATTGGGTCTTCAAATCCTGGATAATTTCTTTGTCATTTCCAACCAGCAACATATCATCCACATACAAGACCAGATAAATAACACGATCACCAATTAATTTAAAATATACACAGTGATCTGCTTTGCTTTTGGTGAAGCCAAGTCCCTGTATAAATGTATCAAATTTCTAATACCACATCCTTAGTGACTATTTTAACCCATATAGAGACTTCTTTAACTTGCATACCAGTTCTTTCTTACCCTTCACCACAAAGCCTTCAGGTTGCTTCATGTAGATCTCCTCTTCTAGATTCCTATGAAGAAATGATATCTTCACATCCATCTGTTCAACCTCAAAATCAAAAGCAGCAACGATAGATAAAAGTAATCTAATAGAAGCTACCTTGGAAATAGGAGAAAAAATATCACCAAAATCAATTCTCGGCACCTGGGAATAACCTTTTGCTACCAACTGAGCTTTGTATTTCTCCACCTTTCCTTCTGCATTTGTCTTCTTCTTAAACACCCATTTTCTACCAATGGGTTTCCTTCCAGCTGGCAACTCCACCAGATCCCAAGCCTCATTTTTGTGCAAAGATGCCGTTTCATCAACCATGGCATCTTTCCATAGTTTTCCATCCTCTGAATCTATTGCTTCCTTCACAATTCTGGGATCATCATCAGTAATAGATAAAGAAAAATTTGAATAGAAAGTAGATGGACTATACCTTTCTGGCTACCTTCTTTCTCGAACTGATCTTCTCACACCCGGAGTTTGTGGCTCTTCATCTTCTGATTCCTCCTCTACTATAGAGTCTGATTCTTCCTCCTTAAGCTCAAACTCTATCTTCTCAGATTCCTTTGATGGGACTTCATGTTCAATAACATCTTTCACCTCTCTGAACACCACATCTCGGCTGTACACAACCTTCCTTGTTACTCAATTCCAAAGCTTATAACCCTTTAAACCATACTTATACCCAATAAATATGCACTTTTCAGATTTACTATCCAACTTGGTTCTTTTCTCCTTTGGAACATGTACATATGCATCACATCTAAATTTCCTCAAATGTGAAAGAGAGGGTTTCTTACCAGTCAGTACCTCTTGTGGAGTCTTATCCTCCAACGCTGATGAAGGTGATCTGTTGACCAGGTAACATGTTGTCTCCACCGCCTCTGCCCAGAATTCTTGTCCTAACCCGACACCACTAAGCATGCTTCTTGCCCTTTCCATCATTGTCTTGTTCATTCTTTCTGCAACTCCATTTTGCTCAGGTGTGTATGGAGTAGTCTTCTACATGCTATACCACAGTTCTTACAGAATTCTTCAAATTCCTTACTGCAAAACTCTCCACCGTTATCTGACCTCAACACCTTTATTTTCTTCTCTGTTTGGTTTTCCACCAGAGCCTTAAATTCTTTAAACCTGTCAAAGACTTCAAATTTCTTCTTAAGGAAATGTATCCATGTATTCCTTAAGAAGTCATCTATGAATGATACATAGTACACATACTTACCCAATGATCAAACCTTCACAGGTCCAAACACATCATTGTGCACAAGCTCTAATATCTATTTCGCCCTCTTACCACCAGACGGGAAACTCACCTGATTCTGCTTCCCATATACACAATTCTCACGGAAATAAAAATCCAGAGAACTATTACTCATACCTTCTACCATACTTTTACCATGAAGTATTCGAAGGCCTTTCTCTCCAATATGTCCAAGCCTTTGATGCCACAACATGGTCTTCTCTCCAGAGACCACTAGATTTTCTGCTCCACTTTCAAGAACCACAGAACTATTGCACCCATAAACAAAAATGCTACTTTGTATCTTGTACAGAGTTCCAATATTAACTCCCCGCATCAATACCAATGCTCCACAAACCATCTTGCAGGTAACCTTCTCGAACACTGTTTTTACACCTGCATCATCCAGCTTGCTTACGGTAATCAGATTTCTGGCCAATGCAGGAATATGCAGAACACCTGGAAGTGTTCTAACCCTTCCACCTTGCAACTTCAACTTTAATTTTCCGCGACCAACGATTCTAGCCTTCCTGTCATCGCCCAAGAAGACATCATCACCATTATATTTCTCATACTCGCAGAACCAATCTCTATGGGGAGTGAAGTGAAAGGATGCACCTTAGTCAATCAACTATGCCTCATGATCTACATGTGTACTTGAAGAAACCAAGTACACATTCCCATATTCATCTGAAGTGGTTTTCACCTCTGTAAAAAGAGCATCATCATATCCCTTTCCTTTGTTAGGAGCCTTAGATTTACAGTCCCTTTTGTAGTGCCTTTCCTTTCCGCATTTCCAACACACCACCTTTTTAGGTTTTCCTGGAGATTTAGATCTCCCACTTGATGACTTATTTTTGTTTCTTTTCTGGGACCGTCCTCGTACAGATAAGGCATCACCATGCTGGCTCTCCATATTTTTCCGTATCATCTCTTTCGTCAACAAGGATGAGACTATTTCATCAAACTGCAAGGCAGTTGCATTGCTACCTATTGCAATAACTAGAATATCCCACGAATCTGGTAAATAACACAACAAACTGATGCACTTACCTTCATCTAAAATTTTAATAATAATAGGTAATAATTGACTTAGCACAATATTAAATGCGTTCATATGTTCTGTCACCGAGCCTCCATCTTTCATCCTCAGGTTATACAACTTTTTCTATAGAAACAATTTATTCACCAGAGACTTAGATTGGTACAAAGTCCCTAACTTTTCCCACAAAGCCTTCGTCGTAGCTTCCCTTGATACATTTAGCAATACTGAATTTGAGACGCATAATTGCATTGTGCTCTTAGCCTTCCGATCCAACTTCTTCCATTCTTCATTGGACACTCTCGTTGGTTTAGTACCCGGGTCTACTACGATCCACTGATCTTTATCCACCAACAGATCCTCCATATTGATCTTCCATAACTCAAGACTCTGACCATTAAATTTCTTGATCTCTATCTTTCCGCTGCTCACCATCTTCTTTCACCACCAGAATCGATCCCGCAGATCTCCCACTGAACAGGGTCTACCACAGGCCTGATTGAAACCCCTCAACAACAAAGGCGTCCCCTTGAAGCCAAAAAAACTCTGATACCAAATGTAGGTTTTAACCCCGTACAAAAATTACCTGCATACGAATTCTAAAACACAGAAAATAAACAATGTGAGAGCATAACATATATACATAGAGATTTTCCCGTGGATCCCAAAACCAGGACTACCAGCTTGATTTTTCATTATGTTCCTTTTAATGTTACGATACATATTTATACATGTCGAAGCATCCAATACCATGAACCGAAAACCATCGCGTCCAAAACCATGGATTGAAAACCATGTGTGAAAACCATGCACAAAACCATAGGTAGGTCCACCCAACCTAATATAGGGTCCAAAAAAAAAATCCAGGTGCGCTGCCCCGGACCCCGTAGAGGGGGACTACCTGCCCCCCTCAAATCCCCTTGACAGGGGGGGCTGCCACCCCCCTTGTGACCCCCCTGTTGTGCAATCAACGCAACAAAGGGGGGCTCTGCCCACCCTCACCCCCTGGTTAACTACGTCGGCTAGTCGCGGAAAGAATATAACACAACCCAACAACTATTCCACTAGGTGTTAGATGGATAGCTCTCATTGGTGTGTGTTTCTATCAGAGTGGTACTATTACCTCTCTCCTAGAGGCTCACCCTCTCTTCCCTCTGCAGTAGAAGAACCTTGACACACCTACAACTGAAAAATAACCAAGCAAACTTACTTTCTTTTCAAAGGCACACATATGTTCCTCTCTCTTGCTGACAGTTAGGGCCAAGGAAAATCTTTAAGAAACCGGCAACCGGTTCATATTCCGGATGGGTTTCCTATCCCAAATGGTGTGAAGTATAATTGGGACCACATATTGGGGAGACCCCTTGAATGTTGGCAGGTCCAGAACCATCAAAACGTTTGGCGCTAGAAGGAGGGAAGACAACCTTTTATGGATGATAACCCCACCCACCCTAATCCTACGTCCTTTGGTCAAGGTAGCAATATTTCCAGCACCTCCCCTGCTCATATTCTTGAAGTTGGCAAATCTTCTCAGCCCAGTCTTGAACAAACTTGTAAAATCTCTTACGAGCACATTTAGGCCATCTGACCTGTAACTCGTAAGTTTGCAAAGGCTATTGGACTAATTCCTAGAGTACAAACTGCCTTATTTTACAAAGAAGAATGCGACCACTCCTATCGAGATAATGGTTTCGAAAGTTGAAGATATGGTTCTCGCCATGCTAGAAGGAGGGAAGCCAACTTTTTATCGCTGATAACCCCACCCACCCTAATCCTATGTCTTTTGGTCAAGGTAGCAATATTTCCAACACCTCCCCTGCTCATATTCCTGAATTTGACGGATCTTCTCATCCCGGTCTTGAACAAACCTGTAAAATCTCTTACGAGCACATTCAGGCCATCCGACCTATAACCCGTAATTTTGCAAAGGCTATTGGACTAATCCCTAGAGTACACAGTTTGCCTTATTTTACAAAGAAGAACACAACCACTCCTATCGAGATAGTGGTTTTGAGAGTCGAAGATATGGTTCTCACCACTATTGATGATATTTTTTTGTATGATTAGTTTTGTTGTGCTAATAACAATTACATATTTATAAACATGTGCTTGCTTCTTGCTTTTTGTGCTAAGGTTTCCTTAGTTGTTGGTGCTTAACAACAAGTAAATTTCCTTAAGTTAAAGAAGACATTCATTAGCAAAATAGCTTCAAAAATGAATAATGAACAACAAACATCTATAGTACGACAAACCATAAAAGAGACACATTAACACAGTGTTTTGATAAAGGAGTTCACCCCTCCTGGGCTACATCTCCTTGGTCCAGCTTCCATGGCTTGGGCCTTTGTATTAGCTCAATGTAGAAAACATTATGTTTACAAAGATCTATGGTTCTTGATACCTACACCACTATGTTCAGAAGGTCCAAATTAGCTAAGAACACTTCTTTCTGATCTCAATTTGGTCGAAAATTGAGTAAGTTATGGCTCAAACAGTTTTTCCTAGAAAACCTCCGCTAAATCTAGAGAGACTCTAGTTAAGTCCACTAAGTTTGGTAGCGGTTCCGGATTTGGTGGCTCCGCCATAAATTCCGCCAACTAAATTGCGGATTAATTAAATGCTAAACTGAATGCTAAGCATGATTAGCACTAAGCTCATCCATCTGGTTCCCTTGGTCGTGTGGATGAGGTCGTATGGGGTGGAGGCTGGCCCGTAGGGCTGGCTCCGACCACCCCGCTGTCGGCATCACGTATGCATTAAATAAAATAACGTGGTTGTAGTATTCACATTGCATTGGTGGTTTGTTGGTATGGCGTGGGAGTTATGAGGGAGAGTTCATAGGTTCAAACCCACCTTGCCCCATCACACTTTTAATACCATATATTATATGCGCTGAAACTTTGAATACGCCATTTGATATTTGATATATGTGCCAATACACCAAATTTAATGTATACATGGCACCAAACTTTGACTTATGCCCATTTGATATTTAATATGCCACCGAACTCGGTTATATGCCATTTGAATGGTTATGTGGATTTGAATTTAATATTTAAATTAATATATCATATATATATAATTTAAAAAATCATATAATATAACATAATAATTATATATATATATATATAATGATAATTAAATAAATAAATAAAAATCAAATTCCACCTTAGAGGCCAATTAGGCAATTTTACCTTCTTTGAGACAAACTGGCAAATCCGAAGGTGACACTTGTCACAACCCCATTGGGCGAAAACTGAAGAAGATTCCCCTTGCTGACTCGACTGCTAATTGGACTTCGATGTCATCATTCTGTCCCATTTTGCAAATTTTTTATTTGTTTAGGAAAACGAACAACAAGACTTTTCTCCTTCATCCGGACTCTGTTTTCGAGGAAACGAATTGTGTTGCGATCGCCTTGATGAGACAAACACAACCATATGGTTTTCGAGCCAATACAAGAACTTTGAATTTTGAGCTTGATCCAAAATGGATCCTAAACACCCTCTAAGTCTTCAAACATTCAAAAATATCGCATAAGAAGAAACTTTAAGAATGGCGGATTAATCTATCAGGAGTGAAAAACACAAGGAAACAACGGAAATAGAGCCTATCGGAGGTCAAAACAACTTTGCAGAGGAGCCGTCGAATCTGGCCGATCAACGGTCCAGATTCGTTCGGCATATCGCAATCGGCGGTGACAAGCGGAGGCTATCGGAGGTGACCATATAAATGTTGCGATAGAGATCAGTGGGGTCAATGAGGACCGTCTACCAAGCGCGCAGATCAACAGCCCAAGTTCACCCGCCATATCGCATCGACAGATTACAAGGGAGCACTTACAATAGCCTGTGGACTATGCGATGTGCGATTGCGATATATATGTCATCGCAATATCGCGTCGAAGCATTACAAAGGAGCGGGGCTGATAACAAATGCGACTTGCAATAGTTGGACCCGATAAGGTTACAGATGATACTTTATATTTTGAGATCCGAAAAACAACATTTTCCTGTGTATTTCACATTTCCGCTAAAATGAATGAAATACAAAGGAAATGCACTGATGCGATAAAACCGTACCCGAAAGGGTTTATTAAGGCAGTTGTATATCATTTCAAGTTCAATACGAGCCATTTTGCGAGTTTTTTAATGTTTTAATGAATTTTCCAAATACAAAGGGAACCATGGAACGAGCGGGATTTTGGGCAGGTCGTAGGCAATTAGTGATTTTGGCCAGGCTCCGCCCAAGCCCATACACTAGCTGCCACGTGGCTAGGCGCTGGAGAGAAGGAAAACCGCCTTTTCGAGCAAGTAATCTTCGTACGCCTTTGCCACCCGAAATGAATCTCAGTCGTTGGATCAAGATCACTTAGATCAATGATGGAGATGCGATCGTGATATATAGGTGGACCCAATAGAAATATAGTGTGGATTTATGAATATTTGAAGTCTGATGAACAGTGATTTGGTGGATTTTTCCCGTGTTTTACAGTGTTTCTCTGTGTAAACAGAAAACGCTATTTTTTGGGACTTCAAAGGCCCGATGGTCCCTTCTGTTGCAGAACAGGTGGCCACCTTCCCTGAAGATGTTATGCCATGATTGCTAATGCTCAGAAGGGGATTCGAGTGGATAGAGGCTAGGAGCCAGAGAGCCCGAGAACGGGAAACAAACAGACAACGCCAATTGGCCTTAAAGCCACAGACTGACAGAGACAGAGAGGAAGCAGTGCTAAGACAGAGCAAAGACAGAGACACAGAGTGAGAAAATGAGTCTGTGTACTCAGAGAGGCTTGAGGGATTCAAGCAAACTCTTGATGTTTGTATCTGTGTGTTGAGACTCAATTTGAGCTAACATTTTGTAAAACTCTGCTCTTGAAGACATAACAGAGAGGTCACCACTAAAGGTTGGACCAGGAGACGTGGCCCAGGAGTTTTGGGTGAACTCCATATTAAATTTGTTGTGTTATGTGTGTTTATCTATTATGTTTCTTTAACTGCTTCATTGCCTATATTATTCTCAATCTTATCGATCCGTTGCACTAAGTAATGTATGAAAATCCATGCACATGAGTTTGTAATACCTTAAAAGTAATCTAAGATCATATTTATAGATCAGAGCTAAATACTGAGCACCTAGTCAATTGAAGAACTAACAGAGACTACAGAAAGCATAGAGAAACTAGAGCAGCCTCCATATTTTAATAGAGGTCACATAGACAACATTGTACTCTCAAATGATACTTTCCATGGGTTAGGTGGTGAAGAAGAAGAAGGAGATCCATTTCAGAGAAGAAGAAGAAGATCCATCAAACTCTAATGAAGAGGAGGAGCATAAAGATGAAGATATGGAACACCAATGATTGGATTGGATGACTCAGGGCGCACTTGCACTATCGTATGTGTTATGAAAGATGTAGAGGCACCCAGAGAAGTTGTTAATGAAGTATGACCTTGACAAAGAAGTGAAGGTGAAGGATCACTTGGACAAGATTTACCTGCATCTGCAAATGCTTGAGGTATGTTATGATGATCTTGCATGTAGAATTTTTATATGTACTTAGATGGCAGAGCGGTTGTATAGTACCACAACCTTCCTCCAAATTCAATCCAAAATTGGAAGGGGTTTAAAAAGATTTTTTCTGAAAAAATTTTCTAATGAAAAAAAGCTCGCCATCTTGTTGAGAGAGCTGGGAAATATTAAGATGGATTAGAAAGAAAAAGTGAAAGGTTTTAACCAGAGGTTTAATCATATTTTGAACAAATTTCCTACGAACACAAAACCTCATGACTCCATCACAATTGATTATTACACATCTACCTTACCGACAAGCATCCCGCAGTTTGTGAAGAGAATTGTGAAACAGACTTTAGTTGAAAATTACGAAGAGGAAATCATAGTTGAAAATGAATTACATGCGATTGGAGTCATTGTAGATGATGAACCATCAAATGACTCCAAGGACATAAGCAAAAGGTCTCATTCCTCCATAAGTAAGGCTAAGGAGAAGGAATAAACTAAAATTGAGAGCTTGAACCACACCATTACGTCTTTGTAAAATGAGTTGGAAAAGGTTAAAATAGAGGTCAAGCAAGACCATTGTGAGCAAAAATCCTCCTAATTTTAGCTTTCTAAGAAGGGTTTCCAACTCTGGCAGTAGAAGCAACCAGCCAGCCAAGTCTGCACAAATCTTGAATGTTGTGTTGAATGTTGAAGGTATGGGCATGGATCAATATTTTTCATTTCATCAAGAGTATCATTCAGAAAAAACATGCCCGTAATGGAACCACAACACGAACGCTCTAGTTGCGCATATTATTGATATAGTTCTTTCTGATGAGCAGACTAAGTCGACAGAAGAAAAGGAAGAAATTGATGTAGCCAAAGAAACTGCAAGTGTTAGACACACATTGAATATATTCATTTATGTTTATGTAGCTAAGAAGAAGAGTGTTGAAGAAGAACCACTGAGTAAGGCCCCGACCCAATAGAAAAACAATCAATACAAGTTAAGAAGCCAAGGGATAATCTCCAAACCAGAGTTGACAAGGCATAAATTGAAAGAGAATTTGTTGAGGAAGATCACACCACTTGTCAAATTAGCCTAGAACAATCAGAGGAATCATGGAAACAATGCTACAGCGTGTTATTCTCCTATAGCAATAGGTGTCATACTTCATGATTGACTGATGAAGTGCCAAATATGTTCATCCTTTCCATGCTGCAAAGATTCCATATTTTGAAAATCAAAAAATTAAAAAATTAAAAGAGGGTATGCCCTAAAAGAAAGATCAAAGGGCAAACATAATGAATTGGTCAAAAAGAAAGAAAATGAACCCCAAAGAAAAGACCAGGAAAGTGTGCTAGTCCAAAATGCCACTACTATTCTATTTTTCCAAAGAAGTTCATTATGTGCAATCAGTTGGTTCTTGCCACACTTGATGGATGGCCAAACAGCTTAATCTTGGCCAGTCCATGTTTAAATTTCTTGTTTTAGAACTAGAGAATAAAATCTGTCCAAACAGTTCAAGCTTGGTAGATAAGTAGTTAGGTAGAGAAGCAAAGGAGCTCAATAGCTAAATCTGAGCCCTTGGAAGAAATAAGGGTAGACTTAGATAGGATGGTAGTTAAAAGAAAAGAAGAGAGTAAGGGTTTGCTAGTTCAAATGCACCCAAGCAAAAAAGGAAGAAAAAATGTTAGGTGTAATAGGCTGGGTAGGCAGTTTTGATGTTGCAGAAGCAGGTTTATGAGCAATTTTGTCTTTTGAAGATGATTCATCTCATGGATATCATAAGTATCATGGCAACTATGTGGTCACAAAACAGATGAAGCATGACTAACTTCCCTCCTCATTTCTCCAAAAAACACTTACTAACCTCCCCACAAGGACATTGAGATCTGCTCAATACTCCTAGTTCACTTCATTTCATGAAAAGGACTAAGTAAAAATTTGTTTTTACTTAGGACAATAAAGCCACATTTCTTGTGTAAAAATTCTTTTCTTCCATTATACTAAGTTTTCCAAATTCATAGCTTGGATCCTTTTCATTTCCCTAAGCCTAAGTTTTCACTTTTCAACTTAGTGCTTTTGTTTGAATATATCTCTCATATTAACATATTAACTTTATTATATAGTTCCTAAATAATATTTTTCCCACCCCTATTATATAAAATACATGAAAACCCCAAAAATATTGTAAATATCTTGACCCCCGGCTAATTATAGCCATATGGTAATGTTACGGGAGTTAGTGGTTCATTCGGGGCCATTAACAACCCTCAGCACATAAAAACATTGGAGTTTATTTAACATTTGGTTAAATAAATAATCGGACCCGTGAAACCTGATAACCAAAGGTAATGCCCCGCCCAATATATTTAAAACGTTGATTTATATGGTGGGTCCCCCGTACCGTAGCCCTCCGCCAGTTTCATTCGCCACCAACCGTTGGATTTGGCCCTCGCCATCCAACAGCTCACATCAATATTGTGAGCCTCTGCCTGCACTTTAGCACTCGAGGGATGGCGGTTTTGCGGCCGTACCCTAGGACAGGTGGCAGCCTCCCGCACTGCTCGTTGCCCTCCCCTCCAATACCACTTCTGTCCAAAAGCGGTGCGGGGGCCAAACCACTTACCGCCCCGCTGCCTCCCTGCTGACATCACCCTCGCATCATCCGCTGATGTCACAACCACATCAGCACTATGTCAGCGCCATGTCACCCCGCTACACGACAAAATACCACATCATGCTGACGTCATCTAATTAAAAAATGCCAAAAGCCCGCCAAAGTCAAATTTTCATCAAAAACCCGTGAATGTGTCGTTTTCGTTCATTTCTATTGGTTGCTTTCACGAGACCGGTGCACGCGATTTTCGTCCAAATCAGTTGTTCGACCACACAGTCCGCCACCCAGCTAAATTGAGTTCACAGTTCGGCCTTCCAGCTCGTCCCGCGACCTGCAATTCGCACAGTGCACTCGTAAAAACAGGTATTTACCTAAATTTCATTCCCAAACCCCCTGTTTCTAGCTTTCCTCTGTAAATTTTCCAAAAACACCCAAATTTAAGTTAAATTCACCACACTGCCTTCAACAAGCGCGCCATTACCACTGTTTTTGCCCATTTTTAACAAGAAACCCTGCAAACTCCGTTTTCCTCTGCAAAATTCACTCACTGAGCTAAATACAAGTCGGCTTCGGTCTGCAATTCCCGGAGAAAAGCCCCAGAGTTGTCATTTTACCTATTTGGCTACAAAAACCCCAAATTTCAATTGAAAGATCACAAAGAAGTGAGCAATGGAAGCTCCAGTGGCCCTAAACATTGCTCCCCTTAATGCACCTCATAAGGACTTGGAATGGTTGCCCTTAGCTGATAGGGATTTTCAAATACAGGACTTAACTAGTGACAAAAACCACCTCCAAGCATTTTGTGAAATCAGGAACAGTCACCTAAACAAAACTGATCTCTATGGGATATGGGAATCCAATCTGCCCAGATACTATCTCCCCTCAGTAAATGTATTCCTAGATGTAATTCGCCTATGTTGTGCCAATTATGAACCTACTCAAAGAGCAATCATGTCTCCAACTAGAACTGTCCTTTTCTATATAACTCCTGACTCAATCAATGAGATGTTGCACTTCAAACCTACTCAGCCTCTAACTCCTCTTTCCATGGGAGATTTGTTGGATCAAGGCTCTAAACTATCCACTGCAGAAATAGGTCGGGTTGCCAAGTTGTTTATGAGACCAGATTGCCAGCCCAGAGAGCCACCTCCTTTTCACCATGTCTGGTTCAATGAAGCTGGAAGATTCATTATTGATATGATATCCTATGTCCTGGGATTTAAAACAAGTGAATATGTTGATGAGACCATTTTAGCTCTGATGTCCATGTTTATTCTAGGACATCCTCCTGCTGTCAAATTTGACTTTGCTACTTTCATTGCCAACAAGATTCATGACCAATTCATGAGTCTAGAAAGAGAAGGAGTTTTCAAGTACACATCATATATATATCATCTGTTTTTGTACTATCAAACAGACAGTTTTCAGTTTCCTATCATAAAGTTGGATGCCAAAGGAGAAAAGAGGTCTGTGATCTTTTGGACCTCAGTCTTCCATCAAGTCCATAATTCTCCTTACACTTACTGTGAATTCATTGATATATTTATACATCCAGTCTCCTCTCTGCTAATGAGAACTCCTCCCCCCAAACTCTCTCGTGACATGCGGAAAATTTTACAGCTCTCCAAAAGCTACAAAATAGGTGACTGGTACTTTTACCAGAATCACACTGAGATCAGGATATATGGCTGTGCGCTATGCCCCTATAAACTACCAAAATATGTGCGTATGAGACTCTTTGCTCTTGAATACTTCAGGAAATTTATCATCTCAGGTTCAACTCATTTTTATGGTGCCAAGAAAAAATCTCAACTGAAATTAAGAAACTAATTAGGCCCTCTCATCATTAACAAAAAGGAAGGATGGCGAAATGCTGAAAAGATATTGGGTGAAAAACTCAAATTAAAAAGGAGCTTTTGGTGGGTACCCTATGACCCAAATGGATTCATCTATTATAGAAAGATAAAAAATAGGCTATCAGCCTATAATCATTGTAGGATCCCTGAAATAGAGTAGTATGCTAACCAAGATGAGTGGGTAGAGGGCACATTGATAGAAGAACTCACTGAGGAAGAAAAGATGGAACAAGTAATGAAAAATCTTGAAAAGACTCTTGACCTGGACTCTTTTGGACAGGTCTCTTTCAAATTGCCTCAGCAAACCAGAGTGGGCACATCAACTGCTGCAACTTCACAGCAACCTGCCCAAGAAAGCACTACACCAGCGGCAAGGACATCTAAGGGCAAAGAAGTGTTGGATTCAGAACAGCACATAATGACAGATCAGCTAGAATCATCAAAACAACAGTGCCAAGGCCAAATTCCTCCTGTCTAGACCAAAGCACCAGAGGTACCAGCATTGCAGACTCCTCTAAATGAGGAAAAGGGCAGAAAAAGGGACCGAGAAGAGACCACACCTGTAAGTGGGCCAGCAGAGCAACCAGGGGAAAAAAGGCAAAGGGTGGATCCTCTACCTGAAGAGGAAATTATAGAGGAGATCATAGAAAGTCCAAGAAGTGAGAGGGCAACCAGCCCACAGACATCTCCAGTGGTAGAAACATCCACCAGTTCTCATAGGCAGGAATTGGAGAAACAACATAGTGTGGAAATTTCCTCAGCAAGGCCACAAAGCAAGCAAGGTTCTGATATCAAAAGAACATTCACGGACATCAAGGCCCAGAATGAGCCAATAAGACTGCAACTTTATGATCAATTTCTCAAGATGACCCCCACCAAACAGCAAAGGTTAATGTCTGCATATGACATTAAAGAAGGAAAGATGATCTTGAGTCACTTTAAGCCTAAAGTGCAGCAGCCACAGTCAGCAGCTGATTATATTAGAACAAATCTGGAGGCCCTTGCCAAAGACATTCATCCTATGGACCAGATTGAGTTGCACAAGCAAACTAGAGAGATGGTCTACTCCACATTGGCAGACAAAGCAATGCTAGCTCAACAATTACAGAATTCATTGAACAACACATCTGCCCAACTGGATTTGGAAAAAGCATCTTCTTTGGCCAAGGACAACAAGATAAAGTCCTTGGAAGAAATTATCATTGAGCTGGGACATGATCCCAAGGATGCCAAGGGAATAAAGGCATTAATGAAGAAAAAGGAGGATGACATAGCTGCCCTCAGGAAACAATTAAAGCTGCCAATTACAATGCATCCACAAACTACAGAGGTTGTGCAGGAAAAAGCAGAAGAGGATATGATGGATTTGCTAATGAAAATGAATCAAAGACTAAATGAGACAGAGCAGGAATTGGAGAAGGCATTACAGGAAAAGTAGGGAGTGTCGACCTCCCAGCCACCTCAAATAGCTCCAACAGTTACAACTGCTCCTCCTACAGCCACAACAGCAGTGCCTTCCACTGTCCCGGCATCAGCAGCAAGTACTTCAGCAACAACAGCAGCAGGCAACAGCACTACCATGACCACTGAGGAGTTGATAAAGGCTATGGAAGATTTAAAGCTCCAAGTATCAGAATTAAAAGAGGCTAAAGAGAAATTGGCCAAGTTGGAAATAAGTTATGACAAATCTAAAATGACTGTGGCAGAAAAAACAAGAGAGGTGAAGGCATTAGAGAATAAAGTAAAGGCATTGGAAAAAGACCTCTCTTTAGATAAACCTCTGGGAGAAATCAGGGGCATTTTATGGGCTAATATCAATGAATCAATCAGCAATGTGTGGAGATCCATTCAAATTATATATGAACAGATTGACTTAATAGCAGCAACCCAGGTGGAAATTCAAAGGGCCAGAAATTTATTGGGACATAAGCCCGAACAGGCCAACAGGCTGATCCATTTTTTGAACAATAAAACCAAGGAAGAACTAGCAGCATTGGACATCAGAGACAGGACAGGCACCATCCTAACAGTCAAAAGAGTTTTGACCATGAGAACCCTGATGCAGAATTTGGAGAGGAAGAGCCAAGACATGCAAGTGGAGGTAAATTCTTTTTTAGAAAAATTTGCAGTTTTGCAGGGAAAGGGCTTGCCCAGTCTGGTGGGAAACAATGAACGCCTGTTGAGACAAGCTGAGTACCAGATCAGATTGAATAAATATGCTGCTGATCAACAAAATGCATCATCATCAAGTACTCTAGCAGAGAAGACCCTTCCATCTGGCCAATCTCTTTACAGCAACTTGGAAAATCTGTTTTATATTGAGCATGAAGTACAACATCTTTTTACAGTCTAGCCTAACTTCTACAGGTATACAGACGCTGATGAGACTTTGATAAAACTGCAAAGACATCAGTTGCCAGAAGAACAGTGGTGGCAAAGCATGTTGGAAATCTTGTAGGTAGGTTTCAAATTTTTGTTTTTCCTAGAAAACAAGAGATATCATAAAGCAGGTAAAAGGAACGGGTGAGGGTCTCGCAGAGCTGCAGTCTATTAAATCAAAGTCGAATGCCCCGAAAAAGCTAAGCCAGCCGCGCAGAATGTCAGTGAAGCATCCATCGGCCGACTCACCAAGCGAACAGTCAATGCACCTTATCAATTCAGCGGCCAGCACAACAACATTCACCTCTGCATTTATTTCTTCCTGTTCCCAAGATCATTTACTTCTCCTGTAGAGTAGGTAGAAGAAGTTATTGCTAGATATTATCTCATTGAGATATTTTGTAAACATTTTGTACAAATACCTCCCCAAGTGAAGTATTAGGGGTTGGTGATACATTTCTGGAACTGCGTTGTAACTCTGAAAACTCTTCTGAATAAAAGGTTGCTGGAATGCGTTGTTGCTGAACTCTCTGGTTATGGAATTGATGGCAGAGGACTATGTTGCAGAATTCTCGAATTATTTCATGGATCAATAAGTCTTTTTTAACTCATGTTTTACAGTTTCTGTGTTTTATATATCATCTATGTTCATAATCTTAATAACAGGGAAAAAGAATAACCCAGAACTTGCTTAACTGTACTTTGTGTTCAATCTCTGTTATTTTTTATGTTTTCTTCAGAATTAGCATAAGCAGGAATTCTTAACTGCTCCTGTTTCCCCTGGTTCTTACATCTTGAATATAGCTGAGGAATTCTTAACTGCTCCCTGGCAATATTCATCCACTTTCCCTCTATCAGCATGATGAAGGATTCTTAGTTTCCCTTCACCCCCTGACCCCATCTCTCCTGATTCCAGCTTAAAATTTGTTTCATGGTTGATTAACTTGCTCTGTATGAACTCCCTCTGTAAAAGAGATCATATCCAGCAGTTCATCTTCATAGACTCCATTAGACAAATGGATTGAACTTCTCATATTTACACCCCTGTTCTGTTTAATGTAACCATCCAAAAATCAAACAAACCCCTGTACTTCATAACTAGCCTAACACACCTTAAAAACAAAGCTAAATTATAAAGAGAGAGCCCTCTCTGGATGCAGATTGGCTAGAGCCTGCATCTAAAAGGTTGGTCTGTGGTTACCTCGGTCGTATTCCCTTTTCCACAACTTTTGGGGAACAACCTGAGTGATAACACAGCGAAAGGTACTTCTACAAACAGAAAAATCAAGTTCACCTTTCTGGAAGTAGCAGACCAAGTTTCTCCTCCAGACACTTTGGAAATGTCTCCCTCACTGGATTATAGCATTGTTGAAGAAATGAAGAAATCTCACACGAACATTTCACTCTTTGAACTTACAAGAATCGTGAGCTAGCGGAACTTCTTGTCCATGCTCTTGAACAATCTGCCTTGGGTAACAATGCTTCTTCACTAAAGGGATCTGGTAAGTCTTAGGGTCCCTTGGAATAGGTGCTTAATTCTTTAACATTAGATGCTAACACACTCTGCACTCCATTTTTGTTAACGTTTGAAATTTTTAATTATAATGTACATAATTTATTAGTTGATTCCCGTGCATTTATAAATGTAATGCATTTATCTGTAGCAAATAAAATCAATGCAAAATGGGATAAAACAAATGCACAGATAATTCAGTTGGACAAGACTCTTGTCCACGCTATAGGTGAACTCAGAAATGTTCTTATTCATTTATCATATGACTAATGAGTTCACCAATGTATAAATATAGTAATTGTGGACACACCAGAAGAATACGGTGTATTGTTGAGCATAGATTAATCCAACAAATTACAGGCGTATTTTTCTATAGACTGGTCACATTTAAGGCTTTTGTACAAGGGCAAAAACAATCAAATCTGGGTAAACTTAGAGTCTTACACAAAACATATTATCACTCCCTCCGTGGGAAAGAATGAACTAGTTTCTTTCATAGATATTATCTTTGGAAATTTCCTTTTAGAAACTAATCAGGGGTGCTATCTTGCTCAGCCTTCCCCAGTCCCAGCTGACACACAGTTGGAACTCCTTCCTAGTCCAACTGGTGAAAATGACATTTGTACAGTAAGTAGTAGTAGCAGTAGTGTAGTGCATAGTCCTTGTACATATGATGTTTGTATTTTGTATTTTGACGATTCAAATATGCAGGAGGGATCTAGAGCTGGTTGTGTTTTAGTAGACCCGCAACAGAGAAAACATCTGATCTCAAGTTGCTTGGAATTTGAGTGCACGAATAACACTGCAGAATACAAAGCACTCATCTTGGGCTTACAGAAGGAGAGTGACCTCAATGTTGGACTTCTCAAATTAGTAGGTGACTCAGAAATCATCGTACAACAGGTACGTAATACTATACAATGTGTGTCCCCTCATCTGAAAGGTTATCAGTAAGAGGTATGGTGCTTGATATCTCATTTCCAAGATTTTAATATTATATTTGTCCTGAAGTGCGTAACGCAGTTGCGAATGCATTAGAAAATTCTAATGCTATGTTTTCACCACTGAGGGACAGTTTTTCTATTGAAATTATTTATAAGCCACATGTCCCTCACAATATTACTAATTTACGCATTTTCAATGATGACCAATAGATACTACACTTTATGGAAAACACTGATGTATTCAAAGATGCAGTTATTGATGAAGATGAGCACGAGAGAGCATTGTAAGATGCAGCTCGTGAAAATAAGGAAAATCCCATGCCAAAAGGCATGGCATCATTGGAAAAGTTGTATGACTTGCAGAACTTCTTTCAAGGGCTACCCAATTCAAAAAACAATATACAAACATTGTCATATGAACAAATAAATCTTGGAATTGAAAAAGATTTGAAGTTTGTCAATATCGATACTTGTTGCACACCATAGGAGTGGCAAGCCTTTATCCATTTATTCAAGCAGTACCGTGATGTTTTCATGTGGACATATGATGAGCTCAAAACTTGTGACACGTGAATAATCCAACACATTATCCTGATCAAAGAAGGGGTCAAGCCTTTCCAACAGAAGTTGCGAAAGGTACATCCAACGCTTGAGCCCCTGATTCAAAAGGAGTTAAGGAAGTTGTTGGATGATCATATCATTTATAAAGTGCAACATTCCACCTGGGTATCAAATCTGGTCCCACTGAGAAATAAATTAGGGGAAATTCGCTTATGTGTTGATTTCTGAAACTTGAACTGCACCTTGGACAAAGACAATTATCCTATGTTGTTTATGGAATAAATATTGTAGAAAATATTAGGGTCAGGGATGTTCTCTTTATTGCATGGTCATTCAGGTTACAACCAGGTTCTGGTCTCAGATCTTGACATATTAAAAACAAATTTCCGAACGAAGTGGGGCATGTTCACATTCAAAAGAATTCCATTTGGGTTAGTCAATGTCAGTGTGACATTTCAATGTGCAATATTAATCGCATTTCATAGACTGATCATAAAAAGTGTAGTGGTCTATCTTGATGATGTCATAATGTTTTCCAAGAAAATATCTGACACTTACACAATTTGAAGAAAATTTTCGAGCAATGTCAGAAATACACGATATCCCTTAATCCCAAGAAGAGTATTTTTGTAGTGTCCGAGAGTAATCTCTCGGGACATATTATTGCAAAAATTGCGATTAAAGTAGACCCTAATAGGGTCAAAGCAATCACACAGATTCCCTTCTTGGTTAATAAGGAAGCTATGCATTCCTTCATAGAGAAGATTAATTTTCTCTGCAAGTTCATCTCTGATTACGCTTAGATCGTGAAACCTATGCAGAAGATGGTAACGAAGGATGTGTTATATAAGTGGGACAAAAGGTAAAAGGACGCATTTTCCCATATTAAGCAGGATATCACAGAAGCACCATCTTTGTACATCCCAGATTTCAAGAAATATTTTATGCTTTACACTTTCGCTTTTGATACTTCTCTTGCCACTATGCTCAAACCAAAGGATGATCAAAATAATGAGCAATTGATATATCTCATGAGTGCTAGCCTACAGGGACCTGAACTTAACTATCCCACCATAGATAAGCAAGTGCATGCAATCTACAAGGTTGTAAAACACTTATGGGCCTACCTCTTGAAGAACAATTGTATTATCTTTGTGCCACACCCACCAGTCAGATCGTTGTTTTTTCAACAAGCATTGGGTGAGAGAAGAGTGAAATGGATGACGGGTGATCCAAAATGGATCTAGTATAGACTCTAAGTCTAAAAATATTCCTCACAGAGGAAAATGAAAGTCAAAGGATGCTCTTGGAAATAGTCTCATTGCATAGATCTCTTCATTTTGAATCTAAGGCAATTTGAATGGACCAAAACGGACTCCGGATGAAGGAGTTATTGTAAAAAGAAGATTGCCCATTATCCTTAGAAAAGGAGGCAATTTCTTATAAAAATGAACTAAAAGGCTCTTTAAGGGAAATCGCATCGGAAGAGGTTAAAGGGAGGACTTAAGTGGAGATGGAAGGACTCCCCGATTGTGACCTCCAACATATCGCATCGGAGGTAGGCCTTCATGCGATATCGGAGCCCCGGACAGAGCGACTTGCGATGGCGGTGAGTCGGATCAGCGATCGGCGATCGGGATCGCAACAAATACAAAGGGTTGTTTATACATGCGACAAGTGACTTGCGATAGTGCGATGAGCGATGACGCAATCGCATCCTGACCGTTGGATCGCGAGCTCGATTGGACAGTGGAGATTTAACAGGGAATATCGCATCGTTGTTGTGTTAATTCCATGGACTTAGACCTCCCACCTGTGCGATTGCGATTTGTGATGACAGGATGGACCCGACGGGTTTATAGGTGTGATTATATATATTTGAGTTTCGGAAGGAGGGCAGTAAACGGTATTTCAGGCGGGCTTCAGGTGGTAAGTGGTATTGGAAGGGCTTCACCCGATTCCATACACCAGCCAACACGTAGCACGCCGCAGGAGAGAGAGAACCACTTTTTCGGGCGGATGGATGATGAATGAGCTGTTTTGCAAACCCGAAAGGATTATAGGGGTGATTGAATGTTATTTGAGTCTCACCTAAAGGCTCATGATGTGTTTTTCGTGAGTTTTCCTGTGTGTTTTCGTTATGCTACCATTTTCAGAATGTAGGCAGAAGAACGGCCGACTGTGTCATTCCCATTGGAAATAGTCCATCACACCTGTGCCATGCTATAAGCGAGCGTTTCTGTAACAAGAATGTGTTATGAAGCATGCAAAGCCAGAGGGCCAGACACAGAGCCATAGAGCCACAAAGCCAGAGGGCCAGACACAGAGCCATAGAGCCACAAAGCCAGAGGGCCAGACGCAGAGCCACAGAGGAATGATTCCTCATGATTGCACACAGAGGAACGGATGGAAGCCGCAGAGTCAGAGGATTCTTCAAAGGCCAAAGAGCTAAGCGAAGAAGGGGGGCTCCCTTCAGAAGTTTTCCCTTGAGAGAGCAAGTTTCCCTTCAGGGGGCTCACATCGAGAGCCAAGAGCCGAGAGCCAAAGCCGAGAGTCAAGAGCCGAGAGCCAAGATTTGAGAGCCAGAGTTGAGAGCCAAGAGCTGAGAGCCAAGAGCCGAGAGCCAGAGCCGAGAGCCAAGAGCCGAGAGCCAAAGCCGAGAGCTAAGAGCTGAGAGCGAAGAGCTGAGAGCCAAGAACCAAGGGCTGAGAGCTAAGAGCCAGAGAGCCAAATAGCCAGGGATAAAGATGGCATTCTAAGCCCATGGGTTCAGTCATAAACCTATGGATTTGAGTGTGGAACTTGTAAAAGAATTTAAGCCATAATCCCAAAGAGCCTAGTTGAGTTGACTAGATCTCATGGAGACGTAGCCCAAGAGGTTTAGGTGAACTCCTAATTATATTGTTGTTATGTGTGTTGGTTATTATTTGCATTATTTGTTGTTATATGTTTTTAATATCAGTTTAAGCAAATCAACTTAAAGCACTTAACAGTTAAAGGCAAACACAAGCATACACCTACTTCAAGTTCTTTTAATTCCGCATTTGTAAATATAAGCCTAGATCTTAGGAATATATAAGCTTTAGAGTGGAAGAGGTTCTTGTAATCATGACAAGAAGCCTTTAGGTCCCCATTTCAGATCAGGTGGTATTAGAGCATCAAGTTGATTAACCCCACCACCAAAGAAGGTTATATCAGAGTAAGTTATACCAGAGTAGGTTGTATCATGATGCAAGTGATATCAGATCAGAATGAAATCTATATGCTTGGTTAACTTGAAAGGTGTTTAAACAGTCGAGGATTGATTGTTTGATTGTTGTAAACTGACTGTTGTTTGAGTTTGCAGAGGTGAAGGGAAAGTTATTGATAGCTAAGTCTAGGAGAGGACAAGAAGGAAGAAGGGATGAAGGCATTCTTCTTATCCCAAAGGACCTCAAAGCAATCCTTGAAGCACAAGAGGTTTGTTGCAAAAGGTTGCTTGAATAAGCTCTTTGTTAATCTTGTTTGAAGTTCTTTTGTTCATTTTGATAATGACTACTTATACAAGTGAGTCCTCAAATTCTTCCTTCATCACAAGATTCTTTGATGAAGACATGAAGCAAGACTTGTTCATCATGATGGATATGGTGAGAGAAATGAGTGTTGGGCTTGAGAGTAGTTGAATTCCATGAAGGAAGAGCAGCAGTTTCTTTTTAACAAATTGCGGGAAGTGGAAGGCCAACTTCATATTGCAAATATGAACCTGGAAAGGGTGTATGAGTTGGAGACATGGCTCCTTGTTACCAAAGAAGCCTTAGTCAAGTATTAGCTTGAAGAAGAGGTAAACAATTCTAGTTTGTCTTCAATTTCCTCTAAGAATGTTTATATTGGTTCTTTTGAAAAATATACTAGAGGTATAGGTTCCAAGTTAATGTCCAAAATAGGCTATGAAGGAAAAGGATTGGGAAAATATGCATAGGGTATTGTTGAACCAATAATGGTTGAGTAAATACCTAAGTATTTGGGTCTTGGCTATGGACAATCTTATGGAGAAAGTTCCAAATCCGCCATGAAGACAATTGAAATAGTTCCAAGGAGTTTCATTTTAGGTCTTCTACCTCAAGAGTGTAAATATTGTATTCATGGGGCCTTGAAACATCATTTGCAGGAAGAAGGTGTTCATAGCATACACTTGAATCAGAGAGTTGTGGAAACTCTGAAAGCCTTGAAGAGATTGATGGTGTTCGAAGGGGAGCCACTTCTTCATTTGATTCACCTCCTCATGAAGGTAAGAAAGGTGAAAAAGAAAGGTATAAATCTAATTCTAATCATATTCCTTTTTATTATGTTAAGCATGATAAATTTCCATATAAGCATTGGAAAAGCATTGCATGTTCCTTTTGTGGTTTGGATAACCATAATGTTTCTAGCTATTGGAAGAAGATGGCCACATGCAGGAAACTTTGGAAGGAAAAGAAGCAAGAAGCCAAAGGTCCATTGGACAAGGAAAATCATGCTATTGAGGAGATGCACATGTGTTGCACTTACTGCCATAAGCAAGGACATATTACTGAAAGGTGTTGGACTTTGAATCCAACGATGCTTCCATGAAACTTGAAGAAGGTGGAAAGAGAAAATGGCAAGAAGCGAAAGAAAGATTCCACAAATGATGTGTTTCAAGATGATTCACATGTTGTTGTTGATGTGCAGACAAAGGAAGGACCTTTGAAATGGATTGGTAAGAAATGGTTAGAGTTCTTATCCAATTAAAGTTGCATATCTTTTGATGCGAACAGAAATGTATCACATCTATTTTCATTTCTTTGTTAATGAGATGAAAGTTGTAGGATTCTACCAAGAAGGTGAATGGAAAAGTTGAGTAGGAGACTCACTTTATTGTTGCAACATTACATTCATTTCAGCTTCGAAAGTACAGTGTGCTTAAGTGAAATTTGAAAGATGAAATGCATGCATAAGCATGATATGCATGACCACAAGGATGTTGATGATTTCCTTGTATTTGAACATGTACGTGTAATTAACTTGAAGGGTTGACTGCTTTGTTTTTAAACATGCATGTAATGTAATATTGATTTGGAAAAATTTTATTTGGTCTCCAAGATGGAGATAATGATGAAGTGTTTCATCTTTGAAAAAAAAGAATCCTACAGTTCTTTTTCTACATGCTTGACTAGAAGGGTCAATTTTCTTAAAGGCATGTTTTGTTGGCTTGTTATCTAGTCAATCATTTGTGTGCAGATGTAAAGACATGGAGGTGTTCACAAGATGTGAAATCTGTTTCTTTTGATGAAGCAAGAGTTTAGGCCATCTAGTTGTTGTCTGTAATTCTGTTGTTGTTAACAGTTGTTGTTGACAATATGTCAAACAGATACAAATGTGAATTTTTGTGAAGAAGATGTAATTTCACATTTGTTTGAGCCACCTTGGATCAATGATCAAGGAAGAGAAGTTCAAACTACCTTTTGTAACCTTCTCAATAGGAGTTCTACATGAAGTTAAGGAGGAAGACAGTTCTTCCCAGGAGGACTAGCACATCTAGGAAGGAAAGTGTTCAAAGGCTTTGGTTCAGAGGCACTATGCAAGGCAAGTGTATGGAGGCTAAAAGAAGAGGGTGAGATACTCTCAGTTACTATTCAGATTAGTATATCAGTCTTTTGGAGTCCAAAATCTTTTTAGTGGGAAGGCGTGATCCAAAATGGATCTAGTATAGACTCTAAGTCTAAAAATATTCCTCACTGAGGAAAATGAAAGTCAAAGGATGCTCTTGGAAATAGTCTCATTGCATAGATCTCTTCATTTTGAATCTAAGGTAATTTGAATGGACCAAAACGGACTCCAGATGAAGGAGTTATTGTAAAAAGACAATTGCCCATTATCCTTAGAAAAGGAGGCAATTTCTTATAAAAATGAACTAAAAGGCTCTTTAAGGGAAATCGCATCGAAAGAGGTTAAAGGGAGTACTTAAGCGGAGATGGAAGGACTTCCCAATTGCGACCTCTGACATATCACATTGGAGGTAGGCCTTCATGTGATATCAGAGCCCCAGACAAAGTGACTTGCGATGGCGGTGAGTTGGATCAGTGATCGGGATTGCAACAAATACAAAGGGTCATTTATACATGCGACAAGCGACTTGAGATAATGCAATGAGAGATGACGCGATCACATCCTGACCGTTGGATCGCGAGCTCGATCAGACGGTGGAGATTTAACGGGGAATATCGCATCGTTGTTGTGTTAAGTCCATGGACTTGGACCTCTCACCTATGCGATTGCGATTTGCAATGACAGGATGGACCCGACGGGTTTATAGGTGCAATTGTATATATTTGAGTTCCGAAAGGAGGGTAGTAAATAGTATTTCGGGCGGGCTTCAGGTGGTAAGTGGTATTGGAAGGGCTTCACTCGATTCCATACACCAGCCAACACGTAGCACGTCGTAGGAGAGAGAGAACTGCTTTTTCGAGTGGGTAATCTCCGTGCAAGTGGGCCACCCAAAATGATCGTCAGCCATTGATTATCGACCACTGATCAGACGGTGGACGATGAACGATCTATTTTGCGAACCTGAAAGGATTATAGGGGAGATTGAATGTTATTTGAGTCTCGCCTAAAGGCTCATGATGTGTTTTTCGTGACTTTTCCTGTGTGTTTCAGTTATGCTGCCATTTTCATAATGTAGGCAAAAGAATGGTTGACTGTGTCATTCCCATTGGAAACAATCCATCGCACCTATGCCACACTATAAGCGGGCGTTTCTGTAATAGGAATGTGTTATGAAGAACACAAAGCCACAGAACCAGAGAGCCAGAGGGCCGGACGCAGAGCCATAGAGGAATGATTCCTCATGATTGCACACAGAGGAATGGATGGAAGCCGCAGAGTCGGAGGATTCTTCTAAGGCCAGAGAGCCAAGTGAAGAAGGGGGGCTCCCTTCAGAATTTTTCCCTTAAGAGAGCAAGTTTCCCTTCAGGGGGCTCACAGCGAGAGTCAAGAGCTGAGAGCCAGAGCCGATAGCCAAGAGCCGAGAGTCAGAGCTGAGAGCCAAGAGCTAAGAGCCGAGAGGCGAGAGGAGAGAGCCGAGAGCCAGAGCCGAGAGCCAAGAGCCGAGAACCAGAACCGAGGGCCAGAGCCAAGAGCCAAGAGCCGAGAGCCAAGAACCGAGAGCCAAGAGCCGAGAGCTAGAGAGCCAAATAGCCAGGGATAAAGATGGCATTCTAAGCCCATGGGTTCAGTCGTAAACCTATGGAGTTGAGTGTGGAACTTGTAAAATAATTTAAGCCATAATCCCAAAGAGCCTAGTTAACTTGACTAGATCTCACGGAGACGTATCCCAAGAGGTTTGGGTGAACTCCTAATTATATTGATGTTATGTGTGTTGGTTATTATTTGCATTATTTGTTGTTATATGCTTTTTATATCAGTTTAAGCAAATCAACTTAAAGCACTTAACAGTTAAAGGCAAACACAAGCATACACCTACTTCAAGTTCTTTTAATTCCACATTTGTAAATATAAGCCTGGATCTTGGGAATATATAAGCTTTGGAGTGGGAGAGGTTCTTGTAAGCATGACAAGAAGCCTTTAGGTCCCCATTTCAAATCAACGGGTCTCCAAGAGTATTACTTATAATTCAAACTTGTTCACAAGATCAAGGGCCACGATCTATGTCAGCTAGTAGAAAAAGTGATGGATGCGAAAGAAGAAGATCCATCTGGATGGAAGAAAGAAATTAAAATGCATAATGTTGAGCGAGATTCCCCCACTATTATAGAAAACTCTTGGTACATTGATGTGTGAGAGTATCTTGAGCACGACACAAAGAAAGTATTGTGTGATCTCCACGATGGACCAACCGGGGGACACTTTGTGGGTGACACAATAACGCATAAAGTTATGTGGGACAGTTTTATATTGGCCAACATTATTCAAATATGCTCATGCCTATGCCCACAAGTGTCCAGTCTGTCAAAAATGTGATGTCCAAAACAAGAAGTCATTCACCCTGTTGCAACTTATTGTAGTGGAAGAACCATTTCAATAATGGGGCCTAGATGTTATTGGTGACATCTATCTACACTCATCAAATCAACCTCGCTATGTTCTCACTGCTACAAATTACTTCACGCGGTGGGAAGAAGTAGTTCCATTCAATAAAGTGAATGATCAGGAAGTCATCAGCTTCCTTAAGTAGAGTATCATTTCCAAGTTCCGCGTTCCAACTTCACTTGTTTTTTAGAATGAAACATACTTTTCATCACTAAGATTATATGATTTTTCATTAGAAAAAGGAATTATATTGAAACATTCAACTAACTACTATCTGCAGGGGAATGGTCTTGTTGATTCTACAAACAATAACCTTATATGTATCATTAAGAAGACCATTTTCTTTGAACAAAGGAATTGGCACTCTGCGTTGGTGAATTCCCTATAGGTTGAATAATTCATGCCAAAAAATTATCTAAATACATCTCCTTACTTCTTGGTGCACGGAAAATAAGCCATCCTACCCCTGAACATCTATTTTATTTCCCTTCAAGTTTCACAAGAATCCTAGGGCAAGTCATTCTTATTGGTTCAGCATAGGATAGACACCCTTCGCAAGTTGCAGGAAGAAAGTGTGTTGAAGTAAAATTCTAAGTGCGGACACAAACAATTCCTCTAGCCCGATAGTGGGTCTAGCCACAAACAAGACATTCTATGGAATATTTCCTTAGGTTAGAACCAATTAAGAGGGCCTACCTCTTAGTACGCTTATCCTGTTTAGTGATGACCTTGCTTGCTCGCTCCAACTATCTCTCGTTTCCTTCTTCGAACACTTGAAACAAGTAAACAATAGCAAACAACAACCATGATAATAGACAAATTGTAATTCAACCTACTTAACAAGTCAAGAAGCATTAAGCCATAAACATGTGAGATGACACATTATGTAGGAAATAAATCGATAGTTTCATATATATTAAATCAAGAAGAGATTACAACCATTGTCTTGACATTGTTGTTCTCCTTCGACAAAACTAGGTTCCCACACACTTTCGTTAGCATTCCATGATGGCCTCAACAATGATAGCTTTAAGGCTCTTCCCTTAGGTCTTCACACTAAACCAAAATGAGACTTCTCCCTCACACACAACTAGAGAGCTACAACTATGAATAGCTTGTTGTTTACTCCAAACTTAATTAGCACTAGCACACCAACACTAACACTAGCTTGTGCTTGGGAAAAAGGGAGGTTTATATAGCATGAATGGATGGGAGATGGTTCCTCTTCTCATGAGAGAAGGTCTTATCTCTTGAGGTAGTTCCATCCTTATAGGGGAAAGGAGCCCAAACTGACATCCTCAACTCCATCCGGCCTAACCATTTACCAGACTTCCGTTACAAAGCTTCTAGAGTTGGAAGCTTCGGCTCCTTATTTAAAAAACTTTCCAAAAGAGGATCAGCGCGACTGGAACAAGGCTCAGTCGCTCCAGTCAGTGCTAGGGACAGTTTTAATCCCTTCATATCAGCATGAGGAGAACAAGGGTCATTAGCGTCGGTCTTGTAAACTCAGAAAAACAAAATATTTTTGGGAAATGATGCAAAAGAGAATTTTTCTGCTCATGAAGAGGGACACAATGGGAGTTTCTTCATGAAGGGGAAGCATGTAGGGTTCACTGTAGAGGTCTTCCTAGGTCATGGAATGGGGAGTATAGAGACAATGACAAAATGTTGTGTAACAGATGCCCTCTAAAGCGTGAAGGCTGAACTAGAGTGAGGGATGAAATTCTTTATGAATCAGTGCGGGGAACTGGAGTCTATCGTCGGAAAACCTACAAGCAAGTATAGATACATATACATAACTGAAAACTCTGTCAAATGATATATGAATCGTGGCATGGACGTAGCCATCCAGAGAATGATCATGTAAATGGATCTAGGCATGGGCGCAGCCATCTGATAAAGAGGATCATAACGAAGCCAAGGTATGGTCGCAGCCATCCAATAATGAGGAGGATCACATATGATAACTCATGGTATGGTCGCAGCCATCCATCTAAGAGAGACATGTATATCAACATAATCATGTCACACTGCCTTGCAACCTAGACTTTTGTAATCTGAGCCGAGGGTCTTGTGCTCCAACACAACCCGATCAAAGTACAAATTCTAACATATGAATAGATGTGTTGGCGTCGAACATGCTAGAAAATCATTTGATCACCAACCGATGATGTGAAATGTTAACAAGCGTGAGAGAAACCACCAATAATGACAATGGTCCTCAAGGTACTATCAGCACAATTCACGGAATGTGAATAGAGGAACTGAAGTCGAACACCCTTGAAATCACCCAATCGAAATCCAATGATGTGAACTTGTCGTTGAGTGCAATGAACTTGCCATTAGGGCATGCAATCTCTAAGGTACTGGAAGGCAGTCTCTCGGTCAACTTCCCGGATAATGAGCTGAAGTCGACAGGAAGACACTGCGTCAAAGGAGAGCCATAATGTATCCCACATCATCAACATACATCATCGACATGAGACAAAGGGATGCAAAATTATTTTGGATGATACAAAGAATCACGAGTAAGTGTAACTGCAGAGGGACTAACTCTTGAACATATTGGTGACACGATTTTGGAGTTTGGAAGCTTTTGGACCCATAGGATCGGTGGTCATGATGACATGGCAAAGATCAAATGGAAGGCAAAAATGAACGGCCCCACCTAGGAAGGTCAACAATGAAAAGGAGGATATCCCAACCTGACATGAAACAGAAAGTGTCATGTTCAAGAGTGAGCTACCGACACGACTGATCGAATTTCCAAATTTTCCCCCACCATTTCTAGCAAGTACCCCAATTATTTTTTAATCGCAAGCTTGAAGGGGATATCATATGCTTGCACTGTAAGTTCATCCTTCGGACGAATCTGACCTAGTAAGTTTAACGAGCCCTAGGAAGGAGAAGGTCATGTTTTTCATGGTGACGAATCCGATGTCGTTTAATATTTTAACGAGCCCGACAAACGCGCAACTTAGTATCTTTTTCATGTTTAGAGGGTTTGAAAAAGACACGGAAAATAAACTCCACATGGTCCCTTTTCGTACATTTGTGTCTCTCGAGCCCAAAAAGGAAGAAAACGATACTTGAGAGAACCGCTTGACCATTTCAGTCAAGGAATACCTTTTTCGTAAATAGTGCATCCCAGCCCGAAAAAAGGGTAAACATATACTGGATGCAGGACGTTTCGCAGCCTTTAACGAGTTCAAAACAACAAGATCTCAGCAATGTTTGCGTGTTTAAAGAGTCGGAAAAGAGCTTGAAAGAAGACCCCCCATTTTATTCTCTTTTATGAGTCAAAAGGGAAAAATACTTGGCAATATTTTCATTTGAGTTTTACGAGTCGAGAAAAGAGCTTAAAGGTGACTCGTCCTAGAGGAATGAGTGGTATAAAAGGTAGCAACTGGTTTTGGCAATGGTGGAACTTATCAAAACATGTAATGGTCAAGAGGTTGGCTAATAAAACCACTCATCGTTGTGGTCCCTTAGGAAAGGAAAAACAACCAAGTGAAAGCATATGATCAGACAAAGAGATGGTGGCGATGGAATGAAACAACCAAGGCTCATATAGTAGGAATTAGCTGATAAAAATGGCAATCACGAGATGTAAATTGGGCATGGGTTAATTTTTACACAAGCTTGAACCATGGAGAAACTTTGCTTGGATTTTTTTTCATGTTTACACAAGCTTGAAATGAAAAACTACACTTGCCATAATTTTGCATGCCCCTGTCATAATGACTCAATCAAGGTATATGCCCCCCAAGCTTCATTTCAGTCAACTAGGTGGATGGAATGAAGGTTCACTTTCAAGATCCTAGAAAGACTCGACTGGGATTTTACGAGATCTTAATTAAAGACTCGATTTGGAAAAGGGAATTGCTTCATTTTTTAATGAGGTTGACACAGTAAAAGAACTATCCTTGAGACCCTTGTTTCATTTTTTAACGAGCTTGACACAAGAAAAAGAACTATGCTCACACCCTTTGTTTCATTTTTTTTAACGAGGTTGATATAGGAACAAACTATCTTCGCACTTTGTTTCATTTTTTAACGAGGTTGACACAAGAAAAAGAACTATCCTCATTAATCTGATCATGGATCATATGAGAACATGACTCCCAAGAGGTCTTCACTAGATGGAAGAAGCACACTCTAGGAAGAATACATGTCATTTGGTACCAAAGGAAGATCGGGTTCCAATGCCCCTAATACATAATGTACTATACCATTTGTGTGATCATCAGTAGATGTGGAGATGGAATGGGTAGCCACATAATTAACCTATGGTGGGGAAGGTACTACTTGAAAACAAAAGACGATAGGGGACGATGGTTGCATAGGAGGCACTTGGTGACCAATCAAGGACAATTGATCAATGATCACTATTCTCCCTTCATGCAGAAAACAAACCACAAAGAAAAGCACAGAAACAAGAGCTCCCATGACATAAACATTATCGCATCCTAGTAGAAGATTGAAATATAACGGACCTTGGACTACCATCATGTCTATATAGATAGTCTTTCCTCCCAAAGTAATAGGGAAATTCGGAAGGATCCCTAAGAGCTGACTGGTTCCTCCGTTGAAGGCCAATAGATTCTGAGTGATAGGCACAAGCTGAGGAACCCAAATTTTGCCAATTAGTAGAATACATTATGAGAACAGACGTGCCTTCGTCTAATAGAGTGCCATGTACTACCATATGATAGGCTTTTACTGTGATCTCGAAAGACACATAAGATGGGAGGTGGAATGCAGTCAATTGACTCCAATCAAAAGAAGAAACAAACTACTTGGTGGGGGTATCATATGATTGCCCCCATGTTGTACAGGAATAGGAGAAGGACACTCTTGAACAACCAGGATGGGAGGGTCACTCTTTGATTCATTGGAATCTAAGGAGATGAGAAGAGCATGAGCAGTATGATCACTACGCTCTTCGGGAACAGAGTGAACAACTGAAGGCAGAGCCAAGTTGACACTCTTTTTGAGATGGTCACCCTTACACAGCTTGCAAGGGAATCTGACCTTCCGTGGAGGACCAGAAGGTTTGTCTACAGGAGGTTCATTTGGAGTAACAACCGAATGGTTGGCCTCTCACTTATTTGACGTATCCTTCTTCATCTTCTTCTTCTTAGCCTCTTGGTTACTGGATTTCAAAATTTCACTAGGAAAAGTAGAAGAGGAAGAGGAAGAAACAGGGGAAGAAGGGGATAGGTCAACCTTAGAATCAACGTGATGTGGTTCAAATGAAGGAGATGGTGGGTCAGGAGTTGGGACACTCGAGATCATCGAGGTCGAAAATAACCAGACAGGTAAACCAATGGTTAACCTAGGAAGGGACAATGTCGCCATATAAGGAGCACCAACATTTCCAAAAGAAGGAAAAGGACCAGGATTCCCATCCGAGGGGAACACTTGACTGGTAGACTCTGGAAATGTTGCCATTGGAATCGACCCTAAAGAATCACTAAGGAAGATAACTTTAACCAGGAATAATTCATGGGCAATTAATTTAAGACACTAAAACAAAACTTTGCCTTTTCATATTTTAAGAGTCAAGAAAAGGACGAAAGATGACTCTAGTCGCTTTCAGAATTAACGAGCTCGAAAGGAAAAGTGCTCGATGATCTTTTCAAATTTAAAGAGTCAATAAAGATAAAAAATGACTACTCAAGGTACTCTAGGCATAAAGGATTACCAGGTAACCGTGAACTGCAGAATACCTCCCGGCGAACTGAGAAGTACGGGCATGCAATCTCCCCGAATGCTATGTTTGGTGTATCACGTTTACAAGGTGGCAGACTCAGCTTCCAACAAATAAAGGATTTCAAACATAGTGGGGTCTCCCAATTGAAAATTTTCACAATTCCGAACAAACAAGCATCAATCAAATCCAAAGCATGATAGATGAAACTAAAAACAACTACTTCCCTGAATATAACAAACCAAACACATAAATGCTTCAATCGAGAAACCAAGAAATGTAATCTATGCTTGGAAAGAGAAAAGAGACACTCGAAATAAGAGAACGCACGAGACTCTTTCACTCATCCAATTGAAAATGAAGCAAACAAAGCATCCTAGTCACTTTTGGGCGGAAGAAGAGAGTCAGAGGGTCAAGACACACTGGCACTAGAATGGGAGAAATTCTTATTTTTTCTTAACTCAAAGACTGGAGCGACCACCTAACTCATAACTAGCGCCGATAGGCATGACCGGCATAACTGACTAGTACTGCAACTAGCATTGATGGCCTGATCGGCGCAACTACCTAACTGACAACTAGCGTTGATCGAGGGATTCAAAGAAAAAATAAAAAATAACTTCACACAAGGTCAGACTTAACACATCAAAGGGTGGGCTAAACCAAGCAAGCACACATACAAGCTAAATGAAGCTTTCAAGTTAGGGAGAACACAGTCTAAACAAGCTACAAGGAAGAAATCAAGAGAGCAAGACACATTGGTCAAGATCTAGGGTGAACCCTAATCTTCACCTATAGGCATCAGTGTGACTGCCTAACTAACAACAAGCGCCAGAAGGGGGTCGGCGCGATTGTTTCTCAGCATATCGCGCTGATCAGCATGACTGTCAGTGAAATAAGCGCGTTGAGTGAGAATGCAAAGAAAAAAATAAAAATTTTCAAAAGTTGGGTCCATACTTGCTGCTATGAATTTCAAACCCAGAGTAGTAGTCAAAGCAAAGAAAACATAACTAAAGGGAAATGGTGAAACTAGAAAAGTTCACACAAAACCATGAAATCCCAAACAAACAAATAGAAGGATTGGATCCCCAGTGGAGTCGCCAATTTGTGGTGAAGTAAAATTCTAAGTGCGAACACAAACAATTCCTCTAGCCCGATAGCAGGTCTAGCCATAAAAAAGACATTATATGGAATATTTCCTTAGGTTAGAACCAATTAAGAGGGCCTACCTCTTAGTACGCTTATCCTGTTTGGTGATGACCTTGCTTGATTTCTCCAGCTATCTCCTGTTTCCTTCTTCGAACACTTGAAACAAGCAAACAACAACCATGATAATAGACAAATTGTAATCCAACCTACTTAACAAGTCAAGAAGTAATAAGCCATAAACATGTGAGATGACACATTATGTATGAAATCAATCGATAGTTGCATATATATTAAATCAAGAAGAGATTACAACCATTGTCTTGATGTTGTTGTTCTCCTCCGAAAAAACCAAGTTCCCACACACTTTCGTTAGCATTCCATGATGGCCTCAACAATGATAGTTTTAAGGCTCTTCCCTTTAGTCTTCACACTAAACCAAATTCACACTTCTCCCTCGCACACAACTAGAGAGCTACAACTATGAATAGCTTGTTGTTTACTCCAAACTTAATTATCACTAGCACACCAACATTAACACTAGCATGTGCTTGGGAAAAAGGGAGGTTTATATAGCATGAATGGATGGGAGATGGTTCCTCTTCTCATGGGAGAAGGTCTTATCTCTTGAGGTAGTTCCATCCTTATAGGGGAAAGGAGCCCAAACTGACATCCTCAACTCCATCCGGCCCAACCATTTACCAGAATTTCGTTACGAAGCTTCTAGAGCTGGAAGCTTTGGCTCCTTATTTAAAAAATGTTCCAAAAGAGGATCTGTGCGATTGGAACAAGGCTCAGTCACTCCGATCGGTGCTAGGTACAGTTCTAATACCTACATATCCATGTAAGGAGAACAAGGGTCATTAGCGCTGGTCTTGTAAACTGGGAAAAACAAAAGCTTTTTGGGAAATGATGTAAAATGGAAATGTTCTACTCATGAAGAGGGACACAATGGGAGTTTCTTCATGAAGGGGAAGCATGTAGGGTTCACTATAGAGGTCCTCTAGGATCATGGAACGGGGAGTACAGGGACAGTGACAAAATGTTGTGTAACAGAAATATAAAAAGCAAAATAAAAATGTTCTCTTCACTAGAGTCATATCAAGAGGTGGTTCGACAAAAAGTCTGCAAGGAAGAATGAATTTGGTGTGGGTGACCTAGTATTGAAGTGGGACAAAGACCATGAGGACAAAGGAAAAAACACCAAGTTATAATCCCTATAGATTCGACCATTCACAATACACGATAATCTTGGCCAACACAGATATTGTCTTCAATCACCAAACGGGAAGATTGATCCTCTTCCTGTCAATGTCTAAGACTTAAAACAATATTTTTAATGATGATCTCGGGTTGTGCCTTGTCCTATGTACATAATTTCTTTTCTTATTGTTTGTTTGGTATTTTTCTTATTTTTGTTGTTGTAAATAAGCATCGTGTGTGAATATATTTTTTGGCTTCTTTGTGTGTGGCTAAGTTGAAAAGAGTCTTGTGACCCTACAACATTTGGCTAAACTTCGGTCCTCCTTCTTTGTGTTGGTTATATCTTTTGGTCAATGATGTTCTGACGGAAAATATGATCCATTCGTAATGAGAATTTTGTGTTGAACCACCATACTTGTGTTTATTCTAGAAACCTTATGCCCATACTCGGTTCATTATGTCTTAGGTTTTTCATGCTTATCCAATTAGTAGAGGGGAAAAGGGGAAAAATCAAACAAGTAAACCTAAATCAAAGGTCTATATATGCTTCTCTGAAGGAAAAACTTCTCCTTCTCTCAATACCTAGGGATCCCTCTTTCACCAATAAAAAGAATAAGTTCCTATGCACAATCCTCTTAAATGTATACATATACGTGAAAGAAGATAAAGGCTTCCTGCATAGAGAGGTGAACAAAGAAAATATGTTGGGGTACTGTCCAGGTTCGCTGGAAGCAGAGCAATTTTTGTGTTCCTGTAGTGACTTTGTTGGGGTACTATCTAAGCCTGTTGGTAGAAGAGCAAGACCAGAGATGAAAAGCTATACTCTGAAAATCTAAAGTTCACAAACTACTCTACCCTTTCCAATTCGAAACATTACGATATTTTAGAATCTCATGATTGTGTTCAAACCGAGAAGGCACAAAGGGGGCAATGTTTTTTCACTGGGTAAGTGGGGAAACCAAAGTAATCAAGACGATGAATCAATACTCCCTGAAGAAATAAGGCCCTTCACAAGAGAGTCAACCAAGACAGAGAAGTTGGAATTCTACCAGTGTGTCACTAAGTGTTGTCACTTCTACAACACCCTCCAAAATTTTGGTCTGCGCCAAATTTCAAATTCTCCCTTGGTCATTTATATAGTTTTCACAAACATCAAAATCCATTGTATGTGTTTTCTTTACATGTTTTGGTCCCTTTTGCAAGAAAAGAAAAATGTCGTCTTTTAGCATGTTAAGTGTCACACAATGTATATGAGGTTTTTTTGGTGGTTTCAAGGGGTTACCTTTGTGTAAATGAGTTATCTTACCATCTAAACATCGTTTGCACTATTTTCAAAAGTTGTAAGCATTGTCGCATAAGTGTCGTCACAGGCATCGCAAAGTGTATCGTTAGTGTCACACTTGTCGTAGGTCATCGCAAAGTTGTCGCACTGAAGGAAGTACGTTTTTCATCTGTCCTTGATGATCTGTGTTGTTTTTTCTTCAAGTATTCTAAGTGTGTGATCACAGTTGATTCATATCAATGTTCACATAAGCTTCATCGATCCCACACTTAGCCCAATTCAAAAAACTTTCAAGAAACCTAGCCTCATATAATCCTCTTGGACTATGCATTGTGTAGTCCCAGTCCTCTGGATGAAAACCTGCCTCTTTCCACTACAGAATGCACAGTTCCTTTCCCCCAGGACTGCGCATTGTGCAGTCTCAGTGCTCAAGCTTGGACCTTGGCCTCCAAAAATACGCAATTCAGCCCTCCAACTCGGCCTCAACTATGTATCGCGTAGTAATAGACCTCAAGCCCATCCCTTGAGCTCTTGAATTGCAAAATTTCACATTCATCCAACCTACCTTACCTTCCAGAACTGCGTTGTAGCCTAAATCAGTGCTCAACCCCTCAGCCTAGCTCACTGAGCTCCCAAAATACATATTTTTCTTCCTTAGTCCAGCCTAGACTACACATTGTGCAGTCTCAAGGCTCAAGCTTCACCCCTAACTTCTTGAGTTGCGATTGTGTAGTCACTAAGCCTCTCCCTCATCTTGCAACCGAATTCTGGCTTTCAATGGATCAACATGCAACATCTTAGAGTAGGGTTTATCGGACGGGTGTTGTCTTGTCATGAGTGAATTATAGATGCAGGTAATCTATCAGTCCATGAAATTATGATGAAGAAGGAACTGGAGAAGGGTAGCATGTTGAAAGGCATCTTTGTAGCTAATTATGCAATTTGATCAATCAAGAGAAAGCAAAGGGACACTAGTTTGCAACCATAGCTCAAGACCTGATATCACTGAAGACTCCTTACCTCTAATCCATATGGAGGTGGATAGAAGAGAATTCCCAGGAAGACACATAACAAGAAGCAGCAAGAATGGCTTGACATTTCCATTTCATGAAGAATTCTAGGTCAGCAGTGTCATGTCATGTCATGAGTCATCATATGCCACGTCATTATTATGGATTATGTAATTTAATATTCAAAAATGTATTGTAAAATGGAAGTCAAAAGGACATGTACAGAATAAGAAGAGTCGTCTAAATTTGAAAAGTCATAGGAAGTCAAACCATCTTGAGGGTAGTCAAAGAGTTACAAGGGAGGTGAATCATCACCCCATTAGCTATATATACACCCTCATTGTACGAGGAAAGGAATTTTCACCTTGGCTCCTCCCGTAAGGCATTAGAGAGACAAGCTAGTTCTTTTGAGGAGCAAGTGGTGGCTCCAATGCTCCACTATTGGAGCTAGTGGTGTTCGATGTATACATGTGTCTTGGGAATTTTACTTAATATATGAAGCCTAATGGTCAGCACGTTCTTCATGCATGGATTATGAATGTTTGTAAGACTCTTATGTGAATGTTTATGAATCATTTTCTTTTTCAGTTGTACTATAGTTTAATTATTTTGGTTATTTTAGTGCTTATCATATTGAGAATGTGTTGTAATGGTTGTAATGCCCATCACATTTTTGTGGACTATTCCTCTGGATGTTAGACAGATATCTCTCGTTGGTGTGTGTTTCTATCATATTGGTATTATTACCTCTCTCCTAGTGGATCACCTTCTCTTCCCTCCACAATAGAAGAACCTTGACACACCTATAAACAACCATTCATCAGGCACACTAACTTTCTTTTTGAAGGAACACATGTGTTCCTCTCTCTTAGTGATAGTTAGGGCTAAGGAAAATATTTAATAAATTTTCCCAAATAGTGTGAGGTCTAATTGGGACCACATATCGGGGAGACCCCTTGAATTTTGGTGGGTCCAAAATCGTCAACAGTAATCTACAGGTTAGTTGTAGCTACAAGAGTTGTGGCAACAACCATATTATCCAAAAACACACAATCCCATCAACCAATATTTAACCCTGGAATTAATGCCTAGAATTACATAATGTGTAGTTGCAAAAACAAGTAAGTTATGTGATTACAACATTAGCGAATATTAGAATTGCAACAAAAGGAAATTAATGGTGTTAGAACAAAAGGAAATCAACAAAGTTACAACAAAACATAAATCAAAGGAATAATAGAAATGTAAACTATTTGTAATTTAATTAGAATTGTAAAGACTAAGCTACCTGCTAATGCCGCTTAGAATTTTTAAGATAAGGATGGGGTCCTACCACCTTAGACAAGGTATTTTAAAATATTCAATTGCACAATCACAGGATATACAATGAGTGAATAAAACAGAGGAATCTTTCTATTAGAGAAAACAACAAATTATACAATAGTAAAAAATAATTTTATTTTTTCTCCTCCTTCGGGCTACGGAGTAAATTGAGTATTTATACAAAATTTTAAAGTCTAAACTGATTGAAAGGTTGGACGACCAACTTAAGCAAATCATGCAGCTCATCTTGTTACAACGATATATTCAAAATCTATTACGATTTGAGCAAAGGATGAATTAGATCAACTAGGGATTGTTGGTAGCTAATTTTTCCTTCCTAATTGGTCACCCACTTTCCTCCATCTCCTCCATTATGAGAAACCTATGTTGGTCATGTCACTGGATCATTGACCATCAAGTTAGCATAGTGTGATGGATTTGTAGCAACACAAAGTCAATGCACTCATGTGTTGCAATTAATTCATTGGTCTTGGGGGAGTTGCAACATTCCATTCAATGACCACGTCAAAGTTGTAATGTTGTAGAAAATTGAAATAACGAGATGGAGGGGAGTTTCAACACTTTTCCTATCATGTCCCATGGAGTTGCAACATCTGTTGTTAGATGGAAACACTTGTTGTGGAGTTATAGCTGGTGTTGCAACAACACAAAGGAGTTGTAGCCACTACCCGTTTTCTCATGTCTGCAAATATTAGTATGAAGATGATAATCTCATAAGATAATGCATAAGAATAAGTATAAATGTGGAAAAAAAGGATATTAGTCATACTAACACCAGAATGGGGTAATAATAGATGAAAATTTCATGAGGTGATGGAAAGCGGAAGAATGACATTAAAAAGGTTATAGATGAGTGTTGAAGATATGCCAATTTGCACCCATGTAAGGCTATTTGGAGAATATGGAGGTTTTAACATGTAGGTCAATTTGGAGGGGAAATCGATAGATTAGGAAGTACTAGAGAGGGAATCTAAGAAAGAACCTAAAAAGGATCAATTTTTTTTCCTCACATTCCCTATTCAAGATGGAAGTGAAGGTTGACATCAAGCCATATCAAGGTGAGATTTACGCTCTAAAGTTAAATAACTGCCTACAACAATTAGAAACGTATTTTAGTGTTCAAAATATATAGGAAGAATATAATATTTAATTTGCATGATTGTAGTTAGAAGTCCATGCCCTAACCTAGTGTGAAAGCCACATAGAGACCTTAAGTTTGGAAGAAGATCCTCCAATGACTATGTGGGAGGATTTCAAAACCCTCATAAATTCATAATTTTACCCTATCATGTAAAGGACCAATGGATCCGATGACATTACTTCATGCCTGAGAAGAGCTAGAGTGTATAAGTGTACATCATAGAATTTAGAAGCATGGCTATAACGTTGGGAATTACCCCAAAAAATCCAGACATAATCCTCAAGTATGTGGGGGGGTCTACATAGCCATCTGCGAAAGCAAGTGATGTTGTTTAATCCCATATTGGTGGAGGAGGCTTGTGTACATACATAATACCTGGAAAACATACACCATAATAAAGGGAAAACAAGTGGCCCAAAGCAAAAAGAGCACTAAGACACTTCTAATGAGGGGAAGAAGAAGTGGAAAAGGGAGAAATACAAAAGGAGAATAACCACATCAAACCATTAAATATCCAAGAAAACAATGAAACCACTATAATATTAGTAGTCATACAAAGGAGAAGTGATGGAAGTTGCATCAAGAGCTCAACCCAAAGACAAAAAGAAAGATAATCGAAGAAGATTCTCATGGCCATTGATTCGAGAAACCAGGTGGAAAGTAACTTGAAGTGGATGAGTAGATCATCTATACATCAGTGCAGAAGGAGGTGAATCTGAGTAGCCTTCAACAACAAGAAGAGAATGAAATGGCCAAACTCTTCCACATAAAGATACATGTCAAGAAGAAAAATATTGATGCTCTTAGGATCATGGGATAATCTCATTGTAACGGAGTTGAAAAAAAAATGGGATTGGAATTTCATGAACATCCAAGCCCATATCCACTGGGATGGGTAAAAAAGGATGTGAAAATTAAGATAACCAAAAGTGAAAAAATAGATTTTCTATTAGTGTTGATTTTATTTATCAAGACTATATCTATTTCAAGTTTATTTATGTGGAGTAGTGCTTAGAATTCCCTATATGTACATGTGGGATGAAATCTTCATAAATAGAGACAACCAGTAGTACTTCATCAATTATGAAAAAATTTTCACCATCAATGCACATAGGGGCAAGTCCAAAATTTTATTAATAAGTGTTAATCAAGCCAATAAACTTATTAGTTCTAACCATAATTATGTTTTAATATTTTTATGAGAAAATCAATCTTTAGAAGTATCAATGAGAGAAAAGTCATTCCTGGGGGGGTTTACCAAAGAAAAAAAATGATTGGAAGAGTTGCTACAAGCATATAGGGGTGTGTTCTAGGAACATAAAGGTTTACCACCAAAAAGGGAACTGGAGCATGAGATCCAACTTTTTCCAGAATCCCCATTTCCAAACATTGGGATATATAGGAAGTTTGTTATATAAGCAAGTGACGTGAAGAAGCGGTTGTAGAAGTTACTGGAACAAGGTTTCATTTGACCAAGTACCTCACCATGTGGGTCACCTATCATGATTGTGCCAAAGAAGGATGGAACTTAGCATATTTGCACTGATTAAGAGGTGTTAAACAAAATTACGCTTAAGAACAAGTACTCATTTCATAGGATAGATGATCCATTGGATCGGTTGTAGCAAGTCAAATACTTCACCAAGCTGTACTTAATGTCTAGATATTGCCAAATTTTGAGTTAGAGAAGAAAATATTTGGAATAATGCGTTCCAAACAAAGGAAGGTTTGTATGTGTGGTTAGTAATGTCGTTTGGCCTATGTAATGAACAATATACATTTATGAGGTTAATGAATGATATACTATGCCCTTTTATATATTCATTTGTTATTATATATTTGGATGATATACTAGTATATAGTTCTACCGGGGAAGAGTACATCTCACATTTGATGTAGGTGCTAGAGACATTATAGAAGCACCAACTATTGGAAAATCTCAAGAAGTGTGAGTTTGCACAAAAAATTTTGGCGTATCTTGGGTATGTGATAGGTGGAGGATAGCTAAAGATAGATCTTTCCAAGATGGAGGTCATCATGAATTGGCTGGCACCTACTAATGTTTCTGAGGTTAGGAGTTTCATTGCAACAACATAGTACCTGAGGAAATTCACAACCTTGTTTTTAGCAATATCAATACTACTCCACGCCATAATAGGAAATGGAAATAGTTTCCAATGGGGAAAGGGTCAGTAGAGGGCCTTTGAGGAGTTAAAGAAGAAGATTAGTCAAGCACCAATTTTGGCATTTCCAAACTCACAATAGCCTTTCAAAATGGAGACAAATGTGAGTGGATATGTTATGGGAGTGGTCTTGATGTAGGGAGGAAGACCTATTTGCTACCATTATGAAGTATTTCATGGATAGTTCTCAACTACCCTACCTACAAAAAGGAGATTTATACCCTGGTGTAAGTTGTGAAGAAATGGAAACTCTATTTAATGGGAAAGAAGATAACAATCCACATAGATCACTAACCACTATTGTACATGTGGGTCTAGAGTAACCCATAGCAAACCAAGCATTACAAGTGGATGGGGTTTCTACAACAATTTCATTTAGTGATCAAGTATAAGAAGGGTAGCAAAAACAAGTTGGTCGATATGCTTTCAAGGCCACCCATACCAAATATCATAGCTTTTGTAACTTTGATGCACATGGATCCATTTACCCATGATGCATACAAAGAGGCATATTCATAGGATGATGACTTCAAGGAGGTGTTTCAATAGTTGCAAAGGCAAGGTCATGTGCACGATGATGACAACATAATTGGATACCATCTCTAAGGTGAGTTACTCTATAGGCTCAATACTTTATGTGTTTATGAAGGTGAATAACTAAAAGTGATTAGAAAGGCTCACACCTCCAAAGTTGTAGGGAACTTTGGTATAGCGAAGATAGTGGTCGACTTGCATAGGTATGTGTATTGGCCCAAGATGCAAGAACAAATAGTTAGTTTTCTAAGAGGAAGAATGCTTTGTTGTACCAACAAGCCTAGTAATAGGAAATAGGGTCTATATCATCCCTTAGTTATACCCACTTGTCCTTTGGAAAGCATTTCCATAGACTTTGTGGGAGGTTTAAATAACTAGGAAGGGACATTACTACTTGTTTGTGGTAAATAAGTAGGGAACTTGTTCTTTGGATAGGTCTGGGTGCACTTTGGGATACCAAGGAGCGTTGTTTCAAACAAGGACACAAGAATTCTCAATGAATTTTGGACTCCATTCTAGGAAAAGATGGACATGAAGTTGAAGGGGCATACCACATTCCATCAAAAAACACGTGGATAAACAAAAGTAGCCAACAAGAATTTGGTGTAGATTTTCAAGAGTTACAATCAGAGGCATCTGAAGATATGGGATGAAAATTTGGTATATATATAATGCTCTTATAACAAATAAATCCACACTTCTATTGGTAAGTCCCAATTTTAAACTTGTTTTGTACATTTTGCATTGTCCCCTTTGGATAATGCATATGGGTAGGAAGGAGGAGTGAGGGAGGATGTCTTAAGGGTGGGAATTTTTTTTTTGAAGATCATACAAATCCATTTACAAATACATGAGACACTAAAAAATTCTTAGGAAAAACACAAAGGCAAGCCTGATTTTCACAAAAAAATAGGCCATTAAAGGTGTGAGATAGAGTATAGTTACAGTTGAAAAAGGAGAGGCTATAGGGTGTTGGTAATAAAATTAAGGCTCTATGATATGGTCCCTTTGAGATATTGTAAAAGGTGGGAGATAACGCCCATAGACTCAATCTATCCCCATACATGTGCATTTACTCAATGGTGAATGCAGAGAATATGAAGCTATGTAAGCCTTCCATGCTAGATTAGGATGACGAACAAACCATACCTTCTATGAAGGATTTGGAACTAGATGTTTAGGGAATTTGACATAGGATACATTTTTGTAGAATAGTTTGAGAACTAAAAGACAAGGGCAGCATGACCTTTAACATGTTGAGTTGAAACGACAACTTCCAGGCAAAGCTAAATGGTACGCTCAAGAGAAGTTGGAGGAAAATTTTCCTCACCTTGACCAAACCCTCCGAGAGTGGGGAGGTGTGATCTGAATTGGATCATTATATTATTTTTCATCCGTATTGATTATTTTAGAGTGGAAAAGTTGAGGAACCAACACTCATGACCATTTTTATTCATAGTCCTATTTTGGAAAATTTTGGTTCAAACAAATTAAGAGCCATTTTGATGCCTTAAATGAATACATTTTGTGGTCTTAACCTTAGTATGAACCTAAAATCCGTAATCTACATGTTGACACCTTTTCAACAATGCAATGATTGCCACAATTGAAGCTTGTATGAGAAAGTTATGGCTCTAATAAGTTGACCTATCAAAAGTCACCACCATAATTCAAGAGGATGCCACATCAACCCCTATTATTCATGAAAAATGGGGCAAGCCACATGATCATGATGAATAATACTCTACAAGAGTCAATATTGTAACTCTAGTTAAGTGTTGAAAGAGTTAAACCTACCACTAGTAGGCTATCAGGTTTTGTTATAACCAGACCACTAAGATGAAAAAGGGGTTCCATTATATTCAAGTGCATTTTGTTCCATAAATGAGCAGAGTAGTTGAGAGTGGGTAGGGAGAGATAAAACATAGAGGGTTTTAGAACTAGAGCAACCCGCAAGCCACAAGACTCACTTCTTTGTACTTGCATCCATTTTCCATTCAGATAAAGAGAGCAGATCAACTTCACCTTCCAATCAAGTTTTCTCTTGAAAGGGTTTCCTAGGTTATATATAGTGTCATTTTTTGTTTTATTTCATTGTTCTCTATTTTCTACATATTTTATCTATTGCATGCATAAGCATAACATAATAATTAATGAATCCAAATATCTAAGAATAAATTAACCCTCATCATGTAGATTTTGTATTTTAAGAATAAGTCTATCAAATATATTGTGATGAGTTGTCCAGTGGAATATCCATGACAGCTTACAGATCAAGTAAATTCGTTCCACTACCCTGAGAATCGAGGAAAGAATCTACCTTGGAGAATATAATAAATCTATTTGGAATTAGTAGTTGTAAAATCCTCTTGAAAGTGTAACAACCCTAGGTTAAAATTTCATGTAATAAAGTTAATAAAGGAAAAATAAGACCAAGGTCATGGGACGTGTATTCAAAACTAAATGTTGGGAAAAAAATCGTAGTGGGTGTTCATTTGGTTTATTATGGCTAAGGAAATTGGAAAAGGAATTGGCAAAGGAAAATAGGCATTAATTGGCATTTATTTATGAAAATAAAATAAAATAAGAAAAGAAAAGGGAGATGAAAGGTCACACATTTGCATGTGAGGAAAATTGAAAGGAAAATAGAGGAAATTGAAGAAAATAGAAGCCTCAATAGTAAAAAGGCTTCTGAGGATCAGTTCACAACTTTTGACAGTTCTATGGAGGTGTTCTCTCTCTATTCTCTCTATTCTCACATATTATTGCACACTTAGAGAATTCTTGGAGCACTCTAGCATTAAGGAAAGAAAGCAAAGGAATGCAAAGGAAGAAAATGAATGTAAGGGACAAATAAGGAAACATTGGATCAATCAGATTTAGCAGGAATACTTGCAGGTAACAGGTTCCATGTGTGATTTCCTAGCTGGGTTGTGAATGCATGGTACATGCATGTATGTATTTGGTTGTTGTTATCATTTGCATGGTATTTTCCAGCTGTGATATTGGTTACAGCCTTGCGTTGCCATTTCTGGATAGCCATGGTGTGATGGGGTTATTTCATTTAGTTGAGCTTTGGATTTCCAAATGGTTTTCGAACAAGGTGAGGTGGTCTCAGGAAAATCCCCAAGGGCCTAGGAATCCCTTAACCTATTTTGGTAGGATTACGGTAAAGCTTGAGGGTGGAGACACACAAATATCTTAAGGCATTGGTGAATAAATTCTGAGGCATCCAAGTTTGTTTAGGGCCTAGTGATCCCTTGACCGGTTTTGGCAAGATTGCAGTAAATCTTGGTTGTTTATGTGTTTGTTTTGGGCCTAGTGATCCGTTGACTAGTTTTGGCAGGATTGCGGTAAAGCCTCGTAGTTTGTGTGCTTGCTTGGGCCTAGGAATCCATTGACTGGTTTTGGCAGGACTATGGTAAATTCTGAGGGTGGAGGTGGTTTAATCTTCAAGAAGCCTTGTTTTGTTTTGTATTGAGTCCCAAATTCATGCTTGGAATATGGCACAAGGGTGATTGGCTGAAAGAAATATTTGGTTCAGCCCAATATATGGTCGGGTGGTACGTGGAATTCCTTGACCTAGTTTGATTTTGCATCATTTAATGAGATTTATTTATCTATGGTAATCTATGAGCACTTGTACTTCTTATTATGATGATTTGATGGTTGTTATGTCATGGTTAATATGTTGGTTATTTGTTGGTTATAAGCATGGATATTTTATGTAATCTAGCTATGGTTATTCATGAATTGATATGTATTGATATGGTTGATGAATGCATGGGCTAACAAATATTATTTAAGCTATTGTGAGAGGGAATTATACCTTCTTGGTGATTCTCATATAAGTTTCAAACTTGTATGTTAAGATATGCATTCATGACTTGTAGATCACATGTTCACTATATGTTTGATGAAATGTCTATCATGGTTATGCCTAGTTAGGTAAATTACTTGATCAAGTTTTATGTGATAGGTTTTCCCTTGTTGTTTCAGGGAAAACTAGTGTCGATTCAAACTGCTAGTCCCACTAAGATGGGTAGCTATCTTAGAAACAAACAATGAAAGCCTTTCGAAAGTTCCTTTAAGTGTAATAGGTAAGAGAGAAGAAAAGAGGACCAACCTGGGTCTTCCGCTTTGATCCTAGCTTGATTTCTCCTTCCCTTTGATAGAATTTGCCACTCCTCTCCTACTTTTCCCGCTTCAAAGAGTACCTATAGAGACAAAGTAATAGTAAACCATCAAATAATATCTATCTAAAACATCATAAACAATGCAGAATCAGAAACACATTGACCATACAATTGCATTCATAAACAATGAGATTCACAAATACACAATTATATGGAGGAAAACTCAAAGAAATTTATTAATAGTGAAATAGAGGATTACAACCCATCTATCTAATCTAGCATCATCCTCCCAGTGTAGAAGCCCTCTTCACCTCATGAATAAGAAAATCACCCAACAATGCAATGTCTCTTCTCACAGATAAACCAACAACACTTCCTTACAAAATACAAAAATTCCAGCCTCCAGATCTCTCAAATGAGGGATCCATTTATAGATGTCTTGCAAGGGTGTGAGTCAACTCTGGGTTTTTGATTAGTGTCATTCCACTGATAGTTCTTAGTTCCACTTGGATATTTCATTGATCTCTTACTCATCCCTGGGCGAATTCAGAGAGGAAAGTGTCACAGGAGAAGTTTCTGGAAGATTCCATGATCATCCACTTAGCAAACTGTCTCTACCATTTGTTTATTCTCGCTCATCGCACCCCACAAAAGGCCATTTCAGTATGCATCACACCTAGCTAGTGTGGCAGCTAGTATGCATCACACCTTGACCATGGAGCAGTCAGTACGGTCCAGTTCTGGCCAGTTTTGAGTAGATTTTCAGGTGGAACTTCTGGGAAATGATGTAATCAGTTGACCATGATCCTTTAGGGTATGAAACAACACTTTTAGGGACTAAAGATACCTTATTCTATGGACATATGAGTTTGAGGTTGCAATGCTCAAATATGTCTATAACACTTGTGCCATTTATTGTTTTAGAAAGCCTCATCAAGTTTTGGGAAGTGGTTTGGAGACTAGCCCTGAAAAGGTGGCTCAGATTCCGGAACCGCACCCTCAGAATTGGGAAATTTGGGTTGCAGTCGCATGGGGGTAGTGTTATGCATGCAATTGGAGGGTCATAACTGTTATAGACATTTTTGTGCCTTACAGCATGAAGCATGAAATGTCGATAATCTGAGGGATCCAAAGTCCCTAAACATGTTGTTCCTACCCCTAGAGGAACAAGGTCAGCAAACCACAGCACTAAATATCAGTTCTCCACCTGAAAACACTCAAAAACAAGCTAATTCTGGATCATGTCAACTGCTCCACTGAGCATCTGCGCTGAATGTCAACTGCTCCACTCTGTACCTGCGCTGAATGTCAAAAGCAATGAAGGCTACCTGCGCTGGGCGAGATTGGCCAAGTGGCACAGTCATTCTGCAAGGTGTCAAATGCCCAGGAAGCTTCCAAAATGACACTTGGATCAGGGAATTCGCCTTGTGATGAGTAAGAGGATCTAGATCTCCAAGTGGAAGCAAGAACCTCCAAGTGGACTCAAGAACTGAAGAATAACTGAAGTGGGAGAGGACACTAGTCAGCTTCATGCCAGCCTCAAGCTGACTCATCCTTTCTCCAAATCTCCTATATATAGAGCTCTCTCATGAGGTCTAAGGGGGCTGGAATCTTGTGAATGTAAGGAAGTGCTGTTGGTTTGAGTATAGAACTATTGGGTGATTTGCTTGAAGGAGGTGAAGAGGAGATTTCTTTCTGCTGGGAGGTGTTGCTGGATTGGGCCTCTTATGGTTGTAACACTCTCAGAACTTTAATTCTTCCATTAATAAAGCATTTGAGGTTCTTCTATATGCATGTGTCTCTGTGGCGTATTGATACTTTTAGATTTGATTTATTCTAATCCTTGAATCAATTATGAATGTATGCTTCTTGTAGTTTTCCCTCTCTTGTTATTTTGCAGGATCTTGGTGTAGCTGGGCCAGTGAAAGAGCAAGGAGCTGGGAGCAAGCAGCAAAGAGGGAAGAATGGATCAATCATTAGCGGAAGATAACGATTAGTGGATCTCTTTCTCCTCTCTCTTACATCTCATAAAGAAGTAATCTTGAATAGCTTTGCATTCGGTTGTTGCTGAGGTACTATCACCCTTAGAGTGGGATAGGGTCATTCCGTATTGGATACTTTTCCCAACAACAAATTGGCGACTCCGCTGGGGATCGTATCTTGTTGGTTGTTTGTGTTTTTTGCTATTCATTTCATAAACACAGGGAGTACCGAATCGAACTGCATTTGGATCTTTCAAATGCAAAGTAGAGGGCAGCTACTCTAGCTCAGTTTCTGGGCAAGTTTATGATTTGAAGAGCTGATCCACAAGGACTCTAATAAGCTCTTAGTGATAGCTTTTCATCCTCCTTGTCATCCCTTAGTGTGTACTTGACTGATAGCTTCTGATTTGGCCAAAAACTGTGAATTTTTGAGCAATCTGTGACCTGGAAACCAAGAGAAACGAAAGTTTCGTTCTTCAGTGCAGGCTGTGTGAAGGTTGTCTGCATTTCAGCGCAGTTACCGAAGGGGCTACCTGCGCTGAAGGTCAAACTGCCTGTGTACTACCTGCGCTGGACCAGTTTTGCCTAGTGCTACTGGGGTTTCCTGCTGTTTCTTGCCCTGTTTTCACTCTTGTTTTTGCTGCCTGTTACCAGTCAATGTACCTATCTGAAACCAACTTTCCTTGCCACTATTCCGCCTCGGTTGTATAAAGAAACTGTATTTGTTCTTTGTGTATTTCTTTTATCATTTGCAGTTTCCCATAACGAAAGTGAACTAGTCTTGTTGTGGCCTCTTAGATCTAGACCTGTGTAAAGTGTCGTTTTGATCTTAAGAGTTAGTTTGTTTGCTGTTCATAGCTGATTGAGCTTTTGCTTTCGTCATATGGTTTGAATTTATATATTTCTAGTGTCGAAACAAGTAAATCTTAAGGTGTCTTTTGATTTTGGACAAGCTTGTTTGCTTTCACTTGAAATTGAATTCAAAGTTATACAACAGCTTTCTTTTTGTATCGCACCAACATTAAGAAAGAGAAAAGAAATACTTGCATTGTGCATGTGCATTATGACAGTTTGCATGTTGATTTAGGGAAAAGTGCATTAGTGTGTGCTCTATGATCTGTGTGAAAAGATGTTGTCTTTCTTTTCTCTCAGTAGTTAAGATTTTCAAAGTTGAAAGATTGAAAAGCTTGCTTATCATCTTAGGCTGCATTTAGGAGTGTTATCATACATCTCGTGGTGATCCATAAAGGCAAACTGCTAAACAAGATCAACCTTAAAATAAATTGAATTTACATAACAACGCATTGAAACATAACGCAAACACATAGAGGTCTAAGCTAGAGACGTGTTCCGGTGTCGTTACACGTGATATCTTAGCGTTGAGTGGTTGGGTGATTCCTCCACGGTGAAGCGATAAGTATCAATACGGACTTGTGCTCCCACGTACCGTCGCGTATATATTGGGAGACCCCTATAGGAATAAAGCCTTTATCCAATAGGAAACCGTGTCGGCCGCCCTACTGATCGCAATGCAGTGAACACAGCATTCACGAAGATCGACCACCCGTACCGTAAAACGTATTCTGTGGTTTTGCGAAAAGTTTGGCACACCCTCTGCCTAGAACTCCAGAGCAGTTTCTTTTGGCCTTTTTCAAACTCTATAACTGAAAAAGTCCGTCCGAGCATTTGTCACTTCGGGCTCGTTAAAACATCGAAGGAGACTAGAGTCATCTTTAGCTTTTTCTCGACTCTTAAAAAATGAAAAAGCAAGTTGTGTCTAAAGCGTCGTTATAAAATTTATTTTAAACGGAACATAATCACCTCCTATTCCCGCGTTGATCTTTAGGTTGAGAACATGGAACGCCCCAACCAAGGAATTCCACATGATGGAAATCCTAGTCCTTTCTCCTCTTGGGGAGAAGTTGGTGCGCCCCACATGGCCACATTGTCGCTTCCAGGACTGACAATTGGCCTGCCTATTTGGCTATTCTCAACCAATGTAGTTCAGAACACCATGGTTCCTGAACAGTCGAGTCAACAGTTAGATGAGTCTAGAGCCGCCCACCAGCCTTCTACTTCCTATAACTCTTCCTCCAATCCTTCATCTTCGCAAGGTAGAGCCGGCAAAAGCCAAGCTCCCATGAAGAAAAAGGAGAAGAAGGAGAGGGAGAAGAAGAAGAAGGAGCCTAAGGCGACTGGGGGCAAGCAAAAGACATCTGACAAAAATCCACACACAGCACAGACCGGGCCTAAATCGCCATGTGTCATATGTAGAGGAGACCACTTCCATAGAGATTGTCCCTGTATTCCCCGGATACTAAGGGACTGGTCCCCTCGGTTGCACAATTGGGGAGCATCAACCTCTGATAGCCATGTTGATTGCTTACCGTCAACCAGCGAAAGTGAAGGTTCAAGACAAAGAGGGGGAGCAAGATCCCCCTGCAGACTGTGTAAAGGCGATCACGCCATCCACCGTTGTCCCTTCTTAGACGAAGCGAAGAGAGTTTTGGAAGATCGCCTGGTTTCACCGTTGAGACTTCCTCCTGGATACAAAAAACTCGTGCCAAGTCCTTCGTTTGTTGAAAATACAGCTGGCCCGCTCAAGTGGTCGGCTAAAGCGTCAGTCATTGAAAATGAACCTACTGAATCCAGACCAGACGAAAGTCTAAAGGTCGATGCGGCAGTTGACCCGGTTCCGCCTTCAGAGGTTTCATCTTCAAATGACACCGTCATTGAAGATTCATCTTCAAATGACACCCTCACTGAAGAGAATAAGGATGACACCATCCAGATTCTTTTCATCAACACAGATTCTGATGAGCATCAAGGCAATGCGCCCATTCCTTTATCGCAGGAAGGAACATCGTCAGGGTCATATCCGGCCGTGTATTCGGTCCCACCACCAAGCAACTTGGTTGTGTCCTTTGATTGGAACCAACTAGGCAGACCCCGGTTGCCAGCCAGTATACCATTCAGAATCATAGTCCAAATTTATAGAATGGTAATGGCTGGAACTATCATTGATGAGGGGGCATCTGTGAGTATCCTTTCCTCTATTGCTTGGAAAGCGCTGGGTTCCCCGGCGCTTTTGCCTGAGATAAGAAATCTCTCAGGTTTTGATAAAGGAACCAGTCGACCATTAGGGATCCTCCCCAATGTGCCTGTTACATTGAAAGGGAAGACCGTTCAAATGAACGTGATGGTTGTTCAAGTACCCTTGGATTATAACCTACTCCTTGGACGAGACTATATATATTGCATGGGAGCTATAGTCTCCTCACTCTTTAGAGTAATGTGTTTTCCACACGAAGGAAGAATGGTCAAGCTCGTAGACCAACTTTCATTTCCAGGATCACTCATCGCAAATAGTCACATACCAACCCTCAATGGTCTATTCACCCAAGAAATGTCTCCACCCCCAGTCCTCCTTCCCGATGAGTGCGAGTGATTCGGAAAGATGGGACTGGAACCCAGGGGACATGCATCCTGGTCTGCTTCGGGCAGAGGAAACCTTGGGTATAAGGTAGAATTTCCGCGAAGGAATATGACTAGTCCGTACCCCGTCCGTGGAAGGAAGAGGGGTTGTTCTAGAACAAGATTCTTTTGATAAGGTTACTTGTTTGACAAAGGTCATTCACCATTGTCTACTTCGGTAGACAGTGCCGAGGAAGTGTTTTCGTTTGATGGTGTTAACAAAATAATCTTTGGGAAACCAGAAAGAGGCAAGCCTCACCCTTTAAAACAAATGTTTTATCGGATAAGTAGGGGCAGCCTTGAAATTGTATTTTATACCCGGGGGCATGCAAACCTTTTGGAGTGCAAGCTAGGAGCGGTTATTTATCTGTTTTTAGGATTAACCGTTTCCGAACTTGCATAAAGAAAGGATGAGAGGGAGCATAGCTTATGTGAGGTGCAAGCTCTATAAAAATTGGAATCTTGCAGGAGACATTTCTCATCTTATGACTGGTATATCGAGCAGTTTTTACCGCGGAATTTATGCTCGTTAAAAAATAGAAAAGCGAGATCCGAGCAGTTTTAGCACATAGTTCATGCTCGTTAAAAAATAAACATAAGATCGAGCAGTTTTACCGTGGAATTTATGCTCGTTAAAAAATAGAAAAGCGTGAGCAAGAGTTTCCTCCAGAGTTTAAGCTCATTAAAAATGAACCTATACCGGTAAATAACCATTGTGATCGTAAATTTATTAGCCATAAAAAGCCTTGGTCGTGTTTGCACCTGCCACCTCCATTCCATTTGGCCGATCGTTCACCCCCATATGATTGTTTACCCATTTTGAGGAACAGCTGCGAAGAGTGATTTCATTTAGCCATCCTTGTGACACTGCCGTGATTGGAAAATTCCAACCTGTACCTGAATCTGCCGCTATCCCTGTTTATCACTCGTTCCTCGAAAGACGAGTCTTCTTTGAGCTCTTTTCATCTGACTCGTAAAATATGAAAAGTTTGCCGAGTTTTGGCCTTCCAGCTCGTTAAAATGACCGGAAGAGCTATCCCTCCTCTAGATTTTAATCTTTTTGGACTTGAGGGATTATTGCACAAAAAGGTCGAGCGCTTGTTTTATTCGGCTCGTTAAAGTTATCGAAAACTCATCCCTTCTGTATTGTTTTATACTTTTTCGGACTTAAGGGATTAGATGACGAAAAAGGAATTTTGGAGTTAACTTTCTGTACCTTTTCAGACTCTCTAAAAATGAAAAGGACCGAGTTTTCCTTGTCGTTAGACTCGTTAAAATGATTAAATAGCGACAAACTTGTCTTTAGACGAGAACGAGTTTCCCTATCGCTAGGCTCGTTAAAACATAGCGATGGGCTTGCCCGAAGGGCAGGTTATAGAACAAGCATATGTTATCCTCCTCAAGCTTGACAAAAATAAAGAGGTACTGGTCAGAAATGACTGGGGAAAAATTGGGAGAACCTCAAAGCTTTAATGGTAGCAAGTCGCTCTTGAACATGACACTTTGTCCTCCGTATCACATCGGGTTGGGTTGTTTCATTCACCGGTCTCATCACCATGGTCCTCGCCAAACCATCCACATTTGGGGTAATGCTACCGATCCATCACATCAGTGTCGTTATATGTTCAAGAGATGTTGTTCAGAAAGAGTCAACCGTGTCCCATCCACTGCCATACATTATCCTTCATCCACCCATGATCGCCACCCTGAATCATATCTCACAGATTGTTTTCACCTCCACTAAAATCATTAGCTCCGTTCCGTGTCACTGATGTGGGATTCATTAAGGCCCTCCTTTGACGGATCGCTTCTTGTCGACTTCAGCTCATTATCCAAGAAGTTGATCTAGGAACAAACCCCCTCAGTACTTTGAAGCTTGCATGCCTCAATGGCAAGTTTCTCACTTCCGGCGACAGGTATACATCAATGACCTTCGACCAGAAGATTTTGCGTGGTGTTCGACGCCCAGTCCTTTATTCACACCACGTGAATTGTACTGCAGTACCTTGAGGGTCATTATCATTATCGGTGATTCCTCTCGCGCTTGTTAACGGTTTACATTATTGACCGGTAATCAAGCGATGTCTTTCCATGTTCGACTTCAGCGCAATTCTCACATGGATCGACTTGTACTTAGAGTGAAGATCGAACGAGTTTGAAGACCCTGGATCTAGTTTCATCCATCCGGGCTGCGATGTATATTCAGGATATAAAGACATTTGACATGTACATCATTGCAGCAGATGATCATCCTACTCAAAGGATGATAATTTCAGCAGAGAATTATCAGTCTACCATCAGACGATCGTCTGTTCTATGTACCAGAATGAATTTATAAAGCTGAGCATGGGAATGCCCGCCTCATCTAGATCATGAAAGCAGAATGAATCATAATGTATTGTATTGTATCTTATTACAGGTCACCTCTCAGCGATTGAATGAACTTCGGATCCTCCTGATAAAGCATTTCACCCGATAAACGACCTCATACTTTAGGGGGCAACTGTTATAGACATTTTTGTGCCTTACAGCATGAAGCATGAAATGTCGATAATCTGAGGGATCCAAAGTCCCTAAACATGTTGTTCCTACCCCTAGAGGAACAAGGTCAGCAAACCACAGCACTAAATATCAGTTCTCCACCTGAAAACACTCAAAAACAAGCTAATTCTGGATCATGTCAACTGCTCCACTGAGCATATGCGCTGAATGTCAACTGCTCCACTCTGTACCTGCGCTGAATGTCAAAAGCAATGAAGGCTACCTGCGCTGGGCGAGATTGGCCAAGTGGCACAGTCATTCTGCAAGGTGTCAAATGCCCAGGAAGCTTCCAAAATGACACTTGGATCAGGGAATTCGCCTTGTGATGAGTAAGAGGATCTAGATCTCCAATTGGAAGCAAGAACCTCCAGTGGACTCAAGAACTGAAGAATAACTGAAGTGGGAGAGGACACTAGTCAGCTTCATGCCAGCCTCAAGCTGACTCATCCTTTCTCCAAATCTCCTATATATAGAGCTCTCTCATGAGGTCTAAGGGGGCTGGAATCTTGTGAATGTAAGGAAGTGCTGTTGGTTTGAGTATAGAACTATTGGGTGATTTGCTTGAAGGAGGTGAAGAGGAGATTTCTTTCTGCTGGGAGGTGTTGCTGGATTGGGCCTCTTATGGTTGTAACACTCTCAGAACTTTACTTCTTCCATTAATAAAGCATTTGAGGTTCTTCTATATGCATGTGTCTCTGTGGCGTATTGATACTTGTATATTTGATTTATTCTAATCCTTGAATCAATTATGAATGTATGCTTCTTGTAGTTTTCCCTCTCTTATTATTTTGTAGGATCTTGGTGTAGCTGGGCCAGTGAAAGAGCAAGGAGCTGGGAGCAAGCAGCAAAGAGGGAAGATTGGATCAATCATTAGCGGAAGATAACGGTCAGTGGATCTCTTTCTCCTCTCTCTTACATCTCATAAAGAAGTAATATTGAATAGCTTTTCATTCGGTTGTTGCTGAGGTACTATCACCCTTAGAGTGGGATAGGGTCATTCCGTATTGGATACTTTTCCCAACAACAATAATCATTGGCTTGAAGGCTTGTGCATGCAGCTGGGAGTCCATCTAAGTGAAAAATCAATCCATCTCAGGATTTGGGCACCTGGAGCGATTGTTTAGCTCCTGGGGGTCCTGTAGCTCCTGAGGAAGGTCAGTAAAGTTTTATTTTATCAAATCCACTTCCTTAATGAAGCTAGGAGTTAGAGTCATTTCATATTAGCTCTCCATATCATGTTTATCCTAACAGGCCGGTGAAAGTAGGTAAATGTGGGAAGGGGGCATTACAAATTGGTATCAGATCTCTTAGGTTCAACACTTGGACTATATGGTTGGAATGTGTTTTTCATGCATGCATGTTAGTTTTCCATGTGTTTGTTGTGAACATGCATTGTGGTGGTCATTATGAAGTTTATGATGTTTTTAGTATGCTGTGAAGCTTACATTTTTGTCGAGATAGGTCATGAGATGCATATCATTAGAGAGAGTTTGTAGCACTAGACGTCGGGGTAAAAGTGAATCATCATATAGGTTTGTATGTTGGGCATGTAGGTATGTTGATTAATGGTTGTTATAAGCATTATGATTATGTACATGCATGCTATTGTATTGCTATTGTGGTTACATGAATGATGGATCTTAGTTAATCAATGTGATCATATACACCTATGTCAGATAGTCATGAATGACAATAACTTGTTGTTGTATGCATTGCGATCATATGCATGATGAGTACAATCATCGCAGTCAAGGTCTTGATGTTATATGTATCATGCTAATCTAGATTGGCATGTGAAAATGGTTAGGGTTATGACATTTATGTATGAGTCAATATACTTGTGATATTAAGTCATATTAATCTGGATTGATTTTTGAAGATGTGATAGCCTCCCTTGAGATACATTTAGGTATGAGTTTAATTATGTCTTCTATTTGGTTTATCTAACATGGTATGTTTGTAGGTTGTTTGAATGTTTAATGAATTGCATGGTATGAGTATGTGTCTATAATATTGCATGAAGGAATGATCTTGTTTTAAGACGATTGTACTAACACAATATGTGTTGTGATAGCTGATATGCACTTGAGTGCAAGTGAGTGCTAGCTGTATTATTATGGCTTATGATTGTGAGTTGACTATTGATTATGACATGGTTGTTAGACTTGGTAAAGGTTGATTTCAAATTAATAGACACGATGGCTTGATCTTTGGAACATGTGACTGACATGTGTGAACAATTGCAGGGAAACATGCTTGGCATTAGCATGACAATGTAACAATTGATTTGTTTATATAACTAATAGCTAAGTGATCTGATAATGCATAATAAGACTCAATTGTGGTGAGGAAAAAAGGTAAAATAAAGGAATGGGATGAGAAATACATTGTCTTTGTTTGGAAACTACAATTCCAAATGAATGAGTGCTTTGCGTGAATACATGAAGTCTTCTTAACCTTGATTTTGTCTGACATTATGTGGATATGTGCTATATTCCTAAACATGTATTTGACATGTATACTAGTTGGTTTCTAGTTATGGCTAGATTCATCAAGGAAATGGAGTCTCTTGAGAGATGATATATGTACGTGTTCAGTTACAAGGGAGTGTGCTTGGAATAACAAGGTAAGGTAACTAGTATGTTGTTATAATTATTTATGAACTGACAGTTATGTGTTTATGGTAGTATGATGCAAGAAATTGCATGGAAAAAAAGACTGCCATGAAATCTTGAAGAAGGCTCAGGTTGAGCTTTCCCTTGAAAGCAATAGGAACCCATGGGGATGGAGTCATGGTGTTTGTTGCTAATTTTGTGCTTTCAGTGCTCTATGATTTTTTCATGCTTGATTGTCATTTTTGTTTATGTCTAGTGCATTGCCATTCTACTTTGTTTGTGGTGTCGTATTGCTATTAGTTTTTCATGGTTTTATTCTTGTTTGTTCTTGTTCTTTCCTTTTATGTTTTGAGGATCTTAGGAATTGTTTGGGGAAAGAGGAAAGTTATGTTGGGTGTGTGTTATATTCTTTCCATGACTAGACCCACACACTTTACGTTGCGCCAGATGTAGGAGGGTTGTCACAAGGGGGGCGAAAGCTCCCCTTGTTGGGGGGTTTGCAGGGGGGCGATAACCCCACCCGCTTGCATGGGATCTGGGCCAACGCCCCAATTTCTTTTTATGTGGACCCAATAATAGTTGGGTAGACAGAAGGATGGGGGTTTGACCCAAAGCTGGTGGGCGGACCTACCCATGGTTTTGTGCATGGGTTTTGGTACATGGTTTTAGGCATGATGGTTTTCTTCCCATGGTATTTTGTAGATTCAGTCAAGGGAACTATGATTATGTTCAAATATAGGGTTAATGGATTGGGGTTTATGAAGGATTTGGCATGTATATATATGTATTGTAACATTGAAAATAATATAATGAAAAATCAATCTAGTAGTCCTGGTTTTGGGATCTAGGGGAAAATCTTTGTGTATATTTACTTTTGTTCTCACCATTGTTTATTTTTTTATTTGAAGAATTCATTTGTGGGTAATTTATGTACAGGGTTAAAACCTACATTTGGTATTAGAGTTGTTTTGACTTCAAGGGGATGCCTTTGTTGTTGAGGGGTTTTTCTTGGGCCTATGGTAGACCTTGTTAGAGTGCGAGATTTGCAGGATCAATTCTTGCAGTGAAAGAAGATGGCCAACAGTGGAAAAATATAGATCAAAAAATTCAATTGACAAAGTTTTGAGTTGTGGAAGCTCAAAATGGAGGATTTTTTGGAAAAAGATCAGTGGATTGCGATAAATCCGGGTACTAAACCAACGACAATGTCAGCATAAGACTGGGCACAGTTGGATCAAAAGGAAAATAACAAAATACGGTTGTGTATCTCAGATTCAGTATTGTTGTTGTACCAAGGGAAGCTACAATGAAGGCTTTGTGGGACAAGTTAGGGACTTTGTAAAAATCTAATTCTCTGGTGAACAAACTTTTCCTACGGAAAAAGTTGTATAACCTAAGGATGAAGGATGCAAACTTGGTAAGAGAGTATTTGAATGCCTTTAATATTGTGGTAAGTCAATTTATATCTATTGATATAAAAAATTTAGATGAAGATAAGTGCATTAGTTTGTTGTGTTCTCTACTAGATTCGTGGGATAGTCTGGTTGTTCCTATAAGTAGCAATACAACTACCTTAAAGTTTGATGAAATAGTCTCATCCTTGTTGTCAGAGGAGATGAGATGGAAAAATATGGAGATACAGAATGGATATGCCTTGTCTATAAGAGGACGGTATTAGAATTAAGACAAAAATAAGTCCTCAAGCGGGAGATCTAAATCTAGAGGGAGATCTAAATCTCAAGGAAAACTTGTAAAGGTATGCTAGAAATGCGGAAAGGAAGGGCCATATAAAAAGGAATGTAGATCTAAAGATCCCAAGAAAGGAAATGGATATGATGATGCTCCATCTATTGATCCGGATTTAAACAGGAATGCAACAAATTACAGATATAACCATTAATACAAATATGCAGTAGAAATAACACTTCATTTCCTTAATATCAAATACTGAAATAAGCTTACAAACTGAATGGAAATAAGACTAGCTCAGGCGATGGTAGCTTATCTCTTAGAAGAGATGTGGCGGCTACATGTCTCCGAACTGTGTTACAATGAGGCTCAAAGGCCTATTTATTATTGAGAAACAATGGAAGAACCTAAACATCCAATAACCTAACTGTAGGAGATGAAGTGCCAAAACTGTGGGCCTCGTTTGGGTAAATTGGTACATCAACTTCCTGGGGTCGTAACTTTGGCATACAATCTTCGTTTGGCTATCATAATACCTCGTTTCAAAGATCTCAAAGAGAAGGCCGAAAAAAAACTAGCTAGCTAGTTTGGGATGTTTTTTGTCTCTCCGTCCACCTCAGATGAAGGTGAGGATGTGTACTTGGATTCTTCTTCAAGTACGCATATAGATCATGAGGAATGGTTGATTGAATCAGGTGCATCATTTCACTTCACTCCCCATAGGGAGTGGTTCTACGAGTAGGAGAAATATGATGGTGGTGATGTCTTCTTAGGGGATGGCAGGAAGGCTAAAATCATCATACGTGGAAAATTCAAGCTGAAGTTGCAAGGTGGAAGGATTGAAACACTTCTTGGTGTTCTTCATATTCCTGCATTGGCTAGGTATCTAATTTATGTAAGCAAGATGGATGATGTAATTGTAAAAATAGTGTTCGAGAAATATATCTATAACATGGTTCGGGGAGCACTGGTATTGATGTAGGGATTTCGGATTGGAACTTTGTACAATCTTCTCGGTAGCACTATTATTGATGGGTGTAACAGTTTTGTGGTTCCTAAAAGTGGAGTAGAAAATATAGTGGTCTTTGGAGAAAATACCATGCTATGGCATCAAAGGCTTGGACATATTCGAGAGAAGGACCTTTGAATACTGCATGGTAATGGTATGGTAGAAGGTACGTCTAATTTCTCTTTGGATTTAGATTTATGTGAACATTGTGTATATGGCAAGTAGAATTGGGTGAGTTTTCCCTCAGGTGCTAAGGGGGCGAAAATGATATTAGAGCTTGTGCACAGTGATGTGTTTGGACCTATGTCGGTTCCATCATTGGGTAAGTCTGTGTACTATGTCTCATTTATAGATGACTTCTAGATGAATACATGGATATAGTTCATCAGGAATAAATCTGAAGTCTTTGACAAGTTTAAATAATTTAAGGCTCTGGTGGAAAATCAGACAGAGAATAATATTAAGGTGTTGAGGAAAAATAATGGTGGAGATTTTTGCAAGAAGGAATTTGAAGAGTTATGTAAGAAGTGTGGTATAGCATTAAAGAATACTACTCCATCCACAACTTAGCAAAATGGTGTTGTAGAAAGAATGAATAGGACATTGATGGAAAAGGAAAGAAGCATACGCAATGGTATTGGATTAGGGCAGGAATTATGGGAAGAGGCAATGGATATTGCATGTTACCTATTTAATAGATCACCTTCATCAAAATTGGAGGATAAGGCTCCACATGAGGTATGGATTGGTAAGAAACCATATCTTTCACGTTTGATAGTATTTGGATGTGATGCATATGTACATGTTCCAAAGGAGAAAAGAACCAAATTGGATAGTAAGTATGAAAGGTGCATATTTATTTGGTATAAGGATGGCTTGAAATGTTATAAGCTTTGGAACCCAGAAACAAGGAGGAGTGTGTACAACCAAGATGTGGTGTTTAGAGAGGTGAAATATGTTATTAAACATGAAGTCCTACCAAAGAAACATGAGAAGATATAACTTTATTAAAGGAGGAAGAGTCAAACTCTACAGCAGAACAAGAATTAGAAGAGGAAGAGCCACAAACTTCAATTTTGATAAGATCAGTTCAAGAGAAAAGGTAGCCATAGGGGTATAGTCCATCTCCTTTATGTTCAAAATTTTCTTTATCTATAACTTATGATGATCCCAGAACTGTCAGGGAGGCAGTGGATTCTGACGATAGAAAACTCTGGAGAGAGGCCATGGTTTATGAAATGGAATATTTGGACAAAAAGGAGGCTTGGGATCGGGTGGAGTTTTTGGCTGGAAGGAAACCATTGGTAGCAAATGGGTGTTTAAGAAGAAGATGAATGCAGAAGGAGAGGTGGAGAAATATAAAGCTCGGTTGGTAGCAAAAGGTTATTCCCAGGTTCCAGGAATTGATTTTGGTAATACATTTTCTCTTGTTTCCAAGTTAGCTTATATTAGTTTACTTTTATATGTTTTTGTTGCATTTTATTTTGAGGTAGAACAGATGGATTTAAAGACAACATTTCATCACGGGGATCTAGAAGAAGATATCTATATGAAGCAACCTGAAGGCTTTGCGGTGAAGGGTAAGAAAGAACTTGCATTCATGTTAAAAAAAGTCTATGTATAGTGTTGTCGCTTCCATACACAACCTTGGATTGCTTATAAGACTAGTGCTTGGTAACATCTATCTTTATGTGACTTATATGATCTTCAGGAAACCGGAGACATCATATACGTCTTATACACATACTAATTACAAATATTCAAATAACAGTATGGATTGGTCCTTCATCCAAGGATATAAGCCATGTATTTTTGGTATCCTTTCACATATACAACTCACAAGAATATGGGTAAAAACTAGTGGAGGCCGAGTAATTCGAGGACTTGTAGTTTAATAAGCTTTTGCAAAGTAATGAAAGAAGAGAGGGAGAAGACTAACTCATCACTTAGAGCTTGAAACCTCAAGAGTTCTATACTTATCTGAGTTAAGTATAGACATATGGATGTAAGAGGATTGGATGTTATGATTCATGGAGTGCAAATTTAAAGATATAATCTCATAATTACATATAGGCATGTGCATTAACTAGTCAACACATATGAATCCATAAGAACATATAAGATATTTCTGGCAAATACAATTGCATGAAATCAAAGAGGAAATGTGAACATAATGGAAGTTTAACATAGAAATAACATATTGTAATACTCGAAGATTGGAATCTCCACTATTTCATTTATAATCTGAAAGATGCAAATCTGGAATTAATATAGTTTCAAAAATTACATCAATTTTTCCATAGAATTCAAAACCCTTGTTAAGTGTTTCTTCCTCCCTTTTATAAGAAGAGGGAGAAACGGAGAATTACAAAATACCTAAGGAGAACCTCCAGATGCCAACATGGCTAAATGTCTCAGCGCGTTGCCTCTATCACCTTCCATTATTTCAATAGAAGATGCCTTTCTTGGAACTAAAACAACATAACGAAATCAATCAAAAACAGAATTCAGAAATGAACTGAAATAACAGTCCTGTAAATATCTCCACTCCACTCCTCATTGCTGGACTTTGGTTGCAACTATGTCTCTACTAAATTATGCCTCATTCTCTCAGCGGGTTCTTGTCTCTTTCTGCCTGAACCGCTTTAATTCTTCTTTTGCAGGAATCGGGAGTGACACGCATGATGGCCATAACAGACTCAGATCACGGTTGCAGAATGATCCACCCTTCCAGACTCCATCTAAAACATTATCGGAGCCCTGAGATTCCCCATAATATTGTTTTATCGTTGAATCAGGGATTCTCGCCATCAACCTCTTACACTTAAAAACATCATAAAATAGGCAAGTTTTGATCCCCTTTAGGCCCTGTATGGTTCAACCCTTATTTTCATTCCTTCTCATATGACTGGGGGCAGTGACATGGTGCTTAGCTAAATATCGTAGATCTGTGATCATAAATTTCCTAGACCATGTACCTAGTTGCACCCTCCTCTCCTTTGTGATTGCGATGGGTAGGGACCGTCGATCGCCGATTTATGAGATGATGTCATATCTTGTCAGGTGTAGAGCTGTAACAAGGGTCTCCTTCACCTCTAGTTATGCTACATTAATAAGTCAATCCGGGAACGCTTTGTTATTTCAAAGAGTAGCTCAATCTGAGGCTATTCGTCAGAGTAATGCTTAGTATTACAGTGTCTAGAAAATACAAGAGTAAACGGCTGTTAAATCTATGACTAAATTGCTTTTAAAAAGAATAAAATCACACAACGCAGTTTATCAGTCAAGGGTACGGAAGCGATAACCCATCCCTCTAGAAACTGATGAAAAGGAAATTAGAGCATGGACCATAGGTCTGGGAGCTAGGCAGCGACTTGCTGAGGCTCACTACAGCCTTAGACCTTCTCTCACACCAAAACAGTAAATGCAAGTAACTGGAATCGGCAGAAAGTAAAATGGAACAGCAAACAAAAAATGGAACAGCAAATCTGAAATGGAACAGCAATAAATGGAACAGCAAGAAATGGAACAGCAATCCAAGAAACTAAATCTCGCGAGTCAGACTATGCTTGCTCTATTGAATTAAACTCACATCCGGCAATCAAATAGCAATCTTCTCTCTAAAGCAACTTCAATGAATTATACTTTATGGAACAATATTCACAAATGAATTATGGAACAGCAATCATCAAACGTATATACACAACACACTTACTATAGCAATCTGATGAGTAAAGAGAATATGACTATGTTTCCAAATAAAATAATATTACTTCCGGACTCCAATAACTGAGATTTCAAATGAATCCAATACATCAATATTCAATATGAAGGCTCTGTAACAGAAACAGTTGGCTTAGACTGCTAACATGCAATCAACTCTGAAGAGATTCACTTACGCAATACAGAGTCACGATATAAATATTCTTAACAGAAACCATTAATGAATTGATTGTAACAGAGCATGGAATAGCATATGAAAAACATATCAGATTACTGAACTGTAAAGATAAACAAATCACATAGAAACCAAATTATAATGATACAAAAGCAAGTGTCCTTCGGAGCCGGGCCCTTAGCTTCCAACGGCACACTGCCTTAGATTACTCCAGATGCAGAGATGAAATAAACACCAAGTCTTTTGTATTAAAACATCAACAAATGTACAGCAAAACAAGTCTTAGTGAGAGTCGATGATCAAAGTTGAATCTGGAATTCACAGTTACATATATGAACAAAAAGTCCTCTTGCTTAATGCTGCTGTCCCTTTTTATAAGAGTAACGGCAGAGGTATCTAGGTAACAAAAATAAGCAAAACAACGATCCCTCAGGATCAAAGATCCTGAGGGATTCGCCAAGCCGTTAATCCTTTACTTTTCTTCCCCTGCTCCGCCGAGTCGATAATCCTTCTTCCTTTCCAGGGTCGTCTTGCTTCGATCTGTTCGATCTTGTTCGCATCCGGTTCCCTCCTAAAGGGACAGCAGTTGTTGCTTCTTTGTCTTTTCCTTTCGAATGGCAATCCTTCTTTTCCACCCTTTCCTGCATGGAAAAATAACAATTATCAGCGATTAAGTTTTCCATGCTAATTCTCACACATTCTATTAAAATTCTTTATTTCTTTAAGCTCATTATGCAGAAAGGGTTACAATTGTTACTGAAAAGTTACTAAATTGTTCGTCAAAAACATACCTTTCCAGTGCTCCACACACCCCCCTGCTTACCCTGTTTCATGCCCTCATGAAAACATTATAGTTGACATGCAAAGCGGTAAGAGAATAGGCTGGAGAGGGAACCTCGTGTGGAGGCCTACAGCCATGATGAGCAACTAGATCATCAAAGAACTGATTTGTTTGACCTTCAGGCATTTCATACAAGGCCTGATATCCAGGTGCAGGGTGCCAAATAATTGGACTACGAAATCGATACCCTAACCAGGATGGCCCTACTTGCAAAATACGCTCACCATAAAGGTTCAATCGGCTGGCAGCTAGCTCAAAATTTTCATATCTGAATGGTTCCCTGAGCTGGATGTTTGGGTTCGAAGTCTGGTATCGAAATTTTGCAGAATCAATGGCAAGGTCTTTAATAGTCAGAAAATATTCCAGATTTTGTCGGATTAGGTCCTCGTGCATGGGTCCTAATGTCTCCATAACACCCGGGGTTCTCATAAGGTTCCTATGTGCTCTCCATAACAGTACTGGGTCTCTAGGCTCGGCTCTTACCCACAAGTCTAGGCTGTTTTCCTGTCTCTGAAAAGTGTTATAAGCCATGAGCCATTTTAGCTGATTAACCCCGAAGGAAACGAAGGCTTGCAATTGGATGTCCCCAACAAAAGGGCCAGGATTTAAATCAGTTTCCTGGTCTAGCACGAGGTTATGCAAGTAAAATTCACATAATAACCTTTGAACCTTAACTCCATAATGCTTGCAACAATCTATGAAATCATTAACAGTATTGATTTGTATAGGGGCACCAGCCCTGACAGCTTTTATCTTTAATCGTAAATATCGTTCAAGCAAAAATAAAGCATAGTTTTTAGCAGGGGCCCTACAGGCCAGAACGTCATTATACAAAGAACACACATTGTCCATCTATCTAACAACAATATCTAATCGACGAGTTACCTTTGCAACCTTTTCTTTCTCCTTTTGCCAGCCTTCGAAGGCCTGGCTCTCGGGCTGACTAATATCCCGAAGTTGCTGTTGCAACTCTTCATATTTCTCCCGGGGGACTGCTTGTTCCTTCAACTGTTCAGCTTCTTGCTGAGGTTGTTTCATTATCCTGTGCAAGGTTCGTGTTTTTGGATCCTTTTTCCATAGGGCCGTAGAGGCCGGGAGTTTTACCTGAACCTTTTTATTATGCTGTTTGGAGTTCAGAACCTGGATCACCCATGAGGACGGTGCCTCTGTTTGGATCTCCTTATTCTCCTTTTCTTTCTTAACCCAAATGAAAGGTTGTTGTGGTTCCTCTGTTAATGGAACATCATCCTGTCCCTCTGCCCCAAATGGAACGACATTCTGTTCTTCATTATCAATTGGAACAACAGTTTGTTCCTCATCGTCAATTGGAACAGCAGTTTATCCCTCAGCGTTATTTGGAACAGCAGTCTGTTCTTCTGTGACAATTGGAACAGCAGTTTGTTCCTCAGTGTCATTTGGAACAGCAGCAGATCTTCCAATCGGATTTTGACCAACAGTGCGACTGTAAGTCCTTCGTCTTCTTGTTCTGCGGGGTTTTGCTGTAGTGGTCCTCTTTCTTTTCCTTGTGGTCCTTTGTATCCTCAGACTGGCTTTCAAAATCCGAATTTGCTGTCGGAGCCGGGCTATATTGTTCAGCAGCCTCTGCTCTTTAGTCCTTAATTTCTTGATTTCCCTTGCTTCAGCAGAGGGTTTGCGACTGGCCCTTAAATCTGCTCCTATTTTATCTAGAGTTTCTTCTGGTGCCTTGGGAGCAGATTGTTCTTGGTTGGTGTCCCTTATTTCTTCCTCATGAATGGGCAGGTTTTCTTCTCCTTCCTTTTCTGCATGTGAACCCTCAGGTATGTCTACCTCTGGAGGTTCATTGGGAGGACCTGCTGGGCTGGAGGGTTGGCCATATTCCCCCAAACTGGCTAGGATTGCGGCCAATTCTTCTTCGCCCACAGGGTCTCGCAGCGGGCTGCTTTCTGGCTGTATTACTTCTTCCTCCCGATTGTCCTGTTCAGTGACTACCTTAGGGTGTTCAGCTTCCGTTTCTGTTTCAGAGTGCACTTCTCTCTCCTCACCTCCTCCTCTGGCTTGCTCAGCTTCGCCCCCAGATTGCCCAGCATTTTCTTCGGAAAGTACTCCCTCTGGTTCTGGAGGTTCGTCTATGATCTCAATTGGTTGGCTGGTGCTTTCTTGAATCTTTTCCAGCCTCCCTCGAATTCGAGCTAGCCGGACTGACTTTCTTAGTTTCTCTGGTTGTTCAGGTGTGCAAGCAACAGGTTTTTCTGCTATCACTTCTCTGCGTTTTTCTGGTTGCTCCGGTGTACTTGAGAAATGCTTTCATTTTAGAGCAACACGTTTCCCTGCTGCCACTTCTCTGAGTTTCTCTGATCATTCCGGTGTGCTAGAGGAAATTTTAGGTTTTGGGGATGGTGCAGCCAATTTCCCTTCAATCAATGCAACGAGCTCCTCCCAGTTGCTCTGTTGTTGAGTGAGACTATGGCTCACTATCAATCGAATCAGTCTATGGTGGCTAACAACTGCTTCTACGTGTTGTGCCGTTTTCAGGCTTCGAGCCGCATCATGCAATAGTGAATTTAAAAGTGCAGGCATATTTACAGAACATTTCTCTTTTAAAACAGCTAAAAGTTTAAGATGGCGTGGTCTTACCACGTCCCTCCTTCCTTCGCACGTAATGTAGCTCTGTACTATCCTTGCTAGTTCAGTCCAGGGTTCTCCTAACGTTGCTGGCAAAACTCCCTTTCCCTTTACTGTCAAGCTTTGGCCTTCGTCCTGAAAAATCTCCATAATATTCTACAGTCTTTCTTTCTTCAGCATCCATACAGGTCCGGTGGCTGTTAGGCCTGATACTTCTGCAATTACATCGTCAGCAACCGCTATCCGCCTTTCTCTTACTATGGAGTGGTCCTCCTGCAAGTTTTGCAGAAATTCCAACGCCACTATCTCGTTTGATTCTTGTAGGCGACTGAAATAATTCAGCCATCCAGCCTTTTCCAGGATCTCCCGAGCAGCAACAGAGACTGTCAATTCTTGAGGTTCGCTTCGGACTACCTTTCCTCCCATGGTGCTACTAAGGATGTTCAATGGAACAGCAACTGCCTGTGCTGTTTTGGGATGCAGAGAAGGTGAGTGTCACAGAAAAAAACAGAGTATGCAGCAAAAATGGATTGCGGATGGAAAATTTGCGTAAAATAGAATTATCATACCGTTAAACCATGCCATAATTTCGTACACTATCTACCCCGAATGGTGTGCTGACACGTAACTCGTGGAGTAATGAGATTACCTTCCCCCACGCGATGTGATAGGCTGCCCCAGCCGTCAAATAGAGGAGCAGCAGCCATCGTCTAACCAGTCATAAAGGAACAGCATGTAGAATTACGCCATGTTTTAGATGGACAACGAAATACCGAAATCGAGGCAAAAAGGTGGATCGCGTTTTACATAAGAGCCTGCGTAATATGATGCGAGGCTGGGGGATGGGACGTCTGTCAATCGTACGAAATCCCCAGAAGTCATTGTCAGTTCCCTTGCCATGATTGGTAGTAATGAGTGTTCGTGCGATATGTTCATCGGGAAATAAAATATGAATTATTCATAGGATAGAAGAGACGAAGAGGTATTAATATCATCCCTGTTGGTGTAACTATTATGACTTCGATACCATTAACAGAGCTCTGCTGCCGACAGGTGTTCATAACCTTGGCAGAGTTGTTTATTTCACCCGTGGAACCATGATCCTGTATGTGTATAAAAAGTGTTTTGTCAAAACGCAGACCATTATGCTGGCTTGGTAACCAGGTAGCCATAATGCCATTCACAAGGAGGGTGCGAATCGTGGGCAGGCCGGCTCGTGATGAGACCCCCTGTTCCAAGGTCTGTTTATTTAGTGTACCTTTGGACCATATCCCTGGTGTGGTGGCCATGTTGGGAATGCCACTTCGCTTCCAACCTGATGATCATGGTAGGCTGGCTCTTGATGAGACCCCCTATCCTGCGTTTGACAATTAATAATCCATATTGATTATCATTTCTTTCTTTGCAAAGCACCTTTTTCTTATTTATTTACACATAAGGGTGGTTCAGCACTCCTTAAGAGTGGGAATGGTGGAAGAAGTCTTATCATCCCAACAAGAAGATATAAATCCTCTGTTCTTATTCCTGTGTAATAATCAGAGAAAGATTTTTAAGGAGATCGCCATGATAAAGATAACCAACCAGGACAATTGGAATAAGTCAATGACAATGGTGATTAGAAGTAAAGTATGTCCCTCCTTTTGTCCTCTTATCAATACTAGGTTCTATAAAGATAGCGATTTTATGATCTGCTGACTTCGGCATGTTGTAATTGATGTTCATTGCATAAGTATATAGCTGTATCTTAAAGACTGGAGAGATCATAGGCATGAAGCATCCTTAATATGAATCATCACTGAGAGCAAGGATATGGCTATGGTATTCCTTTTGAAAGAGAAGAATCCATGCAAGCAAATAGTTGGGATGCCGTTCTTTAAGAAGAAACAGCCTAAGATCATGAGTGTTGTCTGCAAAAACTCTCAACTGATGTTCCTTTTGAAAAGGAACAACAATAACTTGCAATGTTGTTCCTTTTGAAAAAGGAACAGCAAAAACATGAAATGTTGTTCCTTTTGAAAAAGGAACAGCAAAAACACGAAATGTTGTTCCTTTTGAAAAAGGAACAGCAAAAACACGAAATGTTGTTCCTTTTGAAAAAGGAACAGCAAAAACACGAAATGTTGTTCCTTTTGAGAAAGGAACAACAAAAACACGAAATGTTGTTCCTTTTGAAAAAGGAACAGCAAAACCTGAAAATAAGCCACTGTTGTTCCTTTTGGAAAAGGAACAGCAATAACTCTCGACTGTTGTTCCTTTTGAAAAGGAACAGCAAAACCCCAAAAATGTTGTTCCTTTGGAAAAGGAACAGCAAAAACTCACACCTGTTGTTCCTTTTTGAAAAGGAATAGAAAAAACATGACGAAGCAACTGCTGTTCCTTTTGGAAAAGGAACAACGAAAACCCAGAAATGCTGTTCCTTTTGAAAAAGGGACAGCAAAAACATAGAAATGCTGTTCCTTTTGAAAAAGGAACAGCAAAAACACGGAAACAAGCAACTGTTGTTCCTTTTTGGAAAAGGAACAGCGAAAACATGCTGACTGTAAAAAGCAATCTTAAGAAAGAAAGATCAAAGAAATATTAAGAAAACGTATATACAAGAACTTATGTACAGGTCAAAAAAAAAATGCCTTCCTTACTGAACTATAGGTGAGGAAGGTTTTACTTCCTCTCCTAAAATTTCCATGTCAGTGTCTTGACATAGCTGCTCACAGAAGGATTCCCTAGTGAGTGGCCTGCGATAGAGACGAACTCGGTGGCCATTTACCTTGAATGCATATCCAGAACCATCGATTGTGATGAGGGTAAGGGTCCCATTATCATGTACTTTCTGGATTTCGTATGGCCCCAACCAACGAGTCTGCAGTTTCCCTGGGAAATCCTGAAACCGTGAGTCATATAACAGAGCCCAGTCTCCTTCATGAAAGACTTTATTCTTAATAAGTGCATCATGCCATTTAGCTCGCTGCTGCTGAATAAGTGTTGTGTTTTGTAATGCAGAGAGCCTTATTTCGTCCAGTTCATTAATCTATTGTAGTCGATTGATTTGTGCCTCACTTAAATCTAGGCCAACTTCCTGTGCAGTTCGTAGTGTTTGGATTTCAAATTCTATGGGGAAAATAGGTTGTTTCCCAAACACTAATTGATAGGGTGAATAACCAGTGGTGCTTCTCCAGGTGGTTCTATAGGCCCAGAGTGCTTCAGGTAGTCGGGCGGCCCAATCACGCCTATGTGAAGCAATGGTTTTTGTTAAGATTGATTCTATTACCTTATTGCTACTTTCTACTTGCCCATTCGCCTGCGGGTGATATGGGGTAGTAATTTTGTGCTGGACGTGATAATTGTCAAGTGTTGCAGCTAATTTGTTTCCGACAAATTGTGGTCCTCCATCTGTGATTATTTCTCTCGGAAGACCATATCGTACAAACAAATGGAACAGGAACTGTATTACTGAATCTTCTGTAGCTCTAGGCAACGATTCGGCCTCAACCCATTTGGTAACATATTCTGTGGCTACCAAAATATATGTTCTCTGATTTGATGATGGGTTGATGGGTCCAACGAAGTCAAGAGCCCATCGTTCAAATGGTTCAATAACTAATTGTGGCCTCAGAGGCATTTCGTCGGCTTGACCAGGTCGTCCTGCTCGCTGGCAGCTGTCACAGGCTTGAACAAATTTCTTTGAATCCTTAAAGATTGTAGGCCAGTAGTATCCCGTCTGCAATACTTTATGTGCTGTTCGTTTCTTGGCAAAGTGTCCCCCACATTGTCCATTATGACAAGCTTTTAAGATGTCGAAAATTTCAATTTCTCGGATACACCTTCTAATTTGCATGTCTGCCCCTGTGTGGAACAAATAACCCCCGATCCATGAAAACCGAGTACTCTTCTGAACAATCTGCTTACGTTCATTAGGGGTTAAGTGTTTTGGTAGCTTACCTACTGCAAGGTAGTTGGCAACATCAGCATACCAGGGTGTTTGAACAGCAACAGCAAACAGGTGCTCATCGGGAAATTGGTCTTCTACTGCTGCTGCCTCAATTGATTTTGGTATTCGTGAGAGAAAATCAGCTACAGGGTTCTCCTTGCCGGGTCTATCTTTGATTGTGATATCGAACTCCTGCAATAAGATCAACCATCTCGTTATTCTAGCATTTGTAACAGGCTTATTTGCTAAATATTTGATAGCAGAATGATCTGTATATAAAACAACGGGATAGCCTGTAATATAATGTCTAAATTTATTGACAGCATGTATTACAGCGAGGAATTCTTTTTCGGTGACAGTGTAATTTAATTCAGCAGGGGATAAATTTTTGCTGATATAATAAATAGCGTATGGTTTTCTATCCTCCTCCTGCCCCAGGACTGCACCGATTGCTGTGTCTGAGGCATCAGATGAGATTTGGAACGGCAAATTCCAGTTTGGTCCTCGAAGGACTGGAGCTGTTGATACAAGCTTCTTTAAATCCTGGAAAGCGCGGTCGCATTTTTCTGTCCACATGAAATCAACATTACCAGTTAATGCATATAAAGGTGCAGCAATGTGTGAATAATGTTCTATAAATCGTCTGTAATACCCAGAAAATCCAAGAAAGCTGCGTACCTCTGTTTGAGTAGTGGGGGTGGGGATAAGCAACAGAATTTGAATTTTGGCCGGATCTACCTGAATTCCAGCTGCTGAGATGAAATGTCCGAGAATGAGTCCCTCAGTCATCATCATATAACATTTTTCGTGGCTTAGACAAAGTCTGGTATCAATACAACGCTGTAGGACCTTTTCTAGGGTGTCCAGAGCTGGATCAAAGTCATCTCCGTATGGTGTAAAGTCATCCATGTATACTTCAAGCCCATCATTTATTAAATCTGCAAAGATGCTAAGAATGGCCCTTTGGAATGTGGCAGGAGCATTACATAGGCCAAAGGGTAGGACTCTATAGGCGAACGTTCCCCAAGGACAAGTAAAGGTAGTTTTATCCTGGTCTTCAGGGGCAATCTGAATCTGATTGTATCCACTGAAGCCATCCAGGAAAGAAAAGAATTTATTTCCTGCTAACGTGTCCAATACTTGGTCTATGAATGGGAGGGGAAAATGGTCTTTTTGTGTGGCTTTGTTTAGCTCTCTATAATCCACGCAAATCCTCCATTTCCCATTCTTCTTGGGTACAACCACAAGTGGAGAGACCCACTTACTATCAGAAATAGGATAGATAAAATTAACATCTAAAAGCTTCTGAAGTTCTACTTTTACAACATCTTTTAGGTGAGGGTTGAGTCTTCTTTGCAGTTGGCGAACAGGTCTTGCATCTTTTTCTATATAAATATGGTGGGTGCATAATTGGGGGTCAATCCCTTTCATATCAGGGTAATCCCACGCAAATGCTTCTTGATGCTTCCGTAACAGGTGGATGAGTTTTATTTCTTGATCCGGTGTAAGGTTGGCATTGATGTTTAGCGTTTTTCCCGGTTCGATTTCCACTGCTTTACTATTGGCAACAAAAGTTACAGGTATCGTTTGGTCATGTGTATCTTTCAAGGGATCTTCTTCTAGTTCGTTCTCGAATGCAGCTTCTATCATAAAACACTGTGCATGAGGTCTAGATTCAGTTTGACTAACAAAGTTATTGATGGCACCATCTTCTGTTTGGTCTTTAAAGTCTAGGGCCCTCTGTATAGTCAATGGTGATCCGATATTGTCAGTAAGGTATGATACAGGGTGCTGGTTAGTTTTTATCATTGTCAGATTTGGCTGTGCTGGAGGGTATAGGACTAGGTTTTTAATATCTGGTCCTCTGGTTATGGTCATATTCCCCTGCCGGCAACCAATGTAAGCATCGGCGGTAGCAAGCCAAGGTCTACCTAAAATTAGCGGGTGTCCATCCATTCTGGTTTTTGGATTAATTACTAGGAAATCGGTTGGGTATTCCCAAGAATCTATAGAGACCATGACATCATATAGAGTTCCTTCTGGTCGAACTACAGATCGGTCTGCCAATTCTAACAAAGTAGAGGTGGGTTCTACCGATGTAATACCGAGCTTTTGGCAAGTAGAAGTTGTCAAAATATTAATTGCCGCTCCTAAATCAACTAAAGCATTAGTCAGGGTCTGGCCATAGATTTGGACAGTTACAATTGGATTTCCTGGATCTTCATATTTAATGGGTGCTCCTGATAACAGGTCAGATAAAGTACCGACTACTTGGACTCTTGGGTTAGTGGTTACATTCCTCCTTGGTTTTTTTATGCACAATTCTTTTATAGTTTTTGCATATATAGGGATGTCTTGAATGGCTTGGAGGAAAGGAATTCGTATGTACAAGTTTTGTAGTTCTCCCAGAATGTCAAAGTCTGGATGTTGTACAGGTCGTGGTATGACTAATCGTTCTGGGAAGGGAGGAGAGGGCGTATTTGCTTGATGATGAGTCTGCTCCTTATTTGCACCCTCTTGTTGTAACGGTTGTTCTATTGGTAACTGATCTTCAATGTGAACTGTTTTATCTCCCTCTGTTTCTATTATACATCCAGATCTTAACTGAAGATCATTGCACTCCCTCAGTTCAGGTCTGATTTCTGCTGATTCTATAATTTGGAGGGATTGGACCGACCTGTTATTAGGATTAGGATTGGGTTGGGCTGGGAGTTGCGGTCTCAGATTAGACTGGGGATTTTGTTGCAAAGCTGGCAGAGTCGGTTGAGGGAGCGGAATAGTTCCTGTTGGCTGATATGTCGATTTTGGCCAATTTGTCTACCAGGGTGGACTTTGTGTAGTAGGGGGGGTCCATTGTGGAGGGTATGAGCTATTCTGCCAATATGGTGGGGCGTAAGGAAAATTCGGCCAACCAAATTGGCTTGGCTGATTCATCCATGGATTTGAAGAAGGAAATGGTGGTGATGACTAGTTCGGAAATGGAGGTTGAGATTGGTTTTGCCACATACTATATTGTTGAGCGTTATATTGTGGAGGCTGAAAAGAAGAAGTTGGATCTGAAAACATACCTGATTGCCTTGGTTTCCATTGGCGACGCTGGTTAATGAAGTATGCTGGTTCTGGCTCTTCTTCTGCTTCCTTATATACTGCTTTCAATCCAAGAAGTGAGGGGCAACTTTCAGTAAGATGATCTTTTGTACAGATAGCACATGTTTGAACTGCATCCAGCGGACATTCCTTGTGGCTATGTTTTATTCTACATCGGGGGCAGAAGATTGCCAAATTCTGTTCTGCCTCTATCTGCTTTTGTTTAGCCTGCACAATATCAAGTTGTGTGGTCAATGTCCCCAGAATATCAGTTTTAAAATTTTCTAACAAATTCCCAAGTTCTACACGTGTTACTCCTTCTGTTGGTATTTTGTTATCTCTGGCAAACCGATCATATTCTGCTGGCTTTATCCTCGTGCTACCTCTCGAGCTCCTGATACATAAATCAATGATGTCAGCAAATTTTTCTTGATAAATATCCCCTTTTCCCATAATATTTAATGTTTCAATCCATTGTTCCTTCATGCCTCTAATCAATGCTGTTTTTAACACATTATCAGGCAGAGGTAGTGATGCATATGGAGATCTCTGCAAATTATACTGAAAACGTTCTACATATTCTTCTAATGTTTCGTTGGGTCTAGCTGCCATCTGAAATATTTCATCTTTCAGTTCTCTAGACCTACAATAATCTTGATATTTCTTTAGAAAAGATTCCTTCATCTGCTCCCAGTTATTTATAACCCCACCACCTAAACCCATAAACCATCTTAAAGCTGCTCCTTTCAAAGTGGAGGGGAACAACTTTAATTTCTGGGGGTCAGTGGTGTAATCATATCCCCTGCACAATACATCAAATTCAAATAAGAATGCATCAGGATCCTCTGATGTAAGTCCATGAAATGTAGGAATGTGTTGAAGGGGAATTGCTTTCATAGGAGCATTTGCTGTGGAATCCACTATAGGATATTGTAATGTAGAAGTTTGAGTGTTTGGCTGATTCTGTGCCATGGGATCGAATATGTGCCAGTAACCTTCCGGGATTTCTAAGAGGGTATTCCTAGGCGGAGAAGGAACGGTCTTAACAGGGATTGTTTTAATAGTACTTCCTTTATCTGGAATAACGAGAGTCCCTGTTGCTTGAGGAGATTGAATCCCTTCAACAGTGATTTTTACAGCGCTTCCTTTATCTGGGCTTTTTAATGGATGAATTATCCTAGGAGGAGATTTTGGCTCCTCAACTTCTCTTGTTTCCCCTTCTCCTTCACAAAGATTGCTTAGATTCCCTTCCTGCAGTCGTTCTGGAATAGAATTTTCAATTTCTTGAAAGTCCTGTTCATCAGTCTGACTATGCACCTCAGCGAAGGCTACAGATGGTGATCCTGCGGCCTGAAGGGAGCTAGTAGATTTTTTAGAATTGGTTTTCCTAAACCCTACTGATGGCTGAGATTCAGTTTTCTTATAGATTTCGTCTATGAAGGTTGTTCGGCCAAGGGTCACCGGCCCTTTGGCTTTTTCGGGTTTGAACGGAGGTTTGATAATTTTTTCTGGCTTTTTCTGCTTAGTCATACACTCTATAAACTACCAAATTCTATTCAACCCACAATTCTGCCAGGAAAGCGGACGGTGGAGCAGGGCTTTTACATGCTCCGTACGCAGGTTCTTACCTTCCGTTTTTAAAATCCAACTCTCCCCTAGCAGACTCGTACACTACTCTGTAAAAGACAAATGGCTGTACTCTTTCCCCGGCAACGGCGCCAAAATGTAGAGCTGTAACAAGGGTCTCCTTCACCTCTAGTTATGCTACATTAATAAGTCAATCCGGGAACGCTTTGTTATTGCAAAGAGTAGCTCAATCCGAGGCTATTCGTCAGAGTAATGCTTAGTAGTACAGTGTCTAGAAAATACAAGAGTAAACGGCTGCTAAATCTATGACTAAATTGCTTTTAAAAAGAATAAAATCACACAACGCAGTTTATCAGTCAAGGGTACGGAAGCGATAACCCATCCCTCTAGAAACTGATGAAAAGGAAATTAGAGCATGGACCATAGGTCTGGGAGCTAGGCAGCGACTTGCTGAGGCTCACTACAGCCTTAGACCTTCTCTCACACCAAAACAGTAAATGCAAGTAACTGGAATCGGCAGAAAGTAAAATGGAACAGCAAACAGAAAATGGAACAGCAAATCTGAAATGGAACAGCAATAAATGGAACAGCAATCCAAGAAACTAAATCTCGCGAGTCAGACTATGCTTGCTCTATTGAATTAAACTCACATCCGGCAATCAAATAGCAATCTTCTCTCTAAAGCAACTTCAATGAATTATACTTTATGGAACAATATTCACAAATGAATTATGGAACAACAATCATCAAACGTATATACACAACACACTTACTATAGCAATCTGATGAGTAAAGAGAATATGACTATGTTTCCAAATAAAATAATATTACTTCCGGACTCCAATAACTGAGATTTCAAATGAATCCAATACAGCAATATTCAATATGAAGGCTCTGTAACAGAAACAGTTGGCTTAGACTGCTAACATGCAATCAACTCTGAAGAGATTCACTTACGCAATACAGAGTCACGATATAAATCTTCTTAACAGAAACCATTAATGAATTGATTGTAACAGAGCATGGAATAGCATATGAAAAACATATCAGATTACCGAACTGTAAAGATAAACAAATCACACAGAAACCAAATTATAATGATACAAAAGCAAGTGTCCTTCGGAGCCGGGCCCTTAGCTTCCAACGGCACACTGCCTTAGATTACTCCAGATGCAGAGATGAAATAAACACCAAGTCTTTTGTATTAAAACATCAACAAATGTACAGCAAAACAAGTCTTAGTGAGAGTCGATGATCAAAGTTGAATCTGGAATTCACAGTTACATATATGAACAAAAAGTCCTCTTGCTTAACGCTGCTGTCCCTTTTTATAAGAGTAACGGCGGAGGTATCTAGGTAACAAAAATAAGCAAAACAGCTATCCCTCAGGATCTTTGATCCTGAGGGATTCGCCAAGCCGTTAATCCTTTACTTTTCTTCCCCTACTCCGCCGAGTCGATAATCCTTCTTCCTTTCCAGGGCCGTCTTGCTTCGATCTGTTCGATCTTGTTCGCATCTGGTTCCCTCCTAAAGGGACAGCAGTTGTTGCTTCTTTGTCTTTTCCTTTCGAATGGCAATCCTTCTTTTCCACCCTTTCCTGCATGGAAAAATAACAATTATCAGTGATTAAGTTTTCCATGCTAATTCTCACACATTCTATTAAAATTCTTTATTTCTTTAAGCTCATTATGCAGAAAGGGTTACAATTGTTACTGAAAAGTTACTAAATTGTTCGTTAAAAACATACCTTTCCAGTGCTCCACACTTATGAGATGATGTCATATCTTGTCAGGTGTCACCTTGTGAGTGGTGACATGTGTCATCCTTTTTTGGCCCCATTTGACCCCTTAAAACTCCAAATCTGCATGCCATGTGTCCTTTGTACCACCACATCATGTTGACGTCAGCTACCATGTGTCTTTCTCAAGACCAATCCTATGCTGCCACGTGGCCCTACTAGAAGAGAGAGGAAGAGCATGTTTGCCTTTGGTTTTTCACAACAATCCTTTGTTAAATATTTTTCAGCCCTCCCGGCGCTTTCCACTATCATATCACAACATCGCGATATCGCATTGTTTTGGAGTTGTAACCCTATTGTCACGCCGATTGCCGATTTGTGATGCCCTGGACTCGCCGATCGTTGATATGTCTGGATCGCAGCAACGCCAATAGTGATTTACATAGTGCCTCTGCAATGTGCGATCACAGATATGCAGGATTGCAGGAACCTCCGATTGTGATTTGCGATATCGGCGATCACTGATCGTTGATCTCACTGCTCTTCCCTGTTGCTACTTCAGAAAAAATTTCGATTTGCGATTGCGTTGAGCTCTCGGACCTCTGATATGCTTTTCTCCTTCACTTTAAACGCAACATAACCTATGAATTTTAATAGGCCATATCTTCTAATCCATAGGTCCATTTTCGGACTTCCATATAACATTGGAAAGCTCGTTCTGAGCACTATGCAATGGAGAGGGTTTGCTTTAGCTTTGAGAGCTTTTGAGGTTTGAAAAATGGCTTCAAAATTCACTGCTATTTGGCACTTGGGACAACATAAAACTTATAATGCAGTGAGTGACAACATTGGCTCCAACTAGGGATAGTGCCTTGCTGATAAGGTATTGAGAACGTGTAGACCAGTAGCCTTCTTTCCATTGGGCATGGAGTCTTTTAAACAAGTGAAAATTTTGTGAAAGTGGAACTTTAAACAGAAAAATGGAAATTTCATATGATAATCACAACACACACTGGTATTTACAAGGAGTGCAGGACAGTACTTTTTAATTCTGAAAATAAAGTTTGAGGAACTGACCATTTACTGGTGGCTCCAATGATTCACCTTCCAGATTCTCGAGTAGGTAAGTATTATTTCCTTTTATTCTAAAATTTTGAAAGGGTCAAACCAAAGGGAATCAAAATTTCCATGTTTACCCTTTTCCTCCCATGGGATGTCCCATCAGAGAACTAAATCTCCTGGTTGAAGAGGTCGATCCTTGGCCTTTTTGTCAAACATAGATTTCATCTTCTGCTGGTAATTCCCACGTATTCCCTGTTTTCATGAAGCTCAACCAATTGGTTTATCCTTCGCGTCAAAGAACTTGGCTCCTCCTCAGCTTCTTGTAGTAACATCACCACTGGCTTTGCTAATTGGATTGGGAAGACTGCGACCTTACCATAGACTAACTTGAAAGGCAATTTCCCAATGGAACATTTAGGAGTCACTCAGTTGGCCCAGAGGGAAAACTTCAATTGGGTGTCCCAGTTTCTCTGATTCTCGGTGATGGTCTTCTTCAGCACTCTCACCATGGTTTTATTTGAGGACTTAGATAATCCATTTCCTTGAGGATAGTAGGTAGTGGAGTGTCCGATGATGATATTAAACTTCTGACAGAAGATGGTGAATTTTATAGATTTTAAGACTTGAGCATTGTCACTGATAATTTTGATGGGGCAACCAAAACACGATAATATGTTCTTCTCCATGAACTTAATTGCCACTGAGTCCATAGCGTTTCTGGTTGGGATGGCTTCTACCCACTTGGTGAAATAATTTGTGGCCGTTAATATCCACTTATGTTGGCCACTAGAAGGTGGGTTTATCTCTCCTATGAAGTCTAGGCCCCACCACCTGAAAGGTTCGTTCACATGCACAGGGATCAGGGGAAGAGGAGAGAGTTTTTGTCTCATAGCAAAGACTTGGCACTTATGACATGATCTAACTTGTAAATTCACATTTCCAAACAGTGTATGCCAGTAGAATCCTCCTTGCATTCCAGCTGTAATGACCTCCACAAACTCCCCCATGAAATTATTCAATTACTTTATGAGTTTCGCCTTCTACCAAGCATAACAACAAAACTCCCACCGGGTCTTTCTAGTAGATTTTACCATTGGATATGATATACTTTTGAACTTGCAGTCTCAATCTTCTGTATTTGGATTTGTCTAGACCTAGTGGAAACATCAAGAATAAGAGATAAAGGATGATATTCTTATACCAGGGTGATCCCTCATATTCATCATAGATCGTTTGCTCTGCTGCTTTAATCCCATTCTGTTGAACTTTTGTTATGTCTTCCTCTATTATTAGGTTTATTCCCAAAGCTTGGCAATTAGACTCTGATAAAATCTTAGCCAAACCTTGGCCTTTTATGAGCTTAGTGAGCTTTATGTCTAATTCATATTCTTGTATCTTTTTTATCCACCTACCCGTTTTTCCTTCACTGTCTCCTTATACAAGGATGTCCTTGACCATTGTCATTGGGACAAATTTTGTAATTTCTGATTGTAGCACATACACTCGAAATGCCTTCAAATCTTTAACTAGTGCATATGCTTGTTTCTCCAAGATGTTATATTTTAGCTCAGTGTCCCTCAGGACTTGACTAAAGAAGGCGATGGGCTGCTCATAACCATCTTTATTTTTCTGTAGAAAAACTACAGCAATAGTATGCGGAGAAGCAAAAGAAAATATATAGAAAGGCGTTGAGTAGTCAGGGTTGACTAGTACCGGTGCTTCAACAAAAGCTTCTTTGATTCTAGTAAAATAATCTCGAGAGGTAGGGCTCCATTTGACTTCGTTCTCATTTTTAATCATATTTGTAATTGCTTTCACTATTTCAGCATAGTTGGGTATGAACCTTCTCAAGAAATTGATTCTCCCCAAAAAGACTTGGACTTATTTCTTATTTCTAGGTAGAGGAATGTGACTGATAGCTTCAACTTGCTTAGGATCAATTTTCACTCCCTCTTGCGCTACTATGTGTCCTAGTAGCTTCCCCTCACTTAGGGAAAACTGAGATTTCTTGGGATTCAAAGATAGTCCATACCTCCTGCATTTCTAAAAGGTGAGCTTCAAGTGGAGGATGTGCTCTTCATCGGTCTTAGAGAAGATTGTGATATTGTCAAATATACCACTACAAACTTGTCTTTCTCCCCTACAAAAGCTATATCCATAGCTCTCTAAAAAGTGGCCCCTGCATTCACAAGACCGAAAGGCATGTGAGCATACATGAAAATCCCCCAAGGGGTGGTGAAAGAAGTCTTCTTCTGATCATCAAGGTGGACTGCCACTTGGTTGTAACTAGAGAACCCGTCCATCATGGACATTCTAATTGATCCCACCACCTTCTATAATACATAATCCATCTTGGGCATTAGGTAATTATCTTTCAAAGATGTCTTGTTAAGGTTACGAAAATCTACACATAACCTTATTTCCACATTCTTTTTCGGACTGGGACTAGGTTGGCCACCCACTCTGAGTACCTTAAAGGCACTATGATTTTTTCCTGTAGAAGTTTCCTCAGTTATTTTTAAACAAAGGGGAGTAAGATTAGATTAATCTGCCTGAGCTTCTGTTTGCATGATTTTATTCCACTCTTCAAAGGAATCTTATGTTGTATGATGTTAGTATCAAATGATTTTAAATCCTCATAAGACCAAGCAAAAACATCCTTATAGATTTTGAAAAGATTTAAATACCTTTGTTTGTATCGTGAGGGGATTCCCTTTGATAGCCAGACCATCTGGGGTTCATCTTCTGGGCCGATATTGCAATCTTCTACTTGCTCGTCCATTTCCAGAGCCATTATTTTGGAGGCTACGTCATTCTGGTTAAATAATTTTTCCAAAGGAACTATTCCCTTCTAGCTGTAGAATTTTTTGTCTGGCCACCGTGTTCTCCCACGAAGTTGGTTCTTAATCTGCCTCTTGTTCCTCTTCCTGATCAATAGTCAAGCTAGTGAACTCCCCAACTTATTCTATAAACCGTTTGACCTGCTCATCATCCTCGAATACCTACCAGTGCTTGAAATTATCAGGTATAGAGGGTATGTGTCTGATCTCCACCTCGTACTTGAGAGATTTGAAGTTTCTTGCTGCTACAACAAGGGAATCAGCCATTTTGTTTTCTTCTCTGGGAAAAAATTGGATATTAAAGGTGATCCAGGTGGCTCCAGACACAGGCAAAAGTCCTAGAGGACTTATAGAGGACTCACAAATCAAAGTGTTTGGATTGTTCTCGAACTACGTTCATGTTGAAGATCTCGTCGTCATGATCGCGTTGGTGTGAACAGTTCATCAAACCGAGCTCGTATGCGAAAGATAGAGCTCTTCAAAGTTTGACATGACAAGGGGGACCACAGTGTGGCACATGGCATCCCAGTCAGCAAGTAGGACCCACTAAATTTATGTGGCGACTAAATAGCCTCTAAACTATCAACACATGTCATGCTAGCATTTACTCTAAACCCTACACAAAAAGACAAAAAAAACAATATAGTAAAATATCTCATATAAAACAAAAAAAACATTTAATATATAGTTATTAATATAGCTATATAAAAACAAAACTAAAAAAAAGAGCCCATTAAAAAAGAATTGAAAATCCAACGACTTATGCAAAAGCCATTTCATATAAAAAACAAAACATGCATATAGTGGGTTTGTTACAACTCAATGAATGGTAAAAAAAAAGGGGAGATATATTTTTAAGGGGGATATGGTTATACCATATGGTTATAAACACACCCCCACCAAAACAAATACCATATTATATGATGAGCAGGACTATGGGAGGCCGGCGGGTATCAAACCCATGCCAGCCATGTCGGCCGACCCACCACCATTCGGCGGCCCCATTTAACAACCAAACATCACACCCAAAAGGATAATTGTTACCACTTAATACACCAACCCATGTTCGCTCCACTTAACAAGCATACAGTTACCAAAACGGTTCCATGTTAAAACAAACCTCCCCTATTTTAATATAAAAAAGCATTGTTGTGTTTATTTTTGGCAGAGGCGAGATTTGATCCCCGACCTCCCTACCTTGATGCCTCCGCCTTAACCACCATACCATAATGGGTTCTTTAGAATATTCACCCACAAAAACATTATATAAAACCTCATTTCTCAACGCATGGAGGAAGAAGCATGGCATGGATTTTGAGACAGGGGAGGTAGAATCTTGATACCCATTTCGAGGCAGAATATTCTTTGATGCTCAAAGATTCTCCGAGGAGGTAAAAATTCTTTTTATCAAAATGAAACCAAGTTTATAGTCAATTTTCTCATATTTTCCCAAGAAACGCCATGGCTAGGTCGGATTCACCTTTTGAGTAGTAGATTTTCACGTTCCCAGCAAAGGAGAATCTTCAAGAATCTTTGAGGGAATCTTCCAAATTCCTTGGACGTTGAAATTCACCAGAGTCAAAATGCAGCCAACTTCATACTCATTTTTCTCAAAATTCTGCAAGGAACCTGATGGCGCAGTCAGAATTTTGATCTAAGCAGCAAATCTTCAAATGACCCAGTGGAAGGAAGCTTTGAGGAATCTAGGGGGAATCTAAAAGATTCCTTATGCCCCAGATTTTCATTTTTTCAGAATTAAGAAATTTGACAGTGGATTTTGCACTATTCGATGCCACAAATCTGATGGTGCATTCAGATTTTCCATTTTCTCATTTCATTTTCTAGCCACTTTTCTAAGTGGAGTGTAGGTGTCAGCATTCATGTGAGAGCAGTCATTTCCATGTGATTCAATGGCATGAGATCAATGGCCCGAACAACTTCAGCAGCTTGACATCCTCTTCCTTAGATGGCCCATAAATGTGTGGTATATGCAGTGTATTCCTGTACTTATTTTTTTATGCATTGTGTTGCACAAATCCCTATTTGATGTTTGATGTGGGATCTTGTTTCTTACTTGTTTTCATGATTCCTGCTTGATGTGATGCAGAATCATTTGTGGGATGTACTTGTTTTCATGATTCGTCATGTTTTGTTTGAGATCCCTTTGTCGTCATGTTGATGGGATACTCATGTTGTGGCCATGTATGTTTGCATTGAGATCCCTTTTATGCCAAGTTGGTGGGATTCTCGTCATACATGATTTTATGTCATACTGATAGGAGTCCTTTTTTTACTGAGTTCTCGCAGCATAACATCTCTTGGAGCCACTCCTGCGTGAGGGCATTTTCCTTGTATGATAGCGACATCATCTCTTATGTACATCATCACTATTGACAACACTTAATGCAGCGGCCTACACCATCTTGAGACCGGGGCCCAGAGACGTAGTCCCTCCTGTACGAACTCCGTTTTCAATGGCTTATGTTTTCATGTGTCGGTGATTGTCATGTTCCTCTTCTTTACATCATGCAGATGTATTCATTTATGTTCTTTTAAAAATGCAAATTAACACATTACCAAAGTAAAAGGTCTTGGAAGGGTCCTTCATCACACCTGGACTTGGATCAAGTGGTATTAGAGTGGTCTTTGGGTTGATGTGAATTGCAAGCATGAACAATGGAATGTGCAGTGATAAAGGATGAAAAAGCGATGTACGATACCATGCTGAAAATTTCCAAAAGGGTGGAAATAATGTATGAAACTCTACAGAAAGAGACAGAGGAAAAGGAGCGATTGTAGCTTCAGTTGCAAGCCACGGAAGAGGCCCTGGAAGAACTGAAGCACAATGAACAGAATCTTCAAATAGAGAACGCTGAGTTGAAGACACTTCTACATGAAGAAAAAGAGGGAAAACAAAGTTTGCTACAACAGCTGCAAGCTCAGGACGAGGCCTTGGAAAAGTTGCAGCATGACACATGTGAGGTAAAATGTAATTCTCTAAATTCATGTATGTGTCCTGATGATGATTTCGCTATTTTTGAAAATCATACCACGGGAATTGGCTCCAAACTGTTGAAGAGAATGGGATATGAAGGAAAAGGCTTAGGCGTTAATCGCCAAGGAATTTTCAACCCCATCAAAGTGGAAGAATTACCCCGTCAAGCAGGACTTGTGTATGTGAGAAAAGAAGTTGGGGAATGCGCTGAGACAGCAAGCAAATCACCAGCAACTAATGATGAAAAGCCCTCATCAGTTCTTTCCAAATCGACAGAGGAGGTAAAAGATGTTGATTTCCTTTTGGTTTCATCTTTACATAGTATGATTTCTATTGGACATTTGGAGATCCCAATTACAGGGACAAACATGAGGCTCCTTACCAGGATGAGGTATGAGGAGGAAAAAGAACTTGGTGTTAATAACCAAGGCATAACTCAACCATTGGAGGTTGTGCAGAGACCTCATTTTGCAAGCTTGAGATACATCGAGGGAGAATGCTCGAAGCTGTCAGATTCTTCCGAAACATCGTTTAAATTGTCAAAGGAAGAGAATGATGGGAACGCATCCCCATCATCCCATGGCAGTTCCCATTGTAGGGAAAGAGCTCAGGCAAGCTCTCATCACCATACTTACTCCAGAGACAACAAGGAAAGGTATAACCACTCTCGACATTCAAATGTTCATTTCGATTATAATAATGTTTTTAATGATGAACGTAAAACCTGGCATCGAAAAACTTGTACCTTTTGTGGATTACATAATCATACATTTTCTAAGTGTTGGAAAAGAATGGCAGCACACAAAAGGAGGAAGCATGAACGACCCTCTCAACAGTAGGTAAAGAAACATGTTAAGAAGATTTGGAGGAAGAAGATGTATTGCAGTCATTGCAACAGAGGTGTCCATCAAAGAGCCACTTGTTGGAGGCTCCATCAAGAGCAGTGCCTTAAAGACAAAGCGTCGGTGCATGAACCAGATGAAACAGTTGTTCAACCAGCGAATGCACTACAAGGAGGCGACCCATTCACCTTGATAAGTGAAAATTTATTTCTAGATATGTTAGCTTGTCATGTTCGTGCTTTTGTAAATCATTTGTTGCATTTTAAAATGTAAAAGTGATGACATGTTTTCCATCACTTGTTCAGCAACAATGATGTCTGGTCTTATTTTGTGTTGCATTTTACACTCTGAAAGTGATGTTGTGTTTCCATCACTTGTCAAAGAAAAAATAGTGTTTGGCCTTATCTTTGTAAATCATGTGTTGTAGTGATGATGTGTTTGCCATCACTTGTTGGAGCAACAATGATATGTTGGCCTTGTTTTCGTAGCTGGGGTATTGTGTCCATCTTGATGTAAACTTGACCACCGAGTATGTATTATAAACTCATGGCAAGTATGGGATGCTTGGGTCATTAGTTGGTCATGTAAGTCAAGCATGTAATTTGCAAAAACATGTACTACAGGTTGCAGAGGTTGTAGGTATCGGCTCATCGCTTAAGGCTCCGAAGAACAAAGGTGAAGGAGATGGAAGCGAGACCTTTTCACGACGCTTGTGATGCAGAGAGAAGTTGCATATTATTTTTCATGCTTTTGGAGGACCAAAAGCTCCTCAGTGGGGATGATTGATCCAGGTGGCTCCAGACGCAGGCAAAAGTGTTGAGGACTCAGATGGGGCTCAAAAATCAAAGTGTTTGGATTGTGCTTGAACTAGGTTCATGTTGAAGATCTCGTTGTCGTGATCGCGTTGGTGCAAATGGTTCGTCAAACCGAGCTTGTATGCGAAAGATGGAGCTCTTTAAAGTTTGACATGACAAAGAGACCCACTAAGTTTATGTGACGACTAAATAGCCACTAAACTGTTGACACGTGGCATGCTAGCATTTACTCTAAACCTTGCACAAAAAGACAAAAAAACAATATATTAAAATATCTCATATAAAACAAAAAAGTCATTTAATATATAGTTATTAATATAACTATATAAAAACTAAACTAAAAAAAAGAGCCCACTAAAAAGAATTGAAAATCCAACGACTTATGCAAAAGCCATTTCATATAGAAAACAAAACATACATATAGTGGGTTTGTTACAACTCAACGAATGGTTAAAAAAAAGGGAGATATATTTTTAAGGGGGATATGGTTATACCATATGGTTATAAACACACCCCCGCCAAAACAAATACCATATTATATGATGTATCAGGAATATGGGAGGCCAACGGGTATCGAACCCACACTGGCCATGTGGGTTGGCTCGCCACCATGCGGCAGCCCCATTTAACAACCAAACATCACACCCAAAAGGATAACGATTACCACTTAATATGCCAACCCATGTTCACTCCACTTAACATGTGCACGGTTACCAAAACGGTTCCATATTAAAACAAACCTCCCCTATTTTAATATAAAAAAAGAACTGTTGCATTTATTTTTGGTAGAGGCGGGATTTGATTCCCGACCTCCCTACCTATATGTCTCCGCCTTGACCACCAGAACATAACGGGTTCTTTAGAATATTCACCCACAAAAACATTATATAAACCCTCATTTCTCAGTGCATGGAGGAAGAAGCATGGCATTGATTTTGAGACAGGGGAGGCAGAACCTTGATACCCATTTCGAGGCAGAATATTCTTTGATGCTCGAAGATTCTCCGAGGAGGTAAAAATTCTTTTTATCAGAATGAAACCAAGTTTACAGACACTTTTCTCATATTTTCACACGAAATTCCATGGCAAGGTCGGATTCGCCTTTTGAGAAGCAGATTCACAGGTTCCTAGCAGAGGAGAATCTTCAAGAATCTTTGAGGGAATCTTCCAAATTCCTTGGACATTGAAATTCGCCAGAGTCAAAATGCAGCCAACTTCATACTCATTTTTCTGAAAATTTTGCAAGGAACCTGATGGTGCAGTCAGAATTTTGATCTAAGTAGAAGATCTTTAGATGACCCAGAGGAAGGAATCTTTGAGGAATCTAAGGGGAATCTAAAAGATTCCTTAAGCCCCAGATTTTCATTTTTTCAAAATTCAAAAATTTGACAATCGATTTTGCACTATTCGACGCCACAAATCTGATGGTGCGTTCAGATTTTCTATTTGCTCATTTCATTTTCTGGCCACTTTTCTAAGTGGAGTGCAGGTGTTAGCATTCATGTCCGAGCAGTCATTTCCATGTGATTCGATGTCGTGAGATCAATGGCCCAAACAACTTCAAAAGCTTGACATCCTCTTCCTTAGATGGCCCCTGGATGTGAGGTATATGCAGTGTATTCATGTACTTATTTTGCTATGCATTATGCTGCACAGATACTTGTTTGATGTTTGATGTGGGATCTTGTTTCTTGTTTTCATGATTCTTGCTTGATGCGATGCGGAATCATTTGTGGGATGTACTTGTTGTCATGATTCGTCATGTTTTGTTTGAGATCCCTTTGTCGTCATGTTGATGGGATACTCATGTTGTCACCATGTATGTTTGCATTGAGATCCCTTTTATGCCAAGTTGGTGAGATGCTCGTCATGCATGAGTTTATTTCATACTGATAGGAGTCCTTCTTTGACTGAGAGTTCCCGCAACGAAACATCTCTTGGAACCACTCTTGCGTGAGGACATTTTCCTTGTATGATAGCTACATCATCTCTTACGTACATCATCACTATTGACAACACTTAATGCAGCGGCCTACACCATCTTGACACCAGGGCTTGTAGACGTAGTCCCTCTTGGACGAACTCCGTTATCAACGACTTATGTTTTCATGTGTTGATGATTGTCAGGTTCCTCTTCTTTACAACATGCAGATGTAATCATTTATGTTCTTTTAAAAATGCAACTTAACACATCACCAAAGTAAAAGGTCTTGAAAGGGTCCTTCATCACACCCTGACTTGGATGAAAAGGCCAAGAAGAAGTTATCAATTAAATCCCATACTTCATTCCGGTAAGTCCTCAATCTGGGGTGTTTAGCATGGCACTGATTTTGGATCTGCTTTACAATCAACTCATAGTCTCCATAGTATTCATTTTCCTTGTTGGTTGTAGCCAAAGGAGTAATGCTTCATACTCTACCACGTTGTTGGTTGCCTCAAACTCCAGCTTGAATGAGAGGGGTATCAAGTTGCCCCTAGGACTTACCAATAATACTCCTACCCCATTTCCCTCTTTATAATTACCTCCATCAAAGTATAATTTCCATACTTTGTTTGTATCTGTGTTTTGGTTGTCTAACTGCATCGTTATATGTACTTGGGTTTCTTCTAAGATGGTCTCATCTTCTTCTAAGACTAGGCAAGAGAGGTCACTTTCTTTTCCATATACAGGAGAATTCCTAGAACCTTCAGCTGGGGTGACAGTTTTTACAAATCTAGACTCTCTATACAACCTCCTTTCTTTGCCTCCAAAAGTGAGGATAGTGGCATAATTTATATCTGCCACTACTATGTCCATCACTACACTCTTCACAAGGATTTGAGCCAGGTTTACCACCAGATCTTTTATCATTCCCAAGCATTTGACTCTCTTAGAGTCAAAGGAGTATAGGTCCTTGTAGGGTCTGGTGATCTGTAAGCCAAGTTGCTCCATCACGGCTAAAGGCATGAGGTTATGTGAGGTTCCAGAGTCCAACATACAGTTAATCAAAAAGAGGTCATGGATTACCAGGGTCACATAAAAGGATGCAGTGGAAGAATAAAGTTCTTCAACACGAGGCCCAAAAATAACCATAGGTCTTTCTTCTTGGAGGTTTAAACAGTCATGGGTCGATATTGCGGTGGATGGGAGAATGAACTAGGAGACTTGAGCTTTATAAGTGGGTTGTTTTAGAAGTTCAATTGGGGTAACATGGATCTTTACCTTCTCAAGTTCCTTCTGAAGATTGAATGTAGACTGGCCCTTTTCTACGCCTCCCATCTCTACCTCTTTTTCTTTATCGCCGGTAGTTTTCATCATAATGGGTGCCTTATCTTTTGTATGTTCCTCAAAGCTATTGTATTCCTTATTTAAGGAGGCTTTTACTTTGGATGAGTCAAGCTTCAACTTCCCTTTTCCTTTTTTAATACAATATTTTGGGGACCAATTTCCTCTTGTTGTTCAGGTTCCCTTGACCTATTTTTTGAAGATCTGAGATCATACTCTCAATGTATCTGTGCTTGCATGAAATCTACAAATTGTTTACAATGATACCCTATGACCTCCTCATTTACTACTGCTTCTTTATCGGGGCACATCCCATGGTGAGCCATGTTTTCCTGTTCCTCTTCAGAGAAGGAGGAATACAAGCTTCCCTGTGTCTCATGTGTATCTGGTGTTTGTTCATCTGGATCATCTTCTAAATACAAAGGAGGAGGGATCTGATCGAGTTGATCTTTTCTTTCCTTTTGAAGTATCTACAATGGTGGCCTTCGGTACTATGGGTTGTAACCTCGATTGTTACCTTGAGCATTTTGTTTAGGGAGATTCTTGTTCTCAAGCTCAAGCTTCACCACTTTGTGCGATAAACTCTTAATGAGCTTATCCATTTCTTCCCACTTCAGATATGGTAATTCTTTACCTTGACCAGAGGAGGATGCTTCTTCTTTCCCCCTTTTCTTCTCATGAGGATTATTCTTTCCTCTTGACTTCCCTGCCGAGGTGAAATTTTCTTCCACCTCAAGAGCATCCACTTGGAGTTGATCTAAAGTACGAGACTTCCTCTCCCTCAAGGTAAAGCCAAATTTGGACTCAAGGGCTCCCACAAATACTACATGAGCAACAACTTGAGGAGGCTTTATCTCAACAGGTAGGTTATTATACTGCTTATTGAATATTTTTATGAATTTTGAAATGTCCTCTTCTGGATTTTTCCTTATAGAATTGAACTCTGTGAAGACATACTCATGATCTCTTGTTGACTCCACTTTTGTGTGAAAGAGTTTTTGAGTTCTTCCTAGGTGGTGATGGATGCATTGGGTAGGGCTTTAAACCACTTTTTGGGTTCTCCATCAAGGGATTGCATAAAGAGTCTTAGGACCACATCCAGTTGTTCAACATTTAGATTCTCAGCAAAATCACAGAAGGTTTTGATGTGTCTCTGTGCAGTGTTTTCGTCTTCCCCATTGAACCTAGGAAAAATATTTAGGTAGTCTTGAGGCATAGAACTTAGGGGTTGAGGTAAATCAAGAGGGTCATATTTATTCAGTAAGAAGCCCGAAACAACCATCTAGATTAATGGGGGAGGATTAATATTTATAGGAGGAACTTGGGCCAAAACCACAACGGTTGGAGTAACTAGGCTGAGAGTAGTGTGATTGAGTGTATAATGGATATTGCTATTATTGAGGATAGCTTTACCTTTTTCAATCTCAGGAGGGGGAGGAAATGAAACGAAAGGAGTCGTAACTAAGATTTCTTTCTCTTCGATCTCTGATTTGGGGGCATGATGCTCTAGCTCATATTTTGCAGGGTATGTAAGGACCTTAGGAGTAAAATATGAGCAGTGGATAGCAGTGTGTTGGGAGATGGAGGAGGAAGCTTCAAAGAATGATGAGGCAGTAGCACAGGTAGTAGCAATTTTCTCCTTCCAAACTCTCCTGAAAATTAATTTCTCTGGGTCAGATACAAAAGGGGTTTTCTGCTGAGAGGTATCTGAGCAGGTGTGGGCCTTTCTAAAATCCAAGATGATAAACGACAATGAGATTTGTGGAGTCACCAAGGTGATGAGGATGCAATCATAACGTCTTTTCTCACCTACACAAATAGTTATTAACTTGTCGTATCCCATGGGGAAATCCTTCAATGCGTTCCCCAACAACGATGCCAAAAGAGGTTGTCGCTTCCATAGACAACCTTGGATTGCTTACAAGACCAGTGCCTAGTAACATCTATCTTTATGTGACTTATATGATCTTCAGAAAACTGAAGACATCATATACATCTTATACACATAGTAATTACAAATTTACAAATAACAACATGGATTGGTTCCTTCATTCAAGGATATAAGCCATTTATTTCTGGTATCCTTTCACATATACAAGTCACAGGAATATACGTAAAAACTAGTGGAGGTCAAGTAATTCGAGGACTTACAGTTTAATCAGCTTTTGCAGAGTAATGAAAGAAGAGATGGAGAAGACTAACTCATCACATAGAGCTTGAAACCTTAAGAGTTCTATACTTATCTGAGTTAAATATAGACATATGGATGTAAGAGGATTGGATGCTATGATTCATGGAGCGCAAATTTAAAGATATAATCTCATAATTACATACACGCATGTGCATTAACTAGTCAACACAAATGAATCCGTAAGAACATATGAGATATTTTTGGTAACTAAAATTGCATGAAATTAGAGAGGAAATGTGAACATAATGGAATTTTAGCAGAGAAATAACATATTGTAATACTCGAAGGTTTGAATTGCCACTATTTCATATATAATCTGAAAGATGTAAATCTGGAATTAACATAGTTTCAAAAATTACATCAGTTTTTCCAAATAATTCAGAACCCTTGTTAAGTGTTTCTTCCTCCCTTTTGTAAGGAGAGGGAGAAATAGAGAATTAAAAAATATCTCAAGAGAACCTCCAGATGCCAACATGGCTAGCTATATCAGTGCGTTGGCTCTGTCACCTCCCATTATTTCAACAGAAAGATTCCTTTCTTGGAACTAAAATATCATAACGAAATCAATCAAAAACAGAAAAACAGAATTCAGAAATGAACTGAAATTACAGTCCTATAAATATCTCCACTCCACTCCTCTTTGCTAGCCTCTAGTTTCAATCGTGTCTCTACTAAATTATGCCCCATTCTCTCGGCGGGTTCCCTATCTCTTTATGCCTGAACCGCTTTAATTCTTCTTTTGCAAGAACTGGGAGTGACACGCGTAATGGCCATAATAGACATAGATCACGGCTGCCAAATCATCCTCCCTTCCAGACTCCTTGTAAAACACTATTGGAGCCCTAAGATGCCCCGTAATATTGTTTTATCATTAAATCAAGGGTTCTCACCATCAGCTTCTTACACTTAAAAACATCATAAAACAGGCGAGTTTTGATCCCCTTTAGACCCCGTATGGTTCAGCCCCTATTTGCATTCCTTCTCATATGACTGGGGGGAGTGACTTTGTGCTTAGCCGAATATTAGAGATCGACAATCACAACTTTCCTAGACCATGTCTCTAGTTGCACCCTCCTCTCCTTTGCAATTGCGATGAGCAGGGATCGTCGATCGTCAATTTGCAAGATGACGTCATATCTTGCCACGTGTCACCTTGTGAGTGGTGACATGTGTCATCCTGTTTTGGCCCCATTTGACCCCTTAAAATTCCAAATCTGCATGCCATGTGTCCTTCGTACCACCACGTCATGCTGACGTCAGCTGCCATGTGTCTTTCTCGGGACCAATCTTGTGCTGCCACGTGGCCCTATTGGAGGAGAGAGAAAGAGCCCACCTGCCTTTGGTTTTTCACAACAATCCTTTGTTAAATATTTTTCATCCCTCCCGGCGCTTTCCACTATCATATCACAACATCACAATATCGCAGTGTTTTGGAGTTGTAACCCTGTTGTCACGTTGATCGTCGATTTGCAATGCCCTGGACCTGTTGATCGCTGATATGCCTAGATTGCAGGAACTCCGATTGCGATTTACACAAGACCTCTGCAATGTGCGATCACTGATATGCGGGATCGCAGGAACCTCCAATTGTGATTTGTGATATCGGTGATCACTGATCTCATTGCTCTTCCCTATTGCTACTTCAAAAAAATGTCAATTTGTGATTGCAATGAGCTCCTAGACCTCCGACATGGTTTTCTCCTTCACTTTAAATGCAACAAAACCTATGAATTTTAATAGGCCATATCTCTGATCCAGAAGTCCATTTTCAGACTTCTATATACTGTTGGAAAGCTCGTTCCAAGCACTATGCAATGGAGGGGGTCCGCTTTAGCTTTGAGAGCTTTTGAGGATTGAAACATAGCTTCAAACTTCACTTCTATTTGGAACTTGGGATAACTAAAAACTCATAATGTAGTGAGTGACTACATATGGGTAAAATTAGTCACTAAGGATGTGGTATCAAAAATTTGATACATTTATACAGGGAATTGGCTTCACAAAAGAAAAGTGGATCACTGTGTGTATTTTAAACTAATTTGTGACCGTGTTATTTATTTGGTCTTGTATGTGGATGATATGTTGCTGATTGGAAATAATAAAGAAATTATCTAGGATTTAAAGACCCAATTGTCCTTCAAATTCAACATGAAGGATCTTGGTGCTGCAAACTGTATTTTGGGGATGGAAATTAAATGAGATCGGGCAAAGAGGAAGCTCTAGTTAAACCAGAGGAAGTATGTCAAGAAAATATTCCAGAGGTTTAATATGTCGGATAGTAAATTGGTGAAGGTTCATATTCCTGTAGGTGTAAATTTAATTGTTGAACAGTGTCAGAAGATACGAGAAGAGGAAGAGGACATGTCTCGTGATCCATATGCGAGTGCAGTTGGTAGCCTAATGTATGCAATGGTATGTACTAGACCATAAATTACACATGCAGTGGGATTATTGAGCAGGTTTATGTCAAAACGAGGGAAGGAGCATTGGATAAAAATGAAGCAGGTTTTTAGGTATTTGCATGGCACTAGTGATTATGGTTTGCTCTACCAAGGAAGACCAATATTTGACAAATGTTTGGACATTCATGGCTTTGTTGATGTAGGCTGGGCTGGAGATCTGGATCAAAGAATATCTACAAGTGGGTATGTGTTTACCCTATTTGGAGAAGCATTCATTTGGATGAGTAAGAGGCAATCTATAGTGGCACTTTCAACTATAGAGGTTGAATACATGGCAAACACTCATGCAAGCAAGAAAGTATTTTGGTTGCAGATATTGTGTTCAAATATGGGGTTGGTGTAGCGAGCTATAAGGATAGACCGTGACAACCAAAGTGAAATTTTCTTGGAAAAGAACCCTGCTTATCATTCAAAGAAAAAGAAAATTGATGTTCAGTATAACTTTGTGAGGGATATGGTTGAGTACAAAAAGGTGTTGTTCGTAAAGGTGGACACTTTGAAGAATGTTGCAAATACATTGATGAAGTCTATGAGCACTAAGAAGTTGTCTTGGTGTAGATAAACAATGGACATTGCAGACATGGACCAATGACTAAGATCTCCCGTGACCCCCTTGTGTGGAAAGAAAACAACAAGTGGGAGAATGTTGGGTGTGTGTTATATTATTTCCACGACTAGACCCATGCACTATACGTTGTGTTAATTTTTCAAATTTTTCTATGTTGTATCAATTACTTTAGCCCAATTCAATACGTTAATTAGCCATATTTAGTATTTCCATTAATCAATAGTAATTGAATATAGAGCAATAAATGCAATGATAAAGGAGACAATCAATGCATCAACAATAGACACCATATTTGGTCAAAGGCCAGGGAAAAACCCCACTACGGGGGAAACCCTTTGAAAAATATTCTTCTATTAGATTGTCATAAAATGTTTAGCAAAGAGTACAATGAGACCAATACAATATCATCCAAAAAAAAACCCAGCAATATTCAGAATATGTTTCCAGTGTCAAAATATATTAAAGACAACTTTTCATGTTTGCAATCAACTATGGTCAACTTTAGTCCTCAGTGAAATCTGAGTCAAAATTTTCGATCGCATGGATGAAGGGTTTTGTGTGTTAGTGAAGGTTTCTAGTCACTCCCTTGAGCTTGTGATGCTTGAGACTATCGTCGAATTTTCCCTATGGAAAGTCAACGATTATCGCCCAAAACCCTAAAACAAATGCGAGGCTTGGACCCTATAATTTCATACTTTTGTGAACCTTTGTTGTCGTCCCTGCCTCAGACCTGTGCGAGCCAATCAATGAAGAATAGAAGAAGAAGATACTTGGTGTTGATTTCCAAATGAGCTTGAGGTCACTTGTATTTATAGGCTTCCAAGGGTGTCCAATTTGGTTTGGGGTCGACCTTGTCTAAATGTGCATATGTGGGCTTTCCTTCATAAGTACACTTTCCCTTATCCAATTTGAGTGACCTTTAGGTCTATTTTGGTCCATTTGAAAAGAGGAATTCAATTCCATCATCATATCCATCAAATGAGCTATCCAAAGTGGAATTTGACCATAGTTTCATATTTTTAACACATCTTCTCAACTAGGGATAATTTCACCTATCAATATCTATCCATTGAACAACCTGTCATTGTGTGTCCAATCTCTTCTAAACTCTATTTGCTAAAACATTCTCAAATATAAAGAAGAAGAATCGGGGAGAATTAGCTTCCACCCTCTATAATGTCAGAGAGCATATCTCAACCCGAAAAAAATATTAGGAAGCACATCTCAACTTGAATCTACATAAGGGAGCACATCTCAACCTAAAAACTCATGGGGGAGCTAAACATCTACAACCCCATATAGAGAAATAAGTGATATAGGGGAGCACATCTCAACCCATCCTATTTCTCACTGATATTCCCAACGATGACCCTCAAGAGTCATGTGGTAGAACACCTGCATCATAATCAGCTTGGGTTGTACACCCCCAAGTACACTCTCAACCCATTGGCCAGACAGGGAGAGGTAATCCCAACAAGTCGAGCTTGTCGGTATGATGAAACTAGTGTATACTTTGCAAATACCAATATAGGGGAGAAACATCTCCAACCCTATGGGTAGCATATAGGGTAGTAACATCTACGACCCTATTGTCCATAGATCCCTCAACCCCAGAAGCCCTTTATCTCAATTCCTCACCCTCGGAGATCAGATAGGGGGGAAGAGTTGGCCCAATATTCTCAATTAGTGATGCTCCTTTTCAAGAGGGGTCACATCCATCAGTCCAAGCTACTCTCTTAAGACTAAGAACTTCCCTTTCAAAAAATCCTTGGAGAGAATATCCGCAATCTACTCATTTTTCGATATGTGATGGAGTCAAACGACTCCTCTCTAAACCATGTCTCGAATGAAGTGATATTGAATATCCATGTGCTTGAACTTGCCTTGAAATACAAGATTCTCTTCTAGACAGATCCCACTCTTGTTTTCACAATATATCGTTGTAGTATCTAGGACCTACTGAAATATCTCCCCTAAGAGCTTCCTCAACCAAACTGTTTCACAGCTAGCCATGCTAGCGGCAATATACTTTGCCTCAATGATACTAAATGGTATAGAATTATGCTTCCTACGCATCCATGATATCATGGCAGATCCAAGGCTGGAACAACATCCAGACGTACTCTTCCTATCGATAATGTTTCCTTCCGAGTCAGCATCGGTGTATCCATGAAGATGAACATGTCCGGTAGAATATCTCAAACCAAGTGTGATGGTCCTATGTAAATATCTCAAAATGTGTTTGGAAGTGATCCAGTGTGTATGGAGAGGCTTAGTCATGAATTAAATGAATTTATTCACTACATAGCATATGTCCGTACGGGTGTTCACTAGGAAAATTAGTGCCCCAATCAATTGTCTATACTCAGATGGATTCATCAAATCAGGTCCTGCAGCTTCTCCACATAACTTCTTGAATTTCATTTCCATTGGTGTGGGTAGTGACTTACATTCTGTCATTCAAAATATTTCCAACAACTTCACAACATATTTTCCTTATGAAAGGAAAATCTTTGCGGACCTTTGCCACACTTTAAGGACTAGAAAGTAGTGCATGAGTCCAAGGTCCTTCAGCTCGAATTAAAAGGCTAGTTCCCTCTTACACTCAATCATCAGAGGCTCACTACCTATCAAGAATAGATCATCAACATATAAAACCAAAATCACCAACATACCTTGGACTACCTTGAATTAAAGGTTGTGATCAACATTGCTTCTTATGAATCCTAGCTTCACCAAATAATTGTCTTTTATGTGTACCAGGCTCTAAGGGCTTGCTTCAAACCATACAATTCCTTCTTCAATCTACAAACATGTGTCTTTCAATCCTTTACTTCAGAGACCTGTGGTTGCTCAACATACACTTATTTTTGTAACATGTCGTAGAGGAATGCAATCTTCACATCCATTTGATGAAGGGTCCATCCTTGACTTGCAGCAAGGGTGACTATCAAATGAATGGTTGTATACCGAGACAAAGGTGCAAATATATCATCATAATATTCTCCCTCTTTCTGGGAGAATCCTCAAGCCACAAACCTTGCCTTGTATTTCTCAATGCTACCATCAACTCCATGCTTGATCATGAATAGCCACTTTCAAGTCACCACAGATTTCCCCTTCGGTCTTGGCACAGCATCCCATACATCATTATTCATAATCGATTCACATTATTCAGCCATAGCATCTTTCCAAACTTTTTCTTTTATGACTTCTTCGAATGTGGGAGGTTCGGCTTGAATCATAGTGCTCATGGCTGTAACATGTCCCTTGTATCTGCATGACTTCTTTCTTTCTCTAAATGATCTTCGAATGGGAGATCCTCTCTCATCATCCTGTAATGTGTCTCGAATCCAAAGTGGCCTCTTCCTGGAGGGAGGATAACATGGAGGAGGATCTAAGGGATTTATGTGCTCCATGGGATCATCAACAATATCTTTCTCAGATTTGGGCACAACAGGACAATCCAAAATATCCATATCATTATTCTTCTCAGGAGGAGGAGGTGGAGGAAGGTCCTTTACTTTTCCAATGGAGGAATTTTCATCGAATGTAACATCCCTACTAATTTCAACCTTCCTTTGACTAGGAATATATATTATAAATGCCTTAGAATTTTCATAATATCCAATAAATGTACCCTTTTTCCCGTGGCTTCCAACTTGTTACTTTTTTCCTTTGGAACATGAAAGTATATGAGGCCGCCAAAAATACGGAAATGGCTAACATAGGGCTTGACACCTGTGAACACTTCTTCAAGGATACTGTTTTCCAATGCTTAATGAGGCACCCCATTTTGAACATATATGACAACATTTGTTACTTCTCCCCAAAGGAATTTTGGAAACTTTTAATCATGGAGCATGGCACGAGTGGCTTCTACAATAGACTTGTTCTTCCTTTCAACTACTCCATTTTGTTTGGGAGTATATGGCACAATATTTTCCTTCTTGCAAAAATCAATGAATTCATTTGAAGTGTACTCTCCACCATTGTTAGACATGAATATCTTGATTTTCTTCCCTGTTTGATTTTTTATCAAAGCTTTGAACTCCTTGAACATTTTGAAGGCTTCATCCTTGTGCTTCAAATAATATATCCATGTCTTTCTTGAAAATTCATCAATGAAGGTGATATAATAAAGATGGCCACCAAGAGAGTGTACATGCATTGGACCACCCAAGTTGGAATGAATGAGATGGAGGATGTCATTTTCCTTGTTCTCATTGGAGGGGAATGGTCCCCTTGTCTTCTTCCCACTGGCACATCCTGGACATACTCCATCATGTTGGGATTGAACCTTGGGAATCCTTGAGACCAATTTCTCCAATTTCGGAAGAGCATCATAATGTAGATGGGCCAATATTTGGTGCCATAGTTCGTTCAGATTATTAGTATCATGAATCAATACTAGAAGTGGTCTTCCAGTAACCCTGTAGAGTCCTTCATATCTTGATCCTAATGTGAATGCATCTCTCATAGGTGATCCAACAGGCCAAGTAAGAACCTTTCCCTTGATGAAGGCAACCCTCATCCCTTTGTCTTCCAAAGCGGATATTGATACCAAATTCTTCTTTAACCCTGGCACATACATCACATCGTGGAGCAAAATAGATTCTCCCGAATTCAAATGAAATTTGACGGACCCAAAACCTTTAACGGGATGAGTGGAGTTGTCTCCAAGAATGATTTTCAAATTTGACTCCCTCTCCACCAAATTAGAGAGAACTTCCTTATAATCAGAGAAGTGATGAGTGGCCCCACTATCAACCAACCAAATATCCTCATATTCTGGAGGAGAGGAACTAGTAAGAGTGGAAATAAGAATATATTCAGATTGTTTGCCAACATTACTTTCATACCTAGAGTATCTTGACTTCTTTTGAGGATGACGATCTTCTTCATGGTCACTTGGAGCATCCCTTATTCTTCTTCTTTCATCTCTTCCATTTTGATCATTCCTTCGGTCATCTCTTCTTCTTCGATCATCAAACCTATTATTGCTTCTAGTGTTGTAGCGTGGACCATTGTTCTTCTCGGGGAAATATCGAGCGTAATGACCCTTCTTGTGACAATTGTAACATTCAATGTGAGATGATGTTCTATCATTCCTCCTTTTTGTATCTCGAGGTGGAGGCTTTCTTGATGGACCTCCTTTTCCTTTCTTCTTCTTATTTTGTGTGACGAATGCAGTGGGTTCTCCTTCTTCATGCTTTTGAATCCTTCCTCTTGATATCATCCTCGATTTTTCTTGAGTGAGCTTTCGAATTATTTCATAAAATGACTGGAGGACATTGTTGTTCCTTATGGTAGTGATGAAGGTTTCCCAAATAGGAGGGAGACCTCTTAGAGTTATGATCACGAATTCCTTGTCAGACACAGTTTCCCCAACTCTTTGCAATTGATATCTAAGGTGTATATCCTCATAATATAGGATTGCACAGAATCTCCCTTGTTCATTTTCGTGTTTTTGAGTTTATGTTTCATGGAGATGATTCAATTCAAGTTGTTGACTTCATACATGCCATCTATCTTATCATACATGCCAACTATCTTATCATACATGTCTTTAGACCTTCTCAAATTTCCAACATATGCAAGTATATTATCTTGTAAAGCATCAGCTATAATAGGATTTGCTTTTAAATCACCTTTCTTGTGCTTGTTCTTGGCAACAATGGAAGCATTCTCCAAAGGCTTTGGTACTTTTCCTTGAATGTAAGCCAAAACATCATTGTTATTAGCTATGACTTCCAACCTAACTTTCCATGCAGCAAAATTAGATGAGCCACCCAAATTTTCATTTTCCTTGAGGAAGGAAGACACCTTGACTTGACTATATTGGATCCTTCAACTTTCCAAAGATGATTTCTTCAATGACTGTCTCATTTTGGGCTTTTCCTTCACCTTAGCTCTGATACCATGTTAATTTTACATATTGTTCTATGTTGTATCAATTACTTTAGCCCAATTCAATACTTTAATTAGCAATCTTTAGTATTTCCATTCATCAACGGTAATTGAGGAGACAATCAACACATCAGTAAGAAACACTAGATTTGGTCAAAGAGAAAGGAAAAACCCCACTAGGGGGAAAACCATTTAAAAATATTCTTCTATTAGATTGTCATAAAATGTTCAGTAGAGAGTACAATGAGCCCAATACAATATCATCTAGAAAAACAACCCAACAATATTCAAATATATGTTTCCAGCATCAAAATATGTCAAAGACAACTTTTCCTGTATGCGGTCAATTTCAGTCCTCGGTCAAATTTATTGGTCAAATGGATGAGGGGTTATGCGTGCGACTAAAGTTTTCCAGTCACTCCCTTGAGCCTATGATTCCTGCAACTATGGTTGAATTTTCCTGGTTGCAAGCCAGCGACTATAGCCCAAAGCCCTAAAATAGACGCGAGCCTCAGACCCTATAATTTCAAACTTTTGCAAACCTTTGTTGTGGTCCCTGCCTCAGACCTATGCGAGCCAATAAATGAAGAAGACAAGAAGAAGATGCTTGGTGATGATGTCCAAATGAGCTTGAGGTAACTTGTATTTATATGCTTACATGGGTGTCTAATTTACTTTTGGGCTGACCTTGTCTAAATGTGCATATGTGGGCTTTCCTTCATAAGTACATGTTTCCTTATCTGATGTGAGTGATCTTTAGGTCAATTTTGGTCCTCTAGAAAAGAGGAATTCAATGCCATCATCATATCCATAAAATGAGTTGTCCAAAGTGGAATTTGATCGTATTTGCGTATTTTTAACATGTTGCATCGGGTGCAGCGGGGGGTCACAAGGGGGGTGGCAGCGCCCCATGTTGGGGGGTTTGCATGGGGGCGGTAGCCACCATGCATTTTTTATTCAAACCCAATAATAGTTGCATGGACCAAAGGAGGGGGGCAAACCCAAAGATGGTGGGCGGACCTACCCATCGTTTTGTGCATGGGTTTTGAACATGGTTTTGGGCATGATGGTTTTCTGACCATGGTATTTTGTAAATCCAGTCAAGGGAACTACGATTATGTTCAAATCTAGGGTTGATAGATTGGGTTTTATGAATGCTTCAGCATGTATATATATGTATTGTAACATTGAAAGGAATATAATGAAAAATCAATTTAGTTTTGGGATCCAGGGGAAAATCTCTATGTATATTTATTTTATGTTTTCGCAATTATTTATTTTTTTGTTTGAAGAATTCATTTGCAAGTAATTTTTGTATAGGGTTAAAACCTACAAGTTAATGGAGCTTGGGGGAGGTGAATAAAACCCAACATATAACGTAAGAACCAGATGAAACCCGATGCATGTATAGGGACAGTTGAAGGCAAGAATATGATAGTCAGTTGGATTGGTTGGGTCCATTAGGATAAATGGATGGTGGTTGGACAGTCATGAGAAAGGTAACATGAAAGGTAAAGTAAATGGATTTGAGGCATTAGATGCCTTGTCCATGTTGGGAACTATTGTTCTCAATGTTGTGGATGCTTTGCATAGATAAAAGGAGTTCTCTTAAATTTGACATTATGATATATGGTAATTGTGTTATGATTATGATTATGTTGATGTTTATATATGTATATGTATATATGTATGCATGTCGTTATCTGACAAGGTCGTCAGGGATCATGATTTTTGTATGCTAGTGTTTGCATGTATATATATATATATATATATATGGCGTTGTCTAACAATGTCATCATTGATCATTCTTGTGGAGGAATGATTGCTTATGCAGGTGATTGACATAAATAAGTTCCTAGTTTCATGAGGAATTGAGTGGGAAGAGTAGCCCTGATAGATCTATGAGGTCAGTATCATGTGGATACGAATTGATATTATGTGACTATATTATTCCCATGTTTATGCTATGGTAGGTAATGTTGAGAGATACATTAACAAAATGAAAGTAGTGTAACCTGTGACATGTTGGGATAAACATGGGTAATGAAAAGACACTAGGAGCAGGGTTGCCTGGTAGAGACAATGTTGTCTTTGGATGTGTAGTACTATTGTTGTGTATATGTTGTACTTGTGGTGTTGCATACATGTGGTACTATGTGCATGTTGTACATGTGGTGCTATATACATGTGGTCCTATGTGCATGTTGCATATGCAGTGTTGTGTACATATGGTGTTGGGTACATGTTGTACATGTGGTGTTGTGTACAAGTGGTACTGTGTGCATGTTGCATATGTGGTGCTGTGTACATATGGTGTTGGGTACATGTTGTATATTCGGTGTTGTGTACATGTTGTATAGGCGGTGTTGTGTACATATGGTGGTATGTGCATGCTGTACATGTGGTGCTATGTACATGTGGTGTTGTGTGCATGTGGTGTTGTGTACATGTTGTACATGTGGTGTTGTGTGCATGTGGTGATGTGTACACATCGTGTAGGTGGTGTTGTGTTGTGTACATGAGGTGTTGTGTACATGAGGTGTTGTGTACATTTCGTGCAGGTGGCATTGTGTACATGTGGTGTTGTGTACACATTGTGCAAGTGGTGTTGTGCACATGTCGTATATGTTGTGTTGGGTATATGTGGTACTTTGTCACAGGTATTGTGTAGTCATTGTATCATGACATGTGTATTCATTGTATTCTACGGGGTGTATGTATATGTATTGTTTTGTACACAAGTGTATGGGTATGTATTGTGTTGTATACCGGGTTTATCTATATGTATTGTGTTGTATACCGGGTGTATCTATATGTATTGTGTTGTACACTGTGTAGGTGTATCTATTGTGTTGTACACCAGGTGTAGATGTATGTATTGTGTTGTGTTGTATGTCGTGTGTGGTTGTATGTGTTTTGATGTGCACTCTGTATCTGTATGTGTAGTACAGTGTGATGGGACAAGAAGATATGGGACTGTCTGGGCCCTTGTTGCTATTGAGGGTCGAGGTGATTTAGTCTTTGGATTCTTTTGTTATTGCTATTGAGGGTTGATGTCGTTTATTCTTTGGATGCCCTTGTTATTGTTATTAAGGGAGGAGGCAGTTTAGTCTCTGGATTCCCTTGTTGCTTGAAGAGACGAGAAGATACTGGGTGTTTTTCGGGTTGACAATGTGTATGCGTGGTCAAAGAGAAGAAAAGGCATTGGGTGCTTGCTAGGTTTGGCAACTGATTCAGTGTGTACAAAAAGGACAATGAATAAAGGCAGAAGAAAAGAACCATTTGAAAGATAAGCATTTGTATTTTATTTCAGTTTTTTATTATGCATGTGATCTATGACTTTGATTTATGATTGGTACATGTGATCTATGATTTTGATTTACATTGGTTGTGTTTTGAGCTAACTGGATGTGATATGTTTATACATGACGATTTGGTCAAAGAGCTAGTTTGACTTGTTGTGATAGGAAGTAAGAATAATTGAAAGTGTACCTTATTGATGGGCCACCAATGAGCTATGATTTGATTTTTTTTCAATTTCTTTTTATTATGATGACAATATGTGCTTGGTACAGGAAAGTAGGGAAATGTCTAGTTTGGGTGGTTGAAAATGACTACCAGAATTCGCAGCAATGGCGAAAGGAATTGGAACAGGCAGCAATACGTTGGTAAATCACTTTAGGAGAAGTATACTGGTAAAGTACTTGACAGAATTGCTAAAAAGCCTGAGTGTGGAGACATGAAAATTCCTCAAGGTATTGATGAAGAAATTTTGAGGCATCCAATCTTGTTTAGGGCCTAGTGATCCCTTTGGCTAGTTTTGGTGGGATTGTGGTAAATCCTGGTTGTTTATGTGTTTGTTTTGGGCCTAGTGATCCCTTGACCCATTTTGGTGGGATTGTGGTAACGCTTGGTTGTTTATGTGCTTACTTGGGCCTAGAATCCCTTGACCGATTTTGGCAGGATTGTGGTAAAGCCTAAGGGTGGAGGTGGTTTAATCTCCGGGAAACCCTGGTTTTTTTTGTCTTGAGTCCCACATTCATGCTTGGAATATGGCACGGGGGTGATTGGATGAAAGAAATATTTGGTTCATTCCAATCTATGGTCGAGTGGTATGTGGAAGTTCCTGACCTGGTTGGAATTTGCATCATTTAATGAGATCTTTTTCTTTATGGTAATCTATGAGCACTTGTACTTGTTATTGTGATGATTGGATGGTCATTATTTCATGGTTAATATGTTGGTTATAAGCATGGATATGTTATGTGCTCTAGTTATGGTTGTTCATGAATTGATATGTACTGATTTGGTTGATGAATGCATGGGATAACAAATGTTATTGCAACTATTATGAGAGGGCATTAGACCTTCTTGGTGATTCTCGGACAAGTTCCAGATTCCTATGTTCAGATATGCATTCATGACCTGTAGATCACATGTTCACTATATGTTTGACGAAATGACTGTCATGGTTAGGCCTGGTTAGGTCAAGTCCTTGATCACGTTTTGTGTTAGAAGCTTGTCCTTTTTTCATTTATTGTTTTGCAAAGTCTCATCAAGTTCTAGGCAATGGTCTGGGGACTAGCCCTTAAAAGGTGGCTCAGATTTCAGAATTTCATCCTCAAAACTGGGAAATCTAGGCTACAATTGCATGGAGGCAATGTTATGCATGCGATTAGAGGGTCATAGTCATTGCCTTGCAGGCTTGTGCATGCGATTGGGAGTCCAGGTCAATGAAAAAGCAATCCATCTCAGAATTTGGGCACCATAGTGGTTTTTTAGCTCATAGAGGTCCTGTAGCTCCTGAGGAAGGTTAGCAAAGTTTCAGTTTGTCGACTCCACCTCCTCAATGAAGCTAAGAGGTCGAGTCGTGTCACAGTAGCTCTCTGTCTCATGTTTACCCTGGTAGGTCAGTGAAAGTGGCTAAATGTGGAAGGGGGCATTACAAAAAGAATTTGGAGTCAAAGGAACATATGTCCTTCCACTTCCCTTTACTTCAATTAATTTATTCTTGAAATTGAATCCACTGGCACACTAGGAAACTAGTCCTCTAAAATCAAATACTTTAGGTATGCAACTAGCTTTAGCTATGTTGGATTTCTAGACTTTATTGGCAAGATTTTCTTCTAAAGAGAAATCAAAATACCATTTGTAATCTATAGAACACTATAATACTTTGACGAGCTAGGGAGTTTTTTATATCTCCACATAATGGTTTTGTCCTTTTCTTATTCGCCAAATCTCACTTTTAATTAGCTTTGGTATGCATGATAGTTACTTGTCTAAGCCAAGTGTTTCATTCGTTGGGTCGCTATATAACCATTAATAAATTTAATTAACCATCAATTCTCTCTCTACAACCTGCCTCATAATACATTCAATCTATTGATAGTAATTGTTATTTGTGTGCAAAGGATTTATGAGAAAATGTGCAAGTTAGTTTCATTTATTAACAATAACTATCCTCATCTTGTGTAATGTGCACCATAAATGTACGATAAATTATCTTGAGAATAGAAACTATATTTTTTTTGATGGACATGTAATGTGGAACACAAGATGCAAGATGTAGGGAAAATAGGACGCGTGATGTGAGATGCAGGGAAAACAAGACATGAGAAAATGATCAAATTTTGCTTCTTTGTTTACCATGCAAGGGAATTTTGGAAAATATGCTAAGTGTATTACGAACAAGTGAGTAATGCAAGGAAGGGATATGACATGGGATGTAGAACAACACGAGAACAAGGCTTATAGGGATCTTTCTTTGCTTTCACATTATTATATTCATGTGGGACCCAAGATTTGAGGCAATACACGACTTTTCTTTGATTTTGCATTATTATATTTGTGTGGGACGAATGATGCCAAAGAAAGTAAGGTAGGGTGGCAAAGAAAATCTTCTTTCACATTCACATAAGGTATTACTATAGAAGGGGTAAAGTAAATACTTATTATTTACTTTACTCACTATCATGTTTAATAATTATTTAAACATTACTAAATTTTGCACAAACTATTTTTGATGATGGTTGTCCCATCTTAGTTTATTCACAAGTAAATACTTATTATTTACTTTAGTCACTATCATGTTTAATAATCATTTAAACATTACTAAATTTTGCATAAACTATTTTTTATGATAGTTGTCCCATCTTAGTTTATTCACTCATGTGTTTAATAATCATTTAGACATTATTCTGTTTAAGATTTGTATTATCACGTTATTAAAATATCCGTTAATAATGTCCATGATGGTCGTTCCCATGTTTGGTTTTGTGACTAATATGTTTAATATTGGTTTACATATTATTAGGTTTATGATAATTAATTTTATCTAATTAAATAGGTTTTAAAATAAAAAAATAAAGTATTTATTACTATTATTATGCTTTTGATTATAAAAATTGTTTTTAATATTTTATTATATATTAGTATTGTTATATAAATTAAATAGTTAGAATTTATAATAAAGATCAAAATACTCATTCTATTATATATCTTATTATTAAAATTAGAAAAGTTACTTAAACTTAAACTTTATTTTAAAGTTTTACTACTATTATTAATTATAGAAAAAAATTAATAAATAACTTTAACATATATATTTAAAAAAATATGAAACAACATTTTTAACCATGGAGATTTAATCTCACTTTATCATAGATATTCTTAATATGTAAATAAGCTTTTGTACAATACTATGGGTCAATAAAGCCCCAAGGGATAGCTCAATTGGTCGAGCCCTCGTTGCTAAGTACCTTGCCTATTGGGAGGTCACGAGGTCAAATCTCCTCGATGCCCTTGGGGTTAGGCCCAATATATTAGGCCGCCTTTGGTGGATCTCTGTGGATTATTGCCTGTGGACATATCGGCCACTCAGTAACCGTGAACCATGGTTGCCTTAAAAAAATACTATGGATCAATACATTGGCTTCTTAATACCACATGCCCAAAAAACCATATGTCACATGTGTTCATATGACATTTTTGTATTAATCAATTTAATTAAAAAGGCAAAAAGAGCATAGCTACTTTGGAAATAAATCTCAATGTTTGATTTGTGTACACTATTATGAATATTCTAGAATATTCCATGGAGGTTAAATCCTTACCATCCGTCTAATAATTATTGATAATTGAAGTGAAATTCTAGAAGTCATATTCCAAAAAAACACGACTATCAATGCCATTATTAAATATGAAAATATTAATATAAATGAAAAGATAATATGATAAAAAGTATGCAATCCATTCATAAGTGAAAAAGTTTATTTTCTTCTAACATATCCTTGACCTAAAACATGAGTCCTGAGAATTTATTGCTAGTGTGTTTCAAAGCTAATAATCAATTTTTTGTGATCCAAGCTTGGTTTCCCTAACCATATTGTGCCTTCAAGGCTACCTTAAACTTGGCCCAATTCTCAATCTTCTCTATAATGCACCTAGTAGTAGTCAAGTCCTCTTCCCAGTTTCTCCACCACAACTTGGTGGTCCCTGTTAAGGACAAAAATGTCGTCTACTTCAACCTCATCTAAGCTCCTACTCATTTGATCAAAATACTGCCCCCTATCCCACTAAAAATTCCCAACCATTTCGACACAATGAGTACCATCAAAAGGTTCTGAATCTTTAATCTTAATGCACATGAACATGACAAATGGACCTTGTCCAACTACCCATTTTAGTACTGCAAGTGTTCCTTCTTCACGTAATCTTTGAACAACAAATGTTAGTTTGTTCTCTACGACCTTCAACCTAAACGTTGTGTTTTCTTCCTTGAGTTGGACAATTGTGTTCGTAGCTTTTGAAATTCTTCATGGCATGGATAAAGGTTTGTTCCATTTGTCTCATCTTTGTTTCTAATCGTTTCAACTTCTCACCTTTCTCACACAATGAATGTACTAGTTAATCTACCATTTTTTCCAATGCAATAAATCAATCCTTCATCTTGGGGATTTTTTGGTCCTTCTCTATGTATTTGCCTTTGTGCCATGACCCAACCATGGAAGGTCACCAAACTGGTTCATTCTAACCTTTGCCTAATGACTTATCCACAAAAGTCCATTCCACCAAAAATTTATGATCGAATCTTGCACTATCTTAGGGTTGTGACTAACAGTTGTCACACTACTATCACATGGATGAGGATTGGTTGCTTGATTTGGTTTGATGCCAATTGTCATTCCCCCTAACCACTAAATATCCTAACCAAGCTTGCAAAACTTTTATTTATTTTTTATCGTTTAGACATTTTTCATGCATTTTGCATGCAAACCAATATGAAGTATTTCCGACACATTTCTTCAAACACTTTGCATAAAACCTTTACAATAATTATACCACCAACAAAATTATATTATAACACAACCACAAAACTTTTACATTAACAACTCATCCAATTAAATCTAATTTATTAATATGCAAGGCAACCCCTTTTAGATACAAAAGGTTGGTTTTTGTGAGCTTGATTGCTGATAGGAATCTGGTACAACCCTCCTTCCTAACCTCCATAGCCTGAAATTAGTGGTATGACCCTCCTTTTTATTCCCATGAATTGAAAAATGCCTCCATGAATGGTAAGGGAGATCAATCCTTTACTTCAATTGAATACCTATGAAAGATTTGTGTGATCTTTCCTATTGATCAGCGAGGGTGGATTTGTTTCACCACCAAAACTAACCCAAATAAAATCTTCTATATGCCCAATGTGGGAAACCAAAATGATCTCTCCAACTTATTGGATAGGGTTGAATCTTTCACAACAGAAACTAGAATGCCCTTAGGGTTTCGTTAAAGGGTTTAAAGTCAACAACGTTCCAAAGACTCAACCAGATAATAAAGCATGCCCAAAGATTGAGTTATATTCTCTCTTTTACCATAAGAATGTCATGAGCCTCTTTTTTATAACATTTTTCCCTTTGACCTTTATTTTTACCTTTTTAACTTTTCCTGTTCAATTAGATAATATAAAGTGACTTTATAATGTTTTCCTTTCTTTTTCTCCAATAGTCGCTTAATAATGCCTTTTTAATTTAATTATTTAATGTTGCTTTTACATGTTGCTTTTTCACACAAATGACATTTAAACAATTAAATTAGTTGATCCTCTTATTTGACTCACTATAGCATACAAGAATCAAATAGGCTACTGAATCGTTCTCCAAAAATAACCATTCAAAAAGAGACATTACAACCACCTAGACTCAAATACCGACTTGGAACACCTAAGTCATCCGAAATTAAGAATCGTGTGACACTATGACTCATTTCACCTCGGTGGTCTGGCCAGTCCAGTTTACTCCAACTTGGAATATGCCTACACTCTTTCTTTAACACTTAAACAATGTTAACAATCACACATTACATGCACGATGATACAACTTATATAATCATGTGACACAATACATAAATAATATATGGTGCAGATGACCAAACTTGGTCTGACGCCCAAATTATATATTACACAATATACAATGTTATGATGTGATCTTGGCTCATACAGCAATACATAATGGACAAGAGCATGTGGCTCAATAATATTATATAATGCCTTACAATCATTAGTTTTCATACATCCATTTACAACTATTAACACCTCCAACATTTGTACATAGGTCGAGCTTATCTCCCTTGCTGCAAACTAGTCACATCTACCTCCACGTTGAATCGTCATGTGATGACCCTGCCATGTAGCACAACTTGAGTAGTCATGCATCCTAGGTTCGTTGTCCCTTTGTTCCATTCGCTGCCTTACTGAACTCTTTGTGTGAGTTTGTGGTTCACTTAAGCATCCAGATGAGTCATCATGTCAATGCACACTTTGTTCCATTTCATGCCTATTCACATCAGAGTCTCCCAAGGAGCCAACTAACTAAATCCTCCATATCATCTTGCTTAGTTCAATTTTTATGTCCCTTGCATGGTCTATCCTTTGGATAGTCTCATGCCAAAATAGACTCACACTATTCAAAGTTCTTCCTTCTCGAATCAATTATGCCACAAGTCTCAAGCAACCCTCTTGTTCATTCCATTTTCCTTGTACAATTTCCTTGTCCGAAGTTTTGAGTTGTTCTCCTCCATTCAGGTCTTAGGTTATTCCTTTTGTATTTCCCCCCATCAGAATCTATAGGGTTTGTTCCAAATCTTTGGAATCTCCTGTGACATGGCTTGGGTTGGGTCAATCCGTGCCACTTATTCCATGCCCACTTAACTTTCTAACTGACTCATTTCATGTAAACTCTTCGCTAAGCTAACCCATTCTCATCATACTATTCTTAAGTTGTGTCAATCTATTGATTGTGTGTGCACCCATGACTCAGCCGATTGTTTGTGCCATACTTGCTCAATCTTTTATTTTTGTCATAAACCATTTGTATGACATGCTTATCATCTCCACTAAGTCTAGGTGTTGCCTTCCAAAGGTGCTCCTACCAACATTGTACAAATAGCTAGCTCCTCTATTGTACCTGTTGAACACACTATATGCTCCAGCCTACCATCATTTCTTCATCTAATGAGTGTGATGCATTTGTGAATTGACCACCTAAATATGTCTTTAGGCTTTGTGACAGGGTGTGTATGTTGAGTTTGTTGGAAGATTACTGAGTGTATGTTTTCATTGATGTCATGGCTACAATGTTGAGGGTATGTTGTCATTGTTTAGGTTGTCTAGCTTGATGTCATGGATGGAGTTGCAGTTTGAGTAGCCTACCTTTGCAATAATTTCCTCTATAGTATCTTAGTCCAAATGAGCATGAAAGACATATGGTTGGATAACTTGTTCTGAGACCTTTTCAATGGTATATGACACTTTTCCTGACTCCCAAGGAATAAGGAGAAAAATGTATTTTAATTTTAAGTAGTTCATTAATGGTTCTACCTTGGTCAAGGTTCTGGAATCTGGGCCATCCAAGGATGCACCAACGCATCCAGGTCATCTGAGGTGCATGAAACAATGGTTCAATTGAAAAGCTAGATATTGGATACATCCAAATTATTTCCCTACATCTGGGAATGTGGGTCATCCGAGGGTGCAACAAAGAAGAACTTAACCAAATAGTCGAATACTAGATACAATATGGGTTTCTTAGCTATAGAAAATAGGTGGAACCCAATACAAAGCAACAACGCAAGTGGTTTTAGGTCGCATAATATGACACATGGTATCTTGAAGTGATGACACATGGCACTGAATTTTGGAAATTTTGGGTGGGCACATACACATTTGGCATGTGACATATGGCACACGACATGGAAGGGAACATGACACAAAGACAAGTGATGTGTGATGATTGGTCCATAGTGGCATCATGTGGAAACTATGGATGCCTTGTGATCTTTGCCTTAGGTCAAATTTTTTTCCGGTGTCAAGGTTCCATGCGTAAGGAGTGATCCAGCCATCCGATTGTGCAATTTATTGCGAATGGCAGAAAGGACTAGATGTTGTATCCTCGGATATGTGAAAATGATTTTAAGCCCATGTTTCCATCCCTAAGTCTCAACAAGGATTGGTTCTAATCCCTTGGCACTAAACGAATTTGGCAAGGGATGTTTGGGCACCCAATATCTTCTTGCATTCAAGGTGTTTGGTGTATGTTTGTCACAAAAATTCTTGGACACTGAATTTGCAAATTCAACATTTGTTAAGTCCTCGGTTCAAGCCCTCAATCATATGTTTTGATGTGTTTCAAAGCTTGAGTGTTAAGGCCAAAAATTTGATGGTTTAGGTGCACAAATAGTTAAGTTGTTAAAATAATAGATGTCTGAATTGGGGCCAAATATTGACGTATGTGCATATAGAATAGAGACAAAATGACATGAAAAGCATGATTTCTCATGTAGTGACAATGTAAGACTATTGTGGACAAGAAGAGTTGTGGCAGTTTGTGAGAGGGAGTGATGATATAAACAATTAAAAGAATTTGAGTGCCTAATTCATAGATGTTGATATTAGATCAAGGAAGAGGAGAAAATTTGTAGAGAAAAGAACAGAGCAAAGCTAAATGTTGATATTAGATCTAGACCAAGCATTAATGATGCATAATATCATAGATCTAAAGAAAATAAGAAGGTTGGTCTAATTAATGAGAGTAAAGAACTGTTGTGTGAAGTTATTGTGTGAAAATAAATTGCATATTAGAAGAGTAGATACAAGAACTGAGGATTTATCTTTTGTGTCCATAGTAGATCTTAGAAGAAGTAGCAGAAATCTAGTGGAATATCAATTGGATTAGATAACTAGAGAAGCAGAGTCTGTTGTTGAGAAAGATAAGAGAGAGAAAGTAGATTTGGAATTAAAGATTGATGTCTGAGTAAAATTTGATTGAAAAAGTCATTGGATCTAAGGCTGAAAATTTATGAAAAAGAGATCTGAGTGGCTAAGTAAGTTGGTGCCTACAAATCAGGGTTTGGTGTCCATAAAGATCAAGGAGTTTGGTGTCTATTGCAGGTTGGTGCCTGCAAACAAGTGGGGGTTGGTGTCTCTAGCAGGTTTGTTCCTCCAAAGAGAAGGGGATTGGTGTCTAATGTAGGTTGGTGCCTACAAAGATAGATGTAATGGAAGTTGGTGCTTGCAAATACATCTAATCAAAATAAGTTTTGTGGTTTCTCTTGGACGGGTTTCCACATATATCTTGTTCTCATATTTTATTCATCATGATTAATGTATGGATGTGTTATATAATTTTTTAAATTGCATAAAAATGTTATATATTGATTCAACCCCCCTTTTAGTATAAACTTAATTTTCAACAATTCCATGTTTTGTGGGTCTTACACAATTGAGACTAATGGAGTTAATGCCACTAATCATAATTTTTCCACTTGATATAGTTTGTAGATTATTATATCAAACCAAAAACCTATAGTGATTGTGTAATGTTCTTAGAACTCATCCCCAGTACATGCCCAATGACCCCACGATATTGCATAACACTCCATCAATCGGAGTGGGCTCACAAGGTGCTTAGTCGACATACTAGGTGATTCGAGCACCATGTTGAGTTGTGACATGATGGGCATGGTTGCATGATCTGGGCACATCCATATTGGCTAGTAGATCACACACCACACTCATTGGTCAATCGAACAACACATGAGAGCAGACATAGGTTAGTTTGCATGATATTGCATTGCACACAATCAAATTTTGGGTTTCCATCATGCAGTGCACAATTGGAACAAACTTTGATTGAAACACAACAAGGGTATATGTAACATACACCCTACTATCCCCATTCCTAACTAAGGTTAGAAGGAGGCAATTACTATGTAGACCCAATCTCCAAGGTCTAGTTATGGAAATGGGGTCTAATTTTTTCGACCTTTTCTAACTTCTTTAAAACTTAAAATGGATAATTCCATTGCATCCGTCTCGTCAAGACCTTTTCAACGATGTAAAATTTTCCCCAATCCGATGTTTGGATAAAAAATATGGTCATTTAAAGTTATTCTATCAAATAGTGCCACATCATTTAACCTGCCATGTGGCTGCCTGACACATGCGTCAAGTCATGCCAAGTGGAAACTATCGACCTGCTCATACTAGGTCACATATAGTCCCATTTTTATGGTCCAAGTGAACCAAAATAAAACACATATGCGATGTATGCAAAGTACATAGGTGCGGGCCCTTCGTGGCCACACCACCCCCAAGAGTTAAATCTTGGCAGGTCTTGACATTGCTTCTTGTTGAAACTTCCAAGGACGATCTCCCAAGCTACTTGCGCTACACACCTTGTTGAAACTTTCCATTTACCCATACACCAACATATTCACACCCCGCCATGATTATCCCACTAAATAGGCCCACGCACCATGTCATTCAGGGACCTTAACGGTCCTACCAGGTGCTCCATCCAAAATCTCTGCGGGACGGGGTGATGTCATCGGTCCTAAACATATTGATCCAATGATGGAGGGAAGTCATGCATTCAACGGTTTTGATTTGATAGTGAACCCCCTACCCCCCCTCCCTCCCCCCCCATCTATATGACGCCACCCCTAGGGGTGGTTTCCACGTTCATAGTTTTGTTACCGGTTTTGTCACTTGAATCCAATGGCCATGTCTCGTTTTTTCCTAATCAATAGTATGCGGGGGTCCAACTCATTTGGTATGGAGAAAGTGGGGGGGGGAGTGGTCCGCTTTTGGATCCCCACCGTCGCTCACTAGTGAACCGTCCGCTCACTAGTGAATCTCCACCGTTGGATATGCATATGTACCAAAGTGCTCTGGCCCGAGTCACATGCACCATATGTCCCATCGTCTCAATGACGTGCTCTGCGAAGGCGAAGCCCCCCCACCCCCCCCCCCCCAACAATGGTGTTGTCGCTCGTCGTTTCACACCATAACCACAAACATGAGTGAAATGTGAATGCTTTGGAGCTATTTCACAGCCCTCAGGCTCGATCATAGCAATTCTATTGTATATAAGCCATTGTGGTTTAACACCTGAGCCCTAAGAGTACTAAGGCTCGACTCTCGCTCGCTCTATAGACATAAGCTTGAACCCAGTGGTTTTTCAATGGACTCTTACTTTAGTGCATATTATATATATGTGTACATATATACTATCACTATCCCTTTTGAACTTGTAAGAACTCGTCCCAACCCGACTTGCAAAATGTATATATATATATATATATTCCATTCTCCTACAAATACAACTTATCAACTAAGACTCATTGGTCTCTTCATTTCATATTAACAACTAATTAATTAGCAAAAGTCCTCCACCTCTTCCCACATCAATTTAAATGTGATTTTGTAAATAAAGATAAAATAATTAGTTAAATTAAATTTCTATTAATACTTAATTAAATAAAATAAGTAAAAAACAAACCAACAATCGAAACCATTACACTCAAATTGGACCACCCCATTAACAAAAAAGACATTGGTGTCCCATCGCTACACACTATCAAAAAATTAACCGTAATGATTTTTCTGAAGTCATACCGCATAGCAATGCAATAACTTATGAATATATAATTAATCCCATTACATAAATTAAATAGTTTTTTAAAATAGATTAATATTACATGCTTTTATTCTCTTGAGATTCCTTTTAATGGAAAGAATTAGCATATATAATACAGTTGCCACCCACCATTATTGGTAGGCAAAAGTGAAATTATGTCGGAAAGAAAAAGAGGGTCAAGGTATACTCCAAAAGATTTTGCGGCATTAAACTATTCAAAATAAACCTACACCAGATGAAATGTAAGATGATTGAAAGAATAAATTAATGATTACAAATATAAGATTATTTTTGGAATAACAAATGATTATTATATATTTAAAAGGTGTATCCTTGGAAAAGGAAAGTATATATAAAAGAATAGAGGGAAAGGAAGTAACGACAAACACGCCAGAACTCTATAAAGAATATTTGTTAATGGATACCATATTCCAAGAGAAGAATAATTGGAAAGAATATTTGTTAATGGATACTAGGTGTAGAATCGCATATTTGTTTGCGGGAAAGAATATTTGTTAATGGATACTAGGTGTAGAATCGCATATTTGTTTGCGGAGGGTACATTTGTGGGAAATTTTAATATTTGTTTAAAAATAAATATTATAAATAATTTATATATTAAATGGTTTTTTTTTTCATTTTAATTTATCTGGTTTTTTTTCGGAGTATTAAACTTTATTGATGTAATTTTCAAAAATTTATTGTTTTAGAAATTTTTAAACATTTAAAAATATATTTTAAATTTATGATTTTTTTAAAACTTGTATCACTAGATTTGGACTAAAAAGCAAAAAAATCTAATAATTAAAATATTAAGAGATTATATATTTATAAAATTCCGAGGGATTATTTTGGAGAATCATGGAAAAGAATATTTGTTAATAGATACCATTTGTTAAAATGATTATATATATGTTAATAAATGATATATTTAATATGGAAAATATTTTAAAAATAATATTTGTTTATAGATATATATGAGAAATATTTTGTAGATTTTAGATAGGGATTAGATATGTTTAAGTTTTAGGGGTTATTCAAGCTAAAAATAACTGCAACAAAATTTATCATGTCACTTGCAATCATTTTTTTTTTTTTAGTGATTTGAGACAAACTCAATCAACAATAAATAAATAAATATGTAATTGAGTTATATAATTAATTATTTTTTGTTTTTAATGATAGTTGCAATATTTACTTAAAATATTAGGTGTTTCATAAAATTTATCTTCATAAAGATTGCATTATATTATATGTTACTTAACTTTGAAAACTTGGACACTCAAATTTTATTATAATTTAATTGGTGATAGGTAGTGAATGACAATGATTAATAGTTACTATTTGCAAAATTTAAGTTGACACATTATCATTATTTAAAAAAAGCATGTCACTGGAAATAGTTTGTTGGTAGTTTGTGTGGGGATAGACTTTTACTCTTGCCAAATGCTTCTAGGTTTTGGGTTGCTATCATGTTTCCTTATGTCTAAAAAAACTAAGTTCTTAATAAATTCCAAGCAATTTAAAGTTTTATTTTCAAAATAAAAGATTATTTAATACAAACTAACTTACAATAAAACCAATATTCCTTATTGTCGTATTTGAAATTGTCACAAATAAAATTATACATTTTTTAATAATATATAATTTCGATTCAATATATCAACCACATGTTACTTTATTTTCTTATATAAAAAAAATTATTTTTGTTGTAAGTTTAACAATTATATTTGATCCATCAAAAATGAATTACATCAAAATGGCTTTGAAACATGTGTAACTATTGAAGAAGTAAAGTGTAGTTCACTTAGATGAATTGATATAGGAGAGGTACTGGTATGAAATGTTGTAATGGGAGGATTTGATTCAAAATACTTATTAGCCATACATTATATGTGGCCCATCTTATACCAAAATGCTTGAAAGTCAGAAGAATTCCTCTAGCAACGAGTGAGTATTGGCCTGATCAGGGTCCCAATTAGACCCCTATTTGTTTGGTGTGGCTATATACTCTTCAGAACAAAGAACTAGTTGTCTATTCTAATCTAACCTAAGTAAATGATAAAAAACTAAATTAATCTAGGGAAAATATATGACATAAACTAATATTAAAAAATGACTATAAACATTTTTTACAAATTGTTGATTGTGTATAAATGTGGCTTGAACAATCCAAATAGTAAGGGGGTGGGGAATCACCCAAACACAATACTTGGAAAAATATTGTGGATGTTTGGGTTGGTGATAACCTTCACTGGAGTGTGGGCCTAGTCAACCACTTAGATTGATGTTTGGGCTTTGTTTTAAAGAGCTTATGAAAAATTGATTTTATATATATATATATATATATATATATATATATATATATATATATATATATAATGTTTATTTGCATGCAATAATCGAAACAAAAACTAATTTAATAACAAAAACATAAATCTATCTCATTAGTGAGAGAAAAATGTTAAACTAAAGTTCAAATATTAGAGATTTATGTTGATGAATGAGAAACAGATAACAAATTTGAATAATGAACAAATTTGACAATAAATGTACTTAATTGTTTCAAAAGAAATAATTACAAGAACTGTTAGGTCCCTATACTACTAGTGTAACCCATTATTGTTATTAGTACAACCCCCTTATTATATTGTTGTGCCCATAGAATCCCACTATTGTTATTATTGTGCCCTTACATTATTATTGCTATGTCGACTCTGATTATATTATGACCCCTTAGACTCCTATATATAGAAAGGAGGTCTTGTCATTTGTATCATCGAAGAATTGTTCATTTGTGTAATGTAAAGGAGGTTTCCCTCTCGAAGAGGCTGAATTCTAAGGCGTTTATATTTCTTTTCTATCTTTTTGTGAGCTGGTTTCATAACATTTGGTATCAGAGCTTTGGATTCTAGGGTTTCGTTGCTCCAAACAGGTCATCGTGGCATTTTCGCTATAACTTTTTCGCTATGAAGTTTCAGAAGCTAAAAAAAAAACCATTTGAGAAGACATTGGTCTAAACCTCGGGTCCAAATGTCAGATCTTGTATCACTATATTTTCGGAGATATGATCTAAGGAATTTAGGGTTTTTCCAAGCTCCAAAATTTCATCTCAAAGAGGCCATTGTGGATATTTCGCTATAACTTTTTTTCTACGAAGGGTGAGAATCAGAAATTAAAACCCATTTGAGCCGAAATCGTGGTGAAGGTTGGGTATGAATATGAGATATTTTCTCACTATATTTTCGGAGATATAATCTGAGGAAGTTATGGTTTTTGAAACCTCCCAAATTAAATTCTAAACAGGTGGCCTTGGGAAAATCGTCATAACTTTCTCTCTGAGAAACAAATTGGAATTTCGTAAGAAGTTACAGAAAGAGGATAGGTTGTAGTTTTCTGTGTATATTTTTCAATCCGAAGGTCGAAACAGTGACACATGGCACGTCGTACAATTTTTCTCTACTGAAACATTATATAATCAGCTCATCTTAGGAGATTGGGCATAACTCTTTCTTCAAGAATCAAATTCTGATAAGACTTGTGGGGTTAGAAAGAGGACGCAAAGGGATACTAGAGGACGCGATTTCAGAACTTGGAGATCTGAAATGATCGAGTTATATTCGTTTCAAGATAAAGTTCCTAAAATCAAGAAAAGGCGATATGAGGAAGTTTGATGGCAAGGATCCAGTAAATTGGATACTATAGATGGAGCAATATTTTGATCTACATGAGTTTCAACTGTTACAAAAGGTACATATTGCATCTTTATATTTAGAACCAAATCAATTTTTATGGTATAAAGGGTTTTGTTCTCGTAAAACACTTGTCACTTGGTCAATTTTCACGGAAGAAATGATAACACATTATGAGGATACAAAGAGTAACACCTTCTTTAGCCAATTGATAAATCTCGAACAAAAGAGTTCAATGGCAGAGCACATTGAGGACTTTCAAAAATTGAATATAAGGGTAAATGATATTCCAGAGAAGCAAAGGATGGATGTCTTCATAGGGACTTTAAAGGATAACATTCAACATGAGGTTTGTCTTTGGGAACCTGATTCATTGGAGAAGGCATTCAGGTTGGCAAGAAAAATTGAAAGAGAAATTATGGAAACAAGGAATCCCACCACTCACGACTATAATTATGGAATTGTTTTTTCTCCTAGCCTTCCACAACCTACAAGGTTTACACGAAAACAATTGGAAGAAAAAAGAGAAAAAGGGCTTTGTTACAATTGTGATATAAAATACACTAAAGGTCATAAGTCTGCTGAGAAGAAATTATTTTACATAGATTATGAAGAGGAGGAAGAAAAGGATCAAGAAACATCAAAAGAAGAGGATATACACCAGGAACCAACCCCAGATAAAGAAGAAATGAATCCAACCATATCTTGTAAAGCATTGGCAAGAATTACCACTCAAACTCGCAAGATAGAAGGACATATCAAGAAGAAAAAGGTTCAAGAAGTGAAAGATCACATCGAGAAAGAAGAAATGAATCTGACCATATATTGTAATGCATTGGCCAGAATTACCACTCCTCAAACTATCAAGATAGAAGGACATATCAAGAAGAAAAATGTTCAAGAAGTGAAAGATCACATCGAGCATTAAGAAATTAATCCAACCATATCTTGTAATGCATTGGAAGAAATTACGACTCCTCAAACTCTCAAGATAGAAGGACATATCAAGAAGAAAAAGATTCAAGTAGTGAAAGATCACATCGAGAATCAACAACATGTTCTCCAACTTTTAAAGGATAATGCCACTTTGGTGGAGAATCGAATGAAACAGCGGGCAAATCAACATCGCAATGAAAGAAGTTTTGATGTAGGTGATTGGGTATTTTTATAGCTACATCTCAAGCAAGCTATTTATGAGAAGGAAATGTTGGCAATACTACATGCACTTAAGAAATAGCGAACTTACCTAATGGGAAGACACTTCAAGGTAAAAACAGATAATGATAGTCTTAAATAAATTTTAGAACAAATATTATCTTTAGAAGAATAGAAAAAATGGGTCATAAATATGTTGGGTTATGACTTTGAAATCATCGACAAAAAAGGGAAGCAAAATATTGTTGCAGATGCACTCTCAAGAAAGGATGAGGATGTGGAAGCATTATTTTTTGCTATTTCTATTATCCAACCAGATTGGATAAACGAAGCAAGGGATGAATGGAAGAAGGACAAAGAAGTGTGGCCACTCATTCAAAAGTTGCAGAAGATCCTAGTTCAAACAATATTGTCAGAACTTGACAAGGAAGGAAAAATCATATTGGAGCCTAGAGAAGTCACAGAAACAAGAACCCGACAACTACGAAATCGATCAATTTCAGAGCATCTCATCAAGTGGAAGAACTTACCCACTGAAGATTCCACATAGGAGGACAAGAATTTTATACATACGCATCAAGAACTACTCAAGCGTTGAGGACAACACTTTTTGAAGGAGAGGGGCATGTTAGGTCCCTATACTACTATTGTAACCCCTTATTGTTATTAGTACAACCCCCTTATTATATTGTTGTGCCCATAGAAGCCCACTATTGTTATTATTGTGCCCTTACATTATTATTGTTATGTCGGCTCTGATTATATTATGACCCCTTAGACTCCTATATATAGAAAGGAGGTCTTGTCATTTGTATCATCGAAGAATTGTTCATTTGTGTAATGTAAAGGAGGTTGACCCCTCGAAGAGGCTGAATTCTAAGGCATTTATATTTATTTTCTATCTTTTTGTGAGCTGGTTTCATAACAAGAACATACTAATATTTTGCAGAAATCAATATGAAAACGAGCAGAGAAGATAAATACCAGCAATGACTATCAAACAATTAAAATAGATCACAAAGTATTCAACTCACAACACTAGGAACACATCAATATCTCTGAAATGGTCTTCAAAATATTGACTATTAAAAGGCTGATTACAAAATCAAAGTCTTAAAATGCAACAATTTCTAACCCTTACTCCAACATAAAGGATTGTAAAAATATGAAAACAAAAAAGGATAAGATTTGCTTTTTGCTAAAGATAGAAAATCTTAAAGATTTTCTTTAATAAAAATAGCAACAAAAATACAAATCCTATTGGTTCATTACATCTTTCCTTTGTATTGGGTGGGTTGTTTAGTCTTCATCATGAATTTGAGGGGTTGGAGTTGAATCGACTGGCATTTTCTTTGGAGCAGTTTTTTGGATACATGTATTTGGACCATTCCAAGTATCTTTTAGAAATATTCTAGAGATGGATTGATATGACACTTGGACAATAGATTCTCGATATAACTTTTCTTGCAGTTGTATTTTGATGAGAATTTAGATATCGGTTTCATTTGTTTAGAAGGAAACTGGATAAACTTTTGAATAACATGTGCATCCCATGTACCAATTTACTTGACGTTATCTTGATCTAATGATCTCTTTTCCTCAACTTCTTGTTGATTAATTATTGTTGGTACTGCTTGGCTAAGAGATTTAGGTTGAGACATATCAAAGTCCTCTGTAATATCTAATCCAGAATCCCAAACAGTTCCACAAAGTTTTATTGCATCTTCAATCCATTCTTTGATTTCCTTATTGTTTGAATCTCTCTTGTTCAATGAGGCAAATATAACCTTTTTATCTTTCTTAGAAAACTTTACAATGTTACCAAGATTGAACTGTCTTTCCCAATCAACAATATAACCAAATATTTCATTTATCAACTTGTCTTCCTCCATTATTGGTTCAATATTGTCACTAAGGGACATAAACTCCAAAAAAAAAAAAAAAAAAAAAAAAAAAATTGTCTTGTTGTTTGAAAAAATGATTTGAATTCTCTTCAGTTGTTTATTAACCTGCAAGGCCCTTTTCCTTTAGAAAATTGACAATTGCAACTATTTCCTAACTTTTCTTTAATTGCTTCTACAAGGATTCAATTTGTTCCTTGTGTATTAAGGAAACAACCTTTAGATTATTATTTGATTCTTCCTTGTGAACTACAATATGATTTTCTTGATATTTATTTAAAGTAATTTTTCCAAATACCTCTAGGTTTTGGGTTGCTATCATGTTTCCTTATGTCTAAAAAGAATAATTTCTTAATAAATTCCAAACAATTTAAAGTTTTACTTTCAAAATCAAAATATTATTTCATACCAACTAACTTACAAGAAAACCAGTATTCCTTATTATCAATTTTTTTTGTAAGCGTAGTAGTACATTTCATTCATTCATCTATAAACAAGTAGGTTACAAATATATAAGTCATTCGGTGGCCTCAACCTGCCCAATGGGAAAGCAGGTCTTTTGGCTACCAAACCACATTATAAGCCATCAAAAAAATAAATAGTTTGAGTCTATCTAACCAAGCCCTGTAAGGCTGATAGACTGGAAAACAATTAGTAAGCATAACACTGAAAACATAAATTCTACTCGACATGTACAACCAAATTTAAACCAAAATTAATAGGCATAACTTCAACCAACTATTCATCTAAAGATTCCACCGAAGTAGGATCTTTAGCACTTGAACCTGGCATTCAGATTGCGATAAGGGTGGAATATGTCGCTCAATGCGACCCAAGTGAGCGTTTTGATTCTACAACTAAAGTTGAATGAGTTGGAGCTCTTTTTGAATGTCTTAGAGGTCCGGTCCAAACTCACTTTGCATTGTTGTGTTGGTGGTCGCAACCATTTCTTTGGCTACTATGCATTTCATTAACCAGTAGAGATGGATGGACTGTCTATATAGGGTGAGACAATCACAGGTGTATCCAGGGTCCATGATTAGACCCCCCCCCCCCCCCCCCAAATCTTTGGCTGGCGGTTCAAGCTCAGCTTTCAAATTCAACTCTGCCTCCTAGGTTGCTATCAATTGTTTCACCTACATCGGGGTCCCTTTGTAGTATGTCTGAACCATGGCCTGAAGAATCTCAGAGTTTGTTTTCCAACCCCTTTGTTGTGGAGTCCAACTGGAATATGAACCAACTTCTTTACCTTTTCCATCCTAGTGTTTGTGGCTTCGTCCGCCTCAGCCCGAGGCCCCACCACGAGGCTGAGACTTCACCATATTTGCCGAGGTCGGGCCCCTGTTCTTCAACCTTCTCACACCTTCCCGAGCTCGTAAACCAACCCACTGTACAGAGGCCGAAAGTGGAGGCAGCATAGGCGGACCCAGAATATGATTTATACACAGAACAACCCGAAAGACAAGCACTAGCTTAATGTATGACCAGATAAACAAATTTATCATATTTAAAATGATCACAAATAAAATTATATGTTTTTTAATAATATATAATTTTGATTCAGTGTATCAATCACATGTTACTCTATTTTCTTATAAAATATATATATATATATATATATATATTTGTAAGTTTAACAATTATATTGATCCATCAAAAATGAATTACATCACATCACAATACATCAATCTTCCCCTAATCATGCTACACAACATTACATTTTTCCTTCCTGGACTTAGGCTCTAGATTATACATTGGCTTGTCTTTCTTGCCTTTCCTCTTCCGAACATCTATCCAACCCGAGGGATTGTCTGAGACAACCACTTCCTTTCCTTGAGATGTTTCCATTGTCGAGTGTTTCAACATATTTGTTGACTCCTCATAAATATATTAATGGTCTAATTCATAGGTTTTTTTCCCACTCTTTGCAAATGCTAAAATTTGGATGAGTTTTGTGTCATACTAATTCATGGGAGAGCTTCCCCCCAATAGTTGAGATGGCATATCATGAGTATGAGTTGGTTCTGCAAGAGTAGTGTTGGCATCAAGAGTCTTCTGGTTCTAAAAATTACTTGACCCATGAGCCATAGTGGACTTAGAACCATTGGGTCCTTCTGGATCTTACCATACATGATTTTTATTCTTAGCTTGAGGGTGCAAAGAGGTTCCTTGTGAATATGGGCAAGCATTCTGTAAGTGTCTAGGCTATTGGCAAGATCTACAATGAAACATCTTATTTTCATAATCCACCAGTTGGGAATAAACCCTATTTCCCCATTTAATGAGGATTTTATTCGACAATCCTTTGCTAAGGTCCACTTCAACACAAATGCGAATAAATGTGTGAATTCCTTTCATAATCCTTTTTGAGTCAATTTTGATGAAGCGACCTAACAAATTTCCCAAATCTTCTAAGATATCTAGATGTGTCAAATGGATGGGAAAATTGGGAAACCTCACCCATACTGGAGTTTCCATATTTGACATAGATAGAGGATTAGAATATAGAAACTAAGGTTGAAGGGAGATACCAACTCACCCCAAAACTAGGGTCCTTGATCAAAAACCTTTTGTCGATCCTCTAACTTATAGAAAGAACTAAAAAATCCTTTTGAGAAAAAATGTACTCCAACATCTAGAGACCAATTCTAGTGAACCCACTCCTCAAGAGCCAATGAAGAAGGTCAAAAACAATTGAAATGATGGATAAGTGCTTTTTGCTCATAATTAGCAACTATGAAACTGCTTTCAATACATTCACCTCGAGAGAAGGGGTTTCATTGAACTGCTCCACTACAAATGTAGACCCGAGGAGATATTTAGGGTTTGGTGAAGGGGGCACTAGTTTTAGAACATCTTTAAATGGTCTTGGTGGGGATGAGGTGGATGCACCATCCCCATTGGCTCCACCTCATATTATTATTATCGTGTAAATCATAGCATCCTTGGTAATGCCATATTCACTGGGGAACTTTTGATCCTGAAGTTGTCGTCATTCATGAATGAGCCAAAAAGCATTCATGAGGAATGTGCATCTTCTTTTGTAACCTTTTCACGAGCAAGAAAACAAGATCTGAGTTTGAAACATGTAAACAAAAGGATTACCCTGAGATTGATTTCATCAAGATCAAGAAACTCTCCAGATCTGAGCTCCAGATCATTGGAAACCTATCTTTCCAAATCCTTCAACACAAACCATCCTTGAAACCCTAACAGAGCATTAAAATTTCCTCCAATATAGATGAGTTATTATAAAAAAAGAATAACTAAAATCATATAATAAAAAATAAAAAAAGTATTTCGATACATATTATTTTCCTTTAACAAAGAAAATTTAAAAACTATTCTAGTGTTATATATGTGTGTGTGTGGGGTAACAAATTATCAAGTATTTTTTAATAATACTATATAATAATAATAATAATAAATAAATTGTTTTAAAAAATTTGAAACTATAAATTGGTTTTAAATTAAAAATTAAAATTAAAATTAAAAATAACTTTTTTAATTAAAACTAAAAAAAACGCTTTTCTTATTGCATTAAAATAATGATGATGATGATTTATTACATTTTATTATAAGTTGGTTTATGTGTGTATTTTTTATATCATTTAGTTAAAGCAATTAATATACATGGCATGGAATTAAATGATAAAAAATACTAACTCTAACGAATTTGATCCTTCTATGTGGTTGAAAAATCCAAGTTAAGATGCATTTTCACTGGTAGCTTAATCTCTCCCACTCAAGTTATAAATCCCACTCTCAAAAAAAATGACTTTAAGATGAATTTAAGCTGGTACCTCAATCTCTGCAACTCAAATTATAATCATGCTCTGAAAAAAATGGAATATAAGATTGTTTTGTTCAAATTAGTTATCAATCATTCAATGGGTTTGTCAAATTTGAGTTTGAGCCGTAATTGATAGGAATTTCATAGAGTTAAAGAAAATAGATGTATTCAAAAAACTAAACTCTCAAATGGGCATACTTTGAAAAATAATATTTTTTAATAATATTAAAAAACAAATATTTATTTTTCAAAGTTAAACATTATAACTTGTATTGGTCAGTGTCAAACTAATAATGGTTTATAGGAAAATTGATTTCTCTATTCTTGTGTTGTAGAGACAAATAAATTCATATTTGAAGTGGATAAATTAATTGCCTACTAAATTAAAGACATAAATACATTTGCCTACTCGAATTTTCTTTTCTTTCAAATCACTAGAACATTTGATGGCTATCATGGATTAACTCTTCTCGTAGGCTAGAGTAGAAATAGTTTTGATAAAGGGTGATGAAGGCCCAACTATAGTCTCTCTCGTCAAGAGAATTGAAGCATCGACATTGACTTTGGGGTTGCATAATGTCTAAGGCATGGCAAAGCTAGATTGAGATTGTTGTCAGTTGAAGAAGGGGTTAGACTATGCATGTGGTTTGGCATAGCTACAAGTGTGACTAATACTATTTGTACTTCTTTTTTTCATTAAGTCTGTGGTCGTGGTTGGGCTCCCTTGCATTGTACTCTTACTGTTGTAACATTCTTCATAATAAGATTGAAGGTATTTGCCTTAGTTATACCTTTATTTCATTGCATTAAATAAAGTAGCTCATATCTTTTGTTTTTGCTCCCTCATGTTGAATGTTATGTTACATGTGATGTTCTATTTGACTAACTAAATTGAGAATATTGGATAAGTGTTAAGAGGTATTGTTGGGATGCTATAAGGTCATGATTGGATGTTTGCCTAGTTGTTAGAGAACTTGGTTGTAGCCATGTTTATGATGAAGTCCCAATCATCTCTAAATTTAAATTTTATTTCTATATATTTTATTACTAATAAAGTCAAATGATTCAATACATTAAAAAAACAATAAAGCTATTTTGAACATAAAACATCTAGAAAATATTAATAAAGTACCACTAAAATGTCAATAATCCAACATTCTTTGTGAAAAAATGATTTTTAAAACCTTATATCAAATAAAAATCCACAAAGAAAGCTAAGGTCATTAGCAATAGACATATGACTCCAAGGGAAGGAAACTGACCTTTTAAAATAACTTTTTTAATTAAAACTAAAAAAAAAATCGCTTTTCTTATTGCATTAAAATAATGATGATGATATTATAGAAACAATGAGGGGTTCTTGGAGCTCTGCAACCCTAATGGTCACACGGCCATGAGGTAGGCGGCGCAGAAAACCTCGAAAACAAGCAGATAGGCATGAAAAACGAAGCAGACAGGAGGCACAGAAATGACAGAGGAAGTCAGGAGGGGAGAGATCCCCTCCTACAGAGACGCAACGATAGGTGAGGGAACAAGCAAAAACAAACCTGAGGAAGAGAAGAGGACACCAAGACCAGTCCTAGGAGCAAAATTGTAGGCAGGAAGCAGAGGAAAATGCTTACCATGCGCAATAGAAAAACTGAGATTTGTTATCCCTATGAACAAACTCGAGTGTTATAGAAGTTACATGAAGGACCATGCACTAATATGCAAGTTCATCGATGTCTGGCCATCCGAGAAAGACTTGACAAGATGGATACAATAGAAATGGAAACCCCACGGTCACATCGAGCTGAAGCTAGGAGCACGCAGATTCTTTATGGTACTGAGAGGAATGCCATAACCCGGACAAAGAAAAATTCCTAGCAGTGCCCGTGTGGGTAAGATTGTTTGGATTACCCATGGATTTTTGGGACCCAGAGATCCTGGAAGGAATAGGGAATATAATAGGTAGCTTTGTTAAAATAGAAGAATCAACTAAGAAAGGAAGATATACATCCTATACAAAGATCTGCGTATATATGACCATTGCGAACCCTATACCAAGAGCAGTAGAACTAGAATACCACGAAGAGGTGTGGCAGCAGGCACTGGACTACGAACACATTCCTTTTAGATGCAGAAAATGCCACAAATATGGGCACCTCTACAAGGAATGCCCCCTTAATTCTGAGGAGGAAGAACGAAAGACCAAGCAATAGAGGAAAAACACAAAAGATAATGAATGGTTCCAGGAGATAAAAAACAAGAAAAAACCTGCAAAGGAAACCCCCAAGGACAAAATAAAAGAACCACCAGTCAAAACAAATAAGGCAAACAGGTTTGGAATCCTACAGATAGAAGAAGAAGATTCAGAGATCCGAGTAATGGACTATCAATAGGAAAAAGAACAGGAAGGTAGACTAAGTCAAGACACGAACAACACTAAACAAAAAACCCAAAGAGAAACATGGGAAAAGGCAAGAAAAGAAAAGGAGGAAAAATAGGAAAATGAAGTAATGGAAATAGATATTAGTAAAGGGGAAGACCCAACAAACGAAGAAGAAATTCTGAGGAAACTTTTGGACAAATGGAGGCATCTGGATGAGAGGTTTATCCCAGAAGAGGATAAAAAACTATACAAGGAAATCTTCCAAAAATATAAAGAAAAACAGAAGCAAGGAAACTCAGGCATGAATGAGCAACTAGGAATACAACCAAAAGACAACCAAGAACAACAAAGTAAAGGCAAAGGAGCGAAAAAAGAGAGGAAGAAAGAACCTCCAGAGTCAATACAAGTAATGGGAGAAATGCTAGTTAATACAGGAAGAGTAGTACCGCTCTCAGCGGTCTTCCACCAAACCACCCCACCTACCCAATGATAATAACATCCTGGAATATTAGGGGTCTTAATAGCAAGGGTAAGCAGAGATACCTAGCAGAAAGTATCAAAAGAGAAAAACCCCAAATCATGCTACTTCAAGAAACAAAAATAACAGGGGGGAAAATGGAGGAGATTCTCAAAAAAATTAAGCCTACTTATGGGTGCATGACACTTGATGCTAAAGGGAATGCAGGGGGAATCACAATCTTGTGGAACCTTGCAGAAGTTATGGCAGACCACTGTATAGGAATGAAGAGGATCCTCTCAGGGAGATTTAGACTGATAGGTCACAGAGACTAGTTCTTAGTATCGGCGGTCTACGGGCCTCATATAACGGTGGAAAGAGAGGCTTTCCTCACACATCTGCAACGGCTGGGAAACATGCACACAGAAAAATTGTGGGTGATAGTAGGAGATTTTAATATGATCACTTCAAAAGAGGAAAATAAGGGAGGACTGCAACGGGAGGACGCAGACATGGAAAGATTTAGGGAAACCTAGGCATCACTAAAAATGATTGATATAAACACCATTAATGGAAAATATACCTGGAATAATAAAAGAGTAGGCAGTGGGCAGATAGCTTCAAGATTGGACAGGTTCTTAGCAACATAACACTTTCTTGGGAAAGACATATTTTATGAAGCAACTATCCTACCATGCCAAGGATCAGACCATTGGCCCATAAAACTAGAAATTGGCATGAACAATCAAAACCAAAACAGACCATTCAGGTTTGAAGCCTTTTGGCTACGAGACCCAACCTTCATAGAAAAAATGGAGAACTGGTGGAAGATCAGTGAGGAGGAAATAAAAGGAAAGAAAAATATGCACACACTCCAATTAAGATTAAATGAGCTGAAAGGTAAAATCAAGAACTGGAATAGAGAAGAATTTGGAAACATTCAAAAGGACCAAGAAAAGCTGCAATTAGACATGAGAAGGATACAACAGCAAATTATAGAAGAAGGGAGAACAGAGGAATTGGTACAAGAAGAAGGAGGGGTTTTAAACAGACTGGAGGAACGAAGAAAACAGGAGGAAATTCTGTGGAGACAAAAGTCAAGAGTATAATGGCTGAAAGAGGGGGAAAGAGACACAAATTTTTTCCACAGAGCCATGCAACAACACCGGCAGTAGAACATAATTTTTTCCTTAAGAGATACCCAAGGCAACAGGGTAAATCAGAAAGAGGAAATGGAAAGATTATTGATACAGCACTTCAAAGGCATATTGACGGAGACGCAAAGCAACAGAGAAGAGGAGATAGCAAAAATAAGTCAATACATCGCTAAAAAGGTGAATAGGGAGAAAAACATGGCCCTCCTAAGGGTAATCACTAAAAAATAGGTAGAGGAGACAATGAAGAAAATGGCCAAGAAAAAAGCCCCTGGCCGGGATGGACTTACAGTAGAATTTTTCCAAGCAACTTAGAGTTTTATGAAGCAAGACATAGTAAATGCAGTGGAAGAATCAAGATGCAATAAAATAATGCACCAAGCATGGAACACAACCTTCCTAACATTGATACCGAAGCTAGAAAAGGCGGATGAACCCCAGGGTTTTAGACCAATAGCACTATGTAATGTAATATACAAAATTCTAGCCACCATAATGGTGAAAAGATTACAATCAATACTCTCAGATCTAATAGCACAAGAACAAACATGGTTTGTGAAAGGAAGACAGATAGTGGATGGAATCATAGTCACACAAGAGGCGATTCACTCACTGAAAAATTTGAAACACAAAGGAATGATGATCAAACTCGACCTAGCAAAATCTTACGACAAACTCAGTTGGGAATACCTCCAGAGAACCTTAAAAGCCTATGGATTCGATGACAGATGGATAGAATGGATAATGTCCATGATATCCACTCCAAGTATGTCTATAATGCTGAATGGAACACCTACAGAAACCTTCAAGCCATCCCGCGGGCTCAAACAGGGAGACCCACTTTCACCTTTCCTGTTCATAATAGCAGTTGACAGTTTGGGCAGACTAATAAAAGCAAGCGTAAGCAACGGAAAACTTAAAGGCCTTAGTTTATGGGGAGAATAATTAACTATTACACACCAACAATTTGTAGATGATGTAATGCTGTATAGTCAAGCTAATCTTAAGGAAGCCAAGAAACTACTGGAAATCCTTGAAGAGTTTACAAATGCATCAGGAATAGAGATAAACAAGGATAAAACATAAATATTCTTCTTCAATACCCCAATGTTGTCACAAGCATTCCTAGCTAGAACAATGGGGTTCAGAATTGGGAAGTTCCCTACCAAATATTTGGGAGTACAGCTGAGCGACAAGCAGAATAGAATAGCGAATTGGGGAGGCCTGATAGGGAAAATCCAGAAAAGAATGGATAACTGGACGCTCAGAATGCTAAATATACTGAGTCGCCTTATCCTCTTGAAGTCGGTCCTCCAAGCTATACCAATATACCAAATGGTCAGTCAAGCTATCCCAAAAACTATATGTCAAAAAATGGTGGAAATTTTCAAAAATATTCTATGGCAAGGAACAAGCAAAACTAGAAAGTGGGCGTTGCTCTCATGGAAATGGCTGAGCAAATATGTAATAGAAGGGGGTCTAGGGTTAAGGGATCCCTACATATTAAACCAAGTCATGGGTGCAAAACTATGGTGGAGGTCGATTCAAGGAGGAGAATACCTATGGAAAATGTTATGGGAAAAGAAATACGAGATGGAAAGGTCTCCTGAAGGAAAACTTCGAAGCCAATCAGAAAAGAAAGGCTCAGCCATCTGGAACCTAGCAAGGTTAAATAGGGACTTAATAAGAGAACACATTTTCTAGGAAATTAGGGAGGGTGACAAAGCAAAATTCTGGCAGGAGGCGTGGCAGTAGCAAGACACCCTCAACCAGCAACCACAACTCCAAGACATTTGACAATTCACCACCCAATTAGAGGAAGATGCAGTTAGAAACTATTGGCTGCCTGAACAGGATGGCTACTGGAGAAAATGGAAAATTAAAAATGGCTAGCAAGAAGCACCAAAAACAAAACATTGGGAAAGTTACCAAAAGGAAATGGAGACAAGGAAAATTTCAGTCAAAGATGGTCTAGACATAATAAGGTGGGGAAAAAGCATCAAAAGAATGTTTACAATAACAAAAGGATATCATATAAAGGCCGGAAGAACCAACAACCCAGACATAAAAAAAATAGGATAGAATCTGGCAATTAAAAACTTGGCCAAAAGTGGTGTTATTTACCTGGATATTGATGCACGACGAGCATTAACCTGGGACCAATTGAGAAGGAAGGGGACGCATGGACCTTCGTGCTGCGCCCTATGCCAGGACCAAAAAGAAACTATGGAGCATGTGGCAAACTCCTGTAGCGTCAACAACAACCTATGGCAAAAACACCATCAACTCTTTGAGATTAGTGATAGGAAAACTGGTAGCATAACCACAACAGTAGAGAAATGGAGGAGCAAGTCGTACTGCAACACAATCTTGAACCGAGCCTCGAATCTCTCCATAGGATTCCTCCTGTGGAACCTATGGAAGGCAAGAAATCGGGTGATATTCAGGGAAGATGAAAAAGCTAAAGAGGAAATATGGAGTCAAACCATAAAGAACATACGCGAAACAATAATCCTTGAAAAATGGAACGAGGAAGATTGGAAGACTGATGCAACAGAAACATGCATTATGGATCGCTTACAAATCTAAACAAGCACAACATGCATGATAGGAAAAGAACACAAGATAGGTAACACAAGATCTGAAGATCGATATAGGAACCCACCATAGGGATTCACCAAGCTAAACTTTGATGGCGCGACAAAAGGCAACCCAAGGGAGGCCGGAATAGGAGGGATATTTAGAGATGATGGAGGGAAAATCCATCCGGTCAATGCGATGGATTGTGGAATTGCCTCCAACAATGAAGCATAATTCCACGCACTGAACAAGGGATTAGCAATAGTGATTAGGGAATGGTACCAAAGCCTGCAGATAGAAAGTGACTTGATGCTAGTGATAGAAATAGTCAAACAACTACAGCAGGGAGTTCCAGCAGAGAAACTGAGCAAAAGTTGGTGGACGACATGGATAGTAACAGAAATAAGCCATCAATTGAGGAAGGTAGCCTACACCATACCTTCTCATGTGAAGCACAAAGGAAATGCTCCCGCAAACCACCTTGCGAATTGGGGATGTCAGAAAGGAGAGTAGCAATTGGATGTGAGTGCAGAATAAGTCCATCAAAACGAGGAAATGGGAAAACTGCTCTAGATAATAGAATAAGACAGGCACCAAAGTGAGCATCTAGAGAATTCACCTAGATATGATGGGAGTGGAGAAGGATAAGGGTTGATGCAAGAGGGACAGAACAGGACAAAAACAGAATAGCACAGGATAGATGAAAGACCGGAGCATGGTAGGATGATGAAGGGGCCAGAGGAAGGACAACCCAGGAGAACATGGGGGCAGAGATGGCAAGGAATGGAAGCGGAGAGGGCAGGACAACAAATCCGAGGATGGGCAGCGAGTTAATGCCAAGTAGCAGAGCGGAGTCAGCGACCCAACGGCAAGAGCAGCCGGGAGAGGGAAGAAGTAAATGAAGGACGGCGGACAGGACATGTGGGCAGCATCCCAAGGCAAGAGGGAAGGGAGGCATGCCAAGGCAAGAGGGAAGGGAGGAAAACTGGTGGTAAAATCACGAAGGGGTAATGAAAAAAGGATAAAGCCTAAGGAAAAGGGAAAACAGGCATATTGCATGTAGACGAGAAAGGAGAAAGGTGGTGAGAATGAAAGAGTAGATAGCAAGCAGGAGCAGAAGGTGGTAGCGAAGCGCAGAACGGTAAAAGGGTATGTGACATTTCTCAACCTAATCTATGAAAAAGTAATCAGTCTGAATCATAGAGTAGGAATGAAGAATGTTATGTAGATCTGGGTTGATAATAGCAATTGTCATAGAAATCCTAGAGAGACGAAAGGAAATTACTGTGAAGAGCCCCTGGGTACCAAGGATGAAGAGAAAGGTAAGAGCAAGGGTGAGGAGTATGAGAGAAATGGATTGCAGGACCCATTTTAACCTGACCCCCACCGTAGAATAGAGATCCTGGTCAATCATAGTCCAGGGAAAGGAAGAACGCATGCTGCGTTGAGCAACGACAGAGGGGATAGGAAAATCCAAAACCCCGGGGGGATGGAGGTGCACCTCATGGTGAGGGGTGAAACCGTAGCTAGCCAAAATCTGGCTGACCATGCCGAAAGCTCCATAACAAAGAGAGGGGCCTGCAACCCAACTCACACAAGGAGCAAACTTTCGAGAAAGAAAAAGCATTCGAACCAGGAAAGGGCTTTTTGTATGAATTGGGTAAATCCAAGTAAACATGGGTACCCCAAAACCAAAAGAACTATAATAGCCATAGCAATGCCTATTAGGGAAGGAAACCAGAGGTTAGAAACTCAGGGACTGGGTCACCGAAGGAGTGGAAAGAAGGGGGGGGGGGGGGCAGAAAACCCCTGGATAAAAATGCAAACTTAACTAATAGGATTGACAACTATGTGTATTTTGTGATAGGTCTCGCCTCAGCACAGGGAAATACTATGAGTCAGGACGAAAAGTAGCAGGCAAAGAGAGCTAAAGGCCAAGAAGAAAGAAGAATGGCACCGAGGAGAAGTAAGAGGACGAATAAAAAATAAGAAGGCACCAGCATCAAAGGAAATAAAATGGGAAGGCAGGCTGATGGTGAGAAAATGAAGAAAATCATAGACTCCTACATGGAAGGAAACACGAAAGAGGTCAAAGACCAAATTTAGATTTGAGAAAGAGACTAAAGAAACAACCTCAAGTGTAGAGACTTACCCATGGAAGAATGGGAAGGAATGCTGCAGGACCCGGGGACATCAAATGGACGGCAATCACTTTTCAAAAAGACATTACAACAATACTGGATCATGAAACACGTTGTAGCCATGGAAGAATGGGAAGGAATGTTGCAAGACCCGGGGACATCAAATGGTCGGCAATCGATTTTCAAAAAGACATTGCAGCATTACTGGATCATGAAACACGTCGTAGCTCGTGCTATGACTCTTCACCAAGAACACATGGAAGGCGAATATCTAGACAAACAAGAAAAAAGTAAGGAGACAGACCCAGTTCAGGCGGAAATTCTCATAGATATCACGACTATACAGATCCAAACCTACAGGAATAATCTCACACTGGGCCGGATCGAGCAGACTCTGACAGAGCTTAAATGGAAACTGACATAGGGACGTGAGCTTCCAGGCCCTAGGGTAAAGGCTTCAGGCCTTGGTGCAAAGGATTCAGTTCTGATAGCATCCTCGGATGAGGATTAGTATAGTTTAGAGTTTGAGTTTTGTCTTTGAATTTTGTTCTAGATGCAGACAACAATTAATTATGTTATGATTTGCAGAGACAACAGTAGAGACAAGCATTCTAGAAGTAGATGGTTTTTGATGAACTTATTCAAATTTTGGAATGGTTATAATGCTCATCGGTGGTCACCTGGTTTCCTTTGGTCAGGTGATTAACCGGAGGATCTGGATGTAAATTTTTATAAAAAAAGTAAATATAGAGAGCTCTACAATGTTTACAAAAAAAAATGATGATGATGATTTATTACATTTTATTATAAGTTGGTTTATGTGTGTATTTTTTATATCATTTAATTAAAACAATTAATATACATGGCATGGAATTAAATGCTAAAAAATACTAACTCTAATGAATTTGATCCTTCTGTGTGGTTGAAAAATCCGAGTTTAAGATGAATTTTCACTAGTAGCTTGATCTCTCCCACTCAAGTTATAAATCCCGCTCTCAAAAAAATTGACTTTAAGATGAATTTAAGCAGTACCTTAGTCTCTGCAACACAAGTTATAATCATGCTATGCAAAAAAATGAATATAAGGTTGTTGTGTTCAAATTAGTTATCAATCATTCAATGGGTTTGTCAAATGTGAGTTTGAGTTGTAATTGATAGGAATTTCATAGAGTTAAAGGAAATAGATATATTCAGAAAACTCAACTCTCAAATGGGCATACTTTGAAAAATAATATTTTTTAATAATATTAAAAAACAAACATTTATTTTTCAAAGTTAAACATTATAACTTGTATTGGTTAGTGTCAAACTAATAATGTTTTATAGGCAAATTGATTTCTCTATTCTTGTGTTGTAGAGACAAATAAATTCATATTTGAAGTGGATAAATTAATTGCCTACTAAGGCACAATGACTTCTTCAATTTTTGTGGGTAATAACCATTAGTAAGTTCGTACATTTACATTTTTACTCCTACTTATTAAAGTGTTGAGGAACACATAAATAGTGGTGGACAATAACTAGATAAATTTATTTATTTACATCTTATTCATGTTCATTTTTATGCAAACACTTGCTTAAATTATTATGGATAATAATTGATAGTAAATATATTATTTACCTAAGTATCAAATATTTTCAAGGATTTTAATTTTGGGTGGATTTCCCCCTTCTTTTTTTTAGTGTGGTACACGAACGCCCTAGTCAGTGAGCGGTCGCTATGTCCACAGAAAAATCCGGGCTAATCACCCCTCAGCCTACTGGAAAGACCTAACCCCAAAGGATTTGGGCAGAATCGACCCTGTGACCTCCCGATGGCGATGCATAGTTTTTGACCAACTGAGCTAACCCTTGGGGCTATTTTGGGTGGATTTCCTATATATCTCAACAAATTTATTTATTTACATCTTATTCATGTCCATTTTTATGAAAACACTTGCTTAAATTATGGTGGACAATAATTGATAGTAAATATGTTATTTACCTAAGTATCAAATATTTTCAAGGATTTTAATTTTGGGTGGATTTCCTATATAGCTTAACAATAAAAATTCATTGCACAAAGATCTAAAAATCATGGCATGAATATTGCAACTGTAAGAAAATTTATGAAGTACTTATACACATGACATTGTAATATACAAAGGCTACAATAATAACTTCGAGTTATTGTCCAATCAAATGTTTGGAAATTAGTTTTTCAATAATACTGAAAAATAAATATTTATTTTTCAAAGTTTATTATTATTATTATTATTATAATATATGTGTGTGTGTGATTCACAATCCTCGAAAGTTAGTGGATGCTACGTCCATGGAATAATTGTACTGGGCAGATCTACTCGAAAGGATCACTTCTTGCTGGCTCAACCACAGAGCTTGACCCCAAGAGTCTCGAGAGAATTGAATTTGTGACCTCTCAATAACAGAAGTGCTTTAACGACGGGGACTCGACCAACTAAGTTAACCCTTGGGGCTAGATAAACCTTATAACTTGCATTGGGAAATGCTAAATTAATAGTGGTCAATAGAAAAATGGATTGTTATAATCCTTCTTTGGCAGAGATTGATAAATTAAGGTTAAAATTTTGGTTTACAATTAATTTATGAATGGAAGAGTTAAACAAGGAAAATTTTAGGGGCTAATATTCGTAGGTGGGTTAATTTTCCATGTTTTAAAAGAAAAAAAGATTCGTTAATTTCCATTTTTTCTAAAAATGATTTTCCCACATTTTATAGTATAAAATTATTTTACCTTAAAAATCGCCAAAATTTTATATAGACTAATATAAAATCATTAGAAATATAAATATTTTTACAAAAATATTGTCAAACATTTTACAATTTGCATATTAGGGACTAATAAGATTCGTCAAGGTTTCTAAACTTTAAGATAAACTTCCATCCTTAAAATTTTCCTTGGAGTTAAATATTGATTAGCAATTTAGATAGATTTTAGGTTCAAAAAAATTATTTAAAAAATATATATATATATATAACTCTACTTTGTATAAGAAAAATAATCTAAATAAGGACCACCGATATAATACCTTATAGTAGGGTATTCATAGTGTAAGCAATGAATGTAATATCCTCTTGTTAGGAGACTTTAATGCTATAATCACATCTAACCAAGTTATTCTTCTAAGTAATGGTTCAAATCCTAATCCTATTGGGCTAGACGAGGACCTTGATTTAGCCATTAGATCCAAAAGAAACTATGAAGACCGAACTAAGAATTTATTTGGCATTTAGGTAGTCAAACATTGTAGTTCTCAAGACCTTATAATTTGCAATGCCATAATCAAGTGGCCAAACTCCAACCAAATGGCTCATATTCATGGGCTTGGAAGAAGTTTCATGGATTATGTGATATTTATATCTTTGTTTCCAACCAAATTGTAAACTTTGACCTCTTAAATGACCATGAGCCCAACTATGATCATAGACTTTTAACCTTAACTCTAAACCTTTCCATGCAAAACAAGCACATGCATGTGAATTGTTAGAGTCAAACCAACCTACTTTTTGAAAAGAGTAAAATGGACCTCTTCTTAGAGAATTTAAATAGGAATTTACACCTCTTAACTTATAAGGATAACATTGAAAACCTCTATCATATTTTTACTACAATTCTCTCTGGTACCATTAGCAAATTTTCTACTGAGGTGTAATATAAAAAGAATAATAGAACTACCAACCTTTGGCATGATAATGATTGTAAAATTTCTAGAAAAACAATTAGGGATGCTCCTAAATAAACATTAAAACTTGATAATATAAATACATACAAAGCTCTTATTAAAATAAAGAAAAGATATTATATAAGTAGAAAGCAAGAGAAATTACTACACCTATCTAAGTTTGACCCTAGAGGTTTTGGAGGAAAATTTTGATTTGTAAGACTAAAGAAAATCATTTTATTCCCTTGAAAAACTGGAATATTTACTTTAAAAACCTCTATGAATCCCCTGACACCATAAACACCATTTTGAATATCCCTCTAGAGGATGATAATTTTTCTTTGGAAGATATTGAGTTTGGGGTTAAGCAACTTGATAATGGCAAAGATAATGACATTGAAAGTTACCAAGCTGAAATTTTTAAAATGAGAGAACCTATCCTCATCCTGCACATACACAAACTTTTTTAATTTGGCAGTGAATCAAGGGTTCCCTAAGCCTTGGACATAGAGCCTTATTGTGGATATCTTTAAGAGTGGGGATACAAGAATTCCCTCTAATTCTAGGACCATTATGATTAGCCACATATTAACTAAGTTATATTGGCTTATTTTAGAAACAAAGATTAACACTTGGCTTGAAATCCACGGTAAAAGAGCTAAAGACCACGTTGGGTTTAGGAGATATCATTTAATTGTGGACCATCTTGTTAATTTGAAGGAAATTGTAGAGGAATGTCACAATAATAAAATTGATCTCTTCTAATGTTTTGTTTACTTTAGAAAATATTTTGACACCATTCTTAGAACAAAGCTATGGAATATGTTAGAAGAGATAATGGTTCCTCTCGAGTTAAGAGTTGTTATGATAAGATTGCATGATAATGTAATTATAGAGCTTATGACCACTGAGAGTCAGATGAAATTAAATATTAAAAAAAAGTCAAGCAAGGGTGTCACTTATCACCTACCCTTTTTGACATATACATTGATAAGCTAGAAGAATGTTTGGAAGATGCAAGTTGTGTTGAATCCATGCTTACTGGTATGGTCATTAATCTTCTCCTTTATGCTAATGGTATTGTTATTTTGGCGAGGATCCATTACGATCTTGACAAGCAACTCAAATCCTCCAAGATGGGTATAATTTTTAATTTCAACAAAACTAAACTTTCATGATAATTCAATCCAAAAAGATCACCTATGATGCTCTCATTTATGACAACAGTGCCTTAGAGAGAGTTCCTTTATACAAATATATAGGAATCAACATTCATTATAAGCTCAATTGGAATTATAGCATTGAAAAAAGGATAAATGGAGGTTGGGAAGCTTACTATGGGCTTGAAACAATTGTAAGTCACCAAATCTTTGGATTTAGGATTTAAAAGAAAACTCATTTTTGAGAGTATTGTCACTCTTGCTATTTTATATGGATGTGAGGTTTGGTGTTGCAATATATCCAAAAAGTCATGGAGGAAGATTTAACAAATCCAAAAGTAGTTTATAATCTACAACATTAATATTAAAGGAAATACTCCCTGCCCTATTCTCTTGATTGAAGCAAGTCTTTTTCGCATTGAAAGCATGGCTATGACTAGGTATATTATGTATAAGAAGAAGTTATACAACATGGATGTTATGAAGTTTCCTAAAATTGCTTCTAACTCTAGCCAAGACCCAAAAGCCCCACCTTCGACTCAAGCGAGGGTGGCATAAGGATGCTAGTCTTGGCTAGACCATTGGGGAATAAAGGAGGATATCATCTTGCAAAATCCAAATAATATTAAAAATATTATTACTTCCAAATTTAAGGAGAAATTGTGGGGCAATAAAGAGTTAGAGAGAAAAATGAAACTAAGATATTATAAGGAGGTGATCAATCCCAATCTCGAAAACCAAAATTGTATTTTTTTTCTTCACTAGCATTAAGGAGGAAATGAACATTGCCAAGATAAGAACTAATTCTCATGAGCTTCATAGTGAAATGGGCATTGGTCAATTTCCAAAACACCATGGAATAAAAGAGTTTTTCACCTATGCAATCCTAAGAGGTTTAAAGGTGAATATCACTTTCTTTTAGATTGTCTATCTTATACTCACTTTGATCTAATTTTCCAAATATTTGTCATGCTACCAACCTTCTTAACCTCTTAGCAAAAACTATGTTGATCTCAAAATGCTTCTCTCACTTCTTTTTAAGCATAGAGATATTATGTTATTTTTTTTTATTAGTCTTATATCTTCTTAAGGTATGGTAAATCATATAGCTACCATATAAACCTTAATGAAATATAATCATCATTATTTTCATAAAATTTTAAATTTCAAATTTCAAACTTATTTTATTAATCGATTCATTTTTATATTTATTAAATATTTTTATATTTTGATTTTATTTGTGTATGGAAAATTTTTAAATGATATATATGTATAACTATTTTGCAAGGTAATTTTGATTTGAATTGTATTTTAACTTTCAAATTTAAAACTTATTTTATTAATCGATTCATTTTTATATTTATTAAATATTTTTATATTTTGATTTTATTTGTGTATGGAAATTTTTTAAATTATATATATGTATAATTATTTTGCAAGGTAATTGTGATTTGAATTGTATGGAGAGTGAATTAAAAAGTCACCTTTTCATTTTTTTCAATTAAAGGAAATTTCATCATCATTGAATTTGATCACTTCTTTAAAAAAAATAAAAAATTATTAAAACATTTAAAACTGTATTTGAATTTTTAAAAATATTTTTTTATCAATTAATCAAATAAAATTATAATTTTAATCAAAACTTTTATTAAATTTCAAAAGAAGTGAAACATCATAATAATTAATATTAATCACATTTTAGTTACTCCATAATATAAATAATATAAATTTATTTTGACAACTTTTCTATTTTATTAAAATATAAAAATGAAACATAATAAATGGACAAAGTTAAAGAATGTAACTTAAACAAGAGTTGCATGCAATGAATGTCTTTGGGTTTGCAAACATTGCAAGCTAAAATCAAAATTAAAATTGAAAATAGCAAGTGGAGTTATAGTCTATTCCATTTAATCTAATATTTTTTTACAGAGAATTGATATTGACTGGGATTATGAGATAGGTCTTCATTATATAAATATTGTTGCTTTCAAAACTACATATCTTACAATGCTATGGTAAAATTTGTCTACACCACAAAAATACATTTGCCTACTCGAATTTTCTTTTCTTTCAAATCACTAGAACATTTTGATGGCTATCAAGGATTAACTCTTCTTGCGGGCTAGAGTAGAAATAGTTTTGATAAAGGGTGATGAAGGCCCAACTATAGTCTCTCTCGTCAAGAGAATTGAAGCATCAACATTGATTTTGGGGTTGCATAATGTCTAAGGCATGGCAAAGCTAGATTGAGATTGTTGTCAATTGAAGAAGGGGTTAGACTATGCATGTGGTTTGGCATAGCTACAAGTGTGACTAATACTATTTGTACTTTTTTTCGTTAATTCTATGGTCGTGGTTGGGATCCCTTGCATTGTACTCTTACTATTGTGACATTCTTCATAATAAGATTGAAGGTATTTGCCTTGGTTATACCTTTATTTCATTGCTTATTTCTCCCTCATGTTGAATGTTATGTTACATGTGATGTTCTATTTGACTAACTAAATTGAGAATATTGGCTAAGTGTTAAGAGGTATTGTTTGGATGCCATAAGGCCATTATTGGACATATGCCTAGTTGTTAGAGAACTTGGTTGTAGCCATGTTTGTGATGAAGTCCCAATCATCTATAAATTTAAATTTTATTTCTATATATTTTATTACTTGTTACGAGTGAAAACACCCTAGGGCTTTGGGTTGAGAACCCCAATAGAGAAGAGGGCAAACCTCAAAAAGAAATGCTCAAACAATCATTAAACATCCTTAATCTACTAAATCGCGTAGGAGTGTCCTTACCCAATGTCCTTCATTTGGGTAGATCCCGCAGGGTGCAAACCCTCAACTTCTCCCAATGTTCTTGAAACCTGAAAATTATTCAAATAGAACATACACAACAGTAGAAACATAAAGGATATACATGATGTTAACTTTAAATCATATAAATGAATGAATAATTATACATCAATAAAGATTCATAAATGAATTACAACACAACTTTGATGCATAAACACATTTCATGTCGGAAACAGAACAACATTCCTTTTTATTGAAGTAAGCTATAGATAAGGTGGAGAAATATGACCTGAGTCTTTCTTTGGCTCCAAGCGGAACCGTCCTCTGGATCCGTCCTTTCCCAGCCTTCAGCAATCTTCCTCCATCACCAACACAAGGATATCTCAAGCAAGATGGGGGATATCTATAATTAAGGAAACAAGGGTTTCCTGAAGCTTTGGGGAGTGTAGGAGGCACATGGATTCTTCAAACTTGATTAGGGATAATCTCACTATAGTATCAATATCTCATACTTTCTCCCCTTAAGGCCTTCCCATGGAGGTTTATTTATACCTCTCCAAATTAGTTTTTTTTTCAGTTGGGAAACAGTTGGGCCACAGGCAATAGGAGGTGAGTAATAGGTAAAACCCGTGAACTCCACCCGAAATTAAGGAAATTTAATTTTTTGAAGTGTTTTAACATATGTACGCAGGTTGGGTATATGTTGACCCACGTGTACACGCTTTTATCACAGGGAAAAGTAGCATATAGGGAATAAAACATTGTTTTTTAAGATTTTGGACCAAGTTTGGAAGGAAGGGTTTCCCTAGGCCATAAACAGAGCATCAGATCTACCAAGAGTGGTAAATGGTGCTATAATAGATGCCCCCTAATATATGAGGTTAGAAGGGGTACATGATGGCCGAAATGTATTAAGTGTATGGAAAGAATCATGCCGAGACTGAGGAGGAGTTCACCAAAATTCAGCCTGCCAAGCCATCGAAAGAGATCAGAAAGAAACTGTTGTCTGAGGCGGGCATACCCATGCTCAAAAATAGTAAAGTATGTCCGCATATCAAGTACAAAAGCAGATCCAATATGTATACAAGTATAAAGGAACTGAAAGTACATAATGGATCATCTGATCATAATCAAGAAAGTACATGTCTGAATATCACATATAAAGAGTTGATCAATGATGCTGAAGTATGAAGCTGATCACTGAAGTCAAGAAACTAATCCCAATGGTACCAAGTGAACATGATGGAATAAATTATACTACATCGTAACTCGGGTGCCAGCATATAAGATGTCGATGTAACGAACTGCAAATATATGGTGGATGGCGTCAACTAGCAGAAACAGGAGCAACTAACAAGAGAGCCAAGACATGCTACTCCAAACCTGAGGTCTTCACCGACCGTCGTGGTGCATTTCTTCACAATGGAAATGAATGATCTGAAGTCGACCATGTGAGAAATTGTTTGATTACCAGTCATTGATGTATACCTTTAACAAACGCGAGACTACTCATCGATAATGATAATGAGAGTCAAGGTACCCAGTACAATCTAACAAGTGCGAATAAATGAGTTGTAGTCAAACATTTGAAAGAATCTATCAATCTGGAGACAGTGATGTTTTCCCACTGTCGATAGCGAAGGAGTCTACCACTGATGACTGCAAACCCTAAGGTACTGCCAAACAGACTCTAGATCTCTTTCCCAGAGAAATGAGCTGAAGCTGATGGGAAAATATCTGCTAGAAGGAAGGCATTAAGGCATCCTTCATGAATCTAGCACGACTGTAACCCATAAGCCAATAATGGGGAAGGAATCAAACGAACAAAGATGTAGTAACCCAACTGAAGCACGTTTCCGGCTTACACAAGATGTGGTTAGCGCATGATAGAAACCCTCTGAACCAACCAATAATGAAAGCTGACACAGAGGCGAGGAATCCACCAATTAGGATCAAATGGAAACCAAGGCACTACACGAATCCCAATGTGTGATAATGAAAGCTAATGTAGAACACAAGGGAAACCACCCAGTCAAAGACCCATGATATTGATCAATGTTGGGCATTAGGTGACCTATCAATAATGAAAATAGGGCGAGGGTACATCTCTAGATCTGCCCTCAGAGCAATTTGTCGTATTCGATAGGGACAAGACCCACCAACAAGATTCAATGGATGCCTTCTCAAACCGACATGAGCAAAGGACCAATACAACTAATGTGATAACGAACATGACACTAAAAACCAGGGATGGCCGACTGAAAAATAGGTCAAGAGACACCGCAGAGAGGCCAACTCAGGCTTATTTCCCTTGAACAAAAGCATGACTCAACTGTGACTAAATGGCATCATATGATAACTCTGTATAAGTTTGTCATGCAGTAGGCATAAGAAAACTCTCCATATGATTGGAAGAGGGAACCAATCGGAGGAGAACCGAATCAAATAAAAAGGTTAAGGCTTTCCTAAGTCAAATTAAAGTCCACCCCAATGGAGGAAAGACTTTCTTTTTAGTGCTTTGTACAAGGGAAACACGACTGACTCTAGTTGCCATCAAAATATGGAAATAATGTCATGTTCCCTCTCTTTTTGGAATATATAATTTTTTTGCCTTTTTCTTTTATATGAAGCTAGAAAAAGAATAAAAGAATGCTATAGTACAATGGAAAGAATGAGTGTCAAAAAAATATATGTTCTAGTTCCTGGGAGGGGAACATTCCTATGCTCAATGCAAGGAGGTGAAACTGGTCAAGGACGCTCAAGGGGATGCTATTTCCATGGGTAAAATGGTGTGTCAAGTTGCAGAAGCTAAGTGATTGCATGGCTGATTTTGCAGAAGACATGGTAAAAAAAGTGACTTAAACACGAGTCCAACTGAAGCTGACACAAGGAAAAAAGGTGCAATTAGTCAATATGCAATGCAACAGTACAATTCAAGAAAAAGGAAGCTCTAGGGTATAAGGCCAGAAACTAGCGAAGAAGAACGAGAATGAGTCTTCAACGCATAAGTCATGGCGGGACTAAAGAGGACTCCCAAGCCTACTGAATATAGTAGCATGGGCAGCCAATGTCAGTGAGGATCTAACTAAGATGCCCATGTAAAGGTTGGCTCTACCATCGTATCACAATTTTTAAAGTCGGAAAGTGAAAATGGTTTGTGAACCAAGACATGATGGGGTCGACTCTATGGCCAATGTATTGCAGTATGGAGGCTAGTGTGCAAAATGCAGTGGAAAGTGGTATTCCCTAACCTATATGCCAGTAAGAAAACGGTACCTGCCATGACGAGTCTGTGGTCATGGTATCAGAAATAATGTCTCCAAGAAGTCTCCAAAATATCCTATAAAGACAACCCAGTCTCGACACTCCAAGCTAAAAGGTCAAAAAATCCATAAGACCAAAATCAAATTTTGAAAAAATATTTTGTATTTTCCAACTTATATAAGGACTTTTGGACTCACAGTTTTTCATTTGAGTTTTGAGCAAGGAGTTGTGGAGACAAACTCAAGCAAGCTTCCTCTGACCAATTGAACCATTCAAATCACTCCAAAGTTTCCAGGTAACCCTTATATCCTTCTTTTAATGATTTTTCATACTTTTCAGATGTTTCTTTCAAGATTTAATAGTGGGAAAATATGTCAAAGAATTCAACTCTACGTACATGCAGGTTTAATATGGGTAACCCGTGTATATGATGGCCCTACACGCGACTATGTGTAAAGGGAACCTGCGTGTGTGTGAGTTAAAATTTTAAAACAAAAACTAATGGTTTGAAACATCTTTTTGGACAGGATGACCATCACTTGGAGGGAAAGAGAGCATAGTGCTATAGATAATGAAGTAATGGAGGACCCAAATGCTTTGGATGCTTTAAGAGGTTGCGGCTTACTAAAATTCTTTAAGATGCCGAATATGAAAGCCAACACACGATTGCTTGAGCTTTTGATTCATTACTGGAGTGTAGAATATGACGCCTTCATGATCGATCAGATGCCTCTAAGGATTGAGATCGAAGATATCTACTTTATTACCGGTCTTTCCCGAAGAGGAGAGGTGGTGCACTCGACTGGCCAGACAAGGGGTAGTATTTCTGTAGAAGACTATGTCCACATATACTGTCTTGGTCATCCAGAGAAGATTGGAAGTCAGATTCCAATCAAACATGTAGAGAGCTTGTCCTTAAAGATTTTACTATTTACCATTTCCAGGGTAAATGGCTCAGCTTCTTTACATTAGGCCTCACGAGTATCGATGAGCCTAGCAGTGGAATGTCTCACCACAGTGTTTGATTGGTGCACGCCTCTACTGACCAATATGAAGAATCAACTGACCTCCATTCAAAAGGGTCAGACAAAGAATTTTGGGTATGGCACAATCTTATGTTCATTCTTCTTCGAGAAAGTACCTGGGCTTCGACCCAAGGTATTATCGACTATCAGCAACCCTAGATATCCATGAATGGGTAGACAGGCTGATCTGATGAAGCTCCCTGGGGGTGGTGATGTGCCTAGAACGACCTTTGACGACGCGTTTTTCACCTGGTTGGATCAAAAATTCATCACAGTTGATGACTACCCCTATGCCGGTATGGATTTCTGGGAGATACAGACTTAGTGTTACCACCAAATGCAGCATGGGGTGCCATAGGTAACAATTTTTTAATTAATAGAGTTCAGGCTTCTGTGATCCATATCAAGTTAGAGAAAGATTCTTTGGCGAAAATCACATGGAATATCATTTGTCGACGCATTTCGAACCAACCAGTGTGGTTCATCGTCAGGACAAGTTGAGATTTTTAATTTTTAAGATTTGTTAAGATTTTTTTTTATTTATTAATATAAATGAACTTAAAAATATTTTTTGATGAGACAAAATGCTGACAAAATATATTGATCATGTTTCAGGTGTTGGACCAGTGAGACCTAACATATTTCTAAGACACGAGCGTCGCGGAAGAGGTGTCGAAGAGGATGCAGCCGAGATGGAGAGTTCTCCATGTAGTTTAGAGGAACTTGGTGAGGCTGACTCACCAAGTGCCTATGATAGCCATAAAGAATCTACCTGAGGAGATGCAACATCGCGTGGTAGGAGTACCACGGGACTGGGTGCGGTTATTCCGGCGCGTAGCCAATGTTGTTGTCTATTTTCTAGCTGCTCATCCTGACCCAACTAGATAAATGATCATATCATTTTATTATTGGACATGATGATGGGCATAAGCCCAAATTTTGTAGGGAATTTTGTCCCAATTTTGTATATTATCTTTTGGACATAAACACTCTATCTACATACAGGCGATTTTATGATATATACAGATGACACTTTTGATTATTTTTTATATTTTTTAATTTGATGAATGATTGATATGCCAATCTAATGCTTGATTAGCAATAGAATTTGCTAATGAATTTTTTGATCATGGAATGTGAACATATGTGATATAAACAAATGATCATTGCAACAATCTCACTCTCAAAAATTGGCGATACAAATAGGGATTGTGTACCCGATAAGTGTTATTCAGCTGAGATACCACCAATTGTGAGTCCAAATAAACCACTAATGAATCAATATCAATAGATATTTCTTCAGATAGAAAATTAATAACGACAATATATTCGGCAATATTATTCAAAGCAGGACCAAGACATACTTTTCTCGAAGCCATCAACTGGCCAGATGGGTAATAAAAAACCCAACCCGCAGAAGCAAGGTTCCGAGTATGCCTACCCACACCATTGGCGAATCCTAGATATACTGAATCGTCCATCAATACCTGCCAAAGCAGATCAAAAATATCGATATCACTAAAACCGCTAGATAGTTATGTACAAACATATAATATATACAAGACAAGTAAGTGCTCGGTCGGCGCCTAGGAAAAATACTTCTTAAGGTAGAGCCCATTTCTGGGCTCCGCCAACTTATTTCCTTCAAATTAAATTAATTCATAAGCTCCCTTTTTCAAAATATTATTGACTATAAAGGGACCATACCACATGGATTTAAACTTGCCTGCCCCCAGGGCGTCTTTGTCTTGATCATAGACCAGGACAAGGTCACCTTCAGAAAAATTCCGAGGATGGACAACTTTATCATACTAAGTTTTTATCCTTTTCTTATGGGCTTTGTTTATTATGGCAGCATCTCAACGCTGCTCATCAAGATGCTCCAAATGAATGAGGTGTTCCTCGAGACTAGAAGTCTCTGGAAGAAGTTCTACAGCTAGCTTAAGAGAAGGAATTTCACATTTGATAGGAAAGATAGATTCCAACCCATAAACTAGTTGAAAAGGAGTAAAACCAGTGGCAGTATTAACTGACGTTCGGTATGCCCAAAGTTTCATAGACAACATGATGTGCCAATTGGATCGAGCTTTGTCAATCATCCTTTGCAGGATGATTTTAAGGTATTTATTCACAACTTCAACCTTACCATTGGCCTGAGGATAATATGGAGATGAATTCTCCTACCGGAAGCCCAACTTGAGAGCCAACCCATACATCAATCGATTTTGGAAGTGACTGCCATGGTCAGTGACAATCTCTCTAGGGATACCAAATCATGAAATAACCTAATTGAAAAGAAACAAGGTTGTTGTTTCACTGTCATTTTTGAAAGTAGGCATGGCCTCAGCCCACTTAGTAAAGTAGTCTACGGCTACAATGATGTACTTGTGATTTCCTGCCGAAGGCGAATTACAAGTAGTAAAATCAATGCCCCACTTTGTAAAAGGACCGACATTGATAACAGGGAAAAGCGGAGCTAGATGTGCGCGCATTTTCCGAGTATAGACTTGACAAGGATGGCATCTTTTGACCGCTTCAATATAGTCTTTGAAAATCGAAGGCCAAAAGTAGCCTGCTCGCAAAATTTTTTGGGTTGTTGCAAGCCTTGATAGATGACCGCCACAAGCTCCACTGTGGCAATCATTAAGAACTGACTCAGCTTCCTCCAAAGTTAAACAACACCTAAGGATTGAATCAATCCCGCGACAATATAATGTGTCACCTATAATAACATAATTCTTATGGAGGTGACGCAACTTTCTACGCTCGTCTTTGGAGAAAGCAGGTGCAAGCTTATAAGTCTGGAGATATATAATGATATCTCCATACCAAGGATCTTGTGAAGAAATGAGGAATAAATGTTCATCGGGAAAATTTTCCTCGTAAATAACTGCTTCTTCACAAGGCAGCTCTGATATCAACTCTGCAAATACTAAATATTTCTTAGATTTAGCCGACATGAATTCCAGATTGAATTCTTGCAAAATAACAATCCATCTATTGTATTTTCCCCCAATCACTCGCCTACTGAGAACAAACTGAAATGGATTGACGACTGCTAAGACAAATGTTTTTCGAAGCAGAATGTAATGCCGAAGCCATTAGACAGCATGGATAGTTGCCAAAGCCAATTTCTCGACAAGAGAATAGCATAGTTTAGGACCTACCAAGCCTCGACTTAAGTAGTAGATTACATGCTCACAGAAAGCATCATCTTCCTGAACCAGAACCATACCAATAGTTGATTCTGTTGCAGCGAGATACAAAAGGAAGTCTCTGCTATAATCGGGTGGACTCAACAATGGAGCAAAGGTTAATGCTTTTTTCAAAGCATCAAAAGGTCGTTGCACAAAATCATCCCATAAAAATGGGACTCCTTTCTTAAGCAAATGCATAAATCCTTTTGTAATCTTGGCATAATTTGCTATGAATCTCCTCAAGAAATTTGCCTTTCCTTGGAGACTTTGAAGTTGACAAATGGAAGACGGGGGAGGCAACTGAAGTATTGCCTCAACCTTGAAGGGATCAACTTGAATCCCCTCTGTCGATACGATGAATCCTAACAACCGACCGGATGTGACGGTGAAAACACACTTATTTGGATTCAACCAGATTTTATAAAAATGACACCGTTCAAAGATCAACCGAAGGTGTTTAGGATGATCAATTCTCTTTCGAGAACGAGCAGCTAAATCATCCAGATATGCTTCGATAACATGTTTGATGTCGTGAAAAGCATAAGACATGGCCCGCTGGAATGTGGCTCCAGCATTTTTAAGGCCAAAAGGCATATTTTTGTATGCAAACGTACCCCAAGGACAAATAAAGGTTGTCTTGTGTTGATCTTCTGGACAGATAGTAATTTGATTGTAACCAGAGAATCCATCCATGAATGAAAAAAATTTCATTACCCGCTGAAACGGAATGGATACTAAATCAAGAATAAGGTATTACAGACTCATGTGCAGGAAAATTCCTATATTACTTAGTGCAACAGATCGAAAAGATTGCAAATAATATAGACAATTAATAATAGAAAACATAATAGACACACACATCAACACAACCAAAATAATAAAGGAGTTCACCAGACTTCTTGGCTACGTCTCCTGGTCCAGCTTTCAGTGTCGACCTCTATATTAAGTCTTTAAGAACATATTATTACAAGAGTGAGATAAAAAACAGAGTCTCAACCAACAGTGACATCAAAGATGGATCTGCTCGAAAACCTCAAGTCTAAAAGAGTGCACAAACTCTCCCTCTATCCTGTTCCTCTATTCAATCTGCCTCAATCTGATTGACTAACTGTCTTTCTATGGTTGTCCTCAACTGAATTCTCCTCCTCTGACTTTATTTGTTCTATCATTGGATGGCTTTTTAAGCCTAATAGTGTTGTCTGTTCATTTCCCTTTTCGGGCTCTCTAGCTTCCGTCCGTTCCCCTTTTACTCCGATCTCTCTGGCTCCCGTCGAGCGTTCATGCACTCATTGTTGAAACGCTCGAGGGCACAAGGCTACTAACAGGATGAAATACTGGCGGGCATGGGTGGAACTGGCCGTTTGGCCTTCCCTCGGCAAAATCCTTAAAACAATGCATTTTTGGTCTCCAAAGGAAAATACACAGAAAACATAGAAAATCCAACAAAAACACTTTCTATCGGACTTCAAATAATATCCAATTGCATCCATAATCCCTATCAGGTCTGGCCTTTATCGCATGTCGCAAGGTGTGGCTCTTTCATATGGCTACGATCCCCCTCCTCCGCCAATCGCCGATCTTCGATATCGGCATATTGCATATCGCGGGGTCGCGGGTCTTCTGCATTGTTGCACCAATCCACTCCACCGATCGTCGATCGCCGATGTCGGCGTATCGCATGTCAGCCCATCACGATGTTTTGGGTCCTTTCCCCTTCTGGTTATCTGCGATGCGATATTGCGATGCGATAATCGCAATCACATATCGCAAGAGTCCCTAGCTTGCGGTAAGTCCTCCCTTCGGCGATATTGCGATGCGATTCAATCTCGCTCCGCCATTGATCTGCGCACTTGATCAACGGTTTATATGTCATCGCTGATCGCAATCACTTTGAGGTTGAGGTTTGATGTGTCGCTGGCTTCTCCGATGCGATTTGATCTCATCCGTTGATCCCGTGGATCCAACGGCTCTGGTGCATTCCTGCTGTGCTTCCGCTTTCCTTTGGATTTTCGAGTTTTCCCCCATTCTTTCATTTGCGCTATTAATTAATGAAGACATTAGACTTAGAGGTTTTGTATACAAGATCCATTTTGGATCACACCTTCCCACTAAAAATATTTTGGACCACCAAAATTTGGTTTTAGCATTCGAGCAAGTGAGGATATTGCTCCTTCACTTGTCTAACTTCTATCCATTGTGCTTTGCTTGGATTTGACCCTTTGAGTCCCACTCTCAGGTACTCAACATCCCCTTGACGCGTAGTTCTTACCTTCCTATCCAGAACTGTGTCCTCTTGTAACTCATTGAGATACTCAGGCAACAAATCCCCAATAGAAGGCAACTGACTTTGCTCTTCAGGATCTTGAATCAATGAAGATTCATACAATCTCAAGTTTTCTACATTAACAATTGAATAGATCTACATATAAGCTACCAAATCAAGGCAAAAAGCATTTTCACCAATTTTATCAAGTATCTTGAAAGGTCCATACCTTATTGGTTTTAGCTTCTTACCTTCACCCTAGATTCTGTCTTTGCTGATGTACAGCCAGACTTGATCACCAACTTGAAAACTATGCTCAACTCGATGCTTTTCATGTCTTGCCTTGTACTTGGCTTGACTTGTTTCCAGCTGTTCTTGTACTACCTGGTGAATTTCCTAGATTTTTTCAATGAACTTAGTTGCTTTGTCCACATCACTGTGTCCATCAACTGCTATGTCTTTACCAAAGACAAAATCGAAGGGAGATTTTGGTATAAAACCAAAACAAGTCTCAAAAGGAAATCTCTGAGTAGAAGAGTGCTTGGCATGGTTGTAAGCATGCTGCATATAACACAAATGCTCATCCCAAAGCTTGGGATGCTTGCTGCAATAGCCTCTGAGCAACTGGATCACTGTCCTATTGACCACTTCTGTCTGACCATCTATTTGTGGATGAAATGTTGTGCTCTTCTTCAACCTTGTGTCCATCAACTACCGTAAACTTGACCAAAACTTTCCAACAAATTGAGAATCTTGATCAGATACAATAGAAGTGGGTAACCTAAAATGAACCCATACATTTTGAAAGAACAACTTTCCTGTTTGTTCAGCTGTAACCTGCTTGTTACATGGTATCAAAATACACATTTTACTGAACCTATCCACAAAAACATATAAATAATCATGACCTTTCCTAGATTTTGGCAATCCCCCAACAAAATCCATGGAAACACTTTCCCAAGGAAGAGAAGGAATTGGAAGTGGAGTGTACAAGCCTAATTTCTGATTATTGGGCTTGCTTGTAGCACACATAGTACACCCTTTGATATATCTAGAAATTGTCTCATGCATTCTTGGCCAATAATAGAACCTTTGCAATTGTGCAACGGTTTTACTTACACCAAAATGACTTGATATGAGAGAAGTATGTGCTTCTCGGATTATGTTAACTCTTTCAGTTTTTACACCAAAATGACTTGATATGAGAGAAGTATGTGCTTCTCGGATTATGTTAACTCTTTCAGTTTGTGGAATGCATAACTTTCCCAAATGATATAAGAGTTGGTCCTTTACATAATAATCCAATTCTTCTACTTCCTTGCCATGACTTAAAGTTGCATATACATCTTTAAAATCTACATGTTGAGCATATTGTTCAATGTAGCTTTCATGCATTACTGAGTTATGCTTAAGTATAGTAGATGCATTTATGATTGGTCTTGATAACATGTCTGCAACCTTATTGTGTATGCCCTTCTTATATCTAATGAAAATATGAAATTGTTGTAGAAAACCCATCCACCTATAATGTCTTGATTGCTGCAATTTAGTTTGTGAGTGCAAATATTGAAGTGGTTGATGATCTATATGTATGACTGTTTCTTTACCCATTAGGTAATGTTTCCACTTTTTCACACTTTGTACTAATGCATACAATTCTTTATCATATGTGGGATAATTAACTACTGCATAAGTAAATGTTTCAGAATGATAGCATATGGGCTTTCCATGTTGCATCAACACTGCTCCCATGGCATAGTCACTGGCATCTGTCTCAATCTCAAATGGATGTTTAAGATTTGGTAGTGCTAATACTGGTGTTGTAATGATTTTCTATTTTAAGGTGTCGAAGGCTTTCTGTTGTTTGTCTCCCCACTTAAACACATGTTTCAATCCTGTTAAAGCATGTAATGGAGTTGCAATCAAAGAAAAGTTAGCAATAAACTTTCTCCAGTATTGTGCTGCCCCTAGGAAACTCCTAACCTCTGTAGCAGATTTAGGTTTAGGCCAGTTCACAATGACTTCAACCTTAGAGGGATCTATCTTCAATTCACCACCCCTTACAATATAACCCAAATAATTTAAAGATGTTCTGCCAAATTCACATTTTGACAGTTTTACATAGAGATTTTCTCTTTTTAAAACATCTAAAGTCTTCTTCACATGCTTTACATGGTCTTCCCATTTATTACTAAAAACAAGAATGTCATCTAAATACACAATTACAAATCGTCAATAAATGGTCTGAGTACATCATTCATGACTCTCATAAATGTAGCAGGAGCATTAGTTAAGCCAAAAGGCATAACCAACCATTTGTACAGTCCTTGCTTTGTCTTGAAAGCAGACTTCCATGCATCCTGTTCTACAACTCTAACCAGATGATAACCACTTTGCAAGTCTAACTTAGAAAAGTAAACCGCTTCTCTCAATTGATCTAATAAATCATCAATATGAGGAAGAGGATAACGATTCTTGATCGTTATTTTATTTAGCGCTTTATAATCAATGCACATTCTCCACAAACCATCTTTCTTTCTCACTAGCATGATTGGAGATCCACATGGTGATGTGCTTGGTCGTATAAACCCTTTATCGAGCAATTCCTATACCTGCTTCTTTATCTCTACATTCTCTAAAGCTGACAACCTGTACATTCCAATGTTAGGTAATGGAGCATCTTGCTGCAAATAAATATCATGTACTATTTCTCACTTGGGTGGAAGACCTTTTGGTTCTTGAAATAGAACATCATACTCTGAAACAACTTTAACTAAATCAGCTTTCTATTTAGAATCACAGCCTTCAAATGCATTGGATTTTTCAGGATCCTTTGCCTTTACAACCATTAGTAAAAATTGCTTACTTGAATTCACAATTCTTTTCATCTACCCTGAGTTTATGAGAGAATAGTTATCTTTGAGTTTATGAGCTCTTACAATGTATTCTATTCCATTTTTAGTGAGTTGATACTTATTCTCAGCTCTATAGAAAATAGCTTTCCTATCATACAAGTATGGACTTCCCAAAACAATACCACATATATCCAATGGAACTATATCTAACTCAACCTCATCTACAAATGTTGATCCAATAGCAAACTTAATTTTATATTGTCTCATTACTTGTAGCTTTGTTTTATCACACACCCAACCTAATGGATATGGATTCTCATGAGGTTTTGTTTGTAATCCCAACTTCTTTACAATTGTTTCAAAAATCAAATTTACTTGTGATCCACTATCAAATAAAGTATCAATCTTATTGTGCTTGGAAATTACTCTAATACGAAAAATCTCATTTCTTTCCCTCTCATTATTTTCATTATCAACAGATTGTGCATAATTACTTGTGGATGATTCAGAATCTTTGCCTTTAATACATGTGGTTGTAACTGTTGTTTCATCGCCTGAATCTGATCCCAAGTTCTGCTGAATAGCAGCAACATTCTTTTTCTCCTTACCACCAAAGTTCTTAGGTTTTCGTTCTGGATGCAAAGACCAACAGTGTGCCTCATTGTGTTCTTCTTTCTTGCAATGAGTGCATGAAGGTTTACCCTTCTTTACAGTGTTTGCTTTCCTCTCCTTCCATTTCAGTTTCTTCTTTTGCTTGCTCTTGCTTACATAATATTTAGATGATCCCCTAACCTCTGGGGTTTACATTCTTACCTCTAGCTTCTAGGTGTGTGGCTTGAACTGATATATAATCTAAGCTAGTGGGATTAAAGATGAGAATAGTATGCTTTAAATAGCTATGAAGACTACCTATATACTTCAATAAAGTCTTAGGTGAATCTAATGATATACCTAGAGTTAAAGCTCTCTTTCTGAATTCCTGAGTATAAATTTGTACACTTTGACCCTTCAACTGGCAAAGAGTTTTCCAACTCATCATTGCCTGCTGCATGTAAGCTAAAGGATAGAATTTCTTTTTGATAGCATACATAGATTCATTCCAGGTAGAAATGATTTTACCATGTTTTTGCAGATCAGCTTGTGTCTTGCCTTCCCACCATATTAGTGCAGTTCCTCCAAGTCAGAGGCTAGCCAACTGAATCTTCTTCCTTTTTGAATCAACGTTAAGTACCCTGCAATATACATCAATTTGTCTTATCCAATTATCTAGTTTTTCTGCATTGAGTTCTCCATCATAAATTGGAAAATCAAACTTCACATCTAATTTGATTAAGGAAGTTTTCTTCTTCTTCTTAGAAGAGCTAGTGTTATGCGAAGAAGATGATGAGGATGATGAAGGTGATGATGGAGGAGATGGTGGAGGAGGCATTTCCCCTTTCCTTTTGCCTTCTAGAGGGGCAACTAGAAAAGGTTCCTTTGCTCCTTTGTCTGGTTTGGGTGTTGAAGTGCTTTCACCTCGACCCTTCTTAAACTCCAGATACATCTCTTCCACCATAGCTCAGATTGTCATAAAACTTTCTATAAACTAAGATTCTGATCCCAATGGAGCTTCTTCTGCCATTCTCCTCTGAGAATAGACTCTTCCAATCTCTGGATTAGCCTCAACAAGTTCTCCTTCTCCTAGTCTGAGCTTTAATCTAGTTAGCATTCAAAATCCAGCACAAGCTTGTCTAACCTTAATAAAACCAAAACCAAATGATTTGATACCACTTGATCCGAAATGGATACTAAATCAAGAAGAAAAGGTATTACAGACTCATGTGCAAGAAAATGCCTATATTACTTAGTGCAATGGATCAAAAATATTGCGAATAATATAGATAATTAACAGTTAGAAAACATAACAGACACACACATCAACACAACCAAAATAATAAAGGAGTTCACCGGACTTCTTGGCTATGTCTCCTGGTCCAACTTTCAGTGTTGACCTCTATATTAAGTCTTTAAGAACAGATTATTACAAGAGTGAGCTCAAAAATAGTCTCAACCAATAGTGACATCAAAGAGGGATTTGCTCGAAAACCTCGAGTCTAAAAGAGTGCACAAACTCTCCCTTTGTCCTGTTCCTCTATTCAATCTGACTGACTAACTGTCTTTCTGTGACTGTCTTCAACTAACTTCTCCTCCTCTGATTGTCTCTGTTCAGTCATTGGATGGCTTTGTAAGCCTAACAACGCTATCTGTTCATTTCCTTTTGCGGGCTCTCTGGCTTTCGTTCGTTCCCCTTCTACTCTAGGTTCTCTGGCTCCCGTCGAGTGTTCATGCACTCATTGTTGAAACACTCAGGGGCATAAGGTTGCTAACAGGATGAAATACTAGCGAGCACGGGTGGAACTGGCCGTTTGGCCTTCCCCCGACAAAATCCTTAAAATAATTCATTTTTGGTCTCTAAAGGAAAATACACAGAAAACATAGAAAATCTGACAAAAACACTTTCTATCGGACTTCAAATAATATCCAATCGCGTCCATAATCCCTATCGGGTCCGACCTTTATCGCATGTCACAAGGCATGACTCTTTCATATGGCTACGATCCCCCTCCTCCGCCAATTGTCGATCGCCGATATCGACGTATCGCATATCGTGGGGTCACGGGTCTTTTGCATTGTTGCACCAATCCACGCTATCGATCGCTGATTGCCGATGTCGGCGTATCACTTGTCGGCCCATCGTGATGTTCTGGGTCCTTTCCTCTTCTGGTTATCTACGATGCGATAATCACAATCGCATATCACAAGAGTCCTTGGCCTGCGGTAAGTCCTCCCTTCAACAATATTTTGATGCGATTCAATCTCGATCCACCGTTGATTTGTGCGCTTGATCAACGGTTTATATGTCATCGCTCATTGCAATCGCTTTGAGGCCGAGGTTTGATGTGCCGCTAGCTTCTCCGATGCAATTTGATCTCATCCGTTGATCTCGTGGATCCAACGGCTCTGGTGCATTCCTGCTTTGCTTTCGCTTTCCTTTAGATTTTCGGGTTTTTCTGCCATTCTTTCATTTATGCTATTAATTAATGAAGACATTAGACATAGAGGTTTTGTATACAAGATCCATTTTGGATAACCCGCACATTCATCAATAATTTGATCAATAAAGGGCGTGGTGTAATTGTCTTTCGGACAAGCCTTATTTAGATCCCTAAAGTCGATACATACTTGGATCGTTCCTTGCTTTTTATCTATGGGGACTAGATTAGAGATCCACTCAGTTAGAGGAATGGGGTATATGAAACCCACCTTAAGTAACTTTTCAACTTCAGCTTTAATAGCTGCTACTTTTCTAGGATTGACCGGTCGAAGTTTTTGACGAATAGGTTTACTGTTTTCGTATGTCCATGCTGGACTATAGATGGATCTATTCCAGGCATTTCCTCATAATACCAAGTGAACACACCACGAAACTCTTTGAAGAGATCAGTGTAAATTTGAATTTCCTCAGGGAACAGTCAGCTCCGATGAAGACATTCTCGATTACGTTAGGATTTTGAGAGATGTTCACAGGTACAGTTTGGGAGATAACTGACATTTTACCTTCGGCAGAAAACTGTACTGGAGACAAATGGTTTAAAACTGTATGAACATCACTAGTTGACGGACTGGACAAACTTGACTCAATTTTGTGCAAATTAGGGAGGAAATATGAACGATGATGTAAATCATCCCATGGTCTATCAACACCCATCATTGCCTCCAGAATTGCTTCCTTAAATGGTAATATTGTATCTAGGCAATCATGAGCTGAAGTTGAATTGAGGGTCCAGGCCGAAGCCACATCTCCATCTAACTCCTCTAGTGAGAAAGGAGTAGGATGGGTGTCTGTAGAGTTAACGATAGATTGATAAGCGATTTCTGCCACAGACATGGGGAATGCCATTCTGCATACCTGTCCTCCATCTAATGTAGAAGTAGATAAAGGTAAGGGCCAAGGGTCTGAAAAATAATGAGTTAGAAAGAACTCTCTTTGAGAAGGTCCCCTGGAGGATGAAATAACATTGATTCTAGCTGAAGGAGCAGGGAGATCAAAAATACCCATTAAAGAAGAGTACATCCCAACTCCTAAATTCTCAATAGGTTGCCTAGGATTGTCCACTAAAGGAACAGTAGAATCAGAAGATGCGTGAGAGTCACCTGGGGAATAATCCATCTGATCAACTCTTACAATCCTTCCCTCGTGAGGAAAACATAGGATGTGAAATAATGATGAAACTATGGCATCCATCTCGTAAATCCAATTCCTACCTAAGAGGAGGTTGTAATCCAGGTTCACATCTACGATTTCTACCTCAATATTTACCACCTTTCCCCCAACACATATGGGAAAGGTTGGAATAATCTCATGTGGCCTATGAGAATGTCCATCAAATGCTGTCAATAGAGTTGGTGAAGGAACAACTTGAGGTGATCCAATGGCCTTCCAACATGACATGGACATCACACACGTGGAAGCTCCCTCATCTATAACGGTTCGAAAGATGTTGGTCTTTCGATATGTAGACTTTATCTAGAAAGCCATATGATGGGGAAGTCTCTTTTTGACATTTGACATATCAAAAGTGAGCACAAGAGAATTTTTTGGATCTACTGCTCCGATTGCTGAGAGCAAAGCACTTCTCTGAGCAGGGCATGACTGGAGTACCTCTAATGCTGACATAGCACAAGGAATTTGAGCCAGATCTTCTACAATCGAGTAGTTTTAGGCTGCCCTATCATTAGGGTTAATGGTCAAGCATTTCACGGAGCCTTTTAGCATCTGAGGTATAGACTCAACAGAGGGCCTCTCAATATGGAGCGGCTCTATGGCATCAGAAGCAGACTTAGCCCTAGATGATTCAATTTCAGCGTAATCACGTGATTGCGTAGCGATGTCGATATGTGAGCTCATCATATAAAACTTTGACGAATTGTCCCCTTCTTGGTTTCCCCCTGCGGGGTACCAGCATTAGAATTTGTACCAGCAAGTAATTGCTGCCCTTGGGGAAAAGGGTTAGTGAGAACAGCCTGGGAGCTAGAAGACCCCTGTTGTGCTAATAAGCATTGAGCATCTTGGATATTAGGGTAGATATGAGTCAAATGATCCCCATTGCATAACTTACATGGGAAGTTTACCTTTTTCTTGGACTTTTTCCTACCCTCTCCAGCATCGTTGCCAGGTTTGTTCACATTTCCCTTCCCTTCCTAGTTCTTCTTCTTACCTCGTCCTTTCCTCTTCCCATCGGATTTTTGATTTCCTTTAGGGTTATAAGTTTGGACAACATTTATAGACGTAGGTTGGGAAGGTGTAGATACAGATGGTGATGCCTGCATAGAGGAAGCAGTTTGTAGAGACAACCGTTGCAATTGATTCAGCAAGTTCGCCGTGTTCACATCTATTGATCTGACTAGCCCGTCGACATGGGGACCTGGTTTTGGTTTGGCTATATCCACCTTAGATCTAGGAGTGTCAGGTAAATTTTTTTGAAGAACACCAGACTAAGAATAGATCAGTTCTAAGTGTTGGGCCCTGAAAATATCCTGCTCTTCAGTGAAAACACCAGAGAGGGACACGTCCTTAGAGATCTCAGGTTGTAATGATTTAAGAAACCATTCAAGAAGGTATTCTTGTGGGATATCGGCTTTGATGAGTGTTGGTACTATTTTATTTCCATTCTTTTCTTCTAAAAATCCATCATTCATCTATCATTTTCTCCCATAAACCCCTCATAGTCCATTGAAATTGATTAATGAAGCATTATAATTGTTGTTTTACATTAAATTTAATTTGTGGATTTTTACATTAAAATTTGGAAATTTTCAACAAAATTACGGGATGTCATCACTTCTTGTAATTGGTTTATGTTGTGACATGTGGCATGGCAGGAAAATCAAAACAGAGGATAGGGATGTGATCACGGATGTACATACATGGTGAAAGATCTATTCAGCATCGCATCTAGAGCTCCTGGATACATGGTCAACGCTGGTCAAACCCAACCTTTTTGGTCATAAAAGAAGCAAAAAGCCAAAGTTACCTAAACTGATTTCGTTTTGTTTTAGAAATCAGTTAAGATTAGAAAAAAACAAAAATTGCCTTTTTGACTATAAAAGCAGAAACATCTGCGTGATAATGTATGTACATTCGATTGTAAACCTTAACGAATGTTAGTGAACAAAGGATAATAGATTTGAGCAGGCTTGAGACTGCGTATTGTATTGTTACCAGAACTCTATTCTTGCATGTAATTGATTTCCAGACTTTAATCACAAGCAACGTTTCATCATTCCAGTGTTTTATGTGTTAACGGTTTCATCATCTGAAGTTTTCTAAGTGTACTATTAACGCGTGGACGGGCCCTACGTGGGGACTGGTATACTTTCATTTCATTTTCATAGCATTTAGACTTCAGATCTGAATAGTGTTTGATGCCATTTCTTTGCTTGTGAATTAATTAATTCGATTAGAAGTTCTTGTGAGTGTTATTGTATGATTCATGGTGATAGCTTGAAACTTCAATTGCTAAATTATTGAACAAGATCTTGTAAAAGATTTAATTGAGCACTGAATTTCGAAGTATCTCTGTGGACTCCGTTTTCATGCATTTGAGTTTTAGTATGCTTAAAAGAGTCTTTAGTTTTCATGAATTTGATTGTTAGGATGCTTAGTGTGTTACCGAGAAAGAGTTTTTGTGAATGATATCCTTGTAAGAGGATTGAAAACTCAGACTAGTAACACGCTGTGTTTTTAGAACAGTTAATTAAATTAGATGATCTGAGTGTTTAAAGTGTGAAAGGAAACATATTCCAATCTCTTGTAAAAGAGTGTTGTAGCCTGTCATAGTAGACACTTATCTAGGTAGATGAGATCCTTTTAGGTCTATAGATTGTAGACACGTGCCTCTAAGTTTACCTACCTTGGTTGACATTAAATTTAGTCTAATCTAGACCCCTGGATTGGTCACTACATTTTGGCGTCGTTGCCGGGGAGGCGCAACTAGAGGATTTCTAAAAAATAAAAATTAAAAATTAAAAATAAACAAAAACATAGATTTAATTTTGATTCATCATTTTAGAAGTCATGTTTACTTATGTCTATATCTAGAGATGATAAAGGTAGATTCATAAAAACCCCCCATCCAAAAACTAATTCACCACTAGGAGCAGACCCTTTAGGAAAATTTGAACACACAACACCAGCTGGGAAAGTCACCATACAAAAATTAGAGGATAAACTGAAATCAGGGCAAAGACTCACACTCATTGAGAGACAAATTCTATTGGCACATTAATCACAGAAGAACATCTCCCTAAATCCTCTATAAAAAGAGAAAGTAGCACAATAACTCAACAATCTCTCCTTGAACCTATTGACTTTGAAAAATCTCAAGAAGGAGAAAAATCACTAGAACAACTTCTCTTTGAAACAAGTGACACTGAACAAGAAATTAAATCAACAGAGGAACCTATCAAAATGGCTGAGGAAGGAGATGGATCAGCAAGAGGACCACAAAATCAAGGTCGAAGAGAGAAGGAAGATTCAACCTTTAAATTTCCTATTCAAGAACCAGGAGAAGATGAGGAAATAAAAATGAAAAACATACCTCCATCTAGGCTACCAAAATTTTATGGCATGGCTTCAGACGATCCAGATTCATTCTTGTTTGAATTTGACATAGTATGTCGAAAATATGGTTACACAAATGATGCCCATAGGCTTAGACTCTTCCCAGCAACATTAAAAGCATCAGTATTAAGATGGTTCATGGGACTTGGTGAACATGCAATAACTGATTGGGATGGCATGAGAAGAATATTCCTAAAGAAATACCAACCTTATTACAGATCGAAAGATTCTAAAGATGATATATTTAGGATGAATCAACAAGAGGATGAAAATTTAGAGGAGTATTTGGAATGATTTGTTTACAATCTGCAAAAATCAAAACATAGGACCATGTCTCTTGATCTGATTCGAACAATATTTTTGAAGGGAATTCGAGAGGAATACTTAGATGATCTTAATTTGATGGGAAAAGGTGATATTTCCACTTTATCTTTGAAAGAAATTGTTGATTTATGTGAAAAGTATTCAAGGAGCAAAGCTAGATATGGAAAAAGAGCTCTATCATATAAAGCCACAAAATCTACTTCAGCAAGTGTCACAAGCATTGAAATAGGAAACCTGCTAGAAGAATTCAAAACAGATCTATTAAGTACTTTAGGAACTCAAATTGACACTCTGAAAGCCAAGAAAAAACAAGAAGAGGAAGATCAGATAATGGCTATCTTTTGTCCAAAATGCCGAAAGAAACATGCCTTGAAAGACTGCCCATTAGAAAACATTCAAGTTTGCGCCTTTTTTACTGAAAATCATGATATATTTCATCGCTCTAAATTCAAGATTTTTCAGAATTGTAATGTGGAAGCAGCTAACACAGACATGGAGAATGTGTATTTCATGGGCGCTAAGAGACCATGGCAACCAAGACCTCCACCTCCAGGTATGTTTCCAAACCAAAATTTGCAATTTCCTGCACAAGATCAGATGTATGCTCAGAATTCTTGGAATGTGCCCATGCCATGGCAACACCAAAATTACCCACAGCAACAATGGAGACCATTTCAGCAGTACTCTCAATAATATCAACCATATCCTCAACCATACCAACCATATTCTCAGCCATATCAATAGTATCATCAGCCATATCCGTAATATCCTCAAACATATCAGCAATATCCTCAGCAACAAGTTGTTTATCAACCCCAAAACACTCAACAAGCATTGCCTGCTCCTCCACCAATAACTCCACCTCACTTACAACTCCCATCTAACCAACAACCTCCTAGACCCACTCAGATTCCTGCTCAGCCTGTACCAAATCCAAATAACAGAGCAGAGAGACTAGCTTACGATGTACATGAGGGACCATCATATCCCACATTACCTTTACAAAATATCAATTTGAGGTCTGGTAAGGTACTTCAAAAAGAACCTCCAATAGCTGAAAAACAAGAAGAAAACGAAGAAAATGAAAATGAAACTCCAACTCAAAGGAAACAAAATGATGACATCAAAAATAAACAAATGCAACCGTTGCATCCACCACCTTTTCCAGAACGATTGGTCCAAGCAAAACTTCCCATGTCTATACCACAGTTTGATGTTTTAGATGAGCTAAAGAATGTCTATATAAAAATTCCACTATTGCAAGCCATAAAAGACATTCCCATATATACTAAAGCAATCAAAGAACTGTGCCTCAAGAAGCCTACTAGGAAAAGAATTGATCCACAAACTATTCATGTTATTGGACATTTAGCTGGCCTTATGACAAACACCATTTCAATGGAAAAGTATGTTGATCCTGGTATTCCCAGAGTCACTACAATCATTAACAACATACATATTCCAAACACCTTAATTGACCTTGGGGCTGCAATAAATGTGATGACTCTTGAAACAATGAAGACATTGCAGCTCACAAACTTGCAGCACACAACAATTGTTCTAGAACTCGCTGATAGGTCTAAAGTGATTCCTGAAGGGATTTTGGAGGACATAATTGTTTCATTAGACTCTTGGGAGTATCTAGTGGACTTTTTAGTTCTTCATCCAAAATCTAATTTAGGAGGACACCCCATCATCCTTGGTATACAATGGTAGCAACTGTTGATGCATTCATAGGATGTAGATAGGGTAATATGATTATCTCACGAGGAACTGAAAGGAAACAACTCACTCTTTACCCATCAGCACAATCACCAGCAGTAGCACACAATTTATGGCTTGATGATAAATACAATGATAAGGAAGAAGTCCAATCTGTTTTCAGCATCAATCAAATCTATGATTTTCAAGAACACAATAATGATGATTTGGTAGAATTGTTCCTTTCTCAACCTGATATTTCTGAATAATTAAGAAATGACCAATACCATGCTACAAATGAACTTTTGGCACAGAATTTTCAGGAAACATGTACCATTCATTCTTTGCAAACAACATTTCAGAACATTTTTCCCATTCAATCTGTTGACACCTAATCCTCAACGGATGGGTGAACTGGAACGTGAACAGTCATCAAGAAGATGAACTGTTCCATCTCCTTCTTGTATATAAACAATAGTTCTCTTAATGAAATATCATCTCAGTTGTCTTCTGTTCATTGTGGAGTTACCCTGGCCTGACATGGTATCAGAGCGCAGGTCCCAGGTTCTTAAAATAGCCGTAACTCCTTCATTTCTGCTATTGTCCTCTGTCGTTCTGCCACTGCCTCTGCCTGAACGTTACAGAGGCGCCAGTGAATCGTTTGCCTGGCTATAACACCTCTGTCTGCCTGAAACGTTAGTCTCTGCGCATTGATTGTCTGCCTGAAACGCATTGATTGTCTGCGCATATGCCTAAACATTTGCCATAACGCTCTCCTCCCTCTCCGTCTGCCCTCCGCCGTCTGCCGCCTCCAGTTACACGACATCTGTATCTGACATATCAGATTTGGCGGAGCGAAAAGCGAGTGTGAGTCCCGATGAGGCACTACAACTGCTATGGGCTTCGCTGGTTTCCACCACGCCTTTGAACGACGTTTTCCTACCATTTTACACCGGAGGCCCGCATAAGATATTGCTGTGGCTCTATACTTGAAGCGGAAAGGATCCCGAGGGTCTTTTTCATGCATTCATTGAACACGAAGCTGTTTGAATAGTTTTTTGAATGCGTTGTTTTTAAGCCTGACATGGTATGCCCTGTTTTAAGGTTGACATGGTAAAAAAACTGCATTCATGGTATAGAAAGTAGTGAGTTCGAATAACCGCGCGACAGGAGGATATGGTATGGTAACTGAATGGCATCCTGTTTTCAAGAAAGACTTTAAAATTGGCGCAAATGCCATTTGTTATTTGAAAACAAAAAGGTGTAGCATCAAAATACTTCAGTAGTAAAGCAGTTCATAGAAATGAAATTTCCTCGTTTCGTTCTCTATTTCAAAGTTTTTTCAGTAGTGCTCTTCATCTATTTCAAGTGAAATTTTTTAGAGCCTTTGATGTATGAAGGAAAATGGAACACCATTGAATCTGTTCTCAAGTAAAAGACTGTTTTGAGGTTGAACACGAAGCTGTTTGAATAGTTTTTGAATGCGCTGTTTTAAGGTTGAACACGAAGCTGTTTGAATAGTGATGCATTGTTACATACAGAGGTTACATACAGAGGATGGAGTCAAATATGGTTGTTGTGGGAAGATTGTAACATCTGGCGCCGTATGTGGGAAGTCTTTGAGAGTGAACATTGCTGCGTATGGTAACAAAACTGTGTTTAGTAGTTCAAATAGTATTGCGCAGTTTATATATATCATCCAAAGCATTTATATAAGCAGTTTTCAAAGCATTCAAAGTTATATCAGTCAGAGTGTTTATATATCAAAGCATTTGTAGTATTGCATGATATATTTTAATATATTGAAGTGATATATTAATAAAATGAAGTGATATATATTGAAGAGATCCATTGCGCATTTTTTTAAAACATAGTAATATTGCAGTGATATAAGAAATGTTGATGCTTCTATCAAACATTAGAAGAAAATAAAGTACATAAGGCTGTGGCATAAGGATTTTTTCAGCAGAAGTTTTTTTTTTTATCAACATAAGTTTTTTTAGCAGAGATATTCTTTTATAGAATGCATTCAATCATTTCTATGGTAGGAATAGTTCTCACTGGCAAGGAGAACTATTCTGAATGGTCTCGGATGGTAAAACACACCCTCATCTACAATGAGTTGTGGAAGGGAGTGTGTGTCGGAGAAGAAGACAAAGACCCTGTGCAGCCTACATCAGACAAAGAACTCGCCATTTGGGAAAACAAGAACAGCAAAGCCTATGCATTGTTCGCAGCATCTGTAAATGAAGAAGTAAGTCGTCATATTTCATCCTATTCCACTGCCTTTGAAGCTTTACAAAAGCTGAAAGAACTCTATGATTCACATTCTGCACTTGAAGTTGTTCAGCTCATGATTAAACTCTTCACTCTTGAACTGAAAAATAATGATCCTCTTGCTCTTGCATCTGAAATAAAGTCTATAATGCATGATATTAAATCCACTAAGGTTGAGCTGGATATCTCTCTTATTGCCTTTCTCAAAGCTCTCTATCCTACCTACTCCAATTATCTTGAGTCTTTACAAGCAAATGGAAATCTTAAAGACATAACCTTTGAGTCTCTTGTGAAAAAGTTTGCTGAAAGAGAGAAAGCCTTTGGAAAGAAAACAGTCCCTGAATCTTCTGAAGAGACTGTTTGCCTTGCTCATAAAGAAAAGCATCCTGCTCAAGATTCTACAAGAGGAAGAGGTGGACGAAGAGGAAGAGGAAGATACTTCAGAGGCAGGGGGGCAGACATTTTCAAGCAGAAAAGGCAGATCTACATTGCATTCGCTGCAAACGAAATGGATCACATGATGCTTTTACATGCAAGATACCATGGGACAAATTGAGCAGAGAAGAAATCAGCAGAAAGGTAAAATTGATGACACAGACAAAGGTAAAGCACCTGAATCCGCTCACTATATTGAGGCACAATGTAACATTAGAGTAAATGAAGATTTGTTTAATGCTTCACTTGCTTCTTCGAAAAATGACTGGTTGCTTGATTCAGGAGAAACCTGTCATATGACTCATAGGAAAGATTTTTTTGAAGATTTCACTGACAATGTTGATGGAGCAGTATACTTTGCAGATCAATCAAAAATCAAGCCATCAGGGCTTGGCACAATCAGGCTTAAACTGCCTGGTCTTCCAAACTTTCTTCTGGACCATGTTCTATATCTCCCACAGCTCAAGAGAAACTTGATGTCCCTGGTCCACATCCGCCAGCAAGGTCACTCCATTCACATGTTTGATGGCAAGCTTGAGGTAAGAAAGGCATCTGACCACTCACTTGTCATGAGGGGTATAGAAGAAGAAAGACTTCTTAAACTGCAAGGAACTTCTGCTCATGCACAACATTTCTCATATATTTCTCATCATGAAGAAGGTACACTCTTGTCAAGTTTATTATGGCATGCTAGATTTGGACATTTAAACTATGATAGTCTCCGCTTGTTGAAGAAAAACGGTGTTGCTGGTTGCCTACCATTCCTAGAAAACATAAGCAATGTGATGCTTGCATTCTAGGAAAGCATAGAAAACAGTCTTTTCATGATTCACATTCAAGAGCACATAGGAAGCTTGAACTCATTCATTCAGATTTATGTGGTCCAATGCTTGTTTCTTCTGCAAATGGAAATAAATATATCATGACATTTATTGATGATTACACCAGAATGTGTTGGGTTTATTTATTGAAGAACAAATCTGATGCTTTTCAAACATTCAAGAATTTTCATAAGTGGATTGAAAACGATGCACAATCTCATATTGGGTCTATTCGCACTGATAATGGAAAAGAATATACATCAAATGAATTTGAACACTATCTTCGCCAACATGGGATTAAACATCAAACAACTGTGCCTTATAATCCTCAACAGAATGGTGTAGCTGAAAGAATGAATAGAACAATCTTGAATATGGTACGATCCATGCTTTTCTTCAAAAATGTAAAGACAATGTTTTGAGCTGATGCTGTTCTATGTGCTGCATATATAAAGAATAGATGTCCATCTAATGCTATAAGAAACAAGACTCCTTATGAATTGTGGTATGGACATGTTCCTTCGGTAAAACATCTCAGGATCTTTGGTTCCACCTGTTATGCTTTAATACCAAAGGTACATAGAAACAAACTTGGTGCTAGAAGTCATAAGTGTATCTTCCTGGGGTATTCAAACACATCTAAAGCATACCGCCTCTATGATGAAGTAAATAAAAAGTTTGTTTTATCTAGAGATGTCATTTTTCTTGAATCATCCAAATCTGACAATGTTGTTGAGCGGCAACTTGATTGCTTGGATAGATTCACAAAACCGAAATCATTTCAAGAGTTTGATAATCAGATTCCACATCTTGAAGGGGGGATTCCTATACTAGATCAACACGTGGAATCTTCTTCTGAAGAACAATCTCCCCTGCATGACACTCCAACAACGGATGATGCTTTAAGTGATGTAATTGATTGAATTGGGAGACTCAATCTTGATTCAGACCCAACTCAATCAACAGAGCAACCTCGACCATCTCAGAAAGGTCCCCCAAAGTGGCTGACAAAGACACTTGAAAGTGTTCATCCTCATGAAATTGGAGAAACAGGAACCAGAAATACAAACTGACAAGATGGAGGTGATGTAGATAACTCTAATTCACCTGTTGATATGGATGTTACTTATGATTGTGAATTGAACTTGTCTACAGATTTTGAACCAACTTCCTTCAAAGAAGCTGCTTCTCATGATAAATGGAAAGAATCAATGCAGAAGGAGTATGATGCCCTCATAAAGAATTGCACTTGGAAGCTGGTTGATCCTCCATTTGGAACCAAACCAATTGGCTGCAAGTGGGTCTACAAGAACAAGTACAAAGCTGATGGCTCACTTGACAAGCACAAAGCTAGGCTTGTGGCAAAAGGTTTTTCACAGAAGGAAGGGGTCGATTATGAGGAAACTTTTGCCCCCACAGCAAAATGGGCAACCATCCGGACACTCTTTGCACTAGCTGCTCAGAACGGTTGGAAAGTCCATCAAATGGATGTAAAAACTGCATTCTTGAATGGATATCTAAAAGAGAATGTTTTTATGTCCCAGCCTGAAGGATTTGCTGTGAAAGGACATGAACACAAAGTATGCAAACTTGTGAAGTCCTTGTATGGCCTCAAACAAGCACCACGAGCCTGGTATGAAAAACTAACTGAGCACCTTCTGAAACTCAACTTCAAACATTTTGATCTTGATGATGCAACTTTATTTGTTAAGAAAGTTGGAAAAACAGTTGTATATCTTGTGGTATATGTAGATGATCTTTTAATGACAGGAAACAATTAAAGCTATATTACATCCATAAAGAAAGAATTAGGAAAAAGTTTTGAAATGACTGATTTGGGCTATGTTCATTACTATCTTGGCATTGAAGTAACCCAACATCCAAAATCCATATTTCTTTCTCAAAAGAAATACATTGGAGATTTGTTAAACAGATTTGGCATGACAGAGTGCAATCCTCTTTCTACTCCAATGGAACACAACTTGAAGCTCACATCTATTGAAGGAAAGGAATTTGAGGATGCAACAAAGTATAGACAGCTTATAGGAAGTCTCATCTACCTCACTACTACCAGACCAGACATTTCATTTGCTGTTGGAATCCTCTCCAGGTTTATGCAAAAACCTTGTGAGGGACATTGGTCTGCTGCAAAAAGAGTTCTAAGGTACTTAAAGGGAACTCAAGACCTTGGAATCAAGTATACACAGGTGGACGACTTCAACTTGATTGGATACTCTGATTCAGACTTCGATGGAGACAAAGAAACTGGGGTATCTACTTCAGGATATGCTATGAGTCTTGGATCAGGAGCTGCCTCCTGGAGATCATGCAAACAATCAGTACCAGCAGATTCCACAACAGAAGCAGAATACGTGGCAGCAGCTGAAGCAACGAAAGAAATTGTGTGGCTCAGGAAAATTCTTGAAGACTTGCAGGTAAAACAAACACAATCAACTCCACTCATGATTGATAACACCTCTGCAATAAAGTTGGCCAAGAACCCAAAGTTCCATGATCGTACTAAGCACATCAATACTAAATATCATCTGATCCGACATCATGTTGAGGCCAAAACAATCCATCTCTGTCATTGTTCCACAAACGAGCAAATTGCAGACATCTTCACCAAAGCGCTTGGAAGAGAAAAGCTTGAAAGATTCAGAACGATGCTTGGACTCACCAACATCCCTTCAGATTAAGGGGGGGAATGTTGACACCTAATCCTCAACGGATGGGTGAACTGGAACGTGAATAGTCATCAAGAAGATGAACTGTTTCGTCTCCTTCTTGTATATAAACAGTAGTTCTCTTAATGAAATATCATCTCAGTTGTCTTCTGTTCATTGTGGAGTTACCCTGGCCTGACACAATCTATCACAAACACACAGAGCAATACCATAGAGATTAGTCTAGGAAAAACTTTGAATATTAGCACTCACCTAGACTCATCTCAGGAGGAAAAAATGATTCAATTATTGAGAAAATATCAGAAAGCATTTGCTTGGGATTACACCGATATGCACAGAATTCAACCTGAAACATGTACTCACCATATTTACACGGATAGTAATATCAAACCAGTGAGGCAACCATAGAGAAGAATGAATCCCATGCTTCAGTATATTGTTAGAGATGAATTACAAAAACTATTGAAAGTCAATTTTATTTATCCTATCTCTGACAGTCAGTGGGTATCCCCATTGGTAGTAGTGCCCAAGAAAAATGACAAGTGGAGGATTTGTGTTGATTACAAACAATTGAACAAAAAAACCCTCAAAGATTATTTCCCACTACCATTTATTGACCAAGTGCTAGACACATTAGCTAGGAAATCATCATTCTCTTTTCTTGATAGTTTCAGTGGCTATAACCAGATCAGGATAGCCTTAGAGGACCAGGAAAAAACCACTTCTACTTGTCCCTGGGGCACTTATGCCTATAATGTTTTACCATTTGGACTTTGCAATGCTCCAGCTACATTTCAGAGAGCAGTATTAGCTATTTTTGCTAATTTAGTTCATGACTGTGTTGAAGTTTATATGGACGATTTTTCAGTGTATGGTAATTCATTCAAGCATTCATTAGAAAATCTTGAATTTTTTTTGAAAAGATGTATTGAAGCTAATCTGTCCCTGAGCAATGAAAATTGTTTTATGATGTTAAATGAAGGGATAGTATTAGGTCACTATATTTCTTCTCAAGGCATTAAAGTTGATCCATCAAAAATCCAGATCATTATCAATTTGCCAATTCCGAAGACTCAAAAAGAGGTAAGAAGCTTTCTTAGGTATGCAAGCTATTACAGAAGGTTTATTGAACATTTTAGTAAAATAGCTTCACCTCTCTTTAAGCTTCTAGCAAAAGATACACCTTTCAACTGGAATGAGAATTGTGAGAAAGCTTTTGAAATACTCAAAGAAAAGTTATCAACCACACCAGTCTTAAAAGGACCTAACTAGACCCTACCATTTCACATCTTTATAGATGCATATGATACTGCAGTAGGTGCCTCATTAGGCCAAAAAGAAGAGTCCTTCAATTATGCCATCTATTTCATCAGTAAAAATCTAACACCCGCAGAATTAAACTACAAAGTCACTGAAAAAGAAATGCTTGCAATCATACATGCTGTGAATAAATTCCGACATTATATAACTGGTTATGAGGTTTTTATACATACTGACCACTCTGCCATTAAGTATTTAATGAATAAACCAATCACTAATGGCAGAGTTACCAGATGGATGTTATTATTACAGGAATTAAATATTACAGTGTTAGATAGACCAGGTAAGGAGAATCAGGTGGCAGATTTTCTTTATAGACAGCAAAATTTAGGTGAGGTTGTTCCGGTTGAAGATTATTTTCTAGATGAAAATTTATTTGCAATTTCAATAGTGAATCCTTGGTATGCTGACTTAGCCAACTATTTGTCAACAGGAAAAACACCCCCATATTTTACTCCAAAGGAAAAGAAGAGGTTGATCAAACAAAGTGCTAGATATTCATAGGTCAATGGAGATTTATTTTACACCGGTTATGATATGATTATTAGACGATGTGTAAGAAATGATGAAATAATTGATATTTTAAAATATTTCCATGATGAACCGTGTGGTGGGCATTTTGTAGCCAAAAGAACAACATTCAAGATTCTCAGTCTTGGATACTATTGGCCATGTATTTTTAAGGATTCCAAGAAGTATGTGAAAAGTTGTGATAGCTGTCAAAGAATGGGCAGACCAACAGCTATAGATGAAATGCCACTTCAGCCTCAAGTACATTTAGAGCCATTTGAAAAATGGGTTCTATATTTTATAGGACCCACCAATCAAACTTCAAAAGGTAAAAAGTACATCCTAGTATGTATTGATTACGTGACAAAATGGGCTGAAGCCAAAGCACTAGTCCGGGCAACTGAACAAACAGTGGTAAACTTCCTTTTTGAAGAAATTTTTGTAAGGTATGGAGTACCAAGGGAGATAGTGATGGATCAAGGTACTCAGTTTACTTCAAACCTGGTCAAAGACATCACAGAAAAGTATAAAATCAAGCACAAGAAAAGTACACCTTACCATCCACAGGCCAATGGCCAGGTGGAATCTACAAATAAAACATTGGAAGGAATTATCACTAAGACAGTAGCAATGAATAGAAAGAATTGGGAAGAGAAGCTCAAAGATGCACTCTGGGCTTACAGAATCACTTGGAAAAACACTACAGGATTTACACCATATCAGTTGGTGTATGGAAAAGAGGTATTGCTTCCTATTGAATTTCAAATACATACTTATAAGATGGTTGCAGATTTAGGAATTGATTTGAATGAAGCACAAAACAAGAGAATTCAGCAATTGAACCAGTTAAATGAAATGAGGTAGAAAGCAGAAGAGACAACAATCCTAATGCAGAAACAAAGGAAGCAGTGGCATGATGCACACATTAAAAAGAAACAGTTCAAAGAAGGAGACTGGGCTTTACTCTTTGACTCTAAATTCAGAGATCATAAAGCCAAATTTACCACACATTGGATGGGCCCATATGAAATAGTTCAAGTATATGAAAATGGATCAATCAAGCTTACTACCATTGATGGAGAAGGCAACACCTTTCTTGTCAATGGCCATCGGTTGAAACTCTATCATAAGCCCATTAGCAAGGAGGATTTTATTCACACTGTATCTCAGCAAAGGGAGCTTGAGATATTGCAACCTTCAGCTGTGATATCTCTACCTTAGTTCATTCAATTTCATTTTTGCTTTAACAAAATAATAATAATAATAATGGTTTAGATGTGAAAACCAGCCTCTGGCACACTCTAAACCCGAATTCTTACTAGAAAACCAATCATTTGGCTGGTAATAATTCCTTGTTCTACTTGTTTACTGTTTTTCATCCATTCAATAATGACTTGAGGACAAGTCAAAGCTTTAGTGGGGGAGAAGAATCAGCAAGAATCAGCATTTTGTTTTCCCTATCTCATCTCCTCATTTTTATATCTTCAAGGAATTTGTTTCAGTAATTTAGTATTTCAATAAAAGAGTTGTTTTTGTTCTAATCAGAGGGACCTGTTCAAGCAATATGCAGTGGGACCTGTTCAGAAGACTATGTCAACATTGAAGAAACAGTGAGGGACCTGTTCAAGCAATGAGATATGCAGTGGGACCTGTTCAGAAGACTATGTCAACATTATCAATATCAGAGGGACCTGTTCAGAAGGCTATCAACATCACCAATATCAGAGGGACCTGTTAAAGACTGCATTCAAGATACATCAGGCTACTTCAACAAAGTTTTCAAAGGTTGCTTATCATCAGAATTGTAATCAAGGCTACATCAACACCAAGGATAAAAGAAGCTTCACAAACATGGTTCTTCATAGTTGTTCAAAGTTCTTCAAATTTTAAAGGGACCTGTTATATTAATTTTCATTTCAAAGGGACTTGTTTTGGACAGTGAAGATTAGTCATATTTGGACAGTGAAGATCAGTCCTACCTGTGCACGCCAAATCAGCCATTATCAACCAACAAGTGTAATGTATTGGTGAAATTTTTATTTTTAACATTTAAAATTCTTGAATTATTTTAGTGTTAAAAATGATGATTATGATTGCTTGTTATCAATTTAAAAAACTCCTATACCCATCACCCTTGTAACATTCCTAACTACTCAACTCTGTTATCACTCTGCTATCATTTCCCATCACACTTTAGCCTATTGCCATATTCCTACTACGATTTTCAAACCTTTTCCTACACCGCTCTTCAACCCTTGTCATCAACTCATCATTTTTCTAAATCGGCCATCAAACCTTGTCATTGATCCATCATTTTTCAATTGGCCAAGTACCAACACGTAGTGGATAAGTCGTTCCATTGGAAAGACAAGTGGTAAATCATTGGAAAGACAAGTGTTAAATGATTTCGTTCATTTTGAATGTGGGAGTTATAAAACAGTCTTTTGACCCAAGTCGGCTCATGAAACATATATCCGTTATCATCACTACAACACTCTTTATATGTATATGGTGTTCTCATGATTGTACCTATGAAAATCAGTACCGCTCCTATGTCTTTATGATGTGAATGCGCCTTCAAATCTGCATTATCATTATAGCAATTGGGTGAAGGTCGGCTGTTAAGTTTTCACTTTAAAAAACTCTCAGCTCATAAAGTGCGTTACCATGTGAGTGTTCAAACTCTGAGTTTTCAAAGAGGGCCGAGACAGCAGGCACTACAAAGGGAGAGCATAACAAACAGGCTTACCACGAGTTTCTACCGCCACCCAATCAATTAAAGAAGGAAACCCTAAGAATCGAAGACGTTACTAGGTTAGCTCAGTGGAACGCAGGAAAAGAGGTAACAAATTGAAAAACCCTGAAATGTTGAGAGCTCAAAGCAAGAAGATTCAACAGAAAAATGAGAAGCTGAAGAAGAAAATCAAAGAACTTAGGACTGATCAAACTGAAACGTGCAAATGGGCGACAAAATGGTACAGTCAAAAAAAAGCTCTCAAAGAAAATATAAGAATCTGAAACGTGAGTTCCAAGTTCAGAAGAATGCCCAAGTTCAGAAGAGTATAGATGTCTTGCTACAAGCAGCAGAGGCACAAGCAGGAACAGAATATAAAGGGAGCACATCAGGATTAGCATGAGGACATGCTAAATCATTGAGCTTGGGGGAGATATTGGTACTATTTTATTGCCATTCTTTTCTTCTAAAAATCCATCATTCATCTATCATTTTCTCCCATAAACCCCTCATAGTCCATTGAAATTGATTAATGAAGCATTGTAATTTTTATTTTACATTGAATTTAATTTGTGGATTTTTATGTTAAAAATTGGAAATTTTCAACAAAATTAGAGGATGTCATGACTTCCTATAATTGGTTTATGTTGTGACACGTGGAATCGCAGGAAAATCAAAACAAAGGATAGGGACATGATCACGGATGTACATACATGGTGAAAGATCTATTCAGCATCGCATCTGGAGCTCCTGGATACATGGTCAATGCTGGTCAAACCCAGGATTTTTGGTCATAAAAGCAACAAAAAGCCAAAGTTACCTAAACTAATTTCGTTTTGTTTTAGACATCAGTTAAGATTAGAAAAAAACAAAAATCACCTTTTTGACTGTAAAAGCAGAAACATCTGCGTGATAATGTATGTACATTCGATTGTAAACCTTAAGGAATGTTAGTGAATGAAGGATAATAGATTTGAGAAGGCTTAAGACTGCGTATTGTATTGTTACTAGAACTATGTTCTTACATGTAATTGATTTCCAGACTTTAATCACAGGCAGTGTTTCATCATTCCAGTGTTTTATGTGTTAACGGTTTCATCATCTGAAGTTTTCTAAGTGTACCATCAAAGCGTGGACAGGCCCTACGTGGGGACCGGTATACTTTCATTTCATTTTCATAGCATTTAGACTTCAGATCTGAATAGCATTTGATGCCATTTGTTTTCTTGTGAATTAATTAATTCGATTAGAAGTTCTTGTGAGTGTTATTGTATGATTCATGGTGATAGCTTGAAACTTCAATTGCTAAATTATTGAACAAGATCTTGTAAAAGATTTAATTGAGCAATGAATTTCGAAGTATCTCTGTGGACTCTGTTTTCATGCATTTGAGTTTTAGTATGCTAAAAAGACTCTTTAGTTTTCATGAATTTGATTGTTAGGATGCTTAGTGTGTTACCGAGAAAGAGTTTTTGTGAATGATATCCTTGTAAGAGGATTGAAAACTCAGATTAGTAACACGTTGTGTTTTTAGAACACTTAATTAAACTAGATGATCTGAGTGTTTAAAGTGTGAAAGGAAACATATTCCAATCTCTTGTAAAAGAGTGTTGTAGCCTGTCACAGTAGACACTTATCTAGGTAGATGAGATCCTTTTAGGTCTATAGATTGTAGACAAGTGCCTCTAAGTTTACCTACCTTGGTTGACATTAAATTTAGTCTAATCTAGACCCCTGGATTGGTCACTACAATGAGCCTCTTCCTTATCCTCCATTCTTGAATATGATCGGAAATGTGAGTTGCCTGATCTTGTTGGAAATTAGCCAGAAGCTCAGTTCTAGTGTCATATCAGACATGCAATTGAAAATGGTTCAACAAGATAGTAGCCAAATCACCAAAAGAAGTAAAGGTGCCCCGTGGTAGCTCTATGTACCACTTAGCCATGTTTCCAGTTAGGGTACATTGAAATAATATTAACTTGATTGAATCGTCTATCAGGGAGTTGGACGAACACCATAAGTGGAAAGTGGTTACGTGGTCACCCGGATCTTCACCTATCTTCCCCTCGAATTTTGGGATATCGGAGGGAAGTTTGGTTGGGACCGGAGGCCAAACTGGGTTATACCTAATCGGATCATTAGTCAATTTAGTGAGATCTGGAAAGTTTAACGTTGCCAGAAAAGGGAGTTGTGGCGGACCCTGAGGATTCCACTCGGTGTGGGCAGAACTCCCAACGTTCTGAAAAGAATGACCTGGATTTGTGAAGGCACCAGGTTGCCCAAAGTAATTCGTAGACCCAATTGAACCATAAGGAGATCCTTGTGATCTAGCAAAATTCGGAGTTTGACCAACTCCTGCCACAAATCCTCTGTAACTAGTAAAGTTACCCCCTAACGAAGTGTTAAAAGGAGAAAAAAGCCCTTGATAAGGATTCCATGCATTAGCATAGGGAGAAATTTTTTGAAAAGAATTGACAGAAGAATACGACATATTCCCCTGTTGACTAAAATAAGATTGATTCCTGGCTCCTAAACCACTAACTGCAGGGTTTGTCCAACTTTGAAATGGATTATTACCTTGACCTGTAAAGGAAAAAGGCATTGATCCTATTGTTGGGTTGGAATGTGGTATATGACCACCCTTAAATGGGAAACCCTGAAAAGAAGCTGATCCACTCGCCATGGATGTGGAAGCAGCTAATGGAATACTCAAAGGAACCGAAGGAATTGCACTGGTTGGAATTCCAAAAGGGAAAAAGCCAATGCCAGAGGCAACAACTTGAGAACTTCCACTCGATGATGGAATGGAAGTAGAACCAAATATAGCAGTGCTAGGAGTAACATAAGGTATAGCAATTGTTCTTCCTCCTTGTACAAATATGGGAGTCTGCATACTCGTAACACTTGTCGCCATGCTTCTAGCAGTGGTCATCGAAGGAATAGTTTGATGTAAACCTGGGCTTGAAGGTCTGTTGGTCGGAGTTCCGACGTACAATAGAACTTCTAGATGATTAGAAGGAAGAGAAGAATTAGGAGCCGCAACCGACTCAGGAAGCTCTTCAACCTAAATATTATCTTCCAACTGGAAGAGGACTCGAGAAAGAACTGGAGTGTTCCTCTCTAACTCTCTACTTGTGCCAGGTCTATCTTGTGAATCAATGACTTCAACTAGAGGATCAATCTTCAATGTGCCTATTTCCACTGGTTGAAATCACTGGCAGTATTACTCTTACACCTTCAAGGAGAAGGCTCAAGACTCGTAGGTGATAACCCACGAAGTCTCCTAGACCGGTGAGCTGGTCGATCAACCAATTTGAATTATTTTTAATAAATCTACTTAAAGACTTAAATTTTTTTATAAAACTAGGCCAACTAGGAGCAAAGAGCACTCTCTAAAAGTCCCTAAAGATACAAGCAATCAAACAACTCTCAAGTATTTCCGCTATTGGTGATTAGGACCGGACACCAAAATACAAGAAAGCGAAAATCAAGGGCCTTCCGAAAATAGACTGGGGTAATTACGCCCCAGGTCTACTAGCAAAGGTATCAGAAGTAGTTACGCTGACCTCCAGATAACAGCCTTTGCCATTGCAAGCACCCAAGCTTTGCAAGGGTACCCTCCAAAAGTACTGCTGAATGTGATACAACGTCAGCCTCAGGTGCCACGAGATTTCCTTCCGCAACCACCTATGCGATTCCAACGATAGGCAATTGTGAATACCAACTCGTATCAAAAGCTGGGCGGAACAATAGTGAGGCGGGATTCAACAAGTAGGAGAGGGGGTATCTCTCTTCCTTGTCTTCACTCTCCTTTGTGCTTAACTCCCAATCACAGAGCTTTCCAGGTCTTTCTAATGATATTGGGTTTCACTCTTTATTCAATTTCTACGTTTTGTAATTTGAGTGGCCTTGGAGAGTTAAATCTCCTCTCACTTAATCCAAGGCCCTAATGAACCTAAACTTAGTGTTTTATAATGACAATAATGAAAGTTCTAGTTCATTTTATTAATCGCTTGATTTTATATAGTTGTTATTTATTTCAGGGGAAATTACGAGAGTGAAACTAATGATGTTTTTATAACGCAAAAGAAATTAATAGAAAACTAACTATACGAATGAAATCATTTTCTTTGATGAAGAGTGATCTCTACTTGGGTTCTACGAAAACTTTATATAAAGCAAAATATTTTTCTTTTCTTTTCTGAAACAATCTTTACACACCCAAAAACTAAAAAGACTAAGAATGCCTTAAAATGCAAACTACCCTAATGCAAGTTACAATGATGATGCAAGATCCTAAACAACCTTAATAAGAAAATGCAATACTTTATAGAAACAATGAGTCAACTTAAAACTGAAGAGTACAAAAATTTGACAACAAATCTCTCTTCAAAGCAAGAAGAACAAATTGTAAAATATTGCAATTCACTTTTCAACAATAAAACAAAAGAAACCGTAAACCAAAAACTTGGAAAAAGAAAAACACAAGCAATGTTTTTTTAAGCTTTTTCTTTTAAGGAAACAAAACAACTTTTTGAAGTCACAAAAGTGCCACTAAAACTCAAAAGATCAATAAATAAGCATAAGGATTCTTTTAATATTGTAAGTTATAAACTCGAAAATGAATGAAACTTGAACAAGAAAGACTACAACTTGTACAAACTGACCCAAATAGCAGCAAAAGATTTCGACAAAATGACCAAAAGGCCAAGAAAGAAATACTTTCAAACTTGTCAAAAAGAAACTCTCAAAAAATCAAGAAAAGCAATCAGGCCACCAAACAAGAGAAAGCAAAGCAAGAGAACTTGAAATACGGGCTTGAAAATGAAATTGAAAACAATTTCCTGTTCTGGAAGACCAGAACAACCAAGAACTTCAAAATGAAGCCTTGAACACCAAGATAAAAACTACAAACTTGCTTAAGAAGAAAACCTAGGCCAAATCTTTTCAGTGAGAAAGAGATTTTGAAAAAGAAAGCTTGCAGGAGAAATAGATTCTCCAGACAGCAGATGATCATACAACAACAGAAATTACCAGGCTACAAACCTAACTGGGCATAAATATTTGAAAAAATCATCCAAAAAATTGCATACACAACTGTGTAAAAACACAAAATTATGCACACACACTTCTAAACAAACCTGCATGTATAGGCTAATATAAACAAAGTAAAAAGCATATACAAAGCTTTTTAAGGAAAACCAAAAATCAAGGTCTGATCAAGAAGATCAGACTTGATGTCTGGGACACTAATGGACCAAAAAATACTGCAAAAGCAGGAAATTAAAAAAGTGATCCCTGATTGAGAACAAACAACCCAAACCAGGAATAACAATATTGTTATCCCTAGTGGAGTCGCCAATTTTGTTACGGGTGAAACCACCTTAGGGCTTTGGGTTGAGAAACCCAACAGAGCAGAGGGAAAACCTCAACAAGAAATGCTCAAACAATCATTAAACATCCTTAATCTACTAAATCGCGTAGGAGTGTCCTTACCCGATGTCCTTCATTTGGGTGGATCCCGCAAGGTGAAAACCCTCAGCTTCTCCCAATGTTCTTGAAACCTAAAAATTATTCAAATAGAACATACACAACAATAGAAACATAAAGGATATACATGATGTTAACTTTAAATCATATAAACGAATGACTAAATATACATCAATAAATATTCATAAATGAATTACAACACAAATTTGATGCATAAACACATTTCATGTCGGAAACAGAACAACATTCCTTTTTATTGAAGTAAGCTATAAATAAGCTTGAGAAATACGAAAGTGGAACCGTCCTCCGGATCCGTCCTTTCCCGGCCTTCAACAATCTTCCTCCATCACCAACACAAGGATATCTCAAGCAAGATGGGGGATATCTAAAATAAAAATTATTAATATTAAACAATGTAAACTTTGAAACGGGAACTGATACTGTTACCCGTTTTGTAGAGGTGGCAAAAAAATGACCCGATTTTCAAAAGTGTTGATGCAGAATACACATGTTTTTTTTAGAACATGGTTTTTGGAACTTTAATTTTTTTCATGTGCATTAAGTTTTAGAATGGTAGTGAATGGTAATGATTTTCATCCTGATTTTAAAAAGTGAGTATTCTGCATCACACCCTTTTTTTAAAAGACCTATTTTTTGAAAGACCGTTTTTTTAAAAGACCTAATGTCTGAAATGTAAAAAATTATTTTCTAAATTTGATAGTTTTTGAAGTCGTCATTGTATTCATATTTTCTTGTTCTTTATCTTAATTTTTTTTTTTTTTTTTAGTGGGGTTTTTATTGTTTTGCGTTTTTAAATTAGAAAGTCGATAGTTTGAATTTTAGATAATCTACATATTTAGACATCCTTAATTAATTTTTCAATCCACATGAAATAATTGTTTCTAAAAAACAACATTTTTTAACAATGGACATAAAAAATAACCATTTTTAACATAAATATAACAAAAAAACTAAACGTTTTGATAATTTTTTGCTAGAATTAACATGTCAAAATCACAATTTTTATACAAAAATATTAACTAAAAATGGTCAAATAATAGTTTTTTTTATGAATTTCATGTCAAAAAGATAATAATAACTACTTTTTTTTTCAAAAAATAATGATTAACTTAAAAATCAATGCAAAAATCACATATTATCAATATTGAACGTATAACAACCCTAATTGAGTGTTTATTCTTCTCATAAAATGTCAAAGTCAAAACATTGCAAAGCTTGATTTACAAGCATAACTTAAATTTAATCAACAATGTCACGTAATCCAAACTCTTCGTCCTCTAGAGTTTCATCATTGTCCTCTTCCGCAATATTTTCTATTTCATTTTGCTCATTTTGCTCATTTTTCTCTTCTAATGGGTCTTTGATGTCTGCAAATCTCCCAATATATGTCTTTCCATACATTCCATGTAATGGTGGTTGGAGTTCCTTTGCCTTTTTTGCCACACGTGATTCACTAAAATCCCCTTTCTTCAACCCAATTTCTTGCATTGCATCTGGAAGAAATTGAAGAGCATTAATTCTTTGCTGAATGAAATTGCATTGTAATGGATCTTTCTCAATTGCAATGCAATTTCTTCCTTTTTGAAGGCAGCATGCTAGTGTTATACCTAATTATCAAGCAAAAAAAAATAATGAAGTAAATTAGTACACCTTGGAGATGTTTCCATTTTCCTAAAAAAAAACACATAAATTAGTAAATAAAAAAACATATTAATATATACCATAAATTTTATATTTGTATAATCAAAATTGCCCTCCCCCCCCCGGGCCGCTCCGCCCCCCTCCCCCTCCGGCCTCCCCCGCCCAGGCCGCGCCGCCCCCTTCCCCCTCCCTCCCCCCCCCCCCCCCCGGGCCGCCCCGCCCCGCCCCGCCCCGCCCGACCCGGCGGTGGGTCGATTCCAGGAATCATATATCTGATCATATTGAATTACTATATTGCATTTTGTTCACGAGTTAAAAGTGTTTTATAGACTAAGAGTCATTAAGTCAAATATCATGGATTTGAGACTTCTGCGATTTGCAATCTGAGTGGTTGTATCTTCCGGATTCATCGCATTTGTTGTTTTTGTGCATCGACGTTTCGAACCAACCTCTGTGGTTCATCATCAGGATGAGAATAAGCGAAGAAGTCAGAGATGGGAGAGAATGAATAAATAGATGGGGAGAAGGGAAATTGAAGGGTCGACCAGATCTGGAAAAGGTCAATTCATTAGTTTAGGATTGAATTAATTTTATTAAAATTTATTATGATATCATTTTTCTCTTTTATTTTTGTTTTTATTTTTATCATGAATTATTAAATATGCTTAACCTAATCAAGTTCAATTCATTAGTTTAGGATTGAATTAATTTTATTAGAATTTATTATGATATCATTTTTCTCTTTTATTTTTGTTTTTATTTTTATCATGAATTATTAAATATGCTTAACCTAATCAAGTTTTTGGATATGAATTGAAATAATGGTTTATTCTTATATAAATATTTATGTATATTTATATTACTTGTTTTCATATATTAAGTTTTAATATAATATCTATGTAGATTTATATTGTTTGTTTTGATATCATGTATATTTATATTTCTTATTATTTTAATACATTATGTTTTAATATAAATGCCTATGTATTTTTATTCCTCTATAATATTTATGAATATTTATATTGTTTGTTTTTAATATATTATGTTTTAATATATATAGCCATTTGATTTAACCACGTAATGATATTTTTTTTTGCTAATTTTGTAATGTACATTGAACAATAGTTATGCTATTGTTTGTTTTTAATATATTATGTTTTAATATATATATAGCCATTTGATTTAGCCACGTAATGATATTTTTTTTTTGCTAATTTTGTAATGTACACTGAACAATAGTTATGCTTGGGAGAAATTTGGGCAGCCAATTGAGATGGGTGAACACATTTATATTGAAAATACTTTGAATAATTTCTCTCAGTTGGCCCATATGAGCCAAATAAAGTGTTCAATGGACGAAAAGTATAATTTCTCTCAGTTGGCCTATGTGAGCCAAATTAAGTGTTCAACGGACGAAAAAATCAAGAGGAAGCTAAGTACCATGATTTATAAAGGTTGAAAGTTGTCATGTGAAGGCAGCAACTTCTTCTCTGACGATCTCCATATTCCTCTGATTATCGTGCACGTTTTGATTTACAAGTAAAGTAACTGACTTCTACTTGTAGTAAGATTTAGCCACTACTTGTTTTTTTTTTATTACTTCACCATCTATTTTGAACTAACACTATTTCTCAATTTTGAATACCTCTTCCAATAGTGAGACAATATCCCTTTCTTTTTTTAATACTCTGCCATCTGTTGTCATTTTTCAAAATTCTGCCTTCTATTTTTGAATATTCTGGCATCTAGTTTAACGATGTTTGTCTTTTTTCTAAATCCTACGGCTATTGGATAATTTTTTTAAAACTCTGTCATATATTTTTGAATTGAACATTGTTTGTCGGCATCATGAATTGTAACAGCTGCTGGGTTTCAACAAAAACCTTTTTTTCTTTAGATCGACTGCTGCATTTTTAGCAATAACTGTTTCTTGCCATTTCTTGTTCATCTGCAGTGTCTAGATAGGGAAATATAATTGAATAACAAGCACATTGTAAAATATTGGTAGGTTATGAAGAAAAGGTTCTTTCTCCACCTGAATTTTAAGGCTGAAATTTTCATCTTTACCGTAAACATCCTTTTTAACCATTAACATAAAAAGGAAAAACTCATCATCATTTTCCTATGAAGTAGAGTTTGTCCTATAACTGGAAACTCTCTTTCAGTGAATGTATCTTTTAGGATACAAACATTATAATATTGGACTTTCATAAAATGAATATCAACTTGCACCTGTTTTCTTTGGAAGTTTGAAAGGGAAGTCTAATTATTTTTGTAATGGAATTCTGAGTTAGGGATTAAATTTATATTGTAATTCGTATTCAAACATTTTGCTGCTCTGTAATCGATGATGCATTTTGAAACAATTTGGTGCCAACGTTAATTGTTTTTCTCTGCAATTTTCATTACTTAATGGCAATTACATTTACAGGGATCTGTAAATAGAATTCTATGTTAATTATTTTCTTTTCAGTTTGGTATTTTTGCTGGTTTAACGGCAAATTTATGGAAATGATTAATTTTCAGAATTTATGACTGATCGCACTATTGCAATGATTCACAAATTCTGATTGTGACAGCTATCTGTAGCGAAAATGGATCCCATGCATATAAGATTTATAGCTATTTGATGCCAGAGAATAAAAAGTGAACTAATTCCTTTTTATTCGCAGTTCCATCCTGCAATTCTTTGTTTACATTAAAGCGATAACACTTTTTTTTTCATCAACAAGGACCATCCTGCAGTTCTTTGTTTACATTAAAGCGATGACATTTTTTTTCATGAACAGGGACTATCCATGAACCGACAAGGTTATTGAGAATTTTCGAATTTTCCCAATGTTTTGCAGCCATTACTGCTTCCTCGAATGAGAACTTTTTCCTTTCATCGAGTTTCGAATAGAGATCTCGATCTCGTTTCATCCTTCCATTTAGTTATTGCGGAACTTCATCGAGTTTCGAATAAACATCTCCTTTCTTTAGTTATTGCGTTATCGTGTTTCTCGCACGTTATGGCACTGCGCCTAAAGATTGGTATTGAAATGCGTATGGAATTTTTGTTTTCCGTGGAATATGCTGGCTAACGCACGCTATCAACGTTTTTCGCAGCCTCACTAACGCATCCTGCAGGTTCAAGAGGTCGCATTACCTCTCTTCCCTTACGCCGATTTCGCTCCAACGCGGGTTCTCTTCATTGCACAAAGCATTATTGTAAATTTCTCGGATATATATCATGTTTAACATAATCGTTTAGGCGCAGCGCCACCCCCGGGCCGCCTCGCCCCGCCCGACCCGGCGGTGGGTCGATTCCCGGAATCGACCCGCATGTCTCTTGCATCTTGCATGATACACAAACTTGCATCTTGATTCCGGGAATCGACTCGCCGCCGGGTTGGGCGGGGCGGGGCATCCCGGGGGTGGCGAGGGAGGGCGGGGTGTGCCGGGAGGGGGAGAGAGGGGGAGGGGGGTGGGGCGGCCCGGGCGGGGGGCCGCGGGGGGAGGGGGCGGCCCAAAATGATATTCTACCAGAAACATTAATGTGTTTTTTCCTTAAAATTTAACTTTGTTTGAGACATAAAAAATTGGTTTTATTAGCATTTTTTAAAAAGTATGAAAATTGACCCTAAAAAAAAAAATCATTATTCCAGTATCAACACTTTCGTTCTGAAGCTATATTTTGCAGGAAAATTTCGTAGAAAATTTCGTAGTCACTGCCATTTTTAAAACAGCCGCAAAATTGACACCTAAAAAAAAAATCATTATTCCAGTATCAACACTTTCGTTCTGAAGCTATATTTTGCAGGAAAATTATGTAGAAAATTTCGTAGTCACTGCCATTTTTAAAACAGCCGCAAAATTGACACCTAAAAAAAAAAAACATCGTTCCAGTATACACACTTTTCGTTTTGAGCACTGTTTTTGTGGTTTTTTTGGGGTTTTTGGGCCAGAGTTCCCGTTTTGAGTTTATAGTTCCCGTTTCAAAGTTTACATTGTTATTAATAATAATTAAATAAATTAACCTTAATTATAGATGAAATTCAATAGATAAATATAACAAAACAATACTCACTTTTAACTAAATCTCTAATAATTATTTATTATTATACTAATCCAATATACTGACATTTAAAAAAAAAAATTACATTCTAATAAATTTCAATAATTATAATCTTACAAATAATCCATAAATTTAAAAATAAATAATGTAATAAAGCTCTCATAAATCAAATAAGATAATAATTCATAACTAATTAACTCTAAAAAGTCATATTTATACAATGTATTATAATGAATTAATAAACTAAATACCTAATGTTTTAAAATTCTAGTTTATTAATTTATTATTACACTATTTAAATTATGGCCGACTAGATATCTTATATTAATCCTCTTCATATTCCATATATATACATGCAAGATTAGCTCTAGATATATCATTAATATCTTCTTAATCTATTGACGTATCCCCTGAGGATGGACTCACTTGGCAGTCTGAAACGTTGGGTTATTAAAACTCTTTAACATGTTATTCCTCCACCATCTAAAAATTTTCTCACTTATATGAACTCATTATTTATAAAAAGAAACAAGGGTTTCCTGAAGCTTTGGGGAGTGCAGGAGGCATAGGGATTCTTCAGACTTGATCAGGGATAATCTCACTATAGTATCAATACCTCATACTTTCTCCCCGTAAGGCCTTCCCATGGAGGTTTATTTATACCTCTCCAAATTAGTTGTTTTAGTTGGGAAACAGTTGGGCCACGGGCAATAGGAGGTGAGTAACAGGTAAAACCCGTGAACTTTGCCTGAAATTAAGGAAATTTAATTTTTTGAAGTGTTTTAACATATGTACACGGGTTGGGTATATGCTGACCCGCGTGTACATGCTTTTATCACAGGGAAAAGTAGTGTATAGGGAATAAAACACTATTTTTTAAGATTTTGGACCAAGTCTAGAAGGAAGGGTTGCCCTAGGCCATAAACAGAGCATCAAATCTACCAAGAGTGGTAAATGGTGCTATAACATTACTAACAAGGTCAAATGATTCAATACATTAAAAAAACAATAAAGCTATTTTGAACATAAAACATCTACAAAATATTAATAAAGTACCACTAAAATGTCAATAATCCAACATTCTTTGAAAAAAATGATTTTTAAAACCTTATTTCAAATAAAAACCCACAAATAAAGCTAAGGTCATTAACAATAGACATATGACTCAAAGGGAAGGAAACTGACGACATTGAAGGTGCGAGACACTTGTCTCTTGGACTCCAATGATTGTTCATATTCCACACCATAACCCTTAGCATATTAGGTGTCCAACATTCTCCCCCTTAATATGAAAGGGTATATTTGAGTCCAAGAAGAGAGATGAAACACAAAAAATGCAAAAAATGCATAGCAACAATTGGCTAACTATACTCTTTGAAATGATGGCATAAGGTGGCAGAACTCGAGGTCTCAACCGATGGTGATTAAAGGTTGGCCACCAGAACTAGATCACTTGGTGTAGTTCCTGGAACAATTATGAATCTAGCTAGAAGCTAAAGTCTTTTGCTAGTGCAAGTGCTCCCTAATGTTCTAAAAAGGGAGACCATTGAGGTCTGAATTTGGAACACTTGATGTAGTTCTTGGAACAATTCTGAATCTAGTTAGAAATTGAAGTCTTCTGCTAGTGGAAGTGCTCCCTAATTCTTGAAAAAGGGATACCATTGAGGTCTCAACCTGTGTGGCTTAAGGAATACCACCAACAAAAATGCATTCTCACAGGGCATGACCTTGTCTCTGACTACAACTTTGAATCTGAGCATGGTTGACTCTAGCTCTAAGCTCAGGCACCAGGTTCACGTTTTCTTGACGTATCTTTGAAGCTTGTAGATGACCATTAATTCCCCCCCTGTTATGTACAAGGTGATAAGATGAATAAATCTCAACTACAAGATGTGTTAATGCTTGAGAACAGATTCGGTGGTATAATCGAAATATCTTCTTGGCTGTTGAAGCCCATTGCCAAGAAGCAATCCATCCAAGGTAAATTGTCGTTCTTGCAAGGGACCTGTTTTTGAAATATCTATTTGGATTATGAGTATTTTTATGACAATTCTCACATGGGTGAAGATAAAAACAATGATCCTTCACATGGCCAACTCTGTCAAAATGTTGGCATTTGACAATGTTACAATTTTTGAATCTAACACACCAGAAGTCCCCATTGCATTATCTGGTTTATTATCTCCTACTTGTTCTTTCCATTAATAAGTTATTTATAAATATAAATACCGAAATAAAAACAAATGCAGCCTTAACATATATAGATCAACAATTGAAATAACTGAGACAATCACATAAGGGACACTGTTATTTTTGGACAATCATCCCCGGAAAAACCCAATGCGGGAAAACCGGTGCAACAAATATGAGGGTCTTATTATTATGCAGTTTTTTAATACAACTATGGTGTTAGAAATGGCTCACCCTTCAGAGAATTTTCTTGGCAGAAGTACCTCTCCTCGGAGACAGATATTCTCGTTGATCAACAACCGGATGATTGATCCCACAACAACTTTGACAGTTCCTTAGCTAGACAACGAAAGATGCTCCAAGCTTCTCTCTGAAACTGTGTCACCCTCTTCTTCTCTACATCGGCCTCGCAGCTCCCAATCTGCCCCAAAAAAGTGCCTTAGCGCTAACTCTTCAGCCCAGCGCCAGCTCTTCTAGCCTCTGCGCAGCCTCCACTGACTCGGCATCATCCTCTTGGCCCTCTGCATCACCTGCGATGGCCTCCTCAACTTCTGTGTTAGTCCTAGCTGCCTCTATGTCAGCCTTCCAAGGCTCTGCGTTGTCTCTCTGGCACTTTTTATGCCTCTCTGATATCTATTCTCGGCCTTCTGCCAAACTACCCCTCGCTGCAACAGATTACTAACTTGATTCTCTCAGCAAACCCTGCCCCAGAAAATCAAATTCTTGATCAATTTGGTGTATCTCCAACTGACCCTCAAGCCTCTTCTTATACTTTTCCTGTTGACGATTCAATGGTTTAGATTAAATCCCTAATCAACGACTAAGTGTAGGTTTTAACTCCGTACAGAAATTACCTGCATACAAATTCTAGAACACAGAAAATAAACAATGCGAGAGCATAACACATAAAACACATATACACAGAGATTTTCCCCTGTATCCCAAAACCGAGACTACCAGCTTAATTTTTCATTATGTTCCTTTCAATGTTACAATACATATTTATGCATGCCGAAGCATCCAATACCATGGACCGAAAACCATCGCGTCCAAAACCATGGACTAAAAACCATCGCGTCCAAAACCATGTGTGAAAATCATGCACAAAGCCATAGGTAGGTCCACCCAACCTAATATAGGGTCCAAAAACAAAATTTTCTAGGGCGCTGCCCTAGACCCCATAGAGTGGGGTTACCTGCACCCCTCAAATCCCCTGTGACTCCCCCCTCTACACAATCAGCGCAACGAGGGGGGCTCCGCCCCCCTTCTAACCCCCTGGTTAACTACGTGGGCTAGTCGTGGAAAGAATATAACACAATCCAACATTCTCCCACTTGTTGTTTTCTTTCCACAGGGGGCCACAAGAGAACTTAGTCATTTATCCAGCCTAGCAACACCCATTTCTTCTCTACACCAAGAGAACTTCTCAAAGCTCACAGATTTTGTCAATGCATCTGCAGTATTCTTCAAAGTGTCCACCTTTACCAGCAACACTTTTTTGTCTTATATCATATCCCTCACAAAGTGATACTGAACATCAATGTGCTTTGCCTTTGAATGATATGCACGGTTCTTTGCCAAGAAAATTGCACTTTGGCTATCACAGTCTATCCTTATAGCTCCCTGTACTAACCCCATACTTGAAGACAATATCTGCAACCAAAATGTTTCCTTGCTTGCATGAGTGGCTGCCATGTATTCTGCCTCTGTAGTTGATAGTGCCACTATAAATTGTTTCTTACTCATCCAATTGACTACACCTCCAAATAGGTTAAACACATACCCACTTGTAAATCTTCTCTGATCCAGATCTCTAGCCCAGTCTGCATCAATAAAGTCACGAATATCCAACACTCTGTCCAATCCTGGTATTCCTTGGTAGCACAAACCATAATCACTAGTGCCACACAAATACCTGAAAACCCGCTTCACTGTTGTCCAGTGCTCCTTCCCTGGTTTTGACGTAAACCTGATCAATAGTCCCACTACATGTGAAATGTCTGGTCTAATACAGACTATTGCATACATCAAGCTACCGACTGCACTTGCATATGGAACATAGGACATGTCCTCTTCCTCTTCTTGTGTCTTGGGACACTATTCAACAGATAATCTCACACCTACAAGAATAGGAACCTTCACCGGTTTACTATCCTGCATATTAAACCTCTGCAGTATTGTCTCGAAATACTTCCTCTGGTTTAACTAGAGCTTCCTCTTTTCCCAATCTCTTTTAATTTCCATGCCCAAAATATAGTTTGCAGCACCAAGATCTTTCATGTCGAACTTGGAGGACAATTGGGTCTTCAAATCCTGGATAATTTCTTTGTCATTTCCAACTAGCAACATATCATCCACATACAAGACTAGACAAATAACATGGTCACCAATTAATTTAAAATACACACAGTGATCTGCTTTGCTTCTAGTGAAGCCAAGTCCCCATATAAATGTATCAAATTTCGGATACCACATCCTTGGTGACTGTTTTAACCCATACAGAGACTTCTTTAACTTGCATACCAATTCTTTCTTACCCTTCACCGCAAAGCCTTCAGGTTGCTTCATGTAGATTTCCTCTTCCAAATCCCCATGAAGAAATGTTGTCTTCACATCCATCTATTCTACCTGAAAATCAAAAGTAGCAGCAATAGATAAAAGTAATCTAATAGAAGTTACCTTGGCAACAGGAGAAAAAATATCACCAAAATCAATTCCTAACACCTAGTAAGAACCTTTTGCTACCAACCGAGCTTTTTATTTCTCCAACTCTCCTTCTGCATTTGTCTTCTTCTTGAACACCCATTTGCTTCCAATGGGTTTCCTTCCAGCTGGAAACTCCACTAGATCCCAAGCCTCATTTTTGTGCAAAGATGCCATTTCATCAACCATGGCCTCTTTCCAGAATTTTCCATCCTCTGAATCTACTGCTTCCTTCACAGTTCTGGGATCATCATCATTAATAGATAAAGCAAAATTGAATAGAAAGCAGATGGACTATACCTTTCTAGCTACCTTCTTTCTCGAAATGATTTGCTCATAGCCGGAGTTTGTGGCTCTTCATCTTCTGATTCCTCCTCTACTATAGAGTCTAATTCTTCCTCCTTTAGCTCAAACTCTATCTTCTCAGGTTCCTTTGGTTGGACTTCATGTTTAATAATATCTTTCACCTCTTTGAACACCACATCTTGGTTGTACACAACCTTCCTTCTTACTGGGTTCCAAAGCTTATAACCATTTAAACCATCCTTATACTCAATAAAGATGTACTTTTCAGATTTACTATCCAACTTGGTTCTTTTCTCCTTTGGAACATGTACATATGCATCACATCCAAATACCCTCAAATGTGAAAGAGAAGGTTTCTTACTAGTCCATACCTCTTGTGGAGTCTTATCTTCCAATGTTGATGAAGGTGATTTGTTGACCAGGTGTTGTGGCCACCAACAACCCCCCTACTTGTTTTCAGTATTAGCAATAACGCTAAAGAAGTGGGGACCCTTAGTAATAAAAAATCTAAAAAAGATTTTATAAAAAAAAATTGTATTATATTCCTCAAAGATACATTGCACGGAGAAGAGTCAAGCATTCCTTGATGAGCACATTAAAGCAACTGCGAAGAAGCGGCGTGAAATTCATCACATCGCATACATTGAGAAGCGCCCATAAATGACTAATCTTAAGAAAATCTCCGATGGCCGATATGTGATATCGCATATCGCAGCGTCGCATAAGCAGCACACGAATAACTTGACAAATTGCAGCAATCTGCGATCTGCGATGCCGCGACACTGCGATAACTGCGATCTGCGATCAATGTGATCTGCGAGTCACAGAAATCACCCATCACAAATTTCCTCGGCTCAGCACCCAAGAAAAGCTGTCCCTAAACCAAAAATTGAGCGCACGGCTTAAAGAAAATTAATGAATGTACGCCAAGGTATTCATGGAGGACAGTTTTGTGTTTTTCAAAGAGTCAGTTCACTGTGGGTGTCATAATTTTACACATTCGTAGAACTTGAAGCTTTCATGTCAAAATTTATTATCATTACTTTTTCCTTTGCGTGAACTGCAGGAAACATCTAAGGAAAAAGGGGAAAATGCCAATGCTCGGAGAACAGAGAAGAGATGCTCTCATACACGAATGCCGCATACAATGGAAACGCAGATTTCAGAGTGTTATTGAACAGATACTGATATCAATAGGCGATTCGACACTCAAGGTCAAGAAACTCACAAAAGCAGCATGTTTACAAAATTTTGAAGCTCATGCCCCATAAAGGAAAAAGCGCTAAAGACGGAAAACGCACCAAAAAGGCCCGGATCAAAAAATGGAGGCAGTTTTTGATGCACGATTAGCGCTAGGCGCTAATCGCGCATCGCTAAGAAAATTGTTCAGAAAGCAAATTCCCTAACTTGCTTAGTCATCCACGAGTCCGAAAAGCCTAAATAGCAAAAACAGAGGCAGCTAAGAGGAATCTGGTTTGTTACCAAGCATACACGCAGTAAATTTGCTCAGCCAAGAGATAATTCTCAAAAATATCTTCCAGTTTACTAAAAAGAGGTGCCAGCGCTTGTCATTTCTATTTTCGTAGCTCAAACAAAAGCAGAAGACGACCAACCAACTCTTCCCAGGCAAATGTTGCATACTCACAGCACTAAGGAGCGAATGCAGAAAGAGTTAGAAATTAGATTCAATTTTTAGAAATAAGTTTACTTAGATAAAGGGCGGTCATTTTGAACCGTATCCGAAATTCATGTAATTAAGTTATTTAGTTAGCAGTATTTAAACCCTTCTCATGCATTTGGAGAAGGGTCCGGAAATTTGTCAAAAACTTGTCCTCAAAACATGCACTTCTGCACCCTCAGAGGAGGTTTTGATGAATTAATGGATTAAGGTTTATTAAGTTTTTGCATTTGATGTCTGCTACTGATGTTGCACTTCTGTACTCTTAGTAGATATCAGAACAAGGAGAGATAAATCATTATTACTTGAAGCTTATGAGTAGAACCAGTCATAAATGGTACTTTTATCTCTTGACCATTTTTGCTTATATTCTTAAAGTGATATACAGTTTTTAGTTGTTTATATGTTATTGCATGAATGTGTGAGTTACCATTTGGCACTTTTGTACGGTGGAGTCATTTATTTATGTTTGATATATGAATAACTTATTATGCGATATGCTGCTCACAACTGTTTTGCCTAACTTTCTATGCAAAGTGGTTCATCTTAATTGATTTCCATTCTTATGATAGTTGAATGATCTTTATTACCAGTTATTGTTTGAAATCTCTTTAGATCGCATAATAGAAGAAATACACCCCGAGTTAGCATAGATTAGATGTGTTGTTTTCATTAGATTACAATAGCATAGAATTAGATTAAAGTAGCTTAGATCAGAACTCTTAGATCAGCATAATCCAACTCTGCACACACACACCCTTAGATTGGGAAACTGGTCCCATTATCCCCAGTCGGACCCGCTATACCAAACGGATAAGGAGCTGCCAACCAAGTTCTGGACCGGGTGGGTATCCCCCTTGTTGTCGACCCGATTTTCGGGGCCTCAACACCAGGTAACATGCAGTCTCCACCACCTCTGCCCATAATTCTTGTCCTAACCCAGCACCACTGAGCATACTTCTTGCCCTTTCCATCAACGTCTTGTTCATTCTTTCTACAACTCCATTTTGTTGAGGTGTATATGGAGTAGTCTTCTGTCGTGCTATACCACACTTCTTACAGAATTATTCAAATTCCTTACTGCAAAACTCTCCACCATTATTTGTCCTCAGCACCTTTATCTTCTTCTCTGTCTGGTTTTCCTTAAATTCTTTGAACTTGTCAAAGACTTAAGATTTCTTCTTAAGGAAATATATCCATCTATTCCTTGAGAAGTCATCTATAAATGATACATAGTACACAGACTTCTTAAGGAAATATATCCATCTATTCCTTGAGAAATCATCTATAAATGATACATAGTACACAGACTTACCCAGTGACGGAACCTTCACAGGTCCAAACACATCACTGTGCACAAGCTCTATTATATGTTTCACCCTCTTACTACCAGAGGGGAAACTCACCAGATTCTGCTTCCCATATACACAATTTTCACAGAAATCAAAATCCAGAGAGCTATTACTCATACCTTCTACCATACCTTTACCATGAAGTATTCGAAGGCCCTTCTCTCCAATATGTCCAAGCCTTTGATGCCACAACATGGTCTTCTCTCCAGAGACCACTAGATTTTTTGCTCCTCTTTCAGGAACCACAGAACTGTTGCACCCATCAAAAACAATGCTACCTTGTAGCTCATACAAAATTCCAATCTGAACTCCCCGCATCAATACCAGTGTTCCCTGAACTATCTTGCAGGTATCCTTCTTGAACACTATTTTTTACATCTGCATCATCCAGCTTGCTTACGGAAATCAGATTTATGGCCAATGCACGAATATGCAGAACACCCGGAAGTGTTCTAACCCTTCCACCTTGCAGCTTCAACTTTACTTTTCCGCGGCCAACAATTCTAGCCTTCCTATCATCCCCCAAGAAGACATCACCACCATCATATTTCTCATACTCACAGAACCACTCTCTATGGGGAGTGAAGTGAAAGGATGCACCCGAGTCAATCAACCATGCTTCATGATCTCCATGCATACTTGAAGAAGCCAAGTACACATCCCCACCTTCATCTGAGGTGGTTTTTGCCTCTGCAGAAGGAGCATCATCAGATCCTTTTCCTTTATTAGGAGATTTAGATTTACAGTCCCTTTTGTAGTGCCCTTCCTTTCCGCATTTCTAGAACACCACCTTTACAGGTATTCCTGGAGATTTAGATGTCCCTCTAGATTTAGATCTCCCACTCGATGACTACTTTTGTTTCTATTCTAGGACCATCCTCGTATAGACAAGGCATCACCATTCTGGCTCTCCATATTTTTCCGTCTAATCTCCTCCGTCAGTAAGGATGAGACTATTTCGTCAAACTCCAAGGCAGTTGCATTGCTACCTATTACAATAACTAGACTATCCCATGAATCTGGTAGAGAACACAAAAAAATGATGCACTTATCTTCATCTGAAATTTTAATATCAATAGATAATAATTGACTTACCATAGTATTAAATGTGTTCAGATGTTCTGTCACCGAGTCTCCATCTTTCATCCTCAGGTTATACAACTTTTTCCGCAAGAACAGTTTATTCACCAGAGACTTAGATTGGTACAAAGTCCCTAACTTGTCCCACAAAGCCTTCGTCGTAGCTTCCCCTAATACATTCAGCAATACTGAATCTGAGACACACAATCGTATTGTTCTCTTTGCCTTCCGATCCAACTTCTTCCATTCTTCATTAGACACTCCCATTGGTTTAGTACTCAGATATATCGCGATCCACTGATCTTTATCCATCAATAGATCCTCCATCTTGAGTTTCCACAACTCAAAACTCTGACCATTAAATTTCTCGATCTCTATCTTTCCACTGCTCGCCATCTTCTTTCACCACCAGAACTGATCTCGCAGATCTCCCACTGAATAGGATCTACCACAGGCCCGAGCAAAACCCCTTAGCAACAAAGGCATCCCCTTGAAGCCAAAACAACTCTAATACCAAATGTAGGCTTTAACCCCGTACAGAAATTACCTGCATACGAATTCTAAAACACGGAAATAAACAATGCGAGAGCATAACACATAAAACACATATACACAGAGATTTTCCCCTGGATCCCAAAATCGGGACTATCAGCTTGATTTTTCATTATGTTCCTTTCAATGTTAATACATATTTATACATGCCGAAGCACCCAATACCATGTATCGAAACCCATCGCATCCAATACCATGGACCGAAAACCATCGCATCCAAAACCATGTGCAAAAATCATGCACAAAACCATAGGTAGGTCCGCCCAACCTAATATAGGGTCCAGAAACAAAATTTTCCAGGGCGCTACCCCAGACCCCATAGATTGGGGTTACTTGCAGTCCTCAAACCCCCTATGACTCCCTCCACTACGCAATCGGCGCAATGAAGGGGGGGCTCCACCCCCCTTCTAACCCTTCGGTTAACTACGTGGGCTAGTCGTGGAAAGAATATAACACAACCCAAGACTAAGATTAGATTTGGCTTGATCCTCATCATTTAGAACTTTCTCACCCATTTTATATCAATGCACATTAATATTTTAATTTTCCTAAGTTTATACTTAGGAACTCATTAAAAATATTAATTATTTTAATATCTCTCCATCCGGGTGTAATTTCCCCAAACAATTTCTAGGTTTTGGAGATCTCATGTGCCTTAGCCTCTCAACCAATTTTCATGGCTAGATCACATTCAATGCTACAAAAAATCAATACTCCCTCGTAGCGAGGAATGTGCTCTAGTAATGCTTCACTATAGAAACATCACAGTGATCCGCCGCATCAGTACCTGTGTTGATGCTTAGCCTACTGCCTCACATCATCTGCATTATTGCTTCCTCTATTGCTGCCCATGACACTGTCATTGCCACTACTACATCTGTCTTGCAGCTCCCTCTCAATATGTTGCCCATGCTTCCCCTATCACTGCCACTGCTAACTGCTACACTACAACTCAGTTACTAAGAAGTAAGTAACTGACTTCTACAAAATACTAACATCCCGATCAGTTTGGAAGCCTTGTGATGTGGAAGATTCCTCTACTTCTCTCTTGTGTTGCCTCTAGGGAAAATTTTAAGAACCCCCCTAAATTTATAAATATAATAAATGGGCGAATCTCCATGGTATATAGGAAAAATGGAAGGCGATTTTATCAATAATATAATATGTATATATAATTTTTTGGCGAATGTCTCACCAAGCATGGCGAATTTTTTACTCAATTATAAAATCTTGTAAGATCTTGGCGAGTCTTTCACTAAATAATAAAACTTTGTAAAGTCCTAGTGAATCTTAGCATATGCTACATGCTGGTTTAATTCCCCCATTTAAATAGGCTACATTCCAGGTGAATACCATGGGTCAATACCATGTGCCATTTTTATTTTTATTAATTCTAATATTAGGGTTAATAATGGTTTTTTGCATGGTATTAATAACAATCTAGTCCATGGTATTTGTCCCATAGTATTTTGGCCATAAGTTTCACCTAAATATAACCCATTTTTTGAGTGTTCGTAAATATAAGGTGACTTATGGAGTAAATATAAAAAAAATGTTTTATTTGTTTACCATACCTCTCGTTTATTTACATTTTCATTAATTTACCATACCTCTTTTACAAATATGGTATTTGGCCCATAGGATTCACTTAAACAAAACCTCTTTCTTGAGCCTTCATAAATAGAACGAGGTTTATGGACTAAATATAAAAAGAGGTTTTATTTATTTACGATACGTCTAGTTTATTTATATTTTTATTTATTTACCATATCTTTTGAGTATTTATATTTTTTTTTATTTACCATACCTTTTGAGTAAGTATAAAAAGACGTTTTATTTATTTACCATACCTCCACTTTACTTATATTTTTATTTGTTTACACTCTTACATGTATACAAGGTGACTTATGGAGTAAATATAAAAATGTTTTATTTATTTACCATACCTCTCATTTGTTTATATTTTTATTAATTTACCATACCTCTTTTATAAATATGGTATTTGGCCCATAGGATTCACTTAAATAGAACCTATTCTTGAAAATGGGTGAATGGATTCACTTAAATAAAACCTATTCTTGAAAATGGGCGAATGGAAGGTTGTAAGTCCTAATTTCAAGGGCTAAATTTACCTTTTTTGCCCTCTCCCTTAAAATAAGGTGGGCTATTTGAGGTGATTTGTAAAAATGTACTATGATACAAAATATTCGCCCACATTTAAAACCCCTTAATTTCGCCAAAGGGCGAACATTCGCCCCTAAAATTATCCTTGGTTGCCTCTGCTGCTACTACACTATTACATACACCTATGTTCCTCTCGTACTGCTGCAACATCCACTACGTTGCCTCATATTTTTGCATTCAAGCACTGCCTTTCTGTTTCACTATAATTTTCTCCATCTGATCCTTGTCATCCTGCTACTATTGTTAAGGGCTCCCGTAGCTGTATGTGATCCAAGAGTTTTAGGTACCTCAAGGATCCTGCCCCATTCTGTAGTCCTTTCGAACTACAGCTCTAGATCGCCCCACCTCCCTCTTGGAAATGTGGCTTCCATCTCTTCAAAATGTCAAACTGGTTCCCTTCTCCATCTTTCTTCTGCTGCCCCAACAAAACAAAGATCTGGATTTCTTTGGCGCAAGAAACCCTCTAAGGAACAAGCTCCTCTAGACTCCCTCTGAGTCTTGGTTTCCTTCACGGAAATCCTCCGGCCAAATGTCGAACCACTCCTCTCCAATAGTCCTTTGCCACTGCAACTCGGATCTAGATTTCTTGGCTAGATATCTGTCTAGGTAGTGCTTCGCTCTACCTTGGTCCCATCTCCTTAGACGTTGTTCTGCTTTGACAGAAACAACGTCCCACCAACTCCTCAAATCACAATCTGCCCACAACTCTCCAAGCTCCAGCAACAGAAGAAACTGAGCCTTTCCGGCTCTGCATAATCCTGACAACCACTGAATCTGTACCTCCTGGCCACAACGTCGATCCTTCCTAGTTGAGAAAGATTATCGGGCACTGTGTAGGTCTGATCTGTCCCTTTCTGCCTCTGCGTTAACCATCCTCCCAGCTCGAAATGATGACATAGGCTCTGCGTCACTTCCTCTCTTGCTACTATTGCTCTAGAACAACGCTATCTCTCGGAACATTTGCTACTGCTGCAAATTTCAGATTTCTGCCGGTGCCTTCAGTCCTCATGTGATCTGCAATGCTCTGATACCATGATGAAATTTATGAATCTAACACATCAGAAATCCCTACTGCATTATCTGGTTTTTTATCCCCTACTTGTTCTTTCCATTAACAAGTTATTTATAAATATAAATACCGAAATAAACACAAATGCAGCCTTAACACACACACACACATATATATATATATATATCAACAACTAAAATAACTGAGACAATCACATAAGGGACACTGTTATTTTTGGACAATTGTCCTCGGAAAAATCTAATGCGGGAAAATTGGTGCAGCAGATATGAGGGTTTTATTATTATGAAGTTTTTTTAATACAACTAGGGTGCCAGAAATGGCTCACCCTTCAGAGAATTTCCTTGGCAGAAGTACCTCTCCTTAGAGACAGATATTTTGGCTGATCAACAATCGGATGATTGATCCCACAGCAACTTTGACAGTTCCTTAGCCAGACAGCGAGAGTTTCTCTAAGCTTCTCTCTGGAACATTGTCACCCTCCAGGGACTGTGTCACCCTCTTCTGCTCTGCGTCTCCCTCTCAACTCCCAGTGTGCCCCACAGAAGTACCTTAGCACTTCCTCTTCAACCCAACGTCAACTCTACTAGCCTCTGTGCAACCTCTACTGCCTCTGCATTAGCCTCTTGGACCTCTGCATCACCTGTGCTGGTCTCCTCAATCTCTACGTTAGTCCTTGCTGCCTCTGCGTCAACCTGCCAAGGCTCTGTGCTGTCTCTATGGCACTTTCTATTCCTCTCTGATATGTATTCTCAGCCTTTTTCCGAACTTCCCCTCGCTGCAACAGATTACTAACTTGATTCTCTCAGCAAACCCTGCCACAAAAAATAAAATTCTAGATCAATTTGGTGTATCTCCAACTGACCCTCAAGCCTCTTCTTATACTTTTCCTGTTGACGATTTAACAGCCAAGATTAAGTCCCTAATCAACGACTAAGATTAGATTTGGCTTGATCCTCGTCATTTAGAACTTTCTCACCCATTCTATATTAATACACATTAATATTTTAATTTTACTAAGTTTATACTCAAGAACTCATTAAAAATATTAATTATTTTAATATCTCTCCATCCGAGTGTTTCCCCAAATGATTTTTGGGTCTTGGAGATCTCATGTGCCTTAGCCTCTCCACCAATTTTCATGACTATAGCACATTCGATGCTACCAAAAATCAATAGACAATATGTGGTGGTTGTGGAAAAGGAACAAGATGTTGAACATGAGATGATGAACCATTTTGAAGAAACAAAACACTCTAAAACTTGATAGGTTTGGAGTAGTCTAAAGTGTGAAATGAAGCCTCTTTGTCATATCCAAGACCAAATATGTTCCTATTGTTGACAACTTCTTCCCAAGATCTAATGATCAACTTAGGAAGTGCAACCTAAACTTTTGCATATTTATGCAAAACTGCTCTTGAGATGAACACTTGATGGCAATCAACCTTGACGTCACTAATTTTATCAACCTATAACTACTAATGAGAGTCAACTTCAGACTCAAAAAGGGATTTTTTTCTTGAACAAGAACTCATTCAAAATGACGACTCCTCTGCCCTAATTCATCTTGTTGTAGTTGAGATTCGAGCTTCAAAAACTAAATCTTTTCTTCTGCATTTTGTAGACAAATTCTATTGTTAGCAAGAGAGGCTTTGCTGATTTTCGCTATATCATGACTAATGGAGTGTATTAAAGTATTCAATAAGTTTAATACTTCACGAATTCGAGCAACGATTAGGGAATTTTTTTTGTGGACCCAAGGATGGTGGTCAGACCTACCCATGGTTTTGTGCATGGTTTTCGCACATGGTTTTGGGCATGATGGTTTTTTCCCATGGTATTTTGTAGATCTAGTCATGGGAACTATGATTATGTTCTAATCCAAGGTAAATGGATTGGGGTTTATGAATGCGAAACATGTATATAATGTATTGTAATATTCAAAGGAATATAATGAAAAATCAATTTGGTTTTCCGAGTTCGGGTTCCAGGTGAAAATCTTTGTCTATATTTTATGTTATTGTTTATTTTTCTGTTTTAAGAATTCGTTTGCAAATAATTTTTGTGCAGGGTTAAAACCTACAAGAGTGGCAATGGTAACCAAAATTGTCAGTGTGGATGGCATTTCAATGGTTAGGGAAGAGGAGGACGTCAAGGCCGTGTGACATATTTTGAGATGGCCTTGTAAACAACTGTCTCAGAACTACTTTCTCTGTATTTCGGCTCTTGTGTGTTTCGACAACTAAGATGAGGAGAGAATAATATTTTAGTGAGTGTCACATTCTTGTTTTCAAAGTAAGAATAGTATTAGATTAGGGAATAGGCATGTAGCCTCCATAGTGTCAAAGACACCATTATTATTTTTTTCTACATGACAAAATTATGTTCATTGGTCATTCTGAGAGGCTTCACATCAAAACCATTCCACATTTTGTGGCATTTGGAATTTTTTCCATCTTCAATCCCCAATAGAGAAACCACCAAAATAAGTGTCATGATTTGAGCTATGTGATAGATGATGAAACTTCAATCAATGTTGGTGACAATCAACAGAACAGTGGGAAGATCTTTTGTATTAGAGGCACTAACAGAAGGAGCTATCGAACTTGAATTCCCCAAAGCATATTCCAAATCTTCTAACCATTTGCAAAGACATGGACTGTTTCTGGTGGTTCTGCTTTGAGAAAGAATTATGATATATATGGAAGGTAATAGTTAGTGTGACAGGAAAAGCCTCATAGGGACAAATATGGTCTCGTGTAGGTCAAAAACCTAACAAATAGAGAAGGCAGAGTGCTTAGGTGTAGAGTCCAGGGTTGTAGGATTGATGGCAGAGTTGGCCACAAAACTAGTGGCTTAAATTTTGAGCAACGCAGGAGTATACCTACTACTGTTAGGCTTGCTCCAAACCACGTCTATAGTCCAACCTGCGTTGTCCCAACCTGTGAAAACAACAACACAACAAAACTATAATAGTGAACCTATGTCAAAAAAAGATAAGCTGGTCATAAATTTATCCAACCTTCAACTAAATGAACACATCATAAACTTATTAAAAAAAGGATTAAATTTTTCCATCACACCACGCAGGATCCCGGTTGAAAACATTCTATGCAATATTGAATATGGCATAATGAACCTTCCTGATCACATAAAAGAACAAATCAGGCAAGACTGTTCCATCACCCTTAGGAAAGCAAAACTTCCCAAAAGCAATGTCAGCAAACAAGAATACCTAGCTCTCAAAACCTTAAACTCAAACCCTGATATTGTAGTGTTGAAAGCAGACAAAGGAGGAGCCACAATAATCATGAACAAAAGTGATTATAAAACAAAAATGCTAGATCATATGAATAACAATCGCTGCTATAGAAAACTCAACAAAAACCCATTAAACAAGATCTCCAAAAAAGTATGCAACCTAATAAAAACTAGCAAGATACAAGACAACAAAAATCTCATAGTCAACAATCCATACACACCAAGAATCTATGGAGCCCCCAAGATTCATAAAGAAGACATCCCTCTTAGACCTATAGTAAACATGATTAATGGACTTACATACCAACTAGCAAAACACCTAGCCAAGAAACTAAAACCGCTAGTAGGAAACACAAACTCTTTTGTCAAAGACTCAACCCAATTCATTGAAGAAATCAAGAACATCAAACTTGATCAAAATGACATTTTGGTTAGTTTTGATGTCACCTCTCTATACACCAATATCCCCATCAATGATGCCATGGAGGTCATCAACAAACTAACAGATCCTGACACATCTAAGCTCATAGAAATTTTCCTTAGGTCAACCTTTTTCAGCTTCATGGAAGATATTTATGAACAGACATGTGGAGTTGCCATGGGGTCGCCCCTGTCCCCTATTATTGCCAATTTATTTATGGAGGACTTTGAAAACAAGGCCCTTATGACTGCACCCCTAAAACCTAAACTATGGAAAAGATATGTGGATGACACATTCATCATATGACCACATGGAAGGGAAACCCTAGAAACTTTCAAACAACACCCAAATAGTTTATCCCCTTCCATAAAATTCACTATGGAAGTTGAGATCAACAAAAGCCTCCCCTTCCTCGATATCCTCATCACTAGGAATGATGATGGCTCTATATCCCACTAGGTATATAGAAAAAATACTGAGACCGAACAATAGTTACATGCCTCCTCACATCATCACCCTACCCAAAAGCTAGGAGTCCTTAACACATTAGCAACCAAAGCCCTTAGAATCTCTGACAAGGCACACCTAGAAAAAGAAATAGAACACCTCACTGAAGTTTTCCTAAAAAACAGATACAAGAATCATCAAGTGATCAAAGCCATAAAGAAGGCTAACACTTGTCCAAACAGAAATAAAAACTTTGATAATATAAATGGAAAAGTCAACCTCCCTTACATATTAGGGACTACAGACAAAATTTCCCGCATCCTGAAAAATAATGGAATCCTAACCACCTTCAAACCCCTAAACACTATCCGCAACTGCCTTAATCCGGTCAAAGACAAAATTGATCCTAAATACCATAAAGGTGTCTACTTAATTCCTTGTTCATGTGGCAAACCATATGTAGGTGAGACTGGGAGATCCTTTAACACAAGAATCCAAGAACACTCAGCTGACATCAAACACAATCGATCCAAATCCTCTGCTCTTGCTGAACATTCTGAAAAAACTAAGCACCAAATATGCATAGAAGATACCTGAATCTTAGCTAGGAGTGATCACTACTTCATAAGGAAATTCAGAGAAGCCATAGAAATTAGCAAACATCCTAATAACCTCAATAGAGACGATGGATGGACCATAAGCAAAAACTGGATTCCAACCCTAGCATCCAAATCTACCCCTATCCAACGATAACCCCCCTCCAATTAACCTAAAAATATAATCCATTCTAACTAAATTAACACACTATGACCTTATTCAAATATAATTTTACAATAAACACCAATTAGAAATAGCTTAACCTTAATAAATCCACAACCTAGAACATTATATGTGTAGCCTCAATATTCAATCAAAACACATAATTAAAAGTAATAAAATTAACATATAACATAGTATAAACAATTACAATAATAACTAGAATCATAACAATTAAAAATTAATAAACAATTAAAATGAATAATCAATTAAAATAATATCATAAATAAATAAATAAAATGAAATAAATATAACCCTTACATATGTATTTTAATTTTAATTAATAAATAAATATGTATATGTACATATACATATTTAATTTTAATTATTAAATTAACATAGATATGTATTTTAATTTTAATTAATAAATTAATTAGAACTATAATGACTTTAATCAATAAATTAATTAGGATTAAAATAATTAAATAATAATTCATTAAACATAATAACTATAGGGTAAATTAATAAATAAACATGGACAAGTATTTTAATTTTAATTAATAAACTAATTAAAATTAAAATAATTTGAATTAACTAAAGAATTAGTTAAACAGAATAGGGATGTGTATTTTAATTTTAATTTATAAATTAATTGAAATTAAAATAATTAAAATAATAATTCATTAGAATACGACAAGAGACATATTAAAATAAAAAATTAAAACATAAACTAATAAGGATCATAACAATTAAGATTAATAAATAATTAAAATTAATAATTGAGTAAAATAATAAATTAAATAAATATAATGAAAGAAATATAAGCATAACCCATACATATGTATTTTAATTTTAATTAATAAATTAATTAAAATTAGAATAATTAAAAGAAATAATTAATTTAATATATATATATATATATATATTAAGTAAAGCAAATATAATTAAAATAGATAGAATTAAAACATTAAATAATTAATACTAATAAAATTAACAATAATACAATTAATTGGAACAATTAAAAATAACTTAAAGATCTGTCGGCTAAGCATCTCTTGCATCCCTATATATATTTGAGAAATAAGACCAGTCTTTCAATTAATTCTCTCACATCCTGAAGATGAACCATCGTTGCTGATTCGAAACGTTGATCTAAAAAGAAATTGAATGCGATGGATCCGGAAGAAAATCTACACAAAAATTATACCTACTCTAATACCATGTTAAACAACACAAGAATGTAAACAACATATAAGATAAATTGTTGAATGCATTTTATTCACAAGAATATACATATTAATACAATCTTATGACCCTTACTTTTCATATTCCAAGTGGTCTCTTGGACTCCAATGACTATTCATATTCCACACCATAACCTTTAGTGGATTAGGTGTCCAACAATTTCAATGGGAATGGAAGTTATAGCTGAGGAAGAGTTGGGGGGATTTCGAGTCTTCGCTCAAGGTGAAGGTCCTATCACAATGCAACTTACCTAGTGCTTCAGTCACAAAGGACGCTAGACGATGTTAATTACAATCTCCATGGTTGATTTGGAACGCATGTGAGGGATATGGGAGGCGATGCTGATATGGTGCGCTCGTCTAAAATCATAACAAATGACTGGGCATTGATGAGCGCTCACAGCAAGCTGATGGAAGCATTAGGAGGGTTGATGCATCGGAGGATATGGGAATGACATGTCGAAGATAACATGCTAGAGGGATTTCTTGGAAAGTTATATAAGAGGAACGATAATCGTAAGATTATGTTGCTTCACGTTGTTTCTTTTGGTCGTTCCTTATCATTCTAGTTAACTACTACCTGTGTTATAATTTGTTCGAGTTAAATTTTAGATCATGATGTCTGCCACTAATCCACACCAGCGTGCATGTTGGATGAGGTATTTAATCACTCAGGGATCATTGCTACAACGTTTTAATTCAAGATTCTCACTCTGATTTCATTTTTGTGTGCGTAGGTGAGTTTCAACAAAGCGTGCTTGCAATCACTCTTATGCATCCTCCAATCAATTCCTTTAAACATGATCTAATAAGGCTTGTAACATCACTTCGCTGCTTCATGTAAGGCTCAAATTACGAAGCTAACGTTTCCTCTGAACTATCCAATAACATTCCAAAAAATTATTTAAAAACACAAATTAAAAAAATTAATAATTGCTACATCTAAATTTATACAAGTTAATACATATTGGATCCCAAAACCGGGACTACCAGCTTGATTTTTCATTATGTTCCTTTCAATGTTATAATACATATTTATACATGCATAAGCATCCAATACCATGGACGGAAACCCATCGCGTCCAAAACCATGGACCGAAAACCATCGCGTCCAAAACCATGTGCGAAATTCATGCACAAAACCGTAGGTAGGTCCGCCCAACCTAATATAGGGTCAAAAACAAAATTTTCCAGGGCGCTGCCCCAGACCCCATAGATTGGGGTTACCTGCACCCGTCAAACCCCCTGTGACTCCCCCCGCTACGTAATCGACGCAATGAAGGAGGGGCTCCACCCCCCTTCTAACCCCTCGATTAACTACGTAGGCTAGTCGTGGAAAGAATATAACACAACCCAACACTAAGATTAGATTTGGCTTGATCCTCATCATTTAGAACTTTCTCACCCATTTTATATCAATACACATTAATATTTTAATTTTCCTAAGTTACTTAGGAACTCATTAAAAATATTAATTATTTTAATATCTCTTCATCCGAGTGGAATTTCCCCAAACAATTTATGGGTTTTGGAGATCTCATGTGCCTTAGCCTCTCAACCAATTTTCATGGCTAGATCACATTTGATGCTACAAAAAATCAATACTCCCTCATAGTGAGGAATGTGCTCTAGTAATGCTTCACTATAGAAACATCACACTAATCCGCTGCATCGGTACCTGTGTTGATGCTTAACCTACTACCTCACATCATCTGCATTGTTGCTTCCTCTATTGTTGCCCATGACACTTTCATTGCCACTACTGCATCTGTATTGCAACTGCCTCTCAATATGTTGCCCATCCTGCCCCTAGCACTGCCACTGCTAACTACTACACTGCAACTCAGTTACTAAGAAGTAAGTAACTGACTTCTACCAAATACTAACATCGTGGTCAGTCTGGAAGCCTTGTGATGCGGAAGCTTCCTCTACTTCTCTCTTGTGCTGCCTCTGCTACTACTACGCTGTTACATACACCTATGTTCCTCTCGTACTGCTGCAACCTCCACTGCGCTGCCTCAAATTTCTGCATTCAAGCACTACCTTCCTGCTTCACTATACTTTTATCCATCTGATCCCTGTCATCCTGCTACTATTGTTAAGGGCTCCCGTAGCTGTATGTGATCCAAGAGTTTTGGGTACCTCAAGGATCCTGCCCCATTCTGTAGTCCTTTCGAACTACAACTCTAGATCACCCCACCTCCCTCTTGGAGATGTGGCTTCCATCTCTTCCAAAATTTCAAATCGGTTCCCTTCTCCCTCTTTCGCTGCTGCCCCAACAAAACAAAGATCTGGATTTCTTTAGCGCAAGAAACCCTCTAAGGAACAAGCTCCTCTAGAATCCCTTTGAGTCTTGGTTTCCTTCACGGAAATCCTCTGGCCAACTGTCAAACCACTCCTCTCTAATATTCCTTTGCCATTGCAACTCGGATCTAGATTTCTTGGCTAGAAATCTGTCGAGGTAGTGCTTCACTCTACCTTGGTCCCATCTCCTTAGATGTTGTTCTGCTTTGACAGAAACAACGTCCCACCAAATCCACAAATCACAATCTTCCCACAACTCTCCAAGCTCCGGCAACCGAAGAAACTGAGCCTTTCAGGCTCTACACAATCCCGACAACCACTGAATGTATACCTCCTGGCCACAACGTCGATCCTTCCTGGTTGAGAAATATTATTGGGCACTGCGTAGGTCTGATCTGCCCCTTTTTTCCTCTGCACTAACCATCCTCCTGGCTAGAAATGATGACGCAGGCTCTGTGTCACTTCCTCTCTTGCTGCTATTGCTCTAGAATAACACTATCTCTCGGAACATTTGCTACTGCTGCAAATTTCAGATTTCTGTCGGTGCCTTCAATCCTCTTGTGATCTGCAATGCTCTGATACCATGTTGAAATTTATGAATCTAACACATCAGAAATCCCTACTGCATTATCTGGTTTATTATCTCCTACTTGTTCTTTCCATTAACAAGTTATTTATAAATATAAATACCGAAATAAACACAAATGCAGCCTTAACACATATATATATCAACAACTGAAATAACTGAGACAATCACACAAGGGACACCATTATTTTTGGACAATCGTCCCCGGAAAAATCCAATGCGGGAAAACTGGTGCCGCAGATATGAGGGTTTTATTATTATGCCGTTTTCTGAATACAACTAGGGTGCCAGAAATGGCTCACCCTTCAAAGAATTTCCTTGGTAGAAGTACCTCTCCTTGGAGACAAATATTTCAGCTGATCAACAATCGGATGATTGATCCCACAACAACTTTGACAGTTCCTTAGCTGGATAGCGAGAGTTGCTCCAAGCTTCTCTCTGGAACATTGTCACCCTCCAGGGACTGTGTCGCCCTCTTCTGCTCTGCGTCTGCCTCTCAACTCCTAATGTGCCCCACAGAAGTACCTTAGTGCTGCCTCTTCAACCCAACGACAGCTCTGCTAGCCTCTGTGCAACCTCTACTGCCTCTGCATTAGCCTCTTGGCTCTCTGCGTCACTTGCGCTAGTCTCCTCAGCCTCTGCGTTAGTCCTGGCTACCTCTGCGTCAACCTTCCAAGGCTCTGTGCTGTCTCTATGGAACTTTCTATGCCTCTCTGATATGTATTCTCGGCCTTCTACTGAACTGCCCCTCGCTGCAACAGATTAATAACTTGATTCTCTCAACAAACCCTGCCCCAAAAAATCGAATTCTTGATCAATTTGGTGTATCTCCAACTGACCCTCGAGCCTCTTCTTATACTTTTCTTGTTGACGATTCAATGGCCGAGATTAAGTCCCTAATCAACGACTAAGATTAGATTTGGCTTGACCCTAATCATTTAGAACTTTCTCACCCATTCTATATTAATACACATTAATATTTTAATTTTACTAAGTTTATACTTAGGAACTCATTAAAAATATTAATTATTTTAATATCTCTCCATTCGGGTGGAATTTCCCCAAATGATTTCTGGGTCTTGGAGATCTCATGTGCCTTAGGCTCTTCGCAAATTTTCATGACTATAGCACATCCGATGCTACCAAAAATCAATAGACAATATGTGGTGGTTGTGGAAAAGGAGCAAGATGTGGAACATGTGATGATGAACCATTTTGAAGAAACAAAACACTCTGAAACATGATGGGTTTGGAGTAGTCTAGAGTGTGAAATGAAGCCTCTTTGTCATATCCAAGACCAGATATGTTCCTATTGTTGACAAATTCTTCCCAAGATCTGATGATCCACTTAGGAAGTGCAACCTAAACTTTTGCATCTTTATGCAAAACTGTGCTTGAGATGAACACTTGATGGCAATCAACCTTGACGTCACTAATTTTATCAACCTATAACTACTAATGAGAGTCAACTTCAGACTCAAAAAGGGATTTTTCCTTGAACAAGAACCCGTTCAAAATGACGACTTCTCTGCTCTAATTCATCTTGCTGTAGTTGAGATTCGAGCTACAAAAACTAAATCTTTTCTTCTACATTTTGTAGACAAATTCTATTGTTAGCAAGAGAGGCTTTGCTGATTTTCACTATATCATGACTAATGGAGTGTATTAAAGTATTCAATAAGTTTAATACTTCACGAATTCGAGCAGCGATCAGGGAATTTTTTTGTGGACCCAAGGATGGTGGTCAGACCTACCCATGGTTTTGTGCATGGTTTTCGCACATGGTTTTGGGCATGATGGTTTTTTCCCATGGTATTTTGCAGGCCTAGTCATGGAAACTATGATTATGTTCTAATCCAAGGTTAATGGATTGGGGTTTATGAATGCGAGACATGTATATAATGTATTGTAACATTCAAAGGAATATAATGAAAAAACAATTTGGTTTTCCGAGTTTGGGTTCCAGGTGAAAATCTTTGTGTATATTTTATGTTATTGTTTATTTTTCTGTTTTAAGAATTCGTTTGCAAATAATTTTTGTACAAGGTTAAAACCTACAAGAGTGGCAATGGTAACCAAAATTGTCAGCATGGATGGTGTTTCAATGGGTAGGGAAGAGGAGGACGTCAAGGCCGTGTGACATATTTTGAGATGGCCTTGTAAACAACTGTCTCAGACCTACTTTCTCTGTATTTCGGCTCCTGTGTGTTTCGACAACTAAGATGAGGAGAGAATAAGATTTTAGTGAGTGTTACGTTCTTGTTTTCAAAGTAAGAATAGTATTAGATTAGGGAATAGGCATGTAGCCTCCATAGTGTCAAAGGAACCATTATTATTTTTTTCTACATGACAAAATTATGTTCATTGGTCATTCTGAGAGGCTTCACATCAAAACCATTCCACATTTTGCGGCATTTGGAATTTTTTCTATCTTCAATCCCCAGTAGAGCAACCACCAAACTCAGTGTCATGATTTGAGCTATGTTATAGGTGATGAAACTTCAATTCAATGTCGGTGACAATCAACCAGATGTGAGCATTAACAGTGGGAAGATTGTTTGTATTAGAGGCACTAACGGAAGGAGCTATCGAACTTGAATTCCCCAAAGAATATTCCAAATCTTCTAACCATTTGCAAAGACATGGACTGTTTGTGGTGGTTCTGCTTTGAGAAAGAATTATGATATATATGGAAGGTAACTGTTAGTGTGACAGGAAAAGTCTCATAGGGACAAATATGATCTCGTGTAGGTCAAAAACCTATCAAATAGAGAAGGTAGGGTGCTTAAGTGTAGAGTTCAGGGCTGTAGGATTGATGGCAGAGTTGGCCACAAAACTAGTGGCTTAAATTTTGAGCAATGCAGGAGTATACCTACTGCTCTTAGGCATGCTCCAAACCACGTCTATAGTCCAACCTGCGCTGTCCCAACCTGTGAAAACAACAACACAACAAAACTATAATAGTGAACCTATGTCAAAAAACGATAAGCTGGTCATAAATTTATCCAACCTTCAACTAAATGAATACATCATAAACTTATTAAAAAAAGAATTAAATTTTTCCATCACACCACGCAGGATCCCGGTTGAAAACATTCTATGCAATATTGAATATGGCATAATGAACCTTCCTGATCACATAAAAGAACAAATCAGGCAAGACTGTTCCATCACCCTTAGGAAAGCAAAACTTCCCAAAAGCAATGTCAGCAAACAAGAATACCTAGCTCTCAAAACCTTAAACTCAAACCCTGATATTGTAGTGTTGAAAGCAGACAAAGGAGGAGCCACAGTAATCATGAACAAAAGCGATTATAAAACAAAAATGCTAGATCATCTGAATAACAGTGGCTGCTACAGAAAACTCAACAAAAACCCATTAAACAAGATCTCCAAAAAAGTATGCAACCTAATAAAAACTAGCAAGATACAAGACAACAAAAATCTCATAGTCAACAATCCATACACACTGAGAATCTATGGAGCCCCCAAGATTCATAAAGAAGACATCCCTCTTAGACCTATAGTAAACACGATTAATGGACCTACATACCATCTAGCAAAACACCTAGCCAAGAAACTAAAACCGCTAGTAGGAAACACAGACTCTTTTGTCAAAGACTCAACCCAATTCATTGAAGAAATCAAGAACATCAAACTTGATCAAAATGACATTTTGGTTAGTTTTGATGTCACCTCTCTATACACCAATATCCCCATCAATGATGCCATGGAGGTCATCAGCAAACTAGCAGATCCTAACACATTTATGCTCATAGAAATTTGCCTTAGGTCAACCTTTTTCAGCTTCATGGAAGATATTTATGAACAGACATGTGGAGTTGCCATGGGGTCGCCCCTGTCCCCTATTATTGCCAATTTATTTATGGAGGACTTTGAAAACAAGGCCCTTATGACTGCACCCCTAAAACCTAAACTATGGAAAAGATATGTGGATGACACATTCATCATATGGCCACATGGAAGGGAAACCCTAGAAACTTTCAAACAACACCTAAATAGTTTATCCCCTTCCATAAAATTCACTATGGAAGTTGAGATCAACAAAAGCCTCCCCTTCCTTGATATCCTCATCACTAGGAATGATGATGGCTCTATATCCCACCAGGTATATAGAAAAAAGACTCACACCGAACAATATTTACATGCCTCCTCACATCATCACCCTACCCAAAAACTAGGAGTCCTTAACACATTAGCAACCAGAGCCCTCAGAATCTCTGACAAGGCACACCTAGAAAAAGAAATAGAACACCTCACTGAAGTTTTCCTAAAAAACGGATACAAGAATCATCAAGTGATCAAAGCCATAAAGAAGGCTAACACTTGTCCAAACAGAAATAAAAACTTTGATAATATAAATGGAAAAGTCAACCTCCCTTACATATTAGGGACTACAGACAAAATTTCTCGCATCCTGAAAAATAATGGAATCCTAACCACCTTCAAACCCCTAAACACTATCCGCAACTGCCTTAATCCGGTCAAAGACAAAATTGATCCTAAATACCATAAAGGTGTCTGCTTAATTCCTTGTTCATGTGGCAAACCATATGTAGGTGAGACCGAGAGATCCTTTAACACAAGAATCCAAGAACACTCAGCGGACATCAAACACAATCGATCCAAATCCTCTGCTCTTGCTGAACATTCTGAAAAAACTAAGCACCAAATATGCATAGAAGATACCCGAATCTTAGCTAGGAGTGATCACTACTTCATAAGGAAATTCAGAGAAGCCATAGAAATTAGCAAACACCCTAATAACCTCAATAGAGACGATGGATGGACCATAAGCAAAAACTAGATTCCAACCCTAGCATCCAAATCTACCCCTACCCAACGATAACCCCCCTCCAATTAACCTAAAAATATAATCCATTCTAACTAAATTAACACACTATGACCTTATTAAAATATAATTTTACAATAAACATCAATTGGAAATATCTTAACCTTAATAAATCCGCAACCTAGAACATTATATGTGTAGCCTTAATATTCAATCAAAACACATAATTAAAAGTAATAAAATTAACATATAACATAGTAAAAACAATTACAATAATAACTATCATATCAATTAAAATTAATAAACAATTAAAATGAATAATCAATTAAAATAATATAATAAATAAATAAAATGAAATAAATATAACCCTTACATATGTATTTTAATTTTAATTAATAAATAAATATGTATATATACATATACATATTTATTTTTAATTATTAAATTAACATAGATATGTATTTTAATTTTAATTAATAAATTAATTAGAAGTATAATGATTTTAATCAATAAATTAATTAGGACTAAAATAATTAAATAATAATTCATGAAACATAATAACTATAGGGTAAATTAATAAATAGACATGGACAAGTATTTTAATTTTAATTAATAAACTAATTAAAATTAAATAATTTGAATTAACTAAAGAATTAGTTAATCACAATAGGGATATGTATTTTAATTTTAATTTATAAATTAATTAAAAGTAAAATAATTAAAATAACAATTCATTAGAATAGGACAAGAGACATTAAAATAAAAAATTAAAACATAAACTAATAAGGATCATAACAATTAAGATTAATAAATAATTAAAATTAATAATTGAGTAAAATAATAAATTAAATAAATATAATGAAAGAAATATAAGCATAACCCATACATATGTATTTTAATTTTAATTAATAAATTAATTAAAATACATATACATATTTAATTTTAATTAATAAACTAATATGTATATGTACATATACATATTAAATGTTAATTAATTAATAAATAAACATCAATATGTATTTTAATTTTAATTAATAAATAAATTAAATTAGAATAATTAAAAGAAATAATTAATTAATTATATATACATATATATATATATATATATATATATATATATATATTAAGTAAAGGAAATATAATTAAAATAGATAGAATTAAAACATGAAATAATTAATACTAATAAAATTAACAATAATACAATTAATTGGAACAATTAAAAATAACTTAAAGATCTGTCGGCTAAGCATCTCTTGCATCCCTATATATATTTGAAAAATAAGACCAGTCTTTTAATTAATTCTCTCACATCTTGAAGATGAACCACCATCGCTGGTTCCAAACGTCGATCTAAAAAGAAATTGAATGCGATGGATCTGGAAGAAAATCTACACAAAAAGTAATACTACTCTAATACCATGTTAAACAACACAAGAATGTAAACAACATATAAGATAAATTGCTGAATGCATTTTATTCACAAGAATATACATATTAATACAATCTTATGACCCTTACTTTTCATATTCCAAGTGGTCTCTTGGACTCCAATCACTGTTCATATTCCACACCATAACCTTTAGTGGATTAGGTGTCCAACAGTTTCAATGGGAATGGAAGTTATAGTTGAGGAAGAATTGGGGGGATTTCGAGTCTTCGCTCAAGGTGAAGGTCTTATCACAGTGCAATTTACCTAGTGCTTCGGTCACAAAGGATGCTAGACGATGTTAATTACAATCTCCATGGTTGATTTGGAACGCATGTGAGGGATATGGGAGGCGACGCTGATATGGTGCACCTGTCTAAAATCATAACAGATGACTGGGCATTGATGAGCGCTCACAGCAAGTTGATGGAAGCATTAGGAGAGTCGATGCATCGGAGGATATGGGAATGACATGTTGAAGATAACATGCTAGAGGGATTTCTTGGAAAGTTATATAAGAGGAATGATAATAGTAAGATTATGTTGCTTCACGTTGTTTCTTTTGGTCATTCCTTATTGTTCTAGTTAGCTACTACCCGAGTTATAACTTATTCGAGTTAAATTTCAGATCATGATGTCTGCCACTAATCCACACTAGCGTGCATGTTAGATGAGGTATTTAATCACTCAAGGATCATTGCTACAATGTTTTAATTCAAGATTCTCACTCTGATTTCATTTTTGTGTGCGTACAAGTTTGTTGGAGGTGAGTTTCAACAAAGCGTGCTTGCAATAACTTTGATGCATCCTCCAATCAATTCCTTTAAACATGCTCTAATAAGGCTTGTGACATCACTTTGCTACTTCATGTAAGGCTCAAATTACGAAGCTAACATTTCCTCTGAACTATCCAATAACATTCCAAAAAATATTTAAAAAAACAAATTAATAATTACTCCACCTAAATTTATACAAGTTAATATGTCAAAACCAAACCTATATCCCCAAGAAACATAATAAGCATGTAGATTTGAAAAAGGGAGGATGTGAGGGTTCTCATGAGGAAGAATTTGAAATTTATTTAATGATCAAAATAATTTTAATAATCAATTTTTCCCACGATAATAAATATTTTATTATCAAATTCTCCATTACTCTTTCACTGTGGCGAGGCTTCAGTGTATCATTCTGTGTGCAGATATCGTCCTTCTCAATGAATCCACCTGGGTAGAGAAAATTTGAGCCATCACATCAAATTAAAGAGCAAAACGATGATTGAAAGGGCCCACTGATTACGTTGAAAGATTTACACTATTAAAGTTAAAAAAGAAACAGTGAAATATATTGGTATGCAGAAGTTTGAAATAATTTGTGACATCTATATCATTGAATTTGAAGAAGTATTATTTGTTATTTTTTTTTTATTATTAAAAAACTTGAAAAGTTTGAACTAAATTCTTATATCTAAATTTGAAATTTATTTATTTATATTAAAAATAACGTGGTTGAAAGTATATTGATACGAAATCATTCTTTTAATACATTTTATTTTAAATTTTATTAACGGAAGAAAATATGAAATAAAGTAGGTTTGTTTTCTTTATATTTAAAATTTAAGAAAATATATTATTTATAAAAAATAAATAAAATAGCTTGTTAATAAAAGTATATTTTTGATGTGTTTTAATTTGTATGTCTATGTCTAGTTTTAATATTGTATTTTTTGAGTGCATTACATTGTCAATTATAATTGTGATTGTTTATGTGGAGTTTTAATATTGTATTTTTTGAGTATATTATATTGGCAATTATAATTGTGGTTATGTTTTTAGTTTTTTAAAGGTTTTTATCAAATCCAAGTGTTGGGCGTGTTGAATGTCTAGATATTCTTTCCAAGCTAGAGAGAAGCTATAAAGAGATGAATCTCTTAAAGTTTGTGTTTCTTGTAGGGAGCGACGAGATTATTTCTTGAGAGAGGTTAAGATGAGACATACTACAACCAATCTAGATTGTATCCTTTTGAGATCAACATGGAGGACCTTACTTTAACTTCCTTTCCCTCAATTTTAGAATATGATTCCGAGTCCCAATTGTACACTAATCACTAACTCGATTGGTTTCCCGAGTTTGATGTTTGAACCCCTATCTCCACCTATTCCATTGTAGGGTTGAGTTCATTAAATTACAATGAGTTTTTGTAATCACTTTTTGTCATGCTTCAATACCCACTATGCTTCCTTAATCTCACACAACACACAACATTTACTATGGTATTGTTAATGTGCCATAATTATCCTTTTTGACCAAATATACCAAATGTTGTTCATGCCAAGAGAAAAATGCAAAGAATTGATAGAGACCACCTCTTTCACTTGGGTTTCTTGCTTACTTTAGATTGAAATTAATATTACTTATCATAACTCATAACTATATTGGAGAGTCCCAGATGTAGGATGAAGTGTGTCCATTGTACAAATCATAAGGATGTATGCAAAAAAGAGTTGCGTATAGGGATGTGGGTAATGAAAAAGCCTTAACTTCCTTTCCTTCTGCTTCCACATGATGAGACATGTGTTGGATGTTGCTAGTTTTCATTATACAATTACATGTCATGGGTAAGACAAGTTAATACTTTGGTTGACCAACCCCCTTAAACATAACAATCCCTTTTTGTAAATGTACTTCAAGATTGACTTGCATGTAAGCTACCACATTTTGCCTTCTTAAGACATGAAGAAGCTCATTTTGCTCAAAATCTTTTATCTTTAATAAAATTTGAGATTTTATATTAATACTTTGGTTGATCCACCCCCTTAAACATAAAAACTCTTTTTTGTAATGTACTTCGAGATTGACTTGACCACATTTTGCCCTTTTAAGACATGAAAAAGCTCAACTCTCTCAAATTCTTTTATCTTTAAGAAAGTTTGAGATTTGTGAAGAAGCTCAATTCTCTCAAACTCTTTTATCTTTAAGAAAGTTTGAGATTTTTAAAGGAATTTGATGAAATAAATATTGGAACATAACCAATAATAAACGTGATCTTTCTAATTCATTTCATTTTGAAATAATTAAGCTTCTAATGCATTTCATTTTGAAATAATTAAACACTTCTATTTCATTATTTTTATTATTCCTAAAATTTCGATTCATTTATCTTATTAAATCGAAAATTATAAAAACATTTATGAAAACTATTAAACATTTTCTCAAAATAAAAAATGAATATATTTTTCCGATAGGTCAGAAAATCCTCACACACTCCATAATAAACCAATATTTTGTAAACAAAGCAAATTTTGAGTTAAGGTGATCAAGATTGGCCATTTCTTCTAAAACTAAACCCAATTTACAAAATATACTTCACTTATTTGAATTTTGAAGATACCTACTTGACTATTCACGCAATTCCCTACTCTACGTATGTCAGGATTCCCTGAGATTGATGCTGATGCGTGCCGTGAAGATATAATCCGGTGATTGAAGAATCAAAGAATAAGCTTTTACTCACGGATGCGGTTTGCAGACAACCGTGCAGTTGGGGTGAGGAATTATCTTAAATGTTAGGGAGTCGAATGATCTTAAACGTTACATCTACCGGTGTCTTTCCAACTCACCAAGCCACACGCTTGTATGCCTCTTGAAAGTTGATGAGAGAGAAAAGCGTTCTAAAATGCCAATCCTGGAGCTTGAAATACCTTGAAACTTCCAGGTTTTGCATATCCATTTATGCTGCAGTATATTGGAGCTTTGCAATAAGAACCCAATTGGTCATTAACCCAAGATATGGCAGGATTTCACACTGCCACAGACATGGGTTTCACTGTGTTACTGCCCTCTCTGGGTCTATTTGCAGCCCTATATGCATTTGGGTACTTCATAATCCTCAAAAACTGGAAGGGCAAGAACAGGTTCGAGGCTGCGAGCTGTGGCATCTCATTCGTTCATGCAACCATCGTTTGCATTCTCTCTGCTCACGACATGCGCAGTAACCCATGGAAGCTTGATGCACCCAACACAGATTTAGAGAACAAAATCATGGAGTTCAGCACTGCATATTTCGTTGTGGACTTGCTCCACTATTTGCTTGCCAACCCATCTGATCACCTCTTTATATTTCACCATATTGCAACTTCCTTCTACCTAGTAACTTGCAGGTACTATGCAGGCCATGGAGGGCTCTCGGCCATCTCTCTGATAGCTGCAGGGGAATCGACGACTCCATTACAGAATGTGTGGACTATTTCTCGTATGGCTAAAACGGAGTCTGCCTTGGCCAACATGATCTATAGTTCTGTTTCTCCATTTTTCACTGTGTATTTTACCGTGGTGAGGTGCATTGTTGGGCCTTGGTTGGCATGGAAGTTGGCCTCCTTCTACTTAGCTGGTAAGGCAGATGCCGTTATTCCTTACTGGATGGCTAGTTCATGGATGGTTACTGTTATTCTGGCTCTTTTCGGGAGCACCATCTGGGTTTACAAGCTCTGGACAGGTTTGATCCGTTTCTATGCAAAGAGAGGGACTCCGAAGGGCAAGCTTGGAGCCCAGAAAGAAGAGTAAGCATAGTGGAGCTTGATCCAATTGTTATAACTGCAATGCTTTTAGTTGAATTAACCAATTTTCCTGTATTTTTCTTTGTGTAGGTGTAGTATTTTAACCGTTCAAATTGATAATAATAGTTTGCTTCCAGGCCCATTTGTAAAGTATTGTACTTCAGTCAACAAACTCTAGAAACAAAAGCCATGGTGCTATTCAGTAGCAATTTTCAGGATTTTGGTGTTGTGTATTTTTTAAATTCTTGCGCAATCCTCAGAATTGGGGCAATTTTTTTCATTATCTTTAAAAGCCTGATAGGAAGATTACTAAAAGGGATGCAAAAACCATCATTACATCGAATTAACATCCCCAGGTTTCCCCACTATCGACGTATGCCAGGGCAAGTGCACCAGATCTAGATTGTACATTAGCTTTACACAAAATTTCTTAAAGCAATCAGATGATATGAAAATTGAATGGCTATATAATTGGAAATTGAAAATCCACCAATTATAGGTACCCTTTGTCTGGACAGATCTTCAAACATTTTGGAAACATTTTGGTACAGAGGAGGTGAGAAGTTCTTTAAGCACTCATAGAGTTGCACACAAAGTGGGGGAGTTGGAGTGAGTAGAATATTGGTCCTACAGCCAATCAAGCAATATGTTAGAACTGAGCATGGGGCTCTCCTCCACTGTGGCACAGATCATCTCTTACGCTACTGAAAATTACCCTGATTACCTGCCATACATTCCAGATAGATTTATAGCAGTACCAAGGATCCTTGAAAAGGACAACCTATCAATAAAGTTATAATGTAAAAATACCCATAAAATGGTCTTATATCCAAGTCTGACCTCCTTAGCAAACTTGCACCTCCAAATAGGCATAGCTGCAATTTTGATCTGTTAGTCCGGTTTCATGGAGCTTTCCTTTAGTTAGGAGTGCCATATAGATAATGAACCAGGCAAGGAATCTCATCCTAAACGAAACCTTTCATCACAAATAGCTAGCGCACTTTTGTGTCACAAAAGCATGGTCAAGCTGCACTTCCAATTCCTGTTTTATGACGCAGGTTGCTTTAGTTGGGAGTGACATAGACCGAATGAACCATGAAAGTAACCACATCTTAAAGGGAAACCTTGCATTACAACCAGATAGGGTAAACTTTTGTGCCGGTTGTGTGCCATTCATGTTTGTCATCATTCGAATACCATTTTCTATTTAAGTTCACTTTCAATAAAAGGTTTAGGGGTCATCTTTTTATACAAGTTTACTGGCCTGCACATTAAGATAGGTGCCTAATAACTCTATCTCCAAAGACTGTCCTGATTACCTGCCACACATTCCATATAGATTTGTGGTATCACCAAGGATCTTTGAGAAGGACAGCCCGCCAATATAGTTATGATGTCAACATACCCATAGAATGGCCTTCTATCCATGTCCTATTTCCTCAACAAAAGGCACCTCCAAAAACATGATCAACATATTCTGGATAACCCCAATATCTGCAATTTCTATCTGTTGATCCTGTTCCATAAAGCCTTCCTTTAGTTCAGAGGGAGCGCCCATATACAAAATGAACTAGGCAAGCCGCAAGGAGTCTCATCTTAGAGGAAATTTTGCATCACAAATAGCTGGCATTCTTTTGTGCCAATTATGTTCATGGTCATTGGATTTCCTCCCCTTAATCTTAGTATCAATAAAAGGTTTTGGGATTATATTCTTTTGCAAGTCTCCTGGCTTGTGTATTGAGATAGGTGATGTCTAATAACTCCATCTCCAGCCTCTCCAATTCTTGGAGAAGGACAATGGGATTCATGTTCTGTTTTATCTGTTTGTCTTCTCTCTTTACACTTTTTTGTCGATTCTTTGATTTTTGCTCTTTTTTTCTTTCTGTGCTATTTGATCTGATTCATATATAATCTATGCTTATGGATCATGATTTTGGACTTATGCAGAGTCTAGAATTGATTACATACATATACATTTGCAAGAAATTGATGGGTTGCTGGACAGAGCACTTGTGCTTCAGTAACATCTACAGTCACTAGTTTTGGAGAATATGCAGAAGTGAATTTTCCAGAAGCCTTTTTTCTGCAAATATTACAGTTGATACTCCTTTCCCCCCGATATCCATGACAGATACATGGCTGGCAACTGTATAGGGTACAGAAGCAGGCAACACAGGGCATGCTATCCTTTAGACAGCTATTCTATGAGCATTCACAAAATGTAATCCACATGAGCTTTGCTATAAATTAAACCGTTTGAATTGTGCTAGAGGATGATGCCCTCGCAGAAACCATCACTGCAGCACCTAGAATTGCATTGCAAATGCCTTTTCTCTTCTGCATTATGCAACTGATTTTTTCAAGCATAGGAAGATCAACTTTCCCTAACTTCAATAGGTGATGGAAGCTGCCTCTGACAGGTAGACATGAACATAGGAAGATTCAGAAAACACACACCCAGAATTCAAGCAAGCTTAGAAAGCAGATAAAGTTCTAGTAGCATTGTTCTGGCCAACTTGAATGAAATGGAATAATTGGATGCACAAGATGCAGACGAAACACTCAAAGTCTTGTGGATTCAAAGAAGAATTCTGTATGAACAGAGTATAGAGAGCTCTTTGGTCATGAACCTGACAAGAGTGGCATGCTTGTCAGATCTGCTTCAGATGAACTCACATTTTGCATTTGAAAATCTAATCAGATGTAAGAAATCAGGTGTGTTTTCAAGCAGACTGTGAAAAATGTAAGACATGTAAGTTACAAGCTTATATATGTTAAGTGTAGTAGTCAATTCGTTGACGAGTACTCATTCCAAAGTAATAGACTGGCACAAATTGGAGTGCAATATTTTTACACTAATAGCTTTCACAGGAATGAATAATTCTAAATACTTAGAAGTTCATTCAGTGGTCAAGGACTAGTGCTTTTTTCTAGTGAATGGAATTCTGATCTATCCATATTTCAATTACTGAATTTCATTGTCAGTCATTTATGCTTGAATGCAATAACAAAAAGAAATAGTAAGCTTGCCTCTTGAGCATGATACCCCAAAATTTATCAGAGAATGAGGAGCTGAAGGAGACTCTGTCACTATGGAACCATGTAGTACAATTGTAATGCATCAGTTCATTCAAAGATTAGGCTTCTGAGTACCCAAAGAGCAGGAATCAAGGTCTTAATCACATAGGTGTTTAATATAGTTATTTCCACTGTATAGGACCATGTTAGTCATGTTGTGTTAAGATTTGGAGTCCTTAAATAGCTTTTGCTTTTCATCTCAATATTTATTCTGTCCGCTCAAAACTGGCCAGAGCTTTTGTAGTTGCATTGTGGTAGTCACCATATTACCATTGACAACCAATACTACTTGAAGATATGGTAGTGGCTATGTGGAGTCCGTAATACACCCTTGTGAGTATTGGATGGATTCTTCATTGTATTTTTCCGTAGAAGTTTGTAATAACTTGTTCAGGTAATTCATTATATTGTATGGTGGTTTGTATCTTTTGGACAATGTGACTCCAATATGTGGGCTACAAATAAATTTATCAGCTATTCATGAAGTATTTTAGAAAAGCTTGAAGTGTGAGAGGAAATAAGTTATTTAGGCCACATTTGTGAGTCTGAACAGTATTTTGGATCTGCTTTTATCTTAAACAGAATGACATGACCATGCTATTGAGCAGGACAGTTAAAAGAGCTAAATGGCAAGATTTACCCAGTTATAGAGCCAGTCAATCACATGGCCAGAGTAGTTCTCTCAACGAATTGTGTTGTGGGAGACATTTAATGCAGTCAATCATATGGTGGTCCCTTCTACCAATAACTGGCACACTTCAGGACCCCAAGGTTGTTAATATGACTTGAGGCTTTGAGCAAGCATGTGGCCTTAGGGTTAATAATCACCTTAGCGTGGAGGGAGTTGTTCATGATAGTCAGGGTAAGTGTCCAATCAAATTGTGTTTCTGGGAAACCATATTTGGTACATACCCATTTATGGTATATTTTCCTATGAGGCCTATATGGCTATGGATACCAAACCATGGAATACCAGGGAATTCAAGAATAACAAAAGATATATAAAACTCACATACAAGTAGGATTAGTCACGAGAGGACAACAGGGTTGGTGAAATTGGGGTAGTTTTATAGCTCCAAGTAGGGTTTGATTTATCAAAATTGTCACTGGCCCACTTCTACAAGGGAGTCGTTGATAAGCGGTTGAGTTGTCATGGGTCGTAAGTCAGTCCAGGTGGTCAGGGTTCATTGTTGAGTTTAAGCAGGCATGGTCTGGCTCTTAATGAGATTCGTGGGAGTTTTACCCTGCCCTCTGGAACCTGCATAAATAAGCATCGTAGTACTTGAACTTGACAAACCCAGTTGGTAGCAAAATCATATTACTGTGACTTGATTACTTAAACCCTAAATGGACAGTAAGTCAACTTGACAAAAACTGTACTAAGTTGATTCTCTGAACCTAGCTGAGTTTCAGTGATGGTGGCATAAGGATGGTGAGTACTCATTCCAAAGTAATAGACTGGCAAGTAATAGATTACTTAAACCCTAAATGGACAGTAAGTCAACTTGGAAAAAAACTCTACTAAGTTGATTCTCTGAACCTAGTTGAGTTTCAATTAGTCCAATTATGGAGGTTGATAAAAAAATTTCAACCCCTGAATTGAAATGCATTGGTACATATTGTTTAGACTTTCTACACTAAATGAAGCCATATTAAATTCGAACTGGGCATGGATCTAATGGGCATCAGGTAAGATATTTAGTATTTACACCAAAGGAGACAATGGCGACAACAAGGTCCATGGTTCTTTCACATATTATGATTACAATTTCTTTATGGAAAAGACAACTTAATATGGAACCAGAACCCATTATGGATTGTTCTTTTTGTGAAAATCTGGTCATAATTAAGTGGCTAAAAGTTTTTAATACTAATACCATGCCTATGGTTCTACTCTGACAGGGTCAAGGTTTTAGGCTCCACACGTGAGGCGTAAATAGGGGCCTGGTATTAGTTTATTGTCATTCCCTAGAGTAATGTGGAATGCCTTGATGTCCTTTCTTTTGTAAGAAGTATAAAGGGGATGTATGTATTTCTACGAAATCTTAATGGTATGAATCCTACTCTTAGACCGGTCAAAATCCGAATGATGATATAAGTAGAAAGTCCATTCAATAGTTGGACATCCGGACAACTTAAGTCTTAATTTATTAAATTATTACATGTGCACATGATTTTTCAAGCTTATCAACTTTGCATATCAGCTTCAGGATTTTAAGTGAGCTTACTCCCCCAAACCTAATGGTTATTGTTAGGCCCTAGTAGGCCTCTAGGTGCTAAAGCTTAGCGTTTTATGGATGGGTTTTGGATATTTTATACTTTCAAAAATTGAATCTCTGTTCACATAGAGGGCCATTTCAAGTTGGACCACCAACCTGGCCAAAAAGCCCATCCCTCGTTGATGCTCCTTCAGTTCTTCAGTTTCCACTAAAGGCTGCTTAATTTACGAAACAATGTAATACAGTTGAGTTACCATTCTGAATTATTTTCAAGTGTTTGTTTCCTCTCAAACTATTTTTCCATTATCCTTTTTGATTCCACTGAGATGTAGTCTATATCTATAATAACTGATATTCCTAAAGAAGCATTTTCCGGTTCAATTTCTTGTGAAGCTAATGTTTGTAAGTACAGTAAGATATGATACATAATCAAATGTACGTATTATACAACCTTAATATCTCGAATACGCCATTCTTTAGCTTCCTCGCATGAAGAAAAAGTGAATCCTGTTATAGAAGACCGTAGTTTATACTTCTGCTACTTCATAAAGGAATTTGCATCTGTTTTCTGGGGAAACGTGCTGCAAAATTCTATCAATAAAATGATACAGTGCTTTAAACATAGTAAAAAAAGAGATTAGGAAATATAATGCTTTAAGCATATTAAAAAAGGAGCAGGAAAGTACTTTAAACATATTTAAAAAAGAGATAAGGGAATATAGTATTTTAAGCATATTAAAAAGGAGCAGGAAAAAGGGCTTTCCATTGAAGAACTCGTGCATTTCTCCCAAACTGCTTTTAAGTTTATCAAAACAAAAACCAGCAAGTGGCAGCGAGAATCAACAAGCCACTAACAAAATAACGTACACAACCAAACTAGTAAGAGGCTTACCCTTACCAAATACCAAGAGCCGTGCTGGTCTCAAATGCAGAAATAGACTAGCAAGCAATCAATAGTACCAAGCAAAAGTCACCTACACAAAATGTTGGAAATAAACCCGAGAGAGGGGGTGCGGCGGTGAATCAGTGTTAGTCAAATCAATAACTTTTTCATTTCATACTCAAATTTATATACACTACTTCAATGAAGGTAACTCGCGTGTACACACAACTATCTTTAAAGCAGCCAACGTATATCCAACAAACTTATGATTCAGTGAATTCATCATATGTTGATCTTTAATTCCGTGCATCAGTATTTCATTAACCATATAAATAGTAACCATGTGCAGTAATCACAAAATAAACCATCACACATCAACAACACACATGAACACCAAGATTTAAGGTGGAAACCCAATGCGGGACAAAAACCACCTGCTGCTGTCTTCTTTTAATATAAGAAAACCCTGTTTACAATCTTGTACTGGTGCAGACTTGTACCATTACACAAGCACCCACCTGCAGAAGGCTACAATCTTTCTCGTTTTCCAGCTTCTATTGGAAGGGAGCTAAAACCCCCTAGCTCTTGTACTAGCCGATCCGTTCACTAGTACGTAGGTGCCGGCCTACAGAAAGTTCCAACCTTCACTCGTTTTCCAGCTACTACTGAAAGGGAGCTCCAACCCCTTGGCTCTATACTAGCCGATCCATTTACTAGTACGTAGGCGCTGGCCTACAAAAGGCTCCAACCTTCACTCGTTTTTTAGCTGCTACTGGAAGGGAGTTCCAACCCCTTGGATCTTGTACTAGCCGATATGTTTACCAATATGTAGGCGTCGATCTACAGAAGGCTACGACCTTCTCTATTTTTTCAGGACCATGTTTTATAAATTTTCAAACTGGATACTCCTAGAACACAACACCACAATTTGAAGGCCATGTTTCATCAAATTTTCATACTGGACCCATCAGTAACATTGAAGCTCAAAATCAATCACCACTGCAATACAACCATCAAATACATCTGCATCAACCAACCACTGAAACTCAATCATCAATCTCTGAATCAACCACAACCGAATCAATCAATCACTGAAGCAAATCACAATTGAACATTCACAACACAGTCACCAGAACACGAAATAGAACCCAGAACTCTGTATCAGCGACCAGAACCAACTGCAACTTCAAATATCATATTTCATAATGTATACGATACTTCGATGTGCCAAACCAGCGTGTATACGTGCTTTTACCAAAGCGAACTTGCATACAGATCTGCAAATACTAACTTTAAAACATCACAACTATTCCAGACTTTAGTCATACTTAGATCAAAACATTTACAGTGTAAATCATGTGTTAGTATTCAGATCTAGACTATCCATGATCATACCACATAATGATAATTCATTTCAGGTCTTATAATCCTAATCTATCATTAGATCTCATTTCTCATCAACTAATAAGGTTCATCCTTAGTTCAGATCAAGCAAAGCCCCAGAAACCCATAACATGCATATTTGCTTTTGATCTCACTCTTCATAAGATATTCATTACTCGCACTGCTTAGCCTAATGATCTTCTCCTCCTTATATAGTTTTAGGCATTTCTCAATACCTTGGACCAAAACCACTTAGGACCAATACCTTGGTCCAAATATCTCGGACCAATACCTTGGACCAAAACTACTTAGGACCAATATCGCGGTCCAAATACCTCAGACCAATACCTTGATTTTCCATCCCATACGCGCTTTTCTTTTTGTGAAAGTGCGTGCATATGTATACTCTCCTTTTGTTTTGTTAACCCGTGCATATACGCTGCTAAATACCTTGGACCAAAACCTTGATTTTCCATCCCATACGGCTTTTCTTTTTGTGAAAGTGCGTGTATATGTATACTCTCCTTTTGTTCTGTTAACCTGCGTGTATACGCTACTTGGACAAGGTGAACCAGCGTATACTTCTTAAACCACTTTCTTTCTTCAATCTCTGGAGTCTGATTTGTAATCCTTTGCTGTTAACATGTTGCACTGTGAATTGTCATATTGTGAGTTGCCATCAAAGACAACACCTGTATCATAATGCTAACAATCTCCCCCTTTGGACTTGATGGCAACCACAACACCAAGATACTCTTCCCCTTTGACATCAAGGGCAAAGGGCGGACCAAGATATTCTCCCTCTTTGATATTCATTATGTTGTCCATGCTCCCCCGAGTACCTGCTGAATTTTGTGATTAAGCTTCCTCTTTGTACATGCTGAGATGTATTAAACCATCCATGCTGCCCCTGAGCACATGAAGAGTCCACAAATATTTTTCAAAAGAATAACTTGACTCTATAATTCAACTAAGTGAGTATGACCTTCCTATCACCAATGACTCATACATACATCAATCTCCCAACCAAGTGGGGATACACCAATTTTGACTCATCCACCCAACCGAGTGGAGATATACCCAATGTTTATACATGACTGAAATAAAAATTATTACATCATCCTTCCCATGCATAGTGGGGTTACAAATTAGGTATTTTCATGACCTTTACATCAAATGATATACATGACATTTTTAACAAGGACCAATAATCTAAAAAAGACCATGATAGTCATCAACAACTATCATACACCATATATGCTCTGCACTATCAGCATCTATTAGCAACATCAAGATCAACAGCCTATATATGTCCATCATCAACTGAGTCACCTGAATCAAACAACTATGTGGATCAAGCAATATAATTATCTTCATGTACCATAATGCCAACAATGCATTATTAGAAGCATATGCTCCCCTTGAACCCGTGCCAGTTGTTCACTGTCAGATATGATCATTGCAAATATCAGTAAGAATCATCAAGGCATCATCATCAATCAGATATATGTCAAGTCATCAACAACTTATGAGGGCCAAGAGAATTTCTACATATTATCAGTAGACTGTAATCATCATCAATTAAAACAGAGATACGATAGATATTTGATATTGACTGAAACATATCATACCCCTTTTTTTTGAGTTTGTCCAACTGCTTATTCCTTATCAAACCAAATATACGCGACTCATGTGCAGTTTCGAACTCCCGTATATACGTGACTTGTTTTCATAAAAATTGCATATGAGATTTAGAACATTGAAGTTTCACACTTTCAGCGCCCCCTAAGTCTGTTATGTCTGTACACTATGCTATGCCACATTTTTCTGTATGTACTTCCTTCTTCTTCCATATCTTCGAGTGTGATGATGTTTTCTTTTTTGGTATGGTGCTCGAAAAATTTGCTTCTGCATTCCTTTGCTATATGTCTAAATTTCTTACATGCATAACATCTTACATGTTTCATATTCCTTCTAAATTAGGCTTTGTGACCAAACATATTGCAATAACAACAATATCCCTTAAAGTAAGAAGCTGATGATCTTTCTGTGTGACAGTCTTGAACCTCTTCTTTTCTAATCTCGCTGCAACATGTCCAAAATTATGACATATTAAAACGTTCAACATATTCTCGGATGGAAATCACCGACTATCACTTCCATTGTTAGGCGGTAAAAGATTTTCTTTGAAGACTTTCTTTCCTTGGTTGTTGATGGGTTTGATTACTCATCTTGTTGATCATTTCAGATTTTGCATTAGAGTTCCTTGCCTCATCTTGAGAGCTAGATTCACTTTCAACTATTCATGAAAACAAGACCTGTTTTGATGGTTAAAAGGCTTTTGACTACTAAAAATATTATCAAAATCTTAGTACTTCTTGAAATAGTAACAGTTTATCCTTCTTCTTCGAAATTTACCTTTTAAGATATTTACCTCAATCTGTATGTTTTTCCTTTTCAAGATATTGCTTCTCATGATTTCTTCACCTTTCTTCTTTCTTCCACTTGTTGCCTTAATTTGATAATCTTATTTTCTTGTTCTTATTTGCTTGAGGTAGTTCTTCATTCTGCTTATTTGATTTTTCAAGATCTTCTTTTTTAGAGAGAGGATCTTAGCTTCAAGACTTTCATAGTCTTGGATCTATTTTAAGTCTTATGATTGTTGTACTCTTTCATTTACTTCTTTTTTAATGATGTCATTTCATCTTGCAACTTTTGACATTGATCTTCCTTTTCTTTGTACTGAGCTTTTAATCTGGTAACTTTTTCTCTGAAGGCACACTCTTTTTTGTTAAATAGATCTTGTTGATCTTTAATTTTTCTGTGAGTCTTTTAACTTCTGCCTCTATGTTTCTTTGACTATCACTTTCAATATCTTCAATATTGCTTGAATAGAGAAAAGTATCACTAGAAAACCAAAATTTGTACCTAATACTTCTTTTGTTTGTTTATCTTCAACCTGAGGTGATTCTGAATCTGAATATGCTTCCACCTAATGGCCATTGTCTCTCCTGCTGTACTATTTCTTTGAGATGTATTGTTTTTTTTGAGTCACTTTCTTCTTTAGCTTCTTTTCCATTGTTTTAGGATCTCCTTTAAGCGATCAAGTTTCTGCCAAAGGACCTGCTCTGATACCAATGTTGGAAATAAAACTAATTGGGGGGGGGGGCGGGGGAGTTGAATCAGTATTTAGTCAAATCAATAACTTTTTCATTTTATACTCAAATTTATATACACTACTTCAATGAGAGTAACTCGCGTGTACACGCAACTGTCTTTAAAGCAATCAACGTATATCCAACACATTTATGATTCAATTAATTCATCATACGTTGATTTTTAATCAGTGCATCCGTAGTTCATTAACCATATAAATAGTAACCATGTGCAGTGATAATAGAATAAACCATCACACATAAGCAACACACATGAACACCAAGATTTAAGGTGAAAACCCAATGCGAGACAAAAACCACCTGCTGTTGTCTTCTTTTAATATAAGAAAAACTTGTTTACAATCTTGTACTGGAGCAGACTCATACTAGTACGTAGGCACCTATCTACAAAAGGCTACAATCTTTTTCGTTTTCCAGCTTCTATGGACGGGAGCTACAAACCTTTAGCTCTTGTACTAGTCGATCCGTTTACTAGTACGTAGGCACCGACCTATAGAAGGCTCCAAACTTCACTCGTTTTCCAGCTATTACTGGAAGGGAGCTCCAACCCCTTGGCCCCTGTACTAGCCGATCCATTTACTAGTACGTAGGCGCCGGCCTACAAAAGACTCCAACCTTCACTCGTTTTCCAGCTGCTACTGGAAGGGAACTCCAACCCCTTAGCTCTTGTACTAGCCGATATGTTTACCAATACGTAGGCGCTGGCCTACAGAGAGTTACAACCTTTTCTCTTCCTCTAGGGACCATGTTTCATAAATTTTCAGACTGGATACTCCTGGAACACAACACCACAATCTGAGAGCCACGTTTCATCAAGTTTTCATACTGGACCCATCAGTAACATTGAAGCTCAAAATCAATCACCATTGCAATACAACCATCAAATACATCTGCATCAACCGATCACTGAAACTCAATCATCAATCTCTAAATCAACCACAATTGAATCAATCAATCATGAAAACCCATCATCACTGAAGCAAATCACAATTGAACATTCAGAACACTGTCACTAGAACATAAAGCAGAACCTAGAACTCTGTATCAGCAACCAGAACCAACTGCAACTTCAAATATCATATTTCATAATGTATACGCTACTTCGATGTGCCAAACCAGCGTGTATACGCGCTTTTACCAAAGCGAACCTGCGTACAAATCTGTAAATACTAACTTTAAAACATCACAACTATTCCAGACTTCAGCCATACCCAGATCAAAACATTTACTGTGTAAATCATGCATTAGTATTCAAATCTAGACTATCCATGATCATACCACATAATGATAATTCATTTCAGGGCTTATGATCTTGATCTATCATTAGATCTCATCCCTCATCAACCAATAAGGTTCATCCTTAGTTCAGATCAAGCAAAGCACCAAAAACCCATAACATGCATATTTGCTTTTGATCTCACTCTTCATAAGATATTCATTACTCGAACTGCTTAGCCTAATGATCTTCTCCTCCTTATATAGTTTTAGGCTTTTCTCAATACCTTGGATCAAAACCACTTAGGACCAATACCTCGGTCCAAATACCTCGGACCAATACCTTGATTTTCCATCCCATACACGCTTTTGTTTCTGTGAAATTGCGTGTATACGTATACGCTCATTTTGTTTTGTTAACCCACGTGTATACACTGTTTGGGCAAGGTGAACCAACGTATATTTCTTAAACTACTTTCTTTCTTCAATCTCTGGAGTCTGATCTGTGATCCTTTGTTATTAACCTGTTGCACTGTGAACTGTCATCTGTGTGAGTTTCCATCAAGGGCAACACCTATATCATAATGCCAACACAAAATACATAGCCCTCCAATGTCTCAAAATATGAAGTAGACTAGCAATCAATAATATCGATAAAGAATTACCTTTACAAAACATAGCTTTTCAAGGGAAATGTCAAAAGTTTTGAATATTGCAAGGGCCAAAAACATTCAAAACATAACAATTGAGCATGTCCTACATATGAACCAATCACAACAATGAGCATGCCTTGCTTGTGAACCAATCACAATAATGAGCATGTCTTGCATGGGGAACCAATCACAATGACCTTGTAAGTCCGTTACAGAGTTTGTAAAAGTAAATATATCATTTGAAGAAACAAAATCAACCTCGAGAGATTCTTGAGTTGTATGTGACACTACAATGATGCTAACAAGAACCAGAAGTGAAATCAATCACAAAGACCTTGTAGATACATTACAAAGTTGTGTCAAAATATATACACCATTTAAAGAAACAGAATCAATCTCTAGAAATCCTCTAGTTGCTTGTGACTCTACAATGATGCCAACAAGAACAAGAAGTGAAACCAATCACAATGACCTTGTAGGTCCATTACAAAGGTGCGTTGAAGTAAACATACGATTCAAAGAAACTTAATCAACCCTTAAAGATATTTGACTTGCATGTGCTATTACAGTGATGCCAACAAGAACAATAAGTGAAACCAATTACCTCTTTGGGATTCAAAATGTCAACAAACTTCGAAAACCACTGTGGATAATCCGAATTCTCTTTCTATAAAAGAAAACCACAAAGTTTGAAATCTAGCAATGACACATTGTAGACTTGTTACTTAGGTGTGTTGAAGTAAATATAACATTCAAAACAAAAAGAACCCCAAAAAATCCATGAGTTGCATGTGACTTTACATAATGTAAAAAAAAAAAAAAAACCCAATTTAGACAAAACAAGAACTACAAGACATTAAATAAAATTGCATTATCTTATTTCATCAAGTGAAGCTTGCAATCATTTGGCACAAACCCTACTCCAGTTTGTTTTTTAAGAACTCACAACATACTTTTTATGAATTTTAAAAATAATATTAAAGAGAGTTTCACTTTTTTATTATCTAAAAATTATTTTATATTTAAAAAAATTTTAATAATATTAATTATTTTTCAACAAGTTAGCTTCAAGCTTTTCAAGATGGTAAGTTTAAATAAGTGAAAGTTTCAAAAATGTTGGGCATAACAAAGATCGTAATATAGATTTCTTAAAAGTCTTCATCATCAACAAAAATTTAACCTGTACACCCCCCTTAGATAAAATCAAAACCTCCATGTAAATAAAATCAAACATTATTTTATTTTTGGACATGTAACGTTTACTAACCAAAGTAAAACCATATTTTCATATGAACAGAGCGGTGACTTCAAATCTCCTTGTTGGGCATGCTCAATTAAATCTACACAACTCATAACTAATATCCAATGTTTGGATTGATCAAATCTCTAGTTTGCAGACAGTTCCCACTCACTCCACTACACTCAATTTGTTGCAACATCTGTAAAAAAAAATTCATTTCCCACCCCGGTTTTTAGTTTCACCTTATTTCTCCAAAATAGTTAAATGCCTTTTCCCATATCCATACATTTAACAACTGAAAAATAAATTTTGCTGAAAACACAAATTCTGGAAATTTTACAGAATGTTGGAAAGTGCAGAAATATAAAAATCAGCACATATAAACAACCATTCAACACATTTAAACACAGTAATTTTTGGTCAAGGTGACCTTGGAAAAACACCCTACAACTCTTGGGGAAAACCAGTTCGAGAGCTCCTTCTTATTTCTGAAAAATGCTTTTTACAGTGAGAAATATTAAGCAAAAAATCAGCAAGTAAACTTTTACAACTTATCTCGTTTTCCGTGCCTCACAGCCAACTGAAAAACTTGCAAACAACAAAATCTGAACAACAATAAATGCTGTACGTCCTCCTCGATTTCTATGCCAATTTTCAGCCTTAAATTCTGCTATACGACCTGCCTAGAAAATCGTGCAAGGTGCCAGAAATTCTGTTGTACGATTTCCTCGATTTCTGTGCCGAAAAATGCTGTACGGCCTCCTTGAAAATCTACTGTACGGCCTCCTTGAAAATCGTGCCAGCAAACTCAGATTTCTGCTCCTCGATTTCTGTGCAAACTGTTGTACGGCCTCCTTGGAAATCGTGCCCAAAAATCTGCCTTTCACTGTATGCTAACTCAGCTATACGGACTTGCTAGAATGCTGCCTTGGAATGTGTGCCACGCTGTTGCCTCCTTCTCCTCCCTGTCCAGAAATCTCCTTTGCTCTCTTGCTCTCCTTCTCCCAATCTGCTCATGAAAGAAATGAATGACCTTTTCCTCATTTTCCTCCTTTAATCTAACCCTAAGTGACTTTTGGGTGATCCCTAAATCCAATGGCTGAAATAGATTGAGATCTAGGGCTGATATTAAATGCTCATTTAATTCTCACTTTCTATTTTTTAGTTCACCCCACTTTAATAAAGACCCACTTGGTCATTTATTTCCAAAGTCACTTTTCCTTTCTAATTTTACATTGACTTTATTAAAGTCACTTTAAAATTAGACTTTAGTAACTTTATCACTTAAAGTCACTTTTAAATTAGATTTGACTTTATAAAAATTATAAAGTCACTTTAGGAGAAAAAATAAATTCTTTTGGACACTTTTTCCTAGGCCAAAGACCAAAGCCTTAGGGAACCACCTGTCTTCCGATACCAAATTTCAACACTCCCTCTTACCGAGTAAGGTGTTCCTCACCACACCCATCTTGTCTCTGAAGTAGTCATGCTTGCCCCGTGATAAGGCTTTGGTAAGAATATCTGCAACCTGCTCATCAGTGGGAATATAATCAAGCTTCACAGCACCCTTCTGAACGCAGTCTCTGATGAAATGATATTTGATCCCGATATGCTTTGACCTGTCATGAGATATTGGATTCTCCGTGAGTTTAATGCAACTCTGATTATCATAGTAAATCACTGAAGGTCTCAACGGCTGACCAAATAAGCCAAACAACATCTTGTGAAGCCAGATGGCCTCACAACTAGCTATACTGGCTGCCATACACTCTGCTTCCGCTGAACTCAATGCTACTGACTGCTGCTTCCGGCTGGACCATGACACTACTGCCGAACCCAACCCAAAACAGCACCCTGAAGTGCTCTTCCTATCAGAAGCACAACCTGCCCAATCAGAATCAATATAACCTGCCAATCTCACTCCATCCCCCTGCCTGTAGTCCAGACCATAATCCACTATCCCCTGCAAGTACCGTAAAATGTGTTTTGCAGCCACCCAGTGAACCTTCCTAGGCTCACACATAAACTGACTCATCGTGTTGATTGCAAAACAAATATTTGGTCTAGTGTTGACCAAATACATCAAGGAACCAATCAGCTGCCTGTACAATGTGGGATCCACCAACTTGAAATCCGAAGAATGAAGCTTCTTCCAGTTGGTAATCATCGGTGTCGACATGGGTTTACAATCCTCCATGTGGAATCTGCCAAGGATGTCCACAATATACTTCCCCTACCCCAGGAAGAAATTCCCCTCCTCCTGCCACACCTCCAAACCCAAAAAGTAATGCATAAAGCCGATGTCCTTCATCTCAAACTCCGCAAGATTTCTCTTGCAGTGCTCTATGAGTCTCTCTGCACCTGTAATGACCAAGTCATCCACATACAACACCAAAATGAGAGGCTCCTAACCTATCACAATAAAGTAAAGTTCAGATCTCCCTCACTCTTTGTGAAGCCCATCCCTGCAAGTATGTATCTTTCCTGGAGTACCAAGCTCTGGGAGCTTGCTTCAGGCCATAAAGGGCCTTCTTCAGTCTGCACACAGAGACTCCTTCCCATGCACCTCAAAGCCCTGTGGCAAGCTTGAGACCTCCTCCTGTATGAAGCCATTGAGAAATGCATCTCATCCATCTGGTGGATCTTCCAAACCATCTCTGCTGCTATTGATATAATGGAGATGTAATCGAGCCCGGGAGTGAAGGTCTCCTCATAAGAACTCCCTCTACCTGGGAGAACCCTCTAGCCAAAAATCTTCTTAATGCTGCCATCTGCAGCATGCTTTACCTTGTAAAGCCATCTAGAAGTAACCACGGATTTTCCCTCAAGCCTCGGCACCACCTCCCAAACATCATTCTTTGTGATAGAAGAATACTCCTCCTGCATGGCCTCTCTCCAGACCTGCTAGCTAGCTGCCTCCTCATAGCTAGAAGGCTCAGAGTTAAGGATGCTTGTAACCATTTCCATATAGCTACAAAACCTCTTAGGTGGTCTACTCTCTCTGACCGACCTCTTAGGCTCAACAACATATGTTGCATCTCTCAAGGTGTCCTGAAGTGACTTGGGCTTCCTCTTCCCTGAGCACACTTCTCCCATAGGAGAATGAAACTCCTCCACCTCATCATCATCAGGAGCCTGAACTTGTGACTGTCTGTCTGTTGTCCTCCTGCCTGCACCTGAACCTGTAGAAGCTGAGGTACCGTGTGAACTGTCCATCAGTGGAATCCTTAGTGAACTGCTCTGTGAACTGCTCTGCATGCTGCCGGAGCACCACCCCTCTAGCTCGACGAGCCACTGCTCACTGACGGACCTGACATCCTCATAGATTTACCTCCGGATCCTCTTGATCCCTGCCCACTAGATCCCTGCGACTGACTCAACTGCTGCTGAGGGTCTGGCTGATCCAGATACTCTAACTCACGTGACCTCCTAAAGGCCCTGTCCTTCAAACTTCACATCCCGCCTGACAACAACTTTCCTCTGTGCAGGGTTGTAAATCCGAAAGGCCTTTGAGGTCTCACTGTAGCCCACAAAGATATCCTTCTCTGCAGTGGGCTCTAGTTTGGTCCTCTTCTCCTTGGGTATGTAGGAGTATGTAATGCACCCAAAGATACGAAGATGACCAATATCAGGCTTCTTCCCAGAAAAAGCCTCCTCCAGAGTCATGTGCCCCAAGGCATGATGCAGACTCCTGTTCTGCAAATAAACAGCTGTGTTGCAGGCCTCTGCCCACAAGAACAATGACAACCCCTGATCATGTAACATGGCTTTGGCAACCCCTACGATGGATCTGTTCTTCCTCTCTACAACCCCGTTCTGCTGGGGGTTGTAAGGAACAGTGAACTCCCTCCTAATGCCTGCCTTCGCACAATAGTCAACAAACTCTCCAAGGGTGTACTCTCCTCCATTGTCCGACCTCAGGGACTTGATCTTCGACCTGTTGTGTCTCCACAAGAGCTCTGAACTCTTGAAACCACTTGAAGACCTCACTCTTGGTCTTCAAGAAATATCCAGGTCCTCCTGGAGTGATGATCAATGAATAAAACATAGTACTCATATCCACTCAAGGAAACATGAGACATCCGACCGCTCACATCAGAATGAAATCAAGTATCCCAGTCGCTCTGCTGTCACTACTGGGAAAAGCGGATTTGGCAAACTTTCCATCGCACATTCTGCAGCAAGTATCAAAGTGATGAGTACTCAAATTTGGCACACCTGTAGTGATCTCCCACAAGGTCCTCAAGGCTCCAAGATACATATGTCCCATCCTGCGGTGCCAAATCTCACACAGCTCAGAACTGCTAGCTTTGTTGTCGGTACTACTGCTCAATGCCAAAAGGGACTGGAATGCAAACTTGTACACCTTTGCATGGCGTACACCTATCACTCTAGCTGAATAAGCTGGAGTGCCTCTGGGATACATCAACACCTGTCCTCCCCTGAACAGTACCTCATATCCTCTGTCCTCCAAAGCTGAGACAGATATGAGGTTCTTCCTCATCCCTGGCACATAAAGAACATCTGACACCTTCAAGGGAGGTTTGGACTCTCTCTGAAATGTCAGTGTCCCCACACCGACTGCTCTAACAACTCTGTCATCACCGAGTATTACCTCTATATCAGTACCACTCTCTGAAAGCTCTGAGAAGTACTCATGGACTCCTGTCATGTGACGTGAAGCCCCACTGTCCACATACCAGAGACCCGAAGATGCTCTGCTAATCGAGGGAAAAGCATGCTCCCTCTGAACCTGTGTGGCAAGTGATCCTGCACTAGAGGACTCATACGCAGTGAACCCAAACTCCCGGTCAAAACGAACTGCAAAGTCCTCAACCTCTGCTGAAGCTGCCACGCTCAGGTTCTTCCCTTCTTCTTCTTCTTCTCCGGACACACAACTGCATAGTGTCCCATCTTTTGACAATTCCAACACTTCACCTTGGAATAGTCCTTCTGTGTGTTACCCTGTTTACCTTTACTTTTGCCTTTGCCCCCATCGTTTCTTGTGGAAGCCTGCTTCTTCCCTTTGCCTTTCTTGCCTCCTGCCGACAGTGCTACATCCTCATCCTGCTCAACTGGCTTGGCTGCCCCAAGCTGACCTTTCATGATCTTTGTCTGAATGTAATCATCACAAAACCTCTCCCATGTGGGAAGGGTCTCACGTGCACAAACCCCATCAGCAAAGTTCATCCATGAACGGGGGAGGCTATTCACTGCAATCTGCACCAACTCAGTGGGTGGAATGTCCTCTCCAACTGCTGCCAACTCATCTCTCACATTAGTAATCTTTGTGAGATATCCAACTGCACTATCATTACCCATCTTAATAGTCTTCAGCTTCTCCTTCAGGACCATTTTCCGGTTCTCATTGGTACTCTGGTAGAGATTGGACAATGCTATCCACATCTCATGGGCATTTCTCTTTCCTCTCACATGAGGAATGCAATGGTCTTTGACTCCGTCTAGAATCAGTCTCTTACCCTTGTTGTTCTTTTTATTATACTTAGCCAACTGAGTAGCATCAGTAGGCACAACAACAGGGTTCTGTGTGGTATGCACCATGATGTCCCAGACTTCTGCCTCCTCAAAGATACTTTGCATTCTCTCCTTCCAAACGCTGTAATTTGTATGCCCATCCAGCCTATCCTCCACCCTCAATTTCAACGACATCCTGCTATCCTAAAATTGAAAAATAGCACTGCTGTAATAAAGATAAAAATGTTGTTTGTGAAAAATCAGCTTGCTAGAATTTTCTGAGTAAAAAATCAGTAGGCTGTAATTTTCCTCCTTGCTGTCCCAAACTGCACTTCAGCACTCAACTTCTAATACCATGTAAAAAAATTTCATTTCCCACCCTGGTTTTCAACTTCACCTTATTGCTCCAAAATAGTTAAATTCCCTTTCCCATATCCATACATTTAACAACTGAAAAATAAATTTTGCTGAAAACACAAATTCTGGAAATTTTACAGAATGCTGGAAAATGCAGAAATATAAAAATCAACACATATAAAAAACCATTCAACACATTTAAACACAGTGATTTTTGGTCAAGGTGACCCTGGAAAAACCCCATACAACTCTTGGGGAAAAACAGTTCGAGAGCTCCTTCTTATTTCTGAAAAATGCTTTTTACAGTGAGAAATATTCAACAAAAAATCAGTAAGTAAACTTTTACAACTTATCTCGTTTTCCGTGCCTCACAACCAACTGAAAAACTTGCAAACAACAAAATCTGAACAACAATAAATGCTGTACATCCTCCTTGATTTCTGTGCCAAAAAATTGTTGTACGGCCTGCCTAGAAAATCGTGCAAGTTGCCAGAAATTCTGTTGTATGATTTCCTCGATTTCTATGCCAAAAACCTGTAAAAATCGTGCCCAAAATCTGTCTTTCACTGTATGCTAACTCAGCTGTACGGACTTGCTGGAATGCTGCCTTGGAATGTGTGCCAAGCTGCTGCCTCCTTCTCCTCCCTGTCCAGAAATCTCCCTTGCTATCTTGCTCTTCTTCTCCCAATCTGCTCATGAAATAAATGAATGACCTTTTCCTCATTTTCCTCCTTTAATATAACCCTAAGTGACTTTTGGGTGATCCCTAAATCCAATGACTGAAATAGATTGAGATCTAGGGCTGAGATTAAATGCTCATTTAAATCTCACTTTCTATTTTTTAATTCACCCTAGTTTAATAAGGACCCACTTAGTCATTTATTTCCAAAGTCACTTTTCCTTTCTAATTTTACATTGACTTTATTAAAGTCACTTTAAAATTAGACTTTAGTAACTTTATCACTTAAAGTCATTTTTAAACTAGATTTGACTTTATAAAAATTATAAAGTCACTTTAGGAGAAAAATTAAATTCTTTTGGACACTTTTCCCTTAGGGAACCACCTGCCTCCTGGTACCAAATTTCAACAGCATCCACGCTGGAAAATATCAATCAATCCACACACAATCTAGTTCCGACCCACGCTTGCACTCTTTATCACATTCATTTTGCATGCAAGATCAAACTTCAATTGGCAGCGTACACATTTCTAGCATTTAGCACATGCTTCAACATTTTCTTTTATTTTACAACATCTACTCACTATCCGACTCCATGCTTTTGTGTCTACACATTGGTTGCAACTCCAATGACTAGTCCATTGATCTAGCTCTGGTTCAAACACAACCAAGTCACAACGTTACTTAAGTAATGCATTAATCTATACAATAATCCAACAAAGGTGTCATGTGCGAAAAACTACACAATCCATCTGTGATAATCCATACATCTACGTTAGAAACCCAACTCAAATATAAGTATTTGTAATCCTCACTCTAATACCAAAATTGATGGAAGAGCGCCACAACTAAAACCACACAGGAACCAAAACCAAATGATATAGCATAAACAAAAATTTTATTCATGAAGTTTGGGATCTTTGCTTTTTCTTACTTAACTTAACAAATGCATTACATTTTTATCATACTTAGAGAATGAAATATGTAAAATAAGTCTCTTGATTTTACTTAGAGAAAGGAAGATGTAAAACAAGTCTCTTGATTTTAAGAACCTATCATAACTTTTCCAAAAACAAATTATTTCTAAACTTTATATAGTCTAATATTTTCTATAAACCTACCCAATCTAAAATTATCTAAAACATTTTTAGATTTAAAAAATTAAATATACTTTTTTATTTAAACTTACAAAATCTAAAATTTTCTAAAACCTTAGAAGATTAAATATACCTTTTTATTAAAATTGTCTCTAAAATTCTCTAAATTAAATATACCTTTTTATTAAAATTGTCTCTAAAATTCTCTAAACGCTTTTTAGATTTAGAAAATTAAATATATATTTTTATTAAGATGGTCCCATATTAAATGTACAATATGATTTTCAATATTTATTATAAAATTTGTTGTGATAATGAATTCAAATCTTAAAGATATTTTTTTATGAGTGTTGAATTTCATGGTACTTTTTTATCAATAAATTTTAATAAATTTTAAAATATTGTCATGTGAAGCTTGTTTTTCAATGACCACTTTATCCAATAAATTTTAAAATATTGTCTTGTGAAGCTTGTTTTTCAATGGGTACTTTATCAAAAAAAATATCTGTGCTCCCTCTATGAATATTTCATTGTTGTGTAAAGTCAAATTTAAATTTTTGTTGATTACATTTAACAAGATGTCTCTGAATGAATCTGTCAATATTCTCTTCATAAACGCTTTCATTATTTATAATAATATACATTGGTTTCTAGTTTCTTGTAATGAACTGCCACCAAAGTTTTTCGGGACTAGCTTTATTTGTCAAAGAATGTAGGATGACCAAGTTCTCATATCATTTCAAAAATATATGTTCTCATGTATATTTTTTTAGGATAGAAATGAAACTTGCAATTGTAATACTTTGTTAGGTTGTTTCTGTACATCGTGTTTTTTAATCAAATTTCCCATTTAAATTATAAATTTTCCTTTGCAAACAAATATCCAAGTAAAATTTGAAATTTGGTTTATAAGAATTTGAATTCATTTAAAAACAATGTTAGTACAATGTCTACTAATGATTAACCATGTGTACAAAATTATGAGTGGCATTTAAAATCTTTCGTTATTATATTGATTTATAAGGAAAATGTTTGACAACATTATTTTGCTAACTAAATCCACAAAATAGACTTAGAAAATTTCGTTTTTTAGTTAATTTGTTTTAGAAAAATCTTAATTATTTAAGTCTTTTTGAAGTCGCAATTTGTATAATCTTGTTCTCTAAATCATTAAATAAATGAGCTTGATCATAATAACATACGATGTTTTCAAGTATCTGTTAAGACCACTATTGTCATAAAATTTAATAGTTATATGTTTGATACTTATCTATATTCTCATGAATGTTTTGGATGAAGAATTCTTCCCATCCATTATTAACAAGAAGACTTTCATTCTTGTAGAGCATAGTGATATATAATTCATAAAGAGTAGCCATTATATTTTTTAGTAGAACCTTCCTAGAGAAATTAGCAATTTTGTATTCCAAGGTTAATTTTAGCACGAGAACACTTATCAAGTATAATATACTTCTGGACAATGTAACTCGAACCCAATCCAAACCTACAAGAACGATCAAAATTGTTCCTATGAGTCTAATTTGAACCCTTTTGTACCCAAGTTATTTATTTATGCAAGGGTCATCCTAGGCTTTTTACACTATCCTTTCTTTTACAAATTTCAAGGTCTTAACAAGCATTAATTCTTTATTTTGTTGGTTTTGTTTTCTTGGACATCACACTTGAGTATTAGTGCATCCTACCTTCATATTTCTTGTTTCACGTGGTCAATTTGGAAAAATATTTTTTCCAACTTTTTCACAAAGGTGATTTCCATCATTGTGCTAATAGCCTCTTGAATGCAATTGAACGGTGCAACTTGTTCTCTTGCTTTTATCTTTTTCTTTTGTCATTTAGTTTCTTAACTATAGAAGGTTTTATTGCTTCTAGTTCTACATCTTCCTTGAGTGTAGAATGAATACCAGTTTTTTCTAGTGCTTATATTCTTTAGAGCAATGTTTACAAGGAAGCTAGCTTTGTTTAGCTCTAATTCAATAATGCACTTTAGTATTTTCAAGTGATCAATGCAAATAACATCTTTGTTATCAATTTGATGTAATGTTTGGAAATGTATGTGGGGGACCTAGGGAAAGTTAAGCAAGATAAACTATTCTAAATGAAGCATGAGTTAAATAGAACTTGAAGATAATAATTTGTGATTTTGTACTCCATACATAAATGTTGGTTTCAAGTATCTCACACAACTATTGTATTGTGAAGTGACCTCCTATATTACAAATTTGATAAAAGACTAAATTGATGACATATAAGAAAAGACCCATATTTACTCTATATCTACCAAACATCGAGAGGAATCAAATCTTTCAAGGTGCAAACACATTTTTGAGTGCAAAACTTCAGGAAAGGTTTTCACTTCAAGAGATTTGATTCCTCTTGGCATTTAGTAGATCCAAAATTAAGATGGTTCTATGCTGGTTCTTAATAATACTATTTATATTTATATAAATCTCACATCTTTATATATAAAACCAACAAAGATCCATCTTATTTTTGGATTTATCAAGCGCCGAGAGTGATAAAAACTTTCAATGTGCAAACCTCTTTCTTAGTGTAAAATTTAGGAAATGTTTATACATCAAGAGATTTGATTCCTCTTGGCTCTTGGAAGGTCTACAGTTAAAATGGATCTATGTTGGGTTTGAGCAACACACTAATAAAATGTTTTTATTTTTTGACAAAAGTGATTAGATTGGAATTAAGTATACATTGGTTCACAACAAAAACCCACAGAGAGATTACATTTTGTCATTTGGTTCAGACTCTTCAAGAGACATCATAAATAAGGACCTAAGACTATCCTATAGTAACTTCCTATTAACATACATTTTGTAGACTATATTGCAACAAAAAAACTGGCAAAATTTCCCCATTAAGAGAGAAACTTCTTTATCAAGCGGGAGGATCTATCGACATCTTATTTGATGGGCCACTAAAGTTGCTACTGCTCGACCTACCCTATTCATATTTGTTTTATTGGGAAGAGTGAGGAACATCGATTTATGAAAGAGTATTAAAATACCCAAGGATCAAACTGCAAGGCTAAACAATCCTTCTACTAAGAGATCACAACATGAAGAATGAAGAGAAAACAAACTTCACTACTTGAGAAAATGAGCTATACATGAACCTAATTTAAAGGAACAATATAGGCTTCTAGTGATAGCTAGAAGATAAGACTGATGACTCAATAGATAAGGATAAGACTGACAACGTTAATAATAAGATCACTACGTAAGCTTACAAGTTTCAATATTTATTGGAACTCTAAAACCCCCCCATAAGCAAAACATAGGGAGGAAAATAAAGAAAAAAATAACAAAGAATGGGTCCCGACAACTAGGCCTTTTTTGTTTTGTTTGTCAAGTTGTTTGTGATCCTCCAGGATTGACCTGTGGCTTGAGGAGTCGCAACCCAGGGGCATCTAAGCCATTAATTCCAGGGGCATATAAGCCATTAAGAGCCTAATACGCGGGAGCAAGTGGGGGCGGGACTGAAAATACTAGTGAAGAGAAGGGGAGCCTTGGAAATCTTAGAGCACAGGGAAGGGAGGAATGGATGAGGCCAGCTGAAGGAGGAAACATATTGCTCGGGGATTGGAGAGTGCTCCAAAGAAGGCATGGGACAATAAACAAACTAGATGAGGATAACATATTAATCTAAAGAGAGAAATCAACTTGGGGTAAGGGAAATTAAGAAGAACATGCAACTTTACATTCAACCAAGATTTTAATGCTAAGGTCACTCTACTTTTTAGAGAAAAGGTTGAACAATTAGAGGCACAACAATTGAGAGAGAAACTAAACTAGTGAGCATAGATGCCTTAGACTTCGTAATAACCTCATAGCATATTACTTGGAAACATTCCCTTTGCAACACCAAGTGCTCATAAAATCCTTGAACTGTAACTGAATGAATTCACAGAGAAAAGAGTACGGAGCTAGCCAGATTCCCTTCACCTATTTGAGTAGAAAAGGCAAAGAGAAACCACCAACCACCCAAAATAAAACCTTGCTCTGACAACCATGAATAGAGGCTAATCTCCAGAAACTTCTCTGAATGGGTTTCATTCATGCCTATAAGCTCGAGGAATGGAATTTCCCATGCACCAAAGTTCAAATCAACTATAAATTTAATTAATTTCCTCAACCTTGCAACCCTATGGAAAGATTGAGCGAGGATGAGAAAGATAAAAGAAATCAAACCCTTCGTAAACAAATCCACATGCATGGAGATGGAACACGCATGATTAGCATGCGTTCATCCATCCAACTCAACCTTGATGACACTACCATGATGCCAATTAAAATAACATCGCCTGCCAATATTTTATGGGACAAAGATCTTGACTAGGAGGATTAACTTAGCCTTGTTTCCTTTATACACACATTTAACTACCATTCTATTGATAGGAAGAGGGTATTCATAAAGAGAGAACTTAATGGGATGACTTTCAAATATCGGACACCATTGATAACTAATTTCCCTGGTTCTAGAAGGTACACACGATTTTCTTTTGCATTCGCTATTTTGTTCTGGCTTTGCAAGATGTGGAAATAAGACTTATGAGAGAATAAACAAGAATACTTGTGATCCTACTTAGAAGGAGGCTTAGTTGATTATTTTTAGGAGAGGAACCCTTAAGGAGATATTGAATAATGTTAAGGGAATCCCCAATGATCACAATTTAGATACACCCCTCTCTTAAGCTAATTGGAGACCGAGGAAGATCCCATACATTTTAGCCAAATTGTTTGTCCTTTGTCCTCATCCCCATGCGTATTAGAATTCTTGCTTTCAATTAGAACCGAAAATAATCCCTCCCCCTCTTGCCACCCTTGGGTGTTTTTTTCAAGGCCTCATTGAAGAAAAGGATCCATTGCTCCTGTGATTTCTTCCATACATCAAAGTTTTTATCGAAGAGGCGAAGTTTCCAAGGTTCTCCAGCAAAATGATGAGTAGTAAGTTGTAAGGGGAGGAGTCTCGACAGATCACAAAGCAAGTCCATTGTTAGGTCCTTATAATACTAGTGTAACCCATTATTGTTATTAGTACAACCCCATTATTATATTTTTGTGCCCATGTTGTCCCCATATTGTTATTATTGTGCCCCATAGAAGCCCATTATTGTTATTATTGTGCCCTTACATTATTATTGTTATGTCGGATTTGATTATATTATGACCCCTTATACTCCTATATATAGAAAGGAGGTCTTGTCATTTGTATCATCCAAGAATTGTTCATTTGTTTAATGTAAAGGAGGTTGCCCCCTCTCAGAGGCTTATTTTGAAGGCGTTTATCTATCTTTTCTATCTTTTTGTGAGCTGGTTTCATAACAATCGGTATCAGAGCTTTGGATTCTAGGGTTTTGCTGCTCCAAACAGGTCATCGTGGAATTTTACCTATAACATTTATTTCTGCGACATTTCAGAAGCTAAAAAAAAACCCATTGGATCCGAGATCGTTTTGAACTTCACGTTCGAATTTAAGAGCTTGTCTCGCTATATGTTACGAGATATGATTTGAGGAAGTTAGGGTTTTTGTAGACTCCCAAATTACACTCCAAATAGATGACCGGGGGAAAATCGTCATAACTTTTGTCCTGAGCATCATATTGAAATTTTGTAAGAAGTTTCAGAAAGAGGGCGGCCTGTAGTTTTCTGTATATTAGATTCAGGTACTAAGGTCAAAACAGTGACACGTGGAACTTCATACAAGTTCGCTCTACTGAACTAGTCTATAATCAGGTCATCGTGGGAGATTTGGCATAACTCTTCCCTGGAGAATCCAATCTTGATCAAACTTGTGGGGCTAGAAAGAGGACTCAAAGGGCTACTATAGGACATGATTTTAGATATTCAAGATCCACAGTTACAGAGATACAACAGATTCAATATCGATCTCTTACAAAGTGAAAAAAATGTGTGTAGTTTTTTTTTGTTTTTTTTTTTTAAATTTTTCATAAGATTGGTTTGAAAAATTAGTTTGAATGAATTCAAAGGGAATAATGAAGAACTATTAGCATTAATTGATGCCCCGAAGAAATAAAATGGAAACACCTAGTAAGCAACCTGAAGTCTCTAGCATGACTTGTGAAAAAGAGGAAGAAATGCAACATGATATATCAAAATTACAAGACCAAGTACAACAAATTTCACTCTCACAAAAGGTAATTGAAGCCAAGATGAATGAAATGGAAGCTAATATGAATGGCGTGCAATTTAAGATGGATGGTGTGGAAGCTAAGATGGATGGCATGGAAGCTAAGATGAATGGCATGGATGCTAAGATGGATGAATTGAAGATAAATTTGAATAAGTTGCTACAAGAAATGGTTACTAATGGTGAAAGGATAGTAAAGGAAAATCATGATGAGAACAAAAGAAATGTAATCATGATTTCATATATTCTAAACTTGGATTGAAGACCCACCATGTTCCAAAAATCGATATGAGGAAGTTTGATGGCAAGGATCCCAGAACATGGATTCTACAGATGGAGCAATTTTTCGATCTCCATAATGTGAAAAACACACAAAAGGTACGTATTGCAACTTTATATTTGGAACCAAATAAATTTGTATGGTATCGATTGCTTTGCTCTCGTAAACAAATTGTCACTTGGTAAATTTTTATGGAAGAAATGATAGCACATTATGAGGATACAAAAAGAAAAACTTTATTAGCCAATTGATAAATCTCAAACAAAAGGGTTCAATGATGGAGCACTTTGGGGACTTCAAAAAATTTAACATAAGGGTAAAAGATATTCCAGAGGAGCATAGGATTGATGTGTTCATAGGGATTTTAAAGGATAATATCCAACATGAGGTTCGCCTTTGGGAACCTGATTCATTGGAGAAGGCATTCAAGTTAGCAAGAAAAATGGAAAGCAAAATTATGGCAACCAGGAAGCCTACCACTCACAACTATAAAGATGGAAGTTTTGTTGCTCCTAGCCTTCCACAACCTACAAGGTTGACACCACAACAATTGGAAGAAAAAAGAGCAAAAGGGCTTTGCTAAAATTGTGATATAAAATACACTAAAGGTCATAAGTGTGCTGAGAAGAAATTATTCTACATAGATTGTGAAGAGGAGGAAGAAAAGGAAAAAGAAATGTCAAAAGAAGAGAATATACTCCAGGAACAAACCCTAGATAAAGAAGAAATGAATCCAACCATATCTTGTAATGCATTGGCTAGAATTACCACTCCTCAAACTATCAAGATAGAAGGGCATATCAAGAAGAAAAAGGTAATAGTGTCGATTGATTCAGGAAGTACCCATAATTTTATTCATTATAAGATAGCCAAGGAATTGAATTACTACCTATATCCAACACCGGAGTGTCAAGTTATGGTTGCAAGTGGAGGAACCATAAATTGCTTTGGAAAGTGCCATAATATCAAGCTATCCATGGGAGAATATGTATTGAATAGCCCAATGCTTTCCATTCCCATGGGTGGTGCTGATGTTGTTCTTGGAGTCTAATGGCTACAATCCTTGGGTACAATAGCTTTTAATTTTCAAGAACTTTTCATGAAATTTTGTGTGGAAGGAAAGGAAGTTGAATTAAGGGGTACTGCAAGGAAACCGAGAAAGATAATAAGCTCTAACGGTATGACAAAGCTTTTAAAGAAGGAACAACAAGGCGTAATTTCACAATTATGTTCGCTAGAGGTTCCCACGTTGAAATCATCTATTTCTCTAGATATCCAAAAAGTCTTGGACAATCATTCCAAGGTATTTGAGACTCCCAAAGGCCTCCCACCTATTCGTGATCATGATCATGCTAATCATTTTATTCCAGGAAGTGTTTCTCCAAACATCAGGCCGTATAGATATCCTTATGCCCAAAAGAGTGAAATTGAACGTAGGGTTGCAGAAATGATAGAGGCTAGTATAATTCAACCTGGTCAAAGTTCTTTCTCTGCTCCAGTAGTATTGGTGCACAAGAAGGATGGATCATGGCGCATGTATCCAAATTATAGGGAGCTCAACAAGCTCACTATTAAATACAAATTTCCCATTCCTGTCATTATGAATTTTTGGTCATGCCTTTTGGCCTTACTAATGCACCTTCTACATTTGAAGGCTTGATAAATTCCATTTTCAAATCCTTCCTTAGAAAATTTGTGTTAGTATTTTTTGATGATATACTAATCTACAACAAGTCTTGGAAGGATCATGTTCAACATGTTGAAAGGGTGCTCAAACTATTGGAGGGGAAACAATTATATGCAAAAAGCTCCAAATGTTTCTTTGGAGTACAAGAGCTGGAATATTTGGGTCAATTGTATCTCATGAAGGTGTTAAGGTAGACCCTGGCAAAATTAAAGCCATTAAGGAATGGAAAATCCCCACATCCATAAAGCATCTGTGAGTATTTCTCAGGTTGATAGGGTATTATCGCAAGTTTGTTAAGAATTGTGGGAGAATAGCAGCACCTCTAACAACATGATTGAAGAAAGATGCATTTTCATGGACTCCAGAAGCAACAAAGGCCTTCAAACATCTTAAAGAGGCAATGTGCCAAGCACCGGTCTTAACTATGTTGGACTTCACAAAACCTTTATTGTGGAATGTGATGCTTCAGGAAATGGAATTGGTGTTGTTTTAATGCAAGATGAAAGACCCATTGCTTTCGAAAGTCGTCCAATCAAAGGAAAGTATTTACACAAAGCTATTTATGAGAAGGAAACGTTGGCAATACTACATGCACTTAAGAAATGGCGACCCTGCCTAATGGGAAGACACTTCAAGGTAAAAACGAATCATGATAGTTTTAAATACTTTTTAGAATAAATATTATCCTCTGAAGAGCAACAAAAATGGGTCACAAAGATGTTGGGTTATGACTTTGAAATCATCTACAAAAAAGGGAAGCAAAATGTTGTGGCAGATGCACTCTCAAGAAAGGATGAGTATGTGGAAGGATTGTTTTGTGCTATTTCTATTATCCAACCAGATTGGATAAATGAAGCAAGGGATGAATGGAAGAAGGAAGAAGAAGTGTGGCCAGTCATTCAAAAGTTGCAAAAGATTCCAGTTCAAACAATATTTCCAGAACTTGAGGAGGAAGGAAAAATCATATTGGAGCCTGGAGCAGTCATAGAAAGAACAACCCGACAGCAACGAAATCGATCAATTTCAAAGTATCTCATCAAGTGGAAGAACTTACCTGCTGAAGATTCCACATGGGAGGACAAGAATTTTATACATAAGCATCAAGAACTACACAAGCGTTGAGGACAACACTTTTTGAAGGAGAGGGGCATGTTAGGTCCCTATAATACTAGTGTAACCCCTTATTGTTATCAGTACAACCCCCTTATTATATTGTTGTGCCCATGTAGTCCCCTTATTGTTATTATTATGCCCCATAGAAGCCCATTATTGTTATTATTGTGCCCTTACATTATTATTGTTATGTCGGCTCTGATTATATTATGACCCCTTAGACTCCTATATATAGAAAGGAGGTCTTGTCATTTGTATCATCCAAGAATTATTCATCTGTGTAATGTAAAGGAGGTTGCCTCCTTGAAGAGGCTTATTTTGAAGGCGTTTATCTATCTTTTCTATCTTTTTGTGAGCTGGTTTCATAACATCCATCCACCGACTCTCATGGAAATCTAAAATGAGGCCACGGTCTTTCAATTTAGCTATGTTGGTTTCGATACAATGGGAGATGAATTTCATAGTTGTAATTCTAGGATAGGTGGTGACATTTTTAAAAATGATGCTATTATGGGAAAGCTAAATTTTCCAGCAAATATATCTAGGAGGGAGGACCAAATCCATTTGATTAAAGGCTTCTCAGTGAAAGATTCTAAGTATTGTTTATGCCAGCTAGAAATGAGGATAGAGAGGTCAGAAGGCATATTTAGCTAGGAAATGAGAGGACTTGGAGCACATGAACATACCTGGGATGCATAGGAGAAAGACAAGAATATATAGGGGATCAATTCAAATTGTTGATTACACAGGGAGCACCTTGATGGGCCTTGGATACCTATTTTTTTGCAGATTTTTTGAAGTCAAAACATTTTTATGAATGAGGAGGCAACAAAAGATGTTAACCTTAAGGATGGCATTGCTCAACCACAATTTTTTCCAAATAGAGGATTTAGGGGGGATCTGATAAGAGAAGAGGAGCTCTTCATAACCAATTTGAGCTTCGTAATTATGAGATTTCCAACCCAAGTTGTCATCATCATACATATTCAATGGAATACATCTAATCAATTGATCCTTAAGTTTAGTTGCAACCCTGATGAGATTGGGGGGGATGTTTCTTAGACTCCAACTAGACTAGCCTCTAGAACTATCTCATTGCGAAATCTAGGCTAAAGTTGTAATCCCCTTATTAGATAGGGACTGTTGCGGGTTCCAAAGATTCAGAGTCTTGAAAAAGAGGGAAGTGCAATATGGAGTTTGTTTAGAGGCGAATTTTGGAACTATTTTTAGGATTCCAACTGAGGTTGTTATTGATGAAGCCGACCAAAAAGGAAATGAGTTTCCATACTTGGGAAGGAGTTGCCCATGGGAGAGGTAGATCAACCCAATTAATACTACCAAGTTGCATGTATTTAGCTTTGAGAACTTGGACCCACCAAGCATCTAGATTAGCCTTGACTTTCATGTTGAGAAATGGCAACAAGAAATTCTAGTTTAATTTGTCCTTGAATTAAACTGTGAATTAAATTCGAATTCTATTCTCATAGCAACTTAAAATAGTTAAATTAGTTTATTAAACTTACTTAACTTAGGAAATTCGAATTGGAAGTCTTTTGGAAGTCATGCATATGTTATCCCTACTTTGTAGGAGTCTAGTGTGAGTTAAATCTGAGTTGTAAAATAGAAGACTCGGTTTCATGAGTCAGTTCAGTTTAATTAGTTCTCAAACTGATTGAGAGAACTAATAATGAGTTAACAGAGAGTGGTGACACTAATGAACTCCACCAGTAATACTCTAGTTAATTGAATATTTACTCATCAGAAAATCATGCATGTCGATTATGAGAAAGACCCAATTGAGACTAGAGTGCAGGGATATTGTACTATTTGTTTTAGATTTTTTTAAGTTGCACTAATAGTGCATGCATTCAGGAACTGATCCTTGAGGGATTGAGCTATTTTTAGAGGCTTTATTTCCCTTTAAATACAAGTTATTCTCCATAGGAATTATACATTGGAATAGAGACTTCGAGAGCTTATGACATGGCTAGAATTTGGACTTGAGCTAGCTTATGAGTTGGAGATTGAATTTGCTGAGTGTTGGGATTGTTATAGAGAGAACGAGCACTGTAATTTCATCTTGATTTTTTGGATTAATACAAAATAGATAGTGGGGTTTTGAGTTGTGGATTTCCCTGGATATTTATTGTGTTATGTGTGTTTGATTCTCTTCCTCTATTGATTATTGTTTGATCTATGTTTATGGGCTTCCTTTGTAAAGAGTAGAAGTAGATTCTTATCTCTTTCTTTAGAAAATTGCATTATCTTATGAAACGACAGGATTTTCTACATGGAATCAGAGCAAGATTGTTTTTTGGGCCGAGAGTTTGCAGAGAATATGTAAGAATTTATGTGCAAACTTTTCAGAAACAAATTGCAGATCTGGATTCCTTGGGAAACCCAAATTCAAAAAACAAATCGACCGAATTGGAGTTTGGATGAGGGAGATATCGATGATTTAAAATCAGATCTCTAGAGGATATTTCGAAGTTTTGAGTTTCTGGGTTACAGGTGAAAGTCAAATTTGCAATACATACTTCAAGATCAACATATGGTGTTCCATTGGTTGAGGCTTGACTATGCCTTGGAAGGCAACTTGAATTTTATAGCTTGGAGGGACAGGATGGAGGCTATGCTAAAAGATAATGGCTTGAAGGAATTCATTGATCAAGAAGTCCCCAAGCCAGCAGCTACAGATGCAGAGAACTTGGACGAATGGAAGAAGTGTGTGGCGAAAGCAAGGTGGATAATCCTTGAGGGATTTCAAGACCACATTGTCTCGAGTCTCCATGTCAAGGAAACTCCACATGCTATGTGGAAAACATTGATGGACTTGTATAAGAATAGCAGTGATCAAAGGAAGTTGGAACTGAAGGATAAACTTCGTAAAATCAAGATGGAGAAAGGCAAGATGATTCCAAAGTACTTGACCAAGTTCACTGAATGTCGAGATGAACTTGGAAGTGTTGGAATCATGGTTTTCGAGGAGGATATGGTGAGCCTTGCTCTTCTTGGACTCCCAAAGAGTTGGCATAGTTATCAATACTCTGTTAATGGTCGGGAGAAGCTACTAGATTAGGAACAACTATGGTCGGATTTGATGCAGGATGAGATCATTAGAAACACCAGGGATGCCTCTTCATCAAATACTGATGATGAAGAGAACTGTGCCTTAGTGATTAAGGCGAGGAAGGGGAAAGGTAAACTTTCCCATTCCAAATCAGATTCTTATCATGGAGGTAAGAAGAAAGACATGACGAAAGTTAAATGTTTTCATTGTCACAAGATGGGACACTTTGCTACAAGTTTTCCATTGAAGAAGTTCAAGGAGAAGTCTTCAGGAGGAGCGGTGGGTGAGGCTTTGGTCTCCCAATTCGAATTGGACTTTCCCCTCATTGCATGCATGATGTCTTGAATGATGGGAAGTGTCTAGTACTTAGACATTAGAGCTTCTTTCCACATGACTGGAGACAAAGAGTTATCCAGTGAAATGGAGGAGAAAGATCTCAAGATGCATATCGAGATGGGTGATGACGATAAGTATAGTGTTACTGGTGTGGGAACTATTGCTTTTTAGAGGGAGCATGTGACTCCAATCACCTTGAAGAATGTTATGCATGTACCCGGATTGACGAAGAACTTGGTATCCATTGCCATGCTTGAGGATAGAGGCTATGATGTGATATTTTCGAAAGGAAAGGCATTCCTTTGACACATAGCCACAGGTCAAGTAAAGAAGATAGGGATTTGAGTTCAGAATATCTATAAGATAGAAGTAGAGGATTGTGTTGCTTTGAGTTCAAAAATGGAAAAGATGTTGAGCTAAGATGTCGATGATTTGTGAAATAGGCAATTGGGCCACTTGCATCATGGGGCTTTGAAGATATTGCATCAAATATCTACCGGTCTTCCCAAAGGTACGCTTGAGCAAGTTGATACATGCAAGGGTTGTACTTTGGGAAAATACACCAAGTCTTCCTTTGGAGATAGAGACAGTCAAGCATAGTCTATTATGGAGAGATTCCATTCAGATGTGTGTGGACCATTCTCGACAACATCCATGGCCAAACACGGGTATTCTGTTATATTTGTTGATGACTATTCTCGTAAATGCTAGGTATTTTTTATGCAGAAAAAGGATCAAACTTTCACAAAGTTTGGTGAGTTCAAATCATTGGTAGAGAAAGAGTTTGGCAAGAAGGTTAAAGCTCTATAGAGTGATAATAGTGGTGAGTATGTATCTAATGAGTTTAAGTACTTTTGTGCAATCGAAGAAATTAAACAAGAGTTGACAGAACCTCATAAACCTCAATAGAATGGGGTTGCCGAGAGGAAGAATAGGAGCATAGTATGGGTAGCAAGGGCGATGATGCATGATTAGAGCCTACCACTACCCATGTGGACTAAGGCATGCAACACAATGGTTTATGTTCAGAACTGTAGCCCACATCGGATACTTGAGATGAAGACACCAGAGGAAGCTTATTTCGATAAGATTCTAGATGTTGGTCACTTTATTTGGGACATCGGTTTATTGCCATGTGACCAAAGATGCACAGAAGAAGATTGAGCCAACAACAGAGTTGGGGATCTTTGTGGGGTAAAATGATACACCCCAAAACTATTGGGTGTACATGCCGACCAGTCAGATGAAAATGGTTCACAGGGATATCAAGTTCAATGAGGAGAAGGCCATGCGAATATCCCTTGAGAGGGAGCTTGAGCTACATGTGGATGAGGAACTTTTAGCTCCTAAGGTTGAGGGGCCTCAGATTGATGTGGATCAGCCACATGCAGAGGTTTAGAGAATGGAGACATCCACTCAAGCAAAGTCTTCTAGAGAGGGAAGAAAGCGCACTAGAGAGGATGGCATATTGTTGGATGATGCATGGGAGAATGTGGGAGCACTCTCTTCTCAGCACAGACAGAGGAGGTCACCAGAGAGGTACACTGGATACATGGAACTTATGGGTGCATATGTTGTGACAGAGCCATCTTCCTTTCAGGAAGTAGTGCAACAATCGGTTTGGGTTGATGCGATGGTGGAGGAGTATGAATCCATATTTAGAAACAGTGTTTGGGATGTGGTCCCGAAACTGGAGTATAAGACAGTTGTGAGCTCCCGTTGAATTTACAAGGTAAATCAAGCTGCAGATGGTAGTGTGGAGAAGCATAAGGCTAGATTTGTGGCCCATGGCTTTTCACAAGTAGAGGGTATTGACTGTGATGAGACCTTTGCTCTTGTTGCAAGGTACTCGTCAGTCAGATCTATTTTTGCACTATTAGCACAGATGGATTGGAAGATCCATCAGATGGATGTAAAGACTGCCTTCCTCAATGGAATGATTGAGGAAGAGGTGTACATAGAGAAGCCCGAAGGTTTTGAAACCTTGGACCATTTGTACGAGCTGAAGAAAGCACCTCGTGCTTGGTACACCATGATAGATAGCTATTTCATTGGGTTGGGATTCACGAAGAGTGAAGTAGATGTGAACCTGTATCACATAGTGGTGAAAGGTAAGTTGTTGATCATTGTACTTTATGTAGATGATCTTATACTGACATGTGATGAGAAGATCATAAAATATTGTAAGGAGTACCTTGCAAGAGAGTTTGAGATGAAGGACATGGGGCTCATGCATTACTTTGTTGAAATGGAGGTATGACAAGGAGATGGGGAATTGTTTGTATCTCAGGGAAAGTATGCCAATGAGATACTTAGGAGATTCCCCATGGAGAGTAGTAAACCCATGGAGACTCCTCTAGCTGGTAACTAGAGGAAGGAGGATGCTACTTCAGGGGAAGTAATGGAAGCTACTATTTACAGGCAACTTAAATAGTAGCTCATAAACTCATGCATGTTGATTATGAGAAAAACCCAGTTGAGACTAGAGTGCAGGGACATTGTACTATTTGTTTTAGATTTTTCTGTGTTCCACTGATAGTGAATGCATTCAGGAACTGATCCTTGAGGAATTGTGCTATTTTTAGAGGCTTTATTTCCCTTTAAATACAAGCTATTCTCCATAGGAATTATATATTGGAATAGAGACTTGGAGATCTTGTGAAATGGCTAAGCTTTGGCCTTGAGATTGCTTATGAGTTGGAGATTGAATTTGCTGAGTGTTGGGATTGTTCTAGAGAGAACAAGCATTGTAATTTCATTTTGATTTTCTAGATTAATGCAAAACAGATAGTGGGATTTTGAGTTTTGGATTTCCCCGGATAGTTATTGTGTTATGTGCCTTTGATTCTCTTCTATGGGCTTTTGTTGTAAAGAGTAGAAGTATATTCTTGTCTCTTGATTTAGCAGATTGCATTAACTTGTGAATCTATAGGATTTTCTACATTTCGATGCTAGTTTGGCTCCCATAGTTTGAGTCACCAAGGATGGGTCTTTTATTCCTAGGTCGCCATGATCTCTAGGAGTGGATATAGTAGCCCAAATTACTAGGTGGAATTTATTAAAAGAAGCCTTGCTGCCTTCCCATAGAAGTTTTCTTATAATCCTTCCTAGATAAATCATAATATATTAAGGAGTTAATAATGTTGAAAATTGGTACAAAGAAATAGCTAATATAATAGATTGATAAGGAAAATGTGACCAACAAGAGTGAGCCATCTGGCTCCCCAAGGTTCCAAATTTATTTTAAGTCTGGAAAGAACACTTTGCTAGTCTTGAGAGGAGTGGGATTTGAGACAAATAAGGATCCATAAGTACTCGAACTCTTTCCAAATATTGACCATATTGAATACAAAAACAACCCAATCTGGAGTCTCTTGGCCGACGAAATGTTCTAGTTGTAGATTTGGGACGTGGTTGAATTAGCTAACCCTTTAGAAGTATTGAGGAAATTGTATAGAACAAGTTTGAACCATTTGGAAATGGTTACAAAGGCCCCTCCGAGAAAGGTGGTATTGTCAACAAACAATGAGTGATTTTCACTTTTGATAGGATGGGTAAAATGAAGGCCTGGAATGCCTCCAAGTTGACACTCAAAATCTAAACACCTTCTCAAGGAATCAACAAGAAAAATATATAGAAAAGGAGAGAATTGACACCCTTTCTTGAGCCCACAAGATGCTTTGATGAATCTCAATTCTCTTCCATTCATGAGGGGGGATATTGAGGGAGATTCAATGCATAAAGAGACCCACTAAATGAAGGTATTGACAACCCCCAACTTGTGAAGGAATTTTCATACAAATTTATGCCGAACTCTATTGAAGGAATTATCCATGTCAAGTTTTATGGACATTCCCTTGTTCCCCATTGATCGACTAGCGATTATGGTTTCCTGAATGAGGATTGTGTTGTAGAATATTCTCCTCCCTGACAGAAACCTACCTTGATTATTTGAGATGATTGAAGGACCACATTGAGTCTTTCACCTATGATTTTAGAGATGAATTTGTGGGAACATTGCATAAGGAGATAGGTCAAAATTTGTTGCAAGAAGATGGGTTATTTTCTATTGGGACCAGAGCTAGAAAAGACGAATTTACACCACCTCCAATGCAACATTTTTTTAAAGATTACCCAATCATTCTACATAAGTCCCTCTTGATTATTACTCAAAAGTGTTGATAAAAGTGAGAAAAAAATCCATTTGGGCCCATAGATTTATTGGGATGGAAGGAGAAGATGATTTTATGGATTTATTATTCAATAGGAGGGAGAGTAAGTTGTTTATTCATATTATCCATAATTAAATGGGGGATTTACTCCAATATATATACTTCAGCCTCCTTAAGGGGGAATCACTTTGGGTGTAAAGAGAATTGAATTAAACTACTTCTTCATATTTTATTTGATGAAAGTATTCTATCTTATTGTTATTAACCATAATTTCTTGAATATTTTTTTTGCTCCCGATTTTTGGCTTGCTTGTGAAAAAATTTAGTGTTGCGATCTCCCACTTGGAGCCAAACACTCCTAGATTTGAGCCTCTAATGCTCTTCCTCTTCCTTCAACATAGTATGGTATTTATTAAACAAGGATCTATCTTGAATCAACATTTCAACTGAAACTAGGTTTGTATCCATGGTATAGTTTAGGTGTTCAATTCTATGTTTCAAATCCTGAATAGCAACCCATCTAGAATATTCTGAGGGCTTTTCCCATGACTTAATACCAGCTTCCATTCTTTTAATAATTCTTTCCTATATTTGAATTATGCTTCCCTCCACCCAGGTAAGCCATGATTAAACACCAACTTCATGAAAATATGGATGATGGATCCATAATAGGGTAAATTTGAATGGAATAGGTCCATAATTAAGAGAAGTAGACAAATACTGATGGCTTGATGATTTGAGTCATTCCAGGGGAGGACAAAAGAATTGATACAAAGATTACATTGCAAGAATTCATCAGAGATAAGAAAGCGATCAAGTTTGGAAAAACTAGGCCCTATGTGGATTCCTCCTATTTTTCCAATTATATTTGAGACCAGAAGGCTCGATATCCATTAATTTAGAATCTAAAATAAAATATTCCATTTGTTCTTGGAAGGGATCCATGACTGGGGATCTGCCTTTTTTCTACCATCTACGCAAATTTTTGTTGAAGTTTCCCCCAAAGATACTAAAGGCCCCAAACTTAGAGTCCCTTAATCCATGAAGTGAGACCCAACACTATTTTTCTTGAAACTAAGCAGGTATATAAATATTTATAACATAACATACCTAATTTGTGGAGAGATCTAGAAAGGAAGAAGTGATCCAGTGAACATGCTTGTGGGAAATTAGCAGCTGGAATTAGGACATATCCCATCAAGTATAAAGGCCACTTGATGCCCCTCTGGCATTCACTGCAACAATCCCACAAAATTTCCATAAAATTTTCTTGCGATCTACTATTTCTTCTCCTATTTTAGTTTCTTAGAGAAGAAAAATTGAAGGTATTTCTTTCCTTATTAGATATTTGACTAACATTCTTCTCTTTTCTGACCCTAATCCTCTACAATTCCAAGAGGTGACTAACATTACTTAATTTTTGATTGGAAAGTCCCTTTGGGAGGGGTAGGTCTGAAACTTATTTTGCTTCCTTTGCCACTCAAGTCTCCCAATTGATTTTTTTTAAGAGTGGATTGGTGTTTAAGATCCTTTTATTTTTCTATTTGTACAATCATGATCTCTCTATTAGTTTTCCTTCTATATCGATGAGTGTGACAATATTTCTCCATTGCTTTCTTGCTTCAAAATTTTCATTAGCCAAACTTGCGAATGTAGCTCCAACATTTCCTTCTCTTGATGAAAAAAAATCTTCTTTTTCAGCTGAGGAATCATCTTTCAAAGTTTCAGGATCTTCATTGTTCTTAGGATCTATCATGGGATTTGTGGCTCCTTGAGAAAGAGGAGGAGTACTAGGTTGGACTGAGTTTCATAGGTCTTGAGAAGGAATCTCCCCTTCTTCCTATGCAATGGATAGGGCATCAAACTGGTTACTAGAAGCTCCACAATTGGAATATTTATTCATCCCTTCACCACTAGAAGCATATTTATTCTTGGGAGAAGACGTCTAGATCCCTATTGAGGAGCATGTTGATATTTGTAGCTTGTGAGGTACTCCAAACCCTTGGGTTTGGGTCTTTGGAGGAATTGACACCAAAAATGGCTTTGTGGTCTAGGAACCTAAGCATGTGGGTTTTGCACCCAAGCTTGTGGTTGTGAAACCCCAAGGATATTTTGACATTTGACATTTGGAGATTGTAGAGGATCCTAAAAAAATCTAGGGGCCGCAAAGAACAACAAAGGAGGAACTCTAGAAATGAAGTTATTAATTTTTTATATAATTCTATTGAGATGGTGGCACAAAATATAAGTCAACTTGCTTAGTTATGTGCCCTCAGGGGATGCATTGGAGCTTAAGGTGAAGTGTAGAAATAAAAGGTGATGTTGAGCTCATTTCCATACATACAAAGTGCATTAATCACAAGGATACACATATGTTTTGGATGTAAATCAGGAGCATGCCTCAAGTGAAGGAGAAAAAGTATTGTTTTGGGATATTTTTCATGACTGTTGAGGGCTGAGTGGATTAGGAGCAGGGCTGAGTTGTTTTGGAAAAGATATGGGCTATTTTTGTAATGTTTTAAGTGGTTTTCTCTCTATTTTTGAAGGCTGCAAATCCCTGTAGCAATTGTAGACCTAGGCTGAAGTTTGTAGCAACTTGTGAAGGGGGTTGAAAGGCTTAGAAATAGGTGCATATCAGTCCTTGTAACCAACAAAGGGAATATGAACCTAAGAGGAGGGAAGCCACAGTTGTGGAGAAGGTTTGGGGAGGATAAATAAGGCGTTGATGCGGTTTGACATCAACCCTAACTAGGTCGAAACCTATAGTAGGAAGAACTAGACCTAGAATAGTGAGTAAAGGTATGTATTGATGTGTATAAGGTTAGTTTGTTGCTAGTGGGTGAGTTTTCTAGGTTGGACAACATTGGGGATCTTGACGTTGTTGGAGGGAAACAAGTAGGTGCTGAAAGTAGCCCTAGATCAATTGCCAAGAAGGACATTGAACGTTGTAAGGAGGGTGAAGGTTGGAGTCTCTAGTGTTGACACCTTGAAGGACAAAGAAAAATTAAGTGAGTCAGCCCAAGTTCATTGTTGGAGAAAGACATCTTTTAGTGATAGGTAGCAGCCCTCCAGCCCGAAGTTTGTCTTCATTGGAGTAGCACAGGAAGGCATTAGAGGGAAGAAACTCCAAAGGAGTGGAGGAGTAGCATTGGGTAGTTGAGAGTTGTGAAAAACTCAACAAGAGTCTTTATGTGTTGATGCATTGAAGGACTAATGATCAAATAGAGAGTAGTTGGATAAGTCGTGTTCAGTGACCTAAAGGAGAAGGACCATTGATAGAGGTAGGAGTTACAGATTGGAAGCAAAAGGACCAACAATTGTGTCCAGGGTATGACAAGAGGAGCTGTGATTGTGCACTACATCAGCTAGACCATCACTATATCTTGTTCTTATATTCTTGTATCAGTGGATGTATGAGGGCCATTATCCCTGGTACATGATCCCTAGAATGTCATATTATCAGTTTATTAATATAAGGAAGTTGGGGTTTTAAAATTTTAAAAGGTTGTCTATATATATGCATGTGTTGATTTACTACTATATTTTTTTGTTGTTGTGGAAAGTAGTTTGTTGTGATACTTGGATTGGTAGCATTAGAGATTCTAAGATTCTAACCTAGACTCCAGTATTGTGGAAAAACATGGTATCAGAATACTTTGAAAAGCCAGTGAATCGGAGTGTGTACAATGAAGTGGATTTGGTCACATTGTTCTTGAAAGGCTCACAACAATGTCAAAGTAGCAGGTTGGCCTCTAGTATGATGATAGGTTGGAAGGGTTTTCCAACTATATCCATGGAAGGAAAGTATCAAATTGATTCAGATGGTGAACAAGATTTGGGACTTTTCCGAGAAATAAATCAAGAAGCCAATAGACCTAAAGGAGCTGGAAGTGTATGGAGCATTAGATACGAAGGTGAAGTAGATCATCTTAGATACTTTAAAGGATCCCTTAATACCTCATCTATCTAGGAAGAACACTGCCCATGAGATGTGGGAATCTATTCAGAATCTGTTCCAAAATAAGAACAAGAACCAGGTATTGGTATTACAAGATAAGTTGAAGGCCACCAAGATGATATAGGGTGAATGGGTGACTTTGTATCTAACAAGGTTATCTTAGGTTCGAGATGAGCTTGCTTCCATCAATGAGATTGTTTTAGATTCTAAGATTGTGAGAATTTCCTTGAAAGGGTTTACTCCAGAGTGGAAGTCATTCATCAAGGGGATCGTTTCTAGGGACAAGATGCTAAAATGGAATAGGTTGTGGGATGACTTCATTCAAGAATAATTGTGAGACAAGGATCTTCATCCAAACAAGACTGCTTTTGATGATGATGTGGCTCTTGAAACAAGAATGAAGGGCAAGTTAAATAAGGACTTGATTAAGATCAAGTGTTTCAACTATGGAGAGTTTGGTCATTATTCGATGAAGTGTCTGAGGAAGAAGTAGGGATATGATGAGAAGAAGGGGAAGCAAATTGTAGGTTTCACCACTTCTACCGAGCTTGATGACCTCTCTGGGAGATTGGAGAGTGGGGAATTTTCTTTGATCTCTCATTCCTCTCAGGGTACCATCGATGAGGCTTCATGGTTTGTGGACAGTGGTGTAACAAAGCACATGACAAGTTCACATGATGTGTTCAAGACTCTAACTGAGTGGAACTCGAAGTTGCACATGGTGTTGGCTGACAAGGGTTAGAAAGGTATTCAGGAAGGATTCAGGTCAGGTGATGCAAATTCATTATGTATTATTTGTACTAGGACTTAGATATAACATGATGTCTTAGTGATTGATCAGGAGGGGTTTGAGGTGTTGTTCCATATTGGAAAGGTGAGACTCAGGCCTAGAGGTGCTAGCTCTGCAGGTGTTATGATTGGAGTTAGAGAGAATGGGATATATACACTGACAAGCAAGCCTATATATCATGAGAAGAAGAAGAGAAGGTTTAGGTTTTATAGGTTCATAGGGAGCTGAGTTCTAGAGGGAGTTTGCAGGTGCAGAGGGAGAATGTGAAACCCAAGAAGAGCACATGATCAATGGGGAGTAAGGGTAGTTTTACAACGGGAAAGAAGGAATCATGGAATGACCTAGAAGAATTTCAAGAGAAGAAGAAGCATGAGGCTTGCAATGACCATGACACTTTCAAGAAAGGTGTAGTCCAGGCTTCAGGGTTTTCTAGAGTTATGGGAATCAAAAGTTGGGCGAGGGTCGTCAGCAGTGACAATGATGATGAGTTACTTCCTAGTCTTAGAAGCACCTCCCTCACTAAGAGGGAGTGTTGATCTGAACTTAAAGATGAACGCAAAAAAATTACAGATAGAATCATAAATACAAAGATGTAGTAGAAAAAACACTTCATTTTATTAATAGAAAAATATTGAACTATGCTTACAAACAAAATGGAAATAAGATAGCTTGGGCAATGGTAGCTTATCTCTAAGAAGAGATGTGGCAGCTACATGCCTCTGAACTGTGTTACAATGAGGCTCAAGGGCCTATTTATTATTGAGAAACATGAGAAAACCATAAACAACCAAAAACCTAACCCCAGAAGATGTAACACCAAGGGTTTGTGGGCCGCATTGGTGCTAGTTGGGTAGCCAACTTTTCGAGGTCGTAACTTGGTCATACTATCTCTGTTTGATGCGTACGATACCTTGTTGGAAAGGTCTCTCTGAGTATTACAAGTTTCGCCACAGGCCCCTACCAATATCCACCGGCTCACAACAGACCTCAAAAAAACACCGTTTAAGGGGTCAACACTACTCCGAAAATTAACAACATGAAAAATTCTAAAAATAGTAAATGTTGAAATAAAAAAGGAAACATATGAAACTAACTAGAGGGTATAGGTGGAATAGGTGGGTGGACACCAATATCCACTTGGATCATTCCTCCCCCCTTAGGATGAAATGGTCCCCATTAAATGCAGAGCCTCCACGAGGTGAGGAAATTTTTGTTGAACCTGGTCCCTGGTGAACCACTTGCCTCGGTGAAGGAGCTGGCCTGCTTTGACAACTCAATATAGTTGTATCCTCTATTGGTGAGGGTTCTTGATCCATGTATCCATAATCTGATCAGTTGTGGCCTGTTCCATGCAGTTCGGCTTGAGCTCTATTGGTGTGAGCTATTCTGTAATGTCGGATGTGTCCAACAATGTCGTAAAGTATGGCCAAAGGCGGTCTACATTGAACACTGGGTGCAGACCAAGGAATGGTGGGATTAAGCTTGAAGGCATTGTCACGGAAAACCTTGGTGATGATGTATGGCCCATACCAGAGCGAGCGAATCTTGTGGTGGGGTCGAATGAGGTGCTCCTTCTGCAAATGTGGCCAAACTTTGTCACCCACCTGGAACTTGTGCAACACTTGATGTTGATCATGACATTGCTTGTACTTAGCATTGGCTCTGTCCAATATATCATGGACCTGCTGGCGAATGTGTTGAATGCGCTCAACGGAGCTGTTAGCCCTTTCGACTTCGGACTGGACGTGAGCTGAATCTGCCTGAGTGGATGTAAATGTTATTGCCACATCAATGGGACATAATGGCTGAAATCCGAGTCTTACCTGAAAGGTGCTGTGGTCTGTAGTGTTGTGGAGAGCTTTGTTGTAGTTATGTTGGACATAAGGGAGACTTTTATACCACGTGCATGGATGCTTCGAGTTGTACATGCGTAGAATGTGTATGATAATCTTGTTGACAACCTATGTTTGGCCATCAGTTTGGGGATGGAAAGTCGTGGAATTAGTAAGTTTTGTATCCAACATCGACCAGAGACTAGACCAAAATGCACTAAGGAATATATTATCCTGATGTAAGACAATGGATTGTGGGATCCAAAAATGTACTTGTACTCACTCAAAGAAGATCTTAGCAGTGGCCTCTGCTGTGATACTCTTATTGAAGGCCACCATGATGGCCATCTTAGAGAATCTGTCGACGACTACGAAAACAAAATCATTTTCGTGCTTAGTAGAAGGGAGGCTCGACATGTAATCCATGGAGATAGATTCCCAAGGCCGACTAGGAGTAGGTAGAGGAGTATACATGCCTTGATTCTTGATGGTTGGTTTGGAAATGGCACAGGAAGTGCAGGATCTAATGTACTTCCCAACATCCTGACAAAGTTTTGGCCAATAAAAATACTTCTGCAATACCGACACTTTTTTCTCTACTCCAAAATATCCAACGACCCGACTGTAGTGAGCCTCCCAAATAATCTTAGCATGCTCGCTTGAAAGAACACATATGTCTCATAGGTGGCATAACAGTGCATCCTGAAGGTGAAAATTTGGAACTTGCTTCCCTTCAAGGAGTGACTGGTATGTGCTGCAGAATTGTGGATCGCTCTTGTAAATATGCGGCCACTCCGAAGTCTCATGTCCATAGGAGTCGAGCACAGTGATCATCACCATGGCCGATGGTCGACTGAGGCAACCAACAACATTATTGTTGCTGGCATTCTTATACTTAGTGTTCAAATGGAACAGTTGTAGGTAGGTGGACCATTTCTGATGGCGATCATTTTGGTGTGTGTATGAACTACAGGGGCCAGTGTTCTATGTGGATAATCATTTCATTCCCCAGAATGTAATGCTTCCTTTGACGGTAGGTGTGCACAATGGAATACATTTCTTTGTCGTAAATGGGATACTCTTAGACTATGTATAAAATTGTCTCATTGTAGTAAGCCACTGGATGCCCATGCTGAGTAAGAACTGCACCAATAGCATAGTCAGAGGCATGCTTTAACTCGGAAAACGCATGTTGTTGGGTTTCATACCAATTTTTTTTTCTTTCGCTCAGCCCTTGGTGACTTGACTTAAAGGTCAAGTGATATGAGACAACCCCAACACGAACTTGAGGTAGAAATTGGTAAAACCCAAAAAGTTGCAGAGCTCTGTTAGAGTGGTCGGGGCTAGCCAATCCCGAATGACTTGTATCTAAGGTGGGTCCACATGTACACCGTTATCATCAATGATTTACCCCAGATATTGAACCTGGGCCAGGCCAAAAGTGCATTTCTCCAAGTTAGCACACAACTTGTGTTGTCATAGGGTTTGAAGGACTTGTCGAATATGGTGTAGGTGCTCTCCCCAACTTTGGATAAAGATCAAGATATCATATAAATACACCACCTTGAATGCATTGGTGAAGGGTCACAAGATGTCATCCATCAGTGTCATTAAGGTTGTAGGGGCATTGGTCAATCCGAACGACATTAGCAACCATTCGAAAAGGCCCTCCTAGGATTTTAAGGTAGTCTTCCACACAACGAAGGTTTCAATAGGCACCTGGTGATAACTTGAATTCAAGTCAATCTTGCCAAAATATTTGGACACCTTAAGCTGGTCCAGAAGGTCATCAATCCACGGGATTGGGTACCTATTCCAGACAATAATCTTATTTAGTGCCCGATAGTCAATGCCAAGCCTCTAGGTCCCATCCTTCTTCTGTACCAATATAGTTGGGATCCCACATGGTGATGAGCTTGGCATGATGTGCCCTTTTTGCAATAGTTCCTAAATATTCCTCTTGATCTCATCATTCTCCAGAATAGAGCATCGATAGATCTGTTTATTCAGCAGAGCGTGCCCGGGGTGAGATCGATGGAGTTCTTAACTTGACAGTGTAGAGGCACCCCTGAAGATGAGGCGAAAATATCCCTGTAGTCCTCCACAACCTTGTCCATATATCGCTACTATGCAGAGGAGACCTGCCTAGAAGTCGTGGCCACAACATTCTTCTTGCCCTGAGGAAGAATCATAAGGAAAACAAATTTCCTGGTCTGGGAAATGATCTTACTATATTGCTTTGCAGTGATCAAAGAGATGGTGGTAGGAAGGGCTACCTTCGGTATCCTGTACAACTTATTGGCCAAAGTAATAATCAGAGAGCGAGGTATAGACTCATATACAACATGTCACTTCCACAAGTATGGTTACCCTAACAATAAATCATAAACTTCAAGAGGAAAAACATCACACAATACCTCATCCATGAAGGGCTTTATGTTGTAAGGAAGGCAACACTGTTGGTTGGTGCGGAGATCTCATCCTTGGTGAAGCCACCCGATTGTGTATGAATGTGGATGTGTTGTAGTCTTTAGGCCCAACCACTTCATGAGCTTTGCTGAAATGAGGTTCTTTTGGCTCTCGCTGTCGACAATGAACTGCAGCAGAGAACCCTTCACCCACATCTGTGAGTGGAAGAGGCATTCCTCCTCTGGATCTTTAGGCTCAATATTTTGGATATTGGTGATGGCCATGGTGGCACTGGCCTCCGCATCAACGATATGCTTCCCTTTTTAATTCCCCTTATTGGGTTATGATTTAGAGTCAGAACATGCGTCCAATTAGGAGGTCTTCAGCTCGGCCACTAGTGATTGCTTGGACCAAAACTCACTTGTGTTGTGAGTGGAGATCTTATGGAACTCACAACATTTTCCCATGTCCTTATTTGTCTTCGCAGTGTTGTTCTTTGCTTGCAGCCTTGGTGGGATGTCCTGGGTAGCCCCGCCTTGGATCTGTCACTTTCCCTATGGTTTGGGGGAACCTTTTCCTCGATTTGCATTCACAGATCCAAAGTCCCGCTTCTTCCTTTTAAAATTCTGCTCAATCTTGACAACGTATCAGTACGATGTGCCGAGTGAGGAAATGCCCAAGAAATCCATCTCGCCCTTGATGTACTTGTGTAGATAGTCGTGGTACCTGAGTACCAAATGCCACTTAATATCCTTGATACTTAGCTTCATGTGAAGGGTATGGAAATTATTTGTGAACTTCAGCACATCTTGGTCCCTTCCCCGCATAGCATGGTCTACTTTATGTATTTATATTCATAGCTCATGACAGGGTGATATTGTCCCTTGATGGCATATCGGAAAGAATCCCAAGTGGGTACGACTGAGAACAGCGAGAGTTCACTCTCGTCCTTTTGTTCACAATAGGTTTCCCACCAGTCCTTGACGTGTGGGGCGGCTTTGAGAACTGAAAAGGAAATATTTTCCCGATTGGAAAAGTCATGAACTGAGAAATGCCCTTCTAACAGATTTAACCATTTATCTATGATGTAAGCATCTATCAAGCCCTCAAATATGGGAATATCAAAGTTAACTTGTACCTTAAAAGGAATGATGCCTTCAGAGTGGCTACTGGATGAAGATGTGTCACCTGTGGGTAGCCATAGAAGGATATGGGCAAAGTTATCCATCATCACATTCCTCTGTCGCTTGAGGGATTCCTCAAGAAACATTTTGAAAGGATCTCTTGCCCCCCTGTCTTTCTTTTCTTCCGCAATGGGAGGTCATCGAGGTTTGTGAGGTTGATCTTGCAGCGATTCAACCAGATCGAGCCATAACTCCTTATACTCTGACCTCGTTGGGGACATGCACAAAAAAAATAAAAAGAGAAACTACTTTGATACCATTGATCCGAACTTGCAACAAATTACATATATAATCATAAGTACAAAGATGAAGTAGAAAACGGCTTCATTTCATTAATAGAAAAATATTGAACTATGCTGACAAACATAATGGAAATAAGATATCTCAGGTGATGGTAGCTTATCTCTAAGAAGAGATGTGGTGGCTACATGATTTTGAACTGTATTAAAATTAGGCTCAAGGGCCTATTTATTATTGAAAAAAAGGAGAAAACCATAAACAACCAAAACGATAACCCCAGGACATGTAACACCAAGAGTTTATGGGCCTTGTTAGGGTTAGTTGGGTAGTTAACTTCCCGAGGTTGTAACTTGGTCATATTATCTCCGTTTGGTGCATACTATACCTTGTTGTAAAGTTATCTCAAAGTACTACATGTTTCATAGGCACAAGCTTGTAGTGGACCTCAAGAAAGCCCCGTTTAGGGGGTAAAAAATGCCTCGGAAGTTTAGGACCCAAAAAATTGCTAAAAATAGTAATGTTGAAATAAACATGGAAACATATGAAACCGATTGGATGGTCTAGGTGGAATAGGCGGGTGGCCACCGATATCCACCTAGATCAAGTGTTGATCTTTGTAGCTTGGGAGGTACTCCAAGCCCTTGGGTTCGGGGTTTTGGAAGAAGTAGCACCACAAATAGCTTTGTGGGCTAAGAACTTAAGCATGTGGTATTTTCACCTAAGCTTGTGGGTGTGCAAACTAAAGGATATTTTGAAATTTGACCTTTGGAGATTGTAGAGGACCCTAAAAGGAATTGGGGGCCGCAAAGAACACCAAAGGAGGAGCTCTAGAAACGAAGTTATTAATTTTTTATATTTTTTTTTGGGTTGGTGGCAAATAAGAAAAGTCAACCTGCTTAGTTATCTTCCCTTAGGGGATGCATTAGAACCAAAGGTGAAGTGTATAAATAAAAGGTGATGTTGAGATCATTTCCCCACATCCAAAGTGCAATAATCACAAGGATACACATTTGTTTTGGTCACAAATCAAGAGTAGACCTCAAGTAGAGGAGAAGAAGGGTTGTTTTGGGATATTTTTTATGACTATTGAGGGTTGAGTGGATCAGGACTAGGGCCAAGTTGTTTTAAATAAGTTCTAAGTTTTTTTTGTGATGTTTTGAGTCATTTTCTCTCTATTTTTTGAGGTTGAAGGTCCTGTAGAAATTGCAAACCTAGGCCAAAGTTTGTAGTATCTTGTGGAGGGGGACGAAAGGCCTAGAAACAAGTGAAAATCAGTCTTACTATCCAATGAAGGGAAGAGGAGAATAGGAGGAAGGATGCCAAAAATATGGAGAAGGTTTTCGGAAGAGAAATAAGGTGTTCACATGGTTTTACATTAGCCCTAACCAAGCCGAAACCTATATTAGGAAGAAGCATACCTAAAGCAATGAGTAAATTTATGTATTGATGTGTATAAGGTTGGTTTGGTTCTAGTGGATGAGTTGTCTAGGTTGGACATATTGTATTGGGCATCTTGAGGTTGTTGAAGGGAAACAAGTAGGTGCTCAAAGCAACCCTATATCAGTTTCCAAGATGGAAATTTACAACTCTAAGGAGGGTGAAGGTTGGAGGCTCTAGTGTTGACACCTTGAAGGACAAAGGATAACTAAGTGAGTGAACCCAAGTTGATTATTGGAGAAGGACATCTTGCAGCGATAGGTGGAAACCCTTCAGCCTAAAATTTGTCTTCATTGGAGCAACAAAGGAAGTCATTAGAAGGAAGAAGTCCCAAAGGAGTTGAGGAGAAGTAGTGGGAATTTGACAGTTGTTCACAAAAATAGTTGTGAACAACTTTTTGATGAAAAATTATCTTCTGCAAACATAATTGAACTCCCTAGATCTAGTGGCTTGATCTTGAAACAACAGAGACGAAAGATTTGTGTTTTCCTTAGAGAAATTAGAAAATGGAGGAAAACGCCTACTTGGAATCCAATGCAAGTCCTCCTCTTATCTTGGCTTGTAAACTTTAGCTCTAGCTCCAATTTTCTATAAATGGAACCTTAAAAAAAACTATAACAAGCAAGACAACTACAAGATACAAATAGCATACACTGATATCTCTAATCAATTAGTTAAGAAGGCATTGAAATACATATGCATCAAATAGACACAAGTATAGGAAAACAAATCTTTTTATATTAATGAACTGTAGGAGAAGATTACAACCCTTTTACGGATCTTGACCATGTAGATTTATCCCACCAAACTTGTCCTTTCTTAGCCACAAATCAACCCTTCAATCACAACTCAAGGATGGTAATGGATCCTTAGGTAAAAAGAAGTAGCGTTAGGGCATAACTAAGAGTCTCCAAAATCCAACCCATACTCTATGGGAGGCAGTGAATTTATAGGGTAAATAGGGTAGTTTAGGATTTACAATTCTAGGACTTTGATCCACATATGAGGGAGGATAAGATCTATGGATAAGAGATAAGACCTCTAGAGCATGAATTCAAGATCTCAATATATAGTAAATAGTTAAAACCACCTTAGAAGATTATGGAAAGAGAAGATTCAAAATTATTTTTTATTTTCCCCAAAATTCTAGAATCATCACATCTGCAGCAAAGGAAACATGTGTTGGTCAGTGCAGTTGCTCAATTATGCAACATGAAATAGTGCAGGTTTCTAGAAGAGAAAGTGTGATGGGTCCAAAAACTAGGTTTTTGAGCTGATTAACCCAAAAAATTGGACTTTTTGGAGAGATAATGCTTAAGGCTTTGCAAAGGGATGATTGTAAGGTGTCAAGGATGTTGATTGATCCGGTTTCCAGGCCATTTGAGAAGATGTGAAAAAATGACCTATAACAGATTGCCCCCTAAAGTAGAAAGCCAGAAGCAATGGTTGAGGACTAACGTGCTTTACTTTGTGACAAGTCCACATGAACAAAGGGTTGGTTGAGATCATAATTTGTTATAATACATAATCATTATGATATCACTGTTGAGGTAGCCATACCCATACTCAGCACATAAACCAATATTACATGTACAATAATCAAAGTCATGTACACTGATAACAAATGGTGGACCCATGTTCAGATTAATTTATAATGATCATAGCCACCATACTTTGTGATTTGACAATAATCCTGAAATAACATCCCATATGAATGAAACTAGATCCAATGTCTTCTACCTTATCACTAGATAGTATGAGTCTAACCATGTGAAGAAATGAGTTGGAATCGAACATGGTAGACATTATCTGATTACCATCCAATAATGTAAGTCGTTAACATACATGATAGGAACCATTGATAATGATAATGGCTCTCAAGGTAATATACTACAATATATGTTATTTGAATGAATGATTTGAAGTCGAACATCACAAAAAATATTTTGGTCAAAGGCCGATGATGAAAGCCTATCGCCAAAAGCGAGGAGACCTGCCATTAAGGTCTGCAAGTTCCAAGGATCTAAAGGGAGTTTCTAAGTCAAATTCCTGGATAATATTATGATGTCGATAGGAAGTGACCAATCACAGGAGGGCCTTAATGCATCCCCCATCAACGACATGAAACATGTATCAAGATTTAAGACAAAATGTAATAATGTAAATATAGATCAGGAGACACAGACATGGAGTAAGGCTTAGGTATTGTATCATATGTAAAATGAGGGTGGACTTTCTCTTGAACATATCAGTGACACTGAATGGAGTTTTCAACATTGACTCAAAGACCCATGATAAAGGTATGATCAATAGTGAAGCAAGTAGATTCCCCAACCCAAAGAAATCACGGAGATGAAGTGAAAGGGCGTCATGTTCAAGAGTGACTCATTTCCATTAAGAGGTATGATTCCCTATTTTCCCAATTTCCAAACCATTTCTTTCCAGTACCTCTTTATTTTTGACAAGCTTGAGGAGGATAACATATTATTAATCTGTAAATTCATCCTTCAGATGAATTCTTCTAAGTATTTTTAATGAGCCTTGAGAAGGAGTGGTTTGGTCTCATCACGCTTGATGAGTCCATCATTGTTTAATAGTTTTACAAGTCCAATGAAGGTGTAACTCAAGTCCTTTTTCATGTCTAGAGAGTTTGAAAAAGGGGCGAAAAAGAAAACTCCAAGATGTTCCTTTTCATAAATTTGTCTCTTGGGTCCTGTTACCGCTCAAACAAGCAGGGTACCTAAGGGGGATTCCTACAAGGAAAATTATAGGCAAAGGGCAACAAATGGAGACTTAGCCCACTATCACCTCAGCTAAGGCTCCCTTATACTTACAAACTTTCACTGATGGGAGGAGACCTGATATATACAGAGTCACTAGTGAAAGATAAGTCAATGGATATGAGTGACCCAAACCCTTTCCCAGAAAAGTTTGAAGGATGGAGCTTGCTTACTTTCTAAGCAAGGTACTATGTATTTCTAGGGAAAGGAAGAGGAATTTAAGGGTTAGTTTTATGGGAATAAGCTTGTAAAGGAGTTCCCCGATCCCTAAAATCCTGGTTAGAATTGGTATCCCAGATGGTTCTTGAAGAATGGTCCTTTGAAGGAGTGTGACCACACATGGCCAAGTGGACCCAGTCTAGGATATGAGGAAGGTATGAAGCATCCAACGATGTTCTTACCCTAAATAAGCTGGGGGAAAGGATCAAGAGAAGAATCTCAGTTCAAGATGTTGTCTTGACCCTATGAGGCACTAGCCTTGAGGATGGCAGGGCAAGTTTTGATCCCGAAGCTAGGGCTTGACTTTTCTCCCAACTCCATCGTCGAAATGGCTTCAAAATTGGAGGAGAGCTGAGGAAAGGAAAACACATGAGACCCTATGAGATTGAATTCTTTTGATGGCTAGCTTGTCAGGAAATTGATGCCCTGGGTACCCCAATGTCACTAGTCCCGAAAGGATGTGAGAAAGTGTGGATTTTAGTGACCACCCATGGTAGATCAGTGCCTTAATCTTTGGGAGAATGGAGTCTATGTTGAGTAAGAGTAAGATTTATTGGTTCCCAGTCAAGGATGAATTAAGATCAATTTGTTTTCCTTCTAGTTCAATAAGAAGAAACCTTGCAACTTTTATACTTCGATGTGAAAGAGAATTGGCTTGTCAAGGTCAAATTTTACCCCTAGGAGATTTCGCTCCTATTACATGACCCATACTTTGAAGGAAATTCTATAATAGAGACAAATTCTACAATATTAAGCAGTAAATGCATGCAACAATTATGCCATAGAAAAAAAAAAATCCCAGTCCAACATATATGAAAAAAGTAAACAAGAATAACATAAAAAACACATACTTACATGTAATGGAGTATATCTAGCCATTCACAATTGACAATAAAGAAGCTCCAAGAGAAGATAGACCAATATCCATACATCAAATATCATCCATAAATCTCCAAGTGATGATCATAAATGAACTCATCTCACTCATATTTATACACAACATAGGAGTTCGAATTAGCCTCCTTGGCCTGCATAAGCCCGAAAAATAAAATAATGTGCTAATAATACAACCTTTGGTGATAAGCCCACCAAACTAGCTCATAAATGAAAAAGTAAGCCTCTTAAGAGGTCAAATAATAATATATGCATGTTGTAGGGCCCTCTAAGAGGTCTAATGTGGTCCATGGGTGCCACAATGAAGAATAGGACCCTCAAAGGCAATGGACAAGGGGTTGTCCCCTTGTAATGACATGTGGTGCTCAAAATGACATGTGTGGGCACACATGTGTCCTCATGGGTCTCCAAACAAATAAAAAATGATGTAGATCATCTGCAAGGGCTAGGGTAATGGTGTAGGTGATGCCACATCATCGTAAATGTCTTGGATCATCTACCAAGTGTATGGTGTAGATCTAGGGTCAACTGGGCATGATGGATCAGGTGCGTCCTTCTTGTCTAATAAGTGAACCATGGGCAATCTCTGAATGGCTATGGGGATCCATGGAGTGAAATCTGTTGTTATGGATGCCCATGGCTCTCAACACTCACCCCACATGTGCCAATATAGCCCTCTGGAGGATTAGGACCCTGTATAAGGAGACCAAACCCAAATGGAAACCATCTGTATTCCTGCATAAGATCCAATGCATCCCCTAGCCTTCCAGTACAACAAGTCATTAGAGAAATCGAGTAATTGAGCTTACCTAATCATGGACCATGGGTGGGGAATTGATAATGGATTACCCTTCCATAATGGGCTTCGGGATGTGCCCATGTCTTCTAAACTCCAAATGGGGTTAACCAAGTGCCCTATTAGGTGGTTTCTAATTCTAAAGGGGATAATATAGTCAAGGTACATCCTTAAAAGGTGGTGGCATGTGGCAGATAGGTGAATGCAATAGGGAATGAGAAGGGGAAACCTTGGGTCACATGTTGGGATACAAGGGTAGCTAATGAGAGGGAGGCCCACACTTGTGTTTATAATGCATGGGAGGGAGAAATCGTGGTACATGAGGTTCCCCGACCTTGATTTTTCTAACCCTTATTTTATGCATTTTTTCCTTTTTTTTTTATGGATTTCTTTGATTGACTGCTTGGGGCTCAAGGGTTTAGAGTATGATGTGCAATATATAGCAGTGGAATCCCCCTTTTTAAGGTGGGGTGGTTCATCACCCACTAGGATTGGGACAATCATGGGTTCCTATATGACAAAGAAGGCTCATAGAACCTGTAGGAACTAAGGTGATGGCCATGGTGATTGGGAGACCTCATGTATTGGATTTTTCCCACGTGCTACATGTTTTTATCATGACCATGTTTTGCATTTTGTGGTACTTTTCCTGTTAAATTTGTCCATATATGCATTTAACTTTCTTTTCAGCTGCATCAACCTTTGGGCTTCATTCTAGGCAATGACCCAAGGTGTGGGTAAGGGGAAGGGGAAAGCTAAACCTATGTGGACTAAATGGAGGGACGTGGACCCAAGTGGGAAAAATGATTAATGGGGCGATATTGGATGGAAAGAGGGTAATATAAGTGGATATGGGAGTGGCACCTTGAAACCAAAATCAGGGTTTCCCGTGAAATACCATCCCTAGAACCAAATGATCAATAAAAGAGATCCCGTGGGAATAGAATCCAATGTTAATTCCTAAAATGGGTCTAGGGTAGAGAATAATAGACCTAGGCCATTAATTTCGTCGTATCCAGCCATTAATCCATGCCCAAAAGTGTCCACGATAATAAAACTACAATACTCAATTTCAAAATGGCAAGGCATACCTTTATATTCGAGAGGCCCACCTTCAAACATAAGATCATGGCAGATGGGCGAGGGACCATATGGCTGGCTCAGGTGATGGAGAAATGGCACAATGAACTAGATGATGGCTACAGGATGCTATTGGCTTCCGGCTAAGGACCATCTTGGAGAAAAGAAATTCTCCTAGGGATATTACCCACAAAATGGTGGGTAACATCTGCCTCCAACTGGGACATGATCTCTCGAAGAAGTGCGTGAAGCTACTCAAACAGGAGGTCACAATAACTCCAAAAATATCTTGGTTACTATAGACCTGTCACCTGCACATATAATAGATGGAAAACCATGGGGCAACATGCTTCTGCAACGTCTCATGATCACACATGCTAATATGTTAGGCCATAAAACCAACGTCAAATAAAAATATGCAAATTTAATCTAAGTGAAACTAATATATCATGAGAAATATCATATGTCATTAGTTCTAATGCAAAAATCAGCATGCATATGATATAATGTCAAGTGCTAGGTATAATCATAGACCCAATGCAACCAACATGCCAATTGGTCAATACAAGAATGCATGTTTCCATGATTATTTTTCCAATGGACTCAACAATATAAATGGGAAATATGATGTGAGGAGTTACTAGTGCGGGAGGTGGGAATATAGGAGACCCATATTATATATAAAGGAACCTTAGAGGAAGGGAAAGACATCATATGAGAAGATTGAATTTGGTCATATAACTAGGAGATATAAATGTCAATGATCAAGTACATGAATATTTGATGAAGAGCTATCTCAGACTGATCACCCTATAGGTAAGAAGGATTGAATGTCTCAAACACATTTAGGATGATGATATTTGGTCACTGGGAAAAAAAGAAGTGGACTTTTCATTGTATTTAGGGAAAAACTATGATTCCTAGTTCTTCATAGGGTAAAGCAGCTCTTCATCAAGACTAGGGGAATGAAGATCATTACAAAAATTATTTCCAAGGTAGGGGCATAACAAGGGGAGGAAGGTTCAAAAATGAAGAAAAACCCTTTATCAGTGGCATGGCCTAAGGAAGCATCTTCCTTAATTTCTTCTATATTAAAGTCATCATAATTTTCCAAAAATTTGGAAGGCTCTTCTTTGATTGAATCATTTTGGAACATAAAGAAGAGACCTTTCCAATCACTAGGAAGGGATTCATAACGACCAACATTATTATTTAGAAGGGGAAGAGCATTTTATTCTTCCCTGAGCTCATTCTTAGGGAATTGAGAAACCATGGGGTCTTCATTTATATAATCATACCCAATTCCCTAATCGACAACCGAAAAGTCACTTGTAGATTCTTCGTTTATTTGATTATCATGATTTTCCTCATAATCATCCAATTCTTCACTATATAATTTGTGTTGGTTAGGATTCTGTTAATTCTCTTCTTTATATAGGGAGGACTTATCCTTCTTCATTCATTCCCATGTAGGAATTTACAGGGTAAGTTCCTCAGATATAACACTAAAGGACACCACTCACAAACAGATCACAGATCATTACACCAGTATCCTTGATGTGGTTAAAACCCTCAAAGAGGGAAACAATCCATGACCTGAGCCAACGTGGCCACTTCAGGCAATTTATTAATAAAATAAAGAAAATTTACATAAGCTTCTCTCATGAACGGTCACCTTACAAATGACCCTCCATGCTCTTTAAATAGAGATCATGGACCAATCAGGTGTTAATCCACGGATCAAGTGTCGGAAATACCGAGGTGAGAATGAATCGTCAGATCACTTCATGTCTAGAACATATCCTGATCATTGGATTTTAAGTTACAAAAGTACATAGTAAAGAAACACACTTTACCTAACTCTACACTAGACCAAGTTATACTTAACTATTTCCTATGTGTTGGAATATCCTAACATCCCCCCTTAAGAACAACTTGGGATAGGATTGAAGGATTTACAAATATGACACAATAGGAGAAGGAAGGAGGCATTAGAGCGTATCCCCCCTTAGTGACAACTTCCCGAACTCCAACCATAAATCGAATTTTAGTAAACTTCACCTCTATGAGAGCCTTTGTAAATATGTCTGCAACTTCATCGTCAGTTGAACAATATTGCATTTCAAGAACATGGTCATGAATGAGCTTTCTGATGGAGTGCATGTGTAGTTCATTGTGTTTGTTGCACTGATGTTGGACTGGATCTTTGCATAGTTGAATGGCACTTTGATTATCACACCAAAGTCTAGTCGGATGCTGTTGCTAAAAGCCAAACTCTAACAAGATCTGATGAAGCCACAGGGCTTCCTTACTAGCTTCTACGACGCCACGATAATCTACTTTTGCCGAAGAAAGATAAATGTCACTTTGTTTCTTGCAAGCCCATGTAATAGGTCTAGAACCAAGAGTGAAGACATAACCTGCAGTAGACTTCCGATCATCAGGGTCACCAGCCCAATCAGAATCAGTGAAACCAACCAATAGAGGAGATTCTTTTGCACTGTAATGAATCCAAAACTGAACTGTACCTCGAACATAATGAAGTATTCTTTTAGCTAATTTCCACATAATTTCATGTGGTTTCTGCATAAACCGAGAAATAAGGCCAAAACCAAAGGAAAGGTCAGGACGGGTATGGGTCAGATACAAAAGTTTTCCTACAAGCTGACGATATAAGGTAGCATCAACTTCAGGGGAAGTACAAGTGACTGAAATTTTGGATCCAGACTGAAAGGGAGAAGGGGATGGCTTACAGTCTTCCATGTGAAAGAGGCATAGAAGATCAAAAGCATACTTGGACTGGGAAAGAGAAATACCTTCCTTGGATTGCAAGACTTTAAGACCAAGAAAATAATGCAAGTGTCCTAAGTATGTCATTTCAAACTTATTTTTAAGGTTGGAATTCACATGGTTTATAAGGCTGGGATCACTACTAGTAAGGATAAGATCATCAACATAAAGAACACGAATGATAAGAGACTTACCCACTTTCTTGGTGTAGACAATATTGTAATAATGACACCTAGAAAATCTAGTATCTAAAAGAAAGCTATCCATTTTGGCATACTAAGCCCAAGGAGCTTGCTTGAGACCATAAAGTGATTTCTTAAGCCGACATACAAGGTTGGAGTCTGTTTGTATAAATCCATGAGGTTGTTCCATATAGATTTATTCATGTAAGTCCCCATGCAAGAAGGAAGATTTAACATCCATTTGATGAACTTCCCATTTGAAATAGGTAGCAAGGGAAAGAACACGGAAAATAGAGTTCGTTTTGGCAACATGAGAGAAGGTTTCAGTATAGTCAATTCCTTGAACTTGTGAAAAATCCTTAGCAACAAGATGAGATTTATGTTTATCGACTTTTCCATCTGGTCCAAAATTGGTTCTGTAAACCCATTTGCATCTAACAAGTTTTCATCCCTTTGGAAGAGGAACAAGATCCCGTGTATCATTTGCCAATAATGAACGATATTATTCATTCATAGCTGCGTCCCAATCTGGATGGCCTAAAGCTTCTGCAAAGGTGTCAGGATCATAATTTGCTGAAGCTTGAGCTAGTAAAGAAGAGGCTCTATCGAACTGAGAATGTGTACTTTGTTGATCTAGAGGATCACCTGCAAGAGCACCTACTGCATCCTGAGTAGCACGAAACCATTTTGGAAGCTAAGGAGTTGAAGGAGGATCTTGAGAAGGTGGGGGAGGATTGTCATCCTTGCTATCATCATCTGAAGAAAAAATATTTTTCAGAAGTATAAGGGATAAAGAGAGGTGGCACATCCGCCGAACTAGGCTCATAGGCCAATATATTTTCAGCAAACTTTAAATCTCTTCTAATGATAAATTTTTTGGACTTAGGTGAAGGAAGTCTATATCCTTTGACATCTTCAAAATATCCAACAAAAATACATTTTTCACTCTTAGGTTCTAAGGCTTTATGTTTCTCATCAGGAATATGGGCCCATGCTTCACTTCCAAAAACATGAAAGTGACTTACATCTGGTTTAATTGAGCTCCATGCTTCTTTTGGAGTGATATTCTTTAAAACCTTAGTAGGAGTGTGATTTACTATGTAATTTGCACAGTTAATTGCTTCTGCCCAAAAATTAAGACTAAGTCCTTTAGATTGAAGCATACAATTAACCATTTCCTTTAAGGTGTGATTCTTCCTTTCAGCTACACCATTTTGTTGAGGAGTATATGGAACAATGTGTTGCATTTGAATTCCATGCTGAGTGCAAAAGTTGATGAATTTTTTGTTAACATATTCTCCGCTATTATCAAATCTTAGCTTAAGAATTTGATGTCTAGATTGTTTCTCAACAAAGACCTTAAAGGCCAAGAACATGTTAAATACTTCACTCTTGAGTTTTAAGAAGTATACCTAAGTGCGTATGGAAAAATCATCAATGGAAGTTAAGAAATACTTGTAGCCAGAGAATGAAACAATTGGAAGTGGACCACATAAATAACTATGCACAAGATATAAAGGAGATGAGGCATGCCAAGAGGCACATTTTTCAAAACTATCCCGATGATGTTTTCCAAGTACATGTCCAAAACAAACACCATCTCTGCAAGATACCTAAGGAAGACATGTCACCATATAGGTTTTAACCCCGTACAGAAATTACCTACATACGAATTCTAAAACACAGAAAATAAACAATGCGAGAGCGTAACATATAAAACACATACACACAGATATTTTTCCCTAGATCCCAAAATCGAGACTACTAGCTTGATTTTTCATTATGTTCCTTTCAATGTTACAATACATATTTATACATGCCGAAGCATCCAACCCCTTGTGACTCCCCCCCGCTACGTAATCGATGCACCCCTCAAACCCCTTGTGACTCCCCCCACTACGTAATCGATGCAATAAAGGGGGGTCTCCGCCCCCCTTCTAACCCCCTGATTAACTACGTGGGCTAGTCGTGGAAAGAATATAACACAACCCAACATTCAAAACTATCCCAATGATGTTTTCCGAGTACATATCCGGAACAAACACCATCTTTCCAAGATACTTAAGGAAGACCTGTCACCATATTTTCTTTACATAGATTTTGAAGGGAGCGATAGTTTAAGTGACCAAATTTCTAATGCCAAAGTTTGCTCACTTCATCATTATGAGCAACAAATACCAAGGGAAGAGTTGATGACCCAAAGTTGTTAAAATTATACAACCTTGTAGAATTATCAGTAATGCCAGTAGCTAAAATATGTCTAGGATCTCTTAGGTCCTTAATTACAACATCATGAGGTGAAAATTCAATGATTTTACCTTCACCTGAATGATTTATCCGATATACAGATAAAAGGTTCCTGGATAAGGTTGGAACACATAATACATCATTAAATTGACCATTATCTAGATGAATAGTTCCAATCCCTATAACACTAAGAGATCTATCATAACCAACATATATATTTTTGGTGTTACAATCATTTAAATAAGAAAACATGGCTTTGTTTTTGGCCATGTGATAAGAAGCTCCAAAATCAATGAACCACTCATGAGAATGAGAAGAAGAAGATACATTTAGTGCATAACCAGACCGAGATGCTTGACAAACGCATGCAGAAAGTGCTATTCACGAAGATGAAGTTGAAGTTGAAGAGTACTCCAAATGGATGTTATGCTTCTTCATTGTTGCTTCAAAAGCTTCCATCTTCTAAAAGCATTTGGATTCTAAGTGGCCATCTCGATTACAAAAGTTGCAATGTCTATCAGTCTTCTTCCTTTTGTTTTTAATTTCCTTATCATTTTGTTGAATTGATTTTCAATTTTGAAACTGAAAGTGCTTATGACCCTTGGTTGGTTTAGGACCATTCTTTTTAGAATGTTGCTTCTTAGGATTCTTTGAATTTGGTTGTTGCTGGGCGGCTAAGGCTTTCTTAGAAGAGTTTCCAAGATTAAGAAGACCAAGATGTAAGAGTTTTTCATGTTCTCTTATTAAAGAATCACAAAATGCATCAAAAGAGGGGGACTTGTAGTCTTGTACTTGAGAAATAAATGCTTCTCTAGTAGAATGGAAGGTGGAAACAAACACAGAATAGGCTAGTCCCAACTTAGTAAGAATGGAATAGATAAGGCTACCATATTCTTTCTTAACCTTAACACCTTTCAAGAGAAGTCTAAGGGTCTTGAACTTGGAAAAAAAATCTTCAATGGAAGAAAAATTATTGGGGTCCAACTTAAGCAACTCATTTTCAAGTTGATGGGCTCTAATTTCATTTTTAATTCCAAAAACTTTATTGAGCTGTTTCATTGCTTCATCAGGGGTATCAAATTCTGCGATATCGAATCTAAGGTTTGGAGAAATAGACATCCCTATCAACCCTCGTGTTTGATCTTGCTTATTTTACCGTTTGGCTTGCTTATCTTCATCTTTAGGTTTAGACTCTTGGCCTAAGGTTATTCTCTAAAGACCTTTACTTCTAAGTAAATCCTCCATGTAGGACACCCATTGGAAGTAGTTGGTGCTATCAAGAATAAATTGGCATGAACTTTCCATTTTAATAGAAACTAAAACTGTAGATGCTGAAACTAAGTGTTCCAATAGAAAGATCTCAAAAAATTAGGCTTATAAAAAAAAAGGGCTCTGAAAATGGCTTCCAAATGAAGAAGTTATGGTATTTTGGAGAAAAGTTGTTGAAGATGTTGGCAAAGTACGTGAACGTGTGGAAGTAAATGATAATAGTATATTTAAAAAAAAAATACCCCCTCTTTCAAAACTTAATCTAATTAGCTCCATTAAAAATAAAAATAAAAATTGTGACTTACTTCTATAAATAAGTGAAAGTCACTTTTACAATGGTACTTTATGAGCTACCCACTAAATTGTAACTTAAATAAAAGATAAAGAGACTTTACAATTATAAGTGACTCACTTTTTAAAATGGGTGAGAATACTTTTATATAAAGTAACTTTAAAACTTAAGTTACATGTACTTTTTGAAAAAGTAACTCAACAAAAAGAAAGACTTGAACCTCTATTCTCATAAAGTAACTTTGGACTAAGTGAGCTAGTTTAAAAGGTTAGTAATTTTTGGAAAAGAGAAAGGGTTTTTTTTTTAGTCACTGAAGCTTTGATTTGTGTGCTTACTTTACAAATCCATTTTTGCCTACAAAACAAGAAACCATACAACCCAACATGGACATGCAAAAAAAAATCCAAAACCTATGGCTTGAAGTTAGCTTTCGCCGGAAACTAAATATTTTCCTCAATGTTTCTGATTTTCCGAGATCACACTAAGGTGCGGCAGAAAGGAGCATATGCATGAGAAAAATCCTTCATTTCTGTTTCTAATTTTCCCATATTGACCAGATTCATGGAGCAAAGTGCATACGCAGAAATGAAAGGTATAGATCCAGTAATAAAAAAACAGAGAGCTAAATAAACAAAAAAAAATAGAGAGATAAATAACTAAAACTGCAAATAAAAATTGCATACCTCCAAATCTTAAAAATGGTGTAGCTAGGGCTACCGAAAACCTTTACATGTGAAAAAAAACGGGTTCCTCATTGGAACATATGCTCCTAACACAACAGAGCAATCCTCTCATCCTGAAAGTGGTCAGAAACAACAGAGCTAGGAAATGACAGTTGGATGCAGTCATACCGGCTTCGGATTTGGATCGCCAATGGATATGACCCTCAAATAGCTCTGATACCATGTAGGAATTTAAAGGGTAAGTTCCTCAGATAGAACACCAAAGGACACCGCTCACACACAAATCACAGATCAGTACACCAGTATTCTTGACATGGTTAAAATCCTCAAAGAGGGAAATAGTCAATGGCCTGAGCCAACGCAACCACTTCAAGTAATTTATTAATAAAAGAAAGAAACTTTACATAAGATTCTCTCATGAACAGTCACCTTACAAATGACCCTCCATGCTCTTTAAATAGAGATCATGGACCAATCAGGTGTTAAGCCACAGATCAAGTGTCGGTAATATCGAGGAGAGAATGAATCGTCAGATCACTTCATGTCTAGAACATATCATGACCGTCAGATTGTAAGTTACAAAAGTACATAGTAAAGAAACACACTTTACCTAACTCTACATTAGACCAAGTTATACTTAACTATTTCCTATGTGTCAGAATATCCTAACATCCCAAAGAATGATCTCCAAGGTATTTACTACATGATTTTGATAAAATGTCTCAAGAAGAAGGTCATCGGTAGGAATTTCTTTATATTCACTCTTCGTGTTACGAAGTCTTTCCAATTTCTCACAATAGTGGGAGAAAATATCTTGGGATTTATATGTGGCCATCAGTTTCCTGCAATACTTTTCATATTCCGTCATTATTCTTGTAATGTTTGATGGGTCTCGGGGTTGAGATATTCATCATTGTCCTTAGAGGATATGCTTTCCAATTCATGAGTCTCTCCCTTGACATTATTATTAAAGTAAGCATCAATAAGAGGCCCTTCTCCAAACATAAAACCATATTCAATAACATCCTCCTCTCGAAGGGACATATCTAACATTTGGGATATGTCTTCACGAGATTAGAAATTCAGCCCTTCATGCAACAAGAAATGTGTAGTCAAAATTGCAAGAGAAGGAACGCTTTTAGGTTTACATGGTTCGAGCCAATCAGTACTTGGGGCAATAGATAGGAAAAATAATTCCATTTGGTCACAAGGTTGAGTTATATTTTTCTTTGAAATGTACCTTATGAACCTTACCATGTGGTTGGCTGCAGAATGCGGATCCCCATCAAACATTGGCATATTCTTAATGGATTTCGATGAAGAGTATGTTGGGCTCCTTTTCATATCTATGGTGGGAAAATATGTGGTCAACATGTTGCTGGGTCCTTAATGACATGGGAGTCACTAGGGTTAATGAAATTTCCTTAACAAATGCTTACTTCACCCTAAAAGCATTGACTTTTAAGTTTAATGAAGAACTAGGGCTTCGTTCTTCCAATGGAGTTTCCAATAACTAATATGTCAATATGTCATATGGGGAACAAAACACGCAGTTCGTGTCCCCGAAAAAAACGTCAAAATGTTACTGCTCAAACTAGTAGGGGGCATAAGGGGGAACCTTAAAGGGAAAATGCTAAGCGAAGGGCAACAAATGGAGACTTAGCCCACTGTCACCTCAGCTAAGGCTCCCTTCTATTTACGGACTTTCACCGATGGGAGGAGACCTGATATATATGGAGTCACTAATGAATGATAAGTCAATAATACGAGGGACCCAAACCCTTTCCCATAAAAGTTTGAAGGATGGATCTTGCTTTCTTTCTAAGTAAGGTACTATGTATTTCTAGGGAAATGAAAAATATTTCAAGGGTTAGATTTATGGTAATAGGCTTGTAAAGGAGTTCCCATATCCCTAAAATCTTTGTTAGAATTTGTATCCCAGATGGTTCTTGAAGAATGGTATTTAGAAGGAGTAGGACTACACAGGGCCAAGTGGACCCGGTCGAGGATATGAGGAAGGTATGAAACATGTAACAATGTTCTTACCCTAGACAAGGTGGGGGAAGGACCAAGAGAAGAATCTTACTTGAAGATATTGTCTTGACCCTATTAGGCACTAACCTTGGGGATGGTAGGGAAAGTTTTGATCTTGAATCTAGGGCTTGACTTTTCTCCCAACTCCACTATCAGAATGGTTTCAAAATTTTGAGGAGAGCTAGAGGAAAGGCTAGTGCAAAAGACCCTAGGAGATCAAATTCTTTTGATGGCTAGCTTATCAGGAAATTGATGCCCTGGGTATACCAATGTGGCTAGTCTTGGAAGGATGTGAGAAAATGTGGATTTTAGTGACCACCCTTGGTATATCAATGCTTTAATCTTTGGGAGAATGAAGTCTATGTTGAGTAAGAATAGGATTTATTGGTTTCCAGTGAAGCAAGCCTCAAGATCACTTCGTTTGCCTTCTAGTTCAAGAAGAAGCAACCTTGCAACTTTTATACTTCGAAGTGCAAGAGAAATGGCTTTTCAAGGTCAAATTTTACCCCTAGGAGATTTCAGTCCTATTACATGACCCATATATTGATGGAAATGCTATAATAGAGACAAATTCTACAATATTAAGCAGTAAATTCATGTACAATTTTCCCTATAAAAAAATCCCAATCCAACATATATGACAAAAGTAAACAAGAATAACATCAATAGCACATAATTACATGTAATAGAGTATATCCATCCATTCAAAATTTACAATAAAGAAGCTCCAAGAGAAGATAGACCAATATGCATACATCAAAACTCATCCATAAATCTCTAATTCATCCTTAGAAAAAGTGTGAAAATATCAAGAGAGATAAGAGATCCAAACCAAAGTGATGATGATAAATGAACTCATCTCACTCCTATTTATACACAACTTGTGAGTTCGAATTAGCCTCCTTGGACTACATAAGCCTAAAAAATACAATAATGTGTTAATAATACAGTCTTTGGTGACAAGCCCACCAAACTAGCTCATAAATGAAAAAGTAAGCATCTCAAGAGGTCAAATAAAAATTTATGCATATCGTAGAGCCCTCTAAGAGCCTAATAAAGTCCATGGGTGCCACAATGAAGAATAGGACCCTCAAAAGCAGTGAAAAAGGGGTTGGCCCCTTGTAATAATCTGTGGTGCTCCAGATGACATGTGGGGGCACACAGGTGTCCTCGGGGGTCTCCAAACAAATAAAAAATGGTGTATATTGTTTGCAAGGGATAGGGTGATGGTGTAGGTGATGCCACATCATCGCGTAAGTCTTGGATAATATTCCAAGTGTATGGTGTAGATTTGGGACCAGCTGGGCATGATGGATCAAGTGCATTATCCTCGTCCAATAAATGAACCATGAGCAATCTCTGAATGGTTGTGGGGATCCATGGAGTGAAATCTGTTGTTGTGGAGGCCCATGACTCTCAATGATCACCTTACATGTGCCAATGCAGTCCTCTGGAGGATTAGGACCCTGTATAGGGAGACCAAACCAAAATGGAAACCATCTGCAAGCATGCATAAGATCTAATGCATCCCCTAGCCTTCTAGTACAACAAGTCATTAGAGAAATCAATTAAATGAGCTTACCTAATTATGGACCATAGGTGGGGACTTCATAATGGCCTTCCATTCCATAATGGGTTTTAGGGATGTGCCCATGTCTCCTAAACTGCAAATGGGGTTAACCAAGTGCCCTATTAGGTGGTTTCTAATTCTAAATGGGATAATATAGTCAAGGTACAACCTTCAAAGGTGGTGGCATCTGGCAGATAGGTGAATGAAGTAGGGAATGAGAAGTGGCAACATTGGGTCACATGCTAGGGTACAAGGGTAGTTGATAAGAGGGAAGCCCACACTTGGGTTTATAATCTATAGGAGGGAGAAATTGTCGTACATGAGGTGCCCCGACCTTGATTTCTTTTTACCCTTCTTTTATGCCTTTTTCCTTTTTTATGATTTTCTTTGGTTGACTTCTTGGAACTCAAGGGGTTAGAGCATGATGTGCAAGATATAACAATGGAATCCCCCTTTTTAAGGTAGGGCGGTTCATCGCCCACTAGGGGTTGGGACAATCAGGGGTTCCTATATGATGAAGAAGGCTCATAGAACCTGCAGGAACCAGGGTGATGGCCATGATGATGGGGTAGACCTCATGTATTGGCTTTTGCCCACATGCTAAATGTTTTTGTACCAGACATCTTTCGCATTTTGTGGTAATTTTCCCATTAAATGTGGCCATATATTCTTTTAACTTTCTTTTCAGCTGCATCAACCTCAAGGCTTCATTCTAGTCCATGACCCTAGGTGCGGGCAAGGGGAAGGGGCAAGCTAACCCTATTTGGACCCAATGGAGGGATGTGGACCCAGGTGGGAAAAATGATGAATGGGGAAATAATGGATGGAAATAGGGTAATATAAGTGGATAAGGGAGAGGACACACAACCAAAATCAAGGTTTCCCGTGAAATACCATCCGTAGAACCAAAAGGTCAATAAAAGAGATCCCATGGGACTAGAATCCAAGGTTAATTCCTAAAAAGAGTCTAGGCGAAAGAAGCACAGATCTAACCCATTATTTATGTTGAATCCCCCCATTAATCCATGCCCATAAGTGTCTTTGATAAGCAAACTACAATACTCATTTTCAAAATGACAAGGCACACCTTTAGATTCGGGAGGCCCACCTTCAAACATACAATCATGGCAGATGGGTGAGGGACCACATGGCTGGCGCAGGTGGTGAAGAAATGGCACAATGAGCTAGTTGATGGCTAGGAGGGGGTGTTAGGTGCCAACTATGGACCATCTTGGAGAAAAAAAATTCTCCTAAGGATATTACCCATAAAATGGTGGGTAGCAGTTCTGGAAAGGCATAAAACAATACCCAATAGAACCTTTTAGTCATGTTTGACTAAAGTATTCCTTTTTCGTAAATAGTCCATCCCAGTCTGGAAAAGGGTTAAAATTATACTGGACATACATCTTTTTATTTAATTTAACGAGTTCAAAAAGAGAAGTGCTCAAAAGAGTTGAGAAGAGTTGAAAGAGGACTCAAGGGGATTCATTTTTCATATAATATGCATTAAATCCTTCAATTACCTTTTAACTTGCTCAAAACACCACAAAAGGACTAAAAGTACATGAAACATGGTAAAAATTAGGACAAAATATTAAAAATATTAAAACAATGACTAATTTGACAATAAAAAGTGAAAATATAATTTTATGTCTTACCATTTTCATTTTTACCAAGTTGAGTGAGCTTTGAGTGGGTTTTTACCTTCAAACTTCGGCAGTTGATTGCAGCCAATCTGGTGTACCTTTTCCAATACCATTAGTTCCAGGTAAGAGATTTATCTATTCTCTTCATTTCTACAGTTTCCATTTTGTGTTCCATGCATTTGTTTGGAAACATTTTGAGTTTTTAGGTTTAAAAAGTCACCCTCGACCCATTGCACCCCTCCTATATCAGGAGGGGTGATGGGTTAACAAAATTAACATGGCTAAAAGCGACCCAATGCACTCACCAATGGGGCTAAGTGTGATGGGTCGCTCTGTCCAAGAAGAGACAATGCGATGGGTGCAAAAAAATTTGGAGATTTTAATTTTAAGCAATTTCTCCCCAAAAATTTCCAACTTGCTAATTCTATATGGTTCTCCATGTTGTTTTGCATACATTTACCGAAGTGAAATGGATTTAACCTTGAGAGAAAGAGAGCATGAAGCTCAAGACATGGTTGCCTCCAATGAACCATAAACGGTTCAAGCCTTGAGAAATTGTGGGTTTCTCAATTTTTTTATGATTCTAGGCATGAGGGCCCAACTAGAGTTACTGAAGTATTTGGTAAGATGTTGGGATACACAGGGACAATTCTTCTAGATTCGAGTACACATAGTCATGATATATGTTGAGGACATCTACTTCCCTACAGGGTTGTTACAAAGAGGAGCTCCCATTTCATTATCTAGATTCAGGAGAGGTGGAGAGACATTGAAATATTACATTATTTCTCACTGTCGCCCTCACTCTGAAGTGACCAAGGATGGAAAACTTGAGATAAAGGATGTTGTATGACTTCCTCTTAGGACAATCCTTTTTACTATTACTCGTCTAGCTCGTAGTGCTACTTTACAGTTAGCTACCAAGGCCCAGATGCAGTTTGCCTTGGAGTGCTTGGAGCCTACAGTTTTCAACTAGTGTGAAGGGTTTCTAGTCAATCTGAAGGAAAAACTAAATAGAGAAAAGATCGGACGATTGAAGAACTTCGGATAGAGCTCCTTCGTGGTATCATTTTCTTTACAAAGATTGTCATTGCAATGATCTAAGTGGATAGCCCGCGAACTTCCTGAACCGAGAGAGCCTCATATGAGGCAATGGGTAGATCTAATGGCCATACATGTAGGAGCACCCATGTTGACATTCAATCCTATATTTTTTTATTGGCTGTAGGAGTAGTTGATTATGATTGAGTATTACCCATGTGTCAGAGCATACTTTCATGGAGATCCAGAGCTCGTTTTACCTGAAGATGAGCAATGGAATGATGCAAGTAAAAGAAAGTCATTTTGAATCTTTTTGGTATTCTAGATTTTATAATTTTTATTTTTATTTTTTATTATTTTATTATTTTTATTTTATTATTTTATTTTATTTTATTTTTTATTTTTATTTTATTTTATTTTTTTATTTTTATTTTTATTTATTTTATTTTTTATTTTATTTTTATGTATCAGAGACTAACTATTGGTTTTCACATGTAGATATTGGACTTGTGTGACCTGTAGGCATGTAACCTATTCATCGATGAGCACAACCACATCTTGTATAGGTTGAAGCTCTTGGGGTAGAGGAGGATTGTTGATCCTGACATTGTGGAGATATTCACTGAGTTCGAGAACGATATTGAGGGTTTGACCCATAGTATACCAGACACAGGGATTAACGAGGCCCCATCCATTTACAGTAATACACTATAGGAGTGCCAGAGCATATCATTCATTTTCTCTGCAAAGTTTCTCGGGCAATTATATGTTATCGAGAGCATCATATGGATTAATCACCTAGGATTATTTTCATCCATATTTTGTTTACATGTATTTTGATATTATAGGTTGTGTGGCCATATGTGTCTCGGACACAATTTTTGTAAAACCAAACATTATAAACAATTTTCTATATATGGATGTCTTCTACTTTATGCTACTCTCTTACACAATGTATGATGATGGTTTGTGTGTTTACATATGTTGCAAATGTATGTCTAATACATAATTGGATAATGCATCTGTTAATGTATTAAGACTATTAGGAACATGTTAATGCCAGATGTAACCAAAATGTCATTCTAAGAGGCAAATCCTTAAAAAAAATCATAACAAAGTTGGAATTATTATTGAATAAACGTTGTTCAAATGTTGTACCACAAGTTGTGAATCGATCCTGACAACTAAATGATGAATTCCACGTGAAATAGCATCAGATAACAATTCAATCACTGCACTATACTCAACAACATTATTAGTTGAGTGATCGATACAAATTACTTGCAAACTCACTAACTCGTCATCGGGAGCATAGATTTCCCATGCCGTGGAAGAAAGTTTCCGAGTACTACGACTAGCGCCATCAACATAACCAACATATACTTGAGGGAATGTCGACATCTGAAAATCAAATGAAATTCAATATGACCAGAGGTGATAGAAAACTCTAGAAAACCATACTGTAAACACACTAGAAAACCTATACAATATGTACACAGTGGCTATGCAGAAGAAATATAATCATAATGTTTTTTTAGGTACAACCCATTTCGTGGTTGGGCCAAGGGAATTCCATAAAATTCAACCAGTTCATAGGCCCCTTTCGTTAGTACATGTTTGAATATATATTGACCTAACCATAATGGTTTGAACTTCCTAGCTCTTAATTTGTCATCTTCCTGGTCATATAAAAGGCTAGGTCACCTTTCAAGAAGGCACGAGGTTTAACATTATGGTCAAATTGTTCTTTGACACATTTTTTGTAAGCCTTGTTGGCCATTGCGACGTTGCGCTGAGTCTCATATAGGTGAGATAGGTGCAAAAAATTTCTTCTTTTGCGAAAGTAGCAAGAAGAAGCTTAATGGCTATTTTAAAGTATGTAATCTCACATTCGATTAGGGGAACTGCTTCTAGACCATACACCAACTGAAAGGGTATGAATCCATTCATTGTTCAGATAGATGTTCGGTATGCCCATAAAGCAGAAAAAATAATTGTGGGCTGATTCGTCTTATGAATCCATACCATGCGTTGGAGCATCATTTAAAAAACCTTATTAATGGATTCTACTTTCCTGTTAGCTTGTGGGTAATAGAGAGTTGATTTATCGTGCTGAAGTCCCAACTTGGCAGTAGGTTCAAACATCATGTAATTTTGAAATTATTTACCATGTTCTGTAACGATGGCTTGGGGAACGCCAAATTTGGAAACAATATGGTTGAAAAGGAACAATGAAACAATTTTGTCATTGTCGTCAAATGTAGCCATCGCTTCAACCCATTTAGTAAAGTAGTCTACAAAAATGATAATGTAGCCATGCCCCCTGGTTGAATGAGGGTTACAGATCATGAAATCAATTCCCCATTTGGAAAAAGGTCCAATAAAAATAACTGGATGCATAGGAGCAAGTGGAGCACGGGTTTTCCTATTAAAAATCTGACAAGTGTGGCATTTTTTTGCTATCAAAATACAATCTCGAAACATGGTCATCCAGAAATAACCAGCACGTAAAATATTTTGGGTGTTCGCATAGCCAGACGTGTTTGTCTCATCCTCCAACATGACATTCGTTCAAGGCTTTCTCAGCTTCCACATGAGTAAGACAACATCGAAATATCGAATCAACACCACGGTGGTAAAGAGTGTCACCAATTATTATGTATTGGTGAGCCTAGTATCAAATTCGAGACTCATCAGAATGAGTAGTATCAAGCCAGAAAGTTTGGGTTTGGAGATAAATGATGATATCTCCATACCAGGGATCAGAAGAATCAATCAGAAACAATGTTTCATCTGGAATAGAATCATCAACTATCGACTTTGACTCAGAGGAGGGAAGGTCACAAATCAGTTCAACAAAGACTAAAGATTTCTTCGATTTGGATTTGATGAGTTCTAAATTAAATTCTTGGAGGATAGCTATCCACTTTGAGTACTTTCCCCTAGTAATTGACATGAAAAAATGTAAGTCAGAGGGTTGCAATAAGAAACTACAATAGTCTTCTGAAGTAGAATATAGTGGTGAAATATCTAGACAACTTGCACAACTGCCAAAGCTAACTTTTCGACGTGCGAATATATGGGGTGTTGGTCTCCCATGCCATATTCTTGCACCAAAACCATCGCGATTGTGGTAACTGTCACAACTAAATAGAGGAAATAGTCTCATTCATAGTTAGGGAGATATAACAAATATGCTTGAGCTAACCCATATTTCAAAGCATCACAATTTTTTTGAGTAGTGTGATCCCAATGGAAGGGAACCATTTTTTTCAATAAGCGATTAAATCCTTTTGTAAGTTTTGCATAGTCAGGAATGAATCTTCATAGAAAGTTAGCTCCCTTGAAGGCATTGTAACTAAATGAGTGAAGAGGGAGTGAGAAAATCAATGATTTCCTGGAGTTTCATAGATGTGGATCTCATTCTTAGACATTATGAATCCTATAAGTCGACAATGTAGGAAGATTGCTCCAGTATGCATTGGATAATATTTGCAGTGTTTAGAATGGGAAAGAAAGACATCCATATAGGGTTTCAGTATAAGATTAATATCATGGAAAGCATAGTTCATTTATCTTTGAAAGGTGGCGTCAACGTTATTATACCAAAAGTAAGTTTGTGGTAGGAAAATGTACCCCATGGAAAAATTAAGGTAGTCTTATGCTAGCCAGATGGTAAGATGTTGATGTGATTGTAACTAGAAAAGCCATCCATAAATGAAAACATTTGTTTCTGGCACAATCGTCAATGATTTGGTCGATAAAAAGGGTCAGGTAGTTTTCCTTGGGACAAGCTCGATTGATATCCCTATAATCAACACATACTCTGATCGTACCCTGTTTCTGCATAACAAGAAAAATATTCAAAATCCAATCGGATAAAGGAACATGATAGATAAAACCAACACATTAAAGTTTTTAAAATTATTCTTTTATGACAACAACTTTCTTCAGGTGAACCAGACGTAAACATTGTTGAAGAGGTTTAGCATCCAGATAAGTTTTAATCTCATCCACAACAATGTTTGGATCTATGCCCGTCATATCTTCATATGTCCAAGTAAATATGTCACAAAATTCTTGAAAAAGGTCCTTATAAATCTTAATCTCATCGGGATAACACGATGCACCAATTCAGACATTTTCAACAACTTCAAGTGTGATAGAAATATCAAGGGGTATGGTATCTTCAATATTTGCCAAATTCTTCTTAGAATTTACCTCATGAATAGAGATAAAACTCTGAAGTGACTCAATGACATTGGGTGAATAAAAATATTCAATATTGTTCTCAAGGATTTCAGGCAAAGAGGATCGATGATGATTATTGTCCCATGGGGTTTCATTTGTCATCACGATCACCATGATGCTTTCTTCAGTGGAAAATATGTCGTTGAAAGGGTCAGAATGTGAACTTGAATCTTAGGAATGATCAACCCATTTTATTAAGGCATCAATATACTAATTTTCTGAACAAGCCAAGTAGATGGCTTTATACTCTAACTCAACGAGACTTAGCAGCATATGGTCACCAAATGAGTCAATGTTAGAGCCTTCAGGTACTATCCAGGGATTAGATGGAATCATAAAAGACAAAATCATATTTATTGAGGCACCTGGATTGGGAATTTCAAGACACGAGAGCGTAAAATTTCCCATTAAGGATGAATATTTATGCAATGTTATCCAAACATGTTGATAAGGTTGTAGGGATTCAAGTACAAGTGGAATACTCCCAGTGATTTTGGAATCAGTGGAACAGAGCAAGTCTCTCCCATAACACTGCTAGCTAGCGACTGGAACTTTCAGTCACTCCCATAATGCATCATCCAAGCAACTAGGGCATAGGATGACCAAAATCATCTTTCCTTAGCTCAGACAGAGGATGACCAAAATCATCTTTCCTTAGCTCTTAGTTTTCCCAAACTTCTTCCATAGATTGCTCGTCATCAATAATTCCTCAGGAAGCCACTGTAACCTCTACAACACTTCAACAAACCATTGCCACATCACCAACATCATCACAAGTCAAACTAGGTTGACTTGAATGCCAACCAACAACTGCATTAACACCTGAGCCATTGAACTACTCAATGATAGGCCCTACACATGAGAATATAGGTTCAAAACCATCCATACACACACCAAGTACCATAATCATAACTTGACAATCTCCAATAACCGTCAACTAGGTGTAGCAACTCCATAACCTGTCAAGCCATCTACACACAACCCAAATAATTGCACTAACAACTACAACCACTGAGCTAAGGTCCACAACCAATGCATAAGCCATGTACCATCTCACTGGAATCTGCATCCATTCATCAAGCCTAGATCTATACCAATCCACCATGTGTATAAACATGACTGTGCATCACATGCTATGAGGTTGACATCAATTCCAACCAACAACTGAGCCATAATGCCAACAAATTTCCTATAAAATTTCATTTTTTGACATGTGGATAAAGATTAATCGGTGGTGGAAGGTATCTTGGGTATGGTGGAATGGGTTGAGAAACTGGTATTTACATTCTAGGATAAGGAGGATTTTGATAACTAGGGTAACCATAACCAAGTTGTCCAGTTCCATGAAAACCTTGGTAAGGTTGGAATGACCGAGTTTGGATTTGTTGACCTTGATAAGGCATTTGTGGAATGGTTGATTGACCAACAAGAATTAGCGTAATACCTTGGACTGGTTGCTCAGATGGATTTTGCATCATCCTAATATTGAGTTGACTAGTTGGTACCTATGTCATGCCATGCACAGGTTGGTTTACTTATATCTGAGGTATAGAATGACTAAGAGGTGGAGTTTGTAACGCACCCTAAAGAGGCTGGGTAGATGGGATTTGAGAAGTCCTAGATACTATTGGAGTAGTTTATATTTGAGATACAACCTGAACAGGTTGAATTAGTTGAGGTGTAACTTGGACAAGTTGAGGTATGGATTGAACAGGCTAGGAAGTAGCAACCTGGGGTGTAGTTGGAACAGGTTGAGAAGTTGGTATTTGAGTTAATACCATACTAAGTTGAATGGTAAATGTACGATGCCAAGGATTAACATCCATTCCTGGAAATGGAGGACTCAAGGGAAGAGGACTCGAATAGGATAGGGCACCAACTTGTATCATTTCATCAACAGATGGGAAAATTCCAGCAACAAGTTTTCCCCAGCTAGAGGATAAGGAGTGTATGGAGGTAACTTCCCCCCAGCAAGAGGGTATCTAGGATAAGACAGATAAGATTGTTGTGGATGTCCTAATCCACTTAGAAATGCACCATAATGCTACTCTAAAGGAGTTTGGAGTGAAATAGTTTGGGTAGGTTGTGAGGCGCTCATCAAAGAGAAACCTGATGGTATCCCAGATGAAGATAATAAAGGATAATTCCATGAACTAGTTGACGCACCAGAAAAGGTTCTAGATAATGACTAGTAGCTAGGTGACACTAATGTACCACCATACAAATGAGTTTCTGGTGAAGTTATAAACATAGAATTTTTTGCAACTTCGAATGATTCACTCATGATAGCAGACACATGTTAAGATATCATTACTGACTCAATCATGGTTAAAATTTTCAAAGGATTTTGTCGAGGGAGGTTTAAAGGTGAATTGAAATGAGGAGTGTGATGCGAAGGAGATTGCGTTTGAGTGTTAGAGGTGAAAATGGGAAAAATTCGGTACAGAGGAGGAAAATCCTATCGTAATGGTGTGCAAATAGCAGTTTGAGGGCTAGGAGGATCCTCTTTGGTAATTTCCTCTATGCTCAAAATACCAAGTGGGAGTTGTTCTCCATCAGGATTGAAATATACAGGTTGTGGTTGAGACAAAGGCAAAGGAAGAGAAGAAGAAGTCCCTAAAGTGGTTGGTTCAATTATCTGAGGTTCCTCAAGTTGTATAACCTATGGTTGTAAAGTACCTGAATCTGGAAATTTGAGTTCAATGACCTTTAGTTCTAATGTTTCAAGGGCTTCAGTTTCGACTGCATTAGACTTACTAGTTGGTAAGGATGTAATTTCAATCTCATTACTTATGGGAAGTGATGATTCTGGTTGATTAACTTCAGATGTGGTTCAAGAAAGGGTAGCTTCCGAAGTAATAGGTTCAGTAATTTTTGTTTTCTTATTATTACGACAAGCAGGTGTTTTCTCTAGAGGTAAAAGAGGAAATATTTGCATTCTACATGAATGACAGGGTTGTTCAAGGTGTTCTTCCACAATGGATTAATTAATTTGATAAATTAAAAACACAAATGAAACAAAAGGGGTAACTAGGAAAAAGGGTTTACCAAGTCAATGTGAACTACAATATATTGTTTCCAGTATGTATAGGCAATCTCCCCAAATGTTGTGTTCAATGTATCATAGTAAATAAGGCATCTGACTGAGTTACCATTGGCATGATAACAACCTAAATGGGACTTACAAAATATACTTGGAGGTATGTGGAAGTGCAATCCATGGTAGTGTTGTCTAATGCATCATGTGTGCTAGGAAGTAATCTGATATACTTTTCATATAGGGAGCGCCATTGAGATATACCCCAAGATATGTAAATAACAATCTGATATAATTACGTACATGGAATACCGACTACCCCCAGAATGTAATGCATAAAAGTAACAACATCTCCTAAATTTAAGGACGTTGGAACATGTCTTCTAGCCTAGACCTCTATGTTTTTCATTAATGTTCCAAATGATCCTTAGGATAATTGAATAAATTTTAAAGTTGATCTTCGATTATGTTTTGATTTCAAGGCTCACGATATGAATTCACCTGAACTTCCTATGATGCAACTAGCATGATGAAAGGAACTCTTTTGTTTCGATGAAGATCTATCTACGAGAAGGAAGAAACAAATAATGATGCAACAATCAAAGATGCAAAAAACAAGAGCTTCCTAAGAATATATTTCAATGTGTTATTCAAGTGAAATTCAAAAAGCCATATTTGCAATGCAGGAATGGGGATTTTTCTTTTCTTTTCTTTTTGATTTTCAAATGAAATGAAAATGAAAATGAATCTAGATCATTGACTAAAATAACCCACACAGACTACAATTGTATTATGAAAATTGTTTTAATTTAATCAACAATCAAGGGAAGTGTTCACAAACCCTAATTGACAAGAAGAAATAAAATTAAACAAATTCTCATCAAAAGGAAAACAAACTCAAATATAAACACATCGATGGCTTTATAGAGACAATGACTAGTTTAGAGACTTAGGAAAATTCAGTGGATCAAATTAGAATTCATAGAAAGGCATACAAATGCAATTATGCATCCTACAGGAACCATCACATTCTAGATAGGAGAACTAGCGTGATGCATCACACAGACAGAGACTGGTGCGTCGGGTCGCTCTGTCTCAAACCAGAGAGTGCATTAGGGATAATTCTTTTCAAAAAGAAAAATAAAAACCCTTTCAAGCTCAGAATTATGTTTTCCTAAAACTAATTAGTCTGTGAACAAGTCAATTTAAATTAGATTGTAAGGTATAAAATGAATAGGCAAAGGAAACCACTATAGGAACATCTCGTTCCCTAATGTAGTCACCAAGTTGTTTAACGAAAAATTCTCTCCTACGGATAGAAGTGAACTCCCTAGATACGATGGCATGATCTAGAAGCAACACATACAAAAGACTTGTGCTTTCCTTAAATAAATTAGAAAATGGAGGAAAATGCCTACCTGGAATCCAATGCAAGTCCTTTTATTCTCTTTACTTGTAAACTTTAGCTCTAGTTCCAATTGCTATAAACGAAACCTGCAAAACAACTATAACAAGCTAGAGAAATACAAGATACAAATAACATAGACTAATATCTATAATCAATGAGCCAAGAAGGCATTGAGATACATATGTATTAAATAAGTACAAGTATAGGAAAACAAAAATTTTGGTATTAATGAAATTTAGGAGAAGATTACAACCCTTTTACAGATCTTGACCATGTAGATGTCTCCCACCAAAATTGTCCTTCCTTAGCCATAAAACAAGCCTTCAATCACAACTCAAGGATGGTAATGGATCCACAAATAAAAAGTAGCAGCATCAGGGCATAACTAAGAGCCTCCAAATGCTAACCTAGATTCTATGGGAGATACTGAATTTATAGGGTAAATAGGGTATTTTAGGATTTACCAATCTAGGACTTAGATCCACATATGAGGGAGTATAAGCTCTAGGGATAAGAGATGAGATCTCTAGAGTAGGAATTCAAGATCACCATCAATAGTAAATAGTTAAAACCACCATAGAAACTTCTAGAAAGAGAAGATTCGAAATTATATTTTATTTTTCCTGAAATTCTAGAACCTTCACACCTGCAATAAAGGCAACATGCATTGGTCAATGCAGTTTATCAGTTATGCAACATGCAATAGTGCAGGTTGCTAGAAGAGAAAATGTGATGGGTCTAAAATCTAGGTTTTGAGCTGATGTGAGCTAACTAACCCAGAAAACTTGAACTTTTTGGAGAGATAATGCTTAAGGATTTGCAAAGGGATGATTACAAGGTGTCAAGGATGTTGATTGATCCGGTTTCTAGGCCATTTGAACAAATGTGACAAAATCACTTGTAACACAACTCAACAGGAGTCTTTGTATGTTGATGTGTTGAATTATTAACGATCAACTAGAGAGTAGTTGGGGAAGTCATGTTCAATGACCTAAAGGAGAAGGATCGTTGATAAAGGCAGAATTTGTAGATTGGAAGTAGAAGAACCAACAATTGTGTTCAGGGTACAATAAGAGGAGCTGTGATTATGCACTACATCAGCTAGACCGTCAGTGTATCATGTTCTTGTATTCTTATATCAATGGATGTAAAAGGGCCATTATCCCTAGTACGAAGCCCTAGATAGTTGTATTATCTGTTTATTAATATAATGAAGTTGGGTTGTTAAAATTATAAAAAATTACGTATATTTGTGCACGTGTTGATTTACTGTTATATTTTGTTTTGTTGTGCAAAGTAGTTTGTTGTAATACTTGGATTAGTAGTAATGGAAATTCTAAGATTCAAACCTAGACTCCAGTATTGTGGAAAAATAACAGAGCGGGCCCTTACTGGTAATTAGAGGTGGATTTCTTCTTTTGGGGACCTTTCCTTTGTTTTTCTTGTTGTCACCGATCCCCAGATTCACCTTGTTTTTTGAGTTCTTCAGGTTTCTTAGGGAAATTTATAGCAAAATGGCCATAGTCATGGAAAATCTTGAATTTAAATGGGATTTGATCATAGTTGAGTTCTTGAATGTGTGCCCAACTATCCAAACAGATATTGATTACAGCCGATAAGCCTTTTTCTAGATCTGCTTCTACACATATTTTGGCACAAGAAAAAAGACCATCACAAGGATCATCATATTCAATGTATTTCCCTAGGGCATTTCCCATTTTTCTTGAAGGTGGCATAGTTCTGGTAATGGAAGGGAAGAAAGGGAAGTTTCACCCACACAAGAATGGAGGTGGGAACATTGCAGTCCATATTGAATTTGGGGCTCTAACAATCTAAGTATGGACCTTTTGCTCCCATGAAGTATGGTCCATTGTGAGAGATCAGATCTTAATCCTCTTTTTTTCTCAAAGTAGATGTTAAGGAATACCTTGTCGTAAAAGGAGGATGTGACCTCTCTGTTGATCAGTGGTTTCCAATTGTTTTGGATCCATCAACAGAAAGTTCTGGGTGAGGGCCACAAACCCACAAAATATCCAACTAGGCCCTGATATGCCAACTAAAGAGCATAAACCCTAGCTGAAGGAGTCGAGATCTCAACTTTCAAGATCTCATCAAGCTTTTTAACAAAGTGAGAATAAGAGGCCTTTTGGAACTTAGGGCCATTCGAGATCAAGGAGTTGAAAGCAACAATATCCTAGTCTATAGGAGAGGGAGAGATTGAATGAATCATTATTGACCACTTTGGGTGAGGCCCAGTGGATTAGTGAATTAGAGATCAGAAGCCAGATCAACTAAAAAAGGCCAACATGAAGTTGGGGGAAAGAGGTCATTTGATTAAAGAAAAAGGGATCGAAAAAAGGGGTTGGTCGATAGAAACACGCAGGGCTACAGAATGTAACAAGCGGATAGAGTGTGTTAGGAAATATCAAGGTTGTAGAGCCCTAGAGCAAGAATTTTATTTCCACTAATAAAATGTTTTAACTATAAAGATTTTTTTTTCACATTTTTTATATATAATATATATGTAGTTGACTTTAAAATTTATATCCACACACACACACACAGACACACACACACACAGATATATATATATATATATATATATATATATATATATATATATATATATATATATATATATTGAGAGAGAGAGAGAGAGAGAGAGAGAGAGAGAGAGAGAGAGAGAGAGAGAGAGAGAGAGAGAGAGAGAGAGAGATATGATACTAAGAGACTCAGGTTAGTCTTCATGAACAAAGTGGAGCGATGGGGGAGTGTGGTTCTGAGGGAACTGGTTGCAGGTTTCAGGGCAGCCACACATTTTAATGGGCCCACTCTTGGGCAGGATGTCCTGATTGACTTGAGCGTTTCGAGGTCGGGGTTACTAAATAGGGTTCCCATTTTTTCCTCCATTCAAGTAGAAGGGTGATAGGTTGGGCGTCTACTGTAACATTACTTCTGTATTTTTTTTACTCTTTCCTTTATCCTTTTCCCAGCTTGAGCGGTAAAGGAGCTCTCAATTTTTTTGGGGTTTTTAATCTCTTGTGATTCAGATTTTCCTATAACCTTCTACTCCTTAGAGGTTCTCCGCACATTGGCTCTTCATATGGATTCTTCGCTGCTCGAATTCGTTATCCTAGTCAGTACAATCAGTGTGGGAGGTTTTTTAGTGTTTTTCACTCATAATTGTTAACATGATGTTTAGCCCCAAGGATTATGTGGATTTGGAACCGGAACTAGAGGACATTTTGTCGGTATGGGGTTTGGAATTTCATCAACAGAATCTGGCGAAGGTTGTCTTGCTAGCTAGGTCTACATCTCGCAAAAGTGGTGGTACAAAGCTGGCATGGACCTTTGGTGGTGGTCTAGGGTTTCTACAGTAGTAAAAACCTCCTTCCTCAAAAGTAGTATGCTGGTTTCCGGATACTGGAATTTTTGTCAGTCAATGATCTGATAATCACCTTATGAGTGACCTCAGTTAAAGATTTATTGAATAAAGGTATTACAGACTCATGTGCTGGTGTGTGTTCTGTGTTATTTAAACAATGAATCGATCAGATTGCCAATACACAGACATTTAAATGGAAAGATAGCAGAGAAATACAGTAAGCAAATACAAGAACACAAGAAATTAATAAGGAGTTCACCCTATTCTCCAGGGCTACATCTCCGGTCCAGATTTCAGTGGTGGCCTTATTTTATTGTGTCTTTAAGTAGAGAATTACAATGCAGGGACTCAATGTGAGTTCTCCTGAAGCAGGTTTGCTTGGCAGGGTGGTTCTTGGATTCCCCAAGCCACTAGAGTGCACAGACTCTATTTTTCCTACCAGCTCTGTGACCTTCTGGTCTACAGTGGAAAGAGCCAAATGTGGTGCTCAGTCTAGACAGATCCTCTCTGGAATGGCTTGAATCTCTCAAGCTCTCTGGTGCTCAATGCTGCCTTTGGTCAGCTTGGCCCTCTGTCTTCTTCTGCTTTGCTTTACTACCTTCTTTCTCTATTTTTTGTCTCTCTTTTTTCAGTCCTCCTCTCGGGGTTCTCTCTGACTGATTGTTGTTGTCTCTTCTGTCTCTGTTCATGGCTTTTATTCATCTATTCCAAGACTATTTGGTTCCTCTTCTGCCTCTGTTGATTCACCTTTTGCAGCTGTGCTTGGAGTTCCTTGTTCGGCGTCATCATCAGCACTCACGAAGTGGCCACATGTCCTCTAAACATCGCCAACCTGCCTTGTTGGTTCGTTTCTTCAGTTACATCGTGGATGAAGTCTTCCTCCACCGTGGCAGTCAAACGGAATTCAAACCCTACTAAATCGTGGCTTAATCCCTTGTTGGTTCCGCTTCTTCCATCGGGCACAATCTCGACCGTTAGATCTGGGGCCTCTAGATCCGACGCCATATGCACGTTTCGCATGGTTGACTTGCTCGATATCATTTTAGCACGCGATCAACAACGGTTTTATCTCACCTCTACTTGCCATGCGTCGATCGTTGAGTGGGATCGCTCCGCTTCCATCCAAAACCACTTACCGTTTGAGGGCGCCCCTATCAATACCGCTAGTTTCGAGAGTGCAGGTCTCGCCTTCGTCCTTTTAGCACTTTTTCCTTTTTGCCCGTGGTTCTCCTATTCCCCCTGCATCCTTATGCTCGGGCTTCCTCCATTACGGCCCTGTTCGCCTAGCGATGCGCGATAACTGCTAATCGCGCATCAAGAACCTCCTTATTTTCCTAATCCTGGTTTCCCAGGGGCTACTTTAACCTCTCGCGCAGTCTCCATGGGCCTCGGTCAGCGCACTTTGACTAAGGTCCTCGTCATTCCAGGCAGGCTGCCATTGCCACTGGTTCAGGGTGTTTTTTATCGCTGTTTTGGAATTCTTAGAGATTTGTCCTCACCTGATATAGTCATGGTTCCTTGATAGTTCTTTATGGATCCAATTCGGATCAGTCAAGAAGGTGCAAAGCCTTTTGTGGGAAATAGACGGGTTGTTGGTAGAAATATAGGTAAGCACAAAAACCCCACTTGCAGATTCTGGTTTTGGGCTTCTAACAGGCAGGTTGGAAGACATTGTTAAGAGTAGTGGACTTAAGAGGAAGGAAGGGTTACAACCTTGTTTAAATGCGGAATTGGGGTTTGACTAGATGATTGCGGGTTTGAGTCTATACAAAACCCAAAATTGCAAAATTTTGGCGCAAGCCTATGCAATAAACCTCTCTGAGACTTTTTCTCTAGTTGCAGAGGAAGTGGGTAATGGGGAGAACACCTTTGTTGGTTTCTTGTACTTAATTTCTTCTAAAGATATGCATCTACAGGCAAAAACAGGAAATACCGACTTAGGGTTTCCAAATCTACCCAGCCAGGGTCGGGAACTGGTGGGTCATTTGGAGTTGGGTTCCCAAGTGTCGAAGGAGGGTAGTCATCTACCTAATCCTAGTTTTAGTGGGTATGATTTGGAGTTTGGGGTCTTGAAAAACAATAATTTGGGTTTGGATGAGCCGCTGGAGGGTTTTCCAGTGGTTGAAATTCAAGATGGCAAAGGCCACTCATCAAAAACATCTTTTGTCAATGGTCAGGCTTCAGGTTTGAAGAGGAAGAAGGGTAAAGTGATTAGAAATAAAGCAGAAAGGCTGAATCTAGTTCTAGGGGTAGATATTCAGATGGACAAGGCTATGGATGCTTCAAAGCGCATTATAGTGGGGCGAGTAAAGGGAATACAATTCACAACCAATTTCATCTCGGAATGGAGAAAAAAAGGAGTGGAATGATATCCTAGTTTAGCAGACGGGGGTCATCTTCTTGACCATGGGTTGGTTCATGGTTATATTTTCAAATGTTGACGCTGTTGAATGGGTGCTTGATCGAAGTTGGGGTTTTGGGAAAGTCTCGATTTTTTTTAAAAATGGACTCCTCTGTTTGTGCCCAAAGAGAAAGATTAGAAGAAATTTTGTGTGGGTGCGTCTTCCATAACTTTCCCTTCAGCTATGGTCAATGGACATATTCAGGGTGATTGGGAACATCTTGGGTACATTTTTGGAAGCTGATATGTCTTTTCAAGTGTCTAAGGAAAGGAAGGTGGCTCACATCTTGGTAAGGTTGGACCCGAGGCAAGGATTGGCAGATGTGATGTAGATTCAGATTGATGGTTACTCCATCACTCAAGTACTCGACTATGAACAATTGCCTTATAGATGAAATCACTGCCACAAGCATGGTCACTTGGCAAGGGATCCCCCCTTGGGGTTTAGACAGCAGAGAAGGAATATGGTTGAGCAAGTTCAAGAGATGTAGGACCAACCTGAGGACGAGGTTATGAAGCAACAAACAATGATTGTAAATCAGAAGGAACGGGCACCTGTTCAGATAGTGGTGCAAGAGGTTCAATTGGAAATCCCTGAGGCTAAAAAAATTCCAGTGAATGATCGCAGGTGGGATGAGATGGAAGAGGAGGAGGCATCTCTTCCTGCGAGTACTTCTTCTCTCCTTTCTCCCTCTCATTTGTTTATGTTGAAGCCTCAAATGGATTTTGTGTTCGGGCCTTGTCCTTCTAGACCTCTTTCTAAAGTGTTATCTCCATGATGTAATATATCTTTGGCTCTAGACATCATCATCACATCCATCCCAGTTTTAAAGCTATCTAGACCCTCTATGGTGGATGTCGGTTGTACCCTCCCATTAGTTCTTTGCCCTGAAAATCCCTAATATAACTTATGGCCCATGGAGAAAGGAGATCATATTGATGAACCTGTTGGTGGTATCAGACTTATTCATGATGTTGTTGGTCCCCCCAAGACCCGTGGTCAAAAAATGAACATCTCAAAGGCCCAATTAAAAGAAAAGCTTGACATTTATGATGGAAAACAACTCTCCCTCAAAGGGTCACTTAGAGCAGCGGTGATCCCAGTGGTGGTTTCCAAATGATTTTGATTTCCTTCAATTGCATAGGGTTGGCCAGTTCCTAGAAAAATTTGGCTTTAAAACATTTATTAAAAAATGTCAATTGTGATGTAATTATGCTCCAAGAGACTCTTGGTCCTGGGGATTCGTTTATAAAGTCTTTGGGCATTATGTTTCTTGATTGGACCTTTGTGGATTTGGATGCAATTGGTCGCTCTAGGGTTTTATCTATGGGTTTTAGGGAGACCATCTTAAAACTCATGAACTCTTAGGGCTCTGAAATGATGTTAGGCGCAAAGGTTTTCTCCTTTGAACTCTGCACAAACCTAACCCTAATCAACATTTATGGGCCTTGCCATGAAAGAATTCAATTGTGGAAAAATTTTTTTTCAAACTATATGTTGAATTGCTCAAAGATTGTGGTGGGAGGGAATCTTAATGTTTCTTTAGGTCAGTCTGAATCTTGGGGGCCTTTAGCTCAGGTGGACCCTTTGGCTAATTACTTCATAAAAAAGATTCAGATGGGCAGATTCATTGATGTTGACCCATTAAAAGAAAAACCTACCTGGAGAAACAAGAGAGCTGGATAGGCTAGGGTCGCATAACGTTTAGATCGGTTCTTGATCAAAGAAGATTTGGCTGCTCAAATTCCAATTTTTCATCAGTGGGTTGGATCCGAGGATGATTCAGATCACTTCCCAATTTACTTGGAGTTAAAAGGGGCCAATAGGAACCCATGCACTCCTGTTAAAGTTAACTCTTCTTGGATAAAAGAGCAGTCCTATAATAGGTTGTTTGGTGAGGTATGGAGGCCACTGATCAGATCTCAGGGTTTATCGCTTTCCTGGTATTTTATGGAAAATCTTAAAAAATTGAAATGGGCTAAGGAAAAATCTTTAAGGGATGAAGTGGTTCTAAAATCCATTCAGATCAAAATAGAGGCCTTAGAAAGCTTGGAGGGGGATGGGTATGAGACGAAAGAGAAAAGTGTGAATATCAAAGCTGTGAGGGTGAAAGGCATAGGATCTTGAAAGAAAGTAAAGAAAAGTGGAGGATTAAAAGTAGGGCTATTTTGCTTGAGGCTAGGAATGAAAATTCCAAAAAAATTCAAAACTATGCAAAGGGTAGGAGAAACAAAAACACCATTTGGGAAATGAAAAAAGAAGATGGGGGATCAAAAATTTCTTTTAATGAGCTGGTTGCCTTGGGTGTTAGTCATTTCAAAACTTTGTTTAAGGCTCCTCCTGAGGCCACTATAGCTGAAGTTATTCGGGTGGCACAGGTTTTTCCCAGCTTTGTTGAAGAGGATGATAATGACATTCTCATGGCTTAATATCAAAGGGGGAAGTGGAGGGAGTTCTAAATTCCACACAAAAGGAGAAGAGCCCGAGTCCTAATGGTTGGACAGTGGAATTCTTCCAACATTTTTTTGACCTTATTGGAGATGATTTGGCAGGATTGGTGGAGGAATCCAGAAGCAGAGGGTTTGTGCATGAGCCCCTCAACTCTACCTTCTTGGCCTTAATCCCTAAATCCGATGACCCTCAAAATTTTGATGACTTCATACCTATCTCTCTTTGCAATTATACATATAAAATTATTGCCAAAACTATTGCAAACCGAATAATACCCATTCTTTCAAAAAACATTTCTTAGGAACAGTTTGGGTTCCTTGAGGGTAGGAAAATTCATGAATCCATCGTTGTGGCCCAGGAATCCCTGCATAGTATCAAAAGACTAAACAAAAAAGGAATGATTGTCAAAATCGATCTCTCAAAAGCCTATGACAAGATTAGTTGGATGTTCTTGCATCTTCTGATGACTCACTTGGGCTTTGACATTGGTTTTATTAATTGGGTTATGGGTTGTATTACAAATGTGAGTTTTTTTGTTCTTATCAATGGTGTTGCCTCTCCCTTCTTCACTAGCCAGAGGAGCCTTCGTTAGGGTTTCCCTTTATCCCCCCTTCTATTCCTCTTTGTTGCTGAAGGTTTGAGCCAATTGATTCATGCTGCCATCAGAAGGGGCACTTTCAAAGGCATTGAAATTGCAATAAATCTCTTTGTTACTCATCTTATTTTTGTCGATGATATATTACTGTTTTGTGATGGTTCTAGGGGTGAACTAACACAACTAAAGATGATTATGGATTTATTCCTCAAGGCAACTGGGATGAGCATAAATGCTCATAAGTCCTCTATTACACACAATGGGCTCTCTGGGACGGAGATCAACATAATTTTTTCCTTATTTCCTTTCAAAATTAATCCATTGTCGGAAAGTCTCAAATATCTAGGGTTCCTCCTTAAGCCGAACTCATACAAGAAATCAAATTGGAAATGGTTGGTTACAAAAATCGAAAAGCGATTCAAGCATTGGAGTTTCAAGTGGCTTTCAAGAGTAGGGCACCTGGTTATTATAAAATATGTTTTAATGGATATATATGTATACCAGATTGCGCTTTCTTGGGTGTTGAAAGGGGTCATTTCTTAGATCAGGAAATTCTATGGCACTTCTTATGGGTGGGCTCGAAGGATGATGATGTTCTTCCCTGGGTTGCTTGGGAGAAAATTTCTCGTCCTAAGGACTGGGGTGGGTGGGGAATTAAGGATCTTCCATGTTTTTCTCAATCTTTGGCTGCTAAATCAGGCTGGAGTCTTTTAACCAAGGACAACATTTAGACAGCTGTGATAAAACAAAAATATATTGATCACTTGGACTTGAATTCCTGGCTACGAAACCCGGATAAGTCCTTAAGAAACTCTTCGACCATTTGGAAGGCCACTATTGAATCTTTTGACATTGTTGTTGATGGTATGTCTTGGCTTGTCAGGAAGTGTGGGAGTGGACCCTTGGGTGGGATGCAATGATGCTTTCATTCTTCCAAGAGATCTGAGGGATTTTATTGCTGCCCTAGGTATCTATTTTCTCAACCAAATTACAAATGAGGAACACAATTCCTTTTGGAATCAGGGTTGGAAGTCGTTTGAGGATCTTAACCTCGAGCCCCGGTGGGAGGGAGTTTGGCTAGACTTTACTATGGACTTGTAGAGAAAAAATGTCTGCATTAGGGAAAGGGTTGATGAACTTTGGTGGGTTCACTCTCCCAGTGGTATCTATGCTCTGAAGTTTGGGTACAATCTGCAAATGAATCATAGGGCTGGTGGAGTGAGGAGATGGTGGCACAAGCCATTGTGGAAACTTGGGTGTCTAACGAAATCTAGACTCTTCGTTTGGTGTGTTCTCAAGAACAAAGTGCCAACTTTGGATAACCTTCAAAAAAGAAACAAGCACGGGTCATGATGGTGTATATTATGCCATTTTTTTGAAGAAAACACTTCTCATTTATTTTTAAGTTGTCCTTTTATTTTAAAAATATGGGAGATATTTTTGAACACTGTTGGCATTAGTCTCAATTGGCATGGTCTATCGCTAGTGGATGCTTGGAAAAATTGGTGGTCAAATTCAAATGACGCTCATTATAGAAACATTCCCCCGCTTATTTGCTGGGGGATATGGTTGGCCTGGAACAAGGGCATTTTTCAGGAACAATCTTCAGATCCTTATCCTATTGCAATTCAATGTGTCTCTATTTTTGAATTGATCCCTCAAAACACCCCCTCTTTGTCCTGTCAGAATATACAAGAAGAACATATCAGACCTAATGTCCCTTGGGCATACTTTGATGGTCTCAAGATCGATGCGGGATGAGCATTATCATCCATTTAAATGATCACTGATCCCTAAAAGTGTCAGTGGGTATTAGTACAGGTTCAAACAACTTCGCAGAATTAAAAACCCTGAAAATCATTTTATGTTGGTTAAGACAGCTGGAGATTGACTCAATTCAGATTTTTTGTGACTCTCTGAATGTGATAAATTAGACAAACAATGTGGAGTGTTGTCAAAAACTTACTTTAGTTCTGATTTTAGAAGAAATTTATTTTATAAAATCTGGTTTTATTGATTTCTCTATATGTCTTATTTACAAGGAGAGGAATACGGAAGCAAATCTCCTTTCTAAGAAAGCTTTACAATAGGCTTTGGAGAACTGGCACATAGTTGATTTTGATTTCGGGCGGGTTACCAAGTCAGATCATCCTCCTTATTTTTAATGGCTCGATCATTTTGTATTTGCACATTTCTTTCTACATCATATGGTTTGGGGGCTATATGGGACTTCACTCGTGCCTTTCATCTTTGTTATCATTTATGTATTTAACTACAATTTTTTCTTTCAACTACCAGTTATTGATGAAAACTCAGAATTGCTATTGTTATCTTTTGATTGGCATGTTATTTTATTTGATTGTTCAGAGAGACCCGGGTTTATGGACTCTGCCTATGGATTTTTTTGGTTACTAGTATTGAGTAAGTGATTTTTTCACTGTCCTTAGTATGATGTGTCTTAACTCTCTACGTTATTATGGATTCATAGTTTGGTTCATGAATGCTTTATTGCATCTAATATGTAACTTTTTATTCCCTTTATAAAAAGTTCGATTTTTCCTTTGGAAATACACACACACACACACAAAGAGAGAGAGAGAGAGAGAGAGAGTTTAGTTGGTCGAGTTCCCATTGCTAATTACCTCACCAGTTGGGAGATCATGGGGTCAAATCTCCTTGACACCCTTAGGGTTAGGCCCTGCTTGTTTGGCCGACAGGTAGATCCCTTCGGGTTGATTTGCCTGGATTTTTCCTATGGATGTAGCGACCACCCAGTGTTTGTGAACCACCCTTTATATATATATATATATATATATATATATATATATATATATATATATATATATATATATATATATATATATATATATATATATATATATATATTCAACATGTATATTGAAATATTTGATTTAGAATGATTTATTATTAATATTTTTAAATGTTATATATCAACTCCATATTAAGAATAAATAAATTCCACATTTCCCTCTCAATGAAAAGTGACTATATGATTTTTTTTATTTAAATTATTTTATTTTTATCTATATAAAATTGATATAAAATTATCTTATTTAATATGGAGATTGAAATATTTTAATTATGGCTAACACTAAACTATTTTTTTATTAATACACTTTTGTTTTAAATGTTACATGTCAATTGAACAAGAATGAATCACACATCATGTAATATCAATAATTGTATTTTTACAAGCCATCTATCAACTCCATATTGAGTAATGAAGAAATTACATATCTCCGTAAAACAAAAAATTACTTTCAATTATTTATCTCTCTCTAAAATTGAGGTGAAATTGAAGTATTTTGTTTATGGCTAGCATTAATTTTTTTGTAATTATTGTTTTTTAACTTGTTAATGTAAGTATTATTTTATTATTCTAAATATAATGTTACTTACTAGGTTGTAGAGCACTTCTTAACACAATTATTTTTAATTATATTAAAATAATGATAATATATATAGTTACATACCTTATGGGCTTTGACATTTTTTTTCCATATTTTATATTTTTTAAACACACATATAATACAAAAGAGTTTATTATAGGAATTCATATATATATATATATATATATATATATATTAATAAAATTGAAATATGATGTTTGAAATATTATGATTATGAAATATGAATTACAATATATATATATATATATATATATATATATATATATATATATATATAATATGCATATTATGATTTCTTTCCAAGAAAATTATTTGTAATTGTATTAATAAAAACAAAATTACATTAGAATAAACTGAATTGTATTGAATTATTATTTTTATTACTATTTTAATTGAGTTGACATTATCGTTCTATTATTATTATAATGTTCATGGAGTCTTGGATAGACAGTGATCAGGTGCTCTGTTAAGGCACTCCTTGATGTGAAGTCACTGGTTCAATTCCCTGCCGCAATCGGGTTGATATATTGGACATGATGAAGCTGTAGTCCTGCCAAGATTACAATATATATATTATGATCTCATCGTTCACTATAACATCTCCCCCATAATGGGATGTAGAATGTCTCTCCCCACAAATATTTTCAATAAGGAATAAATTGCTCTTTTCTATTAATCTTGTCTACAAGGTATCTATTCAAACATGTAATTGCACTAATGTCATGTGCAACAAAAGCATTGTTGAAATTTTATGCAATTGCTTTTCTCAAATAAGGAACATCAAAGGATAATGTGAATTTCCAAATTGATTCCAAAAACAAGTCATGACAATCTCAAACATTCCCATTGACTATCTAAAGTTGTTATGCAAACAATATCTCAATCAACAACATGTCCACTTCAAAAATTTCAAGAAAAGTTTTATAATCATATGCACTGGAGATACTAATAAATTTTTTTTAGCCATTATTCTTTTATGTGATAATAGTGGCTCAAGTGCCCACATGATAGATCGTGATCATAGAACAATAGTCTATATGCATAATTTGCCTTGTCGTTATTGAAATAATGGTATTATGCCCCTTCTATAAGTGACTAGATTAACACTAAAATACACAACCAAATAGAATGCCATTTAATATAGAAAATATCATCGCACAAACCATACTTAGTAGATAAAACTTAGAAAGAAATTATATGCAAAATATCTCAAGATCATTGACATTGTGCAAGATTTCAAAAAATTGACAACTAGATCTATTCTCATTGATAAAATTATTGTGGTATCTTAATGAACTAGAAAAACCCAAAAAATGATTTACTATTTCTTCTCTTATCTTGAAATTAATGTGTAATAGAAATGAAACAAGACTACAAGCCTAAGAAATGAGAAATCACATTATTTATAATAGAACTTGGATAATATGTAATCAACTTCTAACATATTTGATATAGAATAAGAAATGCATTTATTATGTTTAAATTACAAGTTTCCATAAAATAGCCCTTCACTTCACTTAGAAAACCGATGATCAGAGAAAGAAAACATACAACAAAGCAAAGATAGTAGAAAAACATAAAAACACAAAAAAAAATTGTGGGTATATTGTGGGTTCTTGCATGAAAATGAGCAAACATTAGAGATTTTGAGGTAAAAAATGGGCCTCAAAACAAATATGTACAACAAAAATAAACTTTATAAGAACCAAAAGGATTCAATATTATGATGTCAACCATGTTGGATAATTCACCTTGTTTGGAGTAAAAAGGTAAAAATATAAAAAATAAATAAAAAACTACTTTTTCAACTTATCACCCTACAATTTTACTCAAATTTCGAGTGGGAGCACTTGTTGGATATAAAATTTAATTTTGCATCCAATAAGTACTCATGTTGCATACTTTTGATGGACCCTACTACACGGAAAAATGTTAAATACATGAAAAAATGTGGTTTCTCTCACATTTTCTCGTAACACCATCTTTCTATTCTCATTAGTGCTTTAGAAAAGCTTGATTAAGGCTATCCACATCTCAGAGGAATAAGTTTTCCCTGAAACACGAGGAATAAGGTGGTATTTGATAATAATTGGAAGGATCTTCTTGGCCTTAACATTCCTCTTGTTCAAATCAACTAGTAGAATTTGATCAATGGGGGGTACCATTGCAATCTCAACAATCTCCACAACTCAAACTCTTGAAGCACAAATACAAACCTTTCCTTCCAAGGGCTAAAATTTTCATCCCAACTCAACCTATCCTCCACCATCAACCCTGTTCCCATCGACTTGCTTACCCAAACAAGGATTCAAATCTATCCAAGGGTAAACACCAACTCCTTCTCAACCACAAAAACTTGTTTAATTTAACTATTCTCAGTTGTTCTTCTAATTTGGATCTGATACCATGTAGAAATTTCACCTACAATCTAGTTCTCTTGTAGGAATTTAATCAAACACTTAGCTAAGACTATGATTTTTATCTCCAATAAAAAGTTCACCAATAACGAAATTAAACTAAACACATTTAATCTTATTTTTGTGAGCATAAATACACGTGACTAAATCCGATCTTTTAACAACTAAAAATGAACAAAAAACACGACACACTTAACACATGAGATTTTGGGAAAATCCCTTGAAAGAAACCCCGAAGGGAAAAAATCTAGTGAGAAGAGGAATGCTATTAAAGAGCTCTCAAAAAATTTATAGTAGAAAATTTCCAGCCAGACTATATTATCTCTCCTATAAATTCATGCCAAAATTTTCCCTCAAAATAGTGCCTAGAATTGTCGAAATTGATGCCAAAATGTTTATACTATTGTATGGTTTGCTACAACATTAAATGTTGTATGGTTTTCCTCAATTATTATACCTGAATTCACTACTGGAAAGTACAACTTGTATGAAACTCCTACAACAATAAATGTTGCCCCAGAATTCCTGCAAACCTACCTCTATTTCTACATCCACAATGTTATTCTACTTCCACAATAAATTTATTGTACGACCTTGAAATTTTGTTGTATGTCTTGTAATTTAATGTTGGAAATTTCCTTGGGATTTGTGCTACTCACTGTTGTAATTGATTGTTGGAAATTGCCTTGGAAAGTGCACCCTCTTTCTCGGCCTCCTTCTCACATTTCTCTCAACTCTTTTTTCTTCCTCTTTTGTCCTCAAATAATGTCCCTCGTCTTCTCTCTTTTCTCCTTTATTTCTCATCAATGACTAAAATACCTAACCCTAGATCTCAATGGTTGAGATTCAATCTAGCCATGTCAAAATCAATGGTCATGACTTAATTTCACATTGGGCCCACATAAATCACTTAAGTGACCTAGCTTTATAAAGTAAAAAAAGTCGCTTTTTAGTCATTATATAAAAGTAACCTTTCAAACTTTATAAAATCACTTTATAAAGCAAAGTGTCAAGGGAGTGAAATGTGCTTAATCACTTCTACATGCTAAGCACTTCCAATCTAGAAGTACCTATAAACTACCAAAAAATAACATAAAAAAGAGTTGGCTATTAAAATAGGGCATTAAAATATTTATAGAGAAAGCAAGAGAGAGAGAGATTTTACAGAAAGAAAGTTATGGCGAATTGTGGAGAATGAGAAATATTAAGTGAAAATTTCATATCTAGATAAGTTTCAGTTTAGTTATGTTTAGTCAAAAATTCAATTTAGTTGCATTCTAGATAAATCTACATTTTACTAGGTAGAATCAATTAAACTTTCAATAACTCATCACTCTACTTTTGAACCTCCTTAAACATTGAAGTGTACTAAAAAACAATAATAGATATTCAACTTTCTGTAATGGTTGAATGGTTGACATCAAATCAATGAGCGATGCTTTTGTGATAGCCACAATATATTCTTCGTTGAGATGGTGAGGGAGATTAATGGGACTAAGGAGCTTGTTATATGGTTAACAATAATCATGGAGAAATACCTCCCCAGTGAGGTGTCCTCCTCAACTTCCTTTCTATTTCTAAATCCTAATGAAATTATTAAGGAAAGGTACCACTTTAATACATGTTGATATTATGTCAAAAGTGATAAAGTCAACTAGAATCAAATTTAAGAATGAGTACCTCTTACACTTCAAATTTTTTTAAGCTAGGTATGTAATTAGGTGAAAATAATTATTAATTGCTAGAAAACATTCCCCCACATTTAATGAAGTTAGAGCCAATGAATCATCAAATTTCAGTGGTAATCTAGTGGGTAAAAACAATCCTACAACATGACACAAAATCATTGCTAGGAGCTGATAACTGTTGTAAGATATGGTTAGGTTTGACATCTTTAAGTTCCATAGAAATCAATTCATTAAATAAGGGAATGACATGATCTTAGAGTTTCTACCACCAGTGAGATCCCTTCTAAATGTATATTACCCCAAGATAACTTCCCTCTCCCTATCCATTCAAATAAGTTGTGAATGTAGAATTTGTTACCCACCACTTTTTCGGTGATATCCATAAGAGGAAATTTTTCTCCTAGATGATCCTCAATTGATAGCCATAAGCCACCAGATAGCTCGATGTTCCATTATATCCACTACCTAAGCTAGCCATGTGGTCCCTTGCACCATCTATTATGTTCGTATGTTTGAAGGTGGGCCTCCCAACCACGAAGGTATGTCTTTTCATTGTGTAGTTGGGTATTTTTCTTACTTATCATGGACACTTTTGGGCATGGATTAGTGGGGGATTCAGTAGAAAGAGAGGGCTAGGTTTGTACTCTTGTCTCCTTTGTCAAATTCAATGGTTAACCTTATATCCTAGTCCCATGGGATCTCCTTTATTGGCTATTAACTTTAGGAATTGCACTACATGGGAAACCCTAATTTTGGTTGTGTGGTCCCACTTCCCGACACCATATACATCACCCCCTTCTGCTCGTTACAACCCCATTCATCATATTTTCCATCCATGTCCACATTTTTCCATTGGGTACACAAGGAGTTAGCTCCCCCCTGCTTGTCCACACCTTGGTTTGAGCCTAGAATGATGCCCTAGAGGTTGATGCAGCTAAAAAGAAAAGAAAAAACATATTTTGGCCACTCAACAGGAAACATAACATAAAATGAAAAATATGGCTGAGATATATAAATTTAGCAAGTGGGAAAAAGTCAAATGTGAGCTCTACCTCTATCATTATGGCCATCACCCTGGTTCCTAGGGCCCCTCATATTGGCCCTTACATCATTAAGGAACCCATGATTGTCCCAACCCTTGGTGGGCGATGAACTACCCTAGCTTAATGGGGTTTTCATTGCTATATCCTACAAATCATGCTCTCATCCCCTTGAGCCCTGAGAAGTTACGAAGAAAAATCAAACAAAGGCAAAAGGCATATGAAGAAGGGTGGAAAAAGAAAGGATGAGGTAAGACATGTAACATGATTTCTCCCTCCTACATTATACCCAAGTGTGGGATTCCCATATTAAAGCTACCCTTGTACCGTGACATGTGGCTTGGAGCCTTCCCCCAATGTCCCACTATGTCCCAACATTGTATCATATGCCACCTACCACTTGATGGATGTACAATGGACATGTCACCCCCTTTAGAGTTTGAAACCACCTAATAGGTTCCTTGGTTAACCCCCTTATTGAGCTTGGAGACACCTGTACATGCTAAAGCCCACTATGGAAGGGCATGCCACTATGAAGTGTCCACTTTATTCCATGATTTATAAGCTCTTTTACTCAATTACTCTAATGATTTTTTATATTGAAAGGCAAGGGGGCGCATTGGATCTTATACAAGATTTCAGATGGGTCCCCATTTGGGGTTTGGTCTCCCTATACAGGGTCTAAGCCCTCCATAGAGCCATATTTTCACTTGTAGTATGAGCATTGAGAAGCCATGGGACTCCACGAAAGTAGATAGAATATTGTCACTTCATCAATCCCTCAACACCATTCATTGATTGCTCATGTTCCACCTTTTTGGATGAGGATGATGCACTTGGACCACCATGCATAGTTGGTTTCACACTTGCACCACACACTTGGCAGATGTTCCAGGGCCCATATGAGGATGTGTCTCACTATGGGAGATAGAGAGAGGCCTTATGTCATTATTCTAGACCTTATAGATGGTATACATGCATTACGATCCACTTGGCGATCCATGAGGATGTCATTCTTCCCCCACACCCACTTGGGGAAACCACATTTTATTTGCTTCGATATAAAGGGGCCACCCACTTGGTCACTATGTTTGGATCCTATTCTCTCACCTTGGTACACTTTTGACTCCACCAAGCCTATTTAAGGGCCCAACAACTCATTGTATTTACTATTTTTGCCTCTTGAGTGGATTATCTTTGTATTATGGAGCTATCTTGGTGGGATTGTCACCAATTCATGTCATTATTGTACATTATTTTATTATTTGGGGCTTAATTAGGCCTAATTAGGCAAATCAAACTCTTTAGGAAGGATATAAATTGATGAGAGCTCATTTGAATCTCATCATCACTTGGATTGGGATCAGTTGTTTCTTCTAAAAAAATTGTTGGGCCTTTTGATGGATGAATCGAAGATCTAATGCATTTCGATGTTTGGAAGAGCTTAATATCTTGTCTTGGAGCTTCGTTTTTCTTGCATATTGATGATTGGAATAATTTTGCTATACTTGTGATTACCTTTTCATGCTTACTTTGGAAGTTTGTAGCTACTCTTTGGCTTATGTGAAGTTGTTGGTCTTGTCGTTGTGAGGGACTTTCCATATGATCATTGTGAAGTATGATGAATTATTGTCCTAGGGGTACATTATTGTTCATGATTACCTTGATAAGTCATCATTTGCAACATAAAAGAAGAATAAATTTCTTTTAGTAACCTAGTTATTGCTTGGGCCATATGAAGTTGTTGGGGAACTCCTTGATTGGAATTAAGCCTATCTAAGCATTGATCTCGCTTAAATCCATTCTCCCTATTGGCTAGGCACTGGTCTAGTCCTATGGTGATGACAAATGAATATTCTTCTCACCTCCCTTCCTTCTTTCTAAGCCCTAACCTAGTATACCTCCCATGGAATCATCTAAAACCATTTCTAGCAATTGAAACTCCTTGAAAACTGGTCAACTACTGTGTTGGGGTCTTCTTGGGAGGTCCTCCAAATTTGAGGTCAATTGCACAGTGGAATATCAAGATATTTCAAGCCCTATCTTGAAGACCATTCTCATCCCTAGGTCCCCTTTGGTTGGTGGCTTCATTAGGATCACTACACTCAAATTCCAAGAGAAATTCAATTCCTTTGATCATATTCTCCTCCTTAACTTGGTCAAGATAATCCTTTTTTTGCTCCAATCCAAACCCTTGACCTTGTTTGGGCCCACTTGGGATTATTTGTGGTCCCATTACATTATAATTTCAATTTCACAAAGATCACTTAGAAACCCTAGTCTTCTAGGATTCCTTGATCTTGGGTACTTATTTTCAAGTAACACTCCTCATACCCTAGGTCTAGACATCCTATTTTCCCTTCTAAGAGAGCCCTCCATCTTGCTTCCATAGCAAGTGAGCCCATTATCTGAGCCTCTCTTATGAAAAGCCTTTAGGAATCACCTCACATCCTATCATTGATCCATCTATTCTAGTGATTCCTCTCATACTGGGACTCCTTCCATCGGTGAAAGTTCGTAAAGAGCAGGGAGCCTTAGCTGAGGTGATAGTGAGTTGTCACTCCATTGTTGTCACTTGACCTAGTAGCTGCTCTATAGGGTCCCCTCCTAGGACCCTTGCTAGTTTGAGCAATAACAAGATCCAAGATTCCAATGTCTCTCCTTCATGAGTGTGCAAACTTTAGGAATGTATGAAGAATGTCTAGTTGAAACTTTGCTCTGTGAGGTGTGTCATTTGGGTGAATGAACATGTTATTCATTATTGTGACTATCAGTTCTAGAGTGGTCACATTCTTTCCATTGATGTGATGCATTTGTCTCAATAGTTACAATGCATCACATTTGTTATCAGGTGGATTTCACTTTAGTAAGGGCCATGGGAGTGGATCTAGAGAATCAGATCGATGAGTGGATAACCAAAGAAAAAAGGAAGTAAAGGGAGCATGAGTGTGATGAGGTACAAGGAAGAGGTGTGATAGAGAGAAAGATACTGGAGTGGAAAATACAAACGCCATAAATCCTTCATAAGAGCTCGTTGTGCATAACTCCAATAATGGAAGGCAAGGAATTCATTGGGAACTAGCTACATTATAGTTATGAACAATAGGTAAGATCGAAATCCAAGAATTCCAAGTTTGTAGAGAGAGACTTAGGGAGTGAGAGAGCCCATTTGATGTAGTTCATTGCATGTAGATAATCCCATCTTTGTATAGTGCCACTTGTAAATGGTATGGAAAGTATCAAGGTTATTACAATTAAAGTAAAGGATAATGAGTTTAAAAGCCTCACCACACAAAAAATCTAAAAATATTGTCTTCGGTTGTGAAAACTATAACAATGTGATTCATTGTTTGTTGAGAAAAGATTTTGATGTTTGGTGTAGGTGAAAAAAGGTCTCTAAGACATTATTGGAACCCAAAAAAAAGGAGGAGGAGGAGGGAGTGGATTCCTCACAACACTATTTAGAATTCAACATTACAAGAGATAATTTTTTTATGCATATCATTGTAATATTTTTTCTCTTATGATATCATAAATAAATTTTGTCATATAGAATGTATAAATTGTTAATCAAAAATCCAATTTCATTGAGCCTAGAGGCTCATTCTACAACCCAGTATGAGGGGGATGTGTAAATTTGTCTGTCCGTCCGTCCCTTTAAAATAAAAATAAAAAATAATGTCGGCTATAATAATAAAATGAATAGAAATTAAAAAAAAATGTATGAGTAAGATGTTTAAATCTTATATTTTAAAAAATATTTCAACAAGAGATTTAAAAAAACTATTTTAAGATCTATGTTAACTAATTTATGTCAATAACAACTTCATATATATCTATATATAGAAAAAAATGTTAAAATAAAAAATATTCAATGTTGTATATAAAAAATATTCAATGAGGAGTTTTAATAAAATATTTTAATAAGAATTAATATTAGAATATACATCAAAATATTTTAATAATAAAAAACAATTTTAATTTGTGTGATAAAGTGTTTCGATGTACATGTGATGTAAAATATTTTAATGTAAATTAAGTATATATTATATATCATTTAAAAAAAATTGTATATATGATGAAAAACAGATTGGACAACTAGTCTGGCAATACCTCTTTTCAAGAGCGGTGACGTCAATAATCCCTCCAATTATAGGACCATAATGATAAACCCTTTGTTCGCCAAGCTATTTGGAAGCATGCTAGAAAATAAAATTAGCAAGTGGGTAGAATAAAGAGATAAACGTGTTAAAGGGTATGCAGGCTTTAGACCTAAACATTCCACAATTGATCATTGTATATCTTTGAGGCATATTATTGAAAAAGTTTGGGAGAAAAATGAAGAAGTATTTTGTTGCTTTGTTGATTTCAGAAAAAGTGTTTGCCACAGTCCCTAGGGATAAGCTTTGGCATAGAATGGAGGAACTTGGGGTTCCTAAACATTTGAGAGCAGTTGTGCATAGGCTGTATGAAGAGGTGAAATTCAAAATTAGAACTTCAACAAGCATTTATGAAAGTTTTAGAAACAATATCGGGGTCAAACAAGGTTGCCCATTGTCTCCTACTCTTTTTGATCTATATATCGACAAACTTGAGGAGTGGTTAAATTTGCGGGGGTGATGGTATCTATTTGGGCAAGTTTGTTATAAGGCTTCTTTTGTATGCAAATGACCTTATTCTGATTGCTAAATTGACCCTTGGTTTGCAAGAGAACTTACTATCCCTTGATCATTTTTGTAGAAGTGTGGGGATGCAAGTCAATATCAGCGAAATGAAAGTAGTGGTTTTCTCTAAAAAAAGAAAACGTAACGAGCATAAGTTCTACTTTGAAGGCAACATTCTGGAAGAAGTTGTGGATTACAAATACCTCGGAATTGACTTCAACAAAAATCTAAGCTAGGATGGTTGTAAAAAGAAAATAACTTTGGGGGGGTTGGAAAACATTTTATGCTTTTCAAAATAGGTGTAGAAAGATAGAGTTATGGGACTGGAAAACCACTCAAACTCTTTTTGGGCTTCCAGTGATTCTGGGGATTCTCTATGGTTGTGAACTATGGGCCAGCAGTGCATCCAACATGCAGTGGAGACGAATTGAGAAAATTCAGAAGCATTTGATTACAAACAAATTCAAGATTAAAAGTACAGTTCCTTATGCTATCGTGTTAAGTGAAACAAGGGTTGCTCCTATTGAAGCAATTCCTATGGTGCAAGTCATAAGGTATTTAAAAAAAATTGAGCAAATGGAAGAGGGTAGATGGCCTAAGGTTGTCTTTAATGACAAATTGTGCAACAGAAGAAAAAAAAAAAAACTTGGATGCAACAAAATAACAAATGGTTTAGTAAATGGGGTATTTGCTTGAACACGTGTCCCATAAACAACAAAGAGATAAAATCTTCGAAAGAAATTGAAACAGATTGAAAAAAAAAATGAACGAGGAACTCAAAACGCTAGACCCCGATTCGAATCTCTTTGCAGATGCTTCATTAGTCCTTTCGTAGAGAGGCTCATTAAGAGAAGACGTTTTAGTCTCACTGTAAGTTCATTGTACCTACATACTAGTTCCTATATGTATAAACACAGAGTCAGAGAAATGGGCAAAGAGAACAAAGATCGAATCTCTGGGCCGCTTCAAGGTAGTCAAAGTTTGTTTTCTCTTCTATTTTCAACATAGACATCTCTCTCATCTTCAAAGAAATGTTTTATCAAAAAATATTTTTGTGAACGCTGATAGCTACATTGTCATGACACGAAACTTGCACATGCATATAGTCAGATGCCCGTGTTGTGTTGCCCATTCTTTTGTAACATTTTCTTGAAGAAATTTTTATAAAGGAAGTTATCACATGATTACTCATATCCTGTTTGACATTTTTTGTAACATTTTCCTTAAGCAAATTTTATAAGGAAATTATCACATGATTACTCATATCCTGTTTGATATTTTTGTGAAATGACCTTCCTATTGCATTTTGAGTTTTTTCTTGAGTGGGCCTCTGATTTTTTCCTACAAATGGAACACACACCCATTTCTTGAGGTTCACCCATCTTTTTCCTTTTTAATTTGATTATTTTAGAAATAAAAGTTTGATTAATTTAAATTGGATAATTTGATTGATTTTGAGCTAGCAAAGCTCCTTATTTAAATGCATCTCCACACTTATTCGTTCAATGAACTTACATATTTTAAATAGAATCCAACAAGACTATTTTCATTAGAATTAATACAGTTGAAGGATGCCCTTGATTATTGTTTTCTTATTGTTAAATCTTATTTTAAAACAACTACCCACGGGGTAATTATCCTCATAAGATATGTAATTATTCTCAAGTATCACCATACATAATGCACTGAGAAAGAGAATTAAAATCATGGGATATGTAACTGTGGGGATTCTCAGGTATCACGATATAGAGTTCATTGAAAATAAAACCTGGTATTGGGGGTGGTACACTCTCAGTGGTATTTTTTGCTGTAGTATTTTGAACCAACAATTCGCTTGATGGCTGATGCCAAGTTGTAATTGCTGCCCTCATTATTATGGTTGTATTGTTAAGGTATGTTATGTGACATAGAAGGTGAATAGAATGTGTACCTTTCACTAGTTAGACCATAGTTTGTTTGTCTCCAACCTTCTTTGGAATTTACCTTTGTTGAATTTCCAGAATATGACAATACTATAGGTCATAATTAGATAGAGTAAGCATCGACAACATAGTTTTTAATGATCTCAGGTTTCCAGAATGTCCTTAAATCTCTAAACAAATTAAGTTTTTAAGTTCCAGTTATGTGATATTATATGATGCAACCTCCCGGGTTTGCTCTATGATAAATGCTTCTTCAAATTGAAGTTGTTGGAATGCTCATCCCACCTTATATTATTGGGATGGCTGGCATAACCAAACAACCACTAACATAATCCAACGTCCGTGGTCTTAAGTGATGACGATAATTGCAAGTTATCAAGGCAATGGCATTTTATAAGATGTTGTTCCACATAAGAAACATGAGTCATAGTTAATAGGAGAAATGTTCAAGGTGAAATAGTCGTATCTGGACAAGAGTAAAGCATGCATTTTAGGACATTGTACACATTCTATTATATTTATAAAAAATATAAAAAATATTAATTAAAAATAAAATAAGAAATATAATAAATAAAAATGTTAAAAACCTTGTTCCACAAACATGTGTTGGGCGTGCATGCAAGGGCATTCAACTACAGGTGTCTCAAACTTTTGCTTAGCTGCTTGCTTGTCTTACAGATTATATTTCTTTTCTATTTTCCTCGTAACATCTGGATATATCCATGCATTGAACCGGGTGTGTGTTGCCACTTCAACGAAATCTTTGAGACTAATACTTCATGACAATAATGACTCCTTAATGAGCTTTGATAAGCTGATAGCAAACATGCCAAGGTCATAAGACTCCACATCGGGTAGCATGAGCATGAACACATGTATCAAATACCAGCCTAACCTTCTGCCATAGCTCCTCCGCATCTAGCTACTCCCTCTCCTCATACTTTGACAAACAAATTTGTCTTGCTATCACTCTCATCTACCATCTCTACACCCTCTCTAATAATACCTATCCTCCTCAAATTAATATCTATAGCTTGCGTTGAGTTTACCAAAGGGGTCTGACACGTTGGTTCAATTGAAGTGTTTCTCTATAATCGATACTCCGCCAGTCTCCCTGTTAAAGCCCGCTAAAGGCACCTATTCCCAACCTATTACAGGGTTCAGACTCTAGAAGCAACCTATTACAGTGTTCAGACTCTAGAAGCATGGTTCATACACGCCCTTTATAACTACTCTCTCACTGTCCCATCCACATAGCATGAATCAGGAACCTAGCCTGCTTAGTCCATTGGATTTTTTTCATTGTTTTTTCTTGCCATGTCGAATCTATTGTGCGTGACAAAGTCAAGGTTTTCTTCAGCTATTACGCCCTAGATTGAAGCTATGTTTGGGACGTTGCATTCATTTCAACAACACTGGGTTCATTCCAACAACATTGTGACACTCTAACAGTCAAAGAATAGAGCAGGAGCAAAGATCGTGAAAAGATATTAATAACACCCCGCATTCAGTCAGAAGGGGCCGTCACTTGGGTTCAAAAGCAAAATTTCTGAAAGCAAGGATAGTAAGTCTCTAAAGAACATTTTTTTGTCAATTTAGCTGAAATCCCATTAGGGCTTGGTTTGAATTTTCTCTTTAGATATTTATCCTTATCAGAAAGTGGCTCTTCACCCCACTGTAAGAAACATTCAAATTCATGACTTGAGGGAGGAGATGCACATAAATATTCAGAAATAACACACAAGCTTACGTGCCAACGTTTTCCCTTCTGATACAGTTGGAAAAATTGTGAGCTAACACTGGTTTGTACCCCACTTGATCTTGTGTCATGTGGAACACTGGGAAGCAGCTCCACCATGTCTAGTGCTTGGAATAGCAGGTTTTAAATGCTGGACTTGCTTGGAATAGAAGACTTTAAACACTGGACTTCATCTAGTGCTTGGAATTGTAGGCTTTAGACCCTCAACCATCAATTTCCCACAATGATCAAACAAAATCAAAGGTGGGGGATATGATGTATTCACTCCTTCCGCTGCTGCCTAAATCAATGGACATGAGGTGGGGATATGATGTATTCGCTTCTATGTTGTCCTAAATCAATGGACAAAGAAGGACATGCAACTTGCCACGAAGCTACATTGCTTTGGATATATGTATATTGCAGTTAAAAACAAAACATTAAATGTTTTTCAAGTAATTCTAAGTACATACTAGCATTAAAATAGCATTCAATTGAAATTTTAAACAATTATCCTAAGTTTAATAAAATCATACCATTTTCCCTGCAATAAGAGGTCCAAATTAAAACTTACCATAAAAATTTTTTGATCAAATATTTTTGCTAAAACATTGGTTAAAAGACGAATACAATACTTAGTCAAAGCAATTTAATGTTGGTTAAACACCAATCGAACGCAATAGTCCCTACGTTGCCAACAACAGGGACTAATAATTAGTTCCAGAGAAATATATTGATAGCACTTATATCATTTTAGATACTTCATTAATCAACTTAATTTACATTATGTTGGTATTATTATGACTCACATGGTCTCATGACTTGAAAGGGGATGAGGCTATTTTAATAGAAGTGGTGTGTTTGTCCACTAGAATTGATGATGTAAAAATTCACCTTATTGATTTCTTCTACATGGATTTCCATAGCTTGTAAAGAACCATTAGAGCATATATGACGTAAAGTAATGAATCATTTTTTTAATAGTTTAATTATAATTGAAAATTTGATTAGAGTTTGGTTTAGTGAGGATGCCAATGTAGATATGATGTTGAAAAAGTTAAAGTTGGACACATATTTTACTTTAATGAGTAATTTAAAAGTAACAGATATTGATTAGACTTTAGGTTAATGAGACATTCAATATTGTGGAGAAAATATGCCAATGTAGATATGAAGTTTAAAGAGATAAAGTTAGACACATATTTTAATTTAATAAGCAATTTAAAACTAACAATAATAAGTAAATTATACAAATATTGCACAACACGTTTAAAACACATTATGAACCATTTTGTGTTTTGTGACATATTTTCTTCTCTAAGTAAATCTACAAAGTTCCCACATTCAAGATTTATTAAAAAAATGAAATTAGATCCCTTAGATATATTCTCCTCCTTTGTCCTTTGGGAAAGTGACACTATCAATTGATGGAAAAAGGGTTAATCAACTAGCTTATGGGCTAATGTCACTCTCCAAGAGCCATGGCCATTTAGGTTAAGAGAAGTTGAAAACATTTGACTTAAAGGGAAGCCAACCCATTATGCTTGTGTGCATGAGTGTGTTGTGTTGTAGATGCTACAACACCCTCCAAAATTTGTGTGCATTCAAATTTTGGAGCCCCCCTTATGATCGTGCCATATTTTGTTTCAAGTTATTAATGCCATGCTCGGTCATGGTTTCTAAGTGATCAAGTCCTTCCTTAGGAAACCTAAGTGTCGAAGTTATTTTCTTTCACATGTTGAGCTCATGATGCCTTCGTAACACATTTCTTCTAAACAAACCCATTGTAATCCCTGTTTATAGTCAGTGTGCACTCTTAGAACTCAAGCAAGAACACCTCTTGCTCATAGAAATTGTACAGACCTAGAGAGTCATTGTGTAGTTCCCAAAGACAATTATTGTGCACTCCTTATTGAAAGTGACCTCGTACTCCTTTTTGACAGTGATTCTGCACTCCTTTTTTACAGTCAATGTGTAATTCTTGTTGATAGTGAGAGCACACTTCTTCAAGTCAGTGTTGTCACACTTCTTAGTGGCAGTCAACTCACTTTTGACTCCTAGTTTCCTAGCATGCATTGAGTGCATTCACAAACCATAAACCTAATTTCATGTCTACTCTGCTTATATAAAGAGTCCACCTAGAGTTCATTTCACACTTATATTTTGCTTTTAAGCTCTCCACACTTTTGGAGCACAAGGAGCATCCCTCAATCTTAGTTGCAAATGTGCCATCTTCTGGGTGATTTTCTTAATTGTTGATTTTGCTTGTTTTTTCCTTCACACGTGTTTTTTTTTTTGCTTTTGCATGTGTCACTTTTTCTTTCTTTCACTCTTGCATGTGTCACTTTAACTTTCTTTCACATATCTTGTTAAGAGCACCTTATTGAAACTTATATAGGCAACTCTTGCACACTATGACCTTGCATTAGTTGATCCTATTTATCACAAAGATATGCTATAGACACTAGAGCACTTTCTCATTGCACTAGACACTTGTGTCATAAAGACTTGCATCCTAACTATCACACTTGGATATAAGTGTCATTTTGTTGTCAGTTTAGTGTAAACATGTTGGTTTTGGGTATTGTGCATATTTTTGTCATGTGCTTGATTGTGTATGTGATAATGTTCAGGACCCATTTGTATGATCTTACCCTCTCTTTCTTGTGTTGTTGATCTTACACTTAGTCAATTTTGGAGTTCTTCCTTCTCATCACATCATGCACAAGTTATGAGCACCTCCAACCTCCAACCAAGTGATGAGCTCATTGTGCACCTCTAAGCCTCAGTTGTGAGACTCTTGTCTCCTAAACCTATGCCCTATGCCCATCTTGAGGATAACTACCTTCATTACGCATATGCATCTCTAGAGCATAGTCACTCAACCCTTGTTGCTTACACTTTCCCACTGTGGAAGCCTTGATCATCCCCACCTTGTGTTGCACATTGCTTACTCTTAGTGGACAGTATGGTCATCCCTTGGCTCTTGCAGTGGCAATCTATGCTCAACCTAGAGGCTCCCTCTCACTCACTGTGCATTGTACATCCTCAGTGAGCAAGCCTGTCACCCATGCATCTTGGACCAGCTCTTTGCGCCCAAGTTTTTCCCTCTCTTTGTTTCCATTATGTAGTGTGCACACCTAGTGCCTATACCTCCACCACTTTTCCTCCCAAATCCACGCTCTATGCCGAAGAAGGCCTCTCTCTTAGTTATTGCACAATGTCCCATCAAAGTCAACATCTTGCATGAGAAAACAAGATAAAATCGGTGATTTTGGGACTGATATTGTCTTTTCACGAGAAAACTTCATTTGCAGGTACTACTATCATCCTAACATGGAAAGATGATTTTCAAGTAGATCATCAAGGAGAGGTTTCAAGAAGACTCTTTTGGAGATGAGACACAAAGATGCTATCATGCAGGAGTTAAAAAATCTTGGACCACGATAGAGAGATGGCAACTCATGTTGACTTAGAAGGTTCCAATACTTATCTAGACCCTTTGGAGGGTGACGGTGAAGCACATCTTAAATTAATCATGAAGAGTTGAAGCAATAGCAACAAAGAAAAGAACTTGGCATCAATACATTACAATGAACCCCCATGTCACAGTCACCAAATTATAGCTTCACAATTTGAACACAAGAGTGTTATTTTGTTCTTTGTATTTTCACCACATTATTGCTAGAATGTAATTATGTAATTTTGAAAATTGAAAAATGTAAAATGTGTGGAATGCCAAGGATCACACATGGAATGTAAAAAGTCACTAGGAAGTCTAAGGTACATGTAGGAGCTCAAAAGTCATATGGTAGCGCAAGAGTCATAAGGGAGGTCAAGAGTCACATGGGAGGTGAAAGGTCACCCCATTTATTATAAATAGGCTCTCCTGCCACAAGTAAATGAATTTTCACCTTGGATTCTCAATCTTAGCATAGGAGATAAGATCATTCTTTTGAGGAGCAAGTGGTGGCTTAGTGTTCTACTATTGGGGCTAGTGACGCATCATTGTAATGGTGTATCTTAGAACTTTCACTTAACATTTTGAAGCTCTCAGAGCTCGCGCACTTTCATGCATCATGAATGTTGTAAGACTATTCTTTCATGTTGCGATGTATATTTTTGTTTCATATGTACTAAAGGAAATGAACTATTTCATTTTCTTTGGTATACATCTTTGAATTGTGCGTCCTTTCTTTCATGATCGTTGTTACTTTGTGAACTATTTCTAAAGGCTCACTCTCTTTTTTACGTTCTATGAAAGTACATTATACACATTGCAATTGTATGTTTCAAAAGGATAATGCACTTTCTTATCTCAAAGTATATGTGCTCTCTCTTATGTGTTAATTGTTGTAAAGGAAAATATATAAAAATAAATGGTAGTCAGACCTTTGGTCCAGATGGGGATCCTATCCCAAATGGTGTGAGGTCTAATTGGGACATTATATTAAGGAGACCCCCTACTGTTGGTGGAATGCATCATCATTAGATTTTGGTGCTAGAAGGAGGGCCAGATGACAAGCTGAGCTCGTCGATTTTATTTTGGTCTTCATCTTGAAATGACTCATACTCAAATCATAATCCTAGGGTGTTTTTTCTAATAAATAAATTATTACAATCCCCACAAAACGTGTTCATAACTCATCTCAATTAAAGTTTGATGACGATGGTGGAACATCCATACTTTAGCATACACTTCAGTTTCTTAAGTTTTATGACTCTAATGAAGTGAATTATGAAGACACTTCTTGTAAATTATTCATCAAGCCTTTTACAATTACAATTATCAAAATTTTTATAAAAGGATTAATCAAATTAGAATGAAACCCAATGAATCAGTAGAGCCTTTTGTTGATAGATTTCCTCACCTTTGTTATGAGTTTCCTTAAGGAGAAGTGTATTGGGATTTCTTCAACGATATGTTTAAAAATTTGGTTAGAATATCCTTAAAACAATTTGAATCTGAATCCTTGGTTGATTTTCTCATCCAACTTATATCGGTCATAAGGCACAATTTCAGAGGAGGAACTTGCCACCTCTTTTGTCCCTCCTCCTCCCCCTTTCTCATTACCAAACAAAGTGGTCCCTCATACTAATGTTGACATTGGGAAATCTGAAGATCAAATTGTTGATCCAATTAATCCACCCTCATCTCCTTTCTATGATCAAGATTTCATCTAGGAAAACTTTGAATGTTCTAATAAATTCATGATGGCTGAGGAACAGATTGATTCCTTGATTCCTCGAGATGGCATTAATGTGCATAATATAAATATTGATTCTGATATGATTGAAAGTATTGTTTCTTCAAGGGATACCTTTCATCATCTATCATCTACATCTCATGGTTCTCTATGCCTCAATTTGCTTAGTCAACCTGTTGCACCAACATTTAATCCAGATACTCTTGATTCTCAATTTATTGGTACAAATGGTAAGCATGTACAAGGTGGTCACATCTCACAAGTAAAGGAGAAATAGGACGAAGACACATTCTATCTATCTTCTCTTTTTCAGATTCCTCTATGTTAATATGTTGCTTCTACGTTCTTGGATGATTAAGAATTTATGATCTCAACAATCATTCAAATGAGATTGAAGCTCTTGATTAGAATATAGCCTTGGAAAACCATCACGCTGATGACAATGTATCCATTATTACACATGGTGATGAGTGCCTAAGTACATCGGTTGACCTCTTGGTTTCTCAAGAAGATTTGAATTTGCAAGGCCTAGATCTAGAATTTGTTTTGATCATAGAAGAATTTGCATTGGAATTTCTTCTTCAATCGATTCGAACTTACGCAGGAAAGCAAAAAAATACAGATATACACATAAACATAGAGATGCAACAGAAATAAATCTTCATTTCATTAATATTAAGGAACTGAAATATGCTTACATACAAAAATGGAAATAAACTATCTCAGACAATGGTAGCATATCTCTAAGAAGAGATATGATGGCTACTTGCCTCTGAATTATGTTACAATGAGGCTCAAAGGCTTGTTTATTATTAAGAAACAATGGAAAACCCTAAACATAAAAAATCTAACCCTAGGGGATGAAGCGCCAAAACTGTGGGCCTCATTTGGGTCAATTGGTAAATCAACTTCCCGAGGTCGTAAATTCGGCATACAATCTCCATTTGGTTATCGTAATACCTCAGTTTGAATATCTCGATGAGGAGGCCAAAATAAAAGAGATGAATTAGAATGGGACTTTTTTGGTCTCTCTGTTTTCCCTATAAAAAAAATTTAGTCCCTCAAAATGGCTCCAGAAGTTTAGGACCTGAAAATCTGCCAAAAATAGTAAGTTGTTCTACAATTAAGGAAATTGAAAGAAACAATGGTGGGGGTCTAAGTGGAATAGGCAGGTGACCGCCAATATCCACTTGGATCAATCATCCCCCCTTAGGAAGCAATGGACCTCATTGCATTGAGTGCCACCATGAGATGGGGAAACTTCTGCTGAACTTGGTCCCTAGTGAGCCACTTGCCTTGGTGTTCGAGTTTTCCAAATTTGACAACCCGATATAGTTGGATCTTTTGTTGGCGAGTGTTCTTGATCTCTGTGTCCATGATTCGATCAGTTGTGGCCAGTTCCATGCAGTCTGGGTTTAACTCTGTTGGTGTGAGTTGTTTTGCAATGTCTCGTGTGTCCAGTAATGGTGGAAAGTATGGTTGAAGGTGGTCCACATTGAAAATTGGGTGCAGGCTAAGGAATGGTGGAATGTTGATCTCGAAAGAATTTTCCCCTACAGCCTTAGTGATGGTGTAAGGCCCATATCAGAGTAGGCAAAGCTTGTTGTGGGGCCCAGCAAGGCCCTCCTTCTGCAAATGTAACCAAAATTTGTCGCCCACCTAAAACTTTTGTGGCACTCGATGTTGATCATGATGTTGCTTGTACTTAGCACTGGATTTTTCCACTATGTCATGGACCTGTTGGCAGATGCACTGAATGCACTCAATGAATTTGTTAGCCCTGTCAACTTCAGAGTGGACATGAGCTGAATTTGCATGAGTGGCTGCAAATGGTATGGCCACATCAATAGGACATAGTGGCTGGAATCCCAACCCCACCTAAAAGGGGTTGTGAATAGTTAAGCTATGGAGAGCTCTATTGTAGTTGTGCTAGACATAGGGGAGGATTTCATCCCATGTGCATGGATGCTTCGAGTTGTACATACACAGAATGTGTACGATCATCCCGTTGACGACCTTTGTTTGGCCATCAGTTTGGGGGTGGAAAGTTGTGGACTTAATGAGCTTGGTATCCAACATCAACCAAAGACTTGACCAATTTATACTTAGGAAAATTTTGTCTCGATCTGAGATAATGGACTGTGGGATCCCAAAATGTACCCACACTCGTTCAAAGAAGAGCATAGAAATGGCTTCTGTTGTGATACTCTTCTTGCAGGCCGTTAGAATGGCCATTTTAGAGAATTTGTCGACAACTACGAAAACACAGTCATTGCCATGCTTATTAGAAGGAAGGCCTGACATGTATTCAATGGAGATGGATTCCCAAGGTCGACTAGGAGTAGGAAGAGGAGTATATATGCCTTGCTTATTGATGGTCGATTTGGAAATGACGCAGGAAGTGCAGGATCTGATGTACTTCCCAACGTCGTCTTGAAGGTTCAACCAATAAAAATACTTATGTAGCTGTTTTCTCTACCCCGAAATGTCCAACGACCCGACTGTAGTGCGCTTCCCAAATCATCTTGGCATACTTGGTTGAAGGAACACAAAGGTTTCCAAGGTGGCATAACAGTGCATCATGGAGGTGAAAATTTGGAACTTTCTTGCCTTCTAGGAGCGCTTGGTATGTGTTTTCGAATTATGAATCTCTCTTGTGAAGATGTGGAGACCCCACAATCTTGTGCCCATAAGAGTCGAGCGTAATGGTCAACGCCATGACTGATGGTTGGCTAAGGTATTCTGTAGCATTGTTGGTGCTATCCTTCTTGCACTTAATGTTCAAATAGAATAGTTGCAGGTATGTAGACCATTTCCTATGGCGATTGTTCTGTAACTTCCCTTGTATTTGTATGAACTGCAGGGGTCGGTGGTTTGTTTGGATGATCGTTTCCTTCCCCATAATGTAATTCTTCCATTGTTGGCAAGCCTGAACAATGGAATACATATCTTTGTCAGAGGTGGGATACTTTCGGTCTATGTCTGAAAGTGTCTCATTATGATATGTCATTGGATGCCCCTACTAAGTAAGAATTTCACCAATATCATAGTCGGAGGCATCTGTCTTGATCTCAAATGGTTGTTGCAGGTCTAGTAATGTGAGAACTAGAGCAAAGCATAGGAAATGATTCAACTCAGCAAATGCCTTCTGTTGGGATTTAGACCAAGAGAAATTTTCTTTCACTCCTCCCTTGTTGACTTGACTCAAAGGCCAAGTTCTATGAGAGAACCCCAACACAAACCTCTGGTAGAAGTTGGCAAGACCCAAAAAGTTATGGATCTCCATTAGAGTGGTTGGGGTTGGCCAATCCCTAATGACTTGTATCTTGGCTAGGTTCACATGCACACCCCTCTCATCAATGATGTACCCCCATATATTAAACCTGGGTCATACCAAAAGTGTATTTCTCAAAATTGGCACACAACTTGTCTTGCCGCAGGGTTTCGAGGACTTGTCGAATATGGTGGAAGTGTTCTTCCCAACTCTGGCTAAAGATCAAAATTTCATCCAAATACACTACCACGAATGAGTTGGTGAAGTGTCATAAGATGTCTTCCATCAGCCTCATGAAGGTTGTAGGGGAATTCATCAACCTGAAAGGCATGACCATCCATTTGAAAAATCCCTCCTTGGATTTGAAGGCAGTCTTCCACACATCAGAGAGTTTTATCGGTACCTAGTGATAAATGGAATTCAAGTCAATCTTGCTAAAATATTTTTCCCCCTTGAGCTGGTCTAGAAGGTCATCAATATGTGGGATTAGATACATATTCAAGACATGGATCTTGTTCAATGCTTAATAGTCAATACAGAGTGTCTAGGTCTCGTCCTTCTTCTGTACCAACATGATCGAGCTCCACAGGGTGATGAACTTGGCCCGATGTTCCCTTTCTACAACAGGTCTTGAATCCGCCTCTTGATTTCATCTTTCTCCAAAACATAGCATTGAGTGCTTGACCTGACAGTGTCGAGGTACCCCTGTGGGTGAGGTGAAGATGTCCCTATACTCCTCTACAACCTTATCCATCTGTTACTGTTATGTGGAGGAGCCCTGTCTGGAGGTCGTGGCCACAATATTTTTCTTTCCCTGAGGGCGAATCATAAAAAAAATTCCCGTTTTGGGAAATGATCTTACTGCATTGCTTCACAGTGATCAAATAAACAACGGTAGGTGGTGCTACCTCTGGTATCTTATACAACTTATTTCTGAAAGTAATAATAACAATGTGAGGCCTAGACTCATAAATAGCATGTCACTTCCACAAGTATGGTTTTCCTAATAAAAAATCAAAAAATTCAAGAGGATCAACATCACACAATACCTCATCTATGAAGGGCTTGATGTTGTAGGGAAGGTGACATTGATGTCTGACGCGAAGATCTTGCCCTTGGTGAAGCCAACCGATGGTGTACGGTTTTGGGTGTAGTGTAGTCAATATGCCCAACCACTTCACGACCTTTGTTGAAATGAGGTTATTTTGGCTCCCGCTGTCAACAATGAACTATAGCAGAGAACCCTTCACCCACATCTATGAGTGGAAGAGTCACTCCCCCTACTTCAGATCTTCAGGCTCATCCTTCTGGATCTTGGTGGTGGAAACAGTGGCACTATGCTCCACATCGATAAACTGCTTCCCTTTGTCAGTCCCCTTGTCGGTTTATAACTCAAAGTTGGAACATGCATCTGATTCACAAGCCTTCATCTTGGCCACCAGTGGCTGCTTGGCTCGACACTCACTTGTGTTGTGAGTGGGGCTCCTATGGAACTCACACCATTTCCCTATGTCCTTCTTTGTCTTCGTGGTGTTGTTCTTTAATTGCAGCTTCGGTGGGTTGTCCTAGGTTTCCACCCCTTGGATTTTTCCTTTTTTCTATGGGTTGTGGGTACCTTTCCCTTACTTCAGATTCACAGATCCAAAGTCTCACTTCTTCTGTTTAAATTTCTACTCGATCTTGATAGTGTATCGATAGGTGGTGCCAAGCGAGGAGATGTCTAGGAACTCCATCTCATCCTGGATGTACTTGTGTATATAGTCGTGGTACTTGAGTACCAAATGCCACTTAGAATCCTTGATACACAATTTCGTGCAAAGGGTATGGAAACTATTTGAGAACTCTGACACATCTTGGTCCCTTCCTTGTCACAGTGTGGTCCACTTTATGTATTTATCTTCATAGCTCCCGACAGGGTAATATTGTTCCTTGATGGCATCTCGGAAATAATTTCATGTGGGTGTGGCTAAAAACAGTGAGGATGTTCTCTCGTCCTTTTGTTCACAGTAGGTTTCCCACTAGTACTTGACATGTGGGGCACTTTGAGGAGTGAAAAAGTAATATTTTCCAGACTGGAAAAGTTATGAACTGAAAAATATCCTTCCAATAGATTTAACCATCTATCTACGGTGTCTGCATCTATCTGTCCTTCAAATATGGGAATGTCAAAGTTAACTTGTACCTTAAAAGGAGTGGCACCTCCATAGTTGATGTTGGATGAAGGTGCGTCACCTGTGGGTAGCCGTTGAAGGATATGGGAAAAGTTATCCATCATCACATTCCTTTGTCACTGAAGTGCTTCCTCGAGCAATATTTTTAAAGGATCTCCTACCCCTCGTCTTTCTTTTCTTCTGCCATGGGAGGTCATCAGGGTTTGCGAGGCTAGTCTTACAAAGGTTCAACCAATTCAAGCCCTAACTCCTTATACCCTGACCTCGTTAGGGACATGCAAAGAAAAACAAAGAAAGAGAAAAATGCTCTGATACTACTGATCGAGACTTATGCAGGAACGCAACAAAATATAGATATACGCATAAACACATATATGCAATAGAAATAAAGCTTCATTTCATTAATATCAAGGAACTTAAATTTGCTTACATACAGAAATGGAAATAAACTAGCGTAGGTGATGGTAGCTTATCTTTGAGAAGAGATGTGGAGGCTACATGCCTCTGAACTGTATTAAAATGAGGCTCAAATGTCTATTTATTATTGAGAAACAATGGAAAACCCTAAACATCCAAAAAACTAACCCTAGGAGATGAAGCGCCAAAACTGTGGGCCCCATTTGGGTAAATTGGTACATCAACTTCCTAGGTTATAACTTTGGCAATCCAATATCCGTTTGTTTATCATAATACCTTGTTTGGAAGATCTTAAAGAGGAGGTCAAAAAAAAATTTGATAAACCGGTTTGGGACGTTTCCAGTCTCTTTGTTTTCCCTCAAAACAACTCCAAAAGTTTAAGGCTCGAAAAACTGCCAAAAATGCTAATTTGTGCTACAATTAAGGAAATTGAAAAGAAACAATCATGGGGGTCCAAGTGAAACAGGAATATGGCCACCAATATCCACCTGGATCATCAACCCACTAGCCCTTGTGTCTTGATGCATATAATGAGTCGACGAATGATGAAAATATCACATAATCTTCAAATTCACTATATGATGAATCAGATTCATAGTTGAAAAAAGGTGGTAAGGTCACCCATGGTGAAGAAGAAGACAATGTAATGATTTAACATCTTTCTTACAGTTTATAATTTCTAGTTCTGAATGGGGTTAATTCATTTGTTTAGGTTGTTCATGAGACCCTTCAGATCTGTGCATCTTTGGTTATAAATCTTGAAGAATCTTATGACTTAGATGATTTAATTGGTGACATTGGAACATCCAATGAAATTGTTGATTCTAATAGCTACCACCTTATTAATAATGATCTGGTTAAAATAAATGGTGAAAGTTGTCTTCACATGAATGTTGACCTGGCCAGGCTTTCAAAATTTAATCTTCCAACATTTGAAAGTTGAGGGACTTTTCAGGGAGTCAAGGCACCTCAACTTTTGTTGATGTTTATGTCAGGTTCTTGCAATCTTGATGAGATCCCCAAACTAGGTCAAATATGGATCTTCTAGCATAATTATTTTCTCATCATTATATTTCATTGGATGTTAGCTCACTCTTGAAGGATTTTCAATGTTTTCAAGGTAATTCTCTTAGTCCTCAAGATAGAATTTTTGATTCGATAGAAGATTCTTATTTAGTTGATTCATCTCCATGTAAACCTCTTGTATTAAATCCAGGTTTGGAGTGCATGTCTCTCATGTTTATACACAACTTTGATACTTTCCTTTTAGATTATCATGAGTTGAAATATTTCTCCCTGTCAAACTCTCTCATGAATGATCAACTTATTATATCCCTAGTTTATGTTATGAAGTTAATCATCATTCTGACATAATCAATCCTATTGAGTGTTATTCAATGTTTGAATCATCTGGAAGAACAAATCCCATGTGTTGATAAACTAATTTCCCACATTGATACTAGATTTTATTTGTCACGCGCTTCTAATATTTTCTCAACCTAGTATCCTAGATTTATGATGCTAGCAATTGTTTTTAATTCCCCAATCTCTCATATTGTTGGTCTAATATGTAATTGGATACAAGGGGAACTAATGGAGAATCAAGAATATTATATTCCAATCCACCAATCTAATCATAACACTGGTTCAACAGTTGTCACCCAATTAATCATTTTCCCACTAGTACATCTGATGATAGAGTTATTACATCAGTTGATCTTATCAATCCCATTAATATTTATGATTCATCATATAAATGTTCAAATATCTATCCATAATTTGAGGCAATTCAACTTTAGCTGATGGTTATGTCAGGTCCTCATAATCTTGAATTTGTTTTTGAATGAGGTCAAATCAAATTCCCCCTGCAAAATTCTCTTTATAACTCAATTATGCTAATTGAAAGTTCATTTTCCCAATAGTTTCAAGGTTTTCAAATAGGTTGTTTAAAATATCAAGATAAAATTATTGATTGGCTAGAGGAACCTTATCTATAAAGGTTTGTTGTTAATAATAAGTTTCAATCTTATCTGGTGTTTTCCACGAATGAAAATGTGGACGAATGTATATCTGCAAGAATATTTCAACACGTTAATGCCCATGTACATCAAGGTAGAAGCACAGGTTGGATAAAGCAATTCGTTATGGCACACCTTTTTACCTGTAAGAAAGACCTTCAAATTCTTGTGTAATTTATTCAGGTAAAAAAGGCTTATCTTTTTGTACTTGTAGGTCAGGAGAAACTCTTGTGGCTACATTAGAAATTTGATTTCACATGATCCTAAACTTCTAGTTAGATAGATTCAGATTCATGTTTAGTCATGATGATTTTATTAAAGTAGTTGTACTTCCTTGAGTTGTTTGCATAGTCTTTCCATACCTCGGCTATATTTTTCCTTTTTTTTGCACCCTGCATTCATCTCCTTTCATTCTACATTTTCCTTTTATTGGAGTTTTGTTTTTCACGTCTATTTAAAAAAAAATTATTGAATGAATACTTTGTGTGAAATTCATTTCGTTTGGCTCTGAAGTAATGTGGAAAAAGTATAAAATAGAGCACCATGATGGCTAACAACGCTTGGTTAGCTTTTACTCCCCTTCTTTGTTTAGGCCTAAATATCTTTAATCATCCATGATGCTTAGACAAAAAATACAACTCACTCCTAATGAAATCCTTAGCAATCTATGATGCCTACTTACATTATAGGATCTCCATTCCTAGAATTCTATTTATATTAAATGGTTCTAACGTGTTGAATCAATCGAGTAGAGAGGGGAAAGGAGAAAATTCAAGTGAGAAAACTAATTTCAAAGGCATATACATGTCTCTGCAAAACAAGGAACAACATCTCTTTCTCGTAAAATAAGTTAGGATCCCTCTTTAACCCGTGGTGAAATAAATTCCTATGAAATTTCAATGTGAATAATAAGATAAAATAAATAAAGGGTGAGGAAAGAGAAATACTTCCTGCGCAGAGACTAAGGTAAGCAACTTTGTCAGGGTAATGAACAAGCCTACTAGTAGTGAAGCAATGTTTGTGATTCCTTGGAGTGACTCCAATAGGGTACTGAATAGTCCTACTAGCAGTGAAGAAACACCAGAGAACACACTGACACTCAAAATATCTTAAACACGCAAATTTACATACTCCTACTCCCTAATCGAAACAATTGAAGTTTTTCAAGTTTTGCAAAATGTTTTAATCCAACACGAGGGAATATGAGAAATTTCATCTATAACTGGGATAAGTAAGGAAGATAGGGTGATCCACAGGATGAGAGAATACTTCTTGAAAGATATATTTTTTTCACAAAGTTAGACCTAAACAGAGAAGTTAGGGTTCCTCTTGTGAATCGCCAAGTGTTGTAGTTGCTACAACACCCTCCAAAATTTTCCTACATTCAAATTTTGGAGCCCCAATATGATCATGTCTCCTTTTGTTTCAAGTCATTAATGCCATTCTCGGTCTTGTTTTCTAAGTGTTCAATTCCTTCCTTAGGAAACCTAATGTCGAAGCTATTTTCTTTCACATGCCTAGCTCATCATGCCTTCGTCGCACACTTTTCCTAAGCAAGTCCAACACACTTCCATTGATATTATGTGTGAACTCTTGGAACTCAAGTGAGTGCACCTATTGCTAATAGACATTGAACAGTTCCCAGAGAAATTCATTGTGTAGCTCCTAGAGACAGTGATTGTGCACTCCTTGTTGACAGTGATTGTGCACTCCTTGTTGATAGTGATTATGTACTCCTTGCTAATAGTCAGTGAGCAATTCTTGTTGACAGTGAGAGTTCACTTCTTCAAGTTAGTGTTGTCACACTTCTTATTGGATGTCAACTCACTCTTGACTCCTAGTTTCCCGACACGCATTGATCTCACTCACAAACCGTAACTGTTAGAAAATTATATATTATGGAGCAATGGAACACATAAAATATTGCAGAAATATAAACACAGAAAGCGCATAAAATAAGAGAGACACAGATATACGTGGTTCACCAAGTTTGAGCTACGTCCACCTCGAACAGCCAGTCCTTCCTTTCTATTATCCAGCAAAATGAAGAGACACAACCTACAACAGATCCGCTGTAATATACTTTGTTTTCTCTCACAGTGTCACCTCTCTATTTCCCGCTCATAGAATACACATCTATCACACAGCCTCTAATACAATTCCCTCACACAAAGAGAGGGGTTGCCTTCTAGGGCAAAAAACCCTAAACTAAACATAAGTTCTACCGTCAGATCATTCGCCTAATGAACGACCCAGATTGACTAGAAATTACTATACTTTTACAAGGCAATTTTACAGTTGTTTTTATCTTCGGGGGCACTGCCCCGAAACCCCCCACCAGGGGGGGATCCCAAAGGTCGAAGCCGCCCCGCCCTGAACCACCCCTGCAATGAATATTTTATGGGTGGCATTGCCGCCCCCATTTCAAACTGGGGTCCAATGTGGCGATACCTTTGAATATAGAAGATAATCAGGCTCCACACCCAACAATCTCCCACTTGGAGACTGATTGTAGCAACTCCACCACTGCTCCATTTGCTGGACAATGACTCCTCTTTGGACCTGCCTGTTTCTCATCTTCATCATCATCCTTGAAGACCAATTGAAACTAAGCATATTCTCAGTTTCTCCCTGGTTACAACTTTTGTTAGCATATCTGCAGGATTCTGGCTAGTGTGTATCTTTTCCAGCTTCAACTCTCCATCTTCCAACACTGATCGTATGAAATGGTACTTGAGTTGTATGTGTTTAGTCCTGGAATGAAATGCTGAGTTCTTTGCAAGATAAATGGCACTTTGGCTATCACTGTATAACGTGCCCATATCATGCTCCTTACCCAATTCACCCATAAACCTTTGTAACCAAATCATTTCTTTACTAGCCTCTGTAGCAGCAACATACTCTGCTTCTATTGTTGAAAGTGCAACAACACTTTGGATTTTTGAAACCCAACTGACAGTTGTTCCTCCAACAATAAATACATATCTTGTAGTGCTCCTCATGTTATCTCTGTCACCTGCCATATCTGCATCAACATATCCTTGTAGGGAGATGTTTGAACCACCAAAGCATAATTCTTGATTTGTGGTACCTTTCAAATATCTGAGAATCCATTTCACTGCCATCCAATGTTCCTTTCCTGGATTGTTCATGTACCTGCTTACAACTCCCACTGCATGTGAAATATTGGGCCTTGTGCAGACCATTGCATACATTAAGCTTCCAACTGCTGATGCATATGGAACTTTAGACATATAATCCATGTCTTCTTGGGTCTTTGGGCACATTTCCTTGCTAAGTTTGAAATGGCTAGCAAAAGGTGTACTAACTGGTTTTGCATTGTGCATGTTAAATCTTTTCAACACCTTTTGTATGTACTCATTCTGAGACAATGTTAATTTACGATTTTTCCTGTCTCTAGTTATTCTCATACCAAGGATTTGTTTTGCAGCTCCCAAATCCTTCATTGCAAATGAATTTGCCAATTTTCTTTTGAGCACATTTATTTCCTGCATGTTAGGTCCTGCAACAAGCATGTAATCTACATACAATAACAATATAATATAGCTGCCATCATTTTGCTTTTTCAAATAAACACAATGATTAGAGTGACATCTAGTATAACCTTGTTCAGACATAAACTTGTCAAATTTTAGGTACCACTACCTTGGAGCCTGTTTTAAGCCATACAAGCTCTTCTTCAACCTGCACACTAGTTTCTCCTTCCCTTTCACCTCATATCCTTGTCGCTGCTGCATATATATATCTTCCTCCAAATCCGCATGGAGAAAGGTTGTCTTTACATCTAACTGCTCAAGATGCAAATCTTCAGCTGCTACAAGACTTAAAATAGTTCTGATTGAAGTCATTTTAACAACAGGAGAAAATATTTCATCAAAATCAATACCTTTCTTCTGTGCAAACCCCTTCACCACAAGTTTAGCTTTATACCTCTGTTTTCCTCCATCTTCTTCCTTCAGCCTGTAAACCCATTTATTCTTCAATGTAGTTTTTCCTACAGGCAACCTGACTAAATCCCAAGTCTGGTTATGCATTAAGGAGTCCATATCTTCTTCCATGGCTACCTCCCACTTCTTCTTGCTTTCAACCTGCATTGCTTCTTCATAACATTCGGGTTCACCGGAATCAGTCAACAATAAATAATATAATGAAGGAGAGTATCGTTCAGGGGGTCTACTTATCCTGGTAGATCTTCTAACACCACTTTCAGGTGTTTGGGGTGCCTGTTGTTGTGGTTGTTGATTATTATTATTTTCAGGCACCTTTACTTTTTCAGTGATTTCATCAAGAACTGCATATTCCTTGTTTTCCTTTTCCTATTTCTTTTCCTGCAACTCATTCTTATACAAGACCTTTTTATTGAATATTACATCTCTGCTCCTAATGATTTTGTGATTTTTGTAATCATATAAGCGATAACCAAAATCATTAACACCATATCCAATAAAGGTACATTTCTTTGACTTTGCCTCAAGCTTTGTTCTATTTTCTTTATCAATATGGATAAAGGCCTCATAACCAAAAGGCTTTAAAATAGAGTAGTTTACCTTTTTACCTGTCCATGCTTCCTCTGGAACACCACCATCCAAGGAACTTGAAGGCCCTCTGTTTATTAGATATACAGCAGTATCTATAGCATCTGCCCAAAACTGTAAAGACAATCCTGCATGCAATCTCATGCACCTTGCACGCTCCATGATTGTTCTATTCATCCTTTATGACACACCATTTTCTTGTGGTGTTCTTGGAATTGTCTTCTCTCTGCGAATTCCATGCTCTGAATAGTACCTATCAAACTCTTTGCTGCAATATTCACCTCCATTGTCTGATCTAAGACACTTCAATTTCTTTCTTGTCTCAATCTCAACCAAAGCTTTCCATTTCTTGAAAGTATCAAATACATCAGATTTATTCTTAATACAATAAATCCAAGTTTTTCTAGTTGCATCATCAATAAAAGTAACATAATAACGAGAGCCACCGAGAGATGATACCTGAGCAGGTACCCATACATCTGTATGCACAAGCTCTAATTTTTCATTCTTCTTTTCTTTCCCAACTCTGAGAAATCTGACTCTCTTTTGTTTTCCATAAATGCAATTCTCACAGAAGTCCAAATCAACATTCTTCAAACCCGGCAACAAATTCCTTGAGTGAAGAACCTTCATCCCCTTTTCACTCATGTGTCCGAGCCTATGATGCCATAATGTTGCATCTGCTCCTTTGGAAGTTAAAGCATTAACAAAGTTAGAAATACCATTGCATAAATACAATGTACCAACCTTTTCGCCTTTTGCTATTACCAAGGCTCCTTTGGTGACCTTCCAAGCTTTATCTGTGAAAGTTGTCACACAACCTTCACTGCCTAACTGCCCTGTCGAAATCAGATTTTTCTTTAGATCTGGAACATGCCTTACCTCCTTTAATAGCCATTGGTTTCCATTCTGCTGTTTTACAAGAACCTTACCCATTCCAACGATTTTACAGGGTTTATCATCACCCAGACGAACTTGTCCAAAATCTCCTTGAACATAGTCATGAAAGTATTTCTTATTATGTGTGGCATGGAATGAAGCCCCTGAATCTACCACCCAGGAATCAGTAATATTTTCGAAAGAAAGAGTCAGAGCATCTTGTAACACCTCACCTGTCACATTTGCTTCATGATTGTTTTCTTGTTGTGCATCTCCTTCTTTTCCCTTCCGAGATCTACAATCTTTCTTTAGGTGTCCTTTCTTTCCACATTCCCAGCACACTATCCCCAATCTGGACTTGGATCTGCCTTTCCTTGATTTACTGCGATATCCTGAGCTATTTCATCTTTCCATTTTTCTTCCTCTAGACTTTGCACTCAAAGCATTTCTCGATGTCTCACCAAAGCTTTTCCGTCGCATTTCCTCGCTAAGGATAGCACCAAAAACATCATCAAACTTTAAAGTATTAGATCCAGAAACAGGGTTACTAATGGCCATTACCAAACCATTCTAACTTTCTGGTAATGAGCACAAGAATAACAGAGCTCTAACTTCATCATCAAAGTTTACCCCTACAGAATTTAACTGACTTGTAACTGTATTAAAATCATTTAAATGGTCTGCAACAGATCCACCTTCTGACATCTTCATATTAAATAACCGTTTCATAAGAAATACCTTGTTTGAGGCCGAGGGTTTTTCATATAGTTTCGACAACGTCTGAATCAAACCCTCTGTCGTGGTTTCCTTCGAAATGTTGAAGGTGACTGACGCAGCAAGGCACAACCGTATTGTTCTGAGTGCCTTTCTATCGAGAAGGTTTTATTCTTCGTCTGTCATACCCGTCAGCATCTTTGATTTTCCGCCCAATGGTAGGTATAGATCTTTCTGATACAAATAATCTTCCATCTGTATCTTCTATCTTACCATCTTCCGCCATTGCTCCCACTCGAACCAGGAACCCTTCTTTCCTGTGAGTTTATCAGCTAAATAGACCTTCGGCTCTAATACCAATTGTTAGAAAATTATATATTATGGAGCAATGGAACACATAAAATATTGCAGAAATATAAACACAGAAAGTGCATAAAACAAGAGAGACACAGATATACGTGGTTCACCCAGTTTGGGCTACGTCCACCCCGAACAACCAGTCCTTCCTTTCTATTATCCAGCAAAATGAAGAGACACAACCTACAGCAGATCCACTGTAATATCCTCTGTTTTCTCTCACAATCTCACCTCTCTATTTCCCGCTCACAGAATACACATCTATCACACAACCTCTAATACAATGCCCTCATACAAAGAGAGGGGTTTCCTTCTAGGGCAAAAAACCCTAAACTAAACATAAGTTCTACTGTCAGATCATCCGCCTAATGAATAGCCCAGATTGACTAGAAATTACTATACTTTTACAAGGCAATTTTACAACTGTTTTTAGCTTCGGGGGCGCTGCCCCCGAAACCCCCCGCCCCCCCTGGACCCCCCCTGCAGTGAATATTTTACGGGCGGCGTTGCCGCCCCCATTTCAAACTGGGGTCCAATGTGGCGATACCTTTGAATATAGAAGATACTTAGGCTCCACACCCAACAGTAACCCTAATTGCGTGTCTTCTCTCCCTATATAAAGATTCCATCCCAGAGCTCATTTCACACTTATCTTTCACTTTTTAGCTTTACGCACTTTTAGAGAACAAGGAACATACCTCACTCTTGGTTGTAAATGTGCCATCTTCCACATGAGTTTCTCAACTATTAATTTTGCTTGCTTTTGCCTTTCTACAGAAATTCCTTGTAGATTCAAACTACTTATGTGAAATGCTAAAACAAAATACTTGAATCTACTCTACTCATCAGCGGAAAAAATTAATAGATTAAGAAATAACGAAGAATACAATAGAAAGAATTCAATCAACACATTACACAATGACTTCCTAGGGAAATCCACAACTAAAAACCCCTGCTATCTATATATTCGATTAGTCATAAAATATGAGAAGATTACAATGCTTTGTTGAAGCCCGAGCAACCTCTACTCTATCTCTATATGTATCACTGCTTCCTAGACAATCATAGGCCAATACTTAACCAATTTTCTACTTTCCCAAGTACCTATTTCCTTGTGTTTCTTCCTTGGGAATTATCCCCCTATTAATTAGGGAAATTCTTCTATTGGAATTGTGCAATCCTAATAGGCCTTCCTCTGACTGCATGTATGCCCTGTACAGTTCAGATAATTATACAACGAATAGTACATTTCCCTTGAACTCCAATCTCAACTGGGTAACTGATAGATCTGACATGCATGAGTTATTTATGAGTTTATCATCAGTTAATTGGTCGAACACATGAAGAAACACCTCATTGTCTGACCTCCTACTAGTTACTCCATCAATTGGAACTAGTTTAACTAACTCTAACTCAGTTAAATTGAATTAATTAATTACAAATGAAAATAAACTCAACCAAGGCTCCTATAAAGTAGGAGACACTCTACATGACTCAAGTTAGACCCTTAACTCAAATTAACTGAGCCAACTAAGTCAAATTATCTTAGTTAACTGTTACAAGTTGTCTTATGATGCGGAATTACAATTTTATTCCTAATTTAATTCAAGGGAAAATTAAATCAAGATTTTCTTGTTGCCATTTTCAACACTTTGCACGTGTCACTTTTTCTTTTGCATGTGTTTATTTTTCTTGCTTTCACTATTTTATGTGTTGCTTTCACTTTCTTTCACATATTGTGTTAAGAACACCTTGGCGCAACTTTTAGAGGCAGCTCTAAGGACCACTTTTGCATTAGTTGATCCTATTGTTGGGTGCAAGATCCCCCAAGGGAAGTTTTGGGGCTTAAAGCCCATGTTTTGGTCCAATTTTGTAATCCAAATGTAAAGACCCTGCATTTCATGGTCATAGAGCACGTAGATGTTAAAGAGTCATAGGGTTGTTTGCCCTTATTTTGATAATGTAATGTTGGTTGTAGGAGATCTACCCATGGTCCGCGAACCATGGGATTGTATAAATAGAGCTAAGCTCTAAGTATTTTGAGGGCATAGAGAAGAACTAAGGAAGATATGATGTATGAGAGATAGCTCTAAAGTATAAGTCTAAGTCTTGGGTCGTAGCGTAGGTAGAGGCTCTACAGCTGAGTGTGTAGAGGCCTAGAAGTCTGCAACTGAGTGCACAGACCCTTGCAGCTGAGTGCGCAGGGTGAGTCGAGTCTGTAATCATCTGGAATTATCAATACAGAGAAGTATTCTATAATTTCTACGTCTTTATTTCCTATTTATGCATCTGTTATATTGGGTGTAAAATTCACTTCTAATGCTTATATTATGCAGGAATATATGTAAATGTGTTGGTTAAGAGAACACAAGTAAGAACATAGGTTTACGTGAAGCTAACTAAGATCTGTTAATAAAATAAGTAAGATACTTAGCCCAGTTTGGGAGATATCGTCGTTCACTGCCCTAGCAGCGTGAAAGGACTTCAACCCTAGTTAGGGCTGCGTGAACGCTGATTGTAATAGTTCGCGAAGGTACTGAAGGGTAGAGCAAAGGGATAAGAAACCTGCATGAAGGCAGGCATAGTTGGAATAAACTGACATCACAACCATCTCAAGGGTGCAGAAACTTGGTTCCAACATCCCCCAATACTACTTCAGTGAGACTTCAGTCCGCACTTCGCGGGCTGATGCTAAAAGGGCCAGTAGTGTAGGGATTTGTTTGGCTAACTAACGTTGAACCTGGGTCAGGCCTCCTCAAGCCAAAAAATGGTTCTGTTGCCAGGACCGGAATCTGCATAGGAGATGTGTGATGTCGTATCATTGGAATCCAACTAAGAAAGAAATCGAAGGCTGGTTGGACAAAAGGATTCACAAGTTCGCGGCACAAGAAAACAAAAACCCGCAACTGTCAAAAGAACAATGGCTAGACAGGTACCTGTATACAGAGATCCATGAAATCTTTTTCGCATCCTTCCCTACTAAGCTATACAAGTGGATCTCGAAGCTAGCAGATAGCCAAGGAAGGTGGAAACTTAACAGTCCTATTGTGTGGACCCTAGAGCTAGTGCGAAGGTTGGAACCATCGGGGGATAATATCGTGTGCGTCATCAATCATTGGCACGATCGCATTATAGGAGGATTTGTTACTGAGTTTGTGATTGACACCTTAGTCAGATATAGTGAGGTAGAGAGACGTTTTTTCAAAGGACTGTGAGGTAAGTACATAAAATCTTTGAATACTTGGATTAAAATGTTGTTGTGCGAAAAGTGGGTGATGCAGCTACCTTGATGTTCAGATCTATGCGAAGAGGAAGAATTTACAAAAATGAAGGAAATAAGGGTCTAGAGCATAGCCCCTTTATTTCACCTTTGTGAGGGGACAAAGAAGGGATTGCGAAGGTCTCTCCGCGAAGTGTTATTTAGTTGATAAGACAAGGATTTCCATGAATAGCACCTCTGCACACACCACCTCCATCTTCGTCGCCATCGCCTCCAACTTCACCCGTACCACCTCCACCATTACCACGATTTAGTATGGCAAACACAGTGAAGTTTCCTTTGTTCAAAGGCTTGGGAAATGAGGACCCGAACCAATTATCATTCATTGTGGGGGTTGTATGGGAAGCTTAAGGTGTTACAGATGACCATATAAAGGAGGAAACATCGGTTAATGCTCTGCAAGATCACGTGCTAACCTGGTATATTAAGTACTCTAGTGATAACCTGAATGCTAGAGTAGGAGACATCTAAGCAGCACTGAATAGGGAATTTAGCAGGCCTAAATCTGAAGTGTAGTCGATTGTTGGATTCAAAGAAATCAAGATGCTACCAGGCGAGACACCTTGGGAACTACATCAAAGGTTGAAATGTACAATCCTCAAAGCCAACATGAATTAGACAGATGGACAGCATTGCGAGTGGTTTGTGGATTCGCTACTACCACACTTAAGAAGTGCGCTATCACAGCAAAAGATAACAACTCAAGCGGAGGCCTTGGAGATTGCCATGAGACTACATGAGACCCTGATGAAAGATCCTAATCTAGGAGTTCAGCAGATCCATGCGCAGCTGAAGAATATGTGTCTTGAGATGCAAAGCTTGAAGTAGGAGAGGATGGTTCAGCCAGAGGTACGCGAAGAAGTATGGTGTGTGAAATGAAAGAGTCAGGGTCATGACAAAAACCAGTGCCCGGTCTTTACAAATTACCTTGAAGGAGTAGGACCGATGCCTTTAAGGCTGGAAGCTCAAGCAGGACCTATCGCAGCGCCTGCTTTGTGGTGTGATATCTATCAAATAGTCGGAAAGCATGCCATAGATAACTGCCACTTGTTACAGAAGTATACGCAAACTACACAACAATTGTTATGAAACTTTTGTAGGTCAATGGGACTGTTAGTGTTAGCCTTTGCAGCCTTCCACTAGTGATCAAATATGTTCTTATAAAGTGGTCTTGGGGTGTCAAAGTCAAATTTTTGTCATTTCAGTGAGTCTTCAAGTAAAGTTTGGTCAATAGGTATTAGGTCTAGGATTGTTTTCACTCCTTCCAAAGTTTTCCAAGTATTGGTCCATGTCACCATTCGGCTAAGTGTACCATCATTCAAAGAGTTTTCATCATTATTTCAAGTTCCAATGGTTCATTTTACACCTTTTTTGTGCTTCAGTTGTGCTTAAGTAAGGCTCATTTCCCTCTCCTAGGGTTTTGAAGGTAATTTTTCTTGGATGGTCAAATCATCAATAAAACTTGTATCCTGATGCTCATACACTTTCCCCTATCCTTAATATACCTTCTTAAACACTTCCCATCACTAATATCCCTCAAATTCATCATTTTCCCACAAACCCTAGCCTATTGCTACAATTTTACACTTTTCTAGGTTAGGCCAGTGTTTTTCCCATTTGGAACCCTTCCCCTCACTAAATCCTTTAAATTCCACTTTCCACTGCTTCCTAACATCCCTCCCTACTTCCAAAAATTTTCTCAAGAAATTAGAAGTCCCTTATCCCCTTCATTTCCCTTCATTTCTACAAATCTCCTCTTCCACACATCGGGATAGGTTTTATTCAAATGATGTTTCTGAGAAATAAAATATGATTTTGACAAAAGTGAGAGAGGTTTTTGTCCACCATACACACAAGAAGAAAAACCTCCTTCCATTTTTACACATGTCTCATGGTTTGGTAGAAATTTCTAAAACTTTATTTTCCTCAAGAGAGTTGATGCACTTCTCGAGTGACCTTGGGAAAATCAAGCTTTATCCTAGCTGGAGTGACCAAATGACTTTTTTGATGAGTCAAATGATAACTAGACATAGAGAAATTTCCAATGAGCTATCATGAGCTCAATTTAGAGTTGAGGAAGACCTCCAAAAGTTGACTGAAACAACACGTTGCATTTTGGCAGCCTCATTCTGTACATTTTTACCAGTGTTGGGCGATTAAGCTTTTGACTGGGAAAATGAGATCCAAATTGAAAAATTTAAGATGTTCTGGAAAGTAGACTCGACAAGATTTCCAACAAGCTATCCTGCGCTCAATTTGGACATCGATAAGGCAATCAAAAGTTGGATTGAAGTGGTGTTGCGCGTACAGGGGGTGGCGCTACGCGTCTGGGCTCAACGTTGTGCGTACAGGGGTGGCGCTACGCGTCTAGGCTCAGCGCTGCGTGTCTGGAAGTTTCAGTAGTGAAAAATTACACTGCGTTGTGCATTGATAGGTGGCACTGTGCATCTATAGTGGGCATTGCACGTTGAGTAGCAAAGACTAGAAAGCCTCCAAACTTCATAAAAACTTCCAAAGAACCCTTTCATCTCTCAAACAAGTAAGTGCACTCCCTCTACCTCATCATTGAAGTTGCAATCGAGGTGTTTGAAGGAATTTACCATGACAAATGTGAAACCCTAGTATCTCCCTCAATGACATTCTAGAAACCCTAATCCCCGCGATTTTTCCCACCACCTGTCACTAAACCCTAAACCCTTTCCCTACATCACTCCATAACATCTATACCCCCCTCATCCTTCATCCCACAAGTTATATTTCAAAAAGGGACCAAACCCCTCTCCCTCACTTTCATAATTCATATCCTTCCCTTCATTTTCTAGCCTACCAAAATACCTCACAAGGTCATCTCCCATTCCCTCACTCCTAAATCACTTTCACACATTCCCTTCATCCCTTTCCTTGGAGTGTACAACCTAAATCCTTGCAAACATGGATAGAGAAGACCAAGACTATGAGGAGGAGGAAAACACAGGCAGTGACAGTTTGACATATAGACCTCGGCATCATAGAAAACCACACAAGGGAGGCAAAATTATTAGGGAAGAGCCATCAAACCTCAGAGATTTGCAGGCCTCTCAGTTAGTTGTCTCTTGTTTTAGACATCTAGGGTGTTATGAGTTCTGTGAGCAGGTAGAGAAATTTCAACACCATCCTGAGCTCACCAGGCTCTTTGTAGCCAATCTTCGGGACAACAGGGTGACACTTGTTGCGGTGGCATTCATAGTCTCACCCTCCATTATTGCAGATGCAACCAGAATTCTGAATGTAGGGGAGAAATGGTACAAGGCACAGTACCTAGATGAGCATTATTATGAGCCTTATATCAAACCCAGGTACAAAAGTGAGGCAAAAAGACTTTTTCCTTTCAGATTTCTTGAGGACAAGTATGCCCCCATGATGAAAATCATCATTAAATATTTCACTTGTGAGGGCAGATTTTCTAGACTGTACACCTATCAAATTAGGCTTCTCATGCATTTTACCAGGGTGAGGATGTTAAACCTCCCTTATTTCTTGTTCAACAATATTGAGAAGATGGCCCACTTTGTATAAAAAAATCCATACCCTCAGCAGATGAGTAGTCTCTATCATTATTGCCTAATCAAGATGATTGTGATTCGTCATCTTAACCTCCTCAATATCTTCTGGGAGACATTTATTGCTCATGACATCTTCAGGGGTCCTCAAATTTCTCCACCAGTGTCTCAATAATCAGGAGGACCTTCTAGTAGTTCTCAGGTGAAGACCGATGAGAAGGCCAAAGAGACTAAAGCTATTGAGGTGCTCGAGACCTACATGACATACCAGAGGGGCACGAGGAGCTTGTTTGCAGCTGATAGGCAAGTGTTTTCTCCACAAGATGTGGAAGGGACCTTGCCTTCTTCATTAACTCATAGGAAAATGCTATCTCCACAGGATGTGGAAGGGACTTTTCCTTCTTCATCAACATCGCAGGAACAGGTGTAGCAGCTGCACAAAGGGAAAGAAAAGATGTAGGCGGAAGATCTTGATGATGAGGAGAAAGGAGAGACTTTAATTTGGCAGAGCATGATGAGCTAGAGCAACATTATACTCATCATGGCATGGAAATAATTTACTTAGAGGCTCAGGATGAAGGACATCATCATGCAGGAAAAGGAGGCTCAAGTCCAAGCCTTGATGGACAATTTGGAGAGAGCCAAGTATGTCATCACATATTTGGAACAAGAGAACAAGCAGTTGAGCGACAAGCAGGTCTTCATGGAGCTGGAACTTCTCAAGGTAAAACGACAAGGTGACAAGGAGGCACCGGTTACTTTGTTTCCTATTGAGAAGGAATTTTTTTTTGATGATAGAGAAATTTGGCTTGAAAGAGTCAATTTGCACTTAGAGAAGCTGTTGTAGAAGGCCAATAGGGATGACCAGATCATCTGGCACATGGCCTACCACTACACGACCCAAAACAAAATTTGCAACATGAGGGTCAAACAGATGAAAGCAAGGCTAAGATGAGCTCTAAAAGGCAAAAAAGAGGAGGATAGGCTTAGGTTGTTTGCTGAAGCTTCCTTGGTTCATCAAGATGCTTGATGATGGTGTTGCTCACCAATTTTGGTTAGGTTTGGAGAAGATTTTTTTCTTTTGCGAATTTTGGAAATTGTACACATAGAAAATCTGGCTCAACGCACAGCGCCACTGGCGCTGTGCTTTTCCTAGGGCCACCCAATGCACAAATGGCTTGAATTTTTGGATTCATAGCAATGAGTACATGCACCCTATGGATTTGCTAAGTTTTTGGGGCAGAAATGGTCAACCAAAAGGTCAAAAAACACCCTAAAAATGACCTTTTTGCCACTTTTTGGACACACAGAAGTAGTCTTGGGAGAATCAACTTTTTAGGGGTCAAATGAACTTCAAATTAAGAAATGCTAGGTGTTTTAGAAATAAAATTTGAATACCTTTCCAATGAGCTATGTTGAGCTCACTTTGGACGCCAGGAAGGCCTCCAAAAGGGGCCTAAAATTGGCACTGTGCATTGGGCTAGTGGCGCTACCCGTAGGACAAATTTTGCATAGGATGGCTATTTTTCTATGTTTTGACTGTGTTCATGGATTTTATCTCATGGAGGATGTTTTACTGATGTAAATGATGACTTGGCTTGTAAATATGATGGATAATTAGTAGTAGAGGGTAGATTCATTAGATTAAAAGTCAATCTGAGCTGAAATGAATCAGTTTCCTCACTTTTAGAGGCAAGTTGTTAGGATGCCTAGATTCTAGTTTCTTGTTCAGTGTTGATTAGATTAGCTCCTCATCTTAGAGATTCGACCCCTAAGGATGGGAGGAGGTTGAATCAATGCCTATATCTTCTTCTTCTTTTTCATTTTAAAGGGTTCAACTCAGTTGGATGCTTGTGCCTTGATTGGAAATCATTTTGTAGCAGTTTAGAAGGAGATTAAATAAAATTGCAGCTATTTCTTTGGGATTCATGTGGTATGGAGTTTAGTTCAGTTTCTTCTCTTGTGATCATATGTTAATATTTTTTGTGTACTTCATTAATCATTTCATAGCTTCTAAGTGAATGTTTTCAAGTTGATAGGTAGAATCCATAACATCACTGCTATGCTTTGGGGAGATATTCACCATTATTATGTTTTCTAGAGTTTAGGAAGGATCCATGGTAATCACATGCTCTTCCTAGCTTTTCACCAGTCTCAAAACACCTCACTGATCAAGTCCTAGAGTGGTAAACCTCATGCCTACCTTGCCCCATTGAACACCTTGCCATTTTGACCTAATTCCCTAGCCCAAACTGTCCAGCTCCTCCTGCTCCATCAAAACCCTTTCAAAATCCAATCAAACCTTATGCTACTATACCTAGCCTAATATCCTTTTTTTGATCCAGTCATCTTGGCCGAGATCCTTATAGAGAGCCCTCTCCTGGCCTAGTAGGGCTAGCTACTTGGCTAAGCGTGGTTAATGGTTACCCTGGCATTGCCTTCCTTCAGCCTAAGGTTCAATCCAGGTGATAACAGGGACATGATGAGCGTACTTGCAGGAGCTATGAATTGATGATGAATAGAACTCTTGCCTACAAGGTTTAGGCCGAAATGCAGCCCCTTGACCAGAATGTAGGGATGGCGCAGATAGGATTTCAGGGGCACAGATGAGGTTGAGGTGGAGGAGGACCTGGTAGAGGTCACAGACAGTTGATTTGCTACAATTGCAGAGGACCAGGACACTATGCCTGCGATTACAGTAATCCAACACACCTGTCATGCAAGTATTGCACTTTGTTTTATCATGAAACAGAAGATTGTCCTATGCTGATAGCCAGGATATAGTACAAAGGAGCGCTACCACCTCCCCCGACTCAGAACCTGCAGATGATGAGGTTTGAGCCGCACAAGGAAGATTCGAACGTAAATATAGTGCTCCGAAGGGGAATCACAACGGGATATGACAAGGGGAAACAGCCAAAAGATAGTACCTGAATTTGCAAAGCCCCAACGAAAGAGGCTGAGTTTGATTTGGATCGCACTCGAGAAACCTTCATGGAAGCTAAGAAGAGCTTTGTTGAACACTCCACTTCAGGAAGCAAAGATAAGCCTAAGCCGGAGATGGACCCCTCTATCCTCACTACTTTCCTTGAAACCTGTATGAAGTTACTGCGCAACAGTAAAGTTGTGAAAGGGTTACAGGAACTCATCAATAGATGTGCTGGGATCGCTCCAGGAGAACCACGCGTAGTCCAAAAGATCAGAAAGCATAAAAGAAGAATGGGGCATGAAATGAGACTCACCACACGGATCAGAGAATACAAGATGGATCATGTCATTCTAGATTTGGGATCAGATGTGAATGTTCTACCGAAACAGACATGGGAGCGAATGGGGAGACCTATGCTACAGTGGTCTCTGATTCAGCTGAGGATGGAAAATCAACAGAAAATCATACCCATGGGGCAATTGTAGGGAGTAACTGTTGGAGAGGTAAATCCCCTCTGCTGACAGAGGCGATCCCCACTAGCCCAAAATGGGTCTAACAACAATCAAACAATGCTATCACGCAAGTTCCTAATTACAAATTAAAGGTGGATTATGAGAGCCTACTTGGATTCCAACGCTAGTGTTGTAGAAGAGTTGACACTCCCGTTCCTTTGCTCTGGCTGGTCACGATCCCCACGATCTCCGTGAATGGACACCTGCACATACAAAGAACAACACAAATACAAGCATAAAATCCAATAGATGCAATTATATATCGGTCAGAAAAGATATAACTCAAATATCATTACAATGAACAACAAGAGTGGAACCATAATGATAGTCATCTATTATTGATAATCAACAAAGAAGAATACAACCATAGTTCTGACGTCAAATCCTCCTTTGGCTGGGTGATCAGCTACATATGTCTTGCAAAGCTTGTTGGGATTGGGAACAAGCCTCTCTCTCTTTGATTATGAATGCAAAGAAGACTCTTACAGCAATCTCTCAAACTTCCGACAATATAATTCTCCCTATGCTTGAACTAGCTTGTCAAATGCAACAGAACAAGCTTTTATAGATGGAGGAGAAAGAGATACAATGAATCAAGACATCCATGGGATTGGCATTATCCTCAAAAGCTATTATGGATAGAGGAGAGGGAGATACGATGAATCTTGACATTCATGAGATTGGCATTATCCTTCAAAAGCTTCATGAGTCGAAAGGAAAAAACCTTCGGGCGTGCGTTTGTCAAAAAGCTTTTCCAAACTCGGTTGGCGCGGGTATAACTCTGAGACAGAGCGCCAACTGGCGCGCCCTCTTTGGAGGATTTCCCCCATTGGCGCGAGTAATACACTGTGGATCCGCGCTAGTGGAAAAAGGGAACTTTTTAAGGATATTCTATAGGAGATGTCTTCAAGGCATATGAAGTCCATACTTAGGGGAACATAATGCAAGTGTTTTCAAGTTATGTCACTTCTCACAGGTCCCGGAATGAGTCCTCCAAATTTCAGGAAAGGGGTAATAGGGACGGTGACAAATGGTGACAAATTACTATGTAACAGATGCCCCCTAAAGCATGAGGCCCGAGAGAGAGAGAGGGGTGAAATGCTTTACAAGAACACATGCAGCTGCCGCCGGAGAATCTGCATAGAGAGGTACAACTGATAGCTCAAGTACATGATATATGTGGTATGGGCGCAGCCATCCATAACAGAGTACATAATAATCTAGATCCAAGGTATGGGCGCAGCCATCCGGTGAGGATCGATGAATAGACTCAAGCATGGTCGCAACCATCCAGTGAATGAGTCATGTAACAATAATCCACAAAATCGCAGCCTGGATTCCAACAGACAAAATCCAGGGTCTTGCGCTCCATCTCGACCTAAACAAAAGTACAAGTTCAAGCATGTGAATACATGAGTTGAAGTCAAACATGCATGAACATCGTCTGATTACCAGTCAATAATGAAAATTGTTAACAGACGTGAGAGGTACCACCAATAATGACAATGGCCCTCAAGGTACTATAGGTACAATCTATGGCGTGTGAATCAGTGAGCTGGCGTCGAACACCCGTAGAATCATTCGATCAGAGGCCAATGATGAAAACCTCACGTCGAACACGAAGAACCTGCCATTGAGGCATGCAGGTTCCTAGGCACCGGAAGGGAGTCTCTAGATCAGCTTCCTGGATAATGAGCTGAAGTCGACAGGAAGTGACCTTGATCGAAGGTGGGCCATAGTGTTTCCCACATCATCGACATGAGACAGAGGAAGAATGTTGTGGTGAATCAGAATTATGCGAGCTATCAGAGGGAGGTTGTTATTCTGCAGAGGTCAACTTCTCTTGAACATATCGGCGGCACGACAGTGGACTTGGCAGTATTTGACATCAATGGATCAAAGGTCATGGTGACGAGGCAATGAGAAAATGAGAGGTCAAACAGGATCACCCAAATCCATGGAGGCAAGTGAAAAAACGAGATGAGATGTCCCCACCCAGACACGAAAGCAGACAAGTGCCATGTTCAAGAGCGACATACTGCAGACATGACAATAATTATGGTTCCATTTTCCCCCACCATTTCTGGCGAGTACCCCAGTTATTTTTATTAACAAGCTTGAAGGGGATAGCATATGCTTGTGAGGCATCACTTTGACGGAATCCAATGTCATTAGGTTTTAACGAGTCTGACAGAGGAAGAACTCGACGTCTTTTCATGTTTAGAGAGTTTGAAAAGACAGCAGAAAAGAAAACTCCAAGGATGTCCTTTCTCATAAAGTTGTGTCTCTCGAGCCCGAAAAAGTATAAAACAATGCTCGAAAGAACCGCCCGACCATTACGATTGAGGAGTACTTTTCATGAGTAGTGATTTCGACCTGAAAAACTAAAAAAGCGATCGAAGCCACGTCGATTCGTAACCGTTAACGAACCTGAAACGACAAAGGTCCGACGATCTTTTCGTTTTTACACGGTCGGAAAAGAGTTTAAAGACGACCGCCTCTTATTTACGTTTAACGAATCAAGAGGGATAACTCGGTGATCTTTTCATGTTTAGAGAGTCAGAAAAGAGCTGAAAGATGACTCCACAGTGACCTTTTCGTGTATTTACCGAGTCCGAAAAAGTATAAAATACAACTCGTTTCACCATCGAAGTTACGTAATAGACCTGTCGCTGCACAAAAAGCAAGCGTAAAATCCATTTTCGACCAAAGATATATAAAAATATTCAGAAAGTAACTTTTCAAACCTTATTATAAGTCAAAAAGTTATAAATATGGTGAAAATGGTAAAACTAGAATTACTTTTAATTTTACCTCTCTGAAGAGTAGCAGTGGTCTGTTTGGGGAGTGAACTTCAGACGGTGATTACGGCCAATCCGTGCAACCATTCGGGATTTCGTCAGTTCCAGGTAAGAGGCGCTTCCCTTGGCTCCATTTCCATACAATTTTTTATGCCTTTTGCTTCCTGATTGGCTTCTACAAAGGAGTATTGCAAAATTTAGGGCTTCGCCCATTAGCGCGGGTATCCGGCACGGACCCGCGCTAATGGGGCGATTTTTCTAAAAGGGTCGCGCTCATTGGCGCGACTGTTTTAGAAACAGTCGCGCCAACCGTGCAACTCAATTTTCCGCTTAAAATTTCCCAATGCATTTTGAATCTAACTGGATTGCAAGTTTACCAGTGATCTAATCGTGATTTATATGTTCTTGTGGGTGCAGAGAAGCAGGCAAAATGGTAGTAGAATGGAAGGAACGAGAACATGATACCGTGGATGCTTTGGCCCTTGAGGATGAAGGGTGCATGAATGCCCTAAGGGACTGCGGGCTTAAGAAATTATTTCTTACGCCTTACTTGCGCGCTCAGCCCGAGCTACTACAATTCATAATTGATCTGTGGGATGTTGATGACCAAGTGTTCCGTTTACGGGACCAAGTGCTGGGGCTCGATGTGTCCGATGTCTACTTCATCACGGGGTTGTCATGGAGAGGGGTGAGGCCTATTTTGACCGGGAGTAGACCTTCCGGGGAGAAGATGACTGAAGTTCGATACGAGTGTGCCCAGGGGCACAATTTGGAAGGAACAGTGCAAAGGTGGATATTCCCACCGTTCCGGACTTGATTCTCAGGGTGATACTATTCACCATTACTCGAGCTGCAGGGGTGCAGGCGCCCCATGAGGCGAGCAAAAACCATCTTCTGTTAGCCACAGAATGCCTAAATCCTACCATCGAAAGTTGATAGGGTAGAAATTTGAATGAAGCGTCGCTAGCACAAGGGCTGTGCGATCCGTCGAGTTATCATGATTCACCGGAGAAGCGGGTAAGCCCACACCAGCCTTTTATCTAAAAAATGCATCCCTTCCAAAGAGTCGAGACTTGGTGCACGTATTAGCTCTAGAATTACTACGGTTATCCAAGTAGTATGGTACCATCAAAAAAACTATAATTGATTTAATGAGCCATCCGCAGTTTCACAGTCTGAATTAGTTCATACTTAGACATGCATGGCTTAATCTTTGAGACACGCATATGACTACTGGCAGGATCAACCAGGTAACTTGTCCTCCAATGGATCCCCGTTAAGGGATTTAGATTGTACTCATTCCAATTACCAGACTCGATGAGCCCAGTATTGTTATTTATTGTCACTACCTCCCCATGTCAGGATTGGGTAATTTGCGCGCCTGCTGCCTTCCTTGGATGTGGTAGCCATTTCTCAGGCTCCGACAGTATAATTCTCCCTATGCTTGAACTAGCTTGTCAAATGCAACAGAACAAGTTTTTATAGATGGAGGAGAAAGAGATACAATGAATCAAGACATCCATGGGATTGGCATTATCCTCAAAAGCTATTACGGATAGAGGAGAGGGAGATACGATGAATCTCAACATTCATGAGATTGGCATTATCCTTCAAAAGCTTCATGAGTCGAAAGGAAAAAACCTTCGGGCGTGCGTTTGTCAAAAATCTTTTCCAAAATCGGTTGGCGTGGGTATAACTCTGAGACAGAGCACCAACTGGCACGCCCTCTTTGGAGGATTTCCCCCATTGGCGCGAGTAATACATTGTGGATCCGCGCTAGTGGAAAAAGGGAACTTTTTAAGGATATTTTGCAGGAGATGTCTTCAGGGCATATGAATTCCATACTTAGGGGAACATAATGCAAGTGTTTTCAAGTTATGTCACTTCTCACAGGTCCCGTAATGAGTCCTCCAAATTTCGGGAAAGGGGTAACAGGGACGGTGACAAATGGTGACAAATCATTGTGTAACAGTAACCGTGGATATTGAGCGAACGCACTAGAGGGTTTTGAAGGAATAGAGATTGTTGATGATAGAAATCCCTACCCTGCGCTCCTGGGAATTGACTGCGCTACAGATATGAACGGGGTAATTAATTTGAAGAAACTGAAGATGATCTTTGAGAAGAAATCAATGCGCGTAATAATACCCCTCGATCCTATTGAAGGATTTCGCTATACGGGACCATTCCGTGACTATGAGGGTGATGATGATCTAGACTGCATCTATAAGATAACAACATGAGACCAAGACTAGGTAAATCCTACCACGGATGGGTGGATTACATCGGAGCATGAGAGTTCCTGTACTTCGGATTCAGACGAAGAAATAGAACGCTAGCAGAATCGGCTACACAAAGTAACTACGTTGAATTGCGATATGATGACCCGATCACTGCGTTGTGTGTCGTCATAAGAAATGAATATGCCTACTTATGATGGTCTAAATGAGGTAGATAACTTCTTGGATGCATTTGAAAGGGAGGTGCCAGAAAAGCAATGCTTCCAGGCCTTGGACTGGTTACTGCGCGCTATGCACACAAGATGGTGGGGTACCCTCAAAGGAAGCTTTAATCATTGGCACGAATGTAGGAGAATGATGCGAGCATGATTTGGGAAACCTAAGATGCGACTGACAGACAAGTATGATGGGCAGGATGATCCACGCGGGCATCTGGCCAAATGGACACAAGCCTATGGAGAAAAGCCCAAACCTGAGCAGATGCACATGTACTCTGCGCTAAATCACCTGGTCAATAAGCCTGTGTTGGGGGGGGGGTGAATTTTTAGATGGTTCTTATTGTTCCAGGAATACGATTTTGAATTTGTTGTGAAGTCTAGACGATTGAACGTGTGACCCGACCACCTGTTGCACATTGAGACAGGGGAGGAACCCACTAGTTTGGAGGAAGTATTACCTGACGCGTAGCTCTTTGTTGTGTGCATTGCGGATGGACATTTTGAAGATATAATACAATTTCTAACAACTTGAACTATGCTGGAAGGATACTTTGTCTAGAAAAACAAGGAATTAGTGGTGCGCGCAGCAGACTTCTCTTTCATTGCGGGGAATCTATACAAGATGGGGAATGATGAAATACTGCGAAGGTATGTCCCTGAGTTTGAACAAAGCAGTGTCCTCATGGATGCTCATGGGGGCACCGCAGGAGGACATTATGCAGGAAGAGCAACCGTGTAGAAGATTCTACGCGCCAGGTTGTGGTGGCCAACCCTTCATCGGGATTCAAAAGCATATTTCAAGGCATGTGATGTATGTCAGCGGACAAGGAATTTAAGGCAAACTTTATGGGTTAGATTCTTGAAAATCTTCCACCGATCTAGCATTAATGGGCCAAATGTGGGGCGAATGGTTGAATTCAAATTCAAAAGCCCCTATAAATTACAAGTGGTTGTCTAGCAAAAAACACTTGCCATCTTATGGACCTTTCAAAATTTGAGGCTTTGAGAGTAAGTTTAGTATTTGAAACATTTCCAAAGGAGACACAAGAGCTTCTAACTAGACTGATGTCGACACCCAAGGAAGCCGCGCAGGAAATTGCGGAAGTGGAAGCCCCAAAGAGCGTCAGAGTGATAGTTGAGGTTCCTAAATCACCCAGAACACCACGACCTAAGAAGGATAAGAAGGCCATGATCCTGGTGCACGTCTCACCCAAAAATCCATAGAGGACCAAGCTCACCTTGCAGGAAAAGGGGAAGGCTATTAATCTAGAGGCTGATGAGGAGGAATCTCAAGAAATCCTGGTGGATGAGGAGGATGTAGAGGTGCATTAACAACCCTGAAGTCAAGGTTGTGACACAAATACTAGCAGGGAAGGTCATGTAGAAGTGCCACGTGGATGAGGTGCCTGCACCTGTGGTTGCACTAGCAACCCAATGTGTGGAAGGAGTCCAATTGAATTGGGTGAACTATCTATGCGGCAAGTTCCTTGCGAACTGTCGCAAGGCACAGGAGCAGGAAAAAACATTTCACTACGCGTGGCTCCTGTTGTCAATAGTATTGGTGGCATGGGAGATGCCCGAAGATACCTAATTCCCTTCGATCACACCGGACCTTCCAGAGGCAGCGAAGTACTCTTCACTGTGGGAAACCAAGAACACACAGCGTATCAGAGAAAGTAAGATCTTCTAGGTCCTAATGGAAATGAATATCCGTATGGGGATCAATCACAAGCCGCAGTTGTCACCCATAGTCTATGCCAGTTTGCAGAGCTTTCCAGAGTTCAAAGCGGATTTCCACCATGTTTTTATTAGGGCACGGAAGGAACCTACAAACACATGGCAAAACTTATCGTACCTGGCGACTGACAATTTGATATTTGTAGTCCTTGAGTCTTGGCTGCCTAGGTGGTGCGCTCCAACTAGCTCCACGGTAGAAACAGACAAGTCCACCACGCAGCGTAAGAAGGAAGAGACAAAGCTTCAGATGGCACAGCTGGCGGAAAAGCGCAGGAAAGAGGAAGCAGAGGCTAAGGCCCAGGCAACGCGCGATGCTGCGAAGTTGGTAGAACAACAAAAAACAGGAGAAGAAGAGTGTGAAGGACAGAAGTCACCTTCACTCGAACAAGAGACAAACATAGAACAAGGTGGAGTGGACCCGTAGACGAAGTCCACCCAACTCAAGCGTCCACAACCACGAGAGTAGATAGTGCCACGAAAGCAAACAAAGGCATCAAAGACATATTTTGATCCAGTCACCCTCACTAAGGGGGATTTGCATGATATCGATGAAAGAGTGAGGGATGTCACTGCGGAGGCCCTCCAACATTTCGAAGAACAACAGTAGTTGGTATTGGGGGCTCTCCTAATAGAGTTGCAGGAGTTGCAGGTTCAGACTCCACATGTTGGCACAATTTCCACCAGCCTCGCGATCGGCACTTTCGCTGCCAAGGAAATGTTGCGCACAAGGGTGACCAACATGATAGTGCTACCAGATGGGGCACTTACTATAGAGAAGGAGGCCGACAGGCCCATGGTTAGAAATTTGAAAGGGGTAGGTTTGAATAGGGCCATGCTCCCTTGGGAGACACTCTACCTCTTACAGGATGGATTCACCGCAGAACTTCAGACCAGGGAGAGTCGTGCTCTATAGTTAATGAGCGAGAAGTGCATCAACATTGAGTAGTTGGGCCTGCAGTGCAACAAGGTAGTGGAGAAGAACAAACAAATAATGCAGGTAATGGAGGAATCTTGTCGGATGATCCCGGAGTTGGACATTCAGGCAGAAGAACCGGTGGAGGCGCGTATCTGTAAGTTGGCCACAGGGGTGCGCGACGCTTGAGTAGAGATGGCTAGGGTTCAGCTAGAGCTAAACCTTCAGATCACAGAATTACAGTTCAGGGCTTAGTCTTCAACTTCGCTAGAGGTCAGAGAACAACATACCACTACAGTCACAATAGCAATAGCGGTGGTTGACAATGCAGTGGTAGACTGCATGCAGCTCCTCGAACAATCATTCGAGGTCCTAACCACCCTGCAGGAGGACCCGAATGTAGATTTCCTAGAGACAGAGGTGTGCAAGCTACAACAGAGGTATGACGAGGTAAAAGGGACCGCACAAATGGTTGCCCTTACACATAGGCTTGTAAGGATGCAGGAGGCAAAGGCGCTCAAGGAATAGGTGGATGTCACTCGGCATAAAGAAGCAGTCTTAAAAGCATGCCTACATCCATGGATAGGTGAGGCTTACGTGATCATAGCCCCTAATGAAGGAAAGCTCGCGAAAGTACAAGCAGCACAACAGAATATTCAAAGCAGTAGTTCAGCAGTAGTCACCGAACAATGCATGGAAGAAGTCCAGCAGGCGGCCACTTAGTGCGTTGTCGAAGTTGTGGTGATCCAAACAGAGCTGGGAGGTCTTCGCACTAAGATCTCTGCACCTCCAGAGTGACTCAAGGATGAGTCACAATGTTTGTCTTGGGGGCTGTTGGGCGCGGGATCCCCCCAAGCACAGTTTTGGGGATTAAAGCCCATGTTTTGGTCCAATTTTGTAATCCAAATGTAAAAACTCCGCATTTTGTGGTTGCGGAGCGCTTATATGTTAAAGAGTCATAAGGTTTTCCGCCCTTATTTTGATAATGTAATGTTGGTTGTAGGAGATCTACCCATGGTCCGCGGACCATGGGATTGTATAAATAGAGCTAAGCTCTAAGTAGTTTGAGGGCATAGAGAAGAACTTAAAGGAAGATATGATATATGAGAGATACCTCTGAAGTAGAAGTCTAAGTCCCGGGTCGTAGCATAGGTAGAGGCTCTACAACTGAGTGCGTAGAGGCCTAGAAGTCCGTAGCTGAGTGCACGGACCCCTGCAACTGAGTGCGCAGGGCGAGTCAAGTCTGTAATCATATGGAATTATCAATAAAGAGAAGTATTCTATAATTTTTGTGTCTTTATTTCCTATTTATGCATATGTTATATTGGGTATGAAATTAACTTCTAATGCTTATATGATGCACAAATATATGTAAATGTGTTGGTTAAGAGAACGCAAATAAGAACATCTATTTACACGAAGCTAACTAAGATCTGTTATTAAGATAAGTAAGATACTTAGCCTAGTTTGGAAGATATCACAGTTCGCTACCCTAGTAGTGCGAAAGGACTTTAACCCTGGTTAGGGCTACGTGAACGCCGATTGTAATAGTTCGTGAAGGTACTAAAGGGTATAGCAAAGGGATAAGCAACCTGTGCGAAGGCAGGTATAGTTGGAATAAACCAACATCACAACTGTCTCAAGGGTGCGGAGACTTGGTTCCAACATCCCCCCATACTGCTTCGAGTGAGACTTCAGTCCGCGCTCTGTGGGCTGATGCTGAAAGGGCTAGTAGTGTAGGGATTTGTTTGGCTAACTAATGCTGAACTTGGGACAGGCCCCCTTAAGCCAACACTTATCTATCACAAGTACATGCACTCGACACTAGCACACTTTCTCATTGTAGTTGACACTTATGTCATAAATACTTGCATCCTAATTGTCACACTTGGAGATAAGTGTATGTGTATGTGAACATGTCCATGACCCATTTGTGTGCTCTTACCCTCTCTTTCTCGTCATGTTGATCTTACACTTAGTCAATTTTGGAGTTCTTCCTTTTCCTCACATAATGCGCAAGTTATGAGCACATTCAACCTCTCATAAAGTGATGAGTGCATTACACAACTCTAATTCTCAGTTGTGAGACTCTTGTCTCCTAAAACTGCACATTGCACCCGTTTTGAGGGAATCTCCCTTCATTACACACTATGCATATTTAGAGCATAGTCACTCAACCCTTGATGCTTGTCATTGCCCACTATGCAAGCCTTGATCAACCCTGACTTAGGATGCACATTGCACACTGTTAGTGGATTGTAGGGTCATCCCTTGGCTCTTGTAGTGGCACTTTGTGCTTAACCTCGAGGCTCCCTCTCAGTCACTACTCATTGTGCATCCTTAGTCAACAAGCATGTCACCCTTACCTCTTGGATCTGCTCTCTACGACCAAGCTTGCCCCTCTCTCTTTCCATTGTGTAGTGCAAACTCACAGTGCCCATACCTCCACCCCTTTGCCTCTTGGATCTGTGCTCTGTGGCTAATAAATCATCTCTCTTATTCCTTATGCACTTTCCCATTCCAATAATAATCTTGCATGAGAAAACAAGATAGAATAGGTATCTATGGCAATGATATTATCTTGTCATGAGAGAACTTCATTTGCAGGTACTGCTACCATCATAACATGACAAGATTATTTTCAAGGAGGTCATCAAGGAGAGGTTTCAAGAAGAAACTTGAGGAGATGAGATACAAATATGTTATCATGTAGGAGTAAAGGAATCTTGGACCGCGACAGTGAGATGGAAACTCATGTTGACTTGGAAGTTTCCAATACTTAGCTAGACCCTTTGGAGGGTGAATATGAAGCACATCTCATATGAATCATGAAGAGGTCAAGACATAGCAGCAAAGAGAAGAAATCAACATTGATACATTACAACAAAGTCTCAGGTCACAGTTTCCAAATTGTAGCTTCACGGCGTGAACACAAGAGTGTTATTTTGTTCTTTGTATTTTCGCCACATTATTAGTAGAATATAATTATGCAATTTCAAAAATTGGAAAATGTAAAATGTGTGGAAGCCCAAGGGTCACACATGGAATGTGAAAAGCCACTAGGAAGTCTAGTGGTCATGGAGGAGCTCAAAAGTCATTTAGGATCTCAAGAGTCATAAAGGAGGTCAAGATTCACATGGGAGGTGAAAGGTCACCCCATTTATTATAAATAGGCCTTCATGCCTCAAGTAAATGAATTTTCACCTTATCTTCTTAATCTTGGAATAGGAGAGAAGATCATTCTTTTGAGGAGAAAGTGGTGGCTTAATGTTCCACTATTGGGGCTAGTGATGCATCAATGTAATTGTGTATCTTGGAACTTTCACTTAATGTTTTGAATCTCTCAGAGCTGGCACACTTTGACGCATGTATCATGAATGGTGTAGGACTATTCTTTCATGTTTGTGATCTATGTTTGTGTTTCATATGTACTAAATAAAATGAACTATTTCATTGGCTTTGGTATACATCTTTCAATTGTGCGTCCTTACTTTCTTTCATGGTCATTGTTACTTTGTGAGCTATTTTGCAGGTTAATTAATGATTCTTTCTATGTTTGTGCGTGTCTTTATTAGGATAGTACTCTTACTTTTCTTCTAATGGCTCACTCTCCCTTTTCGCATTCGTGAAAGTACATTGTACACCTTGTGATTGTGTGTTAATTGCGGTCAAGGAAAATCTCTAAGAATAAATGGCATTCATGCCTTTGTTACAGATGGGGCTCCTATCCCAAACGATGTGAGGTCAAATTGGGACTTCACACTAGGGAGACCCCCTACTATTGGCGGAATCTAGCATCGTCAATAGGTTGGTATGCCCATGAGCATGCGTTTTACAATAATACATGTTTTGAGGCTAGAAGGCCTAGTAATGTAATTATAATAACACATGCAAGTTAATAAAAATATAATGGCTGAAAATTGAAAAGACAAAAAGACTATGGGGGTCTAAGACTCCATGGATGAGTAAAATAGGCACATGTGATTTAATAATCACAAAAAGTTCACATGAATATAAACAAGCTCATTAAGTAGCTTGGGGAAGTGTCAAGTGGCATAAGAAAGGAATAATATAAATTATGCATGCTAGCACTGTGAACGAGAGGATTTTGGCACTGTGAAAATGATTCATATACATTCACTTTAGTAGACAGCCATGGAAACATGGAGACTGATGTGGAAATGGAAGCTTGTACGGGTACTTTCCGGAAGACCTGTGAGGATAGTGAAACTCTTGGAAACTACAGGGCTCTAGAACATTCCTATTTGGTTTTGTAAGATGCCTTGGAAGGTGGTGGCACAACTTGAGCGACTGTAGGTATAAATAAGGGTGTGCACCACTTGGGTGCAAGATGATGGGGAATGCAAGCATGTGGTTATAAATTTTTGAGTTTGGTAACTTGGATATGTGAGGGCTTTAAAGGGTATCTGGGAGACCCGTGAAGGCAGTGGAATTTTTGGAATCCACGGGACTCTAGAACATCTCCAGCCGTTCGAGATAGGGGATGGTGGGTGATGTAAGACTATTTATTAGAGTTTCTCGGGTTTGTTACCTTGGACGGTTTTTGGTATTAAGCATGTACCGAGATTTGGGTGAGATGATGCCCATAGAGTCAAAGCCCCATATTGGGGGTGACTCGTAGTTGAAATAAAAAGAACAATGTGGTCTATGGTTGGTTGGAACGTCGAAGAGTTACATCCCATTAGCACAAACTAAAAGATAAAACCTTAATTTTGATAATTATTTGTTGCAATAATTTTTATATTTTAAGTGCATTACATATAAAATCTCAATTTAGAATATCCACGCCAAATTATGTTTACATAAGAAGTGAATTTTAGCATGCATTTAGATAAGAATTGCATTATGCTAGAATTTCCCATAAGAAAAGGGAGAAATTTCTTATCACACGTTGCAAGGAGTAACTAGCATGGAATTGGGCCTCAACACAAGGTTGGGATAAGTTGTTAGTGGGTGAGGGAATGTGACAAGTCGTATAAGAGCCTAGGCTACAACACTAGGCTTATATGGGTCAAGCATAGAAATGGTATATACAAGTTGCAAGCAAAGTATTTGATCAAATTCTAGTATGTGGATGCATACTAAGTGTTTGTTAGAATGCCCCAAATATAGTTGGAGAAACTTCAGAGAAATCTAGGGAAAATGAGGAAATTTCTAAGAATGACACCAATCCAAGAATTGTTCAAGCTAATGAATCTATAGATCGCCCATGAAAAATTCCCAAATTTCTTATGGTAAAAGGGGGTACACTAGAGGTGGTATCAATGCCAATGGTTTTTCCCCAAACTTACTTATAGTGGGTTAGAACTCCTTTCAAATGGGGAAAAATCACTTTGATTAGTTCATGCACATGGAGAGTGGTAACACCTTTTCTCCTATGAAATGTATATTAAACTGCATGCAAGATAATTGGGAAAAATAGTCATGGTCAAAGACTGATTGTGGGGCCCTCCTCATGGTCAAAGTTTAATGGTAAGGGGAATGGTTGTGGCTGAAATTTATGCCCCATTAATTGTTGCATATCAACTTATGATCCTCTCAGATTGGTAGTCTAGAAATATAGCATGTCCCCCCTCATGGTCATTGTTTAACGGCGGGGGGTGTGTGGTTCAGATTCACACCAAATTACCCAAAATTGATCAATGTTGGAGATTAATTATGGGGTCCCCGCTGTACCAAACTTGAAATCATCGTTGGGAGGTCCCCCTTACTAGAGATTTTGGAAAGGGGGTATAGAAAATGCATGACATGTAGATGAATTAGTAGAATGGGCAGGAAGCCACAATAGAGCCATCTAGGCATGAGGGGAGAGGAGAGGTTGACATGGTAGCTTGTATGGATCATTGATGTGGCATTTCATGTCAGCGTGAGTTTATTATGATGTATGTTAGGCCTTAGACCTCAGACCTCAACACTCCTAACCAAATTTAGAATGGAGGAAGAAAGGAAACCATGAGGGTGAGGTGTTGAGATGATGTGGACCAGTGGTCGCAATGGAGCCATGTAGGAACAGGGGAATAGGAGATGTTGATATCATATTTTGCGTGGATAGTTGATGTGGCATTCCACATCACCATGATCTTATTATGATGTCATCATAATTTTATGTGTGTGGAGTCTTGAACCTCAAACCTCATCACTCTTAACCAAAGTTGGAATGGAGGAAGCAAGGAAACCATGAGGGCTAGGCACCGAGATGGTATTGACCAGTGGCCGAGATACAACCATGTAAGCATTGGGGAACATGAGATGTTGACATGATATATTGGGTGGAAAATTTTAGCACATTGTATTTTTATTGATTACAACAAGCATCATTGATGTCAAAGGGGTGCCTAAGGAAGTAACCATATCTTCTATGAAACATAGTGATAATTGGATCTCTTGTAGGTGCTCGTTAAGTTATGTTAAAGGAGTTTGAAGTCATTTTCATTTTTTATGTAGCTATTGGGTCCTAATCAAACTATGGATATTTTGGTTGTATTTTTCTTGGCAATACCTTTCCAATGGTTTCTTATAACTTGAAAAATGCCTCCCAAATAAGAAATTATGGTCATTTGAAAATAACAACACTAGAAGACCCAAACATGCGGAAATAAACCTAAAACAAAATTTATTAAAGAATGTGCATGTTCGATGGTGACATAAATAATGGTTACACTGGGGTTTTGACAATGGTATCCATCAATTATTATTTAATAAACATGCTTCGGTTGAGGACACGATCCAATTCAACTGCTCTAACACAGTGCCTGGCTCAAATTTTAATTACTTTGGTAACATCTTGTTTATCATGAACTATTCGGTACATGGTCAACACTCATGAACCATGGGACCATAGAAAAGATATATATAGGCATGGAAGTGCTTAATTGATGTAGATAAAAACAAATAATTTTGTTCTACATACGAATTATCTGTGAGTTTAATTACAAGGAATCTAACAAAAAAAGTGTGAGTGATGATGATTGGAGATCTATGGTTTGGTTGCATTTGAAGCCGAAACGAAGGTCTACTATGACTAGTTATAAATGGAGTTTAATGGAAGTCTGATTTTTAAGTTTGGTGATCTGTCTCACTGGCTATAATTCTATTTTTTTTGGTTGCAGCAAAGTATAGGTTCACTGCCAAAGATCATCATCCTATCTCCTTTCACTATTTGATTTCATTTAAACATGGTGGAAGTACAAGTTTGACACTGGTCAGATACATGTAACATTTGAATTCTCGTGATCACTATACATGTTGATGTCTGGTAGTGATAATGTTAGGGTCCCACCCTAACCCCATTATTTATGTCATGGGATCACGTCATAGTCTAGAGTCAATAAAGCCCATATTAATATTTTTAAGTGGTTAACCCGCAATTAATGATGGGACCACAGTTAGTTGCAAATGGGCAGTAGTATTAGATAGATGGTATTAATAAAACCCACGGTATTGGCCCGTGGTATTGCATGTAGGAGTCATATATAAAGGATAGAGACTCCCTGCGAGGAGTATCGTGTCTTGTTTTTGTAATCGAGCTCTGCTCTATTGGAGGTTGCCCCCTCGAAGAGGCCTGTGAACATTTCTCTCTGAATAATAAAATCATTGCTATTCTGTGTTCTGGGTATCTTTTCTTCGCATATTCTGTGTTTGGGTATTACTTTGTAGGTTAAGAGCATAACAAGTGGTATCAGAGCACTTTCCAGGGCTCGGTGGGATCTCCAATTTTTAGAAAAAAAAAAAAAATTGGCTAGAGACGTGTTCCGGTGTCTTTAAACCACGGGATCTGTCGTTAAGCGCATAAACCTGTGGATTTGGGGAGGCTTGCACGCAGGAAATACAAGAGGTGGTCACGTCCGTTGGACTCCCTTGTAACCCCTGTGGGTACCCCTTCGAGTAGTAGCGCATTAGACAGAACCGCGCACGGACTGTCTTCCACGTACCCGCTGGGTATATAGGAAGCCCCCTAGGCTCCCTTGAAACCTCGCCATAGATAAACCTTCGGCCGTCTTGTGGCTACAGTACACCGAGAACAGCACTCGGAGAGATTACTCACCCGTACGTTAGGGTAGTCGGGTTGTACGGCTAAGGGTACGGTCGATCCTCTTTAGTTAGCGCCCTGAAACATTGGGCCGAGTACTACTGTCAGACCCTTATGTATATTGCGATCTGTAGCACCTGATACTCCTCAAGACCATAGTTCCCTTTCTATCGGGGGATCACACATCATCTATTCTAGATCAGCGGGTGCAAAGAAGTGCAGCAGCAGCAGACATCAGTCCGGCAGCTCCATCAGATCAGCAGCAACAGTTGTTCCACCATTCAGATCTCTCAGATCCACCAGATTGGAGTAGTTGTGAAGGGTTCCTGTACCTGGATAGACTTTTCGCAGGACTTTTGGCGGCATTGACATTTTGAGGATTTGGCGACTGCAGTATTGATAAGGAAGGAGTAAAACTCCGTTAGGAGTTTTCCAAAAAAAAAAAAAAAAGGTCTGAGATCTTCCGGGGCGCTTATTGGTGATCTAGCCCATTAGAATCAGGATGACGAGCTGAGCAAGGTGGTACCATTCAATTTCTTAGTAAAAATTTTTAGGCGGTCCCAATTTTTCATCAGGTTGGTGTATGGTAGAAACTCGCACTCAAGCGATGGCCAATGAAAGGATAGACAAAATTGAAGACCATGTGAACTCCATCCAATTTGCGGTGAACGAAATCCAACATGAGATTAAAGGAATAAGTATCCAGATACAGAATGCACTCTCGAAGGGCAAGGAGCTAGCCCACGAGGAGGCGAATAATGGCCATGAATACCATGAGGGTGAGTCTAGCCACTCTCCTCACGTCTGGCACACCCATCCACCACCCAGTCAGTGACCTCCCAAGTTGGATATGCATAAATTTGAGGGTTCTCACACATCCGCATGGCTAGCACAAATGGAGCAGTATTTCAAATTGAATCATATCATAGATGAGGGGACTAAGCTTATGGTGGGCACCATGTACTTGGACAATGAACGATGGCAATGGGGGGAATGGCATCAGTGTTGCAATGGACATTTTCAGACTTGGGCCCAATTTTCCAAAGCTCTTCGAAATCGCTTTGAACAGGAAGACTCTTTTTTGGGGCGTCTCACTAAGCTCCGACAGACGGGTACAGTGGAGGAATATATTACTGCTTTTGAAGCCTTAGCCTTTCGCACTAAGGGTCTCACAGATGAGTTCTACATGGAATGCTTTATCAACGGTCTTAAAGAAGCCATCAAAGCTCAGGTTCTACTCCACCACCCCCCCACGTGGACAGAGGCTTGCCAGGTAGCTCGTAAGGTGGAACGTGCATTAACAGCCCAATCCAACCGCCCCAACTTCCCCGCTAAAGGTCGTCCCCCACAGGCTCCCAACACGACTCAGACACTTAAGATTCAAAAGGTGTCACCTGCGGAAATGGCCGAAAGAAGGAAGCAAGGACTATGTTACTACTGTGATGAAAAATATTCCCCGGGTCATAAATGCAAGGAGCCCAAGTTTTTTCAAATAGATGCCACTGACTACAACTCCACCGAGGAAGATCCACCACTTGAGGAACCGGAGGCGATCGAAGAAGATAACCAAAAGGAGATTGTATCTAATGAACCAATTATTTCGCTAAATGCATTGGCAGGAATTTCTTCCCCTCAAACTCTCAAAATCAGGGGTTTTCTTAAACATCGCCCAGTAGTAGTCTTGATTGATAGTGGAAGTACCCATAATTTCATCCATCAAAAGATCGCTGAAGCAGCACATTGTTTTGTCCGGGCAGTTTCTAACTTCCAAGTCCAAATTGCAGATGGGGGCACAATGAAATGTGAAGGTCGCTGTGAAAATGTCAAACTTCAAATGGGGGATTATCAATTGAAAACCCACATGTTTGCAATACACATGGGGGGTTGCGACATTGTCCTAGGCGCGGAATGGCTCTGCACTCTTGGGCCAATCACAATGGATTTCCAGGAGTTATATATGAGTTTTAAGTAGAACAACTCCACACATACCCTCCGTGGACTACAGGCGGGAGCCCCCTCTATCATCAGCTCGCATAGGATGGAAAAATTGTTAACAAAGGGCCATCATGGAGTGGTAGCTCAATTTAATGCCATCCAGGTAGTCGACACCATGTCTCTACCAATTCATCCTGAGATGCAACAAATTTTAAATAAACATCGGACGGTCTTTGACAAGCCTCATGAGCTTCCACCCTCGCGAGGGGAACATGATCATAGCATCACATTGGTTCCAGGGGCCCAACCCCCAAATGTGCGGCCATACAGATATCCGTTCACCCAAAAGAATGAAATAGAAAAAATCATCAAGGAATTGTTGGAAGCAGGTGTCATTCGTCCCAGCATTAGTCCTTATTCATCCCCAGTGGTCATGGTCCTCAAGAAAGATGGGGAGTGGCGGATGTGTCCCGACTTCAGGGCCCTCAATAAGTTGACAGTCAAAGATAAATTTCCCATCCCGGTGGTTGACGATTTGCTGGACGAACTCAATGGGGCTCAATTCTTCACTAAGTTGGATCTTCGCTCAGGCTACCACCAAATTCGCATGAAGGAAGTCGACATTCCCAAGACAGCTTTCAAAACTCATGAAGGCCATTATGAGTTCCTGGTCATGCCATTTGGTCTCTGTAATACCCCCTCTACTTTTCAGAGCCTTATGAATCACCTCCTCAAACCATATCTCAGAAAATTTGTCCTTGTCTTCTTCGATGACATCCTCATCTATAGTGGCACTTGGGCGGCACATCTTCAGCATGTAGATCTACTCTTGCAACTGCTCCACAAGCATAAATTATTTGTCAAGATATCTAAGTGTTCGTTTGGCATGGAAGAAGTTGAGTATTTGGGCCACATTGTGGGGCGTGAAGGTGTCAAGGTGGACCCCAAAAAGATCCAAGCAATGCAAGAATGGCCTCAACCTAAGACCTTGAAAAGCTTGAGAGGATTTTTGGGTCTCACAGGCTATTATCATAAATTTGTCCGCAACTATGGCCGCATAGCGAAGCCCCTCACTCAACTCCTAAAGAAAAATTCCTTCTTCTGGAACGAGGAAGCACAACAGGCATTTACCGCTCTCAAAACCGCCATGTGTTCCACTCCCGTCTTAGCACTACTTGACTTCACCAAATCCTTTGTCATTGAATGTGATGCTTCGGGTACAGGTATTGAAGTGGTCTTAATGCAGGAAGGGCGACCATTGGCCTTCACCAGCCAAAAACTCAGTGGGAGGAATCTGGGCCAATCTACCTACGAGAAGGAAATGATGGCCATCTTACATGCAGTCGAGACCTGGCGACCTTACTTGTTGGGGCGACGTTTCCAAATCCACACAGATCATCATAGTCTTAAATATTTTTTGGAGCAACGCCTATCTTCCCCACAACAAAATAAATGGTTAGCCAAAATGCTGGGATATGATTATGAGATCATTTACAAGAAAGGGAAAGACAACAGTGTAGCAGATGCATTGTCGCGCCAATTTGAGGAGGAAAGTACTCTGCTCGCAATTTCCCTCCCCATTCCAGACTGGATTGAAGAGGCTCGCAGGGAATGGTTTTCACATCCCGGGCTCTCCCAACTCATTTCTCAATTGCAGGTAGATCCTAATTCCAGCAAGGGCTACTCGTGGCAGAATGATATTCTTGGCTACAAGGACAGAGTCGTAATATCACCAACATCCACCCTCAAAAGTCGCATTTTGGCAGAATTGCACTCATCTCCCATTACAGGACATTCGGGCTTTCAGAAGACGTATGCTCGCACCAGAAGATCATTTTTTTGGACCGGCATGAAACAGGACATCCTTACTTTCATAGCAGAATGTGACGTCTGTCAACGCCATAAAGGGGAAACCGTCAACACACCAGGCACATTACAACCATTGCCCATTTCGGCATCAATTTGGACGGAGGTCTCCATGGATTTCATTACAGGTCTTCCAAAGTCTGGGAACAAGTCAGCCATCATGGTGGTTGTGGACCGACTGTCGAAGTATGCTCATTTCTGCGCCCTACCCCAACCGTTTACACCAACTTTGGTTGCTCAAACTTTCATGGATCAGATCTTCAAATTGCATGGCATGCCCACTTCTATTGTGTCCGACCGCGACCCGATCTTCACCAGTAATTTTTGGCAGGAACTCTTCAGAATACAAGGCACTCAACTCAAACTCAGTACTTCCTATCATCCGCAAAAAGATGGTCAAACCGAAGCCGTCAACAAATTTCTAGAAACCTACCTTAGGTGTTTCACTTCAGAAAAGGAACACCTTTGGGTACAGTGGTTACCTCTGGCTGAATGGTGGTATAACACCAACTATCATGCCACCACCAAAATGACTCCCTATGAAGCAGTCTATGGTCAACTTCCGCCTTCCCCTACTTCTTATCTCACGGGGTGCTCCAAAGTACAAGCCGTGGATCAACTCCTACAACACCGTGCAACCATGCTCGCCCATCTGCGCGAGAATCTTCATCAAGCTCAGAACCGCATGAAGCAACAGGCCGACCAACATCGCTCAGAGCACCAATTTCAAGAAGGGGATCAGTTTTTTTTTAGGCTGCAACCATATAAGCAAACATCACTCAAAGACAAGGGTTGTCAAAAGCTCTCTCCAAAATTATACGGACCATACCAAGTACTTCAGCGCATTGGAGAAGTGGCTTACAAGTTGGCTTTTCCACCTACAGCAAAAATCCACCCAGTTTTCCATGTATCGTGCCTCAAGAAAGTGATTGGGAACAATTGCCGAGTTCAAACCAGTCTACCTGAATTGGACGAAGAAGGGTCAATCTGGCTTCAACCTGAAAATATTCTAGACACAAGGGACAAGCACCTGCGCGGCCGCATGATTAAGGAAGTCCTCGTCAAATGGAAAGACACCTCTCCGGAAGATGCAACTTGGGAACCAGCCACTATTCTTCAGAAGTTTCCGCATCTTCAGCCTTGAGGACAAGGCTAGTTTTAAGGGGGAGGGCATGTTAGGGTCCCACCCTAACCCCCTTATTTATGTCATGGGATCACGTCATAGTCTAGAGTTAATAAAGCCCATATTAATATTTGTAGGTGGTTAACCCGGAATTAATGACGGGACCACAGTTAGTTGCAAATGGGCAGTAGTATTAGATAGATGGTATTAATAAAACCCATGGTATTGGCCTGTGGTATTGCATGTAGGAGTCATATATAAAGGATAGAGACTCCCTGCGAGGAGTATCGTGTCTTGTTTTTGTAATCGAGCTCTGCTCTATTGGAGGTTGCCCCCTCGAAGAGGCCTGTGAACATTTCTCTCTGAATAATAAAATCATTGCTATTCTGTGTTCTGGGTATCTTTTCTTCGCATATTCTGTGTTTGGGTATTACTTTGCAGGTTAAGAGCATAACAGATAAAAAGTTGAGGCAGTAGCCAAAGGTTGTGGCAAAGATCCTATCTTACTCATATATATATATATAGCTAAAGTTTTAAAAAAAAATTCAACAACAATGTTTAGTTTGCGGTGAAAGTTTGGCAAAGGATTGACCTCACCATATATGAAGATTGGACAGCGTCATTTGGTTACATTGTAGAGATTTAATTATAATGAAGATACAAATTCAGAAGTTTAGTTATATGATTTGGTTATACATAGTGCAACAAAAGTTCGTAGTTTCAATTATCATACTAATTCAATACCATGATTCTATTGTCTATGGTGTAGAATCGTTTCATTACGACATTTGAGTTTGTTTATTGGAAAAAGTCTATGAGGTTGAATGAGTTCATTATCTAGGACGTAAAATCATTTCATTGCAATGTCTGTGTTTGTCTATTGGCAGAAGTTTATCATTAGAGGAAATTTCAGCCTATAAGTAGCCTCCTAAGGAAAAATAATAAAATAATAAGAAAACTGTTTTTTTTCATTGTATTTTTTGTTTATCTTCTTATACGTTTACTCAAATTTCAAGTGTAAACACTCATTAGATGCAAAATTAAATTCTTCATCCAATGAGTACACATTATGCATAGTTTTGAGAAGACACACATTGATAAAATTTGAAGATACATTAAAAAAGTGTGTTGAACATGTTTTTTTAATGTATCTTCAATTTTTATCAATGTGGATCGTCTCAGAAGTATGCATAATGGGTACTCATTGGATGCAGAATTTAGTTTTGCATCCAATGCGTGTTTACACTTGAAATTTGAGTAAACCTATAAGGAGATAAGTTAAAATTACAATAAAAAATTAATTTTTCTTCTTTTCCCTCCAAAATATTTACATGTACCTATTTTTAAATGTAAAGGATTTTGATTGGTTTACATATTATGTACGTGGAAATTTCAATGGAACTTTTAGGCTGAAATTTCCTCTAATGGAGGTTAAATGAGTTCAATTGTTTATCACATTAACTCATTTCATTGCAGTGTCTGAGTTTGTTTATTGGAAAAATTTAATGAGGTTTAGACTTGATAATAAGTCTGGATATTGGTTAGAAGCAAAATACAATGTTAGTGTAACCCTTGATAGATTTGGAAAATACTCGATGGAATCAGTATTAAACCCTTGTCTCATAACTTAAAACTCTAGTCACATAGATTGACATGTTGATAGATTTGGCTTTGTTGGCCTTTATATTATACATACATTGAACATATAGGATTATTATACTGTGGAAACCATTGTTGTATTTATAAACATATGTAAATGTGGAGTGGCTCCTAGTGGGCACACTAAGAAATATGGGGTCAAGTCACTCAAAACAAAACATAGTCAGGAGGTTAATATGATAAACCACATAGTGATGTCTAGCTGGGAAGTGATGTACATTATACACCAAATTCATTGGAGGCTTGATACTATATCGAAGTGATTGAAGATCGACTAATTGGAATATGGAATATGAAGGTTGGGAAAATCACAACCCGACACGTTGATAACATAACTGAGCATGAATGTTGAGATTGACTATCTACACTGATTGACATATATTTGGGATGTATCGCTTAATATACATGGGTGATGAAATCAAAACCAACCCTTTAATTTTGAATCTGAATTAATCATCAATGTATACAATTTATGTGGATTCCATCACAAGCAAAAGTGTATAGTAGAGTTGGTATTGAATGTAGCATCGTGTTGTCGTTGTCATGGGTTCAAATATCATCGAATATGAAATTTGTTTATTTTTTCCGCTTCATATTTCATTTTGTAGAACACTAGATAAAAAAATCTAGTGGTTGGTGGAAGAATTTGGTGGGTTGTCCAGAAAGAGCTCTTTTGTAGAGCATTTAATTTATAATATGGTTTATTATGGTTTTTTTTTTGGAAGCATTACTTGTCCATATTGAGATCTAGAAGAAGTTGGAAAATCGTAGCTCAGGAATGGATGCAACTAGAGGGTTTTGATATTGTTTTAACTCATACTTGATAACCAAAATATCTTTTGCGTTTTTGTAAAATTTATGATCTTGTTGCCAATGATTTGGATACATGAAGTAAATATGTATCGAGGAAGTGTTTGAGTGACCAGATTGTAGTTATGGTTGGAGCAGAATTTGGGACAACAATATGACAACTAGTAGCAGAGATTGACATGAATATTGTGACAGTTGATGGTTTCAGGTGGTATACTAGTGGTTGCAGGTTGCATGACAGGTTATTAATGGAAGAGCAGTGGTCGGAGGTTGTATGATGATAATGTTTTTGGCAGTGGCAGAATGTGCACGGTGCGATTGCAATTTGTGCCAAGCTCTTTGTATGGAGTTTTAGTAATATATTATAATTTTGGATCTAGTTTGAAAATGTGATGAAATAGAGGTCCACTAGGAATCAAAGGAAGGAGGTTGAGGCCTCAATCATGTTGGATCCTAAAGAAAATTGGAGCCTGCTTATTGTTGAGGTTGGAGCCTAGAGCAGGTTGGATCCTACTCATCCTTGAGGTTGAAGCCTCAATCAAGTTGTAGCCTATAATGAGTAGTTGCTTGCATCTTTAAGGATGGTTCCTAAATCAGGTTGTATCCTATCACATGTGGAATCTTGCATATTTTGGGGAAATTTGACTCTCATAGATTGGGGTCTACAAATTGCTGTAAAATAATTGAAGATTGATCAAAATAAGAGTTGGTAGTTTTCTCCCATTTGGGTTTCCACCTAAAACTTTGTGTCTCTTTGTGTTATGATGTTTTGCTATATAACTTCTAATTATGATGTTGTTGATAGTGTTGGACTTGCCAACATTCAAGGGATCTCCCCAATATGTGGTCCAACCTAGACCTCACATCATTTGGGATAGGAGCCCCATCCAGAATACGGCCCGATTACCATTTTCTTAAATATTTTCCTTGGCTCTAACTTTCAACAAGAGATAGAAATGCATGTATGCCTTCGGAAAGAAAGTAAGTGTTCGATTGTAAGTGTGTCAAGTTTCTTCTAATATAGAGAGAAGGGAAGTGAGCCTCTAAGAGAGAGGTAATAGTGCCACTCTGATAGAAACACACACAAACAAGAGGTATTCATCAAATATCCAGTGGAATAGTCCACAAATATGTGATGGGAACTATTACCATTAAATCACATTCTCAATATGATAAGCAATAAAATAACTGAAATAGTTGAATTACTTTAGTACAGGTGAAAACAAACATGAATTATAAACATTCACATAATAGTCTTACAAAAATTCATAATCCATGCATGAGGAATGTGTTGGCCATCATGCTTCATATATTAATTAAAATTCCCTGAACACATGTATACAACGAACACCACTAACTCTAATAGTGTAACTTTGAAGCCTCTACTTGATCCCCAAAAGAACTAGCTTGTCTCTTTGATGCCTTGCGGGAGGATCCAAGGTGAAAAGTCCTCTACTCATACAATGAGGACATATATATAACCAATGGGGTGATGCTTCACCTCCCTTGTGACTCTTTGACTACCCTCATGAATGTTTAACTTCCTATGACTTTTCGAATTTACATGACTCTTAATATTTTGTACGTGTCCTTTGGACTTCTACTTTGCAATGCATTTTGGATAAGAATTTACATATTCCACAAAAGTGATGTGGCACATGGTGACTCATGACATGACATGAAATGGCACTGATGACATGGACTGCATGATGACATGGAAATGTCAAGTAATTCTTTCTACCTCTTGCTATGTGTCTTCTTGAGAATGCTCTTCTTTCCACTTCCATATGGCTTGGAGGTGAGGAGTTTTCAATGCCATATGATCTTGAGCAACAGTTGTAAACTAGTATTCCTTTTCTTTCTTCTGATTGATCTTCTTGCATATTCATCTACAAATGTGTCTTATTGCATGTTCCCCTTCTCCATCTCCTTCTTCACCATCATATCATGGTATGATAGAGTAAATGCAGTTTCAATCCACTCATGACAAGATGACATCAGTTTGATAAACCCTTAGTCTAACATGTTGCATGACAGTCCACTAACTGAGTTAGAACCGAGTGGCATGTTGAGGGAGAGGCTTAGTGACTATGCAATTGCACAGCTCAGGTAGTCAAGGGTCAGGCTTGAGCCTTAAGACTACACAATGTGTAGTTTAGGCTGGACTGAGCAAGAAAATTGTGCAGTCAAGGAGCTCAAGGAGCTAGGCTGAGGGATTAAGCACTGATTTTTCTCATTGTGTAGTTCCAGATTTAAGAGAAGGCCAGATGATTATTTAGATTCATAGTTCAAGGGCTCAGGGATAAGGCTTCAGCCTTATCATTGCACAATTTGTAGTACTGACTGGGAAAGAGAGAGAAATTGCGCAATTTTTTGGGTCAGTTGAGATTAAGCACTGTGATTGCGAAGTGCATAGTCTTGGGAGGTAGGAACATCGCATTGTGAAATTCCAAGAGGCAGGTTTGCAACTTGAGGGATGATAATGTGTAATGCGTAGTTCAGGAGGGCCAGATGAGGCTAAGTTTCTTTGTTGGAATTTTTTCTAAATTTGGCTAAGTGTGGGATTGATGAAGCTAATGTGAAATGTGATAGGACTTGACTATGATCACACACTTAGAACACTTGATGACACAACATATATCATCTAGAACGCATGAAAAGTGCGACAACAAGGATAAACTTTGTGATGACCGTGACGAAACTTGTGCGACATTGCTTAAAACTTTGGAAATGAGTGTCACAGATGTTTACTAGTGAGAACAACTCATTTACAAAAGTATAGCCTCTTGAAACCACCAAAATAAGCTTATATACACTATTTGACACTTGACATTAAAAAAGATGACACATTGATTTTCTTGTAAATGGGAGAAAAACACCTATAGAAAACACATGCAATGAGTCTAAGTGTTTGCAAAGACAGTACGCAAGATTATGGTTAACTCCAAAATTTGGATGTAGGTCAAAATTTTGGAGGGTGTTGTAGCAGCAAAACCACTTGTCGAAACACTAGTAGAATTCCAGCTTCTCTGTCTTGGTTGAATCTTTTGTGAAAGGTCTCAGTTCTTCAAGGAGTATTGATTCATCATGCAAATCACTTTACCTTCCCCACTTACCTCACGAATAAACATGGCCCCCTTTGTGCCTTCTCAGTTAAACACAAACATAGATTCAGTAATATCGCAATGTTTTCAATAAGAAAGGGTAGTGTAGTTCGCAAGCTTTATATTTTAAAGTATATTTTTTCATCTCTGGTGTTGCTCTACTACCATCAGGCCTAGACATTACCCTGGAAGAGTCATTATAGGATCACAAACATTTATCTATTTCCACCGAGCCTGGACAGTACACCGGTGGATTTTCTTTCTTCACCTCCCTGACCTAGAAGCCTTTCTCTTCTTTCGCATTTATTTAGATATTTAAATAGGATTCTGCATAGGATCTTATTCATTTTATGGGCGAAAGAGGGATCCCAACTTATTGAGAACAGGAGAGGTTGTTCCTTCAGAGAAGCATAAACATACCTCTGATTTAGGTTTACTCGTTTCAATTTTTCCCCTTTTCCTCCTCTAGTGATTGGATAAGCGTGAAAAAATCGAAACATAAGGAACCGAGTACGGGTAAAGGTTTCCAGAATAGACACAGGTATCATGGTTTGACACAAAACTCTCCTTACAAATAGATCATATTTTCCGTTAGAGAATCATTGACTAAAAGATATAACCAAAACAAAGAAGGAGGACCAAAGGTAAGCCAAATGTTGTAATGTCACAAAACTCTTTTCAACTCAGCCACACACAAAGAATCCAGAAAACATGTTCATACATGACGCTTATTTACAAAAACAAAAGCAAAAACAAGACCAAAAAAATAAATAAACAAGAAAACAAACTATGTACATAGGGCATGGCACAACCTCAAATCATCATTGTAAATATTGTTTTAAATGTTGGTCATTAATAAGAAGATAGTCAATATTCACATCTAGTGATTGAAGACAATATGTGTTGGGCAAGATTTTTGTGTATGGTGAACAATTCGATCAATGGGGATTAAAAATTAGTTTGTTTTGCTTTGTCCTCATGGATTTTGTCCCACTTTAAGACTAGGTCACCCACACTAAATTCATTCTTTCCTACAGACGTCTTGTCGAACCACCTCTTGATATGACTCTAGTGAAGATAATTTGTTTCTTTTTCTCTCTATCTTTCTGCCTATAGCTTAACGGAGACTGTCTATCCTACTCTGAACCAATAAGCATGGACTTCCTTGGGATTCTTATGAAAGTTGAAGGGAAGGAAAATAGATGTTCGAGTGTAGGATGGATTCTTTTCCATACACCAAGAAGTAAGGAGATGTATTCAAAGAAGGTTTTGGTGTGACTCGGTTATCCCATAAGGAATTCACCAAATTGGAGTGTTAGTTCCTTTGTTTAAAGAAAACAATATTCTTGATAATGCATATAAGGTTCTTATTTGTGGACTCAATAAGACCATTTCACTACAGATAGTAATTAGTTGAATGTTTCAACACAATTCCATTTTCCAATGCAAAATTATATAATCTTAACGATGAAAATTATGTTGCATTGTAAAAAATAAGTGAAGTCGAAACATCGAACCGGGAAATAACATTCTGCTTAAGGAAACTGATGAATTCCTGATCATTTATCTATTTGAGTGGCACTACTTCGGCCCACCGCATGAAGCAGTCTATGGGAGAATGTAGTGGTACTGCTTTGATGAGTGCGGAAAATTTTCACCATAACATTTGGGTCCCATTTTTGAAATGGTTCTTCCACATCGATAGGCTGCAACGGGGCAACTGACTTCTTTCCTCGACCGACACATTTCTAACAGACCAGACACTTACGAGCATATGCGTGAGATTCTTTGAATAATGTGGTCCAATAAAAATTGGCCCACATAACCTTGTGTGTCATTGTGTCACCCGCAAAGTGTCCCCCGGCTGGTCCATCGTGGAGATCATGTAATTCTTTCTTTGAATCATGTGCTTCTAAGCATCTGATAAATACTCCATTATGGTGATTTCTAAAAACCATCCCATGCACCAACTGGTAATATAATAATTTTAATCTAACTTCCCTCTTCTTCCATGCAAATAAGAGAGAGGGAAAAGTACAATGCTCGAGATACTAGTGCACATTCATGTGCCAAGAATTAGAAATATAAGTGGGGGAGGCTTGCTCAACATTGTACATTTCGATTTCTTTCTCCCAACTAGATGGATCATCTTCTTTTGCATCCACTGCTTCTGCACTAGCCAAAATATACTGTGACCCTTGATGGTTTGAACTGGTTTGAATTCTAATTCATACTCTTGCAAACTAGCCATCCAGTTGTTACACCGGACAAATCCCTCTTGCAGACAAGATCGATCTCCCTAGATCCTTGACGGAAACTAGAAACAAGCAAGACAATTGAACTAACTCTTTCCCTAAATTGGACTTCTTTGAATTATAAGAATTAAAGCTAATGGATGAGCCTTTACCTATTTCATGAAATGCTCGATGAAGATACCTTGTTGTGACTTCATGTAGCTTCTCAATGCTTGATAAGATCTACAACCATAAACCATAAAAGGATCAAAAGCATATGCGGTATAATAATCCAAACAAAAACTTAACCTAATAATCAAGGAGATTAGGAATTGAATTTTCCTTAATAAGCACCTTAAAAAATTATAGACCATTCATCATTCCAATAAGAAAATTCAATGGGAGAAAGTGTTGATTTGTATTAATCAAAGATAAATAGGAGTCTTACAACCTTTGCCTTGATGTTGTGAGATTCCTCCCAAATTCCTTTAATCCTCTCCTTAGATGACAAGCTTTCCAATATCAAACTAACAACATAATTTTATCCTCTCTGAGTTCTAACCTCCTCAAACCCTCTACCCTCTAGACATTTTATAGGCCAAGAGGAAGAAGTTTCAGATCCAAAGGAGGAGGGTGAGATCCCCTAATTGAGGGATTGTTTTTCTTGTAGAAATTCTAAAAATTCTCTACAAATCTAGCTCTAAGACCATGTAGAAAATCTGATTGTAGGTTAACCCGATAATGCAATATAACCAAAGCAAAATACTATAACCTACTTCTACTATCAATTTCCTTTGCGGAAGCTTAAAGATCGATCTAAACACATATAACCAGAAGAAGAAGAATCAATGCACAATACACATGAAAATACTTTGGGGAAAGCCACAGCTAAAAACCCCACTATCTGTCTTATCATACAAGGTGTAAATACATAGGAATTATACAAAGCCTTAGCTCTCACAGCTAGCCAGCTATAAGTACAATCCTCACAAATGCTCACAGGAAATCCTGGCTTCTCACATGCCTTCTCCTCTGCCCTCCAAGCTCCTATTTCCTTGTGCAGTTCCTCTGGGATGATTCTCCAACCAAGTGGAAAACTCATTCTAACACACTGTCAGAACTGTGCAATCCTCAAGGAATTAATTCCTTCTGCATGCATGAGTTTTATTTATAGGAAAGCACATGCAACTGACAGTACACTTTCCTTGACATTTAGCTCAACTGGGTCTTTCTCAGAATAGACATGCATGAGTTACTGATGAGGGAATCTTCATAAATGGAGTACACTTGTTGAGTGCATGCATGCATCAACTGATTGTTAACTCTCTATTAGTTCCTCAAATAGTTTGGAACTAATTTAACTTGACTTAACTCAGTAAACTGAGTCAACTAATTACAACTCAAATATAACTCAATTTATCTCCTTAATTTAAGGCTTATCTCCCTAATTTAAGGGATAACTCTTGCATGACTTTAGAAATACTTCTAACTTGAATTTCTCCAACTAAATAAGTCAAAATAACTTAATTAATTATTTCTAGGTAGCTGTGAAGACTAAATTCGATTTTAATTCACAATTTAATTCAAGGACAAATTAAATTGGAATATTCTTGTTGCCACATTTCAACACTCCCTCTCAACAAGAAAGGAATTATACTGCAGCAACATGATCCTCCTCGCTACACAATCTTTGAGATGATGATACCGGATGTTGATGTGATTGGACATATCATGAAATATTGGATTCTCAGAGAGTTTGATACAACTCTGATTATCACAATAGATCATAGTTGGATCAATCCTCTGCTCAAACAAGCCAACTAGGATTTTCCACATCCAGATGGCCTCACATGCTGCCTAACTTGCATCCATGTATTCATCCTCTACCGAGTTGAGTGCAACCGACCTCTATTTCCTATTGTACCAAGAAATTGCCGCTGACCTAAGGTTGAAAATCCCTCATGATGTGCTCTTCCGATCTGATGGACTCCCTGCCCAATCTGCATCCATGAAGCCATGTAGCTTCACTCCCTCTGTTTGTCTGTACCATAATCCATACAGAGATGTGCCTCTGAGGTATCTCAATACATGATTTTCCACCTTTCAAAACATCTTGGTAGGCTGAACCATCGCTTGACTCAGCTGGTTCACGGCATAGCACAAATCTGGTCGAGTGTTCACTAAGTACATCAGTGAACCCACAAACTGCCTGTACACAATAGCCTCCACTACTTCTCCTAAAGTAGCAACTTCCTTCCTCCAGTTACCAGCTAGAGAAGTCTACATGGGCTTGCACTTCTCCATGTGGAATCTCTTGAGTATCTCATTGGCATGCTTGCGCTGAGACACAAACAACTCCCCATCCTTCTGCCACACTTCCATGCCAAGGAAGTAATTCATGAGACCCATGTTTCATCTCAAAGTCTCTTGCAAGGTCGTCCTTGCAAGACATGATCAACTGATCATCACCAGTCAATATGAGATCATCAACATAAAGTACAATGATCAACAACTTACTTTTCATTATGATTTTGTATAGGTTTGCATCCGCTTCACTCTTTATGAGGCCCAACCTGGTGAAGTAGTTGTCTATCCTGGTGTACCAAGCATGAGGTGCTTGATTCAACCCATACCACTCTCTCTTGAGTCAGTACACATGCGACTCACGATTGAAGGTCTCAAAACCTTCTGGTTGCTCTATGTACAACTCCTCCTCAATCTCGCCATTGAGGAATGCGGTCTTCACATCCATCAAATGGATCTTCTAACCCATCTGTGCTGATAGTGCCAACATAGATCTGATAGATGAGTACCTTGTGACAGGAGAAAAAGTCTCATCATAGTCAATCCCCTCAACCTGTGAAAATCCAAGGGCAACAAATCTTGCCTTATGCTTCTCCTCACAACCATCAGCAGCTTGCTTTACCTTGTAAAGCCAACAGGAACTCACAACTGACTTGTTCTGTGGTCTTAGAACCACGTCCCAAACACTGTTACGAACTATGGAATCATACTCCTCCACCATAGCATCAACCCAAATCAACTACTGCACTGCTTTCTCAAAGGAATATGGCTCGGTCTCAACACATTCCCCAACAAGGGCGATGTATCCAGTGTACCTCTTATGTGACCTCCTCTGTCTGCGCTGAGAAAATGGTGCTCCCACATTCTCTCTCGCATCCTGCAACAATCTGTCAGCTTCTCTTGTGCGCTTTCATCCATCTCTGAAAGACTCTGCTTGAGTGGATGTCTCCACTCTTGGAACCTCTGCATGCGGCTACTACGCATTAGTCTAAGGCTCCTCCTCCTTATGAACCAATTGTTCCTCCATAGCCTGTAGTTGGAGCTCCCTCTCAAGGGAAACTCGCATGGCCTTCTGCTCATCAAACTTGAGATCTTTACGAACCACTGTCCTCTAACTGGTAGGCAAGAACACCCGATAGTTGTGAGGTGTATCATTGTACCCAACAATTATCCCCAACTCTGTTGTCGGCTCAAGCTTCTTCCATGCATCCTTTGTCCCATGGAAATATACCAATGAGCTAAAGATCCTGAAGTGACCCACATCTGGTCTCTTGCTGGAGAAGGCTTCCTCTGGTGTCTTCATCCCAAGTATGCGATGTGGGCTTCTATTAAGCAAATAGACCGTTTTGTTGCATGCCTTAGCCCACAAGTGAAGTGGTAGGCCTTGGTCATGCAACATCGCCCGTTCTGCCCCTACAATAGTTCTGTACTTCCTCTCGGCCACCCCATTCTGTTGTGGGTTATGAGGTGCCATCAACTCTCGTTTAATTCTTTCCACTGCACAGAAGTTCTTAAACTCTTGAGAGACATATTCTCCACCATTGTCACTTCTCAAGGCCTTGATCTTCTTCTCTGACTCTTTCTCGACCAAAGATTTCAACTCACAAAACTTTTAGAAGGTTTGGTCCTTCTTCTACATGGAATAAATCCAGCATTTACGAGAATAATCATCAATGAAAATCATATAATACCTTTGATTCATTGTGGATGCTGTCGAGAATGGTTGACACACATCAATATGAACTCGCTCTAAGATAGCCTTTGCTCGACTGTCTCGATCATGAAAGGAATACTTGGCATACTTTCCCATGGTACAACCTTTGCATGTGTCAACTTGCTCAAGTTTACCTTTGGGAAGTCCTGTAGATATCTGTTACATTATCTTCAAAGCCCCATGATGCAAATGGCCCAACTGCCTATGCCACAACTCGCCAATGTCTTGGCTTTGCACCAATTCTGCTTTCGTACTCAATGCTACACAATCATATACCTCTTGTTTATAGAGATTCTTCACCCGAATCCCTATCCTCTTGGTCTAACTCGTGGCTATGTGTCTTAGGAACACCTTTCCTTTACTGAAGACAACATTGTAGCCTTTGTCCTCCAACATCGCACCCAATACCAAGTTCTTCTTCAGTCCAAGCACATACATCACATTTATCAAGGTGAGAGGAGCTCCATGCTCCCTCTGAAAAGCAACAGTGCCCACTCCTGAAACACTATACCTTTCGTCGTCACCCATCTTTATGCGCATCTTGAGGTCTTTCTCCTCCAAGGCACTGAATAAGCTTTTATCACTGGTCATGTGGAATGAGGCTCCACTGTCAATATACCAAACATAACCCATCATCGATGACACCATGCATGTGATGAGGGTAAATTCCATTTCGAACTAAGAGGCTAATGCCTCACCTTCCGATTCTTCCGAGGATCCCTTCTTGGAATTCTTCGATGGGCAATTAGTTGCATAATGTCCCATCTCAATTGAAGTATGATATGAATTCGATTTGCACCTGAAACCCCGAACTTCAAACTTCGAATTCTCTTCTCAATATATTGTTCATAGCTTCGATAAACTTGGCTCCGATACCATGTAGAAATTTTGAAAATTCTCTACAAATCTAGCTCTAAGACCATGTACAAAATCTGACTGTAGGTTAACCCAATAATGCAATATAACCAAAGGAAAATACTATAACCTACTTCTACTACCAATTTGCTTTGCGTAAGCTTAAAGATCGAGTTGAACATATATAACCAGAAGAAGAAGAATCAATGCATAATACACATGAAAATACTTTGGGGAAAGCCTCAGCTAAAAACCCCACTATCTGTATTATCATACAAGGAGGAAATACATAGGAATTATACAAAGCCTTATCTCTCACAACTAGCCAGCTCTCAGTACAATCCTCACAGATGCTCACAGGCAATCCTGGCTTCTCACAAGCCTTCTCCTCTACCCTCCAAGCTCCTATTTCCTTGCGTAGTTCCTCTGGGATGATTCTCCTTCAACCAAGTGGAAAACTCATTCTAACACACTGTCAGAACTGTGCAATCCTCAAGGAATTAATTCCTTCTGCAAGCATGAGTTTTATAGGAAAGCACATGCAACTAATAGTACATTGTCCTTGACAGTTAGCTCAACTGGGTCTTTCTTAGAATAGACATGCATGAGTTATTGATGAGGGAATCTTTAGTTAACTAGACTATACTTGTTGAGTGCATGCATGCATCAACTAACTATTAACTCTCTATTAGTTCCTCAAACAATTTGGAACTAATTTAACTGTACTTAACTCAATAAACTAAGTTAACTAATTACAACTCAAATATAACTCAATCTTATCTCCTTAATTTAAGGCTTATCTCCTTAATTTAAGGGATAACTCTTGCATGACTTCAGAAAGACTTCTAACTTGAATTTCTCCAACTAATTAAGTCAAAATAACTTAATTAATTATTTCCAAGTCACTGTGAAGACTAAATTCGATTTTAATTCACAATTTAATTCAAGGACAAATTAAATTGGAATATTCTTGTTGCCACATTTCAACATGTTGAAACGTGGCAACAAGAATATTCCAATTTTAATTTGTCCTTGAATTAAAATCGAATTTAGTCTCACCAGCTACTTGAAAATAATTAATTAAGTTATTTTGACTTAATTAGTTGGAGAAATTCAAGTTAGAAGTCTTTCTAAAGTCATGCAAGAGTTATCCCTTAAATTAAGGAGATAAGCCTTAGATTAAGGAGATAAGATTGAGTTATATTTGAGTTGTAATTAGTTGACTCAGTTTATTGAGTTAAGTCCAGTTAAATTAGTTCCAAACTGTTTGAGGAACTAATAGAGAGTTAATAGTCAGTTGATGCATGCATGCACTCAACTAGTGTACTCCAGTTAACTGAAGATTCCCTCATTAGAAACTCATGCATTTCTATTTTTGATCCAGGTGGATATTGGTGGCCACCTGCCAAGTCCACCTGGACCCCCACCATTGTTTTTCTCAGCATTTTCAGCTTCCTTAATTGTAGCACAACTTACTATTTTTAGCAGTTTTTCGGGTCCTGAACTTCCAGAGCCGTTTTGAGGCCCTAAACGACGTTTTTTGGGGAATCCTCGGATAGATCTTTCTAACGAGCTATTGTATGCGTCAAACGGACATCGTATGCCAAAGTTACGACCCCGGGAAGTTGAGGTACCAATTTACCCCAAACGGGGCCCACAGTTTGGCGTTTCATCTCCTAGGGTTAGGTTTTGGAATGTTAAGGGTTTTCCATTGTTTCTCAACAATAAATAGGCCTTCGAGCCTCATTGTAACACAGTTCAGAGGCATGTAGCCACCACATCTCTTCTCAGAGATAAGCTACCATCGCCCTAGCTGGTTTATTTCCATTTCTGGTTGTAAGCATATTTCAGTATTTTCCATTAATGAAATGAAGTATTATTTCCGCTGCATCTTTGTGTATATGGTTATCTCTGTAATTTGTTGCGTTCCTGTTTAAATCTGGATCAGTGGTATCTGAGCGGTCTGCTTTTTCTTTGTTTTTCTTTGCATGTCCCCAACAAGGTCGGGATATAAGGAGTTAGGGCTTGAACTGGTTGAACCTTTGCAAGACCAGCCTCGCAAATCCCGACGGCCTCCCATGGCGGATGAGAAGAAAGACGAGGGGGCAGGAGATCCCATCAAAATCTTGCTCGAAGAAGCCCTCGAGCGACAACGGAATGCGATGATGGACAGCTTTGCCCAGATCCTTCAGCGGCTACCCAGAAGCGACGCATCGGCTTCCAGCAGCTACTCTGGAAACGCCACACCCTTTAAGGTACAAGTTAATTTTGAAATCCCCATATTCGAGGGTCAGATAGACACAGATGCCGTAGATAAATGGTTAAATCTGCTAGAGGGTTATTTTTCTGTTCATGAATTTTCGAGGCGGGAAAAGATTTTTTTTGCTCTTCTCAAAGCAGCCCCCCACGTCAAGGACTGGTGGGAAACCTACTGCGAGCAGAAGGATGAAAGTACTGGCTCACTATTTTCAGTCGCACCCACCTGGAATTCATTCTGGGATGCCATCAAGGAGCAGTACTACCCTGTTGGAAGCTATGAGGATGAATACATAAAGTGGACCACGCTGCGGCAGGGAAGGGACCAAGACGTGCCAGAGTTCACCAATATTTTCCATACCCTTCGCACAAAGTTGGGTATCAAGGATTCGGAGCAACATTTGATACTCAAATACCGTGGCTGCCTGCACAAGTACATCCAGGAAGAAATACAATTTCTGAACATCTCCTCGCTCGGCGCAGCATACCGATATGCCGTCAAGGTCGACCAAAAGTTTAAACAAAAGAAGCGAGACTTTGGATCTGCGAATCCAAAGCAGGGGAAAGGTGCCCCTAAACCACAGAACAAAGGACAAAGCCAAGGCGGGACAGCCCAAGACAACGAGCCGAAGCTGCAAGCAAAGAACAGCGCCGCGAAGCCGAGAAAGGACACTGGAAAATGGTGTGAGTTCCATAAGAGCTCCACTCACAACACAAGTGAGTGTCGAGCCAAGCAGTCACTGGTGGCTGAGCTAAAGGTTTCAGAATCAGATGCATGTTCCGACTCTGAGTCAGAACCCGATAAGGGGAATGAAAAAGGGAAGCATATCATTGATGCGGATCCCAACGCCATTGTTGCTACCGCCAAGATCCAGAAAAATGAACCCGAAGATCCAGAGGAGGAGGAGCGTCTCTTCCACTCCCAGATGTGGGTAAAGGGCTCCCCGATACAGTTCATTGTTGATAGCGGGAGTCAAAAGAACCTCATTTGGGCAGAGGTCGTAAAGCGGTTGGGCTTACCGACCACAGCACATCCACAACCATACACCATTGGGTGGCTTCACCAAGGACGGGATCTTCGCGTGAGCCAGCAGTGTCGCCTTCCATACAACATCAAGCCCTTCACAGATGAGGTATTGTGTGACATTGCTCCCCTTGAAGTTTGTGATGTATTACTAGGACAACCTTACTTGTTGAAGCGACATGCTATGTATGAATCAAGGCCCCGTGCTGTTATTATTACATTGGGAAATAAGTTGTATAGGATACCAAAGGTAGCACCACCTACCGCCCTCTCTTTGATTTCTGCAAAACAATGCAGTAAGATCATTTCCAAAACCAGGAAATTTGTTTTCCTGATGATACGCCCTCAAGGAAAGAAGAAGATAGTGGCCGCGGCCTCCAAACGGGGTCCCTCTGCACGACAACTACAGATGGACAAGGTTGTGGAGGAGTACGAGGACATCTTCACCTCCCCTGCAGGGGTTCCTCTGCACTGTCAAGTCAAGCACTCCATCGATCTTACCCCAGGTGCGCCGCTACCCAATGGACCAATTTATCGGCGCTCCATTCTGGAGAACAATGAAATCAAGAGGCAGATTCAGGAGCTCCTGCAGAAATGTCACATCCGTCCGAGTTCATCGCCTTGTGGGAGCCCGATCGTGTTGGTACAGAAGAAGGATGGGACGTGGAGACTCTGTATTGACTATCGGGCGCTGAACAAGATCATTGTCCGTAATAGGTACCCGATCCCGCGGATTGATGACCTCCTAGACCAACTAAAGGGGGCGGAATATTTCAGCAAGATCGATCTGAAGTCAGGATATCACCAGGTACCAATCGAACCCTCTGATGTGTGGAAGACTGCCTTCAAATCCAAGGAGGGCCTCTTCGAATGGTTGGTTATGCCTTTCGGATTGACGAATGCTCCTGCAACCTTCATGAGGCTAATGGATGACATCTTGCGGCCATTCACCAACTCCTTTGTAGTAGTATACTTGGATGACATTCTGATCTTCAGCCAGAGTTGGGAAGAGCACCTCCACCACATCCGACAGATTCTCCAAACACTGCGGCAACACAAGCTATGTGCCAATTTGGAGAAGTGCACTTTTGGCATGACCCAGGTTCAGTATCTGGGATACATCATTGATGAACAGGGCGTGCATGCCGATCCAGCCAAGATCTAAGTCATTCGGGATTGGCCCTCTCCAACCACTCTAACAGAGCTCTGCAGCTTTCTAGGTCTTGTCAACTTCTACCGCAGGTTTGTGTTGGGATTTTCTCACATTTCTTGGCCCTTGAGTCAAGTCACCAAGGGAGGGGCGAAAGCAAAAAAAATTTGGTCCGAATCTCAATAGAAGGCATTCATGGAGTTGAAGGATCGCCTCTGCACGGCACCAGTGCTCGCGTTACCAGATTTACAACAACCATTTGAAGTCGAGACAGATGCCTCTGACTATGCTATTGGGGCATTCCTTACTCAACATGGACATCCAGTGGCATATCACAGTGAAACACTTTCAGACACAGTCCGGAAGTACCCCACTTATGATAAAGAGATGTATTCCATTGTACAGGCCTGCCGACAATGGAAGCATTACATTTTGGGGAAGGAAACGTTCATCCACACAGACCACCGACCCCTGCAGTTCATACAGACCCAAGGGAAATTGCAGAATGATCGCCATCAGAAGTGGTCTACATACCTGCAACAGTTCCACTTGAATATCAAGTATAAGAAGGGCAGCACCAATAATGTTGCAGATTGCCTCAGTCGACCACCGATCATGGCATTAACCACCGTGCTCAACTCTTGTGGGCACGAGACTTCTGATTGGCCACTTCTCTACAAAAGCGACCCAGAATTCGGCCACACATACCAAACACTCTTGGAGGGTCGGCATGTTCCAGATTTTCACCTCCAGGATGCCCTATTATGCCACCTCGGTCACCTTTGTGTTCCTTCAAGCGAGCGTGCCAAGATGATTTGGGAAGCACACTACAGTCGGGCTGCTGGGCATTTCGGGGTCGAGAAAACAGTGGCAGTACTGCAAAATTATTTCTATTGGCCGAATCTTCGACAGGATGTTGGGAAGTACATCAGATCATGTACTGCCTGTGCCATTGCCAAACCGACCATTAAGAAGCACGGCCTCTATACCCCGTTGCCTACCCCTAGTCGACCTTGGGAATCCATCTCCATGGATTACATGTCAGGCCTTCCTTCCACTAAGCATGGAAATGACTGTGTTTTTGTGGTCGTCGACAGGTTCTCGAAGATGGCCATTATGGTGGCCTGCAAGAAGAATATCACAGCAGAAGCCACTGCTAAACTCTTCTTTGAACGAGTGTGGGTGCACTTTGGAATTCCACAGTCTATCATCTCAGATCGGGATAGTCAGTTTCTCAGCACATTTTGGTCCAGTCTCTGGTCAATGCTGGACACCAAACTCACGAAGTCCACAGCCTTCCATCCTCAAACTGATGGCCAGACAGAGGTGGTCAATAGGATGATTGTGCACATTCTGCGCATGTATAACTCAAAGCATCCACGCACATGGGACGAGAGCCTCCCCTATGTTCAGCACAGCTACAACCGAGCTCTTCACAGCTCCACTGGCCATAGCCCTTTTCAGGTGGGTTTGGGATTCCAGCCACTATGCCCCATTGATGTGGCCATGCCCCTTGCAGCTACTCACATAAATTCAGCTCATGTCGAGTCCGAAACAGATAAGGCCACCAGCTTCATTGAGCGCATCCAACATATTCGCCAGCAGGTCCATGACATTCTTGAGAAATCAAATGCCAAGTACAAGCAGCGACATGATCAACATCGGGTGCCACACAAGTTTCAGGTGGGCGACAAAGTCTGGTTGCATTTGCAAAAGGAACGCCTTACTGGAGCCTATCGGAAATTGAGACCACTCTGATATGGTCCTTACACCATTATTAAGGCTATGGGAGACAATGCATTTGAGCTCAGCATTCCTCCATTCCTTGGCCTACACCCAGTGTTCAATGTGGACCGCCTTTGGCCATACTTTCCACCATTACTAGACACATCCGACATTGCAGAACAGCTCAAACCCATAGAATTAAATCCAGATTGCATGGAACAAGCTGCAACTGATCAGATCATGGACACACAGATCAAGAACACTCGCCAACAGAATATCCAACTGTATCGAGTTGTCAAAGCAGGCCAACTCCTTCAGCAGGGCAAGTGGCTCACCAGGGAACAGGTTCAGCAAAAGTTTCCTCATCTCATGGAGGAGCTCAACGCAATGGGGACCATTGCTTCCTAAGGGGGGAGGAATGATCCAGGTGGATATTGGTGGCCACCTGCCAAGTCCACTTGGACCCCCACCATTGTTTTTCTCAGCATTTTCAGTTTCCTTAATTGTAGCACAACTTACTATTTTTAGCAGTTTTTCGGGTCCTGAACTTCCGGAGCCGTTTTGAGGCCCTAAACGACGTTTTTTGGGGAATCCGGGGGCAACATGGGTCCATGGAATGGATCGATGTTGCCCATTCCAACAATGGTAGTGCTCGGATAGATCTTTCTAACGAGCTATTGTATGCGTCAAATGGAGATCGTATGCCAAAGTTACGACCCCGTGAAGTTGAGGTACCAATTTACCCCAAACGGGGCCCACAGTTTGGCGTTTCATCTCCTAGGGTTAGGTTTTGGAATGTTAAGGGTTTTCCGTTGTTTCTCAACAATAAATAGGCCTTCGAGCCTCATTGTAACTCAGTTCAGAGGCATGTAGCCACCACATCTCTTCTCAGAGATAAGCTACCATCGCCCTAGCTGGTTTATTTCCATTTCTGGTTGTAAGCATATTTCAGTATTTTCCATTAATGAAATGAAGTAGTATTTCCGCTGCATCTTTGTGTATATGGTTATCTCTGTAATTTGTTGCATTCATGTTTAAATCCGAATCAATTTTGAGAAAGACCCAGTTGAGCTAAATGTCAAGGAAAGTGTACTATCAATTGCATGTGTTTTCTTATAAAGAAAACTCATGCATGCAGAAGGAATCATTCCTTGAGGATTGTGCAGTTCTGACAGTGTGTTAGAACGACTTTTCCACTTGGTTGAAGGAGAATCATCCCAAAGGAACTACGCAAGGAAATAGGAGCTTGGAGGGTAGAGGAGAAGGCATGTGAGAAGCGAGGATTTCCTGTGAGCATCTGTGGGGTTTGTTCTGAGAGCTGGCTAGCTGTGAGACCTAAGGCTTTGTATAATTCCTATTTATTTCCACCTTGTATGATAATACAGATAGTGGGGTTTTTAGCTAAGGCTTTCCCCAAAGTATTTTCATTTGTATTATGCATTGATTCTTCTTCTTCTAATTATATATGTTCAACTCGATCTTTAAGCTTCTGCAAAGAAAATTGATAGTAGAAGTAGGTTATAGTATTTTTCTTTGGTTATATTGCATTATCGAGTTAACCTACAGTAAGATTTTCTACATGGTCTTAGAGCTAGATTTGTAGAGAATTTGCAGAATTTCTACGTGGTATTTTTCTTTGGTCATATTTGAGAAAGCGTTGATTTGTATTAATCAAAGATAAAGAGGAGTCTTACAACCTTTGCCTTGATGTCGTGGGGTTCCTCCCAAAAGCCTTCAATCTCTCCTTAGATGATAAGCTTTCCAATATCAAACTAACAACATAATTTTATCTTCTCTAAGTTCTAATCTCCTCAAACCCTCTACCCTCTAGTCATTTTATAGGCCAAGAGGAAGAAGTTTCAATTCCAAATGAGGAGGGTGAGATCCCCAATTGAGGGATTTTTTTTACTTGAGGAATATGAGGGTTTTAGTTCGAATAGTCATCACTTGGAAGCTTTTAGTTGGGAAATATTCGACCAACTATGTTTCTAGAATGTACTTTTTATTTTTACTTTCTTGAATTCACCTACGCGGGTCTATAGTGGAAGACAAAGCACATCTCTGCGCTGTTCTCAGCGTTAATTCCAACGAATGCGTGGGAAAAGCTAGGAAAATCAGAACAGGTGAAACTTGACAAGGTGTGACAGCTATTATTCCTAAATTTCCCATATCCTTCAAGATACTTTTGGTTGTTTGACTTCTAAGGGATTTCAATCAAACATGTTCACTAATGGTAAAAAAACCCATTAACTGATCAAGTGTCATGGTGACAAATTGATATGTAACACCAGTTCGCTCTTCTCTCACCTAGCACTTGATGGAAAAACAATGACTTACTGTTGGGTGCGGAACAAAGATAATGCAATGATTCTTCAAGAGATAGGATCATAAGTGCTTTACCTCCTTATAGACTGCATATGCTTGTTTATCAATGGTGGGATTATTAAGCTCAAGTCCTTGTAGGCTAGCACTCATAAAAGATATTGCTCACTCATTGTTCTGATCATCTTTCTATGTAAGCACAACGACAAGAGAAGTATCAGAAGCGAAGGTATAAACCAAAAAAATATTTGTTGAACTATGGGTTGTACAAGGTTGGTTATTCTTAAATATCTTTGTTGATATGAGAGAACTCGTCCTTTTCCCTTTTGTCCCACTTGCATATTGCATCCTTCCTTACCATCTCCTGCATGGGTTTGACAATTTGAGTGTAATCAGAGATGAAATTGTGGGGCAAGTTGATATTACCTAAGAAGGACTGCATAGATTTATTATTCACAGGGAAGGGAATTTGCGTAATAGCTTTGACCCTTTTTGGGTCTACCTTAATACCACTTTTCACGATAATGTCACCTAGGAGATTTCCCTTGCACACTGCAAAAATGCTCCTCTTGGGATTAAGCGATATCCTGTACTTTCGACATCACTCAAATATTTTATTCAAGTGGCATAGGTGGTCAAATCTCTTCTTTGAAAATACTATGACATCATCAAGATACACCACTACATTCTGTCTTATCAGTCCATGAAATGAGATGTCCATTTCACATTGAAATGTCATACCAACATTGATTAACCCAAAAGACATTATTTTGAATGCAAATGTGCGACATTTAGTTTAGAATGTAGTTTTTAGTTTGTTAGACTTTGAGACCAGAACCTGGTTGTAGCCTAAATAACTATCAAGCAAAGAAAACATCTCTGACCCTGATACTGTATGTAGTATATGTTTCATAGATGGCACAAGGAAGTTGTCTTTGTCTAAGGTGCAGTTCAAGTTTTCAAAGTCAACACACAAGTGGATTTCCCCAGAATTCTTTCTTACTGGGACCCGATTAGATACCATTCCAACTTTGACTAAGAATGTCAAGGTTTGAGGTCCAAGGCCTGAAATACATCATAATAATGTCATGCTGACATGGAATTCCATATCAACTATCCACACAGGCTACCATGTCAACCTCTCCTCTCCCCTTATGACCGCGTGTCCCTATCATGGTTTCGTACCTATTTTATTGAGTCATCTACTTGTCGTGCACCTACTATACCTCATTTCTAAAGCCAATGGTAAGGTGGAACTTCTATTTGCGGTTTCAAGTCTAGTGCATGGGGGACCACATAATTAATCTCCAATGTCGATCAATGTTGCGTATTTTGGTGCAGATCCCAACCACGACCCCCTTCCCATTAAACATTGACTCTAGACTGTCAATATGCTACAAGTTTTTATAAAGGGTTATAAAAAATGTTAATGAAAAAATGGATACCTACAATATCTAGTGAAAGTAGGGGTTTTTTTAATTGGGAAGGTGTATTGGGTTTGTATTGGTAGAGGGTTAAATAATGTAATTTTTAGAGATATTTTCCAATATGCATTCAAATTAAGGGTATTGTTCATATGCCATGAACGCACGTGATATGTCAAAGGTTCATTGAGTGAATCCCCTGTGGTGGAAGGCTGAGCAGGGTAGCACCCTGGTTTAGCCTCCAAGAAGCAATTACCAAAGATTATATCTATAAAAGTAATTGATTTATTTTTCCCTTTGAAGGGTGTGACAGTATGCTTCATGTAAGGTTCTTGGTTCACTCAGATTTGGTTATTTTTTCCCTTGTACAAAAGCCATAAATGTGACCAGTCGGTCACAAAATACCCCTGTAATTTGCTAGACCAATATCTACTCAACAATACACCATATGCTTCTAGGATATCCATAATTACTATATTTATACATTGGTGAACTCGTTGATAGGATGATAGGTGTATAAACACATTTCTAAGTTCACTGATAGCATGGTCAAGAGTCTTGTCTAGCTTAATGATTTATGCATCTATTTTGTCCCATTTTGTATTGATTTTCTTAGCTCCAGATAGAGGAATTACGTTCACCGATGCACCAAAACCAACTAAGAAATTATGTACATTGTAATTAAAAATTTCAAACGTTAACAAAAATAGAGGGCAAAGTGTGTTATCTTGTAAATTTAAGTACTAATTCCAGGGGACCAGAAGACTTACCAAATCGCTTTTGCGAAGAATTTTTGTTACCTGAGGTGGATTGTTCAAGAGCATGGACGAGCAGCTCTTGGTGGCTTGTGTTTCCTGTAAGTTCGAAGAGTGAAATGTTAGCGTGGATTTTCTTCATGTCTTTGACTATATTATAATCAAGCATAGCGGGTATCGCCGAATTGTCTGGAGGATTAACTTGGTCTGATACTTCCAGAGTAATGAACTTGATTTTTCCATTGGTGGAAGTATTCTTTGTTGTAGTAGTGTTTCTAGAATTGCTTTCAGTGTTTTGCATTGAGTTGACATGCGATGTTCATTCAGTTTCTACCTTGTCAACTCTAGTTCAGAAATCGAGTCTTGGCTTCTTAAGTTATATCAACCATTGTGATTTGAGTCAGGTCCTCACTCAATGGCTACTTTTCGTTAATTTTCTTTTCAGTTGCATATACATAAATGAGTGTATTTACTACATGCCCAACACTCGCAGTTTCTTTAGTTGCAGTTGTTTCTTCCTTTTTTCCACACGCTAAATCTACTCGTCTGTAAGCATTGTGTCAATGAAATGCACAGCTAGAGTGTTCATGTTGTCATTATATTGCGGGCATGTTTTTTCTAAGTGATATTATTGATGAAATGAACAATATTGATTTATGTCCATGCTCTCAGTATTCAACACGATGTTCGAACTTTGTGCAGACTTGGTTGGATGATTGTTGTTGCTGTCAGATTTGGCATCCATTCTCAGAAAGTTGAATTTAGGAGGCTTTCTTCTTACGGTGGTCTTGCTTGACCTATGTTTTAACTCTACCAACTCATTGGATAGAGACTTGATGGTGCGGGTCAAGCTCTCAAGATCAATAGCTTCCTTTTCTTTGGCCTTACCTCAAGAAGTCTGACACCTTTTCCTGTGTCTTTGGATTCCTTTGATTATTCATCATCAATGATGACTCCAATCATACGCAAGTCCTTTTCAACTACAATTGCTTCTTCATAATTCTCTACAAGAGTCGCTTTCGCAATTATCTTCACGAACTATGCAATGCTTGTTGATAAGGCATAAGTATAATAATCAATAGTGATGGATTCATGAGGTTTCATATTTGTAGGAAATATGTTCAATATATGATTAAACCTCTGATTAAAATCCTTAACCTTCTCTTTTTTCTCCATCTTCAAATTTCCCAGCTCCTTCAACAACATGGCAGGGGTTTTGTAATGAGAAAAAATCTCAAGAAACATCTACTTAAACCCCTTCCAATTATGGATTGAGTTTGGAGGGAGATGGTGATACCATACAGTTGCTCTGTCATCTATGGTACAATGGAAAAGTCTACATGCAACATCTTCATAACGTACCTCAAGCATTTGCAGATACAAGTAGAAGTTGTCCAAGTGGTCCTCTACCTTCACTGCTTTGTCAAGGTCATACTTCGTTAACATTTTTTCTGGGTGCCTTGCCATCTTGTGTAACATACCCGATAGTGCAAGTGTGCCTTGGCTCATCCAATCCATATCTTGGTCTTCCATATCTTCGTCTTTGTGCTCCTCCTCTTCGTCAGAATCTGATGGATCTTCTTCATCTTCTTCTTCACCACCTAACCTGCGAAAAATATCATTTGAGAGTACAACATTGTCTGCATCACCTTAGTTAAAATATGGAGGCTTCTCTAGTTTCTCTGCACTTTTTGCAGTATTTTCTAACTCCTCAAGGGTAGCGAGAACCATATCTTTGAATGTTGAAACCATTATTCCGGCAGGAGTGGTTGTGAACTTCTTTGGAAAATAAGGTAGATTATGTACTTCAAGAATCAATCTAATAGTCTTTAAAAACTTACAGGTTATAGGCCAGATGGCTTGATGTGCTCGTAAAGAGATTTCACAGGTTTTTTCAAGACCGGGTTGAGAATATCTGCTAACTTCAGGAATATGAACATGGAAGGTGTTGATAATATTGTTGCCTTGATCAGAAGATGTATGGTAAGGGTGAGTGAGGTTATTAGCCATAAAAATATGGTTTCCCTCCTTCTAGCGCCATAAATGTTAATAGTGTTGGATCTACCAACATTCAAGGGGTCTCCCCGATATGTTGTCCCAATTAAACCTCACACCATTTGGGATAAGATCCCCATTCATAATACGACCCAGTTACTATTTTCTTAAATTTTTTTCTTGGCTCTAACTGTCAGCAAGAGAGAGGAACACATTTGTGCCTTTAAAAAGAAAGTATGCTTGGTGAGTTTTTGGTTGTAAGCGTGTCAAGGTTCTTCTACTTCGGAGGGAAAGGAAAGTAATCTTCTAAGAGAGAGGTAATAGTACCACTCTGATAGAAACACACGCAAATGAGAGGTATTTATCTAACATCCAGCGGAATATTCCACAAAGATGTGATGAATATTGTAACCATTACAAGACATTCCCAATATGATAAGTACTAAAATAATCGAAATAGTTCAACTACTTTAGTACAGGTGAAAACAAAGATTAATTATAAGCATTTCACATAATAGTATTACAAACATTCATAATCCATGCATGACGAATGTGTTGGCCATTAGGCTTCATATACTAAGTAATAGTCCACAAACACATGTATACAACAAACACCAATAACTCCCATTAGCAGAATTTTGAGGTCTAAAATGGGCCTCCTAAGGAAATTATAAAATAATAGTGGAAATATAAAATAAGATCAGATTACATCATCAAATTTTAGAGGGAAGAAAGAAAAAACTATTTTTTCAACTCGTATTTTCAACTTATCTCCCTATGTGTTTACTCAAATTTTGAGTGGAAGTACTCTTTCGATGAAAAACTTGATTCCTCATCCAAGAAGTAGACATGTTGCATACTTTCAATGGACGCTACACGAAAAATGAGAAATACATGAAAAATGTGATTACATTTTTCATGTATTTCTTATTTTTCATGTAGCAATGTTAGGCCCCTATACTACTAGTGTAACCCCTTATTGTTATTAGTACAACCCACTTATTATATTGATGTACCCATGTAGTTCCCATTTTGTTACTATTGTGCCCCATAGAAGCCCACTATTATTATTATTGTGCCCTTACATTATTATTGTTATGTCAGCTCTAATTATGTTATGACCCCTTAGACTCCTATATATAGAAAGGAGGTCTTTTCATTTGTATCATCGAAGAATTGTTCATTTATGTAATGTAAAGGAGGTTTCCCCCTCGAAGAGGTTGAATTCTAAAGCATTGATATATCTTTTCTATCTTTTCTTGACCTGGTTCATAACATTTGGTATTAGAGCTTTGGATTCTAGGGTTTCTCTGCTCCAAACAGGTCATCGTGGAATTTTCGCTATAACTTTTTTCTGCGACGTTTCAGAAGTTGAGAAAAGAACCCATTTGAGAAGACATCACGCTAAATCTCGAGTCCAAATTTCAGAATTTTTTGCACTATATTTGCGGAGATATGATCTGAGGAAGTTGGTCTTTTTGCAGACTCCTGAATTACATTCCAAACAGGTGACCTGGGGAAAATCGTCATAACCTTCTCTTTGCGCATTAGATTGAAATTTCGTAAGAAGGTACAGAAATAAGACAGACTGTAGTTTCTTGTATATATTTTTTGGAGCCAAAGGTCAAAACAGTGACACGTGGAACTTCATACAAGTTCGCTCTTCTAGAAAGGTGTATAATTAGGTCATCTTGGGAGATTGTGCATAACTCTTTCTTGGATAATCCAATTTGGATCAGACTGATGGCATTGGAAAGAGGTCGTAGAGGGCTACTATAGGTCACAATTTCAGAACTTAAAGATCCGAAAGTACAGAGTTACAGTCGTTTCAAGATCTAGCTCCTAAAATCAAGAAAAAGCAAGATGAGGAAGTTTGATGGCAAGGATCCGGTAAATTGGATACTTCAGATGTAGAAATATTTTGATATACATGGTGTACCATTGTTACAAAAGGTATGTATTGCATCTTCATATTTAGAACCGGATCAATTTTTATGATATGAAGGGCTTTTTTCTCATAAACAACTTGTTACGTGGTCAATTTTCACGGAGGAAATGATAGCACATTATGAGGATACAAAGAGCAACACCGTCTTTAGAGCAACACTACAACAATTGGAAAGAGTAAAAGGGATTTTTGACATAGTGGAAAGCAAAATTATGGAAACCAGGAAGCATACCCCTCACAACTATAAAGATGGAAGTGTTGTTTCTCCCAGCCTTCCACAACCTACAAGGGTTACACCACAACAATTAAAAGAAAAAAGAGAAAAAGGGCTTTGTTTACAATTGTGATAGCAAATGCACTAAAGGTCATAAGTGTGCTGAGAAGAAATTATTTTACATAGAATATGAAGAGGAGGAAGAAAAGGATCAAGAAACATCAAAATAAGAGGATATACGCCAAGACCCCACCCCAAAGAAAGAAGAAATGAATCAGACCATATCTTATAAAGCATTTGCAAGAATTACCACTCCTCAAACTCTCAATATAGAAGGACATATCAAGAAGAAAAAGGTGCAAGAAGTGAAAGATCACATCGATAAAGAAGAAATGAATCCAACCATATCTTGTAATTCATTGGTTGAAATTACCACTTCTCAAACTATTAAGATAGGAGGACATATCAAAAAGAAAAGTGTTCAAGAAGTGAAAGATCACATCGAGCATCAAGAGACGAATCCGACCATATCTTGTAAAGGATTGGAAGAAATTACCACTCCTCAAACTCTAAAGATAGAAGGACATATCAAGAAGAAAAAGGTTCAAGCAGAGAAAGATCACATTGAGCATAAACAAAAAGTTATCCAACTTTTAAAGGATAATGCCACTTCGGTGCAAAATCAAACGAGACAACAGGTAGATGAACATCATAGTGAAAAATGTTTTGATGTAGGTGATTGGGTATTTTTACTGCTACATCTCAAGCAAGCTATTTATGTGAAGGAAACATTGGCAATACTACATGCACTTAAAAAATGGTGACCTTACCGAATGGGAAGATTCTTCAAGGATGAGGATGGGGAAGCATTGTTTTGTGCTATTTCTATTATCCAACCATATTGGATAACGAAGCAAGGGATAAATGGAAGGAGGATGAAGAAGCATGGCCACTTATTCAAAAGTTGCAAAAGATCCCAATTCAAACAATATTGCCAGAAATTGAAGAGGAAGGAAAAATCATATTGGAACCTAGAGCAGTCACAGAAACAAGAACCCGACAGCTACGAAATCGATCACTTTCATAGTATCTCATCAAGTGGAAGAACTTACCCGCTCAAGATTCCAGATGGGAGGACAAGAATTTTATACAAAAGCATCAAGAACTACTCAAGCGTTGAGGACAACTCTTTTTGAAGGAGAGGGGCATGTTAGGCCCCTATACTACCAGTGTAACCCCTTATTGTTATTAGTACAACCCACTTATTATATTGATGTACCCATGTAGTGCCCATTTTGTTACTATTGTGCCCCATATAAGCCCACTATTGTTATTATTGTGCCCTTACATTATTATTGTTATGTCGGCTCTGATTATGTTAGACCCCTTAGACTCCTATATATAGAAAGGAGGTCTTTTCATTTGCATCATTGAAGAATTGTTCATTTATGTAATGTAAAGGAGGTTGCCCCCTCGAAGAGGCTGAATTCTAAGGTGTTGATCTATCTTTTCTATCTTTCCTTGAGTTGGTTTCGTAACAAGCAAGGTCCATCGAAAGTATGAAACATGGGTACTCCGATGAAGAATTAAATTTTGCATCCAACAAGTATTCCCGCTCAAAATTTGAGTAAAACCTTAGGGAGATAAGTTGAAAATACGAGTTGAAAATGTAGTTTTAATATTTTATTATTTTTACTTTTTTACTCCAAAAAAGGTGAATCATCCCCCATGGTTGACATCGTCGTCTTAAATCATATTGGTTCTTATAAAGTTTATTTTTGTTGTACATTTTTCTTAGGAGACCCATTTTAGACCTCAAAATTCCCCTAATGAATATTGGAGTGTTGGAACCACTACTTGCTCCCCAAAGAACAACTTGTCTCTCTAATGCCTTGTGGGAGGAGCCAAGGCGAAAAGTCCTCTACTCATACAATGAGGGTGTATATATAACCAATGGGGTGATGATTCACCTCCCATGTGACTCCTTGACTACCCTCATGGTTGTTTCACTTCTTATGACTTTTCAACTTTACATGACTCTTCATATTATGTACATGTCCTTTGGACTTCTACTAATTTACAACACAGTTTGGATAAGAATTTACATATTCCACAAAAGTGATATGGCACATGGTGACTCATGACATGGAAATGTCAAGTCATTCTTGATGCTTCTTGTTATGTGTCTTCTTGAGAATGCTCTTCTTTCCACCTCCATATGGCTTGGAGATGAGGAGTTTTCAGCTATATCCCATCTTGAGCAATGGTCACAAACTGGTGTCCCTTTGCTTTCTTACGATTGATCTACTTGCATATTTAGTTATAAAGGTGTTTTCTCACATGTTCCCATTCTCCATCTCCTTCTTCATCACCTTGTCATGGTATGATAGAGTACTTGCAACTGCAATCCACTCATGACAAGATTACACCGGTATGATAAACCCCTAGTCTAACATGTTGCATGACAGTCCACTAACTAAGTTGGAACTATGTGGAAGGAAAAGGGAGAGGCTCAGTGACTATACAATTGTGTAACTCAGGAAGTCAAGGGGTCAAGCTAGATTGAGAAAGAAAATTGCGTAGCTGGGGAGCTCAGGGAGCCAGGTTGAGAGTTTGAGCATTGATTTCTCCCACCGCACAGTTCTAGAAGGCAGAGGAGGCCATATGATTGTGCATTTCTGTAGTTTAAGGGCTCAGGGCTGAGGCTTGAGCCTTTTGATTGCACAATGCATAGTACAAACTAGGCAGGAGAGGGAAATTGCCCAGTTTTTGGGGTCAAAGGCTGAGCTTGAGAACTGTGCTTGCGCAGTGCATAATCCTGGGAGGAAGGAACTGCGCATTGTGTAGTGCCAAGAGGTAGGGTTACAGCTTGAGGGTTGATTCTACATAATATGTAGTTTACGAGGGCCGGATGAGGCTGAGTTACTTGGTCGATTTATTTTTTATTTTTTATTTTTTTTTAGGGTTGCAGCTTCAGGGTTGATTCTACATAATATATAGTTTAGGAGGGCCAGATCAGGCTAAGTTACTTGGTCGTTTTTTTTTTTTTTTGGCTAAGTGTGGGATCAATGAAGCTAACGTGATCAGTGATAGGACTTGGATGTGATCACACACCTAGAACACTTGAAAACACAGCACAGAACATCCAAAACACTTGAAAAACAAACATCCCTCAGTGCAACAACTTTGTGACGACAAGTGCGACACCAAAGATACACTTTGCAGTGACCGTAACGACACTTGTGCAACAATGCTTAAAACTTTGGAAATGAGTATAGCGAATGTTTACATAGTGAGAACAAATAATTTACACAAAGATAGCCTCTTGAAACCACCAAAACAAGCTTATATACATCGTGTGACACATGATATGCAAAAAGACGACACTTTGATTTTCTTGAAAATGGGAGTAAACACTTAGAAAAAACATGTGCAATGAGTCTCAATATTTGCGACGACAGTATGCAAGATCAAGGTAGGCTATGAAATTTGGATGTAGGACAAAATTTTTGAAGGTGTTGTAGCAGCAACAACATATGCTTATATGATAAATGATGAGATAATATCTATGATAACTGCTAAATGAATGTATGGTTAATTAATATCATTAAATTGTTAAATTGCCTTCACATTGATTCACCCCCACTGTTAGTGTGATTTTTGGGCCAACAAGTGGTATCGGTGTAGGTGCCTTCAAGAACACGTAGTTGTTGGAAGGTAGATCAAATAAATTGTGGCCAATAAAGGAAAGATCAAGAAGAAGCTATCTCAAAAAATGAGAGATACAATCATATGAGCAATGTATCTAATCCCTAGGAAAAATCCTTCTACATGCACATGGATGCTAAAAATTTAGGTATGGAATTTTGTTTCAATTGTTGTAAAGAAGGTCAATGTACTTTTGAGTTTCCATATCTAGCCATAGTTGATCTAATGAAAGAATAAATAAAGGAGAAATTGAAATGAAAGAAAATTATGAAGGAAATTTCTAGAGTGCCCTAAAGGAACTAGAAGATTCAAGAAGAAAAGTTACTTAATTAGAAGAGAAGCTCCATGAACTCCATAAGAAGCAGGATCATGTTATTTCCCTCTTGAAGGCTCAACTAGAAGGAGTAATAATAATTTTCGAAGGATGGAAAAAATAGCTAAAATAAAAGGAATATCATTGTGAAACCCTAAAAATGGTGAATATCTACTTGTAAACAACATTTATATTCGAAAGTAGGTTGGTGAGCTAGGACACACTAAATTAGATGGTGAGCCAAGAACATCTTTTGAAGGTCCTTGTGCCAAAGTGCATGTGTGTAAATGTGTTATGGGGGCCATTATGCATGTGTGAATGAGTGTGTTGTATTTTGGCTTTTGTTTGCCCATGTGCATACGTTTTAGTACATTTATATGTGTTTTAAGGCTAGAAGGCCTAGTAATTCAATTATGATAGCACATGCATATTAATAAAATATAATGGTTGTATACCAAAAAGACGAAATGGGTATGATAGGATAAGGCTCCATGGATGAGTAAAAGAGGAACATATAATTTAATAATCCTAAAAAGTGCACATGAATATAAATATCATTAAGTGGCTAGGGGAAGTGTCATGTGGCATAAGAAAGTCATACATATAAAATACACATGTTAGCATTGTGAATGAGAGGATTTTGGCACTATGAAGATGATTCATATTCATCAATTCTACTAGAAGGCCATGGAAGCATGGAGACTAATGTGGAAATGAAATCCTGTAAGGGTACCCGGAATACCTGTAAGGTAGTGGAACTATTGGAAACTATGGGACTCTATAACATACATATTCGGTTGACTTAGAGTCCTTAGAAGGTGGTGGCATAATCCAAGGGACTGTAGGTGTAGAGAAGGGTGTGCACCACTTGGGTCCAGGTTGATGGGGAGAGAATGTGGTTGGAGGTCCTCGGGTTTAGTATTGTGGCTATGTGAGGGCTTCAAAGGGTACCTGGTAAACTCATGAGGGCATTGGAAACCTAGAATCCATAGGACTCTAGAACATTCCTAGCCACCCGAGGTATGGGGTGGTGAGGGATGTGAGCCTATTGACTGGAGTCTGGTGAGTTTGTTACCTTGGCCAATTTTTGGTATTAGGCATGTACCCAAATTTGGGTGAGCCAATGCTCATGGAGTCAAAGCCCCAGCTTGGGGGTGACTCATTGTTGAAAGAGAAATAACAACATGGTTTATGGTTGGTCGAACGTGTTGGAGCTAGTTAGCATAAATTAAAAGATGAGCACCTAATTTTGATAATTATTCCACTGCAAAGATTTTTATGTTTTAAGTGCATTATATATTAAATATAATTCATGCCAAAATATGATTGTGCATAAGTAGTGCATTTTAGCATGCATTTAAATAAGCATTGCATTATGCAAGAAGTTCTTATAAGAAAAGGGAAATATTTCTAGTCACATGTTGCTAGGGGTAATTGTCATGGAATTGGGCCTCAGTAGGAGGTTGGGATAAGTTGATAGTCGGTTGGAGAATATCACAAGTCATATAAGAACCTAGGCTGCAACATCAAGCATGTACGGGCCAAGCATAGAAATGGGTATATACAGGTTGCAAGCAAAGTGATTTAACAAATTTTGGTAGGTGGATGCTGACCACATGTTTGTTAGAATACCCTAAATAGAGTTGGGGAAACTTCTGAGAATTTCAAGGAAATTGAGGAAATTTCTGAGAATGACATCAATCCAATAATTTGCAAATATAATGAATTTATAGAACATCCATGGAGGAATTTGGGGAATTTGGAAAAATTTCCAATTTTTTAACAATTTCCTTAAAAATTTGAGGCAAATTTATAAAAAGGGGTACACTACAGGTGGTATCAATACCAATGGTTTTTCCCCACACTTATAGCGGGTTAGAACTCCTTTCAAATGGAGAAAATTAAATTTTATTGGCTCATGCACATGGAGAGTGGTAACACCTTTTCTCCTATTAAGTGTGTATTAAATTGTAGACAATTTAGTTGGGAAAAATATGCATGGTCGAGATTGATTGCGGGGTTGTTCTCATGGTCAGATTTTAATGGAAAGGGGGAGGGTTGTGGTGGAAATTTATGCCCCATTAATAGTTGCATATCAATGGTCAATTGTAGCATATTGACAGTCTAGAGAGATTGCAAGTCCCTCCTTTGGTCAATGTTTAATGGGAAGGGGGTCGTGGTTGGGATCTGCAGCAAACTACGCAACATTGATCGACATTGGAGATTAATTATGGGGTCCCCCATGCTCTAGACTTGAAACCACGATAGAAGTTCCACCTTACCATTGGCTTTAGAAATGGGGTATAGTAGGTGCACGACAAGTAGATGACTCAGTAAAATAGGTACGAAACCATGACAGAGACACGCGGTCATAAGGGGAGAGGAGAGGTTGACATGGTAGCCTATGTAGATAGTTGATATGGAATTCCATGTCAACATGAAATTATTATGATGTATTTTAGGCCTTGGAGCTTGAACCTTAACACTCTTAACCAAAGTTGGAATGGAGGAAGCAAGGAAACCCCGAGGGTGAGGTGTTGAGATTACATGGATCGATGGTATAAATGGATCCATGTAGGCATAAGGGAATAGGAGATGTTGACATCGCATCGTGTATGGATAGTTAATGTGGATTCCACATCATCATGACATTATTATGATGTCATCGTAGTATTATGTATGTTGGGTCTTGAACCTGAAACCTCGTCACTCCTAACCAAAGTTGGAATGGGGGAAGAAAGGAAACCCTAAGGGTCAAGCACCAAGATGGTGTCGGCCATTGGTTGTGACAGATTCATGTGGGCATAGGGGAACATGAGATGCATACATGGTAGATTGTATGGAAAATGTTGCACATTGTATTTTCATTGATGACAACAAGCATCGTTGATGTCAAAGGGGTGCCTAAGGAATTAGTCATATCCTCTATGAAGCATAATGAAAGATGGATCTCTTGTAGGTGCTCATTAAGTGATTTTAAAGGAGTTTGAAGTCATCTGCATTTTTTTATGTAGCTATGGGGTCCTAATCATCCTATGGGTTGTTCTTGACAAGACCTTTCCAATGGTTTATTATACCTTGAAAATGCCTCCCAAACATGGCGCAATAAACCTATAACAACATTCATTAAAGAATGTGCATGTTCGATGGTGACAAAAATAATGGTTACATTGGTGTTTCGACAATGGTATCCATCAGTTATTTTTTAATAAAAATAATAAACATACTTCATTTGAGGGCATGATCTGAGTCTATTGCTTCGATACAACAATTGGCTTTAATTTTAATTACTTTGGCAATGTATTGTTTATCATGAACCAGTAAGTCAATGGTCAACTCTCATGAGCCATGGGACCACAAACTAGATATAGATAGGCCTAAAAGTGAGTGATTTATGTAGAGAACAACAAATATATTTGTTGTACATATAAATTATTTGTGATTTTGATTGTGGGGGTTTTGATAGAAAAAGTGTGAGTGATGGTGATCGGAGGTATATTATCTGGTTACATTTGAAGTCAGAAACAAAGGTCTACTATGACTAGTTATGAATGGAGTTTAATGGATGTCTAGTTCTTAAGTTCATTGATCTATCTCGCTAGCCATAATTATGTTTGTTTTATTGCAACAAAGTATAGGTTCACTGCCAAATATCATCATCCTGGCTTCATTCACTATTTGATGTCATCTAAACATGCTCGAAGTAGAATTTTGACAGTGTTCAAATACATATATCATTTGAAGTCTTGTGATGGCTATACATGCTGATGTTTGACAGTGATAAAATCCAAGGAAGTGGCAAAAGGTTGCATCAAAGGTCCTGTCTTACTCATATATGAATATATATTTGATATATATAGTTGAAGTGTTAAAGCTTGTTCAACAAAAATGTTTAGTTTGCGATAAAATTTTGGTAGAGGATTGACCTCACCATGTATAAAGATTGGACAGTTCCATCTAGTTACATTGTAGATATTGGTTTATAATGAAGATATGAAGTTAGAAGTATGGTTATATCGTTTGGTTATACATAGTGCAACAAAAGTATATCTTTTCGGTTATGGTTCTAACTCAATAGTAGAATTATATAGTCTATGGTGTAAACTTGTTTCATTGTGATGTCTGAGTTTGTTTATTAGCAGATGTCTATGAGGTTTACTAAGTTCATTGTTTATGATGTAAACTCATTTCGTTACAATTTTTGAGTTTTTTATTGGAAGAAATCTATGAGGTTGAAACAGTTCAATTTTATATCACATTAACTATTTTTGTAGTAGTGTCCAAGTTTGTTTATTGGTAGAAGTATGTGAGTGTTAAACATGATAGTGAGTATGGAGATTTTTTAGAAGAAAAATCCAATGTTAGCACAACCTTTGATAGACTTTTCAAAGACTCGATGAAAGCAGTATCAAACACTTATCTTGTAATTTATAACTCTAGTCACAAAAATTGACATGTTGATAGATATGGTTTTGTTGGCCTTTATATTATGCATACATTGAACATATAGGATTACTATACCATGGAAGTTGTTGTTTCAAATATCAATGTATGTAAAAATGGAGTTGCTCCCAGTTGACACAATGAAAGCTATAGGGTCACGTCACTCACAACAAGACAGAATCAGGAGGTTAATATGACAAACCACATAGTGATTCCTAGTCAGTAAGTGACATGCAATATATGCCAAATTCAGCAGAGGATTGATAGTATATTGCAATGATTGAAGATTCAGTTGAATTGGCATATGATGTATGAAGACAAGGAAAATTACAACCTTACATGCTAATAACATAACTGAGAATGAATGTTGGACTTGACTATCTACACTAGTTAACATATAATTGGGTTGTATCGCTTATGCATGGGTCATGAAATAAAAACGCACCATTTCATTTTTAATCCAAATTAATTATCAATATATACAATTTATGTGGATTCCATTGCAATCATAAGAGTATAATAGATTTGGTATTGAATGTAGTGTCGTATTTACGAGGTCATGCCAGGTTCAAATATCCTCAGATATCAATTTTTTTTGTTTTTTCCACTTCAGATTTCATTTTTTAGAACAAATAAAAACATCTAGTGGTTGGTGCCAAAATTCTATAGGGCATCTATAAAGAGTTCTTTTGTATAAAATTTAATTTATAATATGGCTTATTATGGTTATTTTTATTTCTAGAAGAATTAATTGTACATATTGAGATCCAGAAGAAGCTAGACGGTCGTAGCTAAGAGATGGATGCATCTAGAGGGGTTTGATAATGTTTTGACTCATATTTGATAACCAAAATCTCTTGTGTGTTTTTTGAAAATATAAGAGCTTGTTGGACGTGATTAGGATACATGAAGTAAATAGGTATCGAGGAAGTGTTTGACTAACCAAATTACAATTATGGTTGGAGCATAGTTTGGAACAAAAATATGACATCTAGTAGCAGAGATTGACATGAATTTGTGATAGTTGATGGTTATAGGTGGTATAGCAGGGGTTGCAGGTTGCATGATAGGTTATTTATGGCAGAGAAATTGTTGTTGGATGTATAGTGATAGTGTTTTTGGCAGTGGGAAAATGTGCAGGGTGTGGTTGCATTTTGTGGTATGTTCCTTGTATGGAGTTTCAATGATATATTATGTTCGTGGATCCAATTTGAAAATGTGATGAAATAGAGGTCCACTAGGAAGTAAAGGAAGGAGGTTGAAGCCTAAATCAGGTTGGATCCTAAAGCAAGTTGGAGCCTACTCATTGTTGAGGTTGGAGCCTAGAGAAATTTGGATCCTACTCATTGTTGAGGTTGGAGCCTCAATCAAGTTCTGGCATATAGTTAGCAATTGCTTTGTTATGAAACTAGCTCACAAAAAGATAGATAAACGCCTCCAGAATAAGCCTCTTTGAGGGGGAAACCTCCTTTACATTACACAAATGAAATATTCTTAGATGATACAAATGACAAGACCTCCTTTCTATATATAGGAGTCTAAGGGGTCATAATATAATCAAAGCCGACATAACAATAATAATGTAAGGGAAAAATAATAACAATAGTGGGCTTCTATGGGGCACAATAATAACAATATGGGGACTACATGAGCACAACAATATAGTAAGGTGGTTGTACTAGGAACCTAACATGCCCCTCTCCTTCAAAAAGTGTTGTCCTCAATGCTTGAGTAGTTCTTGATGCTTTTGTATAAAATTCTTGTCCTCCCATGTGGAATCTTCAGCGGGTAAGTTCTTCCACTTGATGAGATACTCTGAATTTGATCGATTTCGTAGCTGTCAGGTTCTTGTTTCTGTGACTGCTCCGGGTTCCAATATGATCTTTTCTTCCTCATCAAGTTCTGGAAATATTATTTGAATTGGGATCTTCTGCAACTTTTGAATGAGTGGCCACACTTCTTCGTCCTTCTTCCATTCATATCTTGCTTCGTTTATCCAATCTGGTTGGATAATAGAAATAGCACAAAACAATGCTTCCACCTCCTCATCCTTTCTTGAGAGTGCATCTGTAATTCCGGCCAATGCATTACAAGATTTGGTCAGATTCATTTCTTCTTTCTCGATGTGATCTTTCACTTCTTGAACCTTTTTCTTCTTGATATGTCCTTCTATCTTGAGAGTTTGAGGAGTGATAATTCTTGCCAATGCTTTACAAGATATGGTCGGATTCATTTGTTCTTTCTCTAGGGTTGGTTCCTGGTATATATCCTCTTCTTTTGACATTTCTTGATCCTTTTCTTCATTATGAGGACTTTCTTGTAGCAGATTTGTCCCACCTTCCTCCAAACCTTCCGTGTCTTTCTTCAAATCTTCCATGTCTTTCTTCCAATATGATTTCATACCATTGATATCAACTTCCATGGCATAGATTAAACTATTTATCTTTTGCTTCTCTAGAATATCATTTACCCTTATATTCAATTTTTGAAAGTCCTCAATGTGCTCTGCCATTTAACACTTTTGTTTTAGATTTATCAATTGGATAAAGAAGGTGTTTCTCTTGGTATACCATAATGTGTTATCATTTCCTCCGTGAAAATTGACCACGTGACAAGTGGTTTACGAGAAAAAATCCCTTTATACCATAAAAATTGATTCGGTTCTAAATAATTAGATGCAATAAGTACCTTTTGTAATAGTGGTACACCATGTAGATCAAAATATTTCTCCATCTGTAGTATCCAATTTGTTGGATCCTTGCCATCAAACTTTCTCATCTCGTTTTTTCTTGATTTTAGGAGCTCAATATTGAAACAACTTTAACTCTGTAATTTTGGATCTTTAAGTTCTGAAATTTCGGCTTGTAATAGCCCTCTAAGTCCTCTTTCGAACTCTGCAATTTTGATAACAATTGGATTCCCGAAGAAAGATTTATTCCCAATCTTCCACGATGACCTAATTATAGACTAGTTCAGTAGAGTGAACTTGTACGATGTGCCACGTGTCACTTTTTCAACCTTAGGTTCTCAAAATTATACTCACACAACATACGGTCCATCCTCTTTCTGTAACTTCTTACGAAACTTCAATCTGATGCTCAGAGAGAAATTTATGACGATTTTCCCAAGCTCACTTGTTTAGGATGTAATTCGGGAGTCTGCAAAAACCCTAACTTCCTCAGATCATATATCCGAAAATGTAGCAAGACAAGATCTGAAATTTGGACCTGAGGTTTAGATCGATTTCTTCTCAAATGGGTTTTTTTTAGCTTCTGAAACTTCGTATCAAAAACGTTATAACGAAAATTCCACGATGACTTGTTTTAGATGAAATTTTGGAGCTTGCAAAAACCTTAACTTCCTTGGATATTATCTCTGACAATATAGCGAGACAAGATTTGAAATTCAGACCCGAGGTTCAGCGCGATTTCGCCTCAAATGGGTTTTTTTTCGCTTTTGAAACGTCGCAGAAAACAAGTTATAGCAAAAATGCCATGATGACTTGTTTGGAGCAGTGAAACCCTAGAATCCAAAGCTCTGATACCAAATGTTAGGAAACCAGCTTACAAAAAGATAGAAAATATAGATAAACACCTTCAAAATAAGCCTCTTCGAGGGGGCAACCTCCTTTACATTACACAAATGAAAAATTCTTGGATGATACAAATGACGAGACCTTCTTTCTATATATAGGAGTCTAAGGGGTCATAATATAATCAGTCTGACCTAACAATAACAATGTAAGGGAAAAATAATAACAATAGTGAGCTTCTATGGGGCACAATAATAACAATATGGGGACTACATGGGCACAACAATATAGTAAGAGGGTTGTACTAATAACAATAAGGGGTTACACTAGTAGTATAGGGACCTAACATGCTTTCATCTTTAAGGATAGTTCCTCAATCAAGTTGCATCCTATCGTATGTGGAATCTTGCATATTTTTGGGACAGTTGAATCCCATAGATTGGGGCCTACAAATTGATGTAAATGATTTGAAGGTTAAGCAAAAGAAGAGTTGGTGGTTTTATCCCATTTGGATTTCCACCTAAAAATTTGTGTCTCCTTATGCTATGATGCTTTGTTATGTAGCTAATAGTTATGTTTCTTATGGGATAACTGATGAGATAATGTCTATGATAAATACTGAATCAATGTATGGTTAATTAATATTGCTAGATTGTGAAATTGTCTCCACATTCATTCACCCCCCCTCTTAGTGTGACTTTTGGGCCAACAAGTGGTATCAAACCAAGTCCCTTCAAGAACAATCAACCATTGGAAGGTAGATAAGGGAAGCTATGTCCAATAAAGGAAAGATTGAGAAGAAGTTATCTTAGAAAAGGAAGGGCAACAACCATATGAGCAATGTATGTGGTCCCCATAAAAAGTCCACATGCACATGGATGTTAAAAGATTGGGCATGGATTTTTTTTTCAATTGTTGTAAAGAAGGTCACTATACTTTTGAGTGTCCATATCCTTCCATAAATGATCTAACGAAAGAATAAATCACAAGAGAAATTGAAAAAAAAATATGAAGGAAATCTCCAAAGTGCCCTAAATAAACTAGAAGATTCAAGAATAAAAGCTACTCAATTAGAAGAGTAACTCCATGAACTCTAGAAGAAGTAGGATCATGTTATTCCCCCCTTTAAGGCTCAATTGGAAGGAGTAATAGTATAAGTTAAAGGATGGAAAAACAAGCTAAAAGAAAAGGACGACCATTATGAAACCCTAAAAGAGAGATAATATCTCCTTAAAAGATAAGAAAGAAGAAGCCATGAAAGAAATAAAAGGGAAGCAAGAACTTTAGAAAATTAGGGATCATGAAATAGTATCCTTAAAACCATAATTGGAAGAATCTAAAAAAAAGCCAAGAAGTCTTGTCAAATTAGTTGGAAGTAAATAAGAAAGTTTTCGAAGAGAAGAATTACAAGATTGTCGAAGAAGAAATCAAAAATTAGTCATTTGAAGGTTAAGGTAGAAGAGGTAAAAAAAGAGAGAAGAAATTTTGATAGGTCATGTTAAAGAAAAATCTAAGGACCCAGATAAATTTGAGGCAAAAATTGATGGGGAAATCACCTTCTTGAAATCCCAATGTAAAGAAGTTGTTTCATTGATTGCTAACATTTATAAGCTCAACAAAATCTTGAAGAGTTCACAAATATTGGATAACATTTTTTGTTTTCAAATATATCTAAGTGATAAAATAGGTCTCAACTGTATAGTAAAGTATTCTTGCAAAGAAGACTCAAGATATGAAATTGAAGTAAAATTTGAAGACAAAGCCTTGTTGAATCAATATGCCTCATCAAGAAGAATGCAACAAGGTAATGAAGAATCAACAACATCAAAATCTTCCTCCAAGCCAAAATGGCTTCATAAAATCTTCAACGGAATACTTTCCATCGAGTATCAAAGAACATTTGTTAGTTATTACTTTTTATGCACACTTTTTTGACATAAGGTTAGGGATTACAAAGTCTATGAGAGAGATGGTTATCGATCTTCAGAAGAAAGTTGCAGGTAGATTTTATTCATATGGTTTCAATGGAAGAAAGTATACATAAATAGCTCCCTCATTCAAGTATTATACAATATAAATGTCACAATTTTGGTCACATTGCATGAGAATTCAACACCAGGAAAGGACCGACTAGGAAAAGAAACAGTCACACCACTAGGAAAAGAAACAGTCATACCAAGGTTTGGAGGAGAAAACACTATGAGTTAGAAAATTTACCTGCCTTGAGTGATGAAATTCCCAACATGAGTTGTTGATCATGTTATATGCCACAAGGCAGAAGCTTTGATTGTTTTATTTAAAGTTTTGTCTAATATTGTTATGACATGGCTGATTTGGTTGTAGCGGGAGCTAGAACAGACTGGAGTAAGCATCGATAATGAAGGAATAGAGTATAGAAAAGAGGACTAGATGATAATCTCCAAGGGATAAGCTATTTTTGACATAGTATATGATGCAGATACTAAAACTTATTGATATTTGAAGAAATAAAGAAAGAAAGGAGGAAACATTTTTGCAGTTAGACAAGGGGAGATTTCATTGCATCCACATGAAACCTCAGGTTCCCAGGATAATTCAGAATGAAAGTACTCGCCAATGGAGGAATAATTTTCTTAGGGGGAGTACATGAATAATTATAAGCATCATGGTCTGAGGGGGAGATAGTATATCAATAGGAAGGAAGCATGGTTTAGTCATCATATCCACATGACCATCCAGGAATAGGTACTCATGCAGGATTATCAACATGGAAGTTTTCTACAAATATATGGACTCTTTGGAATTAATTTCAAAGGGGGAGATTTTTCATATACATTTATGCAAAGGATAACATGCACATGTCAATAGGAGGAGGCCTTTTGTTGCAGGTTTGACATCAAATTCCCATCAATATCTAGTGGTGTTTCCATCAATGAAAAAGTGGGACATTTTTGCACAGAGTGTTGTCATTGATGGGTACAACAAGATGTCAAAGGGAAGGTACGAGAAAATAAAAACATCATTCATGATGTCTAAGGAATAAGCAAGACTCTCCACGAAGTAGTATGGCAATTGGATCTTTCACATGATCTCATCACATGAAGATATAGGTGCTTGAAGTTATTTTAATTTTTGATGTATTTATGGTGTTCAAATGATCCCAAAAACAATACGGTTTCCTGGATCTCATTAATACCTTTACAACGGTATACCCCACTAAAAAAAACTCCTCCCATATGAGAATTTATCACTAGATGAAGTTTAGGAGTTATGAGGGCTCACAAACTATGGAGAAAAACCCCATACACCAAATTTATTAGCACATGTGTAGCTCTTGAGCACATCCATGGTCCATTAATCATATCAACGACATATGGTAAGAAAAATTGCATGATATTTAACATCGTTGAAGAGTGTGCATCTCCCACAAATCAGATAACAAAGATAATAGAACATGCACATTATTTAGTTATAGCTTGGAACCTAATCAAATGATGACATGTGGCAACGTTTTACTTGATGGTGATGTGGCCCCTTTGGACGAGTCACATGTGGCTTATTAACACATGTTGGGATATTCTAACACATAGGAAATATTTAAGTATAACTTTGTATAGTATAGTTAGGTAAAGTGTGTTTTTTTAGTATGTACTTTTTGTAACTAAAAATCTGACGGTCACGATATGTTCTAGAGATGAAGTGATCTGATGGTTCATTCTCTCCTTGGTATTAACGACACTTGATCTGTGGCTTAACACCCGATTGGTCCATGATCTCTATTTAAAGAGCATGGAGGGTCATTTGTAAGGCGACTGTTCATGAGAGAAGCTTATGTAAATTTTCTGTCTTTTACATTAATAAATTGCCTGAGGTGGCCGCGTTGGCTCAGGCCGTGGACTATTTCCCTCTTTGAGGGTTTTAACCACGTCAAGAATATTGGTGTACTGATTTGTGATCTGTTTGTGAGTGGTGTCCTTTGGTGCTCTATCTGAGGAACTTACCCTGTAAATTCCTACATGGTATCAGAGACAAGTTGAGGGCCACATCCATTGGTGATCCAAATCTAAAGTCGGTATAACTGCATCTGATTTTCGTTTCCTAGATCTACTATTTCTGAATGCTTTTGGGCCGAGAGGACTGCTATATTGTGTTAGGAGCATCTGTTCCAGTGAGGAACCCCTTTCATTTCATGCGAAAATGTTTTTGGTAGCCCTAGCTACGTCATTTTTAAGATCTAGAGGTATACAGTCTTTATTTGCAGTTTTATTTATTCATCTCTCTGTTTATTTCAGTTTATTTATCTCTCTATTTTTTTATTACCGGAAGCATACCTTTAATTTCTATGTATGCTCTTTTCCCCGCGACTCTGTGCGATATGGGTAAATTAGAAACAAAAATGAAGAATTTTTCTCATGCATATGATCTTTTCCGTCGCGCTTTAGTGCAATCTCGAAAAATCAGAAACGTTGAGGGAAATATTTAATTTCCAATGAAATATAACTTCCAGCCGTAAGCTTTGGTTTTTTTGCATGTCCGTTTTGGGTTGTGTGGTCTTTTGTTTTGTAGGAAAAAAGGGTTTTCTCAAGTAAGCACGCACTCCAAAGCTTCAATGACTAAAAAAATCCTTCCCCTTTTCCAAAAATTATTAACCTTTTAAACTAGCTCACTTGGTCCAAAGTTACTTTATGAGAATAGAGGTCTTGGGTTCAAGTCTTTCTTTTTTTTGAGTTACTTTTTCAAAAAGCACATGTAACTTATGTTTTAAAGTTACTTTATGTAAAAGTGTTCTCACCCATTATAAAAAGTGAGTCACTTGTAATTCTAAAGTCTCTTTATCTTTTATTTAAGTTACAATTTAGTGAGTAGCTCATAAAGTACCATTGTAAAAATGACTTTCACTTATTTATAGAAGCAGGTCACATAAAATATATTTTTTAAAGTGAGCTAATTAGGTTAAGTTTGGAAGGGGGGAGATTTTTTTTTTTTTTAATATAAAATTATCATTCACTTCCGCACATTCACGTACTTCGTCGGCATCTTCAACAACATTTTTCTTCAAAAAGCGATAACTTCTTCATCCAGAAGTTGTTTTCAGAGCTGTTTTTTTTTTAATCGGCCTAATTTTTTGAGATCTTTCCATTGGAACACTTAGTTTCAGCATCTACAGCTTTAGTTTCTATTAAAATGGAAATTCCATGCCAAGTTATTCTTGACAACAACAAATACTTCCAATGGTTGTCATACATTGAGGATTTACTTAGAAGTAAAGGTCTTTATAGAATGGCCTGAGGCCAAGAGGCTAAACCTAAAGATGAATGTAAGTAAGCCAAATGTAAAAATATGAAAGATCAAGCACGTGGGTTGATAGGGATTTCTATTTAAATAAACCTTAGATTCCATATTGTAGAACTTGATACCCCTGATGAAGCAATGAAACAACTCAATAAAGTTTTTGGAATTAAAAATGAAATTAGAGTCCATCAACTCGAAAATGAGTTGTTTATGTTGGACCCCAATAATTTTTCTTCCATTGAAGATATTTTATCCAATTTCAAGACCCTTAGACTTCTCTTGGAAGGTGTTAAGGTTAAGAAAGAAGATGGTAGCCTTATCTATTCCATTCTTACAAAGTTGGGACCAGCCTACTTTGTATTTATTTCCACCTTCCATTCTACAAGAGAAGCCTTTATTTCTCAAGGACAAGACTACAAGTCCCCCTCTTTTGATGACTTTTGTGATTCTTTAATAAGAGAACAAGAAAAACTCTTACATCTTGGTATTCTTAATATTGAAAAGTCTTCTAAGAAAGCCTTAGTATCCCAACAACAACCAAATTCAAAGAATCCTAAGAATCAGCATCCTAAAAAGAGTGGTCCTAAACCAAACAAGGGTCCTAAGCAATTTCAGTGTCAAAATGAAAAATTAATTCAACAAAATGATCAGGCAAATGAAAACAAAGGGAAGAAGACTGATAGACATTGCAACTTTTGTAATCATGATGGTCACTTAGAATCCAAATGCTTTAAAAATGTGGAAGCCTTGGAAGCAGTAATGAAGAATCATAACATCCATTTGGAACACTCTTCAACTTCAACTTCATCTTCAGGAATAACACTTTTTGTATGTGGTTGTCAAGCATCTCAGCCTAGTTATGCACTAAATGTATCTTCTTCTTCTCATTCTCATGAGTGGCTCATTGATTCTGGATCTTCTTATCGCATGACCAAAAACAAAGCCATGTTTTCTTCTTTAAATGATTGTAACACCAAAAATATATATGTTGGTGATGATAGATCTCTTAGTGTTGTAGGGACTAGAACTATTCATCTAGACAATGGTCAATTTAATGATGTATTATGTGTTCCTACCTTATCCTGCAACCTTCAATCTATATATCAGATAACTCATTCAGGTGAAGGTAAAACCGTTGAATTTTCACCTCATGATGTCGTAATTAAGGACCTAAGAGATCCTATACAGATTTTAGCTATTGGCATTGCTGATGATTCTACAAGGTTGTATAAGTTTAACAACTTTGGGTCATCAACTCTTCCCTCGATATTTGTTGTTCATAACAATGAAGTGAGCAAACTTTGGCATGAGCGATTTGGTCATTTAAAATATCACTCCCTTCAAAATATATGTAAGGAAAATATGGTGACAGGTCTTCCTATGGTATCTTGCTGAGAAGGTGTTTGTTCCAGATGTGCACTCGGAAAACATCATTGGGTAGTTTTGAAAAATGTGCCTCTTGTTATGCCTTATCCCCTTTACAGCTTGTGCACAGTGATTTATGTGCTCCACTTCCAGTAGTTTCATTCTCTGGCTATAAGTATTTCTTAACTTTCATTGATAATTTATCCAAATGCACTTGGGTATACTTCTTAAAACTCAAGAGTGAATTCTTTAACATGTTCTTGGCCTTTAATGCCTTTGTTGAGAAACAATATCGACATCAAATTCTTAAGCTAAGATCTGGTAATGGTGGAGAATATGTTAACAACAAATTCATAAACTTTTTCACAAAGCATGGAATTCAATTGCAACATACTGTTCCATATATTCCACAACAAAATGGTATAGCTGAAAGGAAGAATCGCATCTTAAAGGAAATGGCTAATTGTATGCTTCAATCTAAAGGGCTTAGTCTTAATGTTTGGGCAGAAGCAATTAACTGTGCAAATTACATACTAAATCACACTCCTACTAAGGTTTTAAAGAATATCACTCCAGAAGAAGCATGGAGCTAAATTAAACGAGATGTAAGTCACTTTCATGTTTTTGTAAGTGAATATGGGCCCATATTCCTGATGAGAAACATAAAACCTTAGAACCTAAGAGTGAAAAATGTATTTTTGTTGGATATTCTGAACATGTCAAAGGATATAGACTTCTTCCACCTAAATCCAAAAATGTTATCATTAGAAGAGATGTAAAGTTTTCTGAAAATATATCGGCCTATGAGCCTAGTTCGGCGGATGTGCCACCTCTCTCTATCCCTTCTACTTTTGAAAATATTTCTTCTTCAGATGACGACAACGAGGATGACAATCCTCCCCTGCCTTCTCAGAATCCTCCTTTAGCTCCTTAGCTTCAAAAATGGGTCTATGATACTCAGGATGTAGAAGGTGCTCTTGCAAATGATCCTACAGATTAGCGACGTACACATTCTCACTTCGATAGAGCCTCTTCTTTATTGGCTCAAGCTTCAGCGAATTATGATCCTCACACCTTTGCAGAAATTTCAGGCCATCTAGATTGGGATGCAGCTATGAAAGAAGAATATCATTCATTATTGGCAAATGATACATGGGATCTTGTTCCTCTTCCAAATGGAAGAAACCTTATTAGATGCAAATGGGTTTATAGAACCAAGTTTGGACCAGATGGAAAAGTTGATAAACATAAAGCTCGTCGTTGCTAAGTGTTTTTCACAAGTTGAAGGCATTGACTATACTGAAACCTTCTCCCCTGTTGACAAAATGAACTCTATCCACCTTGTTCTTTCCCTTATTGCCACTTTCAAATGGGAATTCCATCAAATGGATGTTAAATTTGCCTTCTTGCATGGGGAATTGCATGAACAAATCTATATGGAACAACGTGTTGGCTTTATACAAACAAACTCAAGCTTTGTATGTCGGCTTAAGAAATCCCTTTATGGTCTCAAGCAAGTCCCTTGGGCTTGGTAAGCCAAAATGGATAACTTTCTTTTAGATATTGGCTTTTCTAGGTGTCATTCTGACAATATTGTCTACACCAAGAAAGTGGGTAAGTCTCTTATCATTCTTGTTCTTTATGTTGATGATCTTATCCTTACTAGTAGTGATCCCAACCTTATAAACCATGTGAAGTCTAGCCTTAAAAAGCAGTTTGAAATCATACACTTAGGACACTTGCATTATTTTCTTAGTCTTCAAATCTTGCAATCCAAGGAAGGTATTTCCCTTTCCCAGTCCAAGTATGCATGTGATCTTCTACGCCACTTTCACATGGAAGACTGTAAACCAACCCCTTCTCCCTTTCAGTCTGGAGCCAAAATTTTGGTCACTTGTACTTCCCCTAAAGTTGACGCTACCTTATACCGTCAGCTTGTAGGAAAACTTTTGTATCTAACCCATACCCATCCTGACCTTTCCTCCGTTGTTGGCCTTATTTCTCGGTTTATGAAAAACCCACATGAAATTCATTGGAAATCAACCTAAAGAATACTTCATTATGTTTGAGGTACATTTCAGTTTTGGATTCATTACATTACATAAGCATCTCCTCTATTGTTTAGTTTCACTGATTCTGATTGGGTGAGTGACCCTGATGATCGGAAGTCTACTGCAGGTTATGTCTTCACTCTTAATTCTAGACCTATTACATGTGCTTGTAACAAACAAAGTTCCATTTCTCTTTCTTCAGCAGAAGAAGAGTATCATGGCGTCGTAGAAGCTAGTAAGGAAGCCCTGTGGCTTCGTCAGATCCTCTAAGAGTTTTTCTTTTAGCAGTAACATCTGACTACTCTTTGGTGTGATAATCAAAGTGCCATTCAACTATGCAAAGATCCAGTCCAACATCAGCGTAGCAAACACATTGAAGTACATATGCACTGCATCAGAAATCTCATTCATGACCATGTTCTTGAAGTGCAATATTGTTCAACTGATGATCAAGTTGCAGACATCTTAACTAAGGCTCTCATAGAGGCAAAGTTTACTAAACTTCAATTTATGGTTGGAGTTCAAGAAGTTGTCACTAAGGGGGGATAGGCTCTAATGCCTCCTTCCTTCTCCTATTGTGTCATATTTGTACATCCTTCAATCCTATCCCAAGTTGTTCTTAAGGGGGGGTGTTAGGATATTTCGACACATAAGAAATAGTTAAGTATAGCTTGGTCTAGTATAGTTAGGTAAAGTGTGCTTCTTTAGTATGTATTTTTTGTAACTTACAATATGACGGTCACAATATGTTCTAGACATGAAGTGATCTGATGTTTCATTCTCTCCTCTGTATTACCGACACTTGATCTGTGGCTTAACACCTGATTGGTCCATGATCTCTATTTAAAGAGCATGGAGGGTCATTTGTAAGGTGATCGTTCATGAGAAAAGCCTATGTAAATTTTCATTCTTTTACATTAATAAATTTCCTAAAGTGGTCATGTTGGGTCAGGTTGTGGATTGTTTCCCTCTTTGAGGGTTTTAACCACGTCAAGAATACCGGTGTACTAATCTGTGATCTGTTTTTGAGTGGTTTCCTTTGCTGTTCTATCTAAGGAACTTACCCTCTAAATTCCTACAACACAGTCAGAATTGATGCAACAAATTAGACACATGGCAAGAATATACAAGGTGTGACAAGGAAAAAAGGATAGTGTGGCATGAAACATGGAAAAACATGTCAATGTTGATGTCAACATGATGATGTGGCACCACCAGGGGATTCCATGAGGCAATGACAAATGGTGTTTTTCGATTGGTAAAACTATTGAATATAGGTGACATGTGACACCCCTTAGGGTCACCACATGGCACAGTGACATCATGATGACATCATTACCTAGATGACCAGAGACCCTGAGGACCCAGTCATAAGGGATGGTCACATGAGACCTTGGCATGAATTTTAAAGAGGCTTGGCCATATGTTGTTGGTCAGATTTCTGATATGGTATGGACACATGGGATTTCGACTCCATAACTTTAGCCTTGTCCCATGGTCCTATGGTCAGCCCCTTTGTAGCCATAGACCATAAAAGACCTATATATGGCGTAACCAAGATCTCGAAGGATGTATCAAAAGTTTTGTAACAATGGTGTCTTATATGTGGTTGAGTTTAGACTTGTTTCAATCCTAGGTGAAGAATTGTTTTTGTGGTGTTTTGGTTCAAGCTATGTATTCCCTATTGTTTTGGTTTACAAGTTGGACGATTCAATGGATTATGGTTTATGTGATGAAGAATGATGAAACTTTTTGTTTTGGCTTCTTTTAGCTCGTGGGTGAACATTTACGATGTCTGGCTTGTAAGGTCTGGTGGAAAACATTGCTTTAGCAAAGGACGAGAGTTTGAATTAACTATGATAGTGTAATATTAAGTAAGTGAGGGGCCAACAAATATAGTGAATTATTGTTTGGAGACCAATTATATTTGAGAGAGGTATAATCTAGTTTTAATGGTGGAACTTTGTGGAAGTAGAATTCATAGTTTAATATTGTGTCTGGTTATGTCCTGCAACTAGACCATATCTTGGACAAGTCCATTTAGCAAAGATTGGCTAGTTGATGGGTTATCTTGGGTTGTTTAGCTCCATTCTTCATTAAAGAACCCATCCATGTTGACTTCGGGTCTGCACATTTTTGGAGTCTCATTTGATGGTTCAATGAAAAATATATCTCGAAAGTATAATCTTGAAAGGATCACATGATAGTGGAGTTGGTGAGGTATGTACATTTTGTGTGCATGGTCATAGGTTTGACCTCCTGAGGGTTAAAAGGTTACTTTATTTTTATTTTTCGGTCATAACTCCATTTTGTAGAATGAATAGCATAATGGTGGTGGCCATTCTATTACACTAGCACCTGACAATTTCCAATTTATCAAATGCGCCTCGAAAGGGGAATTATGTAGAACAACTAATCTATTATATAGTTTAGTATTGTTTTTATAAGTTTTGGGAGCCATTATTTGTCCAAATTCGATTTTGGAAGAAGTTGGATGATCAAGGATCAAATATGAATGAAAACAAAGAAGTTTGATGCCCTTTTAACTCTTATTTGATGACTAGAATATCTTGTGTGTTTTGAGGTTCTATGGGTATGTTGAAGTTGCCTTGGATATATGATGAAAACAAGATCCAAGAAAGGGTTTGAGTAACCATATTAATTAATTAGATAGAGTAGAGTATGGGTAGCAGTTTGACAATCAACAAAAATGACTAATATGACTTCTATGGAAGTATAATGGTTGCATATCGTGGTAGTGACAGTATTTATAGCTTGTAGTGATAGTAATTTTGGCAGTGACAATATTTGTAGGTTGCAATGATTGTGATAGTGGTTGTGGTGAGGTTTTGTAAGTTGTAATGATAGTGATTGTGACAGTGGCAGTGGTAGTGTTTACAGGTTGTAGATACAGTGGTTGGGATAGTGACAATGTTTATGGAAATGGCATTGTTTGCATACAGATTTATTGATATATGATGATAGGGAATCTAGTTTGAAAATAAGATGAAATAGAGGTCCACAAGGAAGTGAAAGGAGGTTGGAGCCTACTCATTCTTGAGGATGGATATTAAAAAAAAGGTTGGAGCCTAGAGTAGGTAATTGGATCCTACTCATTCTTAAGGTTGGAGCCTACTCATTCTTGAGCTTGGAGCCTCAGTCAGGTTGTAGCCTATAGTGAGCAATTTCTTGCATATTTTGATATTGGTGCCTCAATAAGGTTGTAGCTTACTACAAGTGGAAGCTTTCATTTTTGGGGGTAATTTCCTCTAGTTGTCTGGGGTCTGCGTAAATTGAATTGAAGATAAAGAAGAAGATGAATGGCAACTTTATCCCATATGGGTTTCCACGTAAAAACTTGTGTCTCTTTGATGTGATGGCTTCTTTTTATATTGCTTATATGATGATACACCATTATAACTAATGACATATTGTTTATGGTTCATTGCTATATGGATGTATGATTAAGAAAGATTGTGAAATTATGAAATTGACCTCACATTGATTCACCCCCCCACTCAATGTGACCTTTGGGTCAAAATCCCATTTGATTAATGTAATTCACTTCTCATCTCTTTTTCCTCTCCACATAAACATGTATCATTTTTTTCTCATATGACCTAATATTCATCTGGGAACATGTGCTATGGATAACCAATAAATTAGAATACTTTCAAGAATGTATTTTCCAAACACTAGCCTTCCTCCCTAAGAAAGCCACCTATTACACAAACAAATAAGTTTGTCTTCCATTTTCTTTATTAGTCAACTCCAATCATCCTTCCTATAATAATTAGGTTTTAGATGAAAATATAAATTCATGACACCCTCATCCAAGTTATCGATATTCACAGGGATGGTTTCTCTCGTCTCCTTATGAAAGCATCATTGAGACATTTTTCCAAAATACAAGATATCTTCATATTGAATTACATTCCTAATTCTTTGCACAATAAGTCCAAGATAAATTTTAAGTAACTGTGTTCCCTCAAATTCCCTCTACCAAAAAGTAAAATACCATCTATAAATGACAAGTGGGTTACCTCTATGGATTCCTTAATTTGTATATCTCTAGAGAGTCCATTTTTCTCTGTTGCTACCAAGAGGAACAAAAACATTGATAAGGTGAATCCTTGCTTGAGACCCCTAAATTCCATGAAGAACCCTACAGGATATCCATTTATTAACACTTCAAATTTTGTAAATTACACACACCCCATATCCGAATTAATATATTGAAGTGATAAACCTATTTGAAGAAAAGTTGATATGATAAAGAGTCTTTTCACATCGTGATATGCCTTTAAACGATCAATTTTCATAGTTTTTATTGAATAAAACCCCTCCTATGTTTCCCAACAACATCATTAATTTTATTATTACAAATAAATCCAAATTATTCCTCTAAAATGGAATTATATAGTGTTTTCTTCAATTTGTTTGCAATGTTCTTCAAGGAAATCTTATAGATAAGATTGCAAAGGGATATTGGTATCAAAACACCAAAGGTGAAAGTTTATTCTTTTTTGAAATAAGTCTTATATAATCCCCTAATATATTTCCAATCTTCTTCCTTCCTCAATCACCCCAAGCAACTTATCCTCTAAGAAGTCGTAGAATCCTAAGAAGAATTCCACAATCCGTGCATCAAGGTGTGGAATTTTGGCTGACAAAAATGTCCTGGGAACATATTTTAATTCTTCCATTGTTACCTATAACTCCATAATTTCATTCATCCCATCATTAAAGAATATAGGAAATAGTCTAACTACTTTCGTAATCTCCCCTATATTACTATATCACTCTCAGTTAATCAAGGATTGGAAGTGTTGTTTATTTGCATGGGAAATATACTTGAAGGATGATACCTATTAACCATATAGACCTATAAACTCCAAAATATGGTTAAATTCCCTTCCATAGGCAACATATTTTTGAAAAAACTTCATATTATTGTCTCCTCAAACAACCAAATTAGAAGGATTCTAAATGTCCACTTATCTTCTTCTAGCTTTAGAAGGACTTTATTTTTACCTTAACGGTATTTTAACCATTCATCCTCGTCATCATTGAAAATACCACTCTCATTTTGGTCAAAAATATCCTATATCATTACATCCAACCCTTCAAGTAATTTTGGTATTATTTTTTTCTACCTTTTCCCAAACTATAACCACCTTCTTAACTGTAATCAATTTGTTAGAAATTGAAGCATTATAGATTCACTAGTGGAAAATGTATACTTTATTCAGTTGCCTAGAATCAAATGTCTAAATATTTCCTCCAAGAACCAAGAGTGATTAAACATAAATGGAAATGAGGCATTTTTATTCTCCACTTAAAATTAAAATAGGATAGGTAGATAGTTAGATTTCCCATCAAAAACTAAAAAATGATTTTTATCTACAAATCTCCTCAAGGGTCTTCCTAGAAATAAGAAAATGATCCAACTTTTTAAAAACACCAACCTTTCTACTTCTAGAATTTCACCAAGTTGAAAACATCTTAATTGATTCAACATCCATGGATATTAAGTCTTCAAATACATCAGTATTTTTTTTCTAGTGGATCTAATCTAGAAACCTCACCCTAATATTCTTTTGAATCAATAGTAAGCTTTAAGTCAACTCCTACAATCACATTAACCCCACTCAAGATTCATTCATATATCAAATTGTTCTAAAATAGTCACTAGTTGTTATATGGATCCTACAAGTTCACAAGTTTGAATAGCTCATCTATGCCCTTGGCCCTTCCTTCAACCATAATTCTAGAAATGAGACAGATAAAATTAATAGCCTCAAATCTATCATTCTAGCCAGTTACGAGTCCATTAGAGAATCCTTGTGCATCCATACCACAAAAAAAATTATCCTTCAAGATAGAGGAAATAAAATCAATTGCTTTAGTCCCCTCATACATTATCCCTTGTAAAATAATCACATCCAACCCATACATAGAGAGCAACATTCTGATGGATAAATTCAATAGACAAATCCCCTAACCTACTAATGTTAAAGTACAAAGAAATCATGATGTAGTAACCTTCCTAGGGTTTTGTACTCTAAGTACCCCTTGTATGGTCAATTATTTTCCTCCCTTTAACTTGCTCAACATTATTGAGGGGCCACCATTAATGCAACTCTAGATATGCATTTGAAACCATATTCAAAAATTGAGAATTCTCCAGCTTCCATTAATACAATATCATAGGTATCAAAACTATTTGAAACTTCCCCTCCCAAATCTCTCATTTAGGTGATAGGGAATCTTCATTAAAAACAAGTAGAGGTTGTGAATCCAAAGAAAGAGACACCATGCCTTTATATGCACCAACTAAAGTTGTCTCCTTATGAGACTCCCCCTTTTCAATTGAGAAGTATTGTTTGTAATTAGGAAAAGCTAGGTTGATGTCAACCCCTTGAATGGGTGACATTTTTTGTTTTGTTTCTTCTTGATCCAATGGATTATGACCATTGAAGACAACTTATTTTATAATCCACCACTTCTTATTGGGCTTCCATTAAGGTCTTCAGATGCTACACTCTCTTGGCAAAGGGTCTTATGTCTTCAGATGGATATAGGTTAGTTTAATTCCCCTCTTCAAATATCGTTGGTGAATACCATAGGTTCTCATCAACCTGAAGCTCAAAAACCGCCTATAATTTGCAAGTAAAGTTTACCTTAACTACCCAACAAAAATCAATAACAATTATTATTATTATTATTATTATTATTATTTATTATCCATTTTTAAGGTCACGGCCAAGCCAGACACCAAATGGGTGTATGATACCCCCTTATTTGTGGGACAAGGGACCCACCTCTGTGCAATGATTTGACTGCTAAGTCTATGAAGGCATACATATTGTACCCCCCTCTAGTTTTGAACCTGTGGCATCTTAAAAGGAGACAATAATAACATAGAATTTTTATTTTTATTTTTATGTTAACATAGGGTTAGTTTTATTTAATTTTGACTAGAGTAAAATGTTTACATGACATTACATCTCTACTATATTGGGTTGGAAAGTGCCTCTCGGGGCAATAATTATTAGATGGATGATATGGATTTAGTATTCATAGAATATTCTAGAATAGTCATAGTAGCATACACAAATTAATGGTTGAAATTTATCTCCAAAGTAGTTATGCTCTTTTCACTCTTTTAATTAAATTGATTAATTAAAAAAATGTTATATGAACAATTATGATTTTTTGGGCATGTGGTATTGATAAGCCATGGTATTGCCTCATAATATTGTAACAATGTTTAATTACAAATTAATAATCTCCATGATAAAGTGGAGGTAATTCTCCATGATCAAGAATCTTGTTCCATTTTTTTTAATCTATATATCTTTAACTTACATATTAATTCATTTAATAATAATAATTTAAAATGAAGTTATAATTTAGTTAGGTTTTATGATTGTTTTAATTTTAACAACATGAGATGTATCATGAAGTGAGCATTTTGATGCTTATTTTGGATTGATACCTAGCCTTATAATATATCCAAATTTATATGTTAATTTCTATCCTATTAATTTTACACTTTATATATAGAAGTTATAACTAATAATATGAATGTCATTTACAAAGTCACCCATTTTTCAAAATCAATAAGGTTAAAGATATGATAACGAAAAAGGAAATACATTAAATGGTAAAATGTTTTATATGATTTTTTAAATGTGGGTACATTAATTTTAAATATGTTCATTCATAATATATTTTTCTTTCATAATGTTATTTTATTTGCACAAATATTAACTAGCACAACCACATTAATAGTGTTTTTTTACACAAGTATCAACTAGCACAACCACATCAATAAAGTGGATAATATACTTAGATAGATGTCATTTTCCATAAGTAAATTGCCATATGAAAAGTGGAAAATGACACTAATAGGTGTATGTCAAGCACTTTATTAATGTGATTGTGCTAGTTAATGGCCGAAATGGGTGCATAGGATTAGTAAACCATGGATGACTATAGTTAAATATGGTCAAGTTATGATTGATGACCATTGACCATAATTGACTATGATTAATAAGGACTAATGTTAAAATTAGTTAACAATGGTATGTTTTGTGCTTAGCAAAATTACTTGAATGCACTTTAAGCAGCCCAATGACAATTTCCAAATTAGCTTCCAAAGAAATCACATTAGCCATAAATCACATTGACAGTAAATGTAGATAGAACATGAAATAAAATGCAGAAGACAAGCCAAGACAAGTGGACACTAGATTTGGCGGATGCCGGGGAAAAACCCCAAGGCGGGGAAAACCCTTTGATCAATTATTCTTATTATTATATCAAATGTTCAGCAAAGAGAGAGAATACAAAAATTCAAAATTGACTTGCAAAATCAAAGTTAAAACAACCCTATCAAAATCTACAGTCAACTACAGTCAAACTCAACCCTAACCAGAAAGTCAAATATGGTCAGCACAATAGTCAAACTTCTCCTTTGAAGCTTGGTCAAAGGAATTCAAACTCGTCCTCCAAAATCGGTCAAAGTCAACCCAAAACAGTCATAGAATATTTGGTCAACCTTGCGGTCAACACAAGTCAAACAACCCAGAATTTCTTGATTTATGTGCCAATCAATGTGGCTTGGTCAAATAGAGTCAAACCCTCCAAAATCACAGTGAATCTTAGTCAAAAATTCCCTGGTCAATGCTAGCCAAACTCTTGCAACAGTCTTCAAATTCAGCCCTGCAATCTGCCCAGAAAATTTGTCCTCCTTGCCACACGTGTGAGAGAGAAGATCTGCCCAATAGCTATATGAACCAATGAGAGAAAGAGAGAAGAATTTGTGTTTAATTATGATGCCAAATGAGGTGAGAGGTCACTTTTATTTACACAAGTCGTTGATGGTGAAGTGACACGTCCATTGGGCTTCATGAGCGTACATGATGATGTGGTCAACCTAAACAATTTGCACATGTGTGGGCATAAATTCAAAAACACAATTCATCTTGTCAAAATGAGATGATATTTATATCAATTTTGGTCCTCTCGAAAATATGAATTCAATACAATCATCATCTCCATCAAATGTGTTATCCCAAGGTGGAATTTAGCCCTAGTTACCAATTTTAACACTCCTTCTCAACAAGGGAAAATTCCACTTGGCAATCCATCCATCATCATCGATCATCATGTCATCCTGTCATCATGAACCATCTTTGTATCTCATCTCATCTCTTCTTTTTTGAACACTAATATGAATAATGAAGAAAAATCAATCAAGAGTGAGTCACAAGACCTTACCACTCTCAACTGATGAAAGTTAGTCCAAAGGTAGAACCTCAATCAGATTTGATCCTAGATCAATTTCATGAACACCATGCATCCTATACACATGGAGTATAGTAGTACATGATGTGTCCATTAGTAGTGATATGGTCCTTATCCACTTTTCCCAGCTTATTGGCCAAATGAGAGGTACTTCCCATGAGTCTCGGACTACATGGGTAGGATGTATGTTGGGGCATCAGCAGTAGAAGTTGAACCACTCATCCTATGAATATTCCATAGGAGAAGGTGAACCACTCATCCTATGCATATCTCAATCGTAGGGGAAGGTGAACCACTCACTTACACGCATGTCAACCATCATGGGCTATCACAGGGGAACCACTCACCCTGTACACAACGCACCAATATGATAAGGTGAACCAGTCACCCTATCATCGCTCATAGCTCCAAGAAGTACCCCAACTCCCTAGGATATCCAAGAGCTCAATGTCCAACTCAAGCGGGACCCTCATTTGAGGGTCTTTCCACGTCTCCAAGTCTCTCTCAAAAGGCTAATAATTTGACCTTCCCTAAGGGATTTGTGAGGATTTCTATGACCTGCTCATTAGTCCTGATGTGTTGGAGCCTTGTTTCTGTCAATTGTACCATATCCTGGATAACGTGGTACCTGATATCAATGTGCTTGAGTGTTCGTGGAACACGAGATTCTTTGGAAGGTGAATCCCAATCTGCTTTTTTTATAATATCATAGTGGTATCTAGTACATGCTCAAATAGGTCACTGAAGAGCTTCCTCAACCAACCAACTTCACAACAAGCCATACTAGATGCAATGCATTCAGCCTTGACGATGCTTAAAGAACCTAATTGATGATTCCTACTCATCCACAAAATCGAAGAAAACCCCAATGATAAGCAACATCCTAATTTGCTCTTTCGATCCACCACATTGCCAATCTAGTCAACGTCAGTATATCCATGTAGCCTAAAATTCCCGATAGTGTATCTCAATCCATAGTTGATTGTGCCACGGAGACATCTCAAGAGATTCTTAGAAGTAATCCAATATTTATGATGAGGCTCGACTGTAAAAGTGTTGTTGGGACGAGAGTTTGCTAAGAACATCAGGGCCCCGCAAGTTGTCTATATTCAAAGGGTTTTGCCAATTCGGGCCCAACGGCACTACCACATAGATTCTTGAAGTTGAGTTCCATCGTAGTAGACAAAAAATTGCAATCCACTATCCAACATATCTCGATTAACTTCACAATGTTTTTTCTTCGAGAAAGGAAAATCTCACTTAGCTTTTGCTAGACCTCCAAGCCTAATAAGTAGTGCATCAGTCCTAGATCCTTCATCTCAAACTTGGAAGCCAACTCCCTTTTGCATTGATAAATGAGAGGGTATACACCTGTCAGAAAAAGATCATCTACATAAAGGACCAAGATGAGAGGTGTGTCCTTTTGAAACTTAAAGTATAGGTTAGGATCAACATCGCTACTCATAAATCCCAGCTTCATAAGATAGTTATCAATCCTCTCATACCAAGCCTTAGGGGCTTTCAAAAACCCATAGAGGAATTTCTTCAACCTGCATATGTGTGTCCTTCGATTTTGTACTTCGAACCCCTAAGGTTGTTTCAAGCACTAGACTTCCTCCTTAAGTGAGCCATGAAAGAAATAAATATTAACATCCATTTGATGTAGGTTCCATCCTTGAGTGGAAACGAGAGCAATAATAGATTTTATAATGGTATATCGAGAAATTGGTGCAAATATCTTGTCCTAGTCCACTCCTTCCTTTTGAGAGAAGCCTTGAGAAATGAACTTGGCCTTGTATTTCTCAGCACTCCCATCTGCGCCATGTTTGATTTTTTATAGCCATTTTGAGGTGACTACGAACTTGTCCTTCAGTCTAGGCACCACAACCCAGACATCATTTTTCATGATAGATTCATATTCCTCATTCATCACATCCTCCCATACTTTGTGCTTTATGGCTTCTTCAAATGTACATGGCTAAGTTTGAACAATAGTACGCATAACAGCTAAGTACCCAAGATACTTGTTCGGCTTCTTACTTTCACAAAATGTCCCTTTTGGAGCAATCTATCACCCATCATCTTCGAGAGTATCTCTGAGCCACAAATATCTTTTCGTTGAGGTAGAGGGATCACCAAGAGGTGGATCAATAGGATCCATCGGGCCTTCAACATCAAGCATAGGCACATATGTCATAGGTTCATCCTAATTTTCTGTAGCATCATCATTATCCTTCCTTGGAATGGGGAGATCTTTGGCTTTCCCAAGGGCAGTTTCTTCATGAAAGGTAACATCATAGCTTATTTCCACGTCTCTTTATCCAGATACATAGATTCTATATGCATTTGAATTTTCACTGCATCCCACAAATATACATTTCTTCCTAGATGCTTCTAACTTGTTTATTTTATCTTTATGCACATGAAATTACATAGGACAACCAAATATTCAGGTTTCTTACTAGTGAAAACTTCTTTGGGTGTCTTGAAATCCAACGTGTGACACGAGCTCCTATTTTGAACATAAACTACGGTGTTAACAACTTCTCCCCATAACAAATTTGGTAGACCTTGATCATGGAGCATGGCATAGGTGGCTTACATGTTCGATTCTTCCTTTCAACAACTCCATTTTTCTCAGGAGTGTATGGAATGGTCGTCTCCCTCTTAATGCCATCCTCTCTGAAAAATACATTGAATTCATTTGATTCGTATTCGATTCCATTGTCGGTCCTTAATATTTTGATCTTATTCCTTGTTTTATTTTCCACCAAGCCTTTGAAAGAATGGAACCATTTGAACGCTTCATCCTTCTTCTTCAAGAAATAGATCCATGTTTTGTGAGACCATTCATCCACAAAAATTTCATAGTATAAGTATCATCCCAATGATGTTGTGGGCAACATACCAGATAGGTCAGAATAGACCAATTGAAGAATATTGGTACTTTAGCTTTCACTTGAAGGGAATGGTCCTCTTGTAAGTTTCCCATATGCACAACCATGAAAAACTCCTTCATGATTCATGTTGAAATTGGGCATACCTGTGACCATATTCCTTACCCCATGTAAGGCTTTGTGATGAAGGTGGCCAAATCTAAGGTGCCATAATTCAAATTTAAGTGAAGCATCACAAGTCAAGGATCCCAAAGGACTTCCTTCAAATTGATAGAGACCATCAACCCTAAATCCAAGTGTGAATGCATCTTTAGGATTTCTTTGCCAAATACGTACCTTTCCCTCAATGAATGCTACCTTGAAGCCTTTATCTTCCATTGCAAAAGTAGACACCTGGTTCTTCTTCAAATCAGCACATATAATACTTCGTGTAGATGAATGGTTTTGACGTTGATTTAGGTGGAGAGCGACAATACCTATCCCTTTCACAGGGTAGGTGCCATTATCTCCGAGTATGATCTCCAAATTAGTCTTCTTCTCAATAAAATTTTAAAGGGCCTCTTTGTACCCAGTGAAGTTCCTTAAGGCTCTACTATCAATCAACCAATGATCTAAAGTATCTGGAGGAGAGGCAGTAGATAGAGCAGAAATAAGATAAAGTTCCTTTTATTTTTCTACAACATTACTTTCCTCATACCTGGAATTTCTTGATCTTTTGGGAGGCCGACCATTTCCATATCGAGCAGTGGGAACATTCTTTTTTTATTTATTGTTGAATCTATTATTGAAAATCCCTTTGATTTTCATTTCATTTGAAATTGTTGTTTTTGTTTTTGTCATCCTTGGAGAATTCTTCTTGTGAGGACACTCTCTAGCATAGTGGCCAAACTTGTTTCAATTGTAGCACCTTCCTTTCCTTCCTTCTTTGAATCCCTACTTGAACCTTGACCCTGTCTCCTTGGACCAACATTATTTTTATTCTTTTCATGAGCGGAGAAAGTAGTAGGTTCATTTCCATTTGAATGTTTGTCTCTTTACATCATTCTTGTCTCCTCTTGAGTGCATCTAGCCAATAATTCATCGAAACTAGAAATCTTGCCATTGTTGAGAATGGTGGTGTTAAACTCATCCCACACTCTTGAAAGACCCTCAAGTGCAATGAGAGTGAGATCCATGTCAACAATAACTTCTCAAATAGATAGAAGGTCATTCTTGATTTTTGTGATCTTCGTGAAGAAGGATTGGATAAACTCCCCTTTATCCATCTTAATCTCCATCAACTTGTTTTTTAGAAAGAGGATTTGATTTGCATTGTTCACTTTGAACATCCTAACTAGCTTATCATATCTCTCTTTAAAATTTCTCAAATCATAAACATAGGAAACCAAATGCTTTTGAATAGAGTCAAATAAAATTTTATTTGCTTTGACCTCGCCTTTTATATATGTCATCTTAGCAGCAACTGGTGCATTTGAAGGAGGCCCCACCAATTTTCCCTACACATAATCCAATACTTCATGCTCATCCAAAGTCAGGTCCGAAGTCATCTTTCATGCATGATAGTTATATTTTTCATTGAGCTTGTCCTCAATCTTGAAGTAAGATGAAGAACCCATTGAAACTTGTCCAATAAATCATTCTTGGTGATTGCTTTTCTCTCTCTTGCTTGGGCTTTGTCTTCACCTGGGATTTGATTCCATGTTAAATTTATTTAACAATGGTATGTTTTATGCTTAGCACAATTATTTCAATGTACTTTGAGCAACCCAATGAAAATTTCCAAATTAGTTTCCAATAGAAATCACATTAGCCATAAATCACATTGACAGTAACTGTAGATAGAACATTAAATAAAATGAAAAAGACAAGCCAAGATAAGAGGACACTAGATTAGGCAGCTGCCAAGGAAAAACCCCAATGTGGGGAAAACCATTTGATTAATTCTTCTTATTATTATATCAAATGTCTAGCAAAGAGAGAGTACAAAAAGTGAAAATTAACTTGCCAAATCAAAGTCAAAACATCCATGTCAAAATATATAGTCAACTGCAGTCAAACTCAACCCTAACCAGAAAGTCAAAGATGGTCAACACAATAGTATAACTTCTCCTTTGAAGCCCAGTCAAGCACCTTCAAACTAGGCCTACAACAATGGTCAAAGTTAGCCCAAAACAGTCATAAAATCTATGGTCAAACTTGGTCAACCCTGCGGTCAAACATGCCTATGCGCAACATATCAAATAGCCCAGAATTTCTCAATTTTTGTGCCAATAAATGTAGTATGTTCAAACATAGTCAAAACCTCCAAATCATAGTCAAACTTGGTCAAATAGTCCCTAGTCAACGCTGGTCAAACCCCTGCAACACTCCTGAAATTTTGGCCCTGCAATCTGCCCATAAAATTCATCCTCCTTGCCACACGTGAGAGAGATAAGATCTGCCCAATAGCTATATGAACCAATGATAGAAGGAGAAAGAAGAATGTGTGTGTGTGATGATGATGCCAAATGAGGTGAGAGGTGACTTGTATTTATACAAGTCGTTGATGGTGAAGTGACACGTCCATTGGGCTTCATGAGCCTACATGATGATGTGGCTTACTTGAACAATTTGCACATGTCTAGGCATAAATTCATAAACACACTTCTGCTTGTCCAAATTAGATGATCTTTTCAACAATTTTGGTCCTCTCGAAAAGAGGAATTCAATGCAATCCTCATCTCCATCAAATGAGTTATCTTGAGGTGGAATTTGGCCGTAGTTGCCAATTTTAACAACTAAACATGACTGACTATAATTAATGAACACTTATATCCAAATTAAGGGCCAAATTTTATTCTATTGACTTTGAACTAAATATATAAAGTAGTTCAAAAATTATTGGGTCAAGAGGCACTCTGCAACTTAGTATGAGGGAGATGTTGTCATGTACTGTTACATTTTAAAATAATAAAATAATACATACATTATCAAATTAAAAAATAGTAATAACAAAAAGATGATAGGTGCTCTACAACCCATTATGAGGGAAATGTTTCCATGCACCATTACATTTAAAAATATTAAAATAATATTTATATTTAAAAATTTAAAAATAGTAATAAAATAAAAATAAATATTAGTCATAAATAAAATAATTCAATTCAACCTTAATTTTACATAAACTTAATATAACGATATAACTTCGAGGGATAGAGCAAAGGAAGAGAGTTAGGGTTAGGTCATGGATGGAGATAGGGCATAGGCGCTAAGATCAGACTACAGATCGGAGGCCCGCAGGGCCGAGAATGCGATAGGAGGTAGTACAGGAGGTGGACAGTTTGCCTTGACAAACCTGAGTTCGTCAAGCATGGGAGGACTGTGGGGGACAGGTGGACGGTGGCCTTAAGCACATGATCGCATTCAGAGAATGACAACTGGGGGTGGAACGGAGTTCTGTTTGATGTTTAATGTGCTACCGCCTCTTACCCACAGCATGCGCTTGAAGCCAGAACAATGAATGTCGTTTTTCCCGCTAAGCAATTATCTAGGAATAAATAGGTAGAAGATGGTCAAACTAAGCGATTCTATTGATCTGAACCCCGAGCTTGGGGACATACTATTGGCCTGGGGTTTGGAGGTAACAGACCAGAACATAGAGAGGTATATTCGTCTAGTTGGACGATCAGGGAGGAAGAAAGGAGGTTCAAAAGCGGGTTGGAAGTAGAGTAAAACCTTAGGGCTCCTGGAAGAAAGTCTAGGATTGATGTATCTGGAAAACTGGGAAGGGAAGTAGTAGCAACAACAATAGTCGTCCTTGTCGAAGCATAGAGCAGTGGTTAACAATGCTTTCCAAGTAATTTACAATCCATCTCGATCTCACAGTCATTTTTATTCGGGGGGGTTAGAGGACATCGTAATCAGTTGTGGCTATAGAAGTAATGATGAATGAAGCACTTGCCAAATGGGTGGGTTAGGTTTCGGTCCAAAAGAGATGGCGTTGAGCCTGTCTCAGGCTCACACCAACAGTAACCCTCACACAATCAAAAGAAACAAGGCACTACAACAAAATCTGGGCTCAGGGGCAGTTATTGCTAGTTTGTTAGAAATAGAAGAGGGTTTGATAGAGGGTTGGAAGGCAACCGGGGAAATTCTGAAGAAGAAAATATGAATTAAGTGGGTAGAGGTTGGGGAAGGGAGTGAAAGCGAAAAGGAAGGACAGGCGGCAGACAAGCCACTAAAAATTGGATCGGAAGACTCTAATCTAGCAGGAGGAAGGTTTGTCGAAGGACTCGAAAAATCTAGGAAAGAGGGGAGTGCGTGAATGCTCCTAGAAGAAATAGCCAATGTGGAAACACATTCACATATCAGGGAGGATGGATACGAAAGAGTCAGTTGGGGGAGAAGAGGAAAAAACACAAAATAATAAATAAAAAAAAAGTGAAGTTGTAGCAAATCTGGTCCTGGGAATGGACGTTAAAATCGATGAGGCTATGGAAGTTGCAGATTTAACCTTGGTAGGAAGGACTAGAGGTAAGAAATACTCTGCCAATTACATTCAGGACTGGACTTCAAAAAATTGGCAGGTAGCATCGGACACTACCTTCCAGGTCACGATATTGGCAAAATGATGGTTTATGGTAAATTTCAGGAGAAGAGAAGCAGTGGAATGGATTATGGCGAGGAATTGGTGCTTTAGGAGACACCTGATCTTCTTGAAGAAATGGAGCCCCATGTTAAACGCACAAACGGAAAGGGTGGATGAATTACCTGTTTGGGTTCACATGCCCGGACTCCCACCATTCCTTTGGGTTGAGTCTATTTTCAAAACCATTGGAAACCACCTTGGAAAATACATGGAGGTAAACATGTCGTTCCTTAAGATAAGAGACTAGGGGATGGCCCGTATACCGGTAAGCTTAAACTCTCGTTCAGGCTTGGTGGAGGAAATTCATTTACAATAAAAGGACTTCAAGTATGCCCAACTATTAGACTATGAACACCTATCATTCAGATGCCATAGGTGTCACATCTATGGACACCTGGAAAAAGAATGTCCACTGGGGTTTAGGCGAAGGAGGAAGCAAAGGAAAGCAGAGGCAGGGGTAGCAGAAGAGGAGAAATCCATGGAAGGGAAGTCGAAGAAAGGTGTCGGAGAAGACCAAATGGACATCGACAGGCCCCAGGAGGACTTCGTAGAGAACATGGAGATTCAGGAAGAAGGGTACCCTGGGATCCAACCATCTCAGTAGCAGGAGGATACAAATCAGGATCCAGAACCAGTAGCAGAAAAGATCGGGAGTCTCACTCACTCAAAAGAGGGTACGGGTCTGGTCTCTACCCCACCTTCTATTACTCCTGCTCATTCTTTGAATTTTTCAGATCCACCGCCTAGTCCTTCTAGGCATCAGAATATTGTTATTCCCATTTCAAATATTGCAAACAATCAATTGGAGAGTATTATAACATATATCCCTCAGTTAGATCTAAACCAAAAGAATGCAAAGAGTGAGGGTGGGATTTTCCTCATAGATTCCATAGCTATGAAACCATCCTACAACCTCAGACCGTGTGAGAAAAAACATCCTCCATGGGAGGTAGTGGGTGGGATAGATATGCAAACCTCCCATGCAAGGGACCATAAGGTGAGAGGGAGGAAAACCAACTTGTTAAAGTCTCAACTGAAAGTCAAACTAAACATTGCAGAAGGGAAGCAAATGTCCATCTCTGGTGCGCTTAGAGCAGCGAAATCCCCCCCTGAGGTAATCCAATGATCATTGTCTCCCTGAACTATCAGGGCTTATCCAGTAGCCCAAAGAAACTAGCTCTAAAATAGGTTGTATGCAATTACAATCCAGACATTCTACTTCTTCAAGAAACGCTAGGTGCATGAGAAGAAGTTTCAAAATATCTATCTAAATTAATGCCAGGATGGAGCATCTAGGCATTGGATGCCAAAGGCTGATCCGAGGGAATAGCATTGGGAGTAAAATAATGGAAGTTCAAAGTCCTAAACTCCTGGGGGATGGACCAGGTGTTGGGGATTGAAGTCTACTCCCTAGAACTATGCACTAACCTGTTGATTCTCAATATTTATGGGCCCTGCCAGGGCAAAGTTCATTTCTGGAATAACCTCTGCTCTAAGTCTCTAATGGATAACCTGAATCTGGTGATTGGGGGTGATTTGAACTTCTCTCTAGGCATAGCCGAAACCTGGGGACCCTCTGCTAGAGAAGACCTGCTCTCAGACTTTTTCACAAAAATCATCAGAGAGAAGAAGTTGCTTGACATAAACCTACTGAAGCTAAGGCCTACCTGGAGGAATAGGAGAATAGGGGAAGATCGGGTGGCCAAAACATTGGATCGGTTTCTCCTGAGAGAGGAGGTAGCAGCAAAGATCCCGCTTTTCGTCAGTGGGTGGGGGAAGGAGGTGACTCTGATCATCTACCAGTTTTGTTAGAACTTAACAGGCATCCCAAATAGCCGACAGCTCCATTTAAATTTAACCCAACTTGGTTAAAGGAGGATTCTTATAACACTCTTTTCAAAGAAACCTAGAGACTTGTGAGGTCCAATGAGCTCAAGGACAAATCTTACCACTTCATGGAGAACCTAAAACACCTTAAGAAGGCCACAATGGCATGGGCCAGGGCCAGGAAAATGAAAGAAGATGAATACCTAACTCAAATAAGGAAGGACCTAGATGTGTTCGAAAGTCCAGAAGCTGATGGATATGAAACTCCGGAAAAAAAGGATAGGATCAAGTAGCTGGAATCCCAAAGGAGAAAAAATCTTCTAGCAAGAGAAGAATAGTGACGCTTGAAAAGTAGGGCCATTTGGCTAAGGGTTGGGGATGAGAACATCAAATTCTTCCAAAATTATGCAAAAGGGGGGAAGAACTTGAACACCATATGGTCCTTAAATTCAGAAGGAGGAAGGTAGGCAAGAACCTTTGAGGAACTATCATTAATGGGAACAAGACACTTCCAAAATATATTTATAGCTCCTTTGGAAGTGTCATTAGCAGAATTAATCCAGACAGCTTAGACTTTCCCTCGTTATGTAGACGAAGGGGATTCTGTGGAACTCATGGAGGAAGTCACAAGGGGGGAGGTTGAAGGAATCATAAAATCCATGCCAAAGGATAAGAGCCCCGAACCAGATGACTGGATAGTGGAACTGTTTCAACACTTTTTCAAGATACTAGGCAGTGAATTAACTGAAGTGGTAGAAGAGTCTAGAAGGAAAGGTGCAATCTATGCCCCTTTCAATTCAACATTCATAGCCCTCATCCCAAAGAAGGAGTCCCTTCCTCTTTCAAGGATTTCAGACCTATCTCCTTATGTATTGTATCTACAAAATTATAGCAAAGGTGATTGTTGTTAGATTAAAGCCTCTGCTATCCAAGCATATATCAAAAGAAAAATTTGGATTTTTGGATGGGAGACAGATCCATGAGGCGATTGGTGTGGCCTAGGAAACCATCCATAGCATTAAACAACAAAAAAGCAAAGGAGCAGTAGTGAAAATTGACCTATCTAAAGCTTATGACATAATCAGTTGGATGTACTTGTGTATGTTTTTCACCCATCTAGAGTTCAAGTAGACTTTATCAATTGGGTCATGGGGTGATTGTCTAGTGTGAGCTATGCAATGCTAATTAACAGAGTGGCATTGTTGGAGAGGTAAATCCCCTCTGCGGACAGAGGCGATCCCACTAGACCAAAATGGATCTAGCAACAATCAATTCACGCTACCATGCAAGTTCCTAGTTGCAAATAGAAAGTGGATTATGAGAACCAACCTAGAGTCCAACGCTAATGTCAAAGAAGAGTTGATACTCCCGTTCCCTTGCTCCGGCAGGTCACAATCCTTGCGATCCCTGTGAATGGATACCTGCACATGCAAAGAACAAAGCGAATACAAGCATAAAATCCACTAAATACAACTATATTTCAGTCAGAAAGGAAATAGATCAAACATTATCATGATGAACAATGAGATCGGAACCATAATAGTAGTCGTTTATTAATGAATAATTAACAGAGAAAGATACAACCAAAGTTCTGACGTTGAACCTCTCCTCTGGCTGGGCGAGCAGCTATACATGTCTTGCAATAGACCTTCTCTCTCTCAGACTTCTGGCAGCATAACCTCCCTATGCTTCAAGACTCTTACTATCACTCAAGACAAGCGTTATCACAACTAGCATTACTCGAAAACTAGCTTGTCAAATGCATGAGGACAAACTTTTATAGATGGAGTAGGGGAAGAAGATACAATGCATTAGGACACCCATTGTGGATTGGCATTATCTCCAAAAAGCCGCTATGGATAGATGTCAAGGATAGATGATGACTCTCGACATCTAGAAGATGAGCTTTATCCTCAAAAGACTTCATGACTTGAAGGGAAAAAACATCTAGGCGCGCGTTTGTCCAAAAATCTTTACCAAACTTGGTTGGCGTGGGTGTTGTTCTAAGACAGAGCGCCAATGGTCGCACCCTCTTTTGAGGATCTCATTGATTGGCGCGGGTAGTACATTGTGGACCCGCGCTAATGGAAAAAGGGCACTTTTCAGGGATATTTTGCAGAAGGTGTCTTCAGGGAACATGAAGTACATACTTAGGGGAATATAATGCAAGTGTTTTTAGGTTATGTCACTGCTCACAGGTCCCGGAATGAGTCCTCCAAAGTACGGGAAAGGGGTAACAGGGACAGTGACCAATGGTGACAAATTACTGTGTAACAGATGCCCCCTAAAGCATGAGGCCCGAGAGAGAGAGAGGGGTGAAATGCTTTATAAGAACACATGTAGCTGCCGCCGAGAATCTGCATTGAGAGATACAACTGATAGCTCAAGTACATGATGTATGTGGTATGGTCGCAGCCATCCATAAGAGAGTACATAATAATCTAGATCCATAGTATGGACGCAGCCATCTGGTTAGGATCAATGAATTGACTCAGGTATGGTCGCAGCCATCCAGTGAATGAGTCATGTATCAAGAATCACGCCTGGATTACAACAGACACAATCCAAGGTCTTGCGCTCCATCTCGACCCGAACAACAGTACAAGTTCAAGCATGCGAATATATGAGCTGAAGTCGAACATGCATGAACATCGTCTGATTACCAGTCAATATTGAAAATTGTTAACAGACGTGAGAGGTACCACCAATAATGACAATGGCCCTCAAGGTACTATAGGTACAATCTACGGTGTGCGAATTAGTGATCTGACGTCGAACAGCCGTAGAATCATTCGATCGGAGGCCAATGATGAAAACCTCACGTCGAACACGAAGAACCTGCCATTGAGGCATGCAGGCTCCAAGGCACCGGAAGGGAGTCTCTAGATCAGCTTCCTGGATAATGTGCTGAAGTCGACAGGAAGTGACCTTGATCGAAGGTGGGCCATAATGTTTCCCACATCATCGACACGAGACAGAGAGATAATGTTGTGAATCAAGATTATGTGAACTATCAGAGGGAGGTTGTTTCTTTGCAGAGGTCAACTTCTCTTGAACATATCGGCGGCACGATAGTGGAATTGGCAGTATTTGACATCAATGGATCAGAGGTCATGGTGACGAGGCAATGAGCAGATGAGAGGTCAAACAGGATTACCCAAGTCCACGGAGGCAAGTGAAAAATGAGATGAGATATCCCCACCCAGACACGAAAGCAGACAAGTGCCATGTTCAAGAGCGACATACTGCCGACACGACAATAATTATGGTTCCATTTTCCCCCGCCATTTCTGGCAAGTACCCCAATTATTTTTAACAAGCTTGATGGGGATAGCATATGCTTGTGGTGCGTCATTTCGACAGAATCCGATGTCATTAGGTTTTAACGAGTCTGACAAAGGAAGAACTCGGCGTCTTTTCATGTTTAGAGAGTTTGAAAAGACAGCAGAAAAGGAAACTCCAAGGGTGTCCTTTTTCGTAAATTTGTGTCTCCTGAGCCCGAAAAAGTATAAAACAATGCTCGAAAGAACCGCCCGACCATTACGATCGAGGAGTACTTTTCATAAGTAGTGCTTTCGACCTGAAAAAGTAAAAAAGCGATCGGAATCACGTCATTTTGAAACCGTTAACGAACCTGAAACGACAAAGGTTCGACGATCTTTTCATTTTTACACAGTCGGAAAAGAGTTTAAAGACGACTGCCTCTTATTTACGTTTAACGAGTCAAGAGGGAGAACTCGACGATCTTTTCGTCTTTAAACGGTCGGAAAAGAGCTGAAAGTAGACCTCCATTTTTATTCTCTTTAACGAGTCAAAAAGGGAAAAATACTCGGCAATCTTTTCATTTTTTATGAGTTAGAAAAGAGCTTAAAAGGAGACTCGTCCTGGAGGAACGAGTGGTATAAAGGGTAGCAACTGGTTCCGGCAATGGTGGAACTATTCAAAACATGTAATGGTCAAGAGGTTGTCTAATAAAACCACTCATCGCTGCGGTTCCTCAGGAAAGGATAAACAACCAAGTGAAAGCATATGATCGGCCAAAGAGATGGTGGCGATGGAATGAAACAACCAAGGCTCATCTAACAAAATTTAGCGGATAGGCGGCAATCACCTCGATTTGTAAATTAGGTATGGGTTCATTTTTACACAAGCTTGAACCATGGAGAACTCTGCTTGGATTCGGTTTCATGTTTACACAAGCTTGAAACGAAAAAACTATGCTTGTTATAAGTTCGCATGCCCCCAACATAATGACGCAAATCGAGGTACATGCCCCCCAAGCTTCATTGCATTCAACGAAGTGGACGGAATGAAGGTTCACTTTCCAGATCTTGGAAAGACTCGACTTGTATTTTACGAGATCTTAATCAAAGACTCGATTTGGAAAGGGAGTTGTTTCATTTTTTAATGAGGTTGACACAGTAAAAGAACTATCCTCATAACCCTTGTTTCATTTTTTAACGAGCTTGACACAAGACAAGGAACTATGCACTGCCCCAGACCCCAGTTTCATTTTTTAAGGAGCTTGACACTGGAAAGGAACTATGCTCCAACATCTTGTTTTGTTTTTTAACGAGGTCGCCACAAGATCGAAACTATCCTCGGCCCAAACTTCATCATAATGAACAGGAAGTCGGGGCTTCCAAGAGTGCCACTCCCGGTGGAAGGACAACATCTCGGAAGTCAGGACCCAATGCCCCCAGGACACTGTGCACGACGGTGGCATCGCTGGATACAGGCACGGGATAGGTGGCCACGTAGTTGATCTGTGGTGGGGCAGATGCAACTGGTGGATGAAAACCAGGAGGGGATGACGACTGCGCAGGAGGGACCCGTGGACGAACGAACGATAATTGATCGATAGTCACAATTCTTCCATCGTGTGGAAAGCAAACCACACGGAAAAGTGAAGAGACAAGGGCCCCCATGGCATAAACATAGTCACGGCCAAGGAGAAGACTGAAATCTAAAGCACCTTGGGTAACCGATACGTCTATATAGACGGTTTTGCCTCCCAAAGTAATAGGGAACTTTGGAAGGATCCCTAATGGTTGACTAGTTCCTCCGTCAAAAGCCGTCAGATTCGGCGCGACTGGCACAAGCTGTGGGGAACCCAAAGCTTGCCAAGTAGTGGCAGGCATAAGACTGACAGATGCACCCTCATCCAAAACAGTGCCAGGTATTGCCTTATTATAGGCGTGTACCGTAACCCAGAAAGGCACATGGGATGGAAGGCGGGAGGTGGTCAAACGACTCCAGTCGAAGGAAACGACTGAACTACTTGGTGGGGGAATCGTATGATTTCCCCCCTGCTCTAAAGGGACCAAAGTAGGACTCTCGGGAACAGCTGGGATAGGAGAGTCATTTCCGTACTCAGGAGAATCTGAGGAGACGAGAAGAACATGGGAATTATGCTCTTCCGAAACAGAGTGGTCGACAGGTGGTGAACTCAATTCGACACTCTTTCCGACCAATGGTTTGTCTGGAATAGGCTTGGCAGAGCCAGGTTCAGGAAGAGGAGGCTGGACAAGAGAGGAATCTTGGTCGATCTCTTTGTTAGCAGGGCAATGATCTGCAGCTGCAGAGAGACGTTGATAACCAACGAGAAGTTGGGGTGAGGGAGCTGTAAGACTTTCCAAGACAACAGAGGCTTTATCCATGAGCGGACAAAGGTGAAGGGGATGATTGTCTTCACAAAGTCTACACGGGATTCGAATCTTCCCTTTTCCCTTACCATTTCCAGCTGATAGGGTAGCATCGCCGTGAACTTCAGAGGACGATGAGGGGCGGGCCGGATCACGAGACCATACTTCTAAGACCTTGGGAATGCCAGGACAATCACGAAGAAGATGGTCCTCCTTGCACAACCTACAAGGAAATTTGACCTTCCGCGGAGGAGCAGAAGGTGGCTCGACTTGAGTTGTACTTTTAACCTCTCGTTTAGGAGTCTTCTTCTTCTTAGCCACCTGGTTACTTGAATCCAGACTTTCGCCAGGCGAAGTAGAAGATGAGGATGCAGAAATAGGCGAAGAAGGGGAGAGGTCCACCTTGGAATCAACATGATGTTGTTCGGGTGGAGGAGACGGTGGAACAGGAGTCATCACACTCGGGACTACCGAGGTCGAAAACAACCATACGGGCAAACCGATGGTTAACCCAGGCAAAGACAAAGTTGCCATATACGGAGCACCGACATTTCCAAAAGAAGGAAATGGACTAGGGTTTCCATCCGGGGGAACACCTTGGCCGGTAGACTCAGGGAAGGATGCCATTGAAAACGAGAAAGAACCCTACTCAAGCTAACGCAAACAAGATCTAACTGGGTAAATGTGAATCGTGGCTGAATAAATTTTAAGACGCACGGACTTAACTTGACCTTTTCATGTTTTAAGAGTCGAGAAAAGGACGAAAAGATGACTCTAGTCTCCTTCGAATATTTAGTGAGCCCGAAGTGACAAAATGCTCAGGTGAACCTTTTCTTTTAGGGAGTCCGAAAAGGGCCAAAAGTGACTACTCTAGAGACTCTAAGCAAAGGGTTTACCAAACAATCCGTAAAACTGCTTATACACCTTGGCAATCAAATGAAAACCAAGGACTTCCCGTACGGCAGTCAATCTTCCCGAATGCTGTGTTCAGTGCATTACGGCTTGTAAGGCGGCAGACACGGCTTCCTGTGGATAAAGGATGATAACCTAGTGGGGTCTCCCTTATATACGTGACGGTACGTGGGAGCTCAGTCCGTGCTAGACCACTATCGAGTCACAAGAGGAGGAATCACCCAACCGTAATGTGAAACAATAGTGACTAGGTTTAACGACGCCGGAACACGTCTCTAGCCTAGACATCTAGAATATGTGCGTTATGTTCCAATGCGTTGTTAGATTCATTCGGTTTATTTTACAGTTGATCTTCAATTAAGTTTCATTTTTTAGGTCCTACCGTATGTGATCTCTCAAAACTTCCTAAATGCAAACTATATGCCAAAATTATATCATTTTGTTCAATGAATGCTAACTACAAGAGAGTTGAAATTTTCAAACAAACAAAATGAACACCAAACAATCAACAAAGATCCTAATGCAGCTAATAACAAGAAATGAAACTTTTTCTTTTTCTTTTTAAAAGCGACTAATTGCCAATAACAACAAATGCTAACTAATATAATGCAAAAAGATCATTTGTTTTTTCTTTTAAAATGGCATAATGCATTTAAACAAATCTCGAGAGATATTAACAAGCATAAACAGACAAAATTCACCCAATGCAAATAGAACCAAATCTGAAACACTAAGATAAACTGTCAAAACAAGGAAAATGACGAAGACCTCAATGAACCATGTGATCTAAGCTCAAACGAAGTCAAGCAAAATCCAATCGAGCTAGAGGTGAATTGCCCGAAGCACAGAATAATAAGTTTTAACAACCACTAGACAGGTGCGGAAAACAACCAAAAAGTTGACTGGACAATCACAGAACCAAAATCCCACAGAAGGCTCGATATACAAAGCCACTAGATGCTCTAAGGCTGGGATATAAAATCGATAGAAATAGGCAAACAACCGAAGGATAAAGGTAAAAAACCAGTCAAACAGAGTTCCAACGCACTTCCAGAAGCTGCAGAGGATGTAAAAAGACAAAAATCTGAGTTTAAAGAGCTTCCAACAAACACACTGGAAAAATTCACAGGACTGGCGCGACTGTCAGCCTGCAACTTGCGCTATTAAGGAATTGGCACGAGTTTTTGTTGTGCAACATGCGCCAACTGGCGCGACTGTCAGGTAAAAAAACGCGCCAACACAGTTTGTTGGCCCAAAAAATAAATAAAGCAGCCTAGGGTCTAGTCAACAGTACTCAGACAGATCCAACAGCAAGAAACAACTTTAAAACTGACCCAGAAAGCTCATTTATGCAAGCAGGCAAGAGAAAAATAACATGCAAGACAAACTGCAAGCTGTTCGGTTCATAAACCAAACCGGAGATTGACTGAAGTGGCGTTGATCTACTCCGCTAATGCAAAGCAATAGCGTTTCAAAGGCTGCCTGGCCGTGCTTCAGACTCCGTCCAAGGTTTATGAATCAAACAACAAATAACTCCTCCTCAGTGGAGTCGCCAAATTGTTGGAGAGGTAAATCCCCTCTGTGGACAGAGGCGATCCCACTAGACCAAAATGGATCTAGCAACAATCAATTCACGCTACCAGGCAAGTTCCTAGTTGCAAATCGAAAGTGGATTATGAGAACCAACCTGGAGTCCAACGCTAATGTCGAAGAAGAGTTGATACTCCCGTTCCCTTGCTCCGGCAGGTCACAATCCTTGCGATCCCCACGAATGGATACCTGCACATGCAAAGAACAAAGCAAATACAAGCATAAAATCCACTAAATACAACTATATTTCAGTCAGAAAGGAAATAGATCAAACATTATCATGATGAACAATGAGATCGGAACCATAATAGTAGTCGTTTATTAATGAATAATTAACAGAGAAAGATACAACCAAAGTTCTGACGTTGAACCTCTCCTCTGGCTGGGCGAGTAGCTATACATGTCTTGCAATAGACCTTCTCTCTCTCAGACTTCCGGCAGCATAACCTCCCTATGCTTCAAGACTCTTACTATCACTCAAGACAAGCGTTATCACAACTAGCATTACTCGAAAACTAGCTTGTCAAATGCATGAGGACAAACTTTTATAGATGGAGTAGGGGAAGAAGATACAATGCATTAGGACACCCATTGTGGATTGGCATTATCTCCAAAAAGCCGCTATGGATAGATGTCAAGGATAGATGATGACTCTCGACATCTAGAAGATGAGCTTTATCCTCAAAATACTTCATGACTTGAAGGGAAAAAACATCTAGGCGCGCGTTTGTCCAAAAATCTTTACCAAACTTGGTTGGCGTGGGTGTTGTTCTAAGACAGAGCGCCAATGGTCGCACCCTCTTTTGAGGATCTCATTGATTGGCGCGGGTAGTACATTGTGGACCCGCGCTAATGGAAAAAGGGCACTTTTCAGGGATATTTTGCAGAAGGTGTCTTCAGGGAACATGAAGTACATACTTAGGGGAATATAATGCAAGTGTTTTTAGGTTATGTCACTGCTCACAGGTCCCGGAATGAGTCCTCCAAAGTACGGGAAAGGGGTAACAGGGACGGTGACCAATGGTGACAAATTACTGTGTAACAGGCATCCCCATTTTTTCAAGGCCAAAGAGGACTGAGACAAGGTTGCCCCCTTTCCCCACTCCTCTTCCTCCTAGCAGCCGAAGGACTCAGTCAATTGATCCTAGAGGCCAAAATAAAAGGCGAAATTCATGGAGTGGCAGTGGTCGCCAACCTTTTTATAACCCATCTATTGTTTGTGGATGACATCCTTCTCTTCAACAATGGAAGAAGGAGCGAAACAAAGGAACTAAAAAGGATATTGGACCTTTTCCTTAAGGCAACGGGCATGCAAGTGAATAAGGAAAAATCCCATCTACTGTTGGAAGGTTTCAACAGAATGGAAGCACATAATATAGCTGAAGACTTGCCCTTTGAAGAGCGGAAGTTAGAAGACAGCTTCAAGTACATGGGATTCTTCCTAAAGCCTAACTCATACAAGAAACAAGATTGGCTCTGGCTAGTAGCAAAAATAGAATAGAGGATCACTCATTGGAGTTTCAAATCACTATCAAGAGCAGGAACACTGACTCTCATCAAATCAGTCCTTTTGGCCATACCTGTATACTAGGCAGCTCTAACATTGGTTCCGAAAGGAATCCTAGAAAAAATTAGAAGAGTATGCAATAGATTTCTCTGGGCAGGCTCAAAGGAGGAGTCGATTCTGCCTTGGGTGGAGTGGGAGAAGGTGTCAAGACCAAAGGAGTGGGGAGGATGGGGAATAAAATATTCAATAGCCTTTGGGTCATCTCTAGTAGCGAAGCTGGGATGGAGACTAATTAAGATGGAGAACCTATGGACAATAGTAGTTAAAAGGAAATACATTGACCCCATCCCTTTGGATGATTGGATCAGGAAACCAAATAAGAAGAAAAGAAATGCTTCAGTGGTGTGGAAAGCCACTTTAGATGCTTTCAAAATCATAGAACAAGGATTGTCCTGGCAGGTAGGGAATGGAGAACAAGTCAGAATAGGGAAGGACCCATGGGTGGGATGCATTGAAGGATTTTCACTATCCTCGGGACTCATAAACCAGCTCACATCAGAGGCATTCAATTCATAAGCCAGATCCGGAAAAATGGTCAGTCCACCATATGGGGACAAGCCTGGTTATTTGGGACCATCTTAAACCTAAATCAACAATGGATGGAGGGATGGCACAATTTTACCAAGGAATTATCCAAATCTAATGTCAGGCTAAGAGATAGACTAGATCAGCTAGTATGGGCACATGCAGACACGAGCTCTTATTCTCCTAAACGGGGTTATAAATTTCTTATGTCAAGAAAATGATGGGGGAATCAAGAATGGTGGGTTAGCTTACTCTGGAAGCTACAATGCCTAGCCAAAACTCAGATTCTCTTTTGGTGCATTCTCAAGAATAAAGTGCCAACTTGGGATACATTACAAAGGAGATACAAGTCAGGCCCAGGGAGATGCGCCTTATGCAAAAATGATGTAGAAACGATCCAACATCTCTCTTTAGAATTCCCCTTCACAAAGTAAGTATGGAAGGAATCAGGGAGACTGATCCATAAAAGGGGGACATGGGAGGGGGGCACTAATAGAAGTATGGAATAAGTGGTGGAAGGATTATCTGGAAGGGAATTTGAGGAATCTACCACTAATCATAGCCTGGGGTGTCTAGTTGGATCGAAACAACAGTATTTTCAAAGAACAGAAACCCTTGGCTGGGCATATTGAGGTAGGACACATAGCAATCTACTCAAGTATTCCTGAGCCAATTCAGGAAGCACCTCCACGACCTGTAAGAGAAGAACAAATAAAGGAATGAATTCCATGGGCCTATTTCGATGGGGCATCTAATCAAAACAACGAATGTGGGGCTGGATTGGTGATCCACCTTAATGAGCTCAGAAACCTCAAAGCCTTGGTGAGCTTGGGGATTGGAACCAATAACTTCGTAGAACTCTCTGCCTTAAAACTTCTCCTATGCTGGCTTACCCACCTGGGCATTCACTCAGTTCAAATCTTTGGGGACTCGATGAATATCATAAAATGGTTCAACGGTGTGAGCAAATGCCAGAATTACATCTTATCCCCTTTATTAGAAGAAGCAAAACATTTAAAATTATTTTTTAATGACTTTTCTCTATGTCATATATACAGGGAACGTAATAGCACAACAGACCAGCTTTCTAAAGCGGGTCTACAACAATATCTGGGCAGTTGGAGGATAGAGGAAGCAGACCGGGATGAGATCCGTGTGTCGGATCAACCACCATATGCATAATGTTGACATCCTTCTCTGGTTTTGGCATATGATTTCTTGTTATGACAGTCATTTAGTTTTTCCTGTTTCAGTTTCTAGCCTACAGCAGAACTGTTTTTCCTTTACATGTTCGGTCTCTAAAAAACATTATTAGTGACCTGGTTAAAATACTTTCTAAACTTCTAAGCTGATCCCACTCATGTTTGGGTTGTTTTCCTCATCGAGGAGGCCCGGGAGTGGATTAGGACATATCTTTTGGGACTCTGATATACATCGGTTATAATTTTTTGTTTTTTTTCTTTTTTGGTGGCTTGTCACTAAACACTGGTCCAATATCTCAAATGGGTTGTTTTCCTCATCAAGGATGCCCAGGATAAAAGGATCAGTGAATCTTTATCAGCTAAATTGATATGGTAGAGTTGGAAGACACTTAACTACCATTTCAGATCAACTATATGATTTGAACAAGTCATACAGTTTATTGAATTCTTAATTACATATACTTTGTAACTTTTTATAAATCGTAATGAAAAGTTCGATTTTTCCATGGAAAAAAACGACATAAAGTATAAAATAAATAAATAAATTATATATATGTACTACTTCAACTTGAGAGGGCCTAATGATTAAGAGCATGTATTTCCTCCTAAGAGGTCACAAGTTCAAAACTAGAGGGGAGTAGAGTATGTATGCCTTCGTAGACTTTAGTAGTCAAATCGTTGCGCGGCGATGGGTCCCTTGTCCCACAAACAAGGGGGTCTCATACACCAATTTAGTGTCTGGCTTGGTTGTGACCCTAAACTTGGATAATAATAATAATAATAATAATAATATGTAGTGGATAGTTGACATGTAAAAATTATATTAATGATATTACATGATGTGTAATTAATTTTGCGTTCAGTTGACATGTAATATTTAAAACAAAAATATATTAATAAAAAACAATATTTGTGTGTCAATTATAAATAAAATATTTTATTTTCCATATTAATAACATAAATTTCGACCAAATTTATATAAACAAAAAAACAAAAAACAAAAAACAAAAAAAACAAAAACAATAACAAAAACAAAAAAACAATAACAAAAAACATAACAAAAAAACAAAAAACTTATATTTTCATTTTCCATTTCTAAAAAGATGTGTAATTTATTTTATTCACATATAACATTTAAAAAATATTATAACTAAAAATTAAGTTTAATATGGATTATAAATCAAATATTTCAATGTGCATGTTGAGCAAAAGATTTTAACATCAAATAGAAGAAAAACTAGAATTCTTATTCTATTAATAGGTGCTTTTTAATTCAAGGCGTAAGAGATGTTTAATATAGAGTTCATATGTAATGTTTTAAAAAATATTCATAATAAATCTCTCTCTCTCTCGAGACATATGACATTTAAAATAAAAATAATAACAAAGATAATATGATGTGTTTATGTGTGGAGAGAGAGAGTGTGTGTATCTTTTGGATATATGTTTCTATTTATGAATATGAGAGACATGTATTAACATTTAATGTAGAGAATGTGAACCATAAATAAAATATTTCAATGTATATTACTTATATATTATATAAATTAAGAAGAAAAAAAGGTTGTAATGAAAACATTTTATTAGTGAGTTGCTTAAAACCAACATGTATGCATCATAACTCCAGATCTATCAAGGGCTAAGAGGAATCAAATCTTTCGAGGTGCAATCATTTCCTCTAGTTTTGCCAAAAAGAAGCTTGCAGCTTGAGAAATTTGATCCCTCTCGACGAATTTGAAGTTAAGATAAATTTATGTTGGTGCCTAATAATACTAGTATCATTCAAAAAGTTATTATTGCACAATCAATAAGGTTAAAAGCATCAAAACTTTAAAATAAATGATTTTTTAAATGAGTGCATATCAATTTTTAAATATACATTGATTGCGTTGAGAGGCACTCTACAGCTCAGTATAGGGGGAGATGTGTAGGGATACATGTTTGTAAATTTTAACATAAACAAATTTAATATAATCATAACCCTAATTAGAAATTTAGTAATTAATGTAATGTCAGCCATGACAAAATATAATTATGTATAAATAAAATATAAAAACCAATTGAACATATCATACAAATCAAATCAATCTGAAATTTTAAATTGGGCTTAAGGATTTGGAGCGAAACTATAAAAAAATGGAATTTTACTGTGCAAAACTCAAGTAATCTAATCGTCATATCTAAGCATAAAATATATCTGGGTTGTGTGCAAACTTTACGCAATTAGGGTTTCTGTATGGATTCTGACATATGTGAAGGTTGCTATCTTGTAGACATTTTGAATCTCAGAACTTCTGGCATATTGATTTTGTTTAGGTGCTAAACATGATGATTGTGTGAATATTTCAATAAGAGAATTAATATTTACCCTTTCTAAAATCTATGAAATCATTTTAACAAAATTTGATCTAATTTACCTGCAAGATGTATTTACCTTTCCTAAACTTGGTTCAGCTCCTCATGTAATTAGGATTATGTAATTTTTATATTAAAATTGGCATTCTTGTGCTTAGCAATCTGTAACATTGAATGTTAAGCGGATAAATGTCCTTCCTATGGTATGTATGTTAGGCATTAAGATACATATCTTGAATATGATTTTTTTAATTATATTTTTCTATTTTTCAAGGATTATCTTGATCATAATTCATTTTTAGAGCACTAGATGCATTGATTTCAATCTAGATGTTGATTTATAATTCTATTTGATTGCTCACACTAGATGCATTGATTTCAGTGTAAGGAAAAAAAGTATTGATGGTGTGCATTGGTTTATGTGTTACAGTAATTCAACTATAAATAAAGTACTTGAATTTTATGAATCTTAAATAAAATGTTTGCTTACCTGAAATTTTTGCTTCTCGAAATTGTATACTATTTGTAATTCACTACATTCTTATTAGTCTCATTTTCCATCATTCAACTTTGTTAGTCACTTTGCATTCAAAAGAGATAATAGAAAACAACTGCCATTGAAACTTACTTGGGATTTAACAGTCCATAAATCACAATGATTGACATTGGAGAACAAGAGAGACAAGGAATTTTGATTACTACAATAGCATGAGTTAAATATTTGAATGGTCCACAATTTTAATCGCCCTTTTCATATATTCAGTATGAGAAGATAGAAAAACTAATAGGTGTGAGAATAAAAACAATAGAAGAAAATAGTTTGAGAATGATCATAATGAAGACTATTTGTAATTGACTACCTTCTTATTTTTCATTTTTTTATCATTCAATACTGTTACATTGTCACTTTGCATTCAAAATTTTTATTTCATCATTCAAGTTATTAGTGATCTTTATCATCTCAAAAAACTGAGGTAATTGAGTAAATTTGAAATTAAAATGACTAGATTAATCTTAGACATGTTTAGCATATTTAAAGTGATCAGAATAATTAGATGTTCAACAAATTTTGTGTAACCATGCATGACTAAAACCAACCTAGATCCATGCTAACCCTCGATCTATCAAGCACTTAGAGGGATCAAATCTCTCGAGGTACAAACATTTCTTCAAGTTTTGTACTCCAAAAATAGGTTTGCAGCTCGAGAGATTAGATCCCTCTCGACGCTTAATACATTCAAGGTTAATATGGATCTTATTTATCAATAATTATATGTTTTTAAAGAATATTTCTAATTACATAGTAAAATGGAAATATTTTATATATGTTTTAATTTATATAAAATTTATTTACATGGAAATAGAAGGAATGTCATGAGATGATACATTTTCATTTACATTATGATTGAAAAACTGGGTTTTATTTTCTTTTTTTTAAACAAGGTCGGGTAGTTGATATCAGTGTTGATAATATCGCCAAAATATCGGCGATATTCGTAAATATCGCGATATTTTCGGCGAGCAGAAATATCGCCGAGAAAATATCATGAATATCGCGATATTTCTGAAATATCGCCGATATTTCGGCAAAATATCGCACGATGATGCAATTTATCTCCGGGAGACAGTAGAAAATATTTGCGTAGGTTATAAAATTCGGATTTTGGTTTTTTATGAATCATTTTCATTTCTGATTGCTAGAGAAGGAAGGGGAGAGCTATGTGCTTCCTACCAAGGAGTGTTTGAGCGTTCCATAGCTATTATCACCACTAACACCGAAGATTTCATTGATCTAAGCTTCAAGAACAGTGAGACAATTTCATTTCTTCCATTAACAGGTATGTTCAAATAAACCCCTATTTTAATGAATTTTTTGTTAGTTTTATGATTGTTCTTGCTTGCCTATTTGCCTACAATCATTTTGCTTGATTTTTTTCTCCATTTGAAAAGATTTCCATGCCCATGAGAAAATGCAAGGGTTTTAAGTTTTTAAGTTTTTAAGTTTTCAAGTTTTCAAGTTTTCTCCATATTTGGAGAGCAAACTCCATTTTTTTTGAGTTCATAGCTGCAGAGGCTATTTATTAATTTTATTATATATTAGGGATTCATCTCTATAAAATTTCTTCACCTTAGAAATTAGTTTCTTATTGTGCAATGTGAACAGTGAGGTACGTTTACTATTTGCCTATTTCTATGTATAAATTTATGAAATGATGTGCTCAATATTGGATGTTGTGTAATGCCTTCGAAGTGAAACGTATTCCCCCTCTTATTGGCAGTGTTGTTTATTCATGTAGCCATAATTATCTACTTGGTGTTTCCCTTAAAGATTTCTCTGATATTCGAGAGCAAACTGCATTATTTTTTTAAACTTTCAAATACACCCTCTTATTGTCATTTATGGTTTTTCATTGAATTTTCAATTTTCAATTCACATTGCAAAATTGAAAATAATGTAGAAAAAAAACTATTTCGTAAAATGATGTGGTTATTACTTATTAAGTTACTAATTCCAAATTTTTTTTGGTGCCCTAGGTTTGAGTTAGCCCACTACAAAACACAAATATGCCAAAAGCCTTGGACCCATTTTGGGAGTATGGGAACCCTGATGGTGGGACAAATCATGCATATCTTACATGCAAATTGTGTGGGACCAGGATGATAGGTGGGGTTACACGACTAAAATACCATCTTGCTAGAGTCAGTGGACATGATGTTGGGATTTGTACAGTTTCTAGTCTGGAGCTTATACAAAAATCTCTTGAGGCAATTGATGAAAAACACAGAAAGAAGGAAGAGGCAGAAAGAAACAAAGTTGAACGTGCAGGTAGATCTTTCGGGATATCTTCTCTTGATTTTGATGTTGAGGGTAGTGGGAGGGGCTCCACAGCTAGCACTGGCACATCATCACCTGCTACTGCTAGTGCGAGGTCATCATTTGTTGTTCCACGAATAGGACTTGGAGCACAACCTGGCATAAAATCGCTTGTTTAAAAAAAGGAGAAGCAAGAAGCAGATAGAGTCATGGGGAGGTGTATTTTCTGGAGCGACTTACCTCTCAGCATCACCAAAACCAATCCATTTTGGCAACCAAAGTGTGATTCTATTGCTATTGTGGGCCCAGGGTATAAAAGTGCCACATATGAGGAGTTGCGGGGGCCAATTCTTCAAGCAGAAAAGCAGGACACCAACTCTAGATTGGTAGAGTTGAAAAAGACATGGGAAGTTACTAGATGCACAATGATGTTTGATGGTTGGACAGATAGGAAGGGTAGGACCCTTCTAAATTTCTTGGTACATTGTCCTAAAGGTACCATGTTTATTAAATCGTTGGATGCATCAGAACATATCAAACATGCAGCAATGATATGTAAGTTGTTAGATGGGTTCATTCGAGAGATTGGTGTGCAGAATGTGGTGCAAGTCATAACAAACAATGCAGTTAATTATGTGTCTGCCAACGATATGCTTATGGAGAGGCATCCCACATTGTTCTGGACTCCGTGTGCAGCACATTGTCTCGATTTGTTGCTTGAGGATATGGGGAAACTATCCTTCATCAAGGAGGCGGTTGATGTGGCTAGGAGCGTCCCCAAGTTTATTTATAACCATGTTTTTGTTCTTAGCCTAATGAGGAGGTTCACTATAAACAAGGAGTTGCGGCGTCCTGCAATCACACGTTTCGCTACAAACTTTATTACTCTTCAGTCTTTGCTTCGATGTCAATTCGAGTTGAAGCAAATGTTTGTGTCTGATGATTGGCGTAATTGTAGATACAACAAGGGACAGGACGGGAAATCAATTGCAAAAATGGTGTACTCTGAGATGTTTTGGCATGGATTAGAAGAAGCATGTGCAGTTAGTGAACCTATAGTAAATGTTCTTAGATTGGTGGATGGGGAGAAGCCTGCAATGGCTTATTTGTATGAGGGCATGGATAGGGCCAAGGAGGCCATTTTTTCTTATTATGCAGACAAGGGTTCTGTTGGCCTTGATAGGCAGATCATGTTATGGGATGTGATTGAAAGTCGGTGGACAGGGATGCTTCATCGATCCATTCATGCAGCAGCACTCTTCCTCAACACCGCATTTTCATACAAATGTGGCTTTGATTTTGATGGCAAGGTGATGGAAGGGCTTCATTCCTGTATTCAGAGGATGGTACCTGATCCTGAGCTTCGTAGCAAAATAAATCATGAGATACAGTCTTATCGGGATTGTGTTGGCCTATTTGGCTTTGATGATGCTATTAGGGAAAGGACCCTCTTCATGCCACGTAAGTGATAAGTCATCACTCATTAGAAATTAGAATTTTCAATTTACTTATAATTCTATTTTTTTTAAATTCAATTATGTAACTTTTATTTGAAAGTTTAATTATGTTTTAATTTTTTGAATTTTTTATTTCATTATTTTGTTGTAGATATTTTGTGGTGAAGCTATGGTGCAAGGGCACCAAATTTGCAGAAATTGGCCATACGAATCTTGAGTCAAACATGTAGCTCTTTAGGGTGTGAGCGCAATTGGAGTGTATTTGAGAAAATACACGTAAAAAAGTGCAACATGTATAAATTTGAGCTCCAACCTTCAGTTGAGAAATTACACTTATTGTAATTTTTAATTTTTAATTTATGAACTTCAACTGTCAAGAGTCAAGAGTCAAGACTCATTAATTTTTTTGACACTCTTACAGGTTGGAGTTCGCACGCCTCAACGATTTGGTGTATGTGCATTATAACATCCGACTTCGAGTGAGGCAAATAGAATCACCAATGGATCCAAATGCCATTTCCTTGGACAATATTGATGTATTGTCTCAGTGGAGGGTGGAGTTTGAGGAGCCCATCTTGGAGGAGTCACCTTCATGGTTAGAGCCAGTGGCAGATGATCCAATAGAACAGGGGCAGCAAGAGGAGGAGGACTTGAAGGAGCAGCAGCACTTAGAGGAGGAGGAGGAGGACACTGCGGGAGCATCAGCATCAACACCATCTGCTATAGATATAGGAGAGCATAGCCCCATACCTAGCACTCATTATTTGACATTAGGTGCAGAGGCAGGGTCAGGGCCTTCTACTACTAGGGGCAGGCCTGGAAAACAGCCCATCATGTTTTCCCGTAAAAGGGGGAGAGGGTAATGATTTCAGATAGATAGCTGCTAGCCTGCTAGTTTTATTTGTTATGCTACATATAAATCATGATGATGATATACTTTTATATATGTGATGTTATTTTGTATTGGTTCTCCACATTTGAGTCCTTGAATGGACAATTATTAGGGATCAGCAGGATTTGGTATTGCCTTTGATGTATCATTTCTATTTGACATCATATATATCAGTGCTTTCTTCATATTTATGTGCCAATGTGTTTATTTCATGTTGTTATTTCTTTATATGTTTAAAAATATAAAAAAAAATGAATATATTATGCATTTTTTATGCTTGCCGATATTTGCCGATATTTTTGCCAATATTGTTGATAAGATATTTTCTGGACCCTCGTCAATATTTTCCCGATACCGATATTTTCAACATTGGTTGATATATTACCAAAAGCTTTGAAGGAGCAAGCTCCTATTACAAACGACTGTACCATGAAAAAACATCTAAGCCATGAGATAGGAACGCAGTCTCTTCTCCTAGGCTTGTGTTCAAGACTTCATGTATTTTTATGTGTATTCTAGTGTACTGCCTAACAAACTGACCTACTAGAAAGAGAAATTTACATGTCATGGGCTCTCTGACAGTTTTTCAAGGCTTGTAGACTGATTGCTCTTAAGTTGACTGGTTCTTCTTGTCATAATTGACCGAGTTCTCTCCTTCGTTGCTTGGAGGGTTGTTTTTGTAATATGCCACTGCTTTTTCTTCAGTGGGTTGAATTCCATTTGATTTGTTTGCTTGTTATTCATTTGTCTCTGCTTACTGCTCCATATTTTGTTGTGCTTCTTTGATTTTGTGTTGCCTAAGGTGCTTCTTCTTTTGCTGCTGTTGACCACTTTCCTTTTGGCGTAAACGGGAACCGTTGGATCGGAGATCAACAGACGAGGTTGTCAGAAGAATAACGGCCAAGATTAAGTCACATAGATTGGGATCAGAGGATGAATGGTGGATATTAACCAAAGGCACTAGTGGAAGAGGAAACTAGAGGATCCGTCACAAGCGTCGATGGTTGAGATCTACGGTCATCAAGCGAGAACAAGTCTGGATGTTAATCGAGAAGAAAGGCGGGATTATATGCGGAGATGGTATTTCGGGCAGGGTAAAAACCATAAGTGGTAAAAGGGAGAAGTTGCCTGATTCCACTAACCGAGCGACATGTAGCATCGAAGGAGAGAGAGAAAATCGCTTTTCGAGCGGGTAATCATAATGCTTGTTGTCTGCCCGAAATCGGTGGGAGCCGTCTGATCCATTGAGTAGAGATTGACGGTGGAGGAGAGTCACGCAATTTTGATTGAACAGGCTAATCGACGACCATCGGATCAAGCGCCAGATGAACGGTCCTGATTTGATCGGAGATCTGAGAAAGGAGGGAGCAGTGCTACGGAAAAGGCTTGGGAGTGTGGGCCCGATGATAATTATAGATGCGAAGGAATGATTTTTTTAAGTCTAGTTTAAGCGCTTGGACGGGTTTTTCCCATGTATTTCGATAGAGCTGAAGTCCCTACAAACAACAGAATTGAAGGAGGGCCAAAATCTGGTTATAACAGTCAGGGAGGAGAGCTGGGATATTGGGAGGGGCAGATGGAGGGCACGGATGCTCAGAAGGGATTTGTGCTCGCTGAGAGGAGGGAGTGAAGGGAGTGAAGAGATACGGAGTGAGAAAGCTGGGTAAGAAGAAGGGTGGGGGCTTAAGATGAAGTCTGCGCGCTGAAAAGAGGAAACACTACGAGCTATTAGAGAAGACAGGGAGGGGCTTTGAAACCAAAGTAACACTATAATAACATGGAAAGTGAAGATTTCCTTGCTGAGATTGCTGTTGTGATTTTTGTGAATGCACCTTCTATTCTTATAGTGCTTTATCTCAAACCGAGAGTCTGAAGTTTCATGATTTTTCTTTTGCATTCCCGTGATTTCCTGGTTGTTGCTGCAGTGAGGTGTCCTTTGTTGTTTTCTCACTGTTGTTTTTTGACTGTTGTTTTTTTATTTATTGCTTTCATCATTGTGATTTTTCCCTTGGATTTGGTTAGATTTATATTTTTTATTTTTGCTGATTATTAAGGCACAGAGTTGTGATATTCCTCCTAGTTTTCGCGAACAAGCCCTTCTTTTTTTTTCACTGCTTGGTTTGAAAAATAATCCGCTTGTTGATTGTGAATTCTCAAGACATGTCTGTAGATTACATCACCAGAGCCTTCTAAGTTCTTCCTGATTCTTCTAAAAATTCGGTTCATGAACTCATTGCTTGGATTTTTGTTTCTTGCCATTGCCTCTATTATTATGGCTGAGTCTCCTATTATGATAGGATTTTGAATTTCTCCTTTTTTATTATTCTTTTTCCCATCAACAAGTTGTATGCTTCTACCTTATTATTGAGATGTGTCCCAATCCCCATTCATATGTGAAATTTTCTTTCCCATCAGGATCAAGGATTATTCCCCCTGCCCATGTTTTTCCCGAATTATGATTTGAGGCCCCATCAAAGTATAGACAGTATCTATTCTGATTTTTCCTCCAGTTCGTCAGTTCCTCTTCACTCATTCTTATTTTCCATATATTTTCTGAGTTTGTCTTCCTATGTCCTTTTTGTCCATTATTATTTATTATGGCTTTGTTCAGCCAATCTCGCTCTTCCTATTGAAAAGTGTTATAGTCTGTTGGAGCTATTCCTTTAACATTGAGTATTTCAGAAGTTAATCCCCACGTTTTTGAGAGGGTCTTACCTATCCTTGGGATTTGGTTTTTGAAAATGCACTTGTTTCGTGTCAACCAAATTTGCCAACATAGAACCACTGGAATGCATTTCCATATTCTCTGAATTGTGGTTTTTTCTTTGTTGTGTATGGGTAGGCCTTCTCAAAGGTCTAAAGAAAATCCGGCAAGGGCTTTTTGAAATTTATTCTTATTTCCAAAGGACTTATCAGCTGCTGCCAACATTATTTAGCAAAAGTGCATTCTTGGAAAAGATGTTGTATATTTTCTTCAGCCTGCATGCATAATGGGCATCGTGTTGGACCTTGAAAGCCTTTTTTTTTAATTTTTCACTGGTCAATATTCTCCCTTTTAAAAGAGTCCAAATGAACATTTTGATCTTAGGCAGACTTTCTGATTTCCATGTTATTTTCCAAGAATCCCAATCTTGTTGATTTGGTTGTTCTTGAAGGATTTTATATCCAGTCCTAACTGTGTAATGTCCACCGCTTGGGTCCCAGAGATATTCATCTTCCTCATTATGGTGGATTGGTGCTGCCTCTTTTAAGCACTACCTGATTTTGCTCCATTGCCCTTCCAGATCAGCCGGAATTGCTGAGATTTTCCAGTCTTGCCACTCCTTTTGGTTCCATAGAGAGATTGAGTGTAAAGTATTGAAACCTTTACCTTTCATCCACTCTTGTATGTCTTCAATTTCTAGATGAGTCTGTAGTGGTTCTTTTCCCATGATTCTTTCCTCCCAAATTGAGATTGTTTTTCCATTGCCTGGGATTTTAGAAATGTATCTACTCATTAATGGAATTTTTTTTTAACCAGCTTCCAAACTTGGGTACATTGTCTTATTGGGATATTTCCATTAAGTAATATTTTCTTGGTGCCATCCATATATTTTGATATAAGAGTCTTTTTCCACCAGCTCTCTTTTCCTGTAATTAGTCTCCATACTATTTTCATTCCCAGTGTTGCATTCATGAGCCCAAGTATCTGTATTGATAGTCCTCCTTGTTCATAAGGTAATATTACTTGCTCCCACCTGACCAAGCTAAATTTTTTGTTTTGTTGCTTCCCCCCTTGCCACAAAAATCTTCTTAAGATTAACTCCATTTGTTTGTGGGCACTTGCTGGGGCCATGATTATTGCATATTGGTATATAGGTAGTGTTGCAAGGAGTGCATTGATTAGTATTACCCTTCCTGCCATATTCAGCCACATCATACCCCAGCTTTGTATTTTGTTTTTCATTTTTTCAATTGGTTTAGTCCATATTTCTACCTTCATGTTCTCTTTTGAGATTGGAAGTCCCAAATAGAAGAAATGTGTCCATTTTTCCTGTACAGGGATGTCTAAGATTTGTGAGATCCTTTGCGTAGTTCTGGGGGGGGTATTCCATCCATATATCCTGCATTTTGTATTGTTTAATAGCACACCCGAAACCTGTAAAAAATCATCCATAACTTTTTTGAACCTCCTTGCTATTATTGTTGATGCCCCTCCCAGCAGCAATGTGTCATCAGCAAAGAGTGAGTGGTTTATTGTTTTTACTCCTTTTGCTATTCTAATCCCTGTGATATTTCTTTCCTTTCTTTGTTTTTACAAATTCCTGCTTAATGTTTCCGCCATTATAATATATAGGAAGGGAGAGAGAGGAAAACCTTGCCTAAGGTTTCTTGTGCTTTGAAAGAAGTCACTAAGCCTTCCATTTATGAGGGGAGCAATCCAAGGAGTAGAAATGCATGTCTGTATGACTTCCATTATTTCTCTTGAGAAACCAAGTTTCTGGAGGACAACCATTAGATATGAATGGTTGACCCTATCAAATGCATTTGCCATATCTAGCTTGATTATGAGGCCTTTTTCTTGCTTTAGCATACTAGAGTGTACAACTTCCTATACAATAATTACATTATCTATGATTTGCCTGTTGGGCACGAATCCTCTTTGGTTTTCAGATATGATTATTGGAAGTACTTCCTTGATTCTATTTGCAATTATATTTGTTATTATCTTATAAGGTGAATTACAAAGAGAGAGAGGGCAAAACCTGTTGAAAGTTGAGGGGTTTGCTTCCTTTGGGATTAGAGCAAGATAGGAGGATTTTGTGTTGCCTCCTATTTTTTTTTTTTGAAGACATTCTTCACCATTCTTAAGAAACCCTTTCTGATGGTATACCAATGAGATCTGTAGAATGTTATTGTAAAACCATCTAGCCCTAGGGCTTTGTCCGGATGTAGGCTCCATATGGCCGCCACTACCTCTTCTTCTGTGGGATCCTTGCACATTACATCATTTTGGTCTTTTTTAATTTTTTTTTTTGTGTGCTTTAAGAAATCTTCACTCTCATCCATTTCTTCGTTGGCTGAGAGTAAGTTTTTAAAGTGCTGATAGGCTTCTTTTTTTAGTTCCTCCGCACCTTTGACCTCTTGTCTTTCGACTTTAATTTTTTCTATTTGGTTTCTTGCCCTTCTTATCTTCATTGTGTTGTGGAAAAATGATGTGTCTTTGTCCCCTGCCTTGAGCCACAAACTTCTGGATTTCAATCTTGTCTCTTCTTCTTCTTTCATGTTTTCCCTATATATTTCCCAAAAGATTTCCTTCTCTTAGATAATCTTGCTTGCCTTCTTCTCTGTTTTCTTTTTCAATTTGCATGCTATCCATTTTCTGCTGTAAATCTTTTTTCCCTTTTCTTTTTTTTAATTTCATTTGCTCTTGCCCATTCCTTTAATTTGGTTCTTGCAGATTTTAATTTTGTTTCCCAAATGTACTGTGGTGATCCTATTACTCTTGGCTCCCATACTTCCTTGACTAGTTCATTGATTTCTATGTTGTTGTCCCAAATTGAGCTGCATCTAAATGGGAGCGGTCCCTGGTTTTCCATTTTGCCCATGACTATTGTCACCGGTTTATGGTCAGATGTTGTGGTGTGTAAAATTTTTTATTTTATGGAGTTGTGCACTGCTACTATGTTTTCTTGTATCAAAATTCTATCCAGCCTTTCTTTTATGTTGCTTTTGCCCACTCTTTTATTGCTCCAAGTGTATTTCCCGTTGCTTGGCGGGATCTCTATTAAATTGTATTGTTCTATTAGTTCTTCTAGAATATCCCTGGATGGGTCTGTGTGGTATGTTCCTCCAAAATTTTCTTCTATACTTCTTACCAAATTTAAATCTCCTCCTAGTATTATTTTCCCAACTTGCATTTCTTTTACTGCTTCTTTTATGGTGGCCCAGCATTGCTCTTTTTCCTTGTAGTGATTTGGGGCATATATATTTATAACAATGTACCTTTCTTTTGTACTAATTTACATTAGATCCGTTTGGATCCAGTGCTGATCTTTTTTGTATTTTATTAATTCCCAGGTTCCTTTGTTCCATATTGTGCAAATACCTCTATACGCTCTTGTGGCCTGTATTGCTTCTCCTTCATAATTTCTGAATTTTCTTTTTATATTTTCAATTTCTTGGCTATTTGTTTTTGTCTCTTGAATCATAAGAATGTCTGGGTTTTCTTTTGCCAGAATGTCTCTTTTGGCATTTTCTTTGACGGATGATCCCATTCCTCTGCAATTCCAGGAGACCACTATCATTATTTACTTGTTGGATGGTGCATGGCTCATTTCCCTCTTTGCTAGCTTTTTTCGTTGTTTCCTCTACTCCTTCCTAAGAAGGTTTCCATAGGTTGTTGCGTTCCTAATGCCATTTCCTTTGCTGTTGCTTCATCCCTGAGTTCTTTGTTTGTCTTTCTTCCTGCTTTTTTTTTTTTATATTCTACATTTGGGGGTGCTTCCTTTGACTGTTTTCTGGTTAGGATTCTATCTACTGAGGTGGGGGGGAGGGGTATGAGAGTTGATACCAGAGGAAATGAAGGTGGGTTGGGGGTATGTTGTGGGGATCTGGCTCTAGATCTGGATCTCGGTCCAGGGGATGGGGGAGCTGAAGGATCTAGAGGCTCAAAAGGATTAAGGCTAGCAAGAGGATTATTGTCTTCTTTTGGTGATGGGGGATGGAGATCAGAGGATGTGGAGGGTTGCGAGGAAGATAGATTTGGTTGTTTGTGGACTGTCTTCTTTATTTTAACATGTTCCCATTTGTTTTCCATATCTTCACTCTTTTCATTTTCATTTTCTTTTTTTTTGTACATATATTTACAAAATAACCGTATTCGTGACATACCTTGCATTTGAAGGGGATTTGTACATAATCCAACTGTTGTATGTGCGTCCACTGGTCCACTTTGATTTTGATAGCTTCTGGTAGCCATTTCCGAAGATCCACTTCTACACAAATTATAGCGCATGCATGCATATTTTCCTTTGGCTCACACCTGTCTATATATTTCCCAATTGAATTTCCTATGGTTTTGACTGAATCATCCCCCCAACAGTGAAGGGGAAGGTGTGGCAATCTGACCCAGACGGGGACGGCATTGGGTACATCCATTTCTGGGTTGAAATCCGAGGTCCATCTGTTTAGATACAAACCCCTTCTATCCATAAAATAAGGTCCATTCCTAAATATCAGATCTCGATCCTCCTTGGTTTCAAAGTGAGAGGTGTAGTAACCTCTTCCACAAAACCTGATTGAGATTTTTCCATCTATTGACGCAGTCCAATTCTTTTCTACCCATTTTTGCACAGTTTTGGGAGATGGCCATAACCCAGTAAACGGCCCCACTAATCCACGCTCCGCTAGAGAAAGTGCTGCTCTACGAGGAAGGGCAGGAGGGAGTGAGATTTCAGGAATGTCTTCCAATCTTTTAACAAACTCGGTGACTGATGGTCTGTTCTTTGTCGGGCCCATTGCAGAAATGAGAGAGGCGGAAGTTTTTTTTGTTCCTTCATTTTCACGTTGTTGATCTGAGAGAGGCTCTCCATCCTCTGATGCGTCCATGGTGCTCAGTCCCCAGCAGCAGGAGGCCGCTGAGGAGAAGCTGCGAGTTGTTGTGTGCTTCTTGCTGCGTTCGCTGGCTAGGGCTGCGTAGCTCCTTCAGCGAGCAACGCGATGCAGAAGAATATCAATCCTCATTGATTGAAAAACTTTGTTAAGCTATTTGATACATATTAATTAAAATTATACATATTTGTTATTTTTGTTTATATATGTTAGGTCACAAACATAACTAACAGATACTTTTACAGGTAGAGGCTATATAATTTATTAAGATATTTTTCATTTCAACTTAGTCATTTTTCTATTTTATGTTTTATGTGAAAATTTATAATGAATCAAATAAAAATACCTCTATAATTAAATAGAATTAATCAGTTAAGTCCCACTAGCACAACCGGTTAAGGATGGTTCTCATCAACAAGGTGACTCGAGATCAAACGTGATGGGGGGTGGTTGTGCATTATGCTAGGGGGAGGATACATGCTAAAAAATCTAGTCAGCTAAGGGTTGGTGTGGCCTTGGTCAGGTGCGATCCCTAGGTGACTTTGACGACTTAGATGCCCCGAGTCGCAATTCCTCAAGCTGGGAAAATCATAGACAACTTGACTCTATATATATAATTTAAAAGTAAACACATAATAATCAAAAATTTAAAATTAAACCAATAAAATATGGCAAACTAACCCAAAAAAAAAGTTAAAACTAAACCCATAAAACATGAAAACTTAAATGAAGAAATGTCGTAACCCATGTCCATCTATATGTTGAGTTTAACTAACTCTATTTAATAATTAAAATCAATGTATTGATCACACTACTTGAACCACACAAAAGAATTTCTTAATACTATAACTCAAAGAAATGAAATGAACCCTAAAATTGGTTGAGAGGTTGCTACATTTCATAAAACGGAATCGTGAAGGAAGGGAAAATGATGATGGGTGTTGTTGGATATGTGCTAGCAATCGTGAAGGGGTCTAAGCTTAGAATCGACTATTTATATGCTCTATTTTTTGAATTATATCTCTTTGTTTGGGACTATAGCTAAAAGGGATAAAGTGAACCTTATAATTAGTTGTGATGCTACTACCTTTCATTATTTGTAAAGGCAGGGGATGGGTATTATGAAATATGTAGTTGTTGTGAATGAGACCAACCTCAAAGTTGACCATTTATATTATCCAATTGGAAGAACTAAATGAATTAAGTCAATAGCTAGATAGCGTGAAAGAAAGAAAAATTATATCTTCGCAAAGAGTGTGTTCATTGCACGTTCATTGTTAAAAATTCAATTTTGTTAAAAAAAATGGTTGATGTGGCCCGTAAAGAGAAGTAGCAAGTTCGATTAACTGCATGAAAGGAGGAAAGTGGTACCTCACAGTGCCCTTTGTTTTCTAATTGTACATGTTAATGGTTAGACACGTAATCCTTCTGGATTTGGTGAGATTATATAAATATAAAACTTTTTATTCTGGATTTGCTGAAATTATATAAATTGAAAACATTTTATTCAATTTAACTTAATGGCATAAAAAAAATTCAAGAGTCACATGGTATCAGAGCATAACTACCTTCCTAGTTCATCTGCAGGTCTATCATGTTCAGTAACTCCTCTCTTATGCCATCTTCTCTCTGCCATCCATTCAACTTGTCGAATTTGTTATTCTGGCTCAAGCATTTTTGCAGTGATACATGCTCAAACGTTTTTTTGCAGTAACACCTGCATTTTTGCATACAGTTCTCTGCAATTATCAGGTATTGAAAAGGCGTGCATTTATCCCCAATGTTCCCCATGTAGAAAGTCGTGTATGGCTCAGTAGAGAACTCTTTATGGAAGCAATATGCCCCCAAGTTGTGTGGCGGACAAATACGATATGCACCATCTCTGTGTATATAATGAATGTCGACCATAGCGGCGAGTGGGCTTTGAGGCCCTTGGATACATCAACAATATGTCTAGAAATTCAATGTGGAAGTTCAAGCACTTCTATGGATGAGATGTTTACATTGATAGTGGGGAATTTGTTGATAGTTCTTATGAGGCTCAAAGAAGTTCACTCACGATCTACGCACACGTTGTGCTTGCATGTAAACGTTAAAACCTGGACACTTCTTCCACATTGTCCACTGGATCTGATTCAATGTGTTTTGCCCATCTCATGGCAAGACAAGTTGTATTTATTAGAAATGTATACATAATTGCATTTAAAAGTATATGTAACCACAAGATGCATAAACACAAAAGAAGCGAAAATAAAAGACAATTATGAGAAGCAAAGACACAAACAAGTTGATAACAAAGTTTACTCAGTATGGGTTACGTCTTTGGGCCCTGCTCAATGTCGGGGCCTCTTTCATTATTCTTCAGCGAAAACAAGTTACATGCATGTACAAAAGGACACCTTATACCTCCACTTTTTGGATGGTCTGAAAATGCACACCTTTGTTGAAGAAATGGATTGCACTGTTGAATTCGTGGTGGAAAATCGTGAAAAATGACTATAAACTTGACCCCCTTCTGCCTTGGTCAAATCTGAGCTTCTCAGGAATCTTTTAGATTCTTCACAAGATTATCCTCTGGAGATGGTCGAAAAATTCGTTAATCAGATGAAGAAAAGGACTGCACAGTTGAATTCCTAGCAAAAAAATCGTGAAAAATTACTATAAATCAACCTTGTTCTGTTTTGGTGACCTCTAGCGCTTTAGGGAATCTTTTAGATTCCCTAAAAGATTCTCTCTAGGAATATTACCCAAAGATTCCTAGGAATCTCTCTCGAAAAATATGCCTAGGTGAGGCACGATTCCGTCTCTGGGTTCCACAAGCCCGAGTTCTGGTTGGGTTCCGTCGTCGGCTGAGTTTGATTCACCTCTTCCACATGTTGGTATGAGATTTTATATACTTCAGTGGGCAGAGATTACAAAAAGGCCCCGACGGGCGCGATGGTTACAGTAGCTATGCTAAGATTCTAGCAGGCCGAAGGTTGCACGTTCAACCCCCAGACTCGCCCACCATTATGTTATATTTTAAATAACAACAAACCATTGTTCTGTTGGCTATAACTGCTTGTGGTTTCTACCGTTTATTGTATAATGTAATGTATATTAACCGTCGACGGCGCAGATAGCGAGGTTTGACCACCCACCCGCCGGCGGCATATTCTTTTTTAATTTTTAATATAATATAACCCGAATGGGCATTTTTCTCACTGGTTTTTTTTGGAAGTCATTATAAAAATTAATTAAGCAACAATTTGGTCGTCGTCGACTTGCCATGAAGGTGCAAAATGTCACCTTGTTAAGGGAACCGACATGCTGTTCACTGGGTGCCACGTGTTACAATTTGATTGGTCTATACGTCTGATTGGGCTACTGATTGGGTTATTGATGTCACCTGCCACGTGTTGTTGCCTAATTGGCTCCTTGCTGACCATACTTCCATGTCACTTTAATGACATCATCATCCGTATGAATGATATCAACACCTATATTGCTAACATCAGCGCCACGTGTCATCCCTATGGGTCCTGCCTGCAAAAAATTTAGTTGTTTCTCAAAAACTTTAGCAGGCCATAACTTTCTCATGTGATGTCAGATTGAGGTGTCATTCACACCGTTGAATTTAGAACGACGAGCTCTTCAATTTAAGATAGGTTTTGCTACATTTCGAATACTTTCAAATTTTGGTCTTTTAGGATCCTCCTGGATCACTTGCACTGCCGCCAACAGTGAAAATCCATTATTTTTTCCATGTTTCATTACTTAAGAGATATGTCTAGTTTGTTAATCATGTGATCGAATGGTTTGTATTGTACATGGAACTAGAGGGATAATTCCACCAAAACTACAATGCATATTGCAGCAGAAACATCTCATGCTCTGGAACAGAGCAATCAAGCAAGTTAAAGAGAAAAGGAAACAATTTGGGCCCGACGAAGCTACATGCAGGGAGATGGTTGTTTAAATGTGGTCTTTATATCCTTCATTATTTGTTGGTTCAAGCAAATTATTTTTTGGCATATGTATATGTATATGGATGTTGTTGTAAATTTCGCAATGAGTTGTGTCATAAAGCTGCAATAAGTGGCATGTTTGTTTTGTTTTCAGTAGGATGTCATTATAAATACTAGATAAAGCTATGTTATAAATCTCCATAAGAAGTATGTTTTGTTTTCAGTGGTTTATTGGTCATAGGTGTCATAGAACACCGAAGAAAGTGTCCCCCCAAGGGGGAGGGGTTTGTAACAACCCCTGGTTGATTTTCCATTAAATAAAATAAGACCAAGGTCATGGGACACGTATTCCAAGTTGAATGTTGTGAAAAACACTTTAATGGGCATCACTTGTGATTAATAATGGCTATGGGAATTGGCAAAGGCAACGTGGCAATAATTGGCATCTAATTATGAAAATAAAGGAAAATAGGAGAAAAGGAAGGTGAAGAGACACATTTGTGCATGTAAGGGAAATTAGAGGAAAAATGAAGACAATAGAGGCCTCAAAGATAAAAAGGATTCTGAGGATCATTGCATAGCTTTTGTCAATTAAGATTTTGTCAGTTTAGTTTTGGCTCTCTCATTTCATTCTTTCATTCTCTCATATTTTTGCACACTTAGAGCATTCTTGGAGCATTTTGGCATAATTTTGGATTTGGATGAAGAAGGAAAAGGAAAGCAAGGAGCACAAGAAAATAGTTGGATCAATAGCTACAACGAGATTGTTTTGCAGATAACAGGTAACTTGCATGTGTGACTTCCTTGATGATTTTTGTATGCATGGTATATACATGTGATTCTTTGGTTATGTGTTGTAATTGGCATGGAGATTTGTCTAGATTGAAAATGGTTTGAGCCTTGTCTTTCCATTTCCTGGATAGTCGTGGTGTTGTGGGTTTTTCCACTTGTTTTCTAATTAGTGCTAAGGTTTCCAATGTTTGTGGGTTGGAACAAATGCTCTGGAAGCCCTGGAACAACTTGGGTTAAGTTACTAGTTCCTAGAGTCGTTGGTTGGGACAAATGCTCTTGAGCCCTTGGTGGGTTGAGTTACTAGTCCCTGGAGTCGCAGTTGGAACAAAATCTATCGAGCCCTGGAAGGTTATGAGTTGAGTTACTAGTTCTTGGAGCCCTTGACAGCTTGGGTAGAGACTGATCTAGTTGGTGTTAGTGATTTCGACCGCAATGGTGGAATCACTGTAGTTGAGGGTTGAGGTGGTTTGACCTCTGGAAACCTGGTTGGTTATGTTTTGGTTTAATCCACGAGATCCCACATTCATGCTTGAAATATTGTGTGGGAGTGATTGGCTGAAAGAGAGATTTGGTTAAGCCCAATCTATGGTTGGGTGGTAAGCGGAAGTCCCTGACTTGGTTGGTATTTTCATATATGATTAAGAGTTATTTTTCTACTATGATTTATGAATACTTATAGTGATTATGTTGGTGATATTATGGTTGAGTTGTCATGGTTTCTATGTTGGTTATTTCATAGTTATATGTTGGTTACATGACATAATCTATCTGTCTCTTGACATGTTTTGATAAGTTATTGGTCGATTGATGAATGCATGCACTAATAAGTGCTATTGCAACTAGCTTGAGAGGGGTTAGAGCCTTCTTGTTGACTTTCAGATGGAGACTATCATTTTATGATTAGATATGCATTCATGACATGTAGCTAACATGTTTGACGAAATGTTGTTATGGACTATGTAGTCTAGGTCAAGTTCTTGATTCAAGTTTGAATGTTTGGCATTGTCTTAATGTAAATTATGATTCTGGAAAGTTACAAGCAATTCTAGGTAGTGATTTGGAATCTAGCCTGAAAAGATGGCACAAATTTCGAAACCGCATGCTCAAAACTAAAGGATTTAGGCCATAATTGCATGGAAGCAGGCATATGCATGTAATTAGAGGCCTATAACTACACTCTTTCCTTGTTTTCCATGTGGTTGGGTGCTAAGTCAGATAAAAGGGTTCCAACTTAGGGATGGATCACCTTGGGTGGTTGTCTAGCTCCTGAGTGAGATGTAGTCCCTATGGAATGTTTGTAATTTGTCGGTGTGTCAGCCCAACTTCCATAACTGGAACTTGGAGTTCGGGTCATATCATAGTGACACTCGTATCATGTTTACCCTAGCGAGTGAGTAGAAATGGGTGAATGTGAGATGGGGTTGTTATACCTAGCTTCCAACCATGCAGAACCAAAATGGAAGGCCTTCACAACTAGTCAATTTTAAGGATTATAGTATTTCCCTTTACTCTATTAAATTTGAAGGATATCTATTCCATGACCATGAGATTATATAGGGGGGAATATCTAATAATTTTTCACCATCTTGCTTCCAACCAATGTATCATAAGGTCTTCTTTTACCACTTTTCCAATAATCTTGTTGATCAAAGCTTCGTTCATAAAGACTTCAACCATATACATACTAAGCAAGTTTGAGCACTAGTTTCACTTTGTCCTTTCCATACCTAATACATTTTTTTTCGTTCCTAATTCTTAATGTATATTGGATTGACTTTGTCTCTAATACGCATGTTTTAGGATTTGACCGTAGATCCATCCCCGATAACACCTCTCTCACTATTTCCATAACCTGACTAGAGTTATGTACTTTAAACTTCACAATATGATCTATATTCAAAATTATAGATATCAAAGGCTCCACTCCTTTCAGTACATCAACCCTTGTTTCATTTCCTTTATGGTTGGTGTGAAATTACCTTATCTCATGATCTGTATCATTGATCAATGGAATGTATAGTGTGACCCTCGGCTTGCAATCTAGCAGTATATGTCTAGGAATTTGAAGGCATCACCTAACAAACTAGATCCTTCTTAAAATATTGCACATTTTTCTATATTTTAACCAAGTAATTATGCATCTAAAAGATGAATAATAGATTGTGTGAGTCATCCTTCCCATTGACTACCATGTCTATATTGTGAGCCATGGCTTTGATGATAAAGTAGGCCCAGGCTCTAGAGTTTAAGTACCTAGAAAATAAATCATTCAAAAACCCTTGGATGACCCATCATCTTTGTCAAAATCCTCCAACATATCCCCAAGTCTTTCATTCTTAAAATTTCCACCATCATCTAATATAATATACCCATATAAGATAACATAATAAATGATATAACAATATATTTACTATTAATATGAAATATTAAAGGATATAACATAATATTTAATACTAACACAACATATAATATACCATTTAATACATCAATAATTCTTTAACTATATCTTTACTAAAGTCTCATAAATTTAGTTTAATAATAATTTTAACATTTTCATTTTATTATTAACAAGATAACCCTTTTTAGTATTTTACAATTTCTTGGTTTACATACCAAATGTAAATATTATCAAATCCATTATCTTATCCTTTAACTCTTTTTCTTGATGATAAATCTCAAAATAAATTTGAAATGTCAACACTATGGCTACCATTATGGATAATTTAAAATCTTACATTCTAAAACAACTCACCACAAAAATAAAAAAAAATATAACATTAAAAATAAATAAACATTTTCAAAACTTTTAAAATTTTGAAAAAACAACATTTAAAAAGCAAATTGTTGATACTTTATAATTAACAAGATTCTAAATATCAAAAGACTACCTTTAAAAAAAAATTGGTGAGATTGAAGTACTACCAAAATAAAAACAATATTTCATCTAAAAAATAAAACAAAGCTTCTCATCACATAGGAATCTTTGTTATTCTCATGCTTTATATCTAAACAACAGGGGTTGCGCCGCAGCTAGTCCCTGCCCTAAGTTGTTAAATGTGTATCTGAAGATAAGATTGCAGAATGTACAATTTGCAGATCAGTAATAAGCATATGGAGGTCTCATTCTGATGTTTGTTCCACTGCAGGGTGAAAACCTGTTAAAATCAATCACAGCGTGCAGATCGTGTAAATCTTTGATAGCTAGCTAGCTTTATAATTTCAGGTTATGCCCGTTGTTGACTAAACGAGCAACATGATGGCACAAGTAGCATAGAAAGAAAAAAACATGAATTTGAAGATAAGATTGCAAAAATGTACAATTTGCAGATCAGTAATAAGCATATGGAGGTGTTTCTTTGATTGTGGAAAGTTTGATACTAGATTGAAATCAAATTGATTGTTACTGAACTGATGGCTACTTAGGAGCTCATTCTGATACCTGTTCCACTACATGGTGAAAATATGTTAAGGCCAATCGCAACGTGCAAATGTTATATTCGATCATGCAAATCTTTGATCCTTCCTACTACTAGCTAGTTGTTGTAGTTTCAGAACCAATTTCAGTAGCAAAAGCATACGAGCAAAAAGAAAAGCAAGCACTACCAACTTATATTGAACCAGTTTATGACATTGATGACCAAGTAAGTTTTCATTTATGAGCCGGTGAAAAGCACAAGCATCACTTTGCCTACCAACATTGCTTCCTCCAGGCCGAGAACCATATTTAGAGACAAAGAAAATTCGATAGCTTGTCCTATATCCTGTTCTAGCCGCCCACCCTACAGATCTGGTTCCATCATATCAAGATCGAGAAGTAGACCTACCTAATTGACCCAAGTGCACTTGTTGAACCAATTGATTGAGTTTACTCAATTGTTGGAATTGCATATGTTGATCTATAAGCATCTGAGTAAGCAACCCATCTGACAGAAGCTCAGCAAAAAAATTATGACAAATAATTAATTGAAAAACATAAATGTGACTACTCTCACTACGTTGCACCAGAGACAAATATTAAACAATTATAGAATATCAAGAACATGTTATCGAGCGATCATTGAAATAAAATAATATGACAACTAAAAAATAGATATATGTAAAAATTTCATGCACCTGGACCTCATGCGGTTGCATGAATCACACATGCAAGCTTACATGCTCCGCAATGTAACTTAGCCTAAACCATCTTCCAAGCTCATTTGCTCACAGTTTCTAGCCAAGTGGTCGGGCGAAAGTTTGTATGTCGCTCCTCGCCCTTTCCAAACACGCATTTAATAAATCAAATATTGGTCATGTAACCTGAGCATGTAACATTTTTTCGTGTGTTCGCCAAGAGTTAGTAGCAGGTTCAAACTAGTAACATTATAATTATCACAAGTTAGTGGGCAGGTGAGTTAGTAGCATGTGGTGAGTTTGATACTTTCTGTTTTTTCCAAGTTCTTTGTTGTTCATGGCTGTAGTTTTTATTTTTTTCCTAATTTTATCAGCATCCCTTGACTTTTTCATAACTACAAGTATTCAGTCTTTGTGTATTATTCTTCGATGACATAGAACTGAAAATGATAGAAGTTTTCGTCACTAAAAAGTGATATAGAAGTCAAGTAGTTTGACTTCTTCAGGAGTACTGGAGTATCCTGAATAAATAGCAATCATGATTATCAGTCAAAACTGGAAGCGTGAATTTCAAGAGGAAGCTTACATTCTTAGCAAAACCCGGTAGAACTTGGAGCCACAAAGGGTAGCTCAGCTTGTTTAAATACTGTGCTTCATTGCATACCTAGGTTCAATTCCTTTGGTGAGCATCAATGGTTCCAGTGGCAGGTGGTGGTGGGGACGAATATCCTTGGCTGGGTCTGGGAAGGTGAGGTGTAACAATTTATAGTTTATAGTTTGAATGATGTTTATCACTCATTCAAATGAGGTGAATCGATTGTGGCATGAGTGGTTTGGCCATCTTGAATTACCAATATTTGCATCAGTTCAGCAAGCAGAGCATGGTCACAGGATTACCTTGTGTGGATTTCTATGATGGTGTTTGTTAAGGCTGCATTCCTGGAAAGCATCTGAAAGAGAAATTGACGAAAATTAGCAGAAGTGTTGTGTAACTGGTTGAGGGGCTTCATTAAAGAAGTTGTTGATATTAAAGTCGGTGCTTAATGATGTGATGTCACTAAAGAAACTAGTCTATATGCCTTCAAAAGGATATTTGATAGTACTGGTGGTTCAATGAGAGCGCCTATGAAAATGCCAAGGCTGCAAGAGCATTGTCTTCACCCATGTGTTCTCTCAATTCTGATGTTTGGCATGGAATTATTTCGAGTACGAAGAGCAAAGAACTAAAAAAATAACAATCTAGCTGGAACTGAAGGCTCTAATTCTTATATTGACAAATACGTTGAGGAATTTGATACTGCTATTTCTTATTTTGATGAAGATTCTGAAGAAATTATTGCTTTTTTGAGTTAGATGAAGACTGTGAAGAAGATAACGAGGCAATTAGCTCTCTTACCTCTTCCGGTGCTACAGAATTCGGTTGTTGCAGCGCTTTGTCAAACGAATTCCTCTCTGTTTTTTCCTCCAAAAATCAAGGAAAACGCAAGCCTAATGCAGAAGAAAATGGGGAGGTGGAAGAGGAATTCATGCCAAATGACTATGGTCAATTTAAAGCGCACCGAATTGATAAAAGATTGAGGGCATTCAGCAGCATGTGATAACGAAAACGACGTAAAACATCCTTACTTTACCTAAGATCTAGAGTTTGATGGGCTTGTTCTCAATAGCTATCATGCGTGCTTTGAATTCAACGTCAATACTCAAGTCATGAGCAGGTTGAAAATGTTTATAGGTAAACTGAAAAAGAAGACATGATTTTCCCACGAAAGTCGTGAACACACTAAAAGAGTTTATCGGTAAACTGAAGCAGAAGACATGATTTTCGCACGCCTGCATATCAAGAAAGGCCATAATTACAGTTCTTCGACTAAAATAATAATAAGGCAGAACACCATTCACGTGCATTATAGATCAAATATCAAAATAGACATGCAATCATATAATGGAAACCCACATATAACTAAGCATAATCAGGAAGAACTCCGAACAACTTTGAGAAAAAAACTATGGAAAAAAATGTAGAATTGATTAAACAAAAAATTACAAATTTGTTCAATACAAAAATCCCCGTTGTCATGAATAAAAAGATTTGAAAAATGTACATACGTTTGTTATTTCATTAAAATGATTTCTAGCTCGACAAAAAACAAAATTCATCTCAAACTGCAAATTATCTCTAATACTGCGAAAAATGGCATTGACAAAAATCTAAATCACATGAAAGCCCTGTAAGACCACATGAAATGGAATAGTTGGCCCGAAAGCCCAATCTGATGACTAGGTGCAAATACCAGTTTCTGAGAAAGGGTTCTTATGAGTCTGGATGGTGTAGGCGTATGGCCTAGCGGTAGAATGAGTATGCCCATCAGCATTCCTAGCATTATTAGGACACGGTCTCATCATTTGAACATGAGATTTATTTCCCCGAGGCAATTGAAGTATAGGGCAAGAGAAAGTGAGCTTGAAAGTATGGTGGATAAAATTTAATGCGCAGTGGAAAATGACCCCTGTTTTTAGCAACCACCGCATGTAAATTAGGATTCATATAATTAAAAATGATATAAATTAATAAAAACAAATAATAACACAACAAATGTGGTTACGCATGTAAGCCTATGTAAGAGTTTGGATATATTATATAATTAAAAACTATTTAAATTAATAAAAGCAACTAACAACAAAATAAATGTGGTTAGGCATGTCGTGCTTGACGTGGTAGTACGACTACGAAATTGGCTATTTATCATTTAGCCTAATTAATAATTATTCAAAACTCCCTGAAACTTCTCTTCTGATTAATAATCATTCTAGACTTCCTCAAACTCTTGATTCAGTTTTTCAAACAGATCATTCAAGACTTCTTGCTGCTCATTCAGATTTCAAGCACGAAGGGATGGGTTGGGAGGTAGTGGCTCTTCTCATTCAGATTTTGAAACTACTCATTCAGATTTCAAGCACGCGGGGATGGGTTGGGAGGTAGTGGCTCTGACTATGTTATTGGATCGAAACCGGTGGAGTAGCATCCCTTCGAGCAGATGGACTGGATATGCTTCCCGTGTTCCTTCAAGCAAACAGCCCGTGGAGTTTAGCATTAGCCAAATCCTGCAGGACCAAACAAATAGGTAAGGTCGATGTTGCTCACTGATATGAATAAAGAAAACTTTCTTCTTTCTTTGTATCAAACCCCAAACCTGATAGTGACGAGTCATATTGTATGCTCAGGGTCTGGAGAGAGAACAAATAAGAGATTCATTCCTCCGTTTGAGTAGAGTCGTAGCCTCGTTCACCGTCGTTACCGTCGTTATTTCCGATTGCTTACCTCAAACAAATGTTTTGAAAGGAAATTAACATCAAAGTTTGAAAGGTTTGTAAAGATTACATAACCTTAACTCGAAAGCAGCAATTTGTAGGGCATCCTAAAGGGTAAGGTGCTCAGGCCTTCAACAATGGTGAAGCCAAACCAGCAGAAGAACATTTGCAACAATCTGGTTTCTAGATCTCTCATGTCCAAAGACTGCTCCTCCCTTGGTTTTTCTCTGCTCCCTTGGTTTTCCTCCACCAGGTGTCGTGCACCTGGAGAAACACAACTATGAATATGAAGACATTGCAGTCCAAACATGCAGTCCAGGTAGTAGTATGAAACACTCGGAAGCAACAGTCCATAAGCAGTATGAAACACTCAGAAGCAGCAGTCTAGAAGCAGCAGTTTAAAGGGAAACCTAAAGCGTAAGGTGCTCAAGCCTTCAACAATGGTGAATCCAGGTCTTCAACAATGATGAAGCCAAACCAGCAGAAAAATATTTGCAAAAATCTGGTTTCCAGATCTCTCCTGTCCAAACACTGCTCCTCCCTTGGTTTTTCTCTGCTCCCTTGGTTTTCCTCCAACGCCCACCTGGAGAAACACAACTATGAATATGAAGACATCAAAGCAACATGCAGACACTGAAGCAAAATGAAGTAACGGATGGCAACATGTGGCAACTTGAGCCACTTATAAATTAGTTTAGTTTTTGACACTTCCAAACTCTGTTAGCATTTCATACCGCTAGACTAATGCTAGCATTAGTTTAAACTAATTCTGAATAGTTCTGATATATGAATGACACCAAGCCAAGATACTATATGCTTATAGACTCTTTGCCTCAGGAAGAGGCCAAATAAGACCATGAAAAATAAGAATATAGTTTTCAAACCACATAGTGCGTACCGAAGTAAAAACAAATTAAATATTAACAAGAATTAATGTTATATCGGTCGATTCCGATTACTATAGTCCATCCCATTTTCCAAATGACACGGACTAATAATATATAATATTATGCAATCTTCCCTCTATCAATTTTATTTTTATTTAGTGCAATAAATTTGGTTCTTGTCCTGATTTAGTAAGAAATATTTTGACAAGATTATTATATTTTCAACAAAAAGTTATGGTGACATAAAATCTCACTCTAATCTTGTATGTGTTTAATCTTGTTTGGGTTTCATGTAAAATTTTGATTTACAATGCCCGTTATTGGCACAAGGCATTTGTTTGAGGAAGGCTCGCCAACACAAAGGCTTGAAGCCATTTTATATAAAAAGGAATTGTGGTAATATTATACGTATTAGTGTATTGTATATGTAAACAATATAAATCAGCGTTATTATACAGCTCTACAGGTTTTTCACATTACTTTATTCAAATATATTCCAGAGGGTAACCACAAAAATTATATAAAAAAATAAAAAATAGATTACAATTAGAAAAAAAAAAAAACAGCTCAACATTACAGGGGAAAATAACTATCAATATTATTGTAAACTTGTTTTTCTATAATTTTAAAATCTTAATTAGTTAAAAAATATTTTATTTTACAAGATTCTTTTTCTAAATATTTTAATTAATTACTTTAATAGATGTATCTATTTTAGGATAGGGTCTCTAGAACTTAAAATTTTGGGATAGGGTTTCCAAAATTTAAAATTAATTATCAAGCAGAGTAAATCCATCTTAGCTCGAGATCTAACAAGGGTGGAGAGAGATCAAATCTCTTGAGATGCAACCTTCTTTTAGAGTGAAAAGAGATTTGATTTTTCTTGACACTCGGTCGATACAGAGCTAAGATGGATCTAGGCTAGTTTAATTTCCCCCTTTAAATAGGCTATATTCTACATGAGTAACATGGGTTCTCATAAACCTAAGCTCAAAAAGCATCTGTAACTTGAAGTCAAGTTTACCTTTACTACCCAACAAAAATTAATAAAAATAATAATAAAATAACTTAGGATTTTTATTTTTATTTTAACATAGGGTTATTTTTATTTTATTTTGACGAGTCAAAATGTTTACAGAGCATTAAAACATCTCTACTATTTTTATTTTATTCTTTTTAGTAGAATATTCTAAAATATTCATAATCATATACTCAAATTAATGGTTGAAATTTATCTCCAAAGTAATTATGTTTCTTTTCACTATTTTAATTAAAAAAATTGACATATGAACAACTATCAAATGGAGTGAGCCATAATTTTTTGGGCAGGTGGTATTGATAAGCCATGGTACTGGTTCATGATATTTTAAGAAAGTTTAATTACAAATTAAGAATCGTTGTGATGAAGTGGAGGTAAATCTCCATGAGTAAGAATCTTGTTCATTTTTTTTTAAATCTATATATGTTTAATTTATATATTAATTCATTTTATAATTTTTTTAAATGACGTTATAATTTAGTTAGGTTTCATTTTTTTTTTAATGTTAAGAAGTTGAGATGTATCATGAAGTAAGTGGTTTGATGCTTATTATAGATTGATGCCTAGCCTCAATTACTAGCCATTTAATTTCTATGATTGAACTAATAATATATCCAAATTCATGTTGTAACTTCTATCCTATTAATTTTAAACTTAATATATAGTAGTTATAAGTAATAATATGAGTGTCATTCACAAAGTTAACCTTTTTGCAAAATCAATAAGGTTAAAGATATGATAACAAAAAAGGAAATACATAAAATGATAAAATGTGTCATATGATTTTTAAAATGTGGGTGCATTAATTTTAAATATATTCATTCATAATATATTTTTCTTTCATAATTTTTTTTTTTTTTTTACAATATCAACTAGCACAACCACGTTAATAAAGTGGTTGATATACTTCGATAGATTTCATGTGGGTAGGATTAGTAAACCATGGATGACTATAGTTAAATATGGTCAAGTTATGGTTGATGGCCATTGACTCACGGGGGTTTCACTCAATGAACCTCTGACATATCACATGTGTTCGCGGCATACTAAACAATACCCCGAATTTGATTGCATATTGGAAAAGTCACATTATTTAACCCCCTGCCAATACGAACCCAATACACTTTCCCAATTTAAAAACAGCTACTTTCAATCGATGTTGTAGGTATCCATTTTTTCATTAACATTTTTTATACCCCTTTATATTTTTTCATTAACTTTGAGCTCCATTTTTTATACCTGCCAATATAAAAATCCTTTACCCCCTATATATCCCCCAATATATTATGTCATTTTTTCCTCAATATATATCCTCCAATATAAATGCATGTGGTATGGTATTTCTCCTCTAGTGAAGCCCCCATGCATTAACTATGATTAATAAGGACTAAACATGATTGAATATAATTGATGAACACGTATATCCAAATTCATGGGTCAACTTTTATTCTATTGTCTTTGAATATAATATATAAAAGTAGTTCAAAAATTATTGGGTTGAAAGACACTCTACAACCCAGTATGACGAGATGTTGTCACGTATTGTTACATTTAAAAATAATAAAATAATACTTACATTAACAAATTAAAAAATAGTCTGTGAGCGGTAACACAATTAGCAAAAAACATGTTGGCAATTCCTTGTGAATCCAAGTGATCAGAAGTTCAATTCCACCCGGACATGTCTCACTAGCCGAAACTATAAAAAAAAACGAAACCAATTAAAAAATAGTAATAACAAAAAGATGAAAGGGGTTCTACAAGCCAGTATGAGGGAAGGGAAAAGTTGTCACGTAACGTTACATTCAAAATAGTAAAATAATACTTATATTAATGAATTAAAAAAATAGTAATAACATAAAAAATTAATATTAGTCATAAATAAAATAATATAATTCCACCTTAATTTTACATCAACTTTATATAGAAAGATAAAGTGATTAAAAGTAAAAAAAAAAATCCCGATCGAGGTGCGATCCAGTTGTTTAGCATCATGCAATGGAGGGATATGGCAGGGAGCTTGAGCGGCAAATGGAGGTATCCTACTCCTCACACACTCGGTAGGTTGGTAATGGTGGCAGTCTGCATGCAACGAATCTATGACGAGAGAGAAGGCGGAAGGGTCATTAGCAGTTTGGAAATTTTGAAAGGTGTTAGTCCGTCAAGTCTCCATAACCTTCAGAAGGGAAGAATGGTACTGGAAATTGGAGAGCCGAACGACAGATGTTGGCAAGAGCCGGAGACCACTGTGGTGCGTCACCCGCAAATAGTGGAACTGGTCCCTTCAGTTGTCTTCTCCCGCGGGTATGTACCTATGGCAATCTCTTATCTTATAAACCCCTTTATTCATTCTGTGTTTTGTGTTTTCTAAGGTGAAGTTTGGTCATTCTATCGAGTATTAATGAGAAACCAATTCGTGAAAGGAGGAAAGAAATTATAGTTTTCTATGGTGAACTCTTTGTTGCTTCGTCTGTTGTTTCTATATATTTCGGCATTTTTCTTTTGTGTATGGGAATGTATTCAAGGACTCTCGTATGGAAGTTCTCTGGTTTCATTTGTTGACCTATTTGTGGAAGCACATATGTTGGTAGTTTGGGGTTTTTCTTAATTTGTTTTAGATAGTGAACATGGCCCTTCTTTCTCTGTTTGAAAATCTTGGTTCTCGTTGTCTAGGGGAGACTTCGGTGGTAACCTTCAACTCCTCAAGCCATACACATTGCTCTATACCTATCACATGGTGGGTCGGTGGAATTATATCTCATGGTTATTCGTTTGTTTTCCTAACTATTCCTACAAAATTATATCTCATGGTTATTCGTTTGTTTTCCTAACTATTCCTACAAGTCTTTTTGTGTGGAAAGGGTTTTGGATTTATACTTTGGTCACCAACTGTGTGTTGGCTTCTGTCACGCCAAGGCTTGGTTCTAGCCATTTCAGCAGTCATTTGTGTATATGTCTGGTTATCAACCTCATGGCTCGCCCCTCATCTACCACTACCTCGTCGATCAGGGAAGGTCATAGTCGCAGCAGATTGCAAGGGCAGCATCACGATGCCAGTCAACCCCAGTCTCGACCTTTGAGAAGCTAAGGTTGTAGAACTAGAGTCTCGTCTTATCCATGATTCCGCTCAAGTTTTTCAAACTGCTACTCCATACAGGTCTATCAAATAATCTCGGGTTGGGAAGTGGATTTCAACCAACAAGTGGTAGAATCGGATGTGAATTTGGGTGACTGCCAGGATCTAGTTCCAAACCCGGGACACTCCCGAGGAATATACTCCCAATACAAGCAAATTATTTATATTTACTAGATAATGAAGAACCTTATAGCCAAATCTTTAGCTTCCCCTCCAAGTGAATCTACTCAGATAGAATATGGACTTGCGAAAATTAAAAGAGACCTTCAACTTATTCAGTTTCAATGCTACAACAACAAAATGGGATTCCTTAGCTGCATTGAGTGCCACATCTCATGCATTCCTTAGTCTAAAATTCCAAGTCCCATTGTGAAGGATCTGATCCCAGTTGATTCTTTTGAATATTAGTTGCTAGTTTGTGTCAATTTTGACTTATATTTTGCCATATGCAGTGTTTACAGTTTCTAGTTTCAGAGTTTAGATATCTAGCATATAATGGGATACATGATATTCAAACATATATAGCTTTGCTTGACAGTCTTAAACTCTTCCAATTTTGGATGGCATTTAATGCAGTTAAGTGGCCAATAGATCTGGTTTCCCGTCGGGCAGGTTGAGGCCACCTAATGATTTGAACTATGTATGTAACCTGCCTTTTAAAGAAAATTAATAAAAAATGTCATGGCAAACTTACAATATATATATATATATGAAGAAGACATGTAATTTTTTCACTATTTAATATTTAGTCGATAGATGACATATTAAAATAATATTACTGATATTACATGATGTATAATTATTTAAACAAAAATATATAAATAACACATAATATTTGTGTGTCAACTATAAATAAAATATTTTATTTTTCATATTAAATAACATAAATTTAGACCAAAATTATATATAGGAAAATAAAGTTATTTAAATTAAAAAATTTCGTGTATTTTCATTGTCTGTTTCTAAAAAGATGTGTAACTTATTTTATTCTTAATACGTAGTTGACCTAAACATTTAAAAATATTAATTAAAAAAAAAGTCTAATGTGGATTATAAATCAAATATTTCAATGTGTATGTTGAGAAAAATATTTTAATATCAAATAGAGAAAAATGGAGAATTCTTATTTTATTAATAGGTGTTTTTTATTCAAAGCATAAGAGATGTTTAATATGGGGTTCATATGTAACATTTTAAAAAATAATAATAATGAATCTCTTTCTCTCTCTAGATATGTGACATTTTAAAAAATATTAATAACAAAAATAATTCAATGTGTATATGTGGAGAGAGAGAGTATATCCTATGGATATATGTTTCCATTTATGAATATGAGGGACATGTATTAAAATTTAACATTAATAGCAAAAATAATTCAATTTGTGTATGTGGAAAGAGAGAGTATATCCTATGGATATATGTTTCTATTTATGAATATGAGGGACATGTATTAACATTTAACATAGAGAATGTGAACGATAAATAAAATATTTCAATATATATTAGTTATATGTTACACAAATTAAGTGATATAATATATATATATATATATATATATATATAAATATTATATTAGTGAATTTCTCAAAACTAGCATAGATGAATCTTAACTCTAGATCTATCAAGAGCCCTTTTCTCAAGTTTGCACTCAAAAAGAAATTTGCATCATTAGAGATTTGTTCCCTTTCAGAAAATATGAATTTAGATGGATCTATGTTGATAACTAATAATACTAGTACCATTCACAAAGTTATTCTTGCACAATCAATGAGGTTAACAACATGATAACAAGTTTTTTTTTTTTAGTGCACATTAATTTTAAAAGATACATTGATTGCGTCAAGAGGCGCTCTACAACTCAGTATAGTGGATATGTGTAGGGATAAATGTTTGTAAAATTTAATATTTAACATAAACAAATTTGTGGATATGTGTAGGGATAAATGTTTGTAAAATTTAATATTTAACATAAACAAATTTGTGGATATGTGTAGGGATAAATGTTTGTAAAATTTAATATTTAACATAAACAAATTTGTGGATATGTGTAGGGATAAATGTTTGTAAAATTTAATATTTAACATAAACAAATTTGTGGATATGTGTAGAGATAAATGTTTGTAAAATTTAATATTTAACATACACAATTTAATATATTTAGTAATAAATGTAATGTCAGCCTTAACAAAATATAATTATGTATAAATAAAATATAAAAACCAATTGAACACGTTATACAAATCAAATCAATCTAAAATTTAGGATTCTAGGTTAAAAAGGGAGTTCATAGCATAATTTTAAATTGGGCTTAAGGAATTGGAGCGAAAATTTTGAAAAAGGTGGAATTTTATTAAGCAAAACTTAGGTAATTTAATCGTTTTATCTGAGCATAAATTATAAATGGGCTATATGCAAACTTTGCACAATTAGGGTTTCTATAGAGATGGTGAATATTACAAACATTCTGGATCTCAGAGCTTTTGGCGTATTGATTTTATTTAGGTGTTAAATGTGAATATTGTGTGGATATTTCAACAAGAAAATTAATATTAACCCTTTTTAACATCTATGGGATCATTTTAACAAATGTTTAACTAATTTACCTACAGGATGTATTTTACCCTTCAGTTCAGTTCCTCATGTAATTAGGATTATGTAATTTTTATATTAAAATTGGCATTGTTGTGCTTAGCGATCTATAACATTGAATGTTAAGCAGATAGATGTCCCTCCTATGGTATTTTTTAGGCATTAATATACATATTTTGAATATGATTTTTTAAAATTATATTTTTAGTTTTTAATGGTTCTATCGATCATAATTCTTTTTCAAAGCACTAGATGTATTGATTTCAATGTAGATGTTGATTTTTTATTCCATATAACTAGATGTATGATGTACATTAATTTCAAAGTAATTAGATTAATAATAGTATGCATTGATTTCAGTGTAAGAAAAAAAAATATTGATGGCATGCATTGATTTCAGTGTAAGAAAAAAAAATATTGATGGCATGCATTGATTTATGTGTTATAGTAATTCAACTATAAATAAAATACTGGAATTTTCATCTCAAGTAAAATGTTCACTTACCTGAAATGTTTGCTTCTTCAAAATGTAAACTATTTGTAATTCACTACATTCTTATTAGTCTCATTTTCCATCATTCAACTTTGTTAGTAACTTTGCATTCAAACGACGAGGTAATAGAAAACGACTTCCATGGAAACTTACTTGAGGTTTAAAACTCCATAAATCACAATGATTAACATTGAAGAAAGTCGCTATTAATATTGGAGAAAAGAGAGACAATGTATGTCATTTACTACAATAGCACCAACAAAAGATTTGAATGGTTTACAATTTCAACAGCATTTTCATATTATCGATATGAAAATATGGCAAAACTAATAGGTCTGAGAATAACGAAAATAGAAGAAAATAGTTTGACAATGATCATAGTGAAGACTATTTGTAATTGACTACCTTCCTATTATTCACATTTTATAGCATTCAACACTGTTATGTTGCCACTTTGCATTCAAAATTTTTATTTCATCATTCAAGTTATTAGTAGTCTCTACCATCTAAAAAAACTAAGGTAACTGAGTAAATTTAAAATTAAAATGACCAGATTAATCTTAGACATATTTAGCATATTTAAAATGATAAGAATAATTATATGTTCCACAAATTTTAACCATGCATTAAAACCAACTTAGATCCATGTTAACCTTGGATCTATCAAGCACTAAGAGAGATCAAATCTCTCAAGGTACAAACATTTCCTCGCGTTTTGTACTAAAAAAACATTTCCTCAAGTTTTGTACTCAAAAAACAAGTTTGCACCTTGAGACATTTTAACCCTTTGGACGCTTGATAGATACACGGTTAAGATAGATCTTATTTATCAATAATTATATGCTTTTAAAGAATATTTTTAATTATAAATAATAAAATGGAAATATTTTATACATGTTTTGATTTATATTATATAAAATTTATTTACATGGAAATATAAAGAATGTCATGAGATGATAAGTTTTTATTTACATTATGATTTAAAACTTTGTTGAATTCTTTGTTAAAATTCATTAAAATTATATATTGTTCATATTTGTTGTTAGTTTTGTTTATATATGTTAGGTTACAAACATAACTAACTAACAGATAAGTTCAGAGGCAAAGGCTATAGAATTAATTAATCATAACAAATTAATCAAAATGTTAAAAGTAAATCTATGATATATAATAGTCTAATCAAATATTTAAAATTAAACATGTAAAATATAGCCAACTAACTTAGGAATTAAAACCAAACACATAAAAGATGGTAACTTAACTCGAGAAAAGTTGGGTTACTAAACATATAAGATATGAACAACTAACTTGAGAATTAAAACTAGCACATAAAAGATGGTAACTTAAGTGCAGAAAGGTTGTAACCCATGTCCATATATATGTTGAATTTCACAGAGTGCATGACTCTCTTTAATAATTAAAATCAATGCACGCTACTTCAACCACAAAAGAAATTCTTGGGACTACAACTCAAAGAGGTGCAATGAACCCTAAAAGTTGTTGAGAAGTTGCTACCTTTAAGGAAGGGAGAATGGTCATGGGTGTTGTTGAATATGTACTAATTATCACGAATTGGTCTAGGCTTAGAATCGACTATTTATATGCTCTATATTTTGAATAATTGCTATTTATTTGGGACTATAACTCAAACTCAAACGGATAATGTGAACCTTACAATTAGTTGATGTGATATACCCTTCATTATTTGTAAAGGCATATGAAGGGACAAAGGTGATGGGCTTATGAAATATGTAATTGTTGTGAATGACACTAACCTCAAAGTTGACCATTTATATAATCCCGTTGGAGGTAGCTAAATGAATTTTGGTAGCGAGATAGCATGAAAGATATGAAAATTATATTTTCACCAAGATTATTGTAAATAGAAAATTTAGAATAGGAAAAGACTGATAGATTAATGTGAATCCCAATGGTCACTTGTGTAACTGTATATAGTAATGATATTCATCCCAATGGTCACTTGTGTAACTGTATATAGTAATGATATTCATCCCAATGGAATAAAACAATTCAAGAGTTACATGGTATCAGAGCACAGGCCCTGGTTCATCTGCAAGTCTGTCCTGCTCAGTAACTAACTCCTGTCTGATGCCATCTTCTCTCTGCCATCCGCTCAGCTTGTCGGATTTCTTGTTCTGGCTCAAACGTTTTTGCAGTCCGAAAGTTCTCTGCTATGTTAACGCTCTCTGTACCCTAACGTGCTCTGGCATCGTTTTTTGGTTCATGAAACGCACTGCTCAGTAGACCAAGAAGGGAGAAAATGGAAGGCACCCACAACGGCATTGCGAAAGATGATGACCAATACGAATCAGAAGAGATTGTCCAATACCTACCTCCAAGATTTAGAGAGATTGCAGCCAGTTCATCAGCCATGGAGACTTTCAATTATATGAACGACGGTCTTATAAGCCATCGAGTTCTTCCACTTCTCCACACTCGTCTGCGCTCTCTCATTCTGAACACCAGGATGCCTGAACCCATTCTGAATAGACTTCAAGATTTGCTTCAAAATTCACGGACGCCACCATCATCAAATTTGAGTCTCCTGTTCTATGTAAATGAGAAGGGTCAGAGAAAGGCGAAAGAAATCAAGTTTTTGGACTGTGCCCTCCGAGACAAACGGCTACCACGATTCCCTAATCAGGTATTAGAGAGGCGGGCATTTATCCCCAATGTTCCCCATAAAGAAAGCCGCGTATGGCTCTGTGGAGAACCCTTTATGGAAGCAATAGGGCCCAAAGTTGTGTGGTGGACCAAATATGATCCGCGCCATCCCTTCGCGTATATAATGAATGCCGACCATAGTGGCGAGTGGGCTTTGAGGCCTTTGGATACATCAACAATATGTCCGGAAATTCAGCGTGGAAGTACAAGGACGTCTGTGGATGTGATGTTGACAGCAGTAGTGGGGCATCTGTTGATAGTGCTTCTGAGGCTCAATGGCGTTCGCCCACGGCCTACGCACACGCTGTGCTTGGATGTAAACACTGAAACCTGGACACTTCTTCCACAATGTCCAGTGGAGCTGATTCAGTATGTTACGCCCATCTCATGGCAAGGCAAGTTGTATTTATTAGAAAGTTATCCCGTGACACGTCGCTTTCCAGGTCGCTTTCCCTATCGCTGTGACGTACGCTGGCACTTGGACTTTGGAAGAAATGTGTGGGTGCAACAAGATGTGAACACCGTTTTTGGTCCAGGTTTCATGGGTTTACCTGTCTCGCGCTATCGCCAGAGTCTATGGACAATGGGATGCATAATATCGTCCAGGTCGGGAACACTGTACGCCCGAGTTGACGATGTCAAAAACCCTGAGTACCCCAATGGCTGTATTTACGCTATGGATGATGTGAGAAGCGGTTGGAAGAGGATCGAGCTGAGGAGTGTGTACACGCAACAATTCAATACCTTTGGAATCCCTTCTTTCCCCACCACTCACACACGTATGAAATACGGGATTCTCAGAACTAAGTGGTGGCCAGTAAACGCGGATGACATAATCTTAGTCGCACTACGAGGTTATTATGATGAAGCGGGCAATTCATGGGCAGGGTATGCGTGGTGGATTTTCAACCATAATGACGGAGTTAAATATTATGATTACGAAGAGCTGAGTGTGGCTGGCCGTTTAGAAAATGGTCTTCATCTTCCAGTTTTGAAAATTGAATGGTAATGTTTTGACGGCAGACGATTTTCAGAATGTTCCAATGTAACTCATTTCTAATATATTATCATTTTCATTTCTAAAATATTCTCGTTTTATAGGGTTGAGTAGAAAATTTAGAAAATGGTGCCTCACCTTAAGATTTCTTTTTGTTTGAAAGTTGTGATTCATTTTGAGATGCTCTTGTTTATTGTCCTCTCGGATCGATTTCATTGTCCATTGAAAATGTTTTTTTTATTTTTATATTTGTGTTTGGTTTTTTATTTTTTATTTTTATTTTTTTGTTTGCAAGTTGTGATTCATTTTGAGATGTTCTTCTTTATTTTCCTCTCGGATCGATTCCATTGTCAATTGAAAATGATTTTTTTTTATTTACTTTTATTTTTATTTAAGTTGTTTGCAGAAATACTTTTGATTCAATCACATCATTCCATCCATTTATATTAAACTTTTGATAATGCATTTGTGGCAGTTTGTAACAACCATCTTTTTCTTTAAACTTTGTTTTGAACACATCGTTCTCGTAGAGAAAGTATCAAACATCAAATAGATGGTGTTCTTTGTAGAGTTAAAACTTTTAAAACTTTTAATATATTTGGTTTCAAAAATTGTTATTTCAAAGTTTGAGAGTTGTTTATTACTATTTCTTTATTTTAAATGGGTGAAGAAATTATTGACAAAGTTGAAAAATTTTATATTGGTATTTTATTAAGTTGGGTTATAAATAGGTTTAGCCAAATACATTTCTTTTTATATATAAGTTACTTGTGAAATTTTAGCTAGTTAGTATTTATATTTTTGCCTTCATTTATATGATAAAGAAAGTGAGAGTGAAATATTTTTATAACATCTTTTTCATACTAAATTGTAATATCAATAACCAATATTACATCTCTTTCATACTTATTTTTTTTGTAAGTAAGAAAGATTCTATTATATCAAAGGTAGTATTTACTGTCCGATTGGGGTGTCTTGAGCATAGGGCTCTTACACCATATACAGAAATTCCTCTTATAATCCTTACAATAGTAAAAAAAAGAGTCCCTTCCTCTGTGTTGAAAGTGGAGATGGAAGTTCTTGCCATTTTTACAAAAGTTACAAAATAGTTCATTGGCTTGAGAGGGCTATATCTAAAAGTCACTAGTAAATCGAAAGCGTAAAGAGAACCATAGACATGCAGAGAGTACCATAAACAAAGAGATTCATTAACCCTAGTCATCCAAAGGATTGTCGTCCATCTTGATGGGCTTCTCGAGACAGCTACCAGTTGGGGCGTCCACAGCGGCTTGGTGGTTGGTGGAGGCACCGGTTGTTTCTCATTTTACACTTGGAGAGCCTTCACTGTTGGCCTGCATGTTGGCAATGCGATGCTTGAGTAAGGCGTAGTGGGGTGAATCCCTTGTGAAGAAGTGTCTATGATGGACTGCTTCCATATGGGCAGTAAATTTATCATTCATCATATCTAACTTGGCCTCCAGAGCTTTGGAATTCTTTGATTGTTCCTGAAGTGCGAGGTCGAGCATGGTTTTGAGCTGCCAAGAGAGCTATATGGTGCGGTTATATAAGCTCTCCCCGACCCTGATGAGGCTGGGGTTGGGTATCCACTCGACTTGAGTGTCCACATCTTCAGTGGTCACCTGTCTTTTGATATTGTGCGCCTAGAACTCCAGATCGTTGATGCGCTCTTAGTTTTCAGGGGCAACAGAGACAGCATAGTTGAGGGCAGCTCTTTTAGCCAAAGTCTCAGATGCTAGGATTGTCCCACCTTTCATTGTTACGACCCCGACCGTGGCGGGTGGCAAGGGTCGAGCCACGACGAGAAGCCATGATAAGGATGGGAGGGGAATCATGAGGCAAGTCCAGAATAGAGGTGATGAAAGCGATGACCTGAGGGAAAAAAGAGTAGTGGGGACAAGCAAGCGGGTCAGGGTGTTCATAGCAGGAGTGAGAGGCTAAGGTAGGAGGGAAAGAGGCATCAATGCGCCATAAATTACGACCAGAGCTAGGTACAGAGCATTCATGAGAGAACAAGAAATGGTATTGGTCGAGGGATCAGGTAGGCAGTGGTTCTGAAAGATCGTTGTGATCTTGGATTTTCTATTCTCATGTGGATACTTTGGAATGTTGCTCACAGAGGAGTTCATCATGAGGGGATGTGGAGATTGTACTAATCATGTCTGAGAGATTGACACGTGATCTCAGTATTGAGGCTCTCTCGTATGCCTTTTTTGGTATATTTAAAGCTTATTTGTCTCGGCGGAGAGGTCCTTTCTCTAGGTCCCTCCATGCAAGGGAGTGAATTCTTGTGTTGCCAGTTGTACCTTCATTGGCCAACCTATCAACCAGGTTGTTAACCTTTCATCTGACAACCTAGAAGTGGAGCCCACTCAGCTCTTCGACGTGCTAGTTGATGTGATGAAGGGATCTTTCTAAGTCTCCAGTTGCCTGTGACTTTGGTGACTGTCATGCCTTGCTAGAGCTTTCGAGAGGCTTGGGTAGCGAGAGTCGAATCTCCTTCAACGATGAGAGGTTAGAATCCCTGGACTTTGGCAATGTCCAGATCGTGTTCCAAAGCTTGGAGTTCATGTGCATTGTTGATAGTGATGCCCATGTTGCCCACATATATCCAAATTATCTCCCATTTTTAGTTTCTAAAAAATCCTCCAAAACCAGTAGCTCCAGGATTACCTTTAGCAGCTCCATTGTAATTCAATTTGAGGATGTATTTTTCGGGAAGACACCAGTGACTGGGAGCATCCGGGTTTTCCATCATTATATTCATGTTGTTCGGAGGGGAAGGATCCAACTCGAGGAGTTGCAAGATTCTCTGATCAGCCGGATGAGGGGGGCCACTGAAGATAGGAAATTTGAAAATGGACCAATTCACGAAGAACCTATTTAATTGAGGTGAGGAGGCCTTCTTCTGGCTTTTTTTCATCTCTAAATATTCTAGCATTTCGTTCTTTCCAAACTACCCAGCATATAGTACCCAGGATAATGTTCCAAGCCCTGTTAACCATTGGGTGTGGGGAAATTGAAGGTCTCTAATTGTCCAGAGTGTTGAGGATGGAAGCCCTATCCCTATCAGAAGTTATGAATACAACCTCAGCCCACTCCCAAAGTCTGTTAGTGTAATCACAAATGCTCAAAAGATGGTTAATTTTTTCCTCCTTCGTTGCACAGAGAGGGCAAGTTGATGGACCCTTGAATCCTCTTCTCCATAAATTGTCCCATGTTAGAATCTTCCTTTGCATGCTAGCAATAGAAAAATAGTAATTTTGGGCCATAATTGTTTGTTCCACAAAGTTTTTGATTTTTGTTGAGGCTGAAGTTGGTCATGATTTTCCATATAGCCATAGGCTTCTTTGAGATTGAAATTCCCTATTGAATTTTTACCTCATCTAATCTTGTCTTCTCCTCTATTGAATTGTATTTGTCTTTCTTGAATGGTGCTGACAAAGGTGTTCTAGTCGAAGTCAATGGGCAGAGGTTCCCAGTATTTGTCTTCCAGCCAGTCTCTCCATCTATATGTTTTGTTTTTTGGCTTCCAGTAGTGAGAAACCTTGTGCTTACCTTTATCTTTCATAATAGTGCGAAGTGAGGCAAACTAGTATTTTTTTAAGTTTGGTAGTTGCTACCATCCATCCTCCCATTACCAATCTCCCAAAAGCTTTGTTTTATTCTCCCAAGCTTGATTCCAAATCGCAAAACCTTTGATGTTGCCTATAAGCCTGATGAGATCATCATTTGAGTGCGTAGGCACATATTTTTCCCTCCAAATAAGACCCCAAGGTGTTTGTGGGTTGTCTAGCCAACACCACCATGTTTTGTCCCCTAGGGATTTCCCAAGAATTTCTAGATCCCTCAAACCTAACCCTCCAGCGAATTTAGGTTTGAAAACATTCTCCCAGACTACAAGAGACCATTTTTCATAGTGTCTGTGAACCTCCATAAAAAATTCCTTTGAATGCATATGATGGCATTGATGACTGATTTAGGGACAGTTAGAGCAGAAAACGGATATAGAGGCATGGCTTGTAGCACCAATTTAACCAAGACCAGTCTACATGCTAGATTAAGAGAGTGAAAGGTCCAATTGGAAAGTCTTTTATTAAGTTTGTTGGGAAGGTCCTCCCAATTGGATTTTTTTAAGGATTTGCTAGTGAGAGGGACACCCAAATATCTAGAGGGGAGAGAACATTTTTGAAATCCAAGAGTTCTAGTGATGTTTCTTTGAATTGAAATGGGAGTGTTGAAGAAGAATAGTTTAGATTTTTCGAGGTTGATAGATGTTCTCGAAGCATACAAGAAGCATTTCAGAATTTCTTTGAATGTAACAACTTCCTTGACCGTGGGTATGTCCATTAGCAAGGTATCATCTACAAATTGATGATGGGTCGAGGAGGGGGCATTATTATAAAACTTGAGGCTAACGAGAGAGTTATTAAGGTTGGATGCCCTTAGTATCCTACTTAGACCTTCAGCCATAATGACAAAGAGGAAGGGAGATAGGGGGTCTCCCTGACTTATACCTTTGGAGGGGCAGAAAGGCTTGGAGGGGGAGCCATTGATTAGGATGGAGAAGAAGGCTCCAGAAACCATGGCCATGATCCAATTTATACAGTCCTCATTGAATCCAAAGGCCTTTAGGACCTCCTGCATGTAATCCCAACTTATTTTATCAAAGGCCTTCGACATGTCGAGTTGCATCATCATGCCAAGTTTCTTTTGAGCTTTGAGAGAGTGAATCAATTCATGAGATAGAATAATGTTTTCCATTATCTGTCTGCCCTCCACATAGCCAGATTGGTTTGAAGATATAATAAGGGGAAGGACATATTTGATTATGTTGTCTAGGACCTTAGAGATGATTTTGTAGATTACATTGCAAAGGGCAATTGGACGAAAGCAATCCATAGAATCAACACCTTCTTCTTTAGGAATGAGAGCGAGGAAGGTGGCATTAAGATATTTTAAAATAGTTTTGTTGATTTTGGAGTCCTCCACTAGAGAATGAACTTCCTCTTTTAAGAAAGGTTGGCAGGCTTTATAAAAATCAATAGTGAATCCATCAACTTCAGGGGCTTTCCCGTTGAGCATGGACATTACAACCTCCTCCACTTCTTGCATTGAAACTTCCCCTAGAATCGTTTTTTTATGGTCTCGGTTGAGGATGGTAGGGATGTTGTGAATGATTTCCCTGATTGCTTGGGTTCTATCAACCCTAGGCTTCTCTAGAATATTCCTGAAGTATTCATTTAGCTCGTTTGATATATCCTCATGGGTATGGACAATACTTCCATCTTTCGATTTGAGACCAAGGATTCTGTTAAGTCTCTTGTGTTGAATCATGGAGCGATGGACGAAGGAAGAATTCCATTCACCACACTCAAGCCAACAGATTCAAGACTTCTGTTGCCAAAGTTTCTCCTCCAATAAGACTATGTCTTCCCACCTCTTGTGGAGGCTCATTTTTTCCTATTTCATTTGGTCAGTGATGCCATTACAGATGATTCTCTGTTGGAGATCTTCCATACTCTGTTCCAATTCTTTTTTGTCTTTGAAGTTTTAAAGACCTCTTTATTCCAGAATTTGATAGTATTTTTTATGAACTTTAAATTTTGTTAGAATTGGTACATTCTTGTACCTGATTGGGGTGGCAAGCCTTTCCACCAATCCTTCATGTTTTCAACAAAATCTAGGTGCTCAAGCCAAAATGTTTCAAAATTAAAGGGCCAATTTTTAGGTCCAGGTGAGATGTGCACTCTCAGTGCTATAGGTCGATGATTCGAACCCACTTAGGGGAGGATGTGAGCTTCAGTCTCCCAAGAGGTCATATAAATGGCTTCAAAGATAAGAAAAATATCTAACCTAGAGGTGATCTATCTTACTCCACCTCTTATGTTGTTCCAATTGAAGGTGCCATTTACAGTTGGGATGTTAATCAAAATAAGCTAATCTATGGTTGCTTGGAAGACTTTTGAGTATTTTTCCTACTTGTGAATCCCTCCTTTATCTTCATCAAGATTTAGGACCATATTAAAATCCCCTGCTATGATTTTGCAGGGAAGAGGTATGGTATTAATGATCTTCGTGACCGTGTGTAGCATTTGGATTCTCTCAGCAAGCTTGTGAGGAGTGCATATGTTTTTTACACATATATTATCGTCGAAGCCAATGATGCTAAGAACTATGGTGATGGAACTTCTCGTTGCAACAGATGAGGTTAGCTCATAAAGTGAGATTTTCCATAGAATCAGTTTCCCTCCTACAGTGCCAATTGCAGAATTGACGATGTAGTTATAGTTTTTGAAATAGTTTTTCTGAAAAGTCTTAAGTTTCTCCATGGAAATCTTAGTCTCTTGAATGAGAACAATGTCTGGTTTGTCTGTGATGAGTCTTTGTTTTAGGATTCTTCTTTTTCCTGGACCATTTAGGCCTCTTATATTCCATGAGATACAATTCATTGATAAAGATGGGGGGTTAGAGTGAGAGCTTTTACCTTGCCCTCATTGAGAATTCTTGCTCTGAGTTCCTGGAGGAGCTGGAATGTGGTTTTTCTTCCTCTTTTCCTACTAGGTCCTTTGGGGTTGTACTACTTGACTATTATGTTTGTCAGTATTCATTTTTATGCCAGGTCCTCTGGGCACTTCGTGAACGTACCTTGTTTTAATTCTTCTTATAAAAGGTAAGCTCCCTATGTTTTCTGTATATGCTCATTAGGTATGGTCTCTAAGCCATTTTTCTTCCATTCTTCTGCTATGGAGATGAGATCAACTCCTTCGAGGGCTTCCTCTATAATGTGTTCTTCAGGTGAAGTTTCAATCATTACTGGTTCCATATCGATGTCCTCCGGAATGTGGTCTTCCCCTGTCGGAAATTGCTTGGAAAGATCCTCTGGTTGTGTCTGATTTACTGAATTTTGGATTGTCCTTTGGTTTTCTTCCTCATTTTTTCCACCTGAGTTTAGTTCCTCTTGGTCTTCTTGTAGGGCTTCATATTTATTTTTGTTGGCTACTTGATATTGACCTTGTTTACCTTGAGTTTTTTATTGTGCCTGTTTTTGGGTCCCACCTTGGTGAAACCTTGTTCGTTTGACTTATTTTGGGCTTGTGTTTTGCTTTATTGTGCCTTGTTCTAGGGGAAGTCCCTGAATAGGTCCCTGTGTTCATGGAATTTTCTACATCTAAATGGTATATGCTCATAGTCAATATTTTGGAGCCAAGCTTCATCTCTAAAGACTAACTTGATTTCCTCCAGTAGAGCACCTGAAACATCCATGTAAACACATATTCTTACATAGGAGACATAGTAACCATTCTTGGTTCCCTCTGACATTTTTATATATTCCCCTAACTCATCTCCTATTCCCTTTAGCACTGATGGTGACCAGTAGTCCGTGGGAAGCGAGTAGAGCCTAACCCAGACTGGGACTCTAGTAAAGTCCTCCTTTTTAGGGGTAAAATTCTCCTTCCAATAATGCATATAGAGCCCAACCGAGTTGAAGAAATATGGGCCTCCTTCGAATATACAGTCTTTGTCTTCCAAGAGGTCAAAAATGACTGTGAAGAATCCCTTTGATCCAAGTTGTAGTCTGATCTCTCCTTTAGGTCACCATTTTGTTTGAATCCACCAGTTCAACACTTTTTCTGTGGGCCAGATTCCCATGAATTTACAGATGACTTCATGCTCATGCATGTAATATCTGTAGGATGTCACATATGAGTCTTGGATTTCCAGCACCATAATATTGTTTGCCTTAGGATTACAGTTATTCCTAGCTTTTGACCTCGTCCCTTGGGGACTTTCCAAATGGGTGTGGTCAGGTTTGGCTTCTATTCTTTCTTGCGAAGTCGAAGCTTCTTTTGACATGTTTCCATTTGTAGGCTTTCCTTTTGCTGCATTTCCATTTTCTTTGTAGTTCACTCCTACATATTTATGAATTCTGGAAGAGTGAAAGGCGTTGTAGGTAGTAAGCCTAGTGAAGAAAGAGATTCGGGGCTCCTTGTTCTTGCTTGTGACAGTATCGCGAAAGGAGGGGGCCTTAGAGCCCCCTCTGGCCTCTACCATGACCTAAACGGTGCAAGATGACAGAAACCCTAGCGGCAGAGTTCAAAGCACGTTTTTCATTTCTCCTTGTCTCGAGTTGTCACATCTCCTTCATACTTGGTTATAGTAATTTATATTAAAACTATTTAAACATGTATATTTATTTTTGTTTTTTATTATAGCCAATATTGGTTTTTATTTAGGAAATATTTTATTTTAATTTTAAAAGAGACACATGTCAACTCCACATTGTAATGGAATCACACATTGCCCTGATACTTGCATTAGAATGCACCTCTTCGCACAATTAGGTGGGTAAAAATTACACCACAACACGTCACAAAACCAATGCTAAATGGTAATGGGGCACTGTAGAAGATGGCTAGATGTGTTATCATTGATTTCCACACAAATTAGCTGATCATATCAGGGAAGTATGTGATCTTGGAGATTCTACCACTAATTTGATCCTCTTAAATCATAGATATCATAGGACAACTTTACCTACTTTGTCTTATCATTATAAGTGTGGAAATTGGTTGTGAAATAACAATCTTGAAGAATGTGATTTATGAGGTATAGAGTAAACTTGATAATCATAATTATTGTAAGAGAGAGAGGACCTATAAGAGATTGTTGAAGGCAAAAAGGAGGAAAAGTATCTTGGAGAAGGTTATAAAAGCTTGCAAAAAGGAAAGAAAGGAAAAATAATTTGATGGAAGCAAATGTTTTGAAACCAAATCTTGTAAGTCATGAAAGCTTAAGGAAAAGAAAAAATAGAAGAAAATAAATTAAAATAAATTTGTCTAAATAAGGAGGCACATGGTGCACTTCCATCAATATTGTATTTAAAATGCAACAACAAAAATAAGATACATGTTTGTTGGGGATGGTGGTAAAAGATAAGATGTTTTTGAATATTATATATCATTAATTATTAACCTAACTTCATGTAAACTTTATATAGATAGTAGTTAAATTCCTAATGAATTAAAATGCCAATGGATGGGATAATCATGCCAAATATTCTTACAGGTAAGAAGAATATAAAGGGAAAAGATTTATGGCATGAAGATAATGGTTCAAATAGAATCAAGATAGGCCCATTGAAATTATCTATTATTCTTAATTCACATCTTTATTTATTTATTTTCAAATGTCAAAATGTGCGTCTTTATGATGGGTAAGATGTGTTGAAGGAAATGTAACAAGCTTCGGTCTTCATAAATTTACTCTTGATATTTGTATTTATTCAAGAAAAGAAATATTATTTTTATTATATATGTCAATGAGTTTCTTCTAGCACTATTTAAAGTGCTATAGGTGAGTCAAATAGTCAAAAGAATAAGTTGAAGACCTTAAGGGCTTGTTATACCTTGTATGTATATGTATTATGGTCAAGAGAATACCTCCAAGAAAAGTCACAAGCATCCTCCAAGCTATGACATCCTAAAAAGTAGAAATTTGAAGCATAAGAACAATCCTCAAGTCAACCTACAAACCAATTGTCAAGTCAGACTAAATGGAGGGATAGTCCTCTATATATAGAGGTTGTCCATTCCTCTATAACTAATCATTCAAGCTCTGAAATCAGCGAGGAAGGCGGTTGAGAAAGGAAGTTAAAGGGAAGTCTACAGGGTCTCCAAAGGCAACGAGGAAGAAGGGTATACAACCAAATTTAAGGAGATTGTTTCTAGGGAAGCTATAGCCACATGTGCGAGGATAAGGAAGGCTTCCTGTGGCTATGACAACAGTCTCTAACAGCTCACCATATCTCATTGTTTATGGTTCAAACCAAGACTACAAGACCACTCTCTCAAGAGAATGATCAAGGAAGAAAAGTGAAGATAAGAGGGTTGTTCTAAGGCACATTACAGTCACACGTGCGAGGGAAAAGGAGGTTTCCTCTACTATCATAAAAACCCTCCCATTACAGTCATACAAGTTAGTTGATTAGTGAAGAGCAGAAAGGAACCATCATAGAAAAAGAGTTGCATCAAAGGTTATCCTCTAGAGCAAGTGCAACAAGGTTTAATAACAAGATTGAAAGAAAAGCGAAGTGCCAGAAGGAGGAGGACAAAGTGCCAGGGAACAAAGTTCCAGAAGAAGGAAGTGACAGGGAACAAAGTGCAGAAAGGAGAACAAGCTTGACTTGTGCTTGGAGGATCTCTTTGTCATGGGTCTAGGGTTTGGCATTAATCAATAAGAAGCTTCAATAAGAGAAACTTACTAAAGGGTTTTCCTCTCAAGAGAAGAGAGGTTTTGGCCCTGGCAGAGAGCCAACATATTTTGTTATTTTTTTTATGTTTTTGTAGTTGTTTGATGAAGTACACACATATGCATTAATAAGGAGAGGAAGAAGATTAAGCTAACAAGAAAATTAAAAAGACTCCACAAATTGTTATCAAGTAATGAAGAATCACACTACACAACTTTGCCCTAGATTCTTCAGCATGGTATCAGAGCTAAGGTGACACATCAAGGAAATGGAAACTCAAGAACACTCATCAAGGAGAAGCATCTACAAAGTTGAAGCATCAAGCCTAGAAGTCTCAATCACTTCAAGGACAAGAAGGTCTACAATACATCATTCATCAAGGAGGTCTACAAAGTTAGAAGAAGAACCTTACATAAAGGCACCAACAAAGAAGATCATATTGAAGCAGGACCTACATCAAGCTACAAATCTTCAAGCAAACCTCATCATCTCGCAAGTCCACTTGGAGAAAGCAACTTGAAGAACATCAATATCTAAGCAAGGCAGGCCATTAATTCTCCAAAGAGGAAGAAAATCCACTACATCTCAAAAAACTATGAAGTAATTATGTGTCCCCTTCTGAATATACATCAATGTCCTTTTGCAAGGAAAGCAATAAATTGGTAGGTACTATTATCTTTCTTGCATGGAAGAAGAGGACTGAACTACTTCTCAAGGAGAATGAACTCCTAGAAAATGTCAAAGGGAATATCGCTATCCCTGCTAAGGAACAAACTCAAGCCTTATCCAAGAACAATAAGGATGAGATAAGAGCTCAAAGGATTCTGATAGAATCAATCAAAGACTCTCTCATTCCCTATGTCTCCAAGTTTGATACATCAAAAGAATTTATGATAAGCTAGTAGAGATATTCTCGGTATCCACAACCGGAGAAGTAATATCTCTAAGGAATGAATTATACAATATGAAGATAACAAAGGAAGGAATAGCTCCCTACTTCATGAAAATCTCTGAAATGAGAGATCAACTTCAAGAGCTTTGGGAAATCATGTCTGACGGAGAGATGACAACTGTAGTACTCAATGCTATACTTGAGGAGTGGGGAAACTTCGCATCAAGCATATATGCCAAGAAGGAAGCAACCACTCTCAGTGAAATGTGGTCTCTATGCAGGACAGAGGAAACCAAACTCAAGGCAAAAGAAGATTTGGGATCAAAGGAGCAAGCATTTTCTACCATGGCCAAGAGAAAGGGTAAATTTGGCAAGTTTGGTCCACGAAGAACAAACAACAAAGACATGTCCAAAATCCAATGTTTTGGATGCCAAGAATATGGACACTACAAAAGGAATTTTCCCAAGCTTAAGAAGGACAACAACAACAAAATGAAGAGGGAAGAAGCTCACATAGCTCAAAAGGTGAAAGAAGAAGGAAAGAAGCAAAAGAAGGAGGATCCTCTGGATATATACTATGACTAGGTCAAACTCTTTACTTCTAGACTTCTTTCAAAGTTTTGATTAGTATAGGAGCATGTAGGAATAGAATAAAATTTCATGACTGGAAACTTACTCTAGAATCTAGAAGCATGATATTCATAAAGTTCTAGATACTCATGAAGATATAATATTTATGATAATAATAAAAAAATGCATGAGTAGAAATATCTTATATAATATAGGAGCATGGAAGATATAGCTCAATATATTCATGTAGAAGAAGCATACCTAGTATAGGGCCTCATCCATGATTAAAGAAAATTGATCACAAAAAGGAATCTTAGAAGACCTTCATCATCAAAAGAAAGGAAACATTTGCAAGGCAAGGATCTTTAAGATCCTATGATGGAATATTCAAAAGAAGGTTCATGGACCAAACCATATGTCTCATTAGGAATCCCATTCATGGGATTCAAGAAAAGGATGATATGCATGCAAGCTAAGATGAAGCAATAAGGGCCACACCAAGGAAAACCAACTGAAGCTAAGATGATCAAAGGAGAATCAAGATGAGGTATGTATGCAACAAAGTTTAGTCATATTATCTTTTGTGTCTTATTGAGTCATGGGAATAGTTCTATAAACATGATCAAGTATGAAAGAATAGCTTTCACTAAGGACATGCTCGAAGGCATGTACTACATTGCAATGAAGGTCAACAAAATAATATTCTCACATACAGAATATGAGATTGCTGACTAAGAAGAAATGAAGAAATGCTCTAACAAGAAGCATAAGATGGTTGAGCTATCTATCTGAGAAGAAGAAATTAAGAAAGAGTTCAAGTATGTGAAGAACACCATGATCACCGAGAATCACTATCTTACAGAATGCTTTGGAGATATCTTCTGAAAGAAGGAAAGACTACTCTGACAAAGGAAGGACCCTTGACACCTATGAAGGCCATGGAGACATAAAAGGTGAAAATAATTGATTATACTATACAGAGATGCCATGATGAAGAAGCCATCCAACAAAATAAAAAAACAATATTGAAGCAATATCAGGATGAAGTCATGATGGCTACTAGGTCAAAGCATGTAAAGAAGCAAGTATAATGAAGCATCCATGAGAAGAATATTCTGAAGCATCGATAAGATGACAAAGGAGTAGCCTAGATGACAAGAAAACTTGATGAATGACTAGAAAGCCACTTTCCATGAAGGAAGTAAGACATGAAAACCCAGGAAGGAAAGTGATCAATGGATGGTGCCCTACCTAGAAGAAGTCCAAACAAAGACTTCATGGCATCAAAGAAAGGAACAAGATCAAGCAGTTGAAGGATACCTGAAGAAGAAGTTGTTGATGAATGAAAGAGTCCCTAGTTAAGAGGGAGCTCTGACAAGTCCCTGATCAAGAGGGAGTTCTGGATCACCCCTGATTACAAAGGAGTGACAATTGTGTTTTCCATTTCATGGGTCAAGCACTAGACTAGGACTAACAGCTGTAACTCTAGATGAAGGCCATGAATGGAAATGTAGACACAAGATAGACACAACATTCTTGTATTCACTTGGGAAGAAATAATGGGAGGATTAGGTAATCATCTGGCATCCGATACTCTTTGAGGATGTGTAGGGCATCCATTACAACAGTAGGTAAGAGGACCAACATTCTTTGAGGGTTGTGAACCCAAGATAAGAATAGTCATAGAAGGTCATACTCAGAGAACACCCGCGTGGGTATGTACCTTGAGAGACAATGACGAAGGTGTTTATAAATCATTTGTATCACCTGCATTGTAGCTCATGATCTCGTAGAGAGATGGAGTTGTTAGTCAAGGCCTTGCACTATGAAAATGCTGATGGATATGATGCTATAATAGATGGATTGCAAATCCGGTTTCTCTTATTTGAATTCTTCAAGATTGATAATAGCCAAACACCTTTGATCCAAGTGGACGTTGGTGGCCACCCACCTATCCCATTTGGACCCCCACAACTATCTCTTTCAGTTTTTCTGTTTCCTTAATTATAGCACAGTTTACTATCTTTAGCAGTTTTTCGGGTCCTAAACTTCCGGAGCCGTTTTGAGGCCCTAAACAACGTTTTTTGGGAAATCCACCGCCAGCGATTTTTCTATCTAAAAATCGTATTTTCCGTCGTAGTCCTCGGAGAGATCTTTCTAACGGGCTATCATGCGCGTCAAACAGAGATAGTACGACCAATTCGCGACCCCAGGAAGTTGATGTACCAACTTACCCAAAAACGGGGCCCACAATTTGGCGTTTCATCTTCTAGGGTTAGGTTTTGGAATGTGAAGGGTTTTCCATTGTTTCTCAACAATAAATAGGCCCTCGAGCCTCATTGTAACACAGTTTTTGCAAAACAGTTCAGAGGCATGTAGCCGACACATCTCTTCTCAGAGATAAGCTACCATTGCCCTAGCTGGGTTATTTCCATTTCTATTTGTAAGCATATTTCAGTATTTTATAGTAATGAAATGAAGTATTATTTCTGCTGCATATTTGTCTTTATGGTTATCTCTGTATTTTATTGCGTTCCTGTCTAAATCCGGATCAGTGGTATCAGAGCGGTCTGCTTTTTCTCTGTTTTTCTTTGCATGTCCCCAATGAGGTCGGGATATAAGGAGTTAGGGCTTGAATTGGTCGAACCTTTGCAAGACCAGCCTCACAAATCTCGAAGACCTCCCATGGCGGATGAGAAGAAAGACGAGGGGGCAGGAGATCCTATCAAAATCTTGCTCGAAGAAGCCCTCGAGCGGCAAAGGAACACGATGATGGATACCTTTGCGCAGATCCTTCAGCGGCTACCCAGATGTGACGCATCGGCTTCCAACAGCTACTCTAGAAACGCCACACCATTTAAGGTACAAGTTAATTTTGAAATCCCCATCTTCGAGGGTCAAATAGACGCAAATGCCGTAGATAAATGGTTAAATCTGCTAGATGGGTATTTTTTTGTTCATGAATTTTCAAGTCGGGAAAAGATTGTTTTCGCTCTTCTCAAAGCAGCCCCCCACGTCAAGGACTGGTGGGAAACATACTGCGAGCAGAAGGATGAAAGTACAGGCTCACTGTTTTCAGCCGCCCCCACTTGGAATGACTTCCGGGATGCCATCAAGGAGCAGTACTACCCTGTCAAAAGCTATGAGGACAAATACATCAAATGGACCACACTGCGGCAGGGACAAGACCAAGATGTGCCAGAGTTCACAAATATTTTTCATACCCTTCGCACACAGTTGGGTATCAAAGATTCTGAGCTGCATCTAGTACTCAAATATCGCGGCTGCCTACACAGATACATCCAGGAAGAGATGGAGTTCTTGAACATCTCCTCACTTGCATAGCATACCGATACGTTGTCAAAATCGAGCAAAAGTTCAAACAGAGGAAGCGAGACTTTGGATCTGCAAATCCGAAGCACAAAGGACAAAGCCAAGGTGGGGTGACCCAGGACAACCCCTCGAAGCTACAAGAAAAGAACAACACCACAAAGCCAAAGAAGGAAACAGGAAAGTGGTGTGAGTTCCACAAGATTCCCACTCATAACACAAGTGAGTGTCGGACCAAGCAGTCGCTAGTGGCCGAGTTGAAGGCTTCCGAATCAGATGCATGTTCCGACTCTGAGCCAGAACCCGACAAGGGGGATGGCAAAGGGAAGCAAATCATTGATGCGGATCCTAGTGCCACTGTTGCTACTGCCAAGATCCAAAAAAATGAGCTCGAAGATCCAGAGGAGGGGGAACGTCTTTTCCACTCACAGATGTGGGTGAAGGGTTCGCCGCTGCAATTCATTGTCGACAGTGGCAGCCAAAATAACCTCATTTCAGCAGAGGTCGTGAAGCGGTTGGGCCTACCAACTACACCACACCCACAGTCGTACAGTATCGGTTGGCTTCACAAAGGACAAGATCTCAAAGTTTGCCAGCAGTGTCGCCTTCCCTACAACATCAAGCCCTTCACAAACGAGGTATTGTGTGATGTTACACCTCTGAATGTTTGTGATGTACTATTAGGCCAGCCATACTTGTGGAGGCGACATGTTGTGTATGAGTCAAGGCCTCGCGCTGTCATCATTTCTTTGGATAATTCATTATACAGGATACCAGAGGTAGCCCCACCTACCGCCACCTCTTCGATCACTGCTAAGAAAGGCAGCAAGCTCATCTCACAGACTAGGAAATTTATTTTCTGTCTGGTTCGCTCCTAAAGTAAGGGGAAGATCGTTGCTACATCCATGACCCCCGTGAAGGGTTCCTCCACACAGCAGCAGCAACAGAGGGATACAGTCGTGACAGAACACAGGGAGAACTTCTCCTTACCCGGAGGGGTACCAAATAAGTTTCAGGTGGGCGACAAATTTTGGTTACATTTGCAGAGGGAGCGCCTTGCCAGAACCCATCAGAAACTCAGACCACTTCGACTTGGTCCTTACACCAGTAACAAGGCTACGGGAAACAATACTTTGAAGCACAGCATTCCTCCATTCCTTCGCTTGCACCAAGTGTTCAATGTGGACCGTCGTCGACCATGCTCCCCACCATTTCTGGACACATCAGAGATTGCAGAACAGCGCACCATAGACCCAGATCAGCAGAAGCTTCCTCATCTCAGGGAGGAACTCAATGCAATGGGGACCATTGCTTCCTAAGGGGGGAGGAATGATCCAGGTGGATGTTGGTGGCCACCCACCTATCCCCTTTGGACCCCCACAACTATCTCTTTCAGTTTTTTTGTTTCCTTAATTATAGCACAATTTACTATTTTTAGCAGTTTTTCGAGTCCTAAACTTCCGGAGCCGTTTTGAGGCCCTAAAAGACGTTTTTTGGGAAATCCACCGCCAGCGATTTTTCCATTTAAAAATCGTCTTTTCCGTCGTAGTCCTCGGAGAGATCTTTCTAACGGGCTATCATGCGCGTCAAACGGAGATAGTACGACCAATTCGCGACCCCAGGAAGTTGATGTACCAACTTACCCAAAAACGGGGCCCACAATTTGGCGTTTCATCTTCTAGGGTTAGGTTTTGGAATGTGAAGGGTTTTCCATTGTTTCTCAACAATAAATAGGCCCTAGAGCCTCATTGTAACACAGTTTTTGGAAAACAGTTCAGAGGCATGTAGCCGACACATCTCTTCTCAGAGATAAGCTACCATCGCCCTAGCTGGGTTATTTCCATTTCTATTTGTAAGCATATTTCATTATTTTACAGTAATGAAATGAAGTATTATTTCCGCTGCATATTTGTCTTTATGGTTATCTCTGTATTTTATTGCGTTCCTGTTTAAATCCGGATCAACCTTGGAGTATTATATAAATACCTCCCTAGTTAAGAGGGAGTGTTGAAGGAAATGTAACTAGGTTCGATCTTCATAAATGTACTTTTGATATTTGTATTTATTCAAGAAAAGAAATATTATCTTTATAATATATGTCAATGAGTTTCTTGCTCATTGAAATAGTTCTAGCACTATTTAAAGTGCTATAGATGAGTCAGATATTCAAAATAATAAGTTGAATTACTTAAGGGCATATTATACCTTGTATGTATATGTATTATGGTCAAGAGAATACCTCCAAGAAAAGTCACAAGCATCCTCCAAGCTATGACATCCTAAAAAGTAGAAATCTGAAGCATAAGAACAGTCTTGAAGTCGTCCTACAAACTAGTTGACAAGTCGGCCTAAATGGAGGTATAGTCCTCTATAAATAGAGGTTTTCCACTCCTCTATAAATAGAGGTTTTTCACTCCTCTATAATGTATTCATTCAAGCTCTGAAATCAGCAAGGAATGAGGTCGAGAAAGGAAGTCAAAGGGAAGTCTATAGGGGCTCCAAAGGCAGCGAGGAAGAAGACTATACAACCAAAGTTAAGGAGACCGTTTCTAGGGAACCTACAACCACATGTGCAAGGATAAGTAAGGCTTCATGCGGCTATGATGACAACCTCTAACAACTCACCATATCTCATTTTTTAGGGTTCAAACCAAGCCTACAAGACCACTCTCTCAAGAGAAGGATCAAGGAAGAAAAGCGAAGGTAAGAGGGTTGTTCTAAGGACCATTACAGTCACACGTGCGAGGGAAAATGAGGTTGCCTCTGTTGTCATAACAACCCTCCCATTACAGTCATACAAGTTAGTTGATTAGTGAAGGGAAGAAAGGAACCATCATAGGAAAAAAGTATCATTAAAGGTTTCTCCTCTAGAGCAAGTGCAACAAGGTTTACTAACAATATTGAAAGAAAAACGAAGTGACAGAAGGAGGAGGATGAAGTACTAGGGAACAAAGTGTCAGGGAACAAAGTGCAGAAACGAGAAAGGGCTTGACTTGTGCTTGGAGGATATCTTTGTCAGGGGTCTACGGTTGGCATTGATAAATAAGAGAAACTTACTAAAGGGTTTTCCTATCAAGAGAAGAGAGGTTTTGGCCCTGTCAAAGAGCCAACATCTTGTGTTCTTTTTTTTATGTTTTGGTAGCAATTTGATGAAGTACACACATGCATTACTAATAAGAAGAAGAAGATTAAGCTAACAAGAAAAGTAAAAAGACTCCACAAATTGTTATCAAGTAACGAAGAATCACACTACACCACTTTGCCCTAGATTCTTCAGCAAGATGTGTGAGTTTTTGTACTCGAGGGAGATGTTTTCATATAACTTTAAAAATAATAAAATAATATATACATTATCAAATTAAAAATAGTAATAAGGAAAAAAATTGTTGAGCATCAGTAAGATTCTTCAATTTTCACTTTAATTTTACATCAATATTATATAGAGATAAAGTAATTGAAAATTACTATTAAAAATAACAATAATAATAATAATAATACTTTTTAGTATGAGTGAGATATGTAAGCATGTAAAATAATATTATTGATATACATGATGTGGAGTTGGCAGATGGCATTTAAAATAATATCATAGATATTACATGATGTGGAGTTGAGAGATAACATGTAAAATAATAATATTGATATTACATGATGTGTAATTCATTTTGCATTTACTTGCTACGTAATATTTGAAACAAAAATATATTAATAACAAAAAATATTTTAGTATCACCAATAAATTGCAATTTCAATTATCTGTAGTCAAAATTACATTTTTACATATGCACTATGTGCATGCCCAAAATTCTTTTGATGAAAAAATAGTAAGTCATCCAAAAAAACAAAATCGGGCTTTAAAGCCCATATTATGTCCCATCATATAAATTTTCCAATAGATAAATACATATCATCTCAGAAATAGATACAGAAAACAAAAGTCAAGTTGTTTAAGGAAAAAAATCATGAGAACATAACCAAAAACCTGAAGTATCATGAAGTCTAGTAAACCATCTGCGGGTTGTGAAAGAAAGGAATGTAATAGTACTCCGTGGATGTGTCTGCTAATTGCTCCTGAATCTTCCAAGTCCCCATCGCATGTTCCACACCAACCTAGGAAAGAGCATCTGCAATAGTGTTCATTTCCCTATAGATGTGAACAAATGTAATCTGATCAAAAGAAAGATTTAACCTAAAAAAAATCAAGAATAGGCAATAGTGTGTGGGTGTGACATATGATAGTCTCATTAAACCATTTAATAACAACCAAAGAGTCTCCAAAAATCTGAAGTCTTATCCCTTTTCAGTAGCAAACAACAATAATAGTTTAAGACTAAGTAACTTCACATAATTATTAGATCCCCTTCCCAACCCACATTGAAGCATAAAAGAGTGATTTTAATACAAATATAAAATTGCTCCACCACCACACACACACCCATCAAGGGACGCCCCATCAAATATCCTAGGTATATCATATGCAACTTCATCAGGAATTAGATCGTAAATGGCAATGATTTCGCCAACCACTCTATCAGAGGAGAGAGACTGGGATTGAAAAATGGTTTTATTTCTAGTAAGCCAAATACCCCTAAAAACAATTGGGGGAGGTTCCTAAGTTTTTTTGCGGCCACACTTTCCCATCATGATTTCCAGGCTTCTTTGCATGAAGGGCCCTTCATCTAATATTTAAATATAAATGCATGCTTATTGTATTCCATACTATAAAAGAATATGGGCAATCAAACTGAATATGATAAATTGTCTCCTCTATGTTTTTACACATAGGGCACCAACTTGGCTACATGAAACATATTTTCTGTAGAATATCCCCTGTGGGGACCTTATTTTCAATAATGCACCATATAAAAAAGAAAAAAATCCTTGGTAAGGAATCCCAACCTCCAAATTTTTTGCCACCACCACTCCATATTATCTTGCTCTTTATCAGCAATGATGTGCAAGTGACCCATCTTTAGAAAGTAATCCCCAAACGAAGGATGAGCCCATCATAAAGAGTTTTCATCCTCACTTATTCTGACATGTGAGATATTTAGAGAATTTGTATAAGTCTGCCAATGAGCTGATAAATCATTAGGCAGAGATAAATGTGTAGCACTTGCCCATCCTTGAGCCCAAATAGATGTGCTTTCTAGATCTTCCACTTGGTTAAAGGAATACTTCCCTTTCATTCAGAAATTCACCAAGGCCAGAGATAACAAATAATTTGCACCGCATCCAACCCAAGGGTCCACTCCAATTCTAACTCTTTAACCAGATCCAACCTTCCATGCTAGGCCATTTTCAATCATGTTGAATGATGTCATAAATTCTTTCCAAACCACATAGACTTTATGCCTCAATTTATTTTGGATTTTAGCCCATTCTTCAGTCGATAAGGGGTGTATATATTTCCTATATACCACTTCAATCCATAGACTTACAAAATCTATAAGCCTCCATATAAACGTTTCCACTAAACCTTTAGAGAAATGGAATATATTTTTTAACCCCCATCCTCACCATTTTTTGGGTAAAGTGATATTGTCCCACATCTTGCCAATCCTTTGAACCCTTCCATAGAAATCTTAAGTGAGATTTACGAATTAAATTGAGAATCCCTTTTGTGATCCATTAAAAAGACATCCAAAAAACATGAATGACTTTCAATACTTATTTTATAAGAACCAACCTTCCCACTCTGGAGAGCCAATTGTAGCTCCAAACTTTCAGCCTCTTTTCAATTGTTGCAATTAGCCAAAGCAAATCCCGCTTTATGTAGTCATTGGATTTTAGATGAAAACCCGAATACTTGATTCTTGCTTCAAAGTTCAACATATGAGAGGGGAATAGAGACTGAGCATTTACAAGTTCATCCCTAGATAAACCATCCTCAGAAAGAGAATATTTTTGAAGGTTAATCACCATATATGTAGCCTTTTCAAAGAGGGACGGAGTTGACTTGATGGTTGTTGTATATCTTATGTAGCCATCATAGAAGAGTAGAATATCATCAACGAACAAGAGATGTGTCATAGTTAGGTCATTTGCTACAGAAGCTCCCTTGAGATCTCCACATCTCTAATCTTCCACTAATAGTTTGTGTAAACCTTTAGCCACCAGGTCAAACAATAAAGGAGAAAGGGGGCAACCTTGACATAGACCTCGTTCAGCCCCATTGGCTATGAAGGCCTTCTTGAGCAACACCAATGACCATATGTATCTTCCTTCCCTCGAGAAAATAAAATGTATCCTTTGCAACATTTTCATACAACATCAAATTCATCCTATTGGCAATAATTTTCACAATTATCTTATAAACACTATTGCATAAAGAAATGGGCCTAAAGTCATCAAAAGAGCCAGCAGAATCATATTTTCAGATCAATGTGATGGAATTAGAATTTAACGGCCCATACATGTGTCCCGCTAGTTGACATTCTTCAATCAATTTCAGTAGGTATTCTCCCAAGAGTTCAAAAAAATTAGAGAAAATTTCCATCGGCCATTCATCGGGGCCTAGGCTTTTATCCCGCTAAAAAATGTGAAGGGCCTTCTGCACTTCCTCCACCAATACAGGTCCCATGAGTGATTTGTCAGCCTCATAATTTTTGAACCTTGGGAAATGTTGAGCGATTACAATTAACTCAGCAAGGGAGGCTACATGTGGAGCCTTGAACAAATTGTCGAAATGATTAACCTCTAGATGGAACAAATCACCTAAAGAGGTAACTTTACCTTTGTTTGGATCATCCAATTCCTAGATGGTGTTTCTAGTTCATCGACCCTTTGCAAATTCTTGGAAAAAAAAATTATATTTTCATCACCGATTTTGAGCCATATTACTCTTCTTTTAAGCCTCCATGCCTCCTCTCCCTCCTTCATAATCCTATTCCAAGAGGATTATAATTGAATAATTTTTTGTTTGACCCCATTCGATGACTAGCCCCCTCCTTTAGGATCCTCCAAATTCTCCCTCTCTTTCTCAATTTGTTTGAGATTCTTCTCATCCCTTAGTTTCTTAGTTGAAGACCATTCTTTGGTTGCCTTTTTAACCAACTTTAAGTTAGCAGCGAATTGGGCTGCTACTGAACCTTTGTTTCTGGGATTATATTGGATCGATTGATCAATAACAAAATCGTGAAAAGATTCAACCTTAAGCCAACCAGAATTAAATTTAAAAGGAACCCTCAACTTATTTGACCCTCCTCTTAATTCAAGGAAAAATGGATGATGATCTAATTGTGCCCTCTCTCCAACCCATTTTCGAAACAAGGGAATGCTTCCCATAAGTGATTCAAAAAGAAAGAAATGATCAATCCTTATGGAAACCATCCCTTTGTTTATTTTGAGCCTTGTTTTGAAGAAATAATTCATTCGATGCAATTTTGAAGAACCAAAAAATTAAAGAGAACAATATTAAAAAATTAGCAAGAGAAGTCGTTGCAGAATCAAATTGACTATCTATACAGTCTGTAAATGCAATCCATTGATTGTTTTCCATACGTACGTCATCGTCCCATAATTGTCATTAAAAATTTAATAATCGATAATATGTACAACTCAAGGCTATCGTTTGCCAAAAAAAATCAATTACTGCCAACTCTAATAAATATGTATAACAATTGTCGTACGCAGCAAATTAATCAGTCTGTACACTGTTAAAACTTAAATTATTACGCACCAACCCTTTGAATAGTCAACAAGACCAACATTGTTTATACGCATCCGCCTCCAACACTCCTCATCTGTCACTATATAGACCCATTCATTGTTGTATAAATTACAGTAACTAATACCACTCAACCAACATACATTATAATTTAGTCTGTTGTGTTTGCATATTTTTACAATCCATCAATCGATCATACACAACAAAACCATTGTCGCTAGAGGGGGAGTGTCAATTAAGTGAAAATTGTGATGGGGGGGGAAAGGGCACGAGGGTTTAAGAGGAAGCATTATAAAGAGATAATTTGAAGAAGGAAAAAAAATTATAAATTCAAAGTTATTATAAAAATATAATTTCAAGAAAGAAAAATATTTAGTAAGTACTTGTGAAATTTTGTGAGAGGAATAGTTCCTTTTTGTTTGTCAAGTGGTTTGAGTTCATCAGAGATTACATCACGCCTAACCTGTAGCTTTAGAAATCGCGATCGAGGAGCACCTAATCCGTCAAAATCTCTCGGGGATCGACCCAGCCTGGGCCACACAACCCTTAACATGATTGAATTTTTCCCCACAGAGTTTCGAACTAATGACTTTCACATCACTGAGTGACTTAAGAGTACACCCCATCACCGTCTATTCTAAACCCCATGAGCATTTGTTAGAGGGATATTAAATTCTATTTCATTATAAAATAAAGTGATTCACTCGACATAAGTGATAAAAAGCAAATTAATAAATTATTTGGTACCCGAATAAAAAAGGTGTTTAAAAATGTTCAATGTATATATATATATATATATATATATATATATATATATATATATATATATATATACACACACACACACAAGAATATTAATTTCAAGGTACATCTATAAATTTTGAAGAGCTACATCTAAGTAAAAAGGAACCAAAATTAAATAAATAAATTAACAATATTAAGTACTTTTCATTGAAGTTCTAAGTTACAAGGAAAAAAAAGTTCTTAAGTTCCATATCAAAGATAGAAAGTGGTAGTGAAGGCATTAAAATTCATGAAATACTAAGGTAAATAAAAAAAATATTCCTAAGCTTATTTCAAAAGAAAAATGGAGTCTAATTTGGGAATAAAGGAATGAAAATTTTCAGAAACTTCATATAACTATGCTTCAGTGCTATTTAAAATTCAAGGGACTTCGACAGGAAAAGACGTTACTATTTCTATCACATCTGCCAAAGATAAGAATTATATAAACTCTAAAGTTTCTAACCAATTGGTGATTCCCAAGTAAATTATAATTGAAAAATTAGACCTCCGGAACACAAAACAATATGACATAATCGATTTACAATTAAATATTAGGGACTACACATTTATATCGCAATTTTTTGTTCAATCCCTATGGGGCGATCAAGATGACATAATTTTGGGTTCGCCCTAGATGGAATCAATGGGATCCTTCATCGTAAATACGAAAAAGAAGCTTCCAACATTCTCCTACTGAAATAAGAAAATAATGTTATAAGATGTTACATTGGAGCCAGATTCAGTTACACCGGAAGACGTAAAAGATATCTCAAAAGTAATTCTTCAAGAAAACCAAAAGGAAATCAAAAATACGTTGAAAGAAGTCGAAAAGAATATTGCAAACAAAAATGAAGAATTTACTCGCCTTAAGGACCACAACGAAAAATTACTCACTCAAATTAGGAAACTTTAAAATGATAAGGAATCATTAAAAAACAAACTAGAAGAACTTATCATGAAAGAAGCATCGAAGTGGTCAGACGTAGCAGTGCAAGTTGAATAAAAAGGAATGAATATTGATTTAGTCAATATCGTAACTCAAGATGATGACAAACCAGTGGAATTAAAACCATATTCTTGTGTTGCAATTCAAACTACGGAAATTTAAAGTGAAGATCCAATGATTAACCAAGTGACTTCCGCACCTAAAGGAAATCAATTCACAAGAAATCCTTATCTACACCTGAATCACAAGAACATGCATCTCAATCAATATACATATTTGTATCACTCATAACAGAAACAATGGACGTATGTTAGGAAGAATAATTATGTCAGCACAATCCAGTCTGACAATAACAATTTATCCCAGTTATCAAGTGAATGCAAAGTTCCACAAAAGATTAATTTAGGACAGTGAAATCCCTTCTAATTTCAACAAATTTATTTATCACTCAAAGGATCCTATCATCTCTTACAACGAAGATGACAACTCCAAGAATTCGTAAAACATGTGAATAGATTACAAGACAATAAACATATGACATGCCTTGTCAGCAATAAGCTTTGAGGACAAATCTTTTTGAAGAGGAAGGAGATGTTATGAATATAATTTATATAAAAATAATATAAATATAAATATATAAAGAATATTTAACTAAACAGTAATCAGTTAATGAAGAGACATGTCCCTAAGGACATGACCATTCATAAATGGGCACCTGCTTAGGTATATAAGTTGGCCCTCATTTGTAACTTATCATCATCATCTCATATCAATTATTTTATATAATATTCAATATATATTATTATCCTCAATGGATTTCTTTGTGTACCAAGTGTTCTAAAGATTATTGTAGAGTACGAACTTTGTTTGTGACAATGTTCATGAAATAGAGACCTATTCGCTAATCCCAAAAAATATTTCTATCTTGACGGGTGCAGTAATGTTCACAATATTTAGCTCCATACCCATATCAACCCCCATAACCCCTTCCAAACCCCAAGATCTAATATTTTTTATAGTTTTCTGGTTGCATCCAATTGCTAACCCACCTGACCTTCCACTCACGTCAATAAGAAAAAATGCCATTCGGGAATCAGAGACTCTAGCATTCTTTCTATAACATCACCCTTCGATATAGTCTCATGAAGAAGAAAAACATTAATGCGTTATGAAAGCAAAAAAACTTCTCATAGCTAGTCTTTTAGGGTGACTAGCCAACCCACGACAATTTAAGGATATGAAGATCATGGGGAAACCTACACTGGTGTTTGCACTACTCTATGCACCCAAACAAGAGATTTTTGTCTACCCACAACAAACTCCTTACTTTCTTTGAGTTTCGCTTGGGAGATAAAGGATTGAAGACCCTCAGGGTTTTTAATAACCTTGGATGGGAAAAGGGTCCCAAAACACCCCATGGCCATCAGAGAGTCGGGCTATCTAGACTTTGAACTAAGGTTATATTAGGGACAAGATTTCAATGAATTTTATAGGCCTCTTGCTAAGGAGGGGATCGAGGAGGGACAAAATATAGGTGTAGCAAGACTATAACAAGGTATTGAATGCATAGACAACCTAGGAACCCCAACAATTGATAAAGTATAATTAGGGGAAGGGAAAAGCGTCCCCGTAGCAAGAGAATTAAAAGAACTAATAAGATTTGAGATATGAAAGGAAAGAGACATAGTACACGACGTAGAGGTAGTTGATGTTGAATGATCGACCACTTGGAAGTCTGGTAAGTATCTTTGGCACCCTCAGGCCTGATCTGTGGCTATTCTTCCATCAGAGTAGGTTCCTCTATAACAAGATTCTTCTCTAGATCTGGTCCTCCAGGTGAAGACCTTGTATCAATTTTTATTTTTTGCTTCCAACAACCCTGCCTCCTTTAAACACTCGTCCCTTTCTTTTCACATATGGCAAGGGGAAGTCCCTTAAAATATGACCCACCTTATGATACCACTAACAAAAAAAGGGGGCCCCTGTAAGTGATGTTTAACTTTGCTATTAAGCCTTATATAGTATCTAAGTTAACCAAGATTCGAGCAAAAACCATTCTACCTTTCACCTTGTGAGATCTATCCACATCCAAAAAAATCCTATTTTATCTTCGATGATCCTGAATATATCTTCAGACCAGAGTTTAGGAGGCAGACCTAACAACGTATCACACATTGGACCGTAGCCATGCTTCTCCCAACAACCATCAAAGAGAGCGCTCCACTTCTTCATAAGAACCAGAGACAAGTCAATACACTAGGGTTTTCCCAATACCCAATTGACATCATCTATGCTAGATAATTTAAACATGAACTATCCTTGCGCCAGGATTTTTATCACTGGGGGATTCTTTGATCAATTAACTCCAATTTTCCCGAATCCATTCCTTGATGATGTTTTTCATGAAGATCTAACCTTGAGCTCACCCAACAATGATCTTCTCACAGGTTTCCATTATATCCCGAAAGTCAACCCCTTTGTCGAGCACCAAGGTTTCAAGGTCTTATTTTACCTTTGTACACTTAACTACCTTTCTCTTCTTTCTTGACAACGACAAAATTCCTCTCTTGGTTCTGATTAACAATGGTTTCTTCTAGTAGGAACTTTGAACCCTCTTGACCCAGAAATTGGACATGATGCACCTCATAGAAATTCTAGGAATATATAGGACCATATGTGGGAAAACCTACAAGAGAGAAAACACATAATATTGGGAAATTCCATCCCCAACTAAAGGGCCTGAAAACCCTAAGGAGACTTGCCCAAAACTTTTATAAAGAGAACATGGGCCACATGAATTTAAGCCAGGAAAACCCCCTTCTTGTCATACATACTTGTCATTGAGAAAGGGCTCAGCTAAAAAGCTTTCAGATGAATATACTAGACAATTGTGATGGATATGGTCCACACTAGCCTTTGAAACCTATGGGCCAAACCATAACTCCTTCTACTTATCTACCTTAGGAAAAACCACTGGAAGATTTTGATGAGTGAATGTCGCACTTTCTTTTAAGACTAACAAGCCAAACCCTAACTCCTTTTGCTTGTCCACCGCCAACATTTGTTAGAAACTTTGAGCCTTACAACCCATCGCCGAGATGGGGGGGAAACCTTTAAAGACAATAGGAACTAATTCTAAAGCAGACAAGGAAGAATAGATCCCTTAGCTTGCGTTGCCAATTTTCAACCATGCATCTAATACTAGACTCTTAGGTGGCACATCGCTCTAGATAGAGATGCATTCCTACAGGTCCATGGTGTAGTCCACCTCATCAACTAGCATACTAGTCGCTCACAAACCCTAGGTACTGTGAAGTTGCTACCAGTGTCTACAACAAAGAGATGAAGGAATAATTACCTTCCTATGACCATCATCATCTAAGATTGTCGATTACCACTTATCCCCATCTCTGGTGACTAAAAAACAACAAGTCTGCAAAACCCTACCTGCAGTCATATTCACCTCTTTTATCCAAACCATGTTTTCATTTTTTATTGCAAGGGAGATAGTGTAATTTATTTCATTCTTAATATGGAGATGATATATAGCATTTAAAAAAAATTAATAACAAAAAAATTTAATGTTTAATGTGGGTTATAAATCAAATATTTCAATATGTATGTTGAGTAAAAGATTTTCATATCAAATATATAGAGAGCGAAAGAAAGAGTTGAGAGAGCCATTATTCCATTTATAGGTTTTTTCTAATTCTAGGTATGGGGGGAATTTGTAATTCCTTGAATTGGTTAATATAGGGTTTATATGTACCAATAGATGTATATGTATATGTATATGTTTGTATGTATGCATGCATGTATGTTAAGTAAAAGATTTTAACATCAAATATATTGAGAGAATATATATATGTGTGTGTGTGTGTTTTCTAATTAAAAGTATAAAGGAGATTTTCAATTCCTTCACTTGCTTAACATAAAGTTGATATGTAACATTTTTAAAAATATTAATAATGAAAATATATATATATATATATGACATTTTAAAAACTATTAATAACAAAAATTATTATATGACATTTTAAAATATATGTGTGTGGAGATCAAATCTTTTGAGATGCAAATTCTTTTAAAGTACAAAACTTGAAAAAAGATTTGTAGCTCGACAGATTGGAAAAAATGGATTCATGCCATGAAAATATCCTTCTCCACTTGAATTTTGTAGACTACATAGTGTGAACTTTCATTCCTAGATTTCATACAAAATTGCCTCAAAAATATAAACCACACGATTTATTTTTTTCTACACATAGCGTGAACTTTCATTCCTAGATTTCATACAAAATTGCCTCAAAAATATAAACCATAAGATTTATTTTTTTCAATTACTTTATATAATATATACATTTGTTTTTCAAACGGTAAACGGTTTTGGATGGAAGCGAAGCGATCCCACTCAACGATCGACGCGTGGCAAGCGGAGGTGAGAGAAAACCACTATTGATCGCGTGTTATCGATTGAGCAATTCAACCACGCGGGACGTGCATATGACGTTGGATCTGGGGGACCCAAATTGGATGGTTGAGATCGCGCCCGATGGAGGAAGTGGAATCGACGAAGGAATACGCCGCGTTTTAAAAGGATTTGGAATCCGTATGACAGCCATGGTGGAAGAAAGACTTCATCCATGATGAAACTGAAGAAACAGACCGACGAAGCAGGCTGGTGCTATTTAGAGGAGGACATGTGGCCACTTCCTGAGCATTCATGCTGACGCCGAACAGGGAACTCCAAGCGCAGCTGCAGAAGGTGAATCGACAAAGGCGGAAGAGGAGCCGAACAGGCATGAGAACGAATGGCTAAAAGCCATAAACAGAGACAGAATACACAGTCAAGTCGAAGAAAAGTCCAAGAGATGAATAAAGAAGAGAGAGAGACCAGAGTCTCGAGAGGAGGACGGAATACATAGAGAAAGAAGACAGTGAAGCAAAAGCAGAAGGAGGATAGAGGGCTGAGCTGACCAGCGGCAGCGTCGAGCACAAAGAGCTTGAGAGATTCAAGCCATCCCATCTAGGAATCTATCCGGACTGAGCATTACATTTGGCTCTTTCCACTGTAGACTAGAAGGTCATAGAGCTGGTAGGAAGAAGAAGTCTGTGTACTCAAGTGGCTTGGGGAATCCAAGAACCACCATGCCAAGCAAAACTTGCTTTAGGAGAACTCACATTGAGTCCCTATATTGTAATTCTCTGCTAAAAGGCACAATAAAACAAGGCCACCACTGAAAGCTGGACCGGAGATGTAGCCCTGGAGAATAGGGTGAACTCCTTATTAAAAATTCTTGTGTCTTTGTGTTTGCTTACTATATTTCTTTGTTGTCTTTCCATTTAAATGTCTGTGTATTGGCAATCTGATCTATCTGTTGCTTAAATAACACAGAACACACACCAGCACATGAGTCTCTAATACCTTTGTTTAATAAATCTTCAACTAATGTCACTCATAGGGTGATTATCAGATCAAGTGGTATCAGAGCACTAGGTTGTAAGGTTAGACAAGCTTGTGTTGGTTTAGCTGTGAATGATCAATAGATCAAAGCTCAAATTAGGAGAAGGATAGTTGGTCGAAACTAATCCTGAAATTGGGAGAGTCTATCCTCGGAAGACAATGTCGGAGGAAGGTTCTATGGGGCCAGACCCTCAATTCATAGAGAGTTTCCTAGCTATAAAGTCTGTGGTAGAAGAAATGTATAGGGACTTTAGAAAGCATAAGGATGAAGATTCATCAAGTTCTAAACAATATAAAGAAGAAGATGAGTCTCATTCCCATGACCACTCAAAAGGAAAAGAGAAAGAGGAAAGCTTTCTCACACCTCCTAATATCCCTATGCATAATAAGAAAGCATCTCTAATTAAGCTAGATGTTAAATTTGATTTGCCTATATATGATGGAGAGCTAAATGCTGAAAAGTTGGAAAACTAGATTAGACAAATTGATGTGTATTGAAGGGTATAGAACATAGACTCAGACAAGAGTAAGATTCAACTGGCAAGCCTACGCCTAGGAGGCACTGCCTTGGTTTGGTGGGAAGGAAGAAACCAAGCTGATATGAAAAAACATGGTAAGACTATCTCTATCTGGAGTGAATTTGTTGTTGCAATCAAAAAGCAGTTCTATCCATTGGCCTACATGCAACAAGCCATGATGAGTTGGCAAACTCTTCGCAGTTGAAAGGGCAAAGTGTGCAAGGGTATACTCAAGAGTTCAGAAAGAGAGCATTGATGTTGGGTATCTCATTAGACTCACCAGAGACTCTTTTGAAGTACATTGGTGGTCTACATAGCTACATGAGGCATATCATCCTCATGTTTAATCCCACTAGTATAGATGAGGTATCTGTACAAGCTACTCATCTAGAAGCTAGAGGAAAGAATGGAAATCCAAAACTTGGGGGACCATCCCAACCCACTGCAAGCAAGAGCAAGGAGAAAAGAAAGCAGAAGTGGAAAGCAAGGAAGGCTAACACTACACAAAAAGGCAAGGCTTCATGCACTCATTGTAAAAAGGAGGGGCGTGATGATGAGCACTATTGGATTCTGCATCTAGAGCTGAACCCTAAGAAGTCTGAGGGCAAGAAGAAGAAAACTGCTGCAGCTATTCAGAAAGATTTGGGGTCAGACTCGGGAGATGAAACAATCATTACAGCCACAGGTATAAAAGGTAAGAATTCTGAAGCATCTACTAGTAATTCTGCTCAATCTGTTATTGATGACGAACATGAGAGAAAAAGACATGAGCTTTTTCATATTCGAGTTATTTCCAAACATCAAAAGATCAATACTTTGTTTGATAGTGGCTCACAAGTAAATTTGATTTCTGAAGCAATTGTAAAGAAATTTGGATTAGCAACTACACCTCACAAGAAACCATACCCATTAGGATGGTTGAATGATAAAGCACAACTACAAGTGACTAGACAGTGCAAACTCAAGTTTGCTTTTGGGTCAGCATTTGTAGATGAGGTTGAGTTAGACATAATTCCTTTGGATATATGTGGAATTGTTTTAGGAATTCCTTACTTGTATGATAGAAAGGCTATTCTCTATAGAGCTGAGAACAAGTATCTACTTGTTAAATATGGAATCGAATACTTTGTAAGATCTCACAAGCTTAAGAATAATTATACTCTCATAAATTCTGGGCAGATGAAAAGAATGATAAATTCATGCAAACAATTCTTACTAATGGTTGTAAAGGAGAAGAAACTTGATAAAACCAATGTATTTGAGGGTTGTAATGCTCAGCAGCAAGGTGATATAGAAAACATTGTTTCAGAGTATGATGTCCTGTTTCAGGAACCTAAAGGTCTGCCACCCAAAAAGGAAATAGTACATGATATTTTTTTGCAGCAAGATGTTCCATTTCCTAACATTGGCATGTACAGGTTGTCTGCTTTAGAGAATGCTGAAATCAAGAAGCAGGTGCAGGAGTTGCTCGAGAAGGGATTCTTCAGGCCTAGCACATCACCATGTGGGTCACCAATCGTTTGGTGAGAAAGAAAGATGGCTCGTGGAGAATGTGCATTGACTACCGAGCATTGAATAAGATAACAATCAAAAATCGTTATCCCCTTCCTCGCATAGATGATCTTTTATATCAATTGAAGGAATTTGTTTATTTCACCAAGTTGGATTTGCACTGTGGATACCATCAGGTTAGATTTGTAGAGAAAGATGCATGGAACATTGCTTTCAAAACAAAGAAGGGATTGTATGAGTGGTTGGTTATGCCTTTTGGCTTGACCAACGCTCCTGCTACTTTCATGAGATTAATGAATGATGTACTCAGGCCTTTTCTTGATGATTTTGTTATTGTGTATCTGGATGACATTTTGATTTTTAGTAAAACGTGGGAAGAACACTTAAAGCATGTTAAGTAGACATTATATGTTTTGAAAAGAGAAAAACTTTATGTTAAACTCTAAAAATGTGAATTTGGCAAAACATCTCTAAACTACTTGGGTCATATAGTAGGGGGAGGTGAATTGAAAATAGATCCCTCTAAAGTGGCAGTCACTGTGAACTGGCCTAAACCCAAGTCTACTACAGAAGTGAGAAGTTGAGCATGGGAATGCCCACCTCAGCTAGATCATGAAAATATTATGAAGATAATGTATTGTATTTTATCTTATTACAGGTCACCTTCCAGTTCGAAAAACCTTTGATCCTCATGATAAAGCATTTCACCCGACATCAGAAGATTTACGACCTCATGCTTTAGGGGGCAATTGTTATAGACATATTTTTGCACTGCAACCCCAATCTCATATGTCCATAAACCAAGGGCTTCATACCCTAAAGGAACAAGGTCAGCTGATTACATCATCTCGTAGAAGTTCTCCTTGAAAAACTACTCAGAACTGGTCAAAACTGGACCATACAGACTGCTCAGTGTTAAGGTTGCGATGCATCTCACCTACTACATGTAAAAAGTGTGATGCATACTAGAAAGCCCTTTTGTAGGGTGCGATGAGCGAGAGCAGACAAATGGCAGAGCCAGTTGGCTAGGTGGAAACCCAGAGAATCTTTTCGAAACTGCCCATTTGACACTTGCCTCTTTGAATTCACCCAGGGATGAGTAAGAGATCATGAAATCTCCAAGTGGAACTAAGAACTATCAGAGAAATGACACTAATCAAAATCCCAGAAGCTGACTCACCCACCTACAAATATCTATATATGGATCCCTCATCCTAAAGATCCAGGAGGCTGGAATTTTGTATTTTGTAAGGAAGTGTTGTTGGTTTCTCTGTGCAACATTGTATTGTTGAGTGATATAAGCTTTTCATGAGGTGAAGAGGGCTTTCATGCTAGGAGGATGGCACTGGGTCAGACCAATGGGTTGTAATCCTCTCTTCTGCTACTTCTATCAATAAAGCTATTTGAGTTTTCCTCCATATTCTTGTATATCTCTGAATCTTGTATTGATATATGCATTTGCATGGTTAATAAACATCTGATCCTATATTGTTTATGGTTATAGATCTCTATGCTTTGATGGTATTATGCTGCTTTGACTCTACAAGTGTTCTTTGAAGCGGGACAAGTAAGGAAGGAGTGGCGAAGTTCTATCAAAGGAGAGAGGAAACAGGCAAGGAGCCAAGCGAAAGACTGAGGTTGGTACTCTCTGCTTCTCTCTTATCTATCTCTCATAAAGGAAAACACAATTAACTTTAAATTGTTTGTTTCTAAGATAGCTACCCATCTTAGTGGGACTAGCAGCTCTAAATGGACACTATTTTTCCCGATAACAAAATGGCAACTCCACTGGGGAGTGAATAGCTTGTTTGCTTGTTTCTATTTGTTTGCTTTATAAACTACAGACGAAGCCTGAAGTTAATCCAGCTAGCCTTCGAACTGCTTTTTCTATGCAACTGCAAAGTAGATCAATGTTGCTTCAGTCCATCTCCAGGTTTGTTTATGAACTGAGCAATTGACTTGCAAACATCCTAAGAGCACTGGTGGTAGCTCAAGTAACCTCATTAGATCAGCCCATGTACTTTGTGTTTACTGCCTATCATTAGCTCAGCCTAAACCCCTAAACTTAGCTGCAAACTGTGAGAAAAAACCAAGCTCAATCTCGTCCCTGGACCATCGCACTGTCTCTCATTGGCAGTTTGGATGCATCGCACCTCCCGTGTGTTGAAGTTGAGATGCGTCTCTGTTTCCCTGTGTTACAGGTGTGATGATCAGGCAAGACTGTTTCTGACTCCAAATTTTGGTTTTTTCTTCATTGTCTTCAGCTTTATTCAGTAGTTTTGTTGTCTGTGATTAGTATATCACTGTTGAAACTCCCTTCCTTTGCATTATTCATCCTCCATTCATAAATTATTGTGAATGTTTTTATGTATTTTTCGTCATTTACAGTTCTCCTTTCCAAACAGTAGCTTAATCAAATTGTCGTCTTTTGATTTGAAAGTGTCGCAAGTGTCGTTTTCAGTCAAAGAAAAGAGTCTTCCTCTTTTTGATAGTCGATTACACTTTTTCCCTTGTATTTGATTTGAATTAATAGTATTTCAAGTGTCGAAAGAAATTTTAAATTCGAAATCTCCAAGTGTCGTCTTAGTCTTCCTTTCGTTTTTTGAAAATAAAATTGTTAGTATTGTCGCTTTGAAAGAAAAATAGTTCAGATTTGTACTTAGCATTCTTTTTGTCATTCACACATTAAGAAAGCGGAAAACAAATACATGCATGTGCATTTGCATTTAGACTGCTTGTGGAAATTGATTTAGGATAGTGCATCTTAGTGTGTGCTCTCTGCTCTATGTTGAAAGGATTTTACTTCTCTTTCCTTAGTAGCTAGGATTTTCATTACAAAAATAAAATAAATGATTGTTTATCATCTTAGATTGCATATTTAGGAATTGTATATCTACATCACGCGATGAACCTTAAAGGTAAAATTCTTAAGAAATATCAACTGCAAAATAAATTTCAATGAACATAAAAATGCTTTGAAACCTAATGCACAACATTTAGAAGTCTAGGCTAGAGATGTATTCCAGCGTCGTAAAGCCTGGTAACTATTGCTTTCATCATAGGTTGGGTGATTCCTCCTCTTTGATATGACAAGTGCCAGTACGGACTTGTGTTCCCACGTACCGTCGAGTATATATTGGGAGACCACAATAGGCTATATCCTTTATCCTTAGGAAGCCGTGTTTGTCGCCCTATCGATTGCAATGCACTAAACACAGCATTGGGAAGATTGACTATCATACCATAAAAAGTATTATGTAGTTTTGCGATTGGTTTGGTAATCCCTCTATCTAGATTTCTAGAGTAGTCACTTTCATTCCTTTTCAGACTCCTTAAAAGAAAAGGTCCATCTGAGCACTTGTCACTTCAGGCTCATTTAAAATCGAAGGCGACTAAAGTCATCTTTAGCTTTTTCTCAACTCTTAAAAATTGAAAAAGCAAGTTGTGTCAAAGCGTCATAAAATTTATTTTAATCGAAATAGCATCATTGTTCCCTCGTTGGTCTTAGGTTGAGAAAATGGAGTCCACCAATCAAGGATTTCCCTTTAGGGGGAATCCTATTCCCTTCTCCTCTTGGGGAGATGTTGGTGCACCTCATATGGCTACATTGTCCCTTCCAGGGCTTACAATTGGCCTGCCAGTATGGCTTTTCTCGACCTCTGTCATTCAAAATACCGTGATTCCTCAACAATCAAATCAGAAACCAGATGATCCTGAAGTCACTCCCCCACCTTCTACTTCATTTGTTTCTCCCTCTCCTTCTTCCTCTTCGCTTGGTGAAGCCAGTAACACTAAAAACCAAGTAACTGAGAAGAAGAAGAAAGGGAAGGAGAAGAAGAAGAAGAACCCAACAGTGAAAGGGGGCAACCATGCATCATCTGGCGAAAATCCACACACTGCACCATCCAAACCTAAGTCTCCATGTGTCATTTGCAAAGGAGACCACTATCATCAAGATTTTCCTTGCATCCCATGGATCTTAAGGGACTGGTCTCCCTGCTTGCACAACCCAGTGTCCTCAACCTCTGATGATCATATTGAAAGTACACCGTCAACTAGTGAAAACGAAGTCAATGGACAGAAAGGAAGATCTAAATTTCCTTGTAGACTGTGTGAAGGTGATCATGCCCTCCACCGTTGTCCCTTCTTGGATGAAGCTAAAAGAGTCTTGGATAATCGTCCTGCGTCACCACAGCGACTTCCTCCTGGATACAAGAAACTCTTGCCAAGTCCATCGCTAGTTGAAAATCCGACTGACACACCTTTGTTGTCGATCGAAGCACCTATCATTAAAGATACACCCTCTGAGTCCACACCGGACCAAATTCAACAGGTCTAGACGGCAGTCAACCCAGTCTTGTCTTCAGAAGGTCCACCTTCAGATGATATAGTCACCAAAGAGAATGAGGACAACACCGTTCAAATTCTTTTTGTTAACACAGAATCCGATGAACATGGGGGCAATCTACCCGTTCCTTTAATGCAGGAAGGAATTTCATCAGAGATTTACCCGGTCGTTTATTCGGTCCCTCCTCCAAGCAATCTAGTCGTTTCTTTCGATTGGAATCTACTAGGAAAACCCCGCCTACCATCTAACGTACATTTCTGAATCATATTACAAGCTTATAGAATGATCATGGTTGGTACTATCATAGATGAATGGGCTTCTGTGAGTATCCTTTCCTCAACTGCATGGAAATCACTTGGTTCGCCATCGCTTCTACCTGAGATTCGAAATTTGACAGGCTTCAACAAAGGAACCAGTCGACCATTAGTGATCCTTCCAAATTTGCCTATAACTTTGAGAAGGAAAACCATTCATCTAAACGTGATGGTAGTCCAAGGACCTTTAGATTACAATCTACTCCTTGGGCGTGACTACATTTATAGCATGGGAGCTATTGTTTCCTCGCTCTTTCGAGTGATGTGTTTTCCGCATGAAGGCAGAGTGGTCCACCTAGTTGACCAGCTTTCATTCGCTAGTTCAAACATGGCTATTAGTCAAATGCCATCCCTAACTGGTCTTTTTACGCAAGGAATGTCTCATCAATCTCTAGTCCGTCCACCTAATAAGCGCGAGTGATTCGGTGATTGTGACTAAAACCCAGGGGGCATGCACCCTGGTCTGCTTTGGCAGGAAAACTTTAGGTATAGGGTAGGTTTCCGCAAAGGATATATGACTAGTCTGACACACCCGTCCGTTTAGGAAAATGGGATTAGACTGGAATAAGATTCCCTTGTCAAAGTTATGTGAGTGGATGCATCCCACCATTCACCTTTGTCTATTTCGATGGATAGAGCCAAGGAAGTGTTTTGTCTGCAAATGCAGATGGAGCAATCTTGCAAATGCGAGAACTTTCATATGGTAACCTGGAAACTCTACTTTTCTTTATACCTGGGGGCATGCAAACCTTTTGCATGCAAGTGAAAAGCGACCTTTTGTTTCCATAGTTTGTAGGCTTATTTTCTTAGTTTGTAGGCTCTCAACCCTTTAACCTCGTAGGTGGGTCATTCCTAGCTTGCATAATAAAGGCTCCAAAGCAAAGTTTCGAATGGGGCAAGCTCCCTAAAAAATGAACCTATCGATGAGACATCCTTATTATATGACTGGCATGAGCAGTTTTACGCAAAGTTCAAGATCGTTAAAAAATAAACGTAGCAATGAGCATATGTTCCCCCAGAGTTTAAGCTCATTAAAAAATGAACCCATCCTTCGGTAAATAACCATTGTGATCGCATAATCATTAGCTTTTGAACCTTGGTCGTGTTCTTACCATCACCTCCACTCTTTTTTAGCCGATCATACGCCTCCATTTGATTTTTTACCCCTTTTGATAAATAGCTACGACAAGTGATTCGATTAGCCACCTTCTCTACACTGCCATGATTGAAAAGTTCCAAACCTTACTTGGAACCAACTGCTATCCGAAAACATCACTCGTTCCTCAGAAAACGAGTCTCCTTTAATCTCTTTTCATCTGACTCGTAAAATATGAAAAGATTGCTGAGCAATTGGCCTCTCCAGCTCGTTAAAGTGATTGGAAGTGCCATCCTTCCTCTATATTTTAATCTTTTTGGACCTGAGGGATCATTACACAAAATGATCGAGTGTTTGTCTTATTCGGCTCGTTAAAACTATCGAAAATTCATCCCTTTCGTATTATTTTATACTTTTCTGGACTTAAGGGATTATATTACAAAAAAGTACTACTAGAGTTTCCTTTCCGTCTCTTTCAGACTCTCTAAAATTGAAAAGGACCGAGTTATCTTTGTCGTTAAACTCATTAAAACAATAGCGACAAACTTGTCTATGCAGACAAGAGCGAGTTTCACTATCGCTAGGCTCGTTAAAACATAGCGACAAGTTTGCCCGAAGGGTAAATTATAGAACAAGAAAATGTTATCCTCCTCAAGCTTAAAAAAAATAAAGAGGTACTGGTCAATAATGACTGGGGAAAAATTAGGAAGAAAACTCAAAGAAACTTTATTGGTAGCAGGTCGCTCTTGAACATGACACTTTCACTCCATCACCATGATTGAGTCAGGTTGGGTTATTTTGTTCACCGGTCATATCACCATTGGTCCTCCGTACCATCCATTTTTGGGGTTAACGCTACCAATCCATTTCAGTGTCACCGATATGTTCAAGAGAAGTCGCTTAGAGAATTCACCAACCGAGCTTATGTCTCATCTGCTGCAATAACTTCACGCTTCATTCTTTCATGACCGCCACCCTGAACCTTGTATCATCAGATCATTTTCACCTCCACAAAATCATTTGCTCTGTTCCGTGTCGTAGACGTGGGATTCATTAAGGCCCTCCTATGACGGGTCACTTCTTGTCGAAGTTAGCTCATTATCCAAGAAGTCGACTCAGGAACAACCCTTTCAGTACTTTGAAGCTTGCATGCCTCAATGGCAAGTTTCTCACTTCCGGCAACATGTTTACATCAATGGCCTTCGACCGAAGGATTTTGCTTGGTGTTCGACATCAGCTCATGTATTCGCACCACGTGAATTGTACTGCAGTACCTTGAGGATCATCATCATTATCGGTGATTCCTCTCGCGCCTGTTAACAGCTTACGTCATTGTCTGGTAATCAGGCGATGTATTTCCATGTTCGACGTCAGAACATCTTTTCACATGGATCGACTTGTACTTCGGGTGAAGATTGAACGAGTTTTGAAGACCCCGGATCTAGTTTCATCCATCCGGGCTGTGAAATATTCATGAAAATAAAGACATCAAATGTACATCATAGCTGCACAGATAATCATCCGAGCTAAGGGATGATGGCTCTACCAGAATCATCAGTCTGCCACACAGACAGTTGTCTGTCCTATGTACATGAAAATGAATTTATAAAGTTGAGCATGGGAATGCCCGCCTCAGCTAGATCATGAAAATATTATGAAGATAATGTATGGTATTGTATCTTATTACAGGTCACCTTCCAGTTCGAAAAACCTTTGATCCTCATGATAAATCATTTCACCCGACATCAGAAGATTTACGACCTCATGCTTTAGGGGGCAACTGTTATAGACATATTTGGGCACTGCAACCCCAATCTCATATGTACATAAACCAAGGGCTTCTAAGCCCCTAAAAGTGTTGTTTCATACCCTAAAGGAACAAGGTCAGCTGATTACATTATCTCCCAGAAGTTCTCCCTGAAAAACTACTCAAAACTGGTCAAAACTCGACCATATAGACTGCTCAGTGCTAACGGTGCGATGCATCTCACCTACTACATGAAAAAAGTGTGATGCATACTGGAAATCCCTTCTGTAGGGTGCAATGAGCAAGAGCAGACAAATGGCAGAGGCAATTGGCTAGGTGGAAACCCAGAGAATCTTCTATAAACTGCCCATTTGACACTTGCCTCTCTGAATTCACCCAGGGATGAGTAAGAGATCATGAAATCTCCAAGTGGAACTAAGAACTATCAGAGAAATGACACTAATCAAAATTCCAAAAGCTGACTCACCCACCTGCAAATATCTATATATGGATCCCTCATCCTAGAGATCCAGGAGGCTGGAATTTTGTATTTTCTAAGGAAGTGTTGTTGGTTTCTCTGTGCAACATTGTATTGTTGGGTGATCTAAGCTTTTCATAAGGTGAATAGGGCTTTCATGCTGGGAGAATGGCGCTGGGTCATACCAATGGGTTGTAATCCTCTCTTCTACTACTTCTATCAATAAAGCTATTTGATTTTTCCTCCATATTCTTGTATATCTCTGAATCTTGTATTGATATATGCATTTGTATGGTTAATATACATCTGATCCTATATTGTTCATGGTTATATATCTCTATGCTTTGATGGTATTATGCTGCTTTGAATCTACAGGTGTTCTTTGAAGCGGGACAAGTAAGGAAGGAGAGGCGAAGTTCTGTCAAAGGAGGGAGGAAACAAGCAAGGAGCCAAGTGAAAGACTAAGGTTGGTACTCTTTGCTTCTCTCTCATCTATCTCTCATAAGGAAAACACTAGTAACTTTAAATTGTTTGTTTCTAAGATAGCTACCCGTCTTAGTTGGACTAGCAGCTTTGAATGGACATTAGTTTTCCCGATAACAAAATGTGGTTACGCATGTAAGCGTATGTCAAAGTTTGGATATAATTAAAAACTATGTAAATTAATAAAAGAAACTAACAACAAAATAAATGTGGTTAGGCATGTCATGCTTACATGCAACCCACACGGTAGTACGACTACGAAACTGGAAACTAGTGTGGAAGGTCTGGGTCAAAATCAGCTACTTATGATTTAACCTAATTAATAATTATTCAAAACTTCCTGAAACTTCTCTTCTAATTAATAATCATTCTAGACTTCCTCAAACTCCTGATTCAGTTTTTCAAACAGATCAATCAAGACTTCTTGAAACTGCTCATTCAGATTTTGAAACTGATCATTCAGATTTCAAGCACACATGGATGGTTTGGGAGGTAGTGGCTCTTCTCATTCAAATTTTGAAAGGTTTGTAAAGATTACATAATCTTAACTCGAAAGCAACAATTTGTAGGGCAACCTAAAGGGTAAGGGGCTCAATCCTTCACCAATGGTGAAGCTAAACCAGCAGAAGAAAATTTGCAACAATCTGATTTCCAGATCTCTGATGTCCAAACACTGCTCCTCCCTTGGTTTTTCTCTGCTCCCTTGGTTTTCCTCCACCGTGCACCTGGAGAAACACAACTATGAATATGAAGACATCGCAGTCCAAACATGCAGTCCAGGTAGTAGTATGAAACACTCGGAAGCAGCAATCCATAAGCAGTATGAAACACTCGGAAGCAGCAGTCTAGAAGCAACAATTTGTAGGGAAACCTAAAGTGTAAGGTGCTCAGGCCTTCAAAAATGGTGAATCCAGGCCTTCAACAATGATGAAGCCAAATTAGCAGAAGAACATTTGCAAAAATCTGGTTTCCAGAGCTCTCCTGTCCAAACACTGCTCCTCCCTTGGTTTTTCTCTGCTCCCTTGGTTTTCCTCCACCGCCCACCTGGAGAAACACAACTATGAATATGAAGACACCGAAGCAACATGCAGTAACGGGTGGCAACAGGTGGCAACTTCAGCCACTTATAAATTAGTTTAGTTTTTTGACACTTCCAAACTCTGCTAGCATTTCATACTGCTAGACTAATGCTAGCATTAGTTTAAACTAATTCTGAATAGTTCTAAAATATGAATGACACCAAGCCAAGATACTATATGCTTATAGCCTCTCTACCTCAGGAAGAGGCCAAATAAGACCATGAAAAAATAAGAATATAGTTTTCAAACCACATAGTGTGGACCGAAGTAAAAACAGAGTAAATATTAACAAGAATTAATGTTATATCGGTCGATTCTGATTACTATAGTCCATGCCATTTTCCAGATGGCAGGGACTAATAATATTATGAAATCTTCCCCCTATCAATTTTATTTTTATTTAGTGCAATAAATTTGGTTCTTGTTCCTAATTTAGTAAGAAATATTTTGACAAGATTATTATATTTTCAACAAAAAGTTATGGTGACATAAAATCTCACTCTAATCTTGTATGTGTTTAATCTTGTTTGGGTTTCATGTAAATTGTTGATTTACAATGCGCGTTATTGGCACAAGGCATTTGTTTGAGGAAGGCTCGCCAACACAAAGGCTTGAAGCCATTTTATATAAAAAGGAATTGTAGTAATATTATACGTATTAGTGTAATGTATATGCAAACAATATAAATCAGCATTATTATAAAAATATACAATTTTTTCACATTACTTTCTATTCAATATATTCCAGAGGTTAACCACAAAAATTATATTAAAAACTAGATTACAATTAGAAAAAAATCAGCTCAACATTACAGGGGAAAATAATTGTCAATATTATTGTAAACTTTTTTTTATAATATTAAAACCTTAATTAGTTAAAAAATATTTTATTTTACAATACTCTTTTCCTAAATATTTTAATTAATTACATTCATAGATGTATCTATTTTAGGATAGGGCCTCTAGAACTTAAAATTTTGGGATAGGGTTTCGAGAATTTAAAACTAATTATCAACCAGAGTACATCCATCTTAGCTCGAGACCTAACAAGGGTGGAGAGGGATCAAATCTCTTGAGATGCAAACCTCTTTTAGAGTGAAAAGAGATTTGATTTCTCTTGACACTCGGTCGATACAGAGTCAAGATGGATCTAGGCTAGTTTAATTTCCCCCTTTAAATAGGCTATATTCCACATGAATAACATGGGTTCTCATAAACCTAAGCTCAAAAACCATCTGTAACTTGAAGTCAAGTTTACCTTTACTAACCAACAAAAATTAATAAAAATAATAATAAAATAACTTACAATTTTTATTTTTATTTTAACATAGGGTTTTTTTTTTTTTTTTTTTGACGAGTCAAAATGTTTACAGGTAATTAAAACATCTCTACTATTTTTATTTTATTTATTTTTAGTAGAATATTCTAAAATATTCATAATCGTATACACAAATTAATGGTTGAAATTTATCTCCAAAGTAATTATGTTTTTTTTCACTATTTTAATTAAAAAAAATGACATATGAACAACTATCAAATGCAGTGAGCTATACTTTTTTGGGCATGTGGTATTGATAAGCCATGGTACTGGTTCATGATATTTTAACAAATTTTAATTACAAATTAAGAATCGATGTGATGAAGTGGAGGTAAATCTCCATGAGTAAGAATCTTGCTCATTTTTTTTTAAATCTATATATGTTTAATTTATATATTAATTCATTTTATAATTTTTTAAATGACATTGTAATTTAGTTAGGTTTCATTTTTTACTTTTATTTTAAGAAGCTGAGATGTATCATGAAGTAAGTGGTTTGATGCTTATTATGGATTGATGCCTAGCCTCAATTACTAGTCATTTAATTTCTATGATTGAACTAATAATATATCCAAATTCATGTCATAACTTCTATCCTATTAATTTTAAACTTAATATATAGTAGTTATAAGTAATAATATGAGTGTCATTCACAAAGTTAACCTTTTTGCAAAATCAATAAGGTTAAAGATATGATAACAAAAAAGGAAATACATAAAATGATAAAATGTGTTTATGATTTTTTAAACGTGGGTACATTAATTTTAAATATATTCATTCATAATATATTTTTCTTTCTTAATTTTTTGTTTTTGTTTTTACAATATCAACTAGCACAACCACGTTAATAAAGTGGTTGATATACTTCGATAGATTTCATGTGGGTAGGATTAGTAAACCATGGATGACTATAGTTAAATATGGTCAAGTAATGGTTCATGGTCATTGACTCACGGGGGTTTCACTCAATGAACCTCTGACATATCACATGTGTTCGTGGCATACTAAACAATACCCCTAATTTGATTACATATTGGAAAAGTCACATTATTTAACCTCCTGCCAATACGAACCCAATACACTTTCCCAATTTAAAAACTCCTACTTTCAATAGATATTGTAGGTATCCATTTTTTCATTAACATTTTTTATACCCCTTTATATTTTTTCGTTAACTTTGAGCTCCATTTTTTATACCTGCCAATATAAAAATCCTTTACACCCTATATATCCCCCAATATATTATGTCATTTTTTCCTCAATATATATTTGCCAATATGAATGCACATGGTATGGTATTTCTCCTCTAGTGAAGCCCCCATGCATTAACTATGATTAATAAGGACTAAACGTGATTGAATATAAGTGATGAACACGTATATCCAAATTCATGGGTCAACTTTCATTCTATTGACTTTGAATATAATATATAAAAGTAGTTCAAAAATTATTGGGTTGAGAGACGCTCTACAACCCAGTATGACGAGATGTTGTCACGTATTGTTACATTTAAAAATAACAAAATAATACTTACATTAACAAATTAAAAAAAATAGTTTGTGAGCAGTAGCACAATTAGCAAGAAACATGCTGTCAATTCCTTGTGAATCCAAGTGATCAGAAGTTCAATTCCACCCAGACATGTCTCACTAGTCGAAACTGTAAAACAAACGAAACCAAATTAAAAAATAGTAAACAAAAAGATGAAAAGGGTTCTACAAGCCAGTATGAGGGAAGGGAAATGTTGTCACGTAACGTTACATTCAAAATAGTAAAATAATACTTATATTAATGAATTAAAAAATAGTAATAACATAAAAAATTAATATTAGTCATAAATAAAATAATTTAATTCCACCTTAATTTTACATCAACTTTATATAGAAATATAAAATGATTAAAAGTAAAAAATAAGTATTTCCCGATCGAGGTGCGATCCAGTTGTTTAGCATCATGCGATGGAGGGATATGACAAGGAGCGTAGCGGCAAATGGAGGTATCCTACTCCTCATACACTCAGTAGGTTGGTAATGGTGCCAATTTGCATGCAACGAATTTATGACGAGAGAGAAGGTGGAAGGACCATTAGCAGTTTGGAAATTCTGAAAGGTGTTAGTCCGTCAAGTCTCCATAACCTTCAAAAGGGAAGAATGGTCTTGGCAATTGGACAGCCGAATGACAGACGCTGGCAAGAGTCGGAAACCACTATAGCGTGTCAGCCTCAAATAGTGGAATTTGTCCCTTCGGTTGTCTTCTCCCGTGGGTATGTACCTATGGAAATCTCTTATCTTATAAACCCCTTTATTCGTTCTATGTTTTGTGTTTTCTAAGGTGAAGTTTGGTCATTCTATCCAGTATTAATGAGAAACCAATTTGTGAAAGGAGGAAAGAAATTATAGTTTTCTTTGGTGAACTTTTTGTTGCTTCATCTATTGTTTATATATATTTCAGCATTTTCTTTTGTGTATGGGAATGTATTCAAGGACTTTGGTATGGAATTTCTCTGGTTTCGTTTGTTGGCCTATTTGTGGAAGCGCATATGCTGGTAGTTTGGGGTTTTTCTTAATTTGTTTTAGATAGTGAACATGGCCCTCCTTTATATGTTTGAATATCTTGGTTCTCGTTGTCTAGGGGAGACTTCGGTGGTAACCTTCGACTCCTTAAGCCATACACATTGCTCTATACCTATCACATGGTGGGCCGGTGGAATTATATCTCATGGTTATTCATTTGTTTTCCTAACTATTCCTACAAGTCTTTTTGTGTGGAAAGGGTTTTGGATTTATACTTTGGTCACCAACTGTGTGTTGGCTTCTGTCACGCCAAGGCTTGGTTCTAGCCATTTCAGTAGTTGTTTGTGTATCTGTCTAGTTATCAACCTCATGGCTTGCCCCTCATTTGCCACTACCTCGTCGACCAAGGGAGGTCATAGTCGCAGCAGATTGCAAGGGCAGCATCATGATGCCAGTCAAACCCAGTCTCGACCTTTGAGAAGCTGAGGTTGTAGAACCAGAGTCTCATCTTATCCATGATTCCGCTCAAGTTTTTCAAACTGCTACTCCATAGAGTTCTATCAAATAATCTCGGGTTGGGAAGTGGATTTCAACCAACAAGTGGTAGAATCGGATGTGAATTTGGGTGATTGGCAGGGTCTGGTTCCAGACCCAGGACACTCCCGAGGAATGTCCTCCCAATACAAGCAAATTGTTTATATTTACTGGATAATGAAGAACCTTATAGCCAAATCTTTAGCTGCCCCTCCAAGTGAATCTACTCAGATATGGACTTGCGAAAATTAAAAGAGACCTTCAGCTTATTCAGTTTCAATGCTACAGCAACAAAATGGATTCCTCAGCCGCATTGAGCGCCACATCCCATGCATTCCTCAGTCTAAAATTCTAGGTCCCATTGTGAAGGATCTGACCCCAGTTGATTCTTTTGAATATTAGTTGCTATTTTGTGTCAATTTTGACTTATATTTTGCCATATGCAGTGTTTACAGTAGCTAATTTCAGAGTTTAGATATCTAGCATATAATGGGATACATGATATTCAAACATATATAGCTTTGCTTGATAGTCTTAAACTCTTCCAATTTTGGATGGCATCTAATGCAGTTAGGTGGCCAACAGATCTGGTTTCTCGTTGGGCAGGTTGAGGCCACCTAATGATTTGATCTATGTATGTAACCTGCCTTTTAAAGAAAATTAATAAGAAAGGTCACGCCAAACTTACAATATATATATATATATATGAAGAAGACATGTAATTTCTTCACTACTTAATATTTAGTCGATAGATGACATATTAAAATAATATTACTGATATTACATGATGTATAATTATTTAGACAAAAATATATTAATAACACATAATATTTGTGTGACAACTATAAATAGAATATTTTATTTTTCATATTAAATAACATAAATTGAGACCAAAATTATATATAGGAAAATAAAGTTATTTAAATTAAAAAAATTCGTGTCTTTTCATTCTTTCTAAAAAGATGTGTAACTTATTTTATTCTTAATATGTAGTTGACCTAAACATTTAAAAAATATTAAAAAAAAAAGTCTAATGTAGATTATAAATCAAATATTTCAATGTGTATGTTGAGAAAAATATTTTGATATCAAATAGAGAAAAATGGAGAATTCTTATTTTATTAATAGGTGTTTTTATTCAAAGCATAAGAGATGTTTAATATGGGGTTCATATGTAACATTTTAAAAAATATTAATAATGAATCTCTTTCTCTCTCTAGACATGTGACATTTTAAAAAATATTAATAACAAAAATAATTCAATGTGTATATGTGGAGAGAGAGAGTATATCCTATGGATATATGTTTCTATTTATGAATATGAGGGACATGTATTAACATTTAACATTAATAACGAAAATAATTCAATGTGTGTATGTGGAAGGAGAGAGTATATCCTATGGATATATGTTTCTATTTATGAAAATGAGAGACATGTATTAACATTTAACATAGAGAATGTGAACCATAAATAAAATATTTCAATCTATATGTTATACAAATTAAGTGAAAAAAAAAAATGTATATATATATATATCTTATAATTAAAACATTTTATTAGTGAATTTCTCAAAACTAGCATAGATGAATCTTAACTCTAGATCTATCAAGAGCCATTTTCTCAAGTTTGCACTCAAAAAGAAGTTTGCATTATTAGAGATTTGTTCCCTTTCAGAAAATATGAATTTAGATGGATCTATGTTGATACCTAATAGTACTAGTACCATTCACAAGTTATTCTTGCACAATCAATGAGGTTAAAAGCATGATAACCAGAAAAAAATGTATTTTTTCTTTTTTCTTTTTTCTTTGTTTTTTTAAATTACTGCACATTAATTTTAAAAGATACATTGATTGCGTCGATAGGCACGCTCTACAACTCAGTATAGGTGGATATGTGTAGGGATAGATGTTTGTAAAATTTAATATTTAACATAAACAAATTTAATATAATGTGGGCCCTAATTAAAAAATTAGTAATAAATGTAATGTCAGCCTTAACAAAATATAATTATGTATAAATAAAATATAAAAACCATTTGAACACATTATACAAATCAAATCAATCTAAAATTTAGAATTCTGCCTTAAAAAGGGAGTTCATAGCATAATTTTAAATTGGGCTTAAGGATTTGGAGTGAAAATTTTGAAAAAAGTGGAATTTTATTATGCAAAACTTAGGTAATTTAACCGTTATATCTTAGCATAAATTATATCTGGGCTCTATTCAAACTTTGCACAATTAGGGTTTCCGTAGAGATTGTGAATATTACAAACATTCTGATGTAGGTTTTGGCGTATTGATTTTATTTAGGTGTTAAATGTGAATATTGTGCGGATATTTCAACAAGAAAATTAATATTTACCCTTTTTAACATCTATGGGATCATTTTAACAAATGCTTAACTAATTTACCTACACGGTGTATTTTACCCTTCCTAAACTTAGTTCAGTTCCTCATGTAATTAGGATTATGTAATTTTTATATTAAAATTGGCATTGTTGTGCTTAGCGATCTGTAACATTGAATGTTAAGCAGATAGATGTCCTTCCTATGGTATGTTTTTACGGCATTATTATACATATTTTGAATATGATTTTTTAAAATTATATATATATATATATATATGGTTCTCCCTATCATAATTCTTTTTCAAAGCACTAGATGCATTGATTTCAATGTAGATGTTGATTTTTTATTCCATATAACTAGATGTATGATGTACATTAATTTCAAAGTAATTAGATTAATAATAGTATGCATTGATTTCAATAAACAAAATTAAATATTGATGGCATGCATTGATTTATGCGTTAGAGTAATTCAACTATAAATAAAATACTTGAATTTTCATCTCAAGTAAAATGTTCACTTACCTGAAATGTTTGCTTCTTGAAAATGTAAACTATTTGTAATTCACTACATTCTTATTAGTCTCATTTTCCATCATTCAACTTTGTTAGTAACTTTGCATTCAAACGAGGTAATAGAAAACGACTTCCATGGAAACTTACTTGAGCTTTAAAACTCCATAAATCACAATGATTAACATTGAAGAAAGTTGTTATTAATATTGGAGAAAAGAGAGACAAGGTATGTCATTTACTACAATAGCACCAACTAAAGATTTGAATGGTTTACAATTTCAACTGCATTTTCATATTATCCATATGAAAAGTTGGCAAAACTAATAGGTGTGAGAATAAAAAAATAGAAGAAAATAGTTTGACAATGATCATAGTGAAGACTATTTGTAATTGACTACCTTCTTATTATTCACATTTTATAGCATTCAACACTATTACATTGCCACTTTGCATTCAAAATTTTTATTTCATCATTCAAGTTATTAGTAGTCTCTATCATCTAAAAAAACTAAGATAACTGAATAAATTTAAAATTAAAATGACCAAATTAATCTTAGACATATTTAGCATATTTAAAATGATAAGAATAATTAGATGTTCCACAAATTTTAACCATGCATTGAAACCAACTTAGATCCATGTTAACCTTGGATCTATCAAGCACTAAGAGAGATCAAATTTCTCAAGGTACAAACATTTCCTCACATTTTGTACTAAAAAAAACATTTCTTCAAGTTTTGTACTCAAAAAAGAGATTTGCACTTTGAGACATTTTATCCCTTTGGACACTTTAGATACAAGATTAAGATAGATCTTATTTATCAATAATTATATGTTTTTAAAGAATACTTTTAATTATAAATAATAAAATGGAAATATTTTATACATGTTTTGATTTACATAAAATTTATTTACATGGAAATATAAAGAATGTCATGAGATGATAAGTTTTTATTTACATTATGATTTAAAACTTTGTTGAATTCTTTGTTAAAATTTATTAAAATTTTATATTGTTCATTGTTATTTTTGTCTATATAGGTTAGGTCACAAACATAACTAATAGATAAGTTTAGAGGCAAAGGCTATAGAATTTATTAATCATAACAAATTAATCAAAATATTAAAATTAAATCCATGATATATAATAGTCTAATCAAATATTTAAAATTAAACATGTAAAATATAGCCAACTAGCTTAGGAATTAAAACTAAACACATAAAAGATGGTAACTCAACTGAAGAAAAGTTGGGTTACTAAACATATAAGATATGACCAACTAACTTGAGAATTAAAACTAAACAAATAAAAGATGGTAACTTAAGTGCAGAAAGGTTGTAACCCATGTCCACATATATGTTGAATTTCACAGTGTACATGAATCTCTTTAATAATTAAAACCAATGCACGCTACTTCAACCACAAAAGAAACTCTTGGGACTACAACTCAAAGAGGTGCATGAACCCTAAATGTGGTTGAGAAGTTGCTACCTTTAAGAAAGGGAGAATGGTGATGGGTGTTGTTGGATATGTACTAATTATCACGAATTGGTCTAGGCTTAGAATCGACTATTTATATGCTCTATATTTTGAATAATTGCTATTTATTTGGGACTGTAACTCAAAATCAAACGGATAATGTGAACCTTACAATTAGTTGATATGATATACCCTTCATTATTTGGAAAGGCATATGAAGGGACAAAGGTGATGGGCTTATGAAATATGTAATTGTTGTGAATGACACTAACCTCAAAGTTGACCATTTATATAATCCCGTTGGAGGTAGCTAAATGAATTTGGTAGCGAGATAGCATGAAAGATATGAAAATTATATTTTCACCAAGATTATTGTAAATAGAAAATTTAGAATAGGAAAAGACTGATAGATTAATGTGAATCCCAATGGTCACTTGTGTAACTGTATATAGTAATGATATTCATCCCAATGGAATAAAACAATTCAAGAGTTAAATAGAAAATTTAGAATAGGAAAAGACTGATAGATTAATGTGAATCCCAATGGTCACTTGTGTAACTGTATATAGTAATGATATTCATCCCAATGGAATAAAACAATTCAAGAGTTAAATAGAAAATTTAGAATAGGAAAAGACTGATAGATTAATGTGAATCCCAATGGTCACTTGTGTAACTGTATATAGTAATGATATTCATCCCAATGGAATAAAACAATTCAAGAGTTACATGGTATCAGAGCACAGGTCCTGGTTCATCTGCAAGTCTGTCCTGCTCAGTAACTAACTCCTCTCTGATGCCATCTTCTCTCTGCCATCCGCTCAGCTTGTCGGATTTCTTGTTCTGGCTCAAACGTTTTTGCAGTCCGAACAGCTTGTCGGATTTCTTGTTCTGGCTCAAACGTTTTTGCAGTCCGAAAGTTCTCTGCTATGTTAACGTTCTCTGTACCCTAACGTTCTATGTGACATGATTTTCTGCTACATTATCTCTCTCTGTCGTCTCTGCCAACACTCTAGTGCTCTGGCATCGTTTTTTGGTTCATGAAACGCACTGCTCAGTAGACCAAGAAGGGAGAAAATGGAAGGCACCCACAACGGCATTGCGAAAGATGATGACCAATACGAATCAGAAGAGATTGTCCAATACCTACCTCCAAGATTTAGAGAGATTGCAGCCAGTTCATCAGCCATGGAGAGTTTCAATTATATGAACGACGGTCTTATAAGCCATCGAGTTCTTCCACCTCTCCACACTCGTCTGCGCTCTCTCATTCTGAACACCAGGATGCCTGAACCCATTCTGAATAGACTTCAAGATTTGCTTCAAAATTCATGGACGCCACCATCATCAAATTTGAGTCTCCTGTTCTATGTAAAGGAGAAGGGTCAGAGAAAGGCGAAAGAACTCAAGTTTTTGGACTGTGCCCTCCGAGACAAGCGCCTACCACGATTCCCTAATCAGGTATTAGAGAGGCGGGCATTTATCCCCAATGTTCCCCATAAAGAAAGCCGCGTATGGCTCCGTGGAGAACCCTTTATGGAAGCAATAGGGCCCAAAGTTGTGTGGTGGACCAAATATGATCCGCGGCGGCGCCATCCCTTCGCGTATATAATGAACGCCGACCATAGTGGCGAGTGGGCTTTGAGGCCTTTGGATACATCAACAATATGCCCGGAAATTCAGCGTGGAAGTACAAGAACGTCTGTGGATGTGATGTTGACAGCAGTAGTGGGGCATCGGTTGATAGCGCTTCTGAGGCTCCATGGCGTTGACCCACGGCCTACGCACACGCTGTGCTTGGATGTAAACACTGAAACCTGGACACTTCTTCCACAATGTCCAGTGGAGCTGATTCAGTATGTTATACCCATCTCATGGCAAGGCAAGTTGTATTTATTAGAAAGTTATCCAGAGACACGTCGCTTTCCAGGTCGCTTTCCCTATCGCGGTGACGTACGGTGGCACTTGGACTTCGGAAGAAATGTGTGGGTGCAACAAGATGTGAACACTGTTTTTGGTCCAAGTTTCATGGGTTTACCTGTCTCGTGCTATCGCCAGAGGCTATGGACAATGGGATGTATAATATCGTCCAGGTCGGGAACACTGTATGGCCGAGTTGACGAGGTCAAAAACCCTGAGTACCCAAATGGCTGTATTTACGCTATGGATGATGTGAGAAGCGGTTGGAAGAGGATCGAGCTGAGGAATGTGTACACGCAACAATTCAATACCTTTGGAATCGCTTCTTTCCCCACCACTCACACACGTATGAATTACGGGATTCTCAGAATTGATTGGTGGCCAGTAAACGCAGATGACATAATCTTAGTCGCACGACGAGCTCGTTATGATGAAGCGGGCAATTCATGGGCAGGATATGCATGGTGGATTTTCAACCATAATGATGGAGTTAAATATTATAATTACGAAGAGCTGAGTGTGCATGGCCGTGTAGAAAATGGTCTTCATTTTCCAGTTTTGAAAATTGAATGGTAAAGTTTTGACGGCAGACGATTTTCAGAATGTTCCAATGTAACTCATTTCTAATGTATTATCATTTTCATTTCTAAAATTTTCTCGTTTTATAGCGTTGAGTAGAAAATTTAGAAAATGGTGCCTCACCTTAAGATTTTTTTGTTCGAAAGTTGTGATTCATTTTGAGATGCTCTTGTTTATTGTCCTCTCGGATCGATTTCATTGTCCATTGAAAATGTTTTTTATTTTTATATTTGTGTTTGGTTTTTTATTTTTATTTTTTTGTTTGCAAGTTGTGATTCATTTTGAGATGTTCTTCTTTATTTTCCTCTCGGATCGATTTCATTGTCAATTGAAAATGATTTTTTTTTTATTTACTTTTATTTTTGTTTAAGTTGTTTGCAGAAATACTTTTGATTCAATCACATCATTCCATCCATTTATATTAAACTTTTGATAATGCATTTGTGGCAGTCTGTAACAACCATCTTTAAACACAGTGTGTAACAACCATCTTTTTGTTTAAACTTTGTTTTGAACACATCGTTCTTTTAGAGAAAGTATCAAATATCAAATAGATGGTGTTCTTTGTAGAGTTAAAACATTTAATACATTTAGTTTCAAAAATGGTTATTTCAAAGTTTGAGGGTTGTTTATTACTATTTCTTTATTTTAAATAGGTGAAGAAATTATTGACAAAGTTGAAAAATTTTATATTGGTATTTTATTAAGTTGGGTTATAAATAGGTTTAGCCAAATACATTTCTTTTTATATATAAGTTACCTGTGAAATTTTAGCTAGTTAGTATTTATAGTTTTGCCTTCATTTATATCATAAAGAAAGTGAGAGTGAAATATTTTTACCGTATCTTTTTCATATTAAATTGTAATATCAATAACCAATATTACATCTCTTTCATACTTTTTTTTTGTAAGTAAGAAAGATTCTATTATATCAAAAGGTAGTATTTACTGTCGAATTGGGGTGTCTCGGGGTGTCTCGAGCATAGGGCTCTTACACCATATACAGAAATTCCTCTTATAATCCTTACAATAGTAAAAAAAAGAGCCCCTTCCTCTGTGTTGAAAGTGGAGATGGAAGTTCTTGCCATTTTTACAAAAGTTACAAAAATAGTTCGTGGCTTGAGAGGGCTATATCTAGAAGTCACTGGTAAATCGAAAGCGCAGAGAGTACCATAAACACAGAGAGTCATTAACCCTAGTCATCCAAAGGATTGTCGTCCATCTCGATGGGCTTCTCGGGACAGCTACCAGTTGGGGTGTCTGCAGCGGCCTAGTGGTTGGTGGAGGCACCGGTTGTTTCTCATTTTACACTTGGAGAGCCTTCACTGTTGGCCTGCATGGTGGCAATGTGATGCTTGAGTAAGGCGTAGTGGGGTGAATCCTTTGTGACGAAGTGTCTGTGATGGACTACTTCCACATGGGCAGTAAATTTATCATTCATCATGTCTAACTTGGCCTCCAGAGCTTTGGAATTCTTTGATTGTTCCTGAAGTGCGAGGTCGAGCATAGTTTTGAGCTGCCAAGAGAGCTATACGGTGCGGTTTTATAAGTTATCCCTGGCCCTGGTGAGGCTGGGGTCGGGTATCCACTCGAATTGAGTGTCCACATCTTTAGTGGTCACCTGTCTTTTGATATTGTGCACCTAGAACTCCAGATTTTTTATGCTCTCTTGATTTTCAGGGGCAACAGAGACAGCGTAGTTGAGGGCAACTCTTTTAGCCAAAGTCTCAGATGCTAGGATTGTCCCACCTTTCATTGTTACGACCTCGACTGTGGTGGGTGGCAGGGGTCGAGCCACGACAAGAATCCATGATGAGTATGGGAGGGGAATCATGAGGCAAGTCCAGAATAGAGGTGATGAAAGCAATGACTTGAGGGAAAAAAGAGTAGTGGGGATAAGCAAGCGGGTCAGGTTGTTCATAGCAGGAGTGAGAGGCTAAGGTAGGAGGGAAAGAGGCAGACATCAATGCGCCATTAATTACGACCAGAGCTAGGTACAGAGCAGTCATGAGAGAACAAGAAATGGTATTGGTCGAGGGATCAAGTAGGCGGTGGTTCTGAAAGATCGTTGTGATCTTGGATTTTCTATTCTCATGTGGAGACTTTGGAATGTTGCTCACAGGGGAGTTCATCATGAGGGGATGTGGAGATTGTATTGATCATGTCTGAGAGATTGACACGTGATCTCAGTATTGAGGCTCTCTCATATGCCTTTGTTGGTATATTTAAAGCTTATTTGTCCCGACGGAGAGGTCCTTTCTCCAGGTCCCTCCATGCAAGGGAGTGAATTCTTGTGTTTCCAATTGTACCTTCATTGGCCAACCTATCAACCAGGCTATTAACCTTCCATCTGACAGCCTAGAAGTGGAGCCCACTCAGCTCTTCGACGTGCTAGTTAATGTGATGAAGGGGTCTTGCTAAGTCTCCAGTTGTCCGTGACTTTGGTGACTGTCATGCCTTGCTAGAGCTTTCGAGAGGCTTGGGTAGCGAGAGTCGAATCTCCTTCAACGATGAGAGGTCAGAGTCCCTAGACTTTGGCAATGTCCAGATCGTGTTCCAAAGCTTGGAGTTCATGTGCATTGTTGATAGTGATGCCCATGCTGCCCACGTATATCCAAATTATCTCCCATTTTTAGTTTCTAAAAATTCCTCCAAAACCAGTGGCTCTAGGATTACCTTTAGCAGCTCCACTGTAATTCAATTTGAGGATGTATTTTTCGGGAGGACACCAGTGACTGGGAGCGTCTGGGTATTCCATCATTAGATTCATGTTGTTCGAAGGGGAAGGGTGCAACTCGAGGAGTTGCAAGATTCTCTGATCAGCCGGACGAGGGGGACCACTGAAGATCGGAAATTTGGAAATGGCGACCAATTCACGAAGAACCTACTTAATTGAGGTGAGGAGGCCTTCTTCTGGCATTTTTTCATCTCTGAATATTCTAGCATTTCGTTCTTTCAAAATTGCCCAGCATATAGTACCCAGGATAATGTTCGAAGCCCTGTTAACCATTGGATGTGGGGAAATTGAAGGTCTCCAATTGTCCAGAGTGTTGAGGATGGAAGCCCTATCCCTATCAGAAGTTATGAATACAACCTTAGCCCACTCCCAAATTCTGTTAGTGTAATCACAAATCTTCAAAAGATGGTTAATTGTTTCCTCCTTCGCTTCACAGAGAGGGCAAGTTGATGGACCCTTGAATCCTCTTCTCCATAAATTGTCCCATGTTAGAATCTTCCTTTGCATGGTTAGACATAGAAAAATAGTAATTTTGGGCCATAATTGTTTGTTCCACAAAGTTTTTGATTTTTGTTGAGGTTGAAGTTGGTCATGATTTTCCATATAGCCATAGGCTTCTTTGAGATTGAAATTCCCTACTGAATTTTTACCTTATCTAATCTTGTCTTCTCCTCTATCGAATTGTATATGTCTTTCTTGAATGGGCCGTCAAAGGTGTTCTAGTCGAAGTCAATGGGCAGAGGTTCCCAGTATTTGGCTTCCAGCTATCTCTCCATCTATATGTTTTGGTTTTGGGCTTCCAGTAGTGAGAAACCTTCTGCTTACCTTTATCTTTCATAATAGTGCGAAGCGAGGCAAACTAGTATTTGTTTAAGTTTGGTAGTTGCTACCATCCATCCTCCCAGAAGAGGGATTTTTCTCCATTACCAATCTCCCAAAAAGCTTTGCTTTATTCTCCCAAGCTTGATTCCAAATCGCAGAACCTTTGAATTTGCCTGTAAGCCTGATGAGATCGTCATTTGAGTGCGTAGGTGCATATTTTTTCCTCCAAATGAGACCCCAAGGTGTTTGCGGGTTGTCTAGCCAACACCACCATGTTTTGTCCCCTAGGGATTTCCCAAGAATTTCTGGATCCCTCAAACCTAACCCTCCAGCAAATTTAGGTTTGCAAACATTCTCCCAGACTACAAGAGACCATTTTTCATAGTGTCTGTGAACCTCCATAAAAAGTTCCTTTGAATGCATATGATGGCATTGATGACTGACTTAGGGATAGTTAGAGCAAAAAACAGATATAGAGGCATGGCTTGTAGCACCAATTTAACCAAGACCAGTCTACATGCTAGATTAAGAGAGTGAAAGGTCCAATTGGAAAGTCTTTTATGAAGTTTGTTGGGAAGGTCCTCCCAATTGGATTTTTTAAAGGATTTGCTAGTGAGAGGGACACCCAAATATCTAGAGGGGAGAGAACATTTTTAAAATACAAGAGTTCTAGTGACGTTTCTTTGAATTGAAGTGGGAGTGTTGAAGAAGAATAGTTTAGATTTTTTGAGGTTGATAGATGTTCCCGAGGCATCCAAGAAGCATTTCAGAATTTCTTTGAATGTAACAACTTCCTTGACCGTGGGTATGCCCATTAACAGGGCATCATATACAAATTGATGATGGGTCGAGGAGGGGGCATTATTATAAAACTTGAGGCTAACGAGAGAGTTATTAAGGTTGGATGCCCTTAGTATCCTGCTTAGACCTTCAGCCATAATGACAAAGAGGAAGGGAGACAGGGGGTCTCCCTGGCTTATACCTTTGGAGGGGCAGAAAGGCTTGGAGGGGGAGCCATTGATTAGGATGGAGAAGAAGGCTCCAAAAACCATGGCCATGATCCAATTTCTAAAGTCCTCATTAAATCCAAATGCCTTTAGGACCTCCTCCATGTGATCCCAGCTTATTTTATCAAAGGCCTTCGACATGTCGAGTTGCATCATCGTCACAAGTTTCTTTTGAGCTTTGAGAGAGTGAATCAATTCATGAGATAGGATAATTTTGTCCATTATCTGTCTTCCCTCCAGATAGCCAGATTGGTTTGAAGATATAATAAGGGGAAGGACATATTTGATTATGTTCTATAGGACCTCATAGATGATTTTGTAGATTACATTGCAGAGGGCAATTGGACGAAAGCAATCCAGAGAATCAAAACCTTCTTCTTTCGTAATGAGAGCGAGGAAGGTGGCATTAAGATATTTTAAAATAGTTTTGTTGATTTTGGAGTCCTCCACTAGAGAATGAACTTCCACTTTTAAGAAAGTTCAGACGGCTTTATAAAAATCAATAGTGAATCCATCAACTTCAGGGGCTTTCCCGTTGGGCATGGACATTACAACCTCCTCCACTTCTTGCATCAAAACTTCCCCTAGAATCATTTTTTTATGGTATTGATTGAGGATGGTAGGGATGTTGTGAATGATTTCCCTGATTGCTTGGGTTTTGTCAACCCTAGGCTTCTCTAGAATATTCCTGAAGTATTCATTTAGCTCGTTTGATATATCCTCATGGGTATGGACAATACTTCCATCTTTCGATTTGAGACCAAGGATTTTGTTAAGTCTCTTGTGTTGAATCATGGAGCGATGGAAGAAGGAAGAATTCCATTCACCACACTCAAGCCAACAGATTCAAGACTTTTGTTGCCAAAGTTTCTCCTCCAATAAGACTATGTCTTCCCACCTCTTGTGGAGGCTCATTACTTCCTATTTCATTTGGTCAGTGATGCCATTGCAGACGATTCTCTGTTGGAGATCTTCATACTCTGTTCCAATTCTTTTTTGTCTTTGAAGTTCTAAAGACCTCTTTATTCCATAATTTGATTGTATTTTTGATGAAATTTAAATTTTGATAGAATTGGTACATTCTTGTACCCAATTGGGGTGGCAAGCCTTTCCACCAATCCTTCATGTTCTCAACAAAGTCTGGGTGCTCAAGCCAAAATGTCTCAAAATGAAAGGGCCAATTTTTAGGTCCATATGAGATGTGCACTCTCAGTGCTATAAGTCGATGATTCGAACCCACTTAGGGGAGGATGTGAGCTTCAGTCTCCCAAGAGGTCATATAAATGGCTTCAAAGTTAAGAAAAATATCTAACCTAGAGGTGATCTATCTTACTCCACCTCTTATGTTGTTCCAATTGAAGGTTCCATTTACAGTTGGGATGTTAATCAGACTAAGCTAATCTATGGTTGCTTGGAAGACTTCTGAGTCTTTTTCCAACTTGTGAATCCCTCCTTTATCTTCATCAAGATTTAGGACCATATTAAAATCCCCTGCTATGATTTTGCAGGGAAGAGGTATGGTATTAATTATCTTCATGACAGTGTGTAGCATTTGGATTCTCTCAGCAAGCTTGTGAGGAGTGTATATGTTTGTTACACATATATTATCGTCGAAGCCAATGATGCTAAGAACTATGGTGATGGAGCTTCTCGTTGCAACAAATGAGGTTAGCTCATAAAGTGAGATTTTCCATAGAATCATTTTCCCTCCTGCAGTGCCAATTGCGGAATTGACGATGTAGTTATAGTTTTTGAAACAGTTCTTCTAAAAAGTCTTAAGCTTCTCCATGGAAATCTTAGTCTCTTGAATGAGAACTATGTCTGGTTTCTCTGTGATGATTCTTTGTTTTAGGATTCTTCTTTTTCCTCGACTACTTAGACATGTTATATTGCATAAGATACAATTCATTGATAAAGATGGGGGGTTAGAGTGAGAGCTTTTACCTTGCCCTCATTGAGAATTCTTGCTCCAAGTTCCTGGAGGAGCTGGAATGTGGTTTTTCTTCCTCTTTTCCTGCTAGGTCCTTTGGGGTTGTACTACTCGACTGTTATGTTTGTCAGTATTCATTTTTGTGCCAGGTCCTCTGGGCACTTCCTGAACGTACCTTGTTTTAATTCTTCTTGTAAAAGGTAAGCTCCCTATGTTTTCTATATATGCTCATTAGGTATGGTCGCAAAGCAATTTTTCTTCATTCTTCTGCTATGGAGATGAGATCAACTCCTTCGAGGGCTTCCTCTATAATGTTTTTTTAGGTGAAGTTTCAATCATTACTGGTTCCATATGGGTGTCCCCTAGAATGTGGTCTTCACCTGTTGGAAAATGCTTGGAAAGATCCTCTGGTTGTGTCTGATTTACTGAATTTTGGATTATCCTTTGGTTTTCTTCCTCATTTTTTCCACCTGAGTTTAGTTTCTCTTGGTCTTCTTGTAGGGCTTCATATTTATTTTTGTTGGCTACTTGATATTGACCTTGTTTACCTTGAGTTTTTTATTATGCCTGTTTTTGGGTCCCACCTTGGTGAAACCTTGTTCATCTGACTTATTGGGCTTGTGTGTTGCTTTATTGTGCCTTGTTCTAGGGAAAGTCCCTGAATAGGTCCCCGTGTTCATGGAATTTTCTACATCTAAATGGTATATGCTCATAGTCGATATTTTGGAGCCAGACTTCATCTCTAAAAGACCAACTTTATTTCCTCCAGTAGAACACCTGAAACGTCCATGTAAACACATATTCTTACATAGGAGAAATAGTAACCATTCTTGGTTCCCTCTGAAATTTTAATATACTCCCCTAACTAATCTCCTATTCCCTTTAGTACTGATGGTGACCAGTAATCTGTGGGCAGTGAGTAGAGCCTAACCCATAATGGGACTCTAGTAAAGTCCTCCTTTTTAGGGGTAAAATTCTCCTTCTAATAACGCATATAGAGCCCGACCGAGTTGAAGAAAATGGGCCTCCTTCGAATATACAATCTTTGTCTTCCAAGAGGTCAAAAATGACCGTGAAGAATCCCTTCGATCCAAGTTGCAGTCTGATCTCTCCTTTAGGTTGCCATTTTGTTTGAATCCACCAGTTCAATACTTTTTTTGTGGGCCAGATTCCCATGAATTTATAGATGACTTCATGCTTCTGCATGTAATATCTATAGGATGTCACATTTGAATCCTGGATTTCCAGCACCATAATATTGTTTTCCTTAGGATTATAGTTATTCCTAGCTTTTGACTTGGTCCCTTGGGGACTTTCCGAATGGGTGTAGTCGGGTCTGGCTTCCATTATTTCTTGCGAAGTCAAAGCTTCTTTTGACATGTTTCCATTTGTAGGCTTTCCTTTTGCTGCATTTCCATTTTCTTTGAAGTTCGCTCCTACATATTTATGAATTCTAGAAGAGTGAAAGGCGTTGTAGGTAGTAAGCCTAGTGAAGAAAGAGATTCGAGGCTCCTTGTTCTTGCTTGTGACAGTATCCCGAAAGGAGGGGGCCTTAGAGCTCCCTCCGGCCTCTACCATGACCTAAACCGTGCAAGATGATAGAAACCCTAGCGGCAGAGTTCAGAGCACGTTTTTCATTTCTCCTTGTCTCGATTTGTCACATCTCCTTCATACTTGGTTATAGTAATTTATATTAAAACTATTTAAACATGTATATTTATTTTTGTTTTTTATTATAGCCAATATTGGTTTTTATTTAGGAAATATTTTATTTTAATTTTAAAAGAGACACATGTCAACTCCACATTGAGCACAGATGGAATCACACATTGCCCCCATACTTGCTTTAGAATGCACCTCTTTGCACAATTAGGTGGGTAAAAATTACACCACAACATGTCACAAAATCAATGCTAAATGGTAATGGGGCACTGTAGAAGATGACTAGATGTGTTATCATTGATTTCCACACAAATTAGTTGATCATATCATGGAAGTATGTGATCTTGGAGATTCTACCACTAATTTGGTCCCTCTTAAATCATAGATATCATAGGACAGCTTTACCTACTTTGTCTTATCATTATAAGTGTGGAAATTGGTTGTGAAAAAACAATCTTGAAGAATGTGATTTATGAGGTATAGAGTAAACTTGATAATCATAATTATTGTAAGAGAGAGAGGACCGCTAAGAGATTGTTGAAGCAAAGAGATTGTTGAAGGCAAAAAGGAGGAAAAGTATCTTGGAGAAGGTTATAAAAGCTTGCAAAAAGGAAAGAAAGGAAAAATAATTTGATGGAAGCAAATGTTTTGAAACCAAATCTTGTAAGTCATGAAAGCTTAAGGAAAAGAAAAAAGAGAAGAAAATAAATTAAAATAAATTTGTCTAAATAAGGAGGCACATGGTGCACTTCCATCAATATTGTATTCAAAATGCAACAACAAAAATAAGATACATGTTTGTTGGGGGTGGTGGTAAAAGATAAGACGTTTTTGAATATTATATATCATTAATTATTAACCTAACTTCATGTAAAATTTATATAGATAGTAGTTATTCCTAATGAATTAAAATGCCAATGGATGGGATAATCATGCCAAATATTCTTGCAGGTAAGAAGAATATAAAGGGAAAAGATTTATGGCATGAAGATAATGGTTCAAATAGAATCAAGATAGGCCCATTGAAATTATCTATTAGTCTTAATTCACATCTTTATTTATTTATTTTCAAATGTAAAAATGTGTGTCTTTATGATAGGTAAGATATGTTGAAGGAAATGTAACAAGCTTCGGTCTTCATAAATGTACTTTTGATATTTGTATTTATTCAAGAAAAGAAATATTATTTTTATTATACATGTCAATGAGTTTTTTTCTCATTGAAATAGGTCTAGCACTATTTAAAGTGATATAGGTGAGTCAAATAGTCAAAAGAATAAGTTGAAGACCTTAAGGGCATGTTATACCTTGTATGTATATGTATTATGGTCAAGAGAATACCTCCAAGAAAAGTCTCAAGCATCCTCCAAGCTATGACATCCTAAAAAGTAGAAATCTGAAGCATAAGAACAGTCCTCAAGTCAACCTACAAACCAGTTGTCAAGTTAGCCTAAATGGAGGGACAGTCCTCTATATATAGAGGTTGTCCATTCCTATATAACTAATCATTCAAGCTCTGAAATCAGCGAAGAAGGCGGTCGAGAAAGGAAGTTAAAGGGAAGTCTACTGGGTCTTCCAAAGGCAACGAGGAAGAAGGGTATAAAACCAAAGTTAACGAGATTGTTTCTAGGGAAGCTACAGCCACATGTGCGAGGATAAGGAAGGCTTCCTGTAGCTATGACAATAGTCTCTAACAGCTCACGATATCTCATTGTTTAGGGTTCAAACCAAGCCTACAAGACCACTCTCTCAAGTGAATGATCAAGGAAGAAAAGTGAAGATAAGAGGGTTGTTCTAAGGCACATTACAATCACACGTGCGAGGGAAAAGGAGGTTGCCTCTACTATCATAACAACCCTACCATTACAGTCATACAAGTTAGTTGATTGGTGAAGAGAAGAAAGGAACGATCATAGGAAAATAGTTGCATCAAAGGTTATCCTCTAGAGCAAGTGCAACAAGGTTTAATAACAAGATTGAAAGAAAAACGAAGTTCCAGGGAACAAAGTGTCAAAAGAAGGAAGTGCCAGGGAACAAAGTCCAGAAAGGAGAACAGGCTTGACTTGTGCTTGGAGGTTCTCTCTGTCAGGGGTCTAGGGTTTGGCATTGATCAATAAGAAGCTTCAATAAGAGAAACTTACTAAAGGGTTTTCCTCTCAAGAGAAGAGAGGTTTTGACCCTGGCAGAGAGCCAACATCTTTTGTTCTTTCTTTTTTTATGTTTTGGTAGTTGTTTGATGAAGTACACACATGTGCATTAATAAGAAGAGGAAGAAGATTAAGCTAACAAGAAAAGTAAAAAGACTCCACAAATTGTTATCAAGTAACGAAGAATCACACTACACAACTTTGCCCTAGATTCTTCAGCATGGTATTAGAGCTGAGGTGACACATCAAGGAAATGGAAACTCAAGAACACTCATCAAGGAGAAGCATCAAGCCTAGAAGTCTCAATCACTTCAAGGATAAGAAGGGCCTACAATACATCATTCATCAAGGAGGTCTACAAAGTTAGAAGAAGAACCTTACATAAAGGCACCAACAAAGGAGATCAAATTGAAGCAGGACCTGCATCAAGCTACAAGTCTTCAAGCAAACCTCATCCTCTCGCAAGTCCACTTGGAGAAAGCAACTTGAATAACATCAAGATCTAAGCAAGGCAGGCCATTAAGTCTCCAAAGAGGAAGCAAATCCACTACATCTCAAAAATCTATGAAGTAATTATATGTACCCTTCTGAATATACATCAATGTCCTTTTGCAAGGAAAGCAATAAATTGGTAGGTACTATTATCTTTCTTGCATGGAAGAAGAGGACTGATCTACTTCTCAAGGAGAATGAACTCCTAGAAAATGTCAAAGGGAATATCATTATCCCTGCTAAGGAACAAACTCAAGCCTTAGCCAAGTACAATAAGGATGAGACAAGAGCTCAAAGGATTCTGATAGAATCAATCAAAGACTCTCTCATTCCCTATGTCTCCAATTTTGATACATCAAAAGAATTTATGATAACCTAGTATAGATATTCTCAGTATCCACAATCGGAGAAGTAATATCTCTAAGGAATGAATTATACAAGATGAAGATAACAAAGGAAGGAATAGCTCCCTACTTCATGAAAATATCTGAAATGAGAGATCAACTTCAAGAGCTTGTGGAAATCATGTCTGACAGAGAGATGACAACTGTAGTACTCAATGCTATACTTGAGGAGTGGGGAAACTTCGCATCAAGCATATATGCCAAGAAGGAAGCAACCACTCTCAGTGAAATGTGGTCTCTATGTAGGACAGAGGAAACCAAACTCAAGGCAAAAGAAGATGTGGGATCAAAGGAGCAAGCATTTTCTACCATGGCCAAGAGAAAGGGTAAATTTGGCAAGTTTGGTCCACGAAGAACAAACAACAAATACATGTCCAAAATCCAATGTTTTGTATGCAAAGAATATGGACACTACAAAAGGAATTGTCCCAAGCTTAAGAAGGACAACAACAACAAAATGAAGAGGGAAGAAGCTCACATAACTCAAAAGGTGAAAGAAGAAGGAAAGAAGCAAAAGATGGAGGATCCTCTGGATATCTACTATGACTAGGTCAAACTCTTTACTTCTAGACTTCTTTCAAAGTTTTGATTAGTATAGGAGCATGTAGGAATAGAATAAAATTGCATGACTGGAAAATTACTCTAGAATCTAGAAGCATGATATTCATAAAGTTCTAGATACTCATGAAGATATAACATTTATGATAATAATAAAAAAATGCATGAGTAGAAATATCTTATATAATATAGGAGCATGGAAGATATAGCTCAATATATTCATGTAGAAGAAGCATACCTAATATAGGGCCTCATCCATGATGAAATAAAATTGATCACAAAAAGGAATCTTAGAAGACCTTCATCATCAAAAGAAAGGAAACATTTGCAAGGCAAGGATCTTTAAGATCCTATGATGGAATCTTCAAAAGAAGGTTCATGGACCAAACCATATGTCTCATTGGGAATCCCATTCATGGGATTCAAGAAAAGGATTATATGCATGCAAGCTAAGATGAAGCATGAAGGACCACACCAAGGAAAACCAACTGAAGCTAAGATGATCAAAGGAGAATCAAGATGAGGTATGTATGCAACAAATTTTAGTCATGTTATCTTTTGTGCCTTATTGAGTCATGGGAATAGTTCTATAAACATGATCAAGTATGAAAGAATCTCTTTCACTAAGGACATGCTCAAAGGCATGTACTACATTGCAATGAAGGTCAACAAAATAATATTCTCACATACAGAGTATGAGATTGCTGACTAAGAAGCAAGAAGAAATGTTGACTAGTTCAGGAAGCAAGCAATGAAGAAATGCTCTCACAAGAATCATAAGATGGTTGACCTATCTATCTGAGAAGAAGCAAATGAAGAAAGAGATCAAGTATGTGAAGAACACCATGATCACCGAGAATCACTATCTGACAGAATGCTTTGGAGATATCTTCTGAAAGAAGGCAAGACGACTCTGAGAAAGGAAGGACCCTTGACACCTATGAAGGCCTTGGAGACATAAAAGGTGTAGATAACTTATTCTATTATACAGAGATGTCGTGATGAAGAAGCCATCCAGCAAAATATTAAAACAATATTGAAGCAATATCAGGATGAAGTCATGATGGGATACTAGGTCAAAGCATGTAAACAAGCAAGTATAATGAAGCATCCATGAGAAGAATATTCTGAAGCATGGATAAGATGACAAAGGAGTAGCCTAGATGACAAGAAAACTTGATGAATGACTAGAAAGCCACTTTCCATGAAGGAAGTAAGACATGACAACCCAGGAAGGAAAGTGATCGATGGATCGTGCCCTACCTAGAAGAAGTTCGAACAAAGACTTCATGGCATCAAAGAAAGGAACAAGATCAAGTAGTTGAAGGATACTCGAAGAAGAAGTTGTTGATGAATGAAAGAGTCCCTAGTTAAGAGGGAGTTCTAATAGGTCCCTGATCAAGAGGGAGTTCTGGATCACCCCTGATTACAAAGGAGTGACAATTATGTTTTCCATTTCATGGGTCAAGCACTAGACCAGGACTAACAGCCGTAAGTCTAGATGAAGGCCATGAATGTAAATGTAGACACAAGATAGACACAACATTCTTGTCTTCACTTGGGAAGAAATAATGGGAGGATTAGGTAATCATCTAGCATCCAATACTCTTTGAGGATGTGTAGGGCATCCAATACAAAAGTAGGTAAGAGGACCAATATTCTTTGAGGGTTGGGAACCCAAGATAAGAATAATCCTAGAAGGTCATACTCAGAGAACACCCGCGTGGGTATGTACCTTAAGAGACAATGATGAAGGTGTTTATAAATCATTTGTATCACCTACATTGTAGCTCATGATCTCATAGAGAGATGGAGTTGTTAGTCAAGGCCTTGCACTATGACAATGCTGATGGATATGATGCTATAATAGATGGATTGCAAATCCAGTTTCTCTTATTTGAATTCTTCAAGATTGATAATAGCCAAACACCTTGGAATATTATATGAATACCTCCCCAGTTAAGAGGGAGTGTTTAAGGAAATGTAACTAGGTTCGGTCTTCATAAATGTACTTTTGATATTTGTATTTATTCAAGAAAAGAAATATTGTTTTTATAATATATGTCACTGAGTTTCTTACTCATTGAAATAGTTCTAGCATTATTTATAGTCCTATAGGTGAGTCAAATATTCAAAATAATAAGTTGAATAACTTAAGGGCATATTATACCTTGTATGTATATGTATTATGGTCAAGAGAATACCTCCAAGCAAAGTCACAAGCATCCTCCAAGCTACGACATCCTAAAAGGTAGAAATCTAAAGCATAAGAATAGTCCTCAAGTCGTCCTACAAACCAGTTGACAAGTCGGCCTAAATTGAGGTATAGTCCTCTATAAATAGAGGTTTTCCACTCCTCTATAAATAGAGGTTTTTCACTCCCCTATAATGTATTCATTTAAGCTCTGAAATCAACAAGGAATGAGGCCGAGAAAGGAAGTTAAAGGGAAGTCTATAGGGTCTCCAAAGGCAGCGAGGAAGAAGACTATACAACCGAAGTTAAGGAGACAATTTCTAGGGAATCTACAACCACATGTGCGAGGATAAATAAGGCTTCATGCGGCTATGACGACAACCTCTAACAACTCACCATATCTCATTTTTTAGGGTTCAAACCAAGCCTACAAGACCACTCTCTCAAGAGAAGGATCAAGGAAGAAAAGCGAAGGTAAGAGGGTTTTTCTAAGGACCATTACAGTCACACGTGCGAGGGAAAAGGAGGCTGCCTCTGCTGTCATAACAACCCTCCCATTACAATCATACAAGTTAGTTGATTAGTGAAGGGAAGAAAGGAACCATCATAGGAAAAGAGTATCATCAAAGGTTTCTCCTCTAGAGCAAGTGCAACAAGGTTTACTAACAATATTGAAAGAAAAATTAAGTGACAGAAGGAGGAGGATGAAGTACTGGGGAAAAAAGTGTCGGGAAACAAAGTGTAGAAATGAGAAAGGGCTTGACTTGTGCTTGGAGGATATCTTTGTCAGGGGTCTAGGGTTTGGCATTGATCAATAAGAGAAACTTACTAAAGGGTTTTCCTATCAAGAGAAGAGAGGTTTTGGCCCTGTCAGAGAGCCAACATCTTATGTTCTTGTTTTTATGTTTTGGTAGCAGTTTGATGAAGTACACACATGCATTACTAATAAGAAGAAGAAGATTAAGCTAACAAGAAAAGTAAAAAGACTCCACAAATTGTTATCAAGTAACGAAGAATCACACTACACCACTTTGCCCTAGATTCTTCAAAAAGATGTGTGAGTTTTTGTACTCGAGGGAGATGTTTTCATATAACTTTAAAAATAATAAAATAATATATACATTATCAAATTAAAAAATAGTATTAAGGAAAAAAATGTTGAGCATCAATAAAATTCTTCAATTTTCACTTTAATTTTACATCAATATTATATAGAGATAAAGTAATTGAAAATTACTATTAAAAATAATAATAATAATAATAATAATACTTTTTAGTATGAGTGAGATATGTAAGCATGTAAAATAATATTATTGATATTACATGATGTGGAGTTGGCAGATGGAATTTAAAATAATATCATAGATATTACATGATGTGGAGTTGAGAGATAACATGTAAAATAATAATATTGATATTACATGATGTATAATTCATTTTGAATTTAGTTGATACGTAATATTTGAAACAAAAATATATTATAACAAAAAATATTTTAGTATCACCAATAAATTGCAATTTCAATTATCTGTAGTGAAAATTACATTTTTACATATGCACTATGTGCATGCCCAAAATTCTTTTGATGAAAAAATAGTAAGTCATCCAAAAAAACAAAATCGGGCTTTAAAGCCCATATTATGTCCCATCATATAAATTTTCCACTAGATAAATACATATCATCTCAGAAATAGATACAAAAAACAAAAGTCAAGTTGTTTAAGGAAAAAAAATCATGAGAACATAACCAAAAACCCGAAGTATCATGAAGTCTAGTCAACCATCTGCGGGTTGTGAAAGAAAGGAATGTAATAGTACTCCATGGATGTGTCTGCTAACTGCTCCTGAATCTTCCAAGTCCCCATCGCATGTTCCACACTAGCCTACGAAAGAGAATCTGCAATAGTTTTCATTTCCCTATATATGTGAACAAATATAATCTGATCAAAAGAAAGATTTAACCTAAAAAATAATCAAGAATAGGCAACAGTGTGTGAGTGTGACATATGATAGTCCCATTAAAAAATTTAATAACAACCAAAGAGTCTCCAAAAAAATGAAGTCTTATCCCTTTTCAGTAGAAAGAAACAATAATAGTTTAAGACTAAGTAACTTCACATAATTATTAGATCCCCTTCCCAACCCACATTGAAGCTTAAAAGAGTGATTTTAATACAAATATAAAATTGCTCCACCACCACACACACCCCCATCAAGGGACGTGTTATCACAAAATCTAGCCCTGATAGGCTGTTGAACAGGAAGACCTTGTGTAACTCTTTCAAACCAACTTTTGGCTGAGGCTTAGCCTCCTCAACCTGAGAGGGCTCTCTCACTAGGTTAAAGATTTTGATAAAGATTAGATGGTTAACTCTATGAAATAAGTGAAAAATATGAATGGTTGAACATGATCAGTAAACATCCATTGGGCTTATGGAGTCAAGAAATGATTCAGAATAACAATCATATTAACTTTACATGGAAACCAGGGCATCTGGAGTTCATCATATCAGTTAACACATAAAGACAAGTAAGAAACACAGTCTATAAATGCATAAGGGAAGTTAGAGCATGTCAATGAATTCTAAGTATCATACATTCATACTACTGCAAATAAGGAAATAAGGAAAAACATAAAACAAGCCACCATTGAAATTTTCTGAATCCTGAGAAGTAAAGCCAAAGTCTGTATTCCTAAGACATAATCTTCTACAATGACACAATATGAGTGTTTCTCTGAAATTTTCCAACCCTTGGTGCATTACATCTTCTCCAATATATAGATTTCATTACATGACTTAGATTCCTCCTCCAGCATGAGGGGAATTCGAATTCTTCCTACTATGACACCTATTGATACTTAAAACTAACTATTAAATGTAACTGACTGCTAACTGGCAATTCTAGAGACCTAAAACAATTAGGAGTGTAACTCCTCATTATGATTAAAACAACTTTATCTAGGAATTAAACATTCCCTTTGACACCTATAACTCCATGAATTCGAATTTGATGGTGCTCATAACCCTCCAGCTGGCCCTTGATGCCTCATCCTTTTACTGTTCCTAGAAACTAGGAGACTGTTCCTTGCTTTGTTCTGGCCGAAAAATAAGTGTTGGGACAGAGCTCTTATCTTCTCATAAAAAATGTTTTTTGAAAAATGGAAGGAGGCTTTTGTGAACCAATCCGTTCTAAACAAAAACCTCTCTTGGTTTTTTTAAATACCTTTCCTACTGCCCAGAATATGTCTTTGAAAAACAGGTGTAAAATAGGAGAAATATGTTTGTGAAAAACTGCACCTACAGCAGTTTCGTAGCGCAAGTTTGGTCATCCATTTCTCCCATATCATAATGAATTTGAAGAAAATGAAAGAGGATTTTTTAGCTCATTATGTTAGGAATAAAAACCTCTTTCACTTTTCAGAGACGAGTTTTCAATTGTTCAAGAATCCCCTTGGAAGTTGACTGCTAAAAACAAGGAGACAGAGTTCCTCCTTTTTAGAGTTTCATTCTTATGCTTGTCTTCGAATCCTTCTGCTGACCATGTTGTCTCTTTTAATCACATGACATACATTAAATTAACCATAGACCCTGCTCAAATACTTGTGCTAAGACAAAACCCCTTAGGTGCTGCCTGAAGCAAGACAAACTGTCTGAGCTACGAAATGATGACCATCTTCATAACATAAAGTTTGGAGTTCATAAATGTCTTTCCTTTCCTTGTTTTTCCCTTGCTGGATGTTTACACTTTGTAAATGATCCTTTTCAGAGACTCCTCTTCAAAAATATTTCCCTTTGTCTCTCAAAATTGGTCCACCAAATCATAATATGCAACTACAGCAGTTTCGTAGCGCGCTACGAAACTGCTGTGTAATTTCAAAAACACAGTTTAAGGCCAAAATTTAGCTTTCTTGAGCTTTCTTTTCCTTGAAATGGCTTTTCCATCTGTCATGAAGTTGTTCAACACTGGATACATAGACACCATTCTTCAAGGTAAACTTCAAAAGGTAATCTATCAAAATTTCGGACTCAACCTTACTTGCTATGTGATTTTTCTTAGCTAAAGATGTCCTTCATGTTGGCTCAGTTGTATCTTCAGATCTTCGATTTGCCTCTTCATACTTCTGATTCCAGCTCTCAGTTTTGCATTGACCCTTCTGATGTGTCTTGCTTCTTTTATTGCAGGGACTGTCCAGGTGTAGTATTGATCATGACTACTCACTACTTCATATCTTGGAACTTTCCCATCTTCTCAACTAGCTTTTACTCTTTTGAAATTTTCCTTTTCAATTGCATGTTTTCTTGCCCTTTCCTTGAGTTGGGCAATCTCAAGATTGGCAGACATCAATTTCTTTTTTTGACTTCCTCAAAGCTACATTCTTCTTCTTGAGTGCTAACTGTCTTGCTTGAGTTGAAATGGAGAACTGCCTCGCTTGAGCCTTCAAAGAACTCTAATGTATGCTGACCCTGAGCTTGCCAAGTGCTTCTTATGCATGAAAGGAACAAGAAAATGACCAAGACCAATTCTTCCTTACCTTACCCTTTTTCTTGGAAATTTTTTAATGATAACAGGATGCCTCATCAAATATCCTAGGTATATCATATGCAACTTCATCAAGAATTAGATCGTAAATGGCAATGATTTCGCCAACCACTCTATCAGAGGAGAGAGACTGGGATTGAAAAATGGTTTTATTTCTAGTGAGCCAAATACCCCTAAAAAAAAATTTGGTGGAGGTTCCTAAATTTTTTTGAGGCCACACTTTCCCATCAGATTTCCAGGCTTCTTTGCATGAAGGGCCCTTCCATCTAATATTTAAATATAAATGCATGCTTATTGTATTCCATACTGTAAAAGAATATGGGCAATCAAATAGAATATGATAAATTGTCTCCTCTGTGTTTTTACACATAACGCACCAACTTGGCTACATGAAACATATTTTCTGTAGAATATCCCCTGTGGGGACCTTATTTTCAATAATGCACCATATAAAAAGAAAAAAAATCCTTGGTAAGGAATCCCAACCTCCAAATTTTTTGCCACCACCACTCCATATTATCTTGCTCTTTATCAGCAATGATGTGCAAGTGACCCATCTTTGGAAAGTAATCCCCAAACGAAGGATGAACCCATCATAAAGAGTTTTCATCCTCACTTATTATGACATGTGAGATATTGAGAGAATTTGTATAAGTCTCACAATGAGCTGATAAATCATTAGGCAAAGATAAATGTGTAGCACTTGCCCATCCTTGAGCCCAAATGGATGTGCTTTCTAGATCTTCCACTTGGTTAAAGGAATACTTCCCTTTCATTCAGAAATTCCACCAAGGCCAGAGGCAACAAATAATTTGCACCGCATCCAACCCATCGGTCCACTCCAATTCTAACTCTTTAACCAGATCCAACCTTCCATGCTCGGCCATTTTCAATCATGTTGAATGATGTTAGAAATTCTTTCCAAACCACATAGACTTTATGCCTTAATTTATTTTGGAGTCTATCCCATTCTTCAGTCGATAAGGGGTGTATATATTTCCTATATACCACCTCAATCCATAGACTTACAAAATCTATAAGCCTCCATTTAAACTTTTCCACTAAACCTTTAGAGAAATGGAATATATTTTTTAACCCCCATCCTCACCATTTTTTGGGTAAAGTGATATTGTCCCACATCTTGCCAATCCTTTGAACCCTTACATAGAAATCTTAAGTGAGATTTACGAATTAAATTGAGAATCCCTTTTGTGATCCATAAAAAAGACATCCAAAAAACATGAATGACTTTCAATACTTATTTTATAAGAACCAACCTTCCCACTCTGGAGAGCCAATTGTAGCTCCAAATTTTCAGCCTCTTTTTAATTGTTTCAATTAGCCAAAGAAAATCTCGCTTTCTGTAGTCATTGGATTTTAGATGGAAACCCAAATACTTGATTCTTGCTTCAAAGTTCAGCATATGAAAGGGGAATAGAGACTGAGCATTTACAAGCTCATCCCTAGATAAACCATCCTTAGAAAGAGAATATTTTTGAAGGTTAATCACCATATATGTAGCCTTTTCAAAGAAGGACGGAGTTGACTTGATGGTTGTTGTATATCTTATGTAGCCATCATAAAAGAGCAGAATATCATCAACGAACAAGAGATGTGTCATGGTTAGGTCATTTGCTACAGAAGCTCCCTTGAGATCTCCACATATCTAATCTTCCACTAATAGTTTGTGTAAACCTTTAGCCACCAGGTCAAACAATAAAGGAGAAAGTGGGAAACCTTGACATAGACCTCGTTCAGCCCCATTGGCTATGAAGGCCTTCTTGAGCAACACCAATGACCTAATGTATCTTCCTTCCCTCGAGAAAATAAAATTTATCCTTTGCAACATTTTCATACGAAATCGAATTCATCCTGTTGGCAATAATTTTCACAATTATTTTATAAACACTATTGCATAAAGAAATGGGACTGAAGTCATCAAAAGACTCGACAGAATCATATTTTCGGATCAATGTCATGGAATTAGAATTTAATGGCTCATACATGTGTCCCGATAGTTGACATTCTTCAATCAATTTCAGTAGGTATTCTCCCAAGAGTTCAAAAAAATTAGAGAAAAACTCCACTGGCCAGTCGTCAGGGCCTAGGCTTTTATCCCGCTAAAAAATGTGAAGGGCCTTCTGCACCTCCTCCACCAATACAGGTCCCATGAGTGATTTTTCAGCCTCATAATTTTTTAACCTTGGGAAATGTTGAGCGAGTACAATTAACTCACCAAGGGAGGCTACATGTGGAGCCTTGAACAAATTGTTGAAATGATTAACCTCTAGATGGACCAAATCACCTAAAGAGGTAACTTTACCTTTGTTTGGATCATCAAATTCCTAGATGGTGTTTCTAGCTCATCGACCCTTCGCAAATTCTTGGAAAAAAAAATATATATTTTCATCACCGATTTTGAGCCATATTACTCTTCTCTTAAGCCTCCATGCCTCCTCCCCCTCCTTCATAATCCTATTCCAAGAGGATAATAATTGAATAATTTTTTGTTTGACCCCATTTGATGACTAGCCCCCTCCTTCAGGATCCTCCAAATTCTCCTTCTCTTGCTCAATTTGTTTGAGATTCTTCTCATCCCTTATTTTCTTATTTGAAGACCATTCTTTGGTTGCCTTTTTAACCCTCTTTAAGTTAACAGCAAATTGGGCCGCTACTGAACCTTTGTTTCTGGGATTATATTGGATCCATTGATCAATAACAGAATCGTGAAAAGATTCATCCTTAAGCCAACCAGAATTAAATTTAAAAGGAACCCTCAACTTATTTGACCCTCCTCTTAATTCAAGGAAAAATGGATGATGATCCAATTGTGCCCTCTCTCCAACCCATTTTCGAAACAAGGTAATGCTTCCCATAAGTGATTCAAAAAGAAAGAAATGATCAATCCTTATGGCAACCATCCCTTTGTTTATTTTGAGCCTTGTTTTGAAGAAATAATTCATCCGCTGCAATTTTGAAGAACTAAAAAATTAAAGAGAACAATATTAAAAAATTAGCAAGAGAATTTGTTGCAGAATCAAATTGACTATATGTACAGTCTGTAAATACAATCCATTGATTGTTTTCCATACGTACGTCATCGTCCCATAATTGTCATTAAAAATTTAATAATTGATATATGTACAACTCAAGGCTATCGTTTGCCAAAAAAAAAATCAATCACTACCAACTCTAATAAATCTGTACAACAATTATCGTACATAGCAAATTAATCAGTCTATACACTGTTAAAACTTAAATTATTACGCACCAACCCTTTGAATAGTCAACAAGACCAACATTGTTTATACGCATCTGCCTCCAACACTCCTCGTCTGTCACTATATAGACCCATTCATTGTTGTATAAATTACAGTAACTAATACCACTCAACCAACATACATTATAATTCAGTCTGTTGTGTTTGCATATTTTTACAATCCATCAATCGACCATACACAACAAAACCATTGTCACTAGAGGGGGAGTGTCAATTAAGTGAAAAATGTGATGGGGGAGGAAAGGGCACGAAGATTCGTTGAAAGATAATAGTTTATATGCTTGGTTTAAGGTTACAAAGGAAAAATTATTTAAAAGGGGGTTTAAGAGGAAGCATTATAAAGAGATAATTTGAAGAAGGAAAAAGATTTATAAAGTCAAAGTTATTATAAAAATATAATTTCAAGAAAGAAAAATATTTAGTAAGTACTTGTGAAATTTTGTGAGAGGAATAGTCCTTTTTTGTTTGTCAAGTGGTTTGAGTTCATCAGAGATTACATCAGGCCTAACCTGTAGATTTAGAAATCGCGACCGAGGAGCATCTAATCTGTCAAAATCTCTCGAGGATTGACCCAGCCTGGGCCACACAACCCTTAACATGATTGAATTTTTCCCCACAGAGTTTCGAACTAGTGACTTTCACATCACTGAGTGACTTAAGAGTACACCCCATCACCATCTATGCTAAACCCCGTGGGCATTTGTTAGAGGGATATTAAATTCTATTTCATTATAAAATAAAGTGAGTCACTCGACATAAGTGATAAAAAGCAAATTAATAAATTATTTGGTACCCAAATAAAAAAGGTGTTTAAAAATGTTCAAAGGTATATATATAGATATAGATATAGATATACAGAGGAATATTTAATTTCAAGGTACATCTACAAATTTTGAAGAGCTACATCTAAGTAATCAGTTAAGGAAAAGACATGTCCCTAAGGACATGACTGTTCATAAATGGGCACCTGCTTAGGTATATAAGTTGGCCTTCATTTGTAACTTATCATCATCATCTCATATCAATTCTTTTATATAATATTCAATATATATTATGTACCAAGTGTTCTAAAGATTATTGTAGAGTACGAACTTTGTTTGTAACAACGTTCATGAAATAGAGACCTATTCACTGATCCCAAAAAATATTTCTATCTTGAAGGATGTAGTAATGTTCACAATATTTAGCTCCATACCCATATCAACCCCCATAACCCCTTCCAAACCCCAAGATCTAATAATTTTTATAGTTTTCCGGTTGCATCCAATTGCTAACATACCTGACCTTCCACTCACATCAATAAGAAAAAATTTCATTCGGGAATCAGAGACTCTAGCATTATTTCTATAACATCACCCTTCGATATAGTCTCTTGAAGAAGAAAAACATTAATGCGTTATGAAAGCAAAAAACTTCTCATAGCTAGTATTTTAGGGTGACTAGCCAACCCACGACAATTTAAGGAGATGAAGATCATGGGGAAACCTACACTGGTGTTTGCACTGCTCTATGCACCCAAAAAATAGATTTTTGTCTACCCGCAACAAACTCCTTGCTTGCTTTGAGTTTCGCTTGGGAGATAAAGGACTGAAGACCCTCAGGGTTTTTAATAACCTTGGATGGGAAAAGGGTCCCAAAACACCCCATGGCCATCAGAGAGTCGGGCTATCTAGACTTTGAACTAAGGCTATATTGGGGACAAGATTCCGATGAATTTTAGAGGCCTCTTGCTAAGGAGGGGATCGAGGAGGGACAAAATATAGGTGTAGCAAGATTATAACAAGGTATTGAATGCATAGACAACCTAGGAACCCCAACAATTGATAAAGTATAATCAGGGGAAGGGAAAAGCGTCCCCGTAGCAAGAGAATTAAAAGAACTAATAAGATTTGAGATAGGAATGGAAAGAGACATAGTACACGACGTAGAGGCAGTTGATGTTGAATGATCGACCACCTTGGAAGACTGGTAAGTATCTTTGGCACCCTCAGGCATGATCTGTGGCTATTCTTCCTTCAAAGTAGGCTACTCTATAACAAGATTATTCTCTAGATCTAGTCCTCTAGGTGAAGACCTTGTATCCAATTTTTATTTTTTGCTTCCAACAACCCTACCTCCTTTAAACACTTGACCCTTTCTTTTCACATGTGGCAAGGGGAAGTCCCTTAAAACATGACCCACCTTATGATACCACTAACAGCAAAATGGGGCCCCTGTAAGTGATGTTTAACTTCGCTATTAAGCCTTATAGAGTATCTAAGTTAACCAAGATTTGAGCAAAAACCATTCTACCTTTCACCTTGTGAGATCTATCCACATCCAAAAAAATTCTATTTTATCTCCGATGATCCTGAATAAATCTTCAGACCAGAGTTTAGGAGGCATATCTAACAACGTATCCCACACCAGACCATATCCATGCTTCTCCGAACAACCATCAAAGAGAGGGCTCCACTTCTTCATAAGAACCAGAGACAAGTCAATACACTAGGGTTTTCCCAATACCCAATTGACATCATCTATGCTAGGTAATTTCAACATGAACTATCCTTGCGCTAGGATTTTTATCACTGTGGATTCTTTGATCAATTGACTCCAATTTTCCTGAATCCATTCCTTGATGATGTTTGTCATGAAGATATAACCTCGAGCTCACCCAACAATGATCTTCTCAGAAGTTTCCATTATATCCCAAAGTGAACCCCTTTGTTGAGCGCCAAGGTTTCAAGGTCTTCTTTTACCTTTGTACACTTAACTACCTTTCTCTTCTTTCCCACAAATTGGACATGATGCACCTCATAGAATTTCTGGAAATATATAGGACCTTATGTGGAAAAACCTACAAGAGAGAAAACACATAATATTGGGAAATTCCATCCCCAACTAAAGGGCCTGAAAACCCTAAGGAGACTTGCCCAAAACTTTTATAAAGAGAACATGGGCCACAGGAATTTAAGCCAGGAAAACCCCCTTCTTGTCATACATACTTATCATTGAGAAAGGGCTCAGCTTAAAAACTTTCATATGAATATACTAGACGATTGAGATGGATATGGTCCACACTAGCCTCTAAAACCTACGGGCCAAACCATAACTCCTTCTACTTATTTGCCTCAGGAAAAACCACTGGAAGATTGTGATAAGTGAATGTCGCACTTTCTTTTGAGAATGACAATCCAAACCCTAACTCCTTTTGCTTGTCCACTGCCCACATTTGTTAGAAACTTTGAGCCTTACGACCCATCGCCGAGATGGGGGGAAAACCTTCAGAAACAATAGGAACTGATTCTAAAGTAGACAAGGAAGAATAGATCCCTTAGCTTGCGTTGCCAATTTTCAACCATGCATCCAATACTAGACTCTTAGGTGGCACATCGCTCTAGATAGATTCGCGTTCCTACGGGTCCATGATGTAGTCCACCTCATCAACTAGTATACTAGTCGCTCGCAAACCCTAGGTACTGTGAAGTTGCTACCAGTGTCTACAACAAAGAGATGAAGGAATAATTACCTTCCTATGACCATCACCATCTAAGCTCGTCGATTACCACTTCTCCCCGTCTCTGGTGACTAAAAAACAACAAGTCTACAAAACCCTACCTACAGTGATATTCACCTCTTTTATCCAACCATGTTTTAATTTTTTATTGCAAGGGAGATAGTGTAATTTATTTCATTCTTAATATGGAGATGATATATAACATTTAAAAAAATTTAATAACAAAAAAAATTAATGTTTAATGTGGGTTATAAATTGAATATTTCAATATGTATGTTGAGTAAAAGATTTTCATATCAAATACATAGAGAGCGAAAAAAAAGAGTTGAGAGAGCCATTATTCCATTTATAGGTTTCTTCTAATTCTAAGTATGGGGGGAATTTGTAATTCCTTGAATTGGTTAATATAGGGTTGATATGTAACAGTAGATGTATATGTATATGTTTGTATGTATGCATGCATGTATGTTAAGTAAAAGATTTTAACATCAAATATATTGAGAGAATATATATATGTGTGTGTGTGTGTTTTCTAATTCAAAGTATAAAGGAGATTTTCAATTCCTTCACTTGCTTAACATAAAGTTGATACGTAACATTTTTAAAAATATTAATAATGAAATTATATATATATATAGATAGATATGACATTTTAAAAACTATTAATAACAAAAATTATTATATGACATTTTAAAATATGTGGGTGGAGATCAAATCTTTTGAGATGCAAATTCTTTTAAAGTACAAAACTTGAAAAAAGATTTGTAGCTCGACAGATTGGAAAAAATGGATTCATGCCATGAAAATATCCTTCTCCACTTGGATTGTGTAGACTACATAGTGTGAACTTTCATTCCTAAATTTCATACAAAATTGACTCAAAAATATAAACCATAAGATTTATTTTTTTCAATTACTTTATATAATATATACATTTGTTTTTCAACCATATATATATATATATATATATATATATATATATATAACATTGAAATATTCTATCTATGATTCAAATTAATTTGTTTATCAATAGTTATATCTTTTAAATGTCATACATTAATTTTATATTAAGAATTAAATGAATTGACACATCTCACTCTTATTAGTTTTATTAAGAAATAATTAATTTTTTTTACTTCTAAATATTTTTCTTTTTCTTTGTACATTGAAATAGTTTATTGTGGTTAACATTAATTTTTATGTTTTCTTTCTATATATACATATCTGAAATTGATCTTGAAATAAATTAGTTAGTATAGATAGTCTATTTAAGTGTTGTATTAAACTATTTTAAAAAATATAATAATTATACATATTGTTAACACTAAGAAGCCATTCTGAAAAAAATGAGAGCTCCGAGAATGGCGAAAGAAGGGCAATAATGGCCCTGGTCTAGGGTTTAGTGCTGGTTGAAAATATTTGGGTGTTTCGAGGTCTTGGGGTTAGGGGGAACCTATACTTTTTCCGTGGGTATTCAACCTTGAAGGAACTCCATTAAAACGCCTCATTAGTCTTGGAGGAGGTATCTTTCTTTACTGTGCGGTTTATTTCGTCTTGTTGAAGGGTGATTGGTTACGATTTTTCCATGGGTTGTCTTACTTAAAGGAACTTCGTTAAATCTTTTACCAATATCCCTTTTGCCTTGGAGGAGGGTTTCGTTTATTATTGTGTGGTTTTTTAAATTTTTTTCGCTACAGGATTACCGATTATGTTTTTCTCCTCTACGAAGTTTTCACCCATCGTTTGTTTGCCTCAGGAATTTTTGCTGCTCGCACTAGTTTCTCGGTCAGTACCATAAGCGTGGACGTTTCATTTTTTCTCACATTATTAGTTAGCAGGATGGTTAGTCCCAAAGATTATGTGGACTTAGAGACGAAACCAGAGGATATTTGGTCGGTTTGGGGCATGGAGCTGACTTAACAGAACTTGGAGAAGTTAGTTTTGCCAGCTAGGTCTCCACCTGGCAAAAGAGGTGCTACAGGGCTGGCATAGAACGTTGGCGGTGGTTTAGGGTTGCTGGAGGAGTCAAAACCCTTCTCCACAAAGGAGGTATGTTCGCTTCCGTTGAAGCCCCGAAAATCAAGTCGACAACAAGGGGGATACCCGCCCGGTCCGGACCTAGGTTGGCAGCTCCTTATCCGTTTGGTATAGCGGGTCCGACTGGGGATAATGGGACCAGTTTCCCAATCTATGAGTGTGTGTGTGTGTAGAATTCGATGTTGCTGAACTAACAGTTCCTATTTAAGATATTCTAATTCAAACTTTAATCTAATTCTATGCTATTGTAATCTAATAAACAGTAACATCTAAGTCTATACTAACCCGGGATGTAATTCTTCTATTATGCGATCTAAAGAGATTTCAAATAAAAACTGGTAATAAAGATCATTCAACGATTATAAGAAAGGAAATCAATAAAGATGAACCACTTCGCATAAAAAGTTAGACAAAACAGTTGTGAAAAACATATTGCATAATGAGCTATTCATACATTAAGCATAAATAAATAGCTATCACCGTACAAAAGTGCCAAATGATAACTAAAGCGTTCATGCAATAATACATAAACAACTAAAAACTGTATATCACTTTAACATATAAGCAGAAATGGTCAAGAGATAAAAGTACCATTTATGACTAGTCCTACTCATAAGCTTCAAGCGACAATGATTTATCTCTCCTTGCTCTAACATCCACTAAGATTACAGAAGTGCAACATCAGTAGCAGATATCAAATGCAAACATCAACAAATCTTGATCCATTCATTCACCAAAACCTCCTCGGAGGGTGAAAAAGTGCATGTTCTGAGGACAAGTTTTTGATAAATTTCTGGACCCTTCTCTAAATGCATGAGAAGGGTTTAAATACTACTAACTAAATAACTTAATTACATAGATTCAGGATATGGTTTAAATGACCGCCCTTTTTCTAAGCAAAACTATTTCTAAAAATTAAATCTAATATCTAACTATTTCTGCATTTGCTCCTTAATGTTGCAAGTATTCAGTATTTGCCTGGGTAGAGTCGGCTGACTGTCTTCTGCTTTTGGTTGAGCTAAGAAAACAGAAATGGTAAGAGTTGGCACCATCGTTTCAGCAACATCAATGATATACTTGAGAGCCATCCTCTGGCTATGTGGAATTACTGCGTATGCCCAGTAATAACTCAAGTTCAACTTGGTTAACCCTTGAATTGCTTCTGCCTTTTTCTCTAGCTTTTTGTTTCCAGTTTGTTCTTTACCATTGCTTTCTTGCATTTTTTGGGCTTACAAGTGATTGAGTAGTTAGGGGCTTTCCTTCTCGCATAATTTTCTTAGCGACGCGCCTCGGAAACTACCTCTGTTCCTTGATCCGAGCTTCTCTGATGCGTTTTTCGCCTTTTTCTTCACCGGGTATAAGCTTCAAAATTTGTAAAAATATTGCTTTCGTGAGCTTCTGACCTTGAGCGTTAAACCGCCTGTTGATATCAGCATCGTTCAATTACTCATTCAATCATGACTGTAAATGAAAGATCTGTAATGGATGGCTCAACAACATTCTGTGAATCTGCGGCTCTGTTGCATGCGGGCGTCTTTTCTCTGTCTTTGATCATTGGAGCATTATCCTTTTTCTTCATAGCTTCCTGCACATTTCTTTGTGTAACTTCTATTTTTTTTCCTGCAGTTCACAAGTGAGGAAAGAGTAATGACAATAAAAATCGACAAGAAAGCGTTGAACTCTACAGATGTACAAAAACATGCCACCTGACGTGAACTGACTCTTCGAACAACACAAAACCATCTTTCATTAACAACTGGCGTATAATTCATTAATTATCATTAACACGCATATCCAGTTCTTGGTTTATGGAAAACTTTTTCTTGAATATTGAGCCAGTGAAATTTGCGATGGGATGTTTTTGCGATTCGCATCGCGTTATCGCAGTATCGCATTACCACAATTTCATCATGCTGTTGATAGAGGGAATTACTCCCCTAGGGCTTTTTGGGTTGAAACCCTAGCAGACTAAAAGTTATCTATTCAAAGAAACATGCATTCATACAGCCATTATGCTATTATAAGCAAATTCTATGATAAGGGTACGTACCTTTGGTCCTACGTTTGACAAGGCCTTTAGGGTCCAAACCCTTCTTGGAGTTCCCTTCTTCTCTTTTGTCCTACAAAACAACCAATTCAAAGAACACAGTAGTATATGGACAAAAACTTATAAAGAAATCATCTTCATGTTACAAAGAAAGGTAGTTAGCTATGAAATCCAAACAACCTTTTATATATGAATTCTAAACATGAATATCATTAACATAAAGAAGATTCATTTCGGGAACCAAGACATGTGTTTCTTTTATTATAGACAAATAAAGTACATAAACAGGAACATTTTCACCTGAGTCACCTTCAGCAAGCTCCAAGCAAAGCTTCCTTTCGGATTCGTTCCAGCCTCAAGCCTCTAACAAACTCCTTCCATGACTCTCTCCATGATGTCATAAATGGTGGATGAACATCAACACACAAGGAAACAAAGATTTACTGTACAAAATGGGGGAAGTGCAGAAGGCACAAGGGACTTCAGACCTGGTCAAGGGAAAAATCTCAGCATAACCTTTCTCTCTCTTCTCTCCTCCCTTAGGCCTTCCCTTTGAGGTCTTTTTATACCATCTCCAAAGTAGTTTTTTAGTTAGGAGTTGGTTGGGAACAGTTAGGCCACGGGCACTAACAGGTGATCAGCAGGTAAAACCCGCGATCTCCGCCCGAAAATAAGGAGTTTTATATTTTTTTAAGTGTTTTAATACATACACGCAGGTTGGCTATACACATACCCGTGTATACATGCGTTTAACTCAGGGAAATGTCGCGTATAAGGGATAAAATACTGTTTTTTAAATTTTAGGACCAGGTCTGGAAGGAGGGGTTGCCCTAGGCCATGAGTACAGCATCACAAACCATAAGAGTGAGAATTGGAGCTATAAGAGATGCCCCCTAATATATGAGGTCAGAAGGGGTACATGATGGCCGAAATATATTATGCGAGTACATGGAAAGGAAGTCTGTCAAAAACCGAGGAGGACTTCACCAGAATTCAGCCTGCCAAGCCACCAAAGGAGATCAGAAAGAAACACTGTCTGAGGCGGGCATACCCATGCTCAAAAAAAGTAAAGCATGACCGCATATCAAGTACAAGCGGATCCACTAAGTATACAAGTATAAATGACTGAAAGATACATAATGGATCATCTGATCATAATGAACAAGTACATGTCTGAATATCACATATAAGACTGTCAATGATGCTGAAAGATGCAACGGATCACTGATATCAAAGACTTATCCCTAAAAGGTACCAACTGAACATGATGGAATAGGATGGTACTACACTACAAACTCAACTGCCAGCATATAGAATGTCGCCATGACTGACTGCAACATATAAAGTGGAGTGGTATCAACTATCTGCAACAGGAGCAACTGTCAAGTGAACCAATGAATGCTGATACAACCTGAGGTCTTCACCGACCGTCATGGTACATTTCTACACAATGGGAATAAATGATCTGAAGTCGACCATGTGAGAAATTGTTTGATTACCGGTCATTGATGTATACCGTTAACAAACGCGAGACTACTCACTGATAATGATAATGAGCGTCAAGGTACCCAGTACAATCTAACAAGTGTGAATAGATGAGCTGGAGTCGAACACCTGTAAGAATCTATCGATCAGGAGACAATGATGGTTTCCCACTGTCGATAGCGAAGGATCTACCACTAATGACTGCGAACCCAAGGTACTGCCAAATGGACTCTAGATCTTCGCCCCAGAGCAATGAGTCGGAGTCGATAGGGAAAGATCCGCTAGAAGGAAGGCATTAAGGCATCCTTCATCAATCTAGCGCGAGTGTAACCCGTAGGCCAATAATGTGGAAGGAATCGGATGAAAAAGATGTAGTAACCCAACCGAAGTACGTTTCCGGCGTACAAAAGATGTGGCTAGCGCACGGCAGAAACCCTCTGAACCAACCAATAATGAAATCTGACATAGAGGCGAGGTATCCACCAATAGGGTCAAATGGAAACCAAGGTACTGCACGAATCCCAATGTGTGATAATGTAAGCTGATGTCGAACACAAGGGAAACCACTCAGTCAAAGACCCATGATACTGATCGATGCTGAGCACAAGGTGACCTATCAATAATGAAAATAGGGCCAGGGTGCGGCTCTAGGCCTGTCCTCAGAGCAAGATGTCGTCGTCGATAAGGACAAGACCCGCCAGCAAGAAGTCAATGGGGACCTTCTCAAACCGGCACGAGTAAAGGACTAATATAACTGATGTGATAATAGACATGACACTGACAACTAGGGATGGCCGACTGAAAAATGAGTCAAGAGACACTGCATAGAGGCCGACTCAGGCTAACTTCCCTTGAACAAAAGCACGACTCAATATGACTATGTGGCAGCATATGATGACTCTGTATAAGTTCGCCATGCAGGAGGCACGAATGAACCCTCCATATGATTGGAAGAGATAACCAATCGGTGGAGAACTGACTCAATAACAAGGTTATGGCGTACCTAAGTCAAACTAAATCCCACCCATACGGAGGAGACTTTGTTTTGAGTGCTGTGTTCAAGGGCGACACGACTGACTCTAGCTGCCAACAATAAATAAATAATGTCCCGTTCCCGCTCTTTTTGGAATATTTAATTTTTTTGTCTTTTTCTATTAAGCCGGAAAAAGAATAAAAGAATGCTATGGTACAGTGGAAAGAACGAGTGTCGGTGAAACAGATGATCTAGTTCCTGGGAAAGGAACGTTCCTATGCTCAATGCAGGGAGGTGAAAACTGGTCAGTGACACTCAAAGGTATGTTCCTTCCACGGGTCAAGGTGTGTCAAGCTGCAGAAGTCAAAGGTATGCAAAATTGATTTTGCAGATGTCATGGTCAAAAGTTGGCTTAAACACGAGTCCAAGTGAAGCCGGCTCTAGGCCAAAAGGTGCAAGTGGTCAACATGCAATGCAGTAGTACAACTCAACACAAAGGAGCCTCTAGGGTATATGGCCAGAACAAAGCGGAGAAGCTAAGAGGAATGAGTCTTCAACGCATAAGTCATGGCGGGGCTACAGAGGACTCCCGAGCCTACTCAAAACGGAGCAGCATGGGCAACAAATGTCAGTGAGGTGCTAACTAGGATGCCCATGTAAAGGATGGCTCTACCATCGTGTCATGATTTAAAGAATCAGCGAGTGAAGATAGCTTACGAACCATAACACGATGGGATCGACCCTATGGCAGATGTATCGGTCAAATGGAGGCTAGTATGCATAATGCAACGGAAAAAGGGTGTCCCTAACCTATATGCCAGTGAGAACAAAATACCTGCCATGACGGGTCAGCAGTCATGGAATCGTCTCGAACTGTCGAAAAACGTCCAAAATGTCCTGAAAAATAAACCAATCTCGACATTCCAAGCTCCCAAGTTAAAAGTCACATGAGGCCAAACAAAATAAAATTTTGAAAAAATTTTGCATTTTCAAAACTTATAAAAAGCATTTTGGACTCACCATTTTTACCATTTGAGTTTGAGAGCAAAATATTTGGAGCAAAAGGAGCAAACTTCCCACAGCCATATTTAACCGTTCAAATTCGTCGAATACCTCCAGGTAACCCTTATACTTAACTTGCAATTGAGAAGGTTCTGCACCGTAACTTGGTGGGGTCGATCCTGTCAGAATGGACCAACCATAAACTTCCAAAGGAGACATCTTCCAAGTTCTGTGAACATAAATAGGAACACTAGACAAGAAGTTAATGCATCCCACATATAAAATTCACGTAAAATCTTTATTATAGAATACAAAACTTGAAAATGCGTACCTTATATATACAATATGGTACAGGGAACCACGCAGCCTTGCGGCTTACGCATAATAGTTCTGCTGAACAAACCCCTTGCAGGGCTCAGGCCAAGGACACCTTTGGTAGTCAAAACTCATGGCTTCAAAGAGTTCCTCCTGTGAAGGCATAACAAGTTCTAAGAAATCATGAGAACTATAAGGATCAAAAGAGGGAATTAAAGGGTCCCATGTCCCTATAGGAAGAATCACTCGGTCAACTGCCGGGACCAAGTCCAAAGAAGGAGAATAATAGGTCAAAGGATCCTTCTTAGAAGTGATTGAACATTGAGGATTCAATGACACATAATTGACCCCTGCGGGGTAGAGTCTACTTGAACACTTGGAACAAACCAAGGGGCATTCTACAGTAAAGTCGAATTAGGGTGGTGATTATCAGATGCAAGCTGATCAATAGTGACAATATTCCCGTTATGAGGAAAGCACATTACTCGAAAGAGTGAAGACACCACAGCGTTCATAGCATAGACATAATCACGCCCAAATAGCATATTAAAGTCTAAAGGGCTATCAACCACCATCATATCGATTAAGACAGTCTTCCCACCTAAAGTGATAGGCAATTGAGGAAGAAAACCCATAGATTCACCAGGTCTTCTATCATAGGCTAACAACTGACTCTGAGATGTCAACAACTTTGGGGAACCCAAAGCTTTCCAAGTCAAAGAGGATATAATACTTGTAGAGTATCCTTCATCCACCATACATCGATAGACATTTGTGGAATTAACCCTGACCTTTATTTGGAAAGGTGCAACGGAAGGAAGAGGAGGCTCAACAAGACTATCCCAATTAAAGGAAACACTCTTAGAACTTGGAGGGGGAACATTCGAAGAAACAGGAATGCCCCCTATACTAGAAGACTTTGTACTAGAGATCAAACAGACTCTTTTGTTAGGCACTTCACCCCCCAAAAGAGGAGTGTAATTGGCCAGCGATTGCACTGGCTCTACCACATTATCAACCAATGGTTGATGGGATTGATGAGAAACCATATCAGGTTTAGGAGTAGAAGTACTTTCAGACTCGGACCATATCCTTTGAACCTCTGGAATACCAGGGCATAAATGAGTAAGATGGTCTCCCTTGCATATCTTACAAGGGAACTTAGGTTTAAAACTTCTATGTCTAGGTTTCTTATCAACCTCCATTCCGCCAACTTGACTAGCAGTGGTTTGCGGAGAGTCATGAACATGACTTGCAGAGGTCGGTGACTCTTTGCTAGTATGACTCGTAGTGACTAGACTTGTGCCCCCAACATGACTTGCAGCGGCTGAAGACTCATCTTCAACATGACTCGTAGAGGTTGATGATGAAGTGCTAGTGTGACTCGCAGTGACTAGACTTGTGCCCCCAGCATGACTAGCAGTGGCTGAAGGTTCATCTCCAACATGACTGGCAGAGGTTGAGGATGAACGGATAGAATTATTCTTCTTCTTTGACTTCCTTTTTGTCCTTTTTTTAGATTTCTTGTTACAAGAAGGAGGCGAAGAAGGAATCCCAGATTTCTCTTTGAAAGAAGATGAACAATTAGCACCCATGTGATGCCTCTGAAATAAAGCATTCAACTGAGAAGCTTCAAGGGCATTTGGAATATTCGGAGTGGACCACAGCCAAACGGGTAGTCCAACATTCAACCCAGGAATATTCAAAGTGGCCATCAAGGGAGTACCAACGTTTCCAAAGAAAGGAAAAGCACAAGGATCCCCTTTTGGGAGGGCACCTTGGTTGGTTTCCACAGGAATATTGGCCATATCTAACTGTTCCAAAGACCCTTCCCCTACGGGAATATAGAAATAAATTTTCAAGGAATATGGATAAGCAATCAAAACCTTTGCCCTTGAGGAGGCAACTCCACAACTTTTGAAAGAATGACCAAAAGCCTTTCAAGATCGGTAGAGTGGTAGGCCGGTCACTCAGAACACAAAGTCCAAACGTGACTAGACAAAAATACCCGAAGCCAACTATATACAAGGAACAAAGAGCACACACTATAAAGTCCCTAAAGATATCAGCCAGTCAAACAACTTCCAAGTATTTCCGCTCCGGGTGATGAGGACCGGACACCAAAATACAAGAAAGTGGAGTAAGGGGCCTTCCGAAGATAGTCTGGGATAATGACGGCCCAGTCCTATCAGCGAAGGTAACAGAGGAAGTTACGCTGACCTCCTAACAACAGCCTGCGCCGGTGCAAGCCCCCAAGCTTCGCAAGGGTACCCTCCAGTAGTACCGTTGAGAGTGATGCAACGTCAACCTCAGGTGCCACGAGATTCCCCTCCACAGCCACCTGTGTAGTTCCCTAGGAGTAGCAACTATAGATAACAACTCGTCGCAGAAGCCAGGCGGAACAGTCGTGAGGTAAGTTCAGACAAGTAGGAGAGGGGGTATCTCTCTTTCCTGTCTTCACAGACCCTCGTGCTTAACTCCCAGATCCAGAGCTTTCCTGGTCTTCCTAACGATATTGGATTTTCACTCATTATTCAGACTCCTGCGTTTGACATTTATATGGCCTTGGAGAGTTAACTCTCCACTCGCCTAATCCAAGGCCCTAAAATCCTAAACTTGTTGGTGTAACTGACTAAAACAAAAAGTTCTAGTGAATTTTAGTTAGCGCTTGATTTTATTAGGCTGTTCTTTAAGTCACAAGGTAACAAAAGTGAAACTAGTGATTTTTTTTACGCAAAAGAAATTAATAAAAACTTAACTACATGCACATGCACTTTTTCGTTTTCGATGAAGAGCAATTTCTATAGGGTTCAGAGGTACTTCTAATAAAACTAATTTTTCTTTTTCTTTTCAAACTCCACACTCACAAAAGTTAACAAAACTATGGATGCCTAAAAAGATATGCAAATCTATCCTAAGGCAACAAATATATGTTGATGCAACAAAAAATGAAAGTTGCTTGCTTATCAATCTTTATCTTGCCACTTAAAATGTCTAGATGGAATATGAGATGTTACCATTCATTTCGTCTAAACACTAAAAACAAGTTCTAAGACAAACATAAAGCACTTTCACTTCACTAAAAGGAAACCAAATGAAAAGCAAGTTCAAGAAAGCAAAACTAAGGTTTTCAAAAGATTTTCTTCAAAGCCACAAACAAAAAAGTCTTTTCAAAAAAGAAATGCTCTCAACAACACTGAAACTTGTGATTGAAGAATAGGCAATTTAAACACTTTTGCGAATCAACACCACACAATGGATCAAAACTCAACAAAAATAAATGTGTTTGAAATCGCTCTTAACAATCAAAAGCAGCAATGAAAGCTTTGGCATCGAAAACCAAAAGATCAAAAAGACAAATTCCAAGAAAGTGTTAATCAACAACTTTCATGAAACAAAGAAGTGGATGGTCACAAAGCGGTTTTGTCAAGCAAACAAAAAGTCACCAAAAGCAAGATTAACACAAAGATTGAATTCAATCTTCCTACCTTGATGAAACAGAGCAGCCAAGATTCCTAGCAAGAAATCTTGCGTGCTTTAGCAAAAAACGATGACGCTTGAAATCAACAAAAAACAAGACCAATACTCCTTATAATCAGAGAGAATTCAGAACGAGATGCTTGCTGTAAAACAAATAACTGATACTGGAAAATGACTGTTTCAAACTGACTCAAACCACCACACAAGCCTTCAGAGACTAAAAAAATTTATAAATCTTGAAAATTGCAATATATACGCGACTGTACTGAAGTACAGATTGCGTGTATACGCGACTATATCTGAGGAAACCTGCGTATACACGGGTTTACTCAAAGAAACAAGTGTATATACGCCTATGTATCTAAGAAAAACAACGTATATGAAAAGCTTCAAGAAAAATAAAAAACAAACTGAAGAAACTGGCAAAGCTTAAAGTTCAAGAACATACCAGATAGTAACAGCAAGCAGACAAGGCAGCTGAGCCCTGATTGGCTTGAAAAACACCCAAACTAGGAACAACAAGAGTGTTGTCCCCAGTGGAGTCGCCAATTCTGATAGAGGGAATTACTCCCCTAGGGTTTTTTGGGTTGAAACCCTAGCAGACTGAAAGTTATCTATTCAAAGAAACATGCATTCATACAGCCATTATGCTATTATAAGCAAATTCTATGATAAGGGTACGTACCTTTGGTCCTACGTTTGAGAAGGCCTTTAGGGTCCAAACCCTTCTTGGAGTTCCCTTCTTCTCTTTTGTCCTACAAAACAACCAATTCAAAGAACACAGTAGTATATGGACAAAAACTTATAAAGAAATCATCTTCATGTTATAAAGAAAGGTAGTTAGTTATGAAATCCAAACAACCTTTTACATATGAATTCTAAACATGAATATCATTAACATAAAGAAGATTCATTTCGGGAACCAAGACATGTGTTTCTTTTATTATAGACAAATAAAGTACATAAAAAGGAATATTTTCACCTGAGTCACCTTCAGCAGGCTCCAAGAAAAGCTTCCTTCCGGATCCATTCCAGCCTCAAGCCTCTAACATACTCCTTCCATGACTCTCTCCATGATGTCATAAATGGTGGATGAACATCAACACACAAGGAAACAAAGGTTTCCTATACAAAATGGGGGAAGTGCAGAAGGCACAAGGGACTTCAGACCTCGTCAAGGGAAAAATCTCAGCATAACCTTTCTCTCTCTTCTCTCCTCCCTTAGGCCTTCCCTTTGAGGTCTTTTTATACCATCTCCAAAGTAGTTTTTTAGTTAGGAGTTGGTTGGGAACAGTTGGGCCACGAGCACTAACAGGTGATCAGCAGGTAAAACCCGCTATCTCCGCCCAAAAATAAGGAGTTTTATATTTTTTTAAGTGTTTTAATACATACACGTGGGTTGGCTATACACATACCCGCGTATACACGCGTTTAACTCAGGGAAATGTCGCGTATAAGGGATAAAACACTGTTTTTTAAATTTTAGCACCAGGTTTGGAAGGAGGGGTTGCCCTAGGCCATGAGTACAGCATCACAAACCATACGAGTGAGATTTGGAGCTATAACAGTTGTGCTATCGCAAGGTTGGTTGATCGCAATATCACAAGATCGCGGATTGCAGTATCACGGAACGTAATATCGTTATAATCGTTATGTGTCTTTCTTGTAATTTTGCGATATCGCATATCGCATATCGGCGATTTTTAAGGTTTTCCAACGTGAGCGTTTTCTTAATGCATGTGATGTGATGGAGTTCGCGTCGCAATCTCGTAGTTTATCATTTTTACTCATAAGGAAATGTCCTATCCTTCTTTGCACGATGTGGTGTTTCTTAAGGAGTAAAATACACGAGCCTTAATTGATTTTTTTGAATTTTTTACTAAGGGTCCCCACTTACCTAGTGTTATTGCTAATACTAAATAAGGAGGGGAGTTGTTGGTGGCCACAACAATTGGCGATTCACTTGGAAGAACCAGTTATCTCTGCTTTTCTATTGAATTTTCTAAACTTCCAAAACAGAAAAAAATTTCAGAAAATTAAACTTTATTATGGAAAGATAAAGTACATTATTCTCTAAGTTGTCAATGATATTTTGTTTCAACCATTTTCCACTTTGATTATTTGCTTCCTCAGGCTAGTCCTTGTATTTACATCAGTCATTACCTGGTCTTGTAAAGATAAATCAAAGTCTCCTCTGTAAACTAGTTTTAAATATGCTCATTTGTCATAGGTAGAGCCTCTGCTGCCAGCAGGCGTTTATAGCCTCGACAGGGTTACCTGTTACCCAGCAATGATCCTGTATCCTACTTAAGGCAGCCTACAACTTTCAAAGAAAAATCCATATCCACACTTATTGCTTTGATTTTTTTCTTTTTATTCTTAAAGAACAATGTCTTGGTTTGGTAGCCAAATTATGACACAGTCATTCACTTGATTTATAACTTTGCTGAACAAGCTGGCTCGTGATGAGACCCCTTGTCTTTTGATTACAACAATCTTGAGTCATTGCCCTGTTGTGGTGTACAGTATTGGCAAAGTCAGCAAGTTATAATATCTGTGATTATGATAAGCCGGCTCGTGATGAGACCTCTTATTCTTCAAGATAAAGTGTATCCTTGGGTTGTTCCTCTGAAAGTTGCGATTTCCTTAGCAGGGAGGAAGTCATTATTTCCTTAAGATAGCTCTGGACGGCAATAATAGAGTTTTTGGAAACAGTTGTTCTACAGAGAATCTTTATTTTTCTATTGATACCTTTCATTGTACTGAGATAAAACAATTTCTTCACTAAAGGTTGTTTTCATCAAACTTTTTGAAGTTGAAACTAGTATCATATCTAGGCTAGAGTTTTTAACTGTATCTATCAATAATAAAGATCAGTTTTCCAAAAGATTTGCTATTTATACAAGCGAAAAGTTCAAAATCTGAAAGAGAATTGGTGTCTTTTTCGTAAATGCCTAATGTAACAACTTACAACTGGTTTTATTATGAAAAAGGAAAACACCTATTCTACAAAAATAGAAGAATAATCTTCTATGGAAAATATTTCTTGAGAATTTGTCCATTAACAGGCAAAGGATCCCTCTTACCTGTTAAATCCTATAACACAAACGTTGATGGACCTATGACTTCTACAATTTGAAAAGGACCAAGCCACATTCTTTGAAATTTTGTATGTTTTCCCTTTTCTTCATGATCCTTGTCCCACTTTAAAACTAAATCTCCCATCTGAAAATCTTTTCTGGTCATTATGTTTGAATCAAAAGAGGATTTTACTAGTGCTTGATGATGAGCATGTGTTTTCCTAGCCTGTTCTTGTTGTTCTTCTAATTTAATTATTTTTATTTGTCTCAGTTGTAAGGAGGAAGTGGGTACTTCATCAATGTATTGAACTAAAGACAAAGAGGGAATTGCTAAGTGAGTCGGAAGAACCACTTCTTTCCCATAAACTAAATTAAAGGGAGAAGTGTCGATAGAAGCTTTTTGCGTTATGCGGTCTGCCCATAAAGCATATATCAAAGCCTTGTGCCAATTTTTATGATTTCGGTCAACTGTTCTTTTAATAATCCTGATTAGGTTTTTATTTGTTGACTCAGCTAGCACATTGCCTTGTGGGTAGTAATTGGCCGAATATTTAAGTTTGAATCCTCTTTTAAGTGCGAATTCAGTCATTGCATTTCCAGAAAAGTATGATGCAATATCAAACATTATAGCGGATGGCAATCCAAACCTGGTGATTATAAATTGATCTATGAACTCAATGTTATTTTGAGAATTAGCCGTCTTGAGTGGAACTGCTTCTACCCACTTAGTAAAATAATCTGTTGCTGTGAGGATGTATCTATGATGCTTAGAAGAGTGAGGGACAATCTCACCTATTATGTCCAAGCTCCACTGACTGAAAGGTTGCTCGATGTTTACCGGCTGTAGTGGCAAGGATGGCTTCTTTTGTCTTCCAGCAGTAGTTTGATAGACTTGACATCTCCTCACGTAACTGTGGGAGTCTTTAAATAACGTGGGCCAGTAATATCCAGCACGTAAGATTTTATGTGCAGTAGCATCTCCAGCATAGTGTCTACCTGCCGGCCCATCGTGGAGTTCCTACAAAACTTTTTCAGCTTCAGATTTCTCAAGACACCTAAGCAAAAAAGAATCATAATTTATTCTAAAAAGAATATCATTTATGAGCTGATATTGTTTGGCTTTCAACCTTAGAGCTCTTTTCTTAGTATGATCGAGGTGTGAAGGAGCATACCCGTTCTTAAGATAATAAATGATATCAGCGTATAATGATTCTGCATCGTTTAGGCTTACCTCGCACATTTGTACCTCTTCAGATGGAATTTCATAAATTTGTGATGCTCCAACCAGCATTTTGCAGAAGCCTTGACCTCTTACAATGTTTGATGGTTTGATCTCAATGTCATATTCCTGTAAGGCAGTAACCCAATTGGCCCTTTTCTCACCCACATCCTTCTGTACTAGAAGGTTCCTTACCACTGGAAATGGTACTATAATCTTAGTATGGGTTTTAAGTAAGAAAGGTCTGAAATATTTGACTGCTTTGAAAACAGCATAAGCTTGTTTCTCCATGTCTGAATAATTTAATTCAGCACCCTGTAAATTTGAACTGAAAAACGCAATTGGGGCTTCCGCTTTTTCTTGATTTGCTTGAGTTAATATCGCAGCATATGACTTATCTGAGGCAAATATGTATAAAATAAAAGGGTCTGAAAAATTTGGAGTTGCTAACGATGGAGCATTAATAATACCTTGTTTGATCAGGTTGAATGCTTCATGTTCATCTTGGCCCCATTTAAAATTTGAGTTCTTTTTAATCATGGTTTGCAAAGGAGATACGATTCGTGAAAATTCTAGAACGAATATTTTTACAAAGTTGATCTGACCAAGGAAGGATTGCATGGCTTTTTTGTTGTGAGGTAAGGATATTTCAAAAATTTCTTTGATTCTGTCGGGATCAATGTGAATACTGGATTTTGACACTATGAATCCTAGAAGTTTCCCTTCACTTAGTGCGAAAAAAGATTTCTTTGGGTTAAGTGAAATTCCATACCTTAAACACCGTTGAAAGATTTGTTTCAAGTCTTTGAGATGGTCGCTTCGTTTCTTCGAATACACTGTTATATCATCCAAATAAATTACTACAGATTTATTGACTAAACCTTTGAATGCGATGTCCATGGCTCTCTGAAATGTGGCACCAGCATTAATCAAACCAAATGGCATCTTTCGATATGCGTATGTGCCCCATTTAGTTCTGAATGTGGTTTTCAATTGATCATCAGGATGTACCAACACTTGATTGTATCCTGAAAATCCATCCAAGAAAGACATTAATTCTGAGCCCGCCACTGCCTATAGTATTTGTTCCATAGGTGGTAGAGGAAAATTATCTTTTTGACAGGCTTTGTTAAGGTTTCGAAAGTCAATGCAAATCCTAATATCTCCGTTTTTCTTTCTAACAGGTACCATATTGGAGACCCATTTGGAATGTCTGACGGGAAAGATTATTATGGCTTTCAATAACTTATTAAGCTCAGTTTTTATCTGATTTTCTAAATTGGGGTGGATCTTTCTCAGCTTTTGTTGGACAGGTTTTTCATTATCGATCATGGGAATAGTATGTTGGATGATGGAAGTGTCGTATGTTTTGAGCTCATCATAATTCCAGGAAAAAACATTTTTATATTGTCTCAAAAGACGAATATACGCTAGTTTCTCTTCAGGGGCTAGGCCGAGGCCTAGATTAATGTTTTGTGGTTTAGCATCGGTTCCTAGGTTTACTAATTCGTAGTTCAAGGTTGAACTTTGGAGTTTTGAATTGGTAGACCTCTTAAACCGATCTTTCAAATCGTACAAGTCTTCTAACTTGACCACCGACTTAGGTATAGCATTGTTAGTGCTATCTTGTTGCAATTATCAATCATGCTGGTCTTCGTCAATTATTTGATTGGAGTAGGATCCTTCAGATGTGAGGAAATTTACAATATCAGGATCGTCATTGAATACTCTCCAATTTGTGATGTTATCAGGAATGGATGGTCTAAAGATTAATTCTATTGAGAATCTATCTGGACTAAAATCTTCGGAAGGAATAAGCTTAGAAGCTACGTTAGCCAAAAGGTCTGCACTTGCGTTTTGGAGTCTGGGGATTGAAGAGATATTAAACGCTATGAAATGCTCAGTCAGATCTTGAACTAAGGATTGATAGTGTTTTAAACGACCTGATAAGCAATGTATAGTGTTACGTACCTGTTTAACCACAATCTCAGAGTCTCCAAAAACTTGAAGGTACTTGATGTCTAATCTGATCGCTTTATATAAGCCTTGGACTAAAGCCTCATATTCTGCTGTATTGTTGGTGCAATCGAATTCGAGTCTACATGTGAGCATGATTTTATCTCCTTCTGGACTAATCAGAACGCATCCTGTTCCTGCTCCTTCGTTAGATCTAGAACCATCAAAAAATAATTTCCAAAACAAAGATTTATTTACAGGTTTATCTAAAAAATTGATACATTTCGAACTATCAGTTCGAGAAAAATTTTCGACTTGGGACAAAACAGAGTGTTCTAAATAGGGTGACGCATGAGCATTGAAATTTTCGAGGAAAGAATCTACCGAGTAATTGCCAATAATGTTGTTGTTATACGCTACTAGTTCATTCTCCCCCTCTAGCTCCGTTACTATGTACTTCTGATGTAACTCTCGTTCAACTTTTATTTGATTCGGTTTACCATTGTAGGGCAGCCACATGTGCGACCAGTCGGTTGCGAAGTATCCATGAAGTTTTTCTGACCAATCCCTGCTAAGAATTAAGCCATAGAATTCTGGGATATCAGCAACTAGAATGTCAATAACTTGACATACCTTTGGGTTGGACGACAACCTTATGGTTACTCGATTTAGTTCACCAATCACTTCAACTTGAGATCAATCTAGCTGAACTATGCGCACTGCGGATTTCTGTGGTTGAACGTTTAACTTGGCACATATGGATTTGGGTAAAATATTCGATGAAGCACCAGAATCTACCAAACAATTGTGCACATTTTTATTGAAGATTTCATAAGTAAGGAGAAACGGGGAGTGTGAGATCTTGATCTTCCTCCAATTAGAGCGATGACATTTGGATCAATCTTATTGATCGTGTTAGTTGGAGGTCTTCCCATGTTATGGGAAGCTTGAGAAAGTACAGCGGCAAGCAAAGGTGCAACTGGTACGGCATGTAATTCTTTCATCATTATCTTATGTTGATGCTTTAACTTGCTTAGTTCGTAAAGGGTGATGTTGGCCCTAGTCTTTTTCATGCCTTCTATAATATTGTACTCCATTTCATCCGACACTATCAGTGTTTTAGATGGAGTTGTTTCATCTGTTTGGACTGGGCTGGTTTGAGTCGCTTTAGATGTCGTTTTCTTTGTTGCGACTTTATTCTTTATTGCAAAGCTTGCGCTCTTCGGCTTAGGGGTAGTCTGGGGAGGATCAAGCTAATTTTTGCTTCGTGTGCTAACTGGGAATACTTCTTGATCTTCTTCTTGTGGGAGGATGAAATCCCACATTCCTTGTAATTCCACAACTTCTTCGTCATCAGTCTGCCCTTCAGTGGCAATTTCCTCTGCCTCTTCCTCAGATTCAGCATTTGAAATGGCATTGGGTGGCTTTGAATCTGTTGAAGGACTTCTTTTAAAAGCTTTGTAGGGCTTTTTTGAAGAAGTTTCTGGTACTTGCTTTTTTATGTCGACCATTTCATTGGACATGGTCTTTACAACTTTCTGCAATCCTTCCAAATCGAATGGATCTTTTGCTTGTTTCTTCTTGGAGTCTTCCTTGAAGGTGACTTTTTTGGATTTACGTTCCTCTATCGCGGATTTCTTTTCCAGAGCTATTATTCGTTTCTCTACTGCTATTACTTCTTTCATGTTATCAGCTAAGGTTGTTTTATTGGCCCTGTCCACGAAGATTGCTATGTTCGATGGTAGAGCGGTGATATACCATTCACATCGTACTTCTTCGGTAGAGTGGTGATATACCATTCACTTCGTAGGAATTTTGTTGAAAATTTTATTAAAATGTAAATTGAAATCCTTGATAGGCTCTCTAGTTTCGGCTCTAAGGTTGGATAGGTCATTGATTAACGTTGTCGTAGACCTGTCATCACCAAACTTGGTCAGGAATTGCTCCTGGAAGATGTCCCAACTTGTGATGGATCCGGAGGGTAATGAAAAATACCATGACCCGGCTGTTCCTTGCAGAGTATAAGGAAAAAGCCGAACAACAGCATCTTCATTAGTAACCCCATTGAGATTAATGGAAAGCATGAAGTTGTTTATGTGCTCTTCTGCTAGCATCCCTGCCTCGGGATTAAATTTAGGCAGCCATTTCTCAGGATGGGCCGGTATTTGACTCAAGGGTGCAGGCATTAAGACTGCCCCAGGGTTATTCCATGGAGACTGGGCCATTGTTGAACTGCTAACAGAGGAAAGTGCAGAAGATGATCCTTGTGGCTGGGAGGATGAGGATACTACGATTGTAGATGATTGAAGAGGGGTTGTGGGGGTTCCAGTGGATGGATGGACAATGATCTAGAGTGGTGGAGTGGATGGTTGACTTTGCGGTGAAGAAGTTGAGATGGATGATGTTGACGAAAGAGTCTCGCTGTCGGACTCTTTAGGTGATTTCCTTGCTCTTTTCCTGGTGGGAAGAGGTAATTCGGTTGGCTGAATGCCAAACTTTTCACTCTTTAGCCTGGTCAGGGGATGAGCAGGGTTATACTGCGAAGTCATGCTGCCTTGAGATTTATCAGACCTTTGAGGAGAAATGGAAAATCGCTGAAGTTTGTGAATCAAAGATTCGACTTCAGGAAGTTCAACGGTAGATTGTTCTAAAATATTAGGGTGTGTAGCAGCGGTTGATACTCGAGCGACTTCTAACTCTGGATTTAAGTGTAATGGAGAAGTCGGGGGAGATGGTGAGGGCGATTTACTCTCAGAATGGTATTCAGATTTAGATTTGCTTGCCATTCATAGTTCAGGCCCTCCTTCTAGCGCCAAATATGTTGAAGCCCCGAAAATCGGGTCGACAACAAGGGGGATACCCGCCCGGTCCGGACCTTGGTTGGCAGCTCCTTATCCGTTTGGTATAGCGGGTCTGACTAGGGATAATGGGACCAGTTTCCCAATCTATGAGTGTGTGTGTGTAGAATTCGATGTTGCTGATCTAACAATTCCTATTTAAGATATTCTAATTCAAACTTTAATCTAATTCTATGCTATTGTAATCTAATAAACAGTAACATCTAAGTCTATACTAACCCAGGATGTAATTCTTCTATTATGTGATCTAAATAGATTTCAAATAACAACTGGTAATAAAGATCATTCAGCGATTATAAGAAAGGAAATCAATAAAGATGAACCACTTCGCATAAAAAGTTAGACGAAACAGTTGTGAAAAACATATCGCATAATGAGCTATTCATACATTAAGCATAAATAAATAGCTATCACCATACAAAAGTGCCAAATGATAACTCAAGTGTTCATGCAATAATACATAAACAACTAAAACTGTATATCACTTTAACATATAAGCAGAAATGGTCAAGAGATAAAAGTACCATTTATGACTAGTCCTACTCATAATCTTCAAGCGACAATGATTTATCTCTCCTTGCTCTAACATCCACTAAGAGTACAGAAGTGCAACAGTAGTAGCAGATATCAAATGCAAACATCAACAAATCTTGATCCATTCATTCACCAAAACCTCCTTGGAGGGTGCAAAAGTGCATGTTTTGAGGACAAGTTTTTGATAAATTTCTGGACCCTTCTCTAAATGCATGAGAAGGGTTTAAATACTACTAACTAAACAACTTAATTACATAGATTCAAGATATGGTTTAAATGACTGCCCCTTTTCTAAGTAAAACTATTTCTAAAAATTAAATCTAATATCTAACTATTTCTGCATTTGCTCCTTAATGTTGCAAGCATTCAGTATTTGCCTGGGTAGAGTCGGCTGACTGTCTTCCGCTTTTGGTTGAGCTAAGCAAACAGAAATGGTAAGAGTTGGCACCATCTTTTCAGCAACATCAATGATATACTCGAGAGTCATCCTCTGGCTATGTGGAATTACTGCGTATGCCCAGTAATAATCCAAGTTCAACTTGGTTAACCCTTGAATTGCTTCTGCCTTTTTCTCTAGCTTTCTGTTTCCAGTTTGTTCTTTACCATTGCTTTCTTGCATTTTTCGGGCTTACAAGTGACTGAGTAGTTAGAGGCTTTCCTTCTTGCACAATTTTCTCAGCAACGCGCCTCGGAAACTGCCTCCGTTCCTTGATCCGGGCTTCTCTGATGCGTTTTTCACCTTTAGCGCCTTTTTCTTCACCGAGTATAAGCTTCAAAATTTGTAAAAATACTGCTTTCGTGAGCTTCTGACCTTGAGCGTTAAACCGCCTATTGATATCAGCATCGTTCAATTACTCATTCAATCATGAGTGTAAATGAAAGATCTGTAATGGATGGCTCAGCAGCGTTCTGTGAATCTGCGGCTTTGTTGCATGCGAGCGTCTTTTCTCTGTCTTTGATCATTGGAGTGTTACCCTTTTTCTTCATAGCTTCCTGCACATTGCTTTGTGTAACTTCTGTTTTTCGTTCCTGCAGTTCACAAGTGAGGAAAGAGTAATGACAATAAAAATTGACAGGAAAGCTTTGAACTCTACGGATGTACAAAAACATGCCACCTGACGTGAACTGACTCTTCGAACAACACAAAACCATCTTTCATTAACAACTGGTGTATAATTCATTAATTATCATTAAAGCGCGTATCCAGTTCTTGGTTTATGGAAAACTTTTTCTTGAATATTGAGCCAGGGAAATTTGCGATGGGATGTTTCTGCGATTCGCATCGCAGCATCGCGTTATCACAGTATCGCATTACCACAATTTCATCATGCTGTGCTATCGCAAGGTTGGTTGATTGCGATATCGCAAGATCGCGGATCGCAGTATCGCAGTATCGCGGAACGCAATATCGTTATAATCGTTATGTGTCTTTCCTGCAATTTTGTGATATGCGATATCGCATATCAGCGATTTTTAAGGTTTTCCAACGTGAGCGTTTCTTAATGCATGCGATGTGATGGAGTTCGCGTCGCAATCTCGCAGTTTATCATTTTTACTCATAAGGAAATGTCCTATCCTTCTTTGCACGATGCGATGTTTCTTAAGGAGTTTATACATGAGCCTTAATTGATTTTTTTGAATTTTTTACTAAGGGTCCCCACTTACCTAGTGTTATTGCTAATACTAAATAAGGAGGGGGGTTGTTTGTGGCCACAACAGCTTCCTACACTGGAGCTCTAATTGGTCAAGACAATGCAGTGCACTTGGAGAGCATAATTGTTGAGCCACGGATGGATTTACTGGTAAGTCCAAAAAATCCTACTACAACTCCTATTTCAGGTTTTCTAACGAGTGGCCTTGAAGACATTGTTACGAACAGTGGGTTTAACATAAATGAAGGGTTTAAATCCTGTTTATTCGAGGTTTTGCGGTTCAAACTCCCAGTTTTGGGCCAGAGTCTAAATAGAATGCAGAAGTGAAAAATCCTTATCTCAGAGTGCGCCCTTAACCTCTCAGAGTATTTTTCCTTAGCATCAAAGGATGCACGATTAGGGAGGGTTTGTTCAAAGGTTTTTCGGCCATAAAGGATGTTGAAGTTCAGATAATTCAGGCGAAAACAGGGAAGGAAAGAGTAGGGTTTCCACCTCTTTCAAATCAGGATTTGGAACATGTGTGTCAATTGGGGTTCAGCCCTTAGGGGTCGAAGGAGGGAAGTCAATATCTCATTCCCGACACAGTAGGGAGGTCTTTGGATTTTGGGGTTTTACCCCAAAAAAATCAGGTGTTGAAGGAGCTACTAAGGGCGAACCCATGTGGTTGAAATATAAGATGGCAAAGAACTCTGCACTAAATTCCCTACTGAGAATGGTCAGTCATTGGGATTGAAGAGGAAGAAGGGGAAAGTGATCCAGAAGAAATTGGAAAGACCAAATTTGATTCTTGGTGTTGACATTCAGATGGACGAGGTCATGGATGCCTCAGAGCGTATTCTAGTGGGGCAAGTCAAGGGCAGGCAATACTCAACAAACTATATCTCAGAATGGATAAAAAAGGAGTGGAATGAGGGTCCAGATACACAGACAGAGGTCATTTTCCTGACTAGAGGATGGTTTATGGTTAGATTCTCGAATGGTGAAGTAGTGGACTGGGTTCTTGAACGAAATTGGGGTTTTGGGAAAGCTCTAATTTTCTTCAAAAAATGGACTCCTCTTTTTGACGCCCAAAGAGAAAGACTTGAAGAAATTCTTTTGTGGGTGCGCCTTCCGGCTTTATCTCCTCATCTCTGGTCGATGGATGTGTTCAGGGCTATTGGAAACATTTTGGGAACTTTTCTTGAAGCAAATATGTCTTTTCATTTGACCAAGGAAAGGAAGGTCGCTCGCATTTTGGTGAGGTTGGACCTGAGCGAGGGTCTAGGAAATATGATGCAGGTATAGGTTGATGGATATTCTCTCTCCCAGTTACTTGATTATGAACAGTTTCCCTACATATGCCACCAATGTCACAGGCATGGACACTTGGCGAGGGATTATCCTTTGGGGCTTAGCAGATGAAGGAAACAAAGGGAAGAGTCGGACCAAGGGGTTCGGGAACAGCCCGATGAGGAAGCTATGGAGCAACTGGAAGCAGCTAAGGTTCAACAGGAAGAGGTTCCGATTCAGATGGAGGTACAAGAGTTCCAATTTGGGATCCGTGAAGGTGCGAACAACCCTATTATTGAACACATGTGGGAAGAGTTAGAAGAGGTGGAATACATGGGCCAGGCATCTCAGCACACAGGTACTACTTCTCTCCCTCTCCCCTCTCATTTGTTTCAGTTGATGTCGTTATTGGATGCTTTTCGAAGGCCTGGTCCCTCCAGGCCATCATCTGAATTCCTCCCCCCTTTCTACATTATTTCTACGACCTTAGATAGTATCATTACATCCATTCTGGTTTTAAATTTACCCCCCCCCCCCCTTTGGGCTCTTTCTTTCCCTTCTCATCAAAGCGACCCCCTAAAAAGTGTCATTACAACCTTTGTCCTTAAGACAAAAGAGAATTCCCATATGAACCTATGGGTGGCCTTGGTTTCTTACAGGAATCTTCTGGTCCTCCAAAGACCCATGGCCAGAGAACGATTAAAGCTAAACTTGATATTTTTGATGGAAAGTAATTATCCCTCAAAGGGTCACTTAGAGAACTGTTGGCCCCTGTGCTAGTTTCTAAATGATTTTGTTGTCCTTTAATTGTATAGGTCTAGCAATCACCTGGAAGAAGCTGGATTTAAAACATTTATTTAAATATGTTAATTGTGATGTAATTATGCTCCAAGAGACACTTGGAGCTAGATAGTCTGTGGTGAAATATTTGAGCCTTATGCTACCTGGTTGGTCTTTTGTCGCACTTGACGCAAATGGCAGATTTGGGGGTCTAGTTATGGGATCAAACTTGGTGTTAGGGGCAGAGGTGTTCTCCTTTGACCATTGTTGAAACCTCACCCTTGTCAACATATATGGCCTGTGTCAGGAAAGAGTTCATTTTTGGAAGAAACTGTTTTCTCAATCCTTTCTAAATAACTCAAAGGTTGTGTTGGGAGGGGATCTAAATGTCTCCTTAGGCCTGTCAGAATCTTGGGGGCCACTAGCCCAAGCAAACCCTTTGGCTGACTTCTTCTTGAACAAACTTCAGATGGGCAGGTTCATTGATATTTATTTGATAAAAGATAAGCCCACTTGGAGGAACATGAGGGTTGGAGAGGCTAGGGTGGAAAACCATTTGGATCATTTCTTAATAAAAGAGGACCTGACAGCTCAAACTCCTTTCTTCGGACAGTGGGTTGGATCCAGAGGCAATTCTGACCACTTTCCTATATTTTTGGAGTCAAAAGGGGCCAGTAGGAATCCTGGTTCCCCTTTTAACACTAACTCCTCCTAGGTAAAAGATCAGTGTTATAATAGCCTTGTTTGAGAGATATGGAGGCCACTTATCAGGTCCCAGGGCTTTTCTCTTGTTCAGTCATTTATGGAAAACCTAAAAAGATTGAAACAGGCAACGATATCTTGGGCAAAGGAAAATACTTTAAGGGATGAAGTTGTTTTAAAAAACATTGAGATAGAACTGGAGGCTTTGGAAAGCCTAGAGGGGGATGGGTATGAGACGAAAGAGAAAAAGGAAAGGAAAAAAATTATGGAGGGTGAAAGGCATAGGATTCTGAAAGATATTGAAGAACAATGGAGACTAAAAAGTAGGGCTATATGGCTTGAGGCTAGGGATGAAATTTCCAATTTTTTCCAAAATGATGCAAAGGGCAAGAGAAATTCAAACACTATTTGGGAAATGAAAAAAGTTGATGGAGGTTTGACAAAGTCATTTGATGATTTGGCAGCTCTAGGTGTCTTCCACTTCAAATATTTGTTGAAGGCTCCATCTGAAGCCACAATAGCTGAAGTAATTCAGGTTGCCAAGGCTTGTCCAAGTCTTGTAGAGGTGGAAGATAATGATATTCTCTTGGCACCTACATGAAAGGAGGAAGTGGAAGGGGTTCTAAAATCTATGCAAAAGGATAAGAGCCTGGGTCCTGATGGATGCACAATGGAATTTTATCAGCATTTTTTTGAGCTTCTTGGATATGATTTGGCTGGGGTGGTGGAGGAATCCAGGATTAGAGGTTTTGTGCACGAGCCCCTAAACCCCACTTTTTTGTCCTTAATTCCAAAATCTGATGGTCCTCAGAGCTTTGATGACTTCAGACCTATATCCCTTTGCAATTTCACTTACAAAATTATAGCAAAAACAATTGCAAACCGTCTAAAACCTATCCTTTCTAAAAACATATCCCATGAACAGTTTGGGTTTCTAGATGGTAGGCAAATTCATGAAGCCATCGGTGTAGCGCAGGAATCTTTGCATAGTATCAAAAAATTCAACAAGAAGGGAATGATTCTCAAAATTGATCTTTCAAAGGCCTATGACAAGATCAATTGGATGTACTTGCGTCTTTTGATGACTCACTTGGGGTTTGACATTGGTTTTATTAATTGGGTCATGGGTTGTATATCAAATGTGATTTTTGCAATTCTTATTAATGGTGTTGCCTCTCCCTTTTTTCCAATCAGCAGGGCCTCCATCAGGGATGCCCTTTGTCCCCTCTTTTGTTCATCTTTGTAATCGAAGGGTTAGGCCAACTGATTCACGCAGCCATCAGAAGGGGAAAGTTCAAAGGAATTGACGTTACAATAAACCTCTTTATTACTCATCTCCTCTTTTTTGACGATATCCTTTTGTTTTGTGATGGATCAAGGGGAGACTTATCCTAGTTGAAATTAGTTATGGAATTATTTCCTAAGGCAACTGGGATGAGCATAAATGCCCAAAAATCCTCTATTGCATATAATGGGCTCTTGGGGGCAGAGATCAATAGAATATTATCAATTATTCCTTACGAAATTAAACGTATGTCGGAAAGCCTCAAATATTTGGGTTTTTTTCCTAATGCTCGGTTCCTACAGGAAAACTGACTGGAAATGGTTGGTTACAAAAATTGAAAAGCGAGTTAAGCATTGGAGCTACAAGTGGTTATCGAAGGCAGAGCACCTGGTCCTTATAAAATCTGTCTTAATTGCAATTCCAGTATACTGGATCGCTCTAACATGGGTTCTGAAAGGAGTTCCTTCACAGATCAGGAAATTTTGTGGTTGCTTCTTATGGGAGGATTCAAAGGAAGATGAAATTCTTCCATGGGTTGCCTCGGAGAAAATTGCTCGCCTAAAGGATTGGGGAGGGTGGGGAATTAAGGACCTTACAAACTTTTCACGCTCATTAGTAGAAAAATCTAGGTGGTGCCTTCTAACTAAGGAAAATATTTGGACATCAATGATAAAAAGGAAATATATTGATCCAATGGCTATGGATGACTGGTTGCGCAACTTAGATAAGAATTCTAAAAACTCTTCGGTCATTTGGAAGGCCACCATAGAATCGTTTGATCTTATTGCAAAAGGTCTTTCCTGGCATGTTGGGTATGGCACTAGGCTTCGAGTGGGAGTGGATCCCTGGTTGGGTTGTCGAGAAGACTACACTCTTCCAAGGGATTTGAGGGAGCATCTCAGTGATTAAGGCATTTAATATCTTAATCAAATTGCAAACATGGAAAACACTTCGTTTTGGAATCAGGGTTAGAATTCAGTTGAGGAACTTAAACCTTGAGCCCTAGTGGGGTGTTGTCTGGCATGCATATACCAAGGAATTGTAGAGAACAAATGTTAGAACTAGGGACAGGACAGACGAACTCTGGTGGGTCCATGCCCATAGTGGCTTTTATGCTCTGAAGTTTGGTTATAATCTTCAAATGAATAGAAGGGTTGGTGGGGATCGGAGGTGGTGGCACAAGCCACTTTGGAAATTAGTTTGTCCTGCTAAATCTAGACTCTTCTTCTGGTGCATACTAAAGAACAAAGTGCCTACTTGGGATAACTTGCAGAAAAGGAACAAGCACGGGCCGAGATGGTGTCTTTTATGCAAAAAATTTGAAGAAAATTCATCACACTTATTCTTAAGTTGCCCCTTTACTATAAAAACTTGGGAGATTTCCCTGAATATATTGGGTATCAGACTCAATTGGCATGGTTCTACTCTTGTGGAAGCTTGGAAAAATTGGTTGTTCAATTCAAAATAAGATCAGTTAAGGAACATACCCCCGATTATCTAATGGGGTATATGGCTGACCTGGAATAAAGGAAGTTTCAGGGATCAGGTTTCTTCCCCTTTTCCAATTGTGGTGCAATGCGCCTCCATTTTTATTTGATTCCTCAAACCACTCCCTCTTTGATCCAAAGGAACATCTACGAAGAACAAATCAAACCATATATCCTGTGGGGATATTTTGATGGTGCCTCAGATGCAAAAGATAGATGTGGGGATGGAATTATCATTCATGTTGATGAACATAGATCTCTCAAAGCCTCTGTGGGTATCGATACAGGATCAAACAACTTTGCAAAATTAGAAACTCTGAAACACCTTTTGCGTTGGTTAAGACAACTAGGGATTGACTCAGTTCATATTTTTGGTGACTCTTTGAATGTGATAAATTGGACAAACAATGTGCAACGTTGTCAAAATCTTACTTTGGTTCCTATTTTATAAGAAATTTCGTTCTTAAAATCTGGTTTTGTTGATTTTTTTGTCTATCACATTTATAGGGAGAGGAATGTTGAAGTGGATTTCCTTTCTAAAAAAGGTTTACAATAGGATATGGACATCTAATATAACAAAATCAGTGAATGGGCAGGTCATTGAGACAGATCAATCGCCATATGTATAGTGGCTCTGTCGGATGTGGTTTCTTTTTGCTCTCAGAGCCATTGTTTTGTGTTCTTGGGCTGTACAGGACCATTTTTCAGTTTTATATATGTATATGTCCTTCTAACGATGATAACTTTAAACAACTATTTTTTTATATGGAAAAGTTGTTTTCTCTAATCTTCGGAGAGACCCAATTATATGGTACCACAGTTATAAGTTTTTCTTTGTGTTTTTTGGTATTGAGTAAGTGATGTTTTCTCCACTTTTCTCAGTATGTTGTGCTTTCACTTTCATCGTATTCTAGATCCACATTCTTGATCATGAATGTTCACATCTACCTATGTAACTTTTTATCCTCTTAATAAAAAGTTGATTTTTCCCTTGAAAAAAAAACACTAAGAAGTGAAAATATATTATTTTTATATTTAATTATTTTATCTCTCTAAAGTTAATATAAATATGGTTGAGAGTGAGTGAAATATTTTTACCACATTTCCCTATGACCAAACATATATATTCAATTTTGTGTTTTTTTTTTTATTATTGTCGACATTGTTTTTCTATTTAAAGTATTTTATTTTTATTTTACAAGGCATATATGTCAAATCCTCTTTGAGCATGGACAAAATCACACGTGGCACTCAGGTTGTAAAATGTCTCTCTACAAAAATAATGAGAGGGAGAGGATGGTGCACATATATTAACATTTTAATGTGGAGAATGTGATATCATAAATAAATTGTTTCTATCTCAATTATGTATATATTATATAAAATAAGTTAAAATTTAAAATATATATATAACACATTTTAAATCCATATTAACTCTGGATCTATCAAAAGTCAAGAAGAAATAAATCTCTCAAGGTGCAAGTTTTTCTTCCAGTTTTTGTATTCAAAAATAAGTTTCGAGCTTGAGAAATTTGATGTTTATGTACTCTTGGTAAATTTGAAATTAAAATAGATCTATGTTATTTTAATTATAACTAAGATTCAAAGATGAAAACACACATAATAAGATCTACATAAAGAAAATATATTCATATCTTAAATAAGAATAACGACAATTTGGTAAACTAGAAATTAAAATAAATCTATGTTATTTCCATTATAACTAAAAAAGAAAAAGAAAAAAAAAATCTGAATAGAGAAAATATATTCCATATCCTAAGTAATAGGAATGAAACAGTTTCGAAAAAAATAAAAATAATAATGTTATAATTAATAAAAAAACATTCTCAAATAAAATAATAAATATTATTAAAATTAATTACATTAATTATTAATTACTAATTTAAATGTCAATTTTTTTAATATGCATCTCTTTAAACCTTTCAAGATTTTTTTAGGTTTTAACAAAAGGATTTGATATTCAATATTTGAAAACTAGTTCTCAATATTTTGTAAAACATTAAATATCTATTTTTACAAATGAATTTTTTAATTATTCTATTTAACCTCATTACATGTCAAATATATTTTAAAATATATATATAAATAATTAATATATACTTTAAAGTATGTGACATATCTATTACAATAATAGATGCAACATAAAAGGCATAGACTAATGATAAATAATGCAACTTTTCTTTATATTAAAAAATTAAAACTAATATTAATTATAAATATTTTATATTAACATTACTATTAATTAATTTTTATTTTTTTTAATTAGTTAATGGTCAATTTTTAAGGTGAATTTTTTCTATTAAATTTTTTATTTATCCTTAAAAAAAATTGATCAAGTTTTTTTCCTTCCAAAAAAAATTCGTAATTTTATTCAACTTGAAACAAAAACCAAAATTGCATTTTGTAGATGTCCGCACGGCGTAGAATAAACGGTGATGGGGTGTATTAACTCTGTGATGTGAAGGTCACATGTTCAAAACTTCATGGGCAAAAATCCAATCATGTTAAGGGTTTGTGTGGCCAAGGCCGGGTGCGATCCCTAGGTGATTCTGACAGCTTAGATGCCCTTTGGTTGCGGTTTCTAAAGCCATAGGTCAAGCCTAATGTAATCTCTGATGAACTGAGACCACTTGAAAAAAAAAATTACATTTTGTAGATGTTGAAACCATTCGGTCATAAAAACTTTATAGCTTATGAACAAACAAACAAACAAAAAAACTACGAAAATTACGTAAAATATGTCAAAGCTAGTTATGATAAAAATCCCCAAACTTTTCCTCCTCCTTCTTATGCTTTTTTTTTAACCTTTCACCAATGCCCAAGGTTGGGATCAACCGACACCACTTCCAATTCATTTCCAATTGTCTGCACAAGTGCTTCTTTATCTGAATTTGAGCCCTCAGAAATGTGAGTTCTCCCCCATGCTCTTTTTGTTGTGTGTTTCCCCCTTTTGTTGCTTAATACTTGGGGGAAACTATGTCAGTGCCCTTCCAAGTGTAGGTAGTGGTTCCAAACTGAGTCTAATCATTTGCATTTGGATGGTTCACCATAGCCTATTCTTCTTCTTCTTCTAAAAGGTGATGGTTGGATACCTACCATTTGGCTTATGGGTCTGCCTCTTTTTCATTTTTGGAGTTTTTTTACTTGCGGACAAGTGTTCTGTAAGTGTCTTGTTTGAAAGAATTTATTTTGCATCTAAATGTCATATTCTCATAATCTAATACTTGGGTCAACTGAAATTTTTTATTTTCCAGTAGAACGCGGCCAACTAGACTTTTGCTCAGGTTTATCTCTACACAAATTCTAGCAAAAGTAAAGATGCATTTTTCTATTATTTCAAGGTCCAATTTTTTAAATTTTCCCATAGTGTTTCCAATATCCTCTAAGACCTTATAGTGCCAAAAAGGAAGAGAAATATTGGGTGGTCTCACTTATACCGACATTGTTGAGACTACCATATTTGTAGCATTAAAATTTGGGAACCATTAGGTAATGAAAATCCCTACTCTACCCCAAAATTGTGGTCCCTCTTTTATGACAAAATCCAAATCTTTCTATGTATCAAATTAAACAATGAAGAAAATTTTGTATCATAATAGATATCAAAATTAGGGGTCCAGGTGGAGAAAACCCACTGGATCCAAATCTTTCTATGTATCAAATTAAACAATGAAGAAAACTTTGTAACATAAATAGATATCACAATTAGGGGTCCACGTAGAGAAAACCCGTTGGTGTAATGCGTCAGATATCAACTAGAAGCCATTGAATCTACATATAATGACCCTCGATTGCAAAATAGGAAAGAGAGAGATTACTTCTAGATCTTTAACTTCCATATTTGGTGCTTGTTCCAATATCAGCTAGAAGCCATTGAATCTAACATATAATGACCCTGGATTGCAAAATAGGAAAGAGAGAGATTACCTCTAGATCTTTAACTTCCATGTTTGATTCTTGTTCCATTTAATCTATGGTGTAGGGTCTTAGGTTGTTTTGGATCTAATATGATTGAATGTGAACCTTCCCTTACACTGCATCCTTGAAAGAGATTGATCCACTGAGGTTTCTGGAGCTCCATCATGCAGCCTCAAATTTAAAATGATAGTGGATTTCCACACAATGACATAGTCCTTCAAGTTTGGATTTCCACACAATGACATAGTCCTTCAAGTGAATGGAGTCACGTAGCATTTTCGCTTCGACAAGCAAGGTTTGATATGTTGTAGGAATAATAAGACTATTTTGAATGCTCTGTTTCAAGTTTGCCATTAGATTTGTGTTCCTGATCCAAAAAATGGAGGTCTTCCCCATACGATTTTTTAAGAATATTTGAAAGGTTTCTCTTTATGTTTCTATCTCCTTCTTTTTTTCCCATATTTGAGGGGGTGAAATAGTGGATATTCTCACGGAATCACGCATCCCTCTTATATGCCTCTTCAAATATGCATACTTCTTTGGTGGATTCAATCCTCAGGAAATAGTAATAACATGAATTCCCTGCACTCGGAGGGAAAAATCCTCAATGGGCATCCTCGTACAACCCGTATGAAGCAACCATCCCAAACAGACCACGTCAATGGTAGAGAAAAAATGTGAAGATTCCCTTCGTGTCCTCTTCATCCATTCACAACCATCAACAAATCTTTGGACCCATATTAACCTCTGATCCTAGGTTTTTTCTCCAGAACAAGTCCATTCGTGAGGATATTCCACGGGTATGAGCCCTTCCGTTCTCTCTAAATCCTTAGCAGGATGGTGACTAGAAAGCTATCGTTTCATCACTTGTGGGATCCAAGTCAATCTAGCTTTGTTGCCATGAAATATAGAGAACTCACCATCCCCAAGCCTAGGTTTCCTGCAAGCGAGAACACCATCGCTCCATGGTTTGTGATCGTCGACAACACTCAGCAAAGAACCAAAGAAAAATGAAACCCTAGCTCTGCTTATGTTCTCCCTCCTTGCCAACCTTCGTAAGGATCAGCTCAATATCTTTATTAAGTTAAATTTATCGTATTGTAATTTTTTTTTATTAATAAAATTATAAACAAAATTTTGACAAAAAAATCATGATATATATTATATTAAAAGAATTAATTAATAATAATTTGTATGTGTAATTTTCAAAGAAAAATGTCTTATGTTTATATTAGAGAGGTTTTGATAAAATTACAATATAAGTATTTTTATATAGAATTGTGAAATATATGAAAATACAAATAGTATTATATTATAGCATAAATTAAAATAATTAGGATTAATAATTATAATATTGAACAAAACTTCATATTTAAATCTAAAAATAAATATATAAAAACTTAATATTTACAATAAATTATATATACACATATAATTTGTGTTATGGATATTACATTAAAAATTAAATAAATAAAAATTAGAAAAAAAATGATAGAAAAATATCATGCTTATATGTATGTAACTATATGTAATAATAGAGTTATAAATAATTAGCATAAATTCATTTTAATTTTAGATATGCCAGGTGTTAAGAGGGATCAAAGTTTTAGAGGTGCAAACATTTTCTCAAATTTTGCACTCAAAAAGCGGTTTGCATTTTGAGATATTTGATCAATCTCATTGCTTGGCATATCTAGAGTTAAGATCAAACTTTATTGTTAAATATTTTGATCGTGTTGAGAGGCCCTATGGAGAGATGTTGTAGTGGAAGGTTAGCTCAATGAGGCATTAGATCTAAAATTAAATGTCGGCTCCATTTAGCGGTATGGGGATATCATGGTTTTAGTAAGGGAAAAAGAAGGTCATCCCATTCATTTAGAAAAAGAAGACTCAAATAAGCAATTCATTTGGTTTAAAATATCAGAAAATGGAAACCAAATCAGAATTGCAGTATGTTGTTTTGCATCACAAGTTTCAAAAATCTACAAAGGTAGAGGGCTTGACCACAAAGATCGATTTGCAGCCTTAAAAGCGGATATTGAAACTTATTCGCAGCTAGGTGAATTCATTATAGTGGATGATTTCAATGCTAGGACGGCAAGTGAGCAAGCTAGCATTCTTTTTTGTAAAAATGATTGTGACCCTATTTGGCTTATAGAAGAGAGTAATCATCAGTGAGAAAGAATTTCAGAGGACAAGGGATGCATTCTCTTTGGTAAACAATTGCTTACTCTATGTGGGGCCTTTGATTTAGTCATTTGTATATAGCTTGACTAGATGGGCAAAGTCCGGTAATTTCACTTGCAATACTTACAATGGAGCAAGTGTAGTAGATTATGTAATTTTCTCACATGGTTTGTGTGAGAAAATGGAGGAAGTTTTGATTGGAGATCAGCTTTGGGATTTAAAATCGGATCACAAGCCAATTTATTTACGTTCTCTTGGACTGGAAAGAAACAATTAGAATAAAAAATTCAACATGTCCAACAAAACCTCCCATAGAGCATAATTCTTTTGACCCCAGAAAATTGTGATACCTTTGAAATGACGCTAGAGAGGCTCTTCGAGAAGGAGAAAATCACAATTCACAACCTTCATAGTCATGAATTAACACATTTAATTCAATGTGCACTTGCAAAGTGAAAAAGAGCAAAAATTAAGAATTCTAAAACAAATTGCTTTCTAGTTCATGCTTGGTTTGACAAGGAATGCAAAAAAGGCAAGGAGAATGTGGAAAGAGTCAAACAAGGATAACATAAAGCTCAAAGCTTACAAGCAGTTATTAAGCAAGAAAAAGGTCGATTTCATGGTTTCAAGGAGAGAAGAACTAATCTTCCTTGGGAAAAATAATTCCAAATTATTTTGGAAGGAGCTCCAACCAAAAAAGATACAAACTGGAAATAGTATTACAACTTCTATATGCTTTGACTATGCAAGACAACTATATAAACAGGATCCCAGGGGTGGCCCTCCCCCCTTGGTCAACACTAGTACTGAACTCTTCACGGTGCAAGAGGTAGAGATGGGTATCAATAATTTTGGTGTTGGAAGAGAAAAATAATTAGCTGAACTCCAAGCATAATATCTAAAGTGGGGCTCAAAGATTCTTGCACCTCAGATTACAAAAAAAATCAATAACACCATACAATAGGGGCTCCCCACAGATTGGACAACTAGTCTCGCAATACCTCTTTTCAAGAGCGGTGACGCTAACAATCCCTTTACTTATAGGACCATCATGATAAACCCTTTGTTTGCAAAGCTATTTGGAAGCATGCTATAAAACAAAATTAGCAAGTGGGCAGAAGAAATAGATAAGTGTGCTAAAGGGCAAGCAGGTTTTAGACCTAAACATTCCACATTTGTTCATTGTATAACTTTAAGGCATATCATTGAAAAAGTTTGGGAGAAAAAGGAAGAAGTCTTTTGTTGCTTTGTTGATTTTAGAAAAGCATTTGACTTAGTTCCTAGGGATAAGCTTTGGCACAGAATGGAGGAACTTGGGTTCCTAAACTTTTGAGAGCAGTTGTGCATAGGCTATATGAAGATGTGAGAGTCAAAATTAGAACTTCGGCAAGCATTTCTGAAAGTTTCAGAAGCGATATCAGGGTCAAGTAAGGTTGCCCACTGTCTCCTACCCTTTTTGGTTTATACATCAACAAGCTTGAGGAGTGGTTAAATTCGCAAGGGGGTGATGGTATCTATTTGGGCAAGTTTGTTATAAGGCTTCTTTTGTATGTAGATGACCTTATTTTGATTGCTAAATCGACTCTTGGTTTGCAAGAGCACTTACTATCCGTTGAGCATTTTTGTAAAAGTGTGGGGATGCAAGTCAATATTAGCAAAACGAAAGTAGTGGTTTTCTCTAAGAAAATAAAACATAACCGACATAAGTTCTACTTTGAAGACAACATTCTGGAAGAAGTTGCAGATTACAAATATCTCATAATTGACTTCAACAAAAGCTAAGCAAGAATGGTTGTATAAATAAAATAACTTTGGGGGGTTGGAAAGCATTTTATTCTTTTCAAAATAGGTGTAGAGAGGCAAAGTTATGGGACTGGAAAACCACCCAAACTCTTTTTGGGCTTCTAGTGATTCTGGTGATTCTATATGGTTGTGAACTATGGGCCAATAGTACATCCGACATGCACTGGAGACAAATTGAGAAAAATCAGAAGTGTTTGATTACAAACAAATTCAAGATTAAAAGTGTTGTTCCTTATGCTATCTTGTTAAGTGAAACATAGACTGCTCCTATTGAAGCAATTGCTATGGTGCGAGTCATAAGGTATTTAAAAAAATTTGAGCAAATGGAAGAGGGTAGATGGCCTAAGGTAATCTTTAATGACAATTGTGCAAGATAAAAAATTCTTAGATGCAGCAAAATATCAAATGGTTTAATAAATGGGGTATTTGCTTGAATGTGTGTCCCATAAACAACAAAGAGATAAAAGCTTTTGTTATGGAAAAGTTCCACAAGCATACTTGGGATAAGGATCTAGGAGGAAAGAAAAAGTACCATATTGAAGTGTTTAATCCCACTCATAGTCATCAACCAAAAGCATACATAGAGGCCAATGTCTATTGGAGAGCCAAAATTCGTATTGCTCAATTAGGGACTAATTATCATCAATGCTGTTGTGAAACAAGGCACTGGAAAAGGCCAAAAGAAGTGTGGGAGGAAAGAGTATGCATTTTTTGTTCTTCCAGAAAAGTGGAAATGGACACTTTAGAATGTGAGGCCTTCAAAGAAAACAAGGAAAATTATGCAGATATGCTAGCAGCTAGCTCTTGGGATAATCTATTTAGCGAGGGGTTTTTCGAGAAGTTGGGAGCATTTATTTTGAAGCTTTACAGAAAAAGGGCCGAATACATCAAGCAGATGAAGAAGCAATCTATCCCATAGGCTATCTTTAGCCTCGTGCATGTTAAAATAATTTCTTTCTTTCTTTCTATAGTGGTTATGTTGTAGTGAAATGTTAGATCAAATAATAATAAGTAGCACACCCATAAAAATTAAATGGTTGGTAAACATTGATAGGCATCAATCCATAATAAGCATCAAAAGTAAAAAACTAATAAAAGTGGTATTAATGAAATAAATTTGATAATGTCAACTAGTTGGGGCAAGGGGGAAAAGGGGAAAGGGGAAAATTTTGAAATTTTTCCTAAGTATTGATAAACTGCAAAGTAAAGAGGATTTAAGGAACAACACATGCAACAAAGGTTGGTAGACACCACACGTGACATAGAAGTGGACAAGAAATGGCATACCACATAGATGTTTGACATACCACACAAATGTGTGATAGTAGTAGCAAAAATTATGACGTAACAGAAAGATACAATTGTCAATATCACACTCTCTAGATGTATGGGTCAGTTAGTTGTGGGCAAGCAATTGGTTACGATTTGACTTGTTATGGTCAATCAATCAGTTGTGGCTCAACACGAACATGGACAACTCATGAAGGTGTGTTGGTTAGATGAGATGGTTGAATATTCCTTGGATTGCAAAGTTGAAGATGGAAGTCATATAAAGAGTTATTGCCAATTCTTAATGATTCTATTGCTATTATATTGTTAGCCTAATAATTGTTGTCTGGATGTTTTGTTTGGCTTAGTGTTGTTTCTCTTAATGCTATATTCTCTCTAATACCTTTCTTAACACTGGCTATGCTAATTCTACTAAGGTTGGTTGGATAATATAGTATGAACAATTATGGTCTTATTTCTCTCATAGTCTGGAGTATGATACCCAACTATAATGTGCATTTCTACCATTTTTTTTTAATATGAAGTATCTAGAAGTTTTGTGCCAATTTTCATGGTTTTTTCGTATATGCATTTTGTATTAATGGTAAGGTAAATGAATGAGTTACAGAGTCTTTTCAAAGTTTTTTTGGTGAATGTCATGTGTTGATAATTTGTGGTTGAAGCATAATGTAAATAACTATGTCAATCTATGAAGGAACCTATTTTCCACGGTTTCGCGTCAGAGTTAGCTTTGTGCTTGCATATTGAAATTATGTGGAATAATCATTTTTTTATTAGAAAATGTGTTTTTACTTGACCAATGTGTGTCATAGTTTATTGGAAATGTTTCAAACATACATTACGAATGTTTATGAACACAATTCCTTTCAAATGGATACCTCTATGACATATAGTTCAGGGTGGTTTATTAGGAACCGAAGTCGTCTCTATTTCCCCTTTTCCCTTACATAACCTTCAAAGGTTCTTGCAAACCCATAAACATACCTCGAGTGAGACCTCACTTGCTCATACGTGTCAAAAATGTCGTGTTTGAGGGGGTTTTGATGGCTTAACTCTAAACCATGGGTCACCCTTATGCGACAACAAATGGTTTCGCTATTGGGACCTTGAGTTATGTGTCAAACAAGGGATGTGGAGACTGGCGAGAGAAGAGGTAGAATAATGGTTGGAATGTAGACAACACGAGTTTGTAGTGGGACAGTCAAGGAATGTGCTTCTAAGTCCATAGGAATGGCTATATAGGTATATTTTTGTTGATTTACATGAGATTTTCTTTATTGATTTCCCTATTATTTTGTGGGAGTTGTTAAAGAGATGGGCAAAGCGAAAAGGACTCTAAATTATATTGGAGCCATGTGACTAGATATCAAATAAACTACGAAGGGTGAACACAGGGAATAAAACAATATCTAGAGTTGTTGATTTCTGGCTAGCTAGAGTTTTAGAAGGCTACATAGTTGAGTTTATAGTAGAAATTACTCAGTCTTTTAGTGTAGTTGAAAGAGAATTCTTCTAGGGACCACTTGGTCATTATTTGAAAGTATCACCCATGTGGATCAAGATGTTGCTATACGACAAAGGTGTGATGTTGTTGGAGTCCGATGAGATGAGAGACAAAAATTTTACGTGATGCGGGGAACCATGGAGCTCACCAGAGTATGGCCTAAGTTGGAGAAGGGATAAGGGATGCAAAGGGAGGTGGAGAAATAGAGTTGTGTAAGGTAGAAGAGTTAAATATTTAGAGGAAAGATAAGGGAAGATGATGAGAAAAATACAAGTGACGGGAGATGCAGTTGATTCGATGCAAGAATAGGATCTACAGAGAAGGCAAAGATCTACCAAGAGATGTCGGGGTGTCATTATTGTAGTCAATATAGAAATGATGGAAATGCACATGTTGTCATTGAGTGGGAGTGAGGTGAGCAACATGGTTGGCAGCCTGCGCGACCTCTTTGTTTCCTTTTCAAACAATTATAATACATATACCCATAATATTTATGCACACATATTTCTTTTTGAATTCTAGTATGGTATTTCAAAAATTGAGGGTGACTAATAAAAACATCATATAAAGTCTATAAGGATTTATCGCAAAGTATTGAATAAATATCTAGTATGGTATATGGTGTGAGGAGTTGTATTTTTTTCTTTTTCAAAACCATTACAATGTAGTTAAAAATAGTATATCAAGCTTAAATATAGTTACCGATCAAACGAGAAAATTACGGAGTAGCCATTTTTTTGAGGTAGCAAAAAAATCAACCAATTTTGAAAAGTGGTTATTCAAAATACACCTTTTTTTAGAGCATATTTTTGACACGATAAATTTTCTTATGTAACGTTTTTTTAAATGTTAGTGATTTTCATGCTAATTTTGAAAAATGTTGATGCAGCATCAACCCATTATTTTTAGAGGGCTTATTTTTGACACTTTAATTTTTTATATGTATCAAGTATGAACATTTTTTTAAAATGTTAGTGATTTTCATGTTGATTTTGAAAAGTGTTGATGCAACATCAACCATTTGTTTTTAGAGGGCTTATTTTTTACACTTTATTTTTTCTAATGTATTAAGTGTGGATATTTTTTTTTAAACGTTGATGATTTTCATTTGGTAATAAAACATTAAAAAAAAAAACCACAAAAATGTAATAAAAAACAAAATTAACTTATAAAAATAATAAATAAATAGGGAAAATATTTCAAAGAACCACATAATTTAAGAAAAAATAAAAATAAAAAAAAAACATCAAAAACATTTTTTAAGTGAAAACAAATAAAAAAAAACCACATAAAAAAATAATAATAATAATAATAATTTGCCTCAGGCAACCTAGGTCGTGCAGAGCTGCCCTGCTCAGGCCCGAGGCCCTGTGGCCAGGTCAATTCCTAGAATCAACCTAGGCTACCTAGGGCTTATTTTAATTTTTTTTTTTTCTCTAAATTTAACTTCTTCTTCTTTTTTTTAGTTTTTTTTAATATTTCTCATTTATATATATATAGATATATATATATATTTATATATTTATATATTTATTTATTTATTTATTTTAGTTTAGTTTTACATTTTTATGGGCTTTTTTTTCCTTTTTATATACTTTTTATATTTAATTTTTTTGTCATTTTAAAAAATATATCTATATATATATATATATGTTTTATTATTTGTCATTATTTTTTTAAAAGTATGTTTTTTTTCAATGTTTGCATTTTGTTCTCTTTTCTATTTTTCATTTTTATTTATTTATTATTTTGGTTTTTTTACCTTATTTTTTTCTGCAGGGTCTGTGTCGATGCTCGACTAGCAACCCGATCCTATTATGTGCAATTTGATAGTTAATTTTAATATTTTTCCTTATAATGAATCGAGTTTTCCCCCGCAATGTGTCAATTTCATAGTTGGTATTTAAGTTTTCATTACAATGGGTCGAGTTCACCTACATTGTTTGTCAATTTGATTGCTGATTTTTAACATTTTGTTGCTTGTATTAAGTTGTCTTAGGCTAAGATTTTAAAATCGTTATACATTTAGCATTTAAAAAATAAATTACTCTTGATATAATAACTCTTTCATTCAGGTGTTCATTTTTAAAGTTTTTTTAGTCATAAAATTTTTCCTTAATGTCATGCTTGAAATATTTTGAAAACTTAAGGATTTTTTGTAGTCATAACCTTTGGTTTTAATTCCATAGTTGAAAATTTGTCAAGATTTTAATGTTTTTCTAAGTCATGATATTTTATCTTTAATATTATGGTTGAAAACCATTATAAATATTTTTTCTTTAGCACCATGACTGAAAATTGTTGGAATTTTAAGGTTTTTCAAAGACGTGATATTTTATATTTAATGTCATGCCAAAAAATCGTTGGAATTTTAATGCTTTTCAAAGACGTGATATTCTATCATTAATATCATGCTTGAAAATCGTTGGAACTTTAAAGTTTTTCGGTGTCATGATATTTTATTTGTAACATCATTATTAAAAAATGTTGAAAATCTACCCTGGAAATAAACAAAAAACAACAACACACCACGTTATTTCAGTGTCAACGCTTTTCGTTTTCAAGGTGCCTTTTGCACAAAAAAAAATGGTTTTTACTGCCATTTTTTAAAAATGTTGAAAATTGACCCCGAAAAAAAAAAAAAAATAAATAAATAAATAAATATTCTAGTTTCAACACTTTTCGTTTCCAGCTTGTTCTTTCATATATTTTTTGCTAAAATTCTCGTTTTATAGTAATAATTCTTGTTTAATCAATAACTTTATTTTATATCATTTCTAAATCCACCCCATATATCGACATGAATTCTAAAATATCTAACATAGTGTGTGGCTTATATATATATTTTTTTAAACTATAAAGATAATGGAGCTTGATCCATATACATTTGCAGTGTATATCGCAACCAACCGTTATTTTGATAGGATAAGAAAAAACAAATTTTACTTTCACTATTCAACCAAAGCTCCTATCTAGTCACCATTTAGGTATACAACAAAACTTCATTCGGTATCAAACCCGACCTACACACCGTTCACTTCATAATAATAATCTTAACAATTTATGTTACAACACAATATGCAAAATTTATACGAAGTATAAGGGATGCGAAATGAGAGTATCGATGAGTGGGATACCTAAAATGAATCACCAGTAAATAAAAACATAAATTAACACGACTTCTAGGATACCACACTAATAGTGTGGCTTGTAGAATTTTTTTTTTAACTATTAACATAACCTAGATTGAGCCTTGTGTATTTTTACTGCATATTCTAGACAATCGTCATTTGATATGAGAAGAAAAACAAAATTTTACTTTCACTATTCAATCAAAGCTCCTAGCTAGTCACCATTTAAATATACAACGTAACTTCATTTGCTATCAAACCTTACCTACAAACCATTCACTTTATAAAAATGATCTTAACAATTCTTATTACAACATTATATGCCCAATTCTTATTACAACATCATAACATCATATGCCGAATTGATAAGTATAAGGGAGGTAAAATGAGAATATAGACAAGTGGGGTGCTTAGAATAAGCCACCAATAAGAAATATCAACATAGTGACTGTCACCCCAAAAAAATTGAAATATGTTTGGTTGCATGAAATACATAGGCTAGATAACAATTTCATTTCATCTTTACTTTAAAGCATGCATACATAATGAAATTCCAATAATTTTGTATGGATGAATAAGAAAATAAAATGGAGAGTAAATACACTCATAATACCAAGTTAAACCAAGAACAAATTAAAATATTTATTAACCGAACTAAATTACAACCATACTTTTAACCACACACAAAACTCACCTTCACACCATACTAGTGTGGTCTCCTTTTTATAAAAATTCATTTGATTCTTGTAACAATTCAGTGTAAAAATGCCGAGGTTTGAACTCAGCTCAAGACTTCAATGCAGAGATCTAACAAAACTTCAAACATTCCAAATAGCGAAATACCAAACCTAACAACCCTAATGAATACAAAGAATGAAATGAACGATCACTGACTAATCTATCACCATTAATACACCACTAAATCCAAGTTAATGCATGGCTCAATATGATATACCACCTTGGAAATATCAATCATAGCCAACATTTATCACATATCAATCCATCATATAATATATGTTATCCCCTTAATAATATTTTGTAATAACTTTATGCCATATGACATAACACCTTGTCAAATACCATCGAAATTTGAGAACATATGATTTACACCATATTGCCCAACCATAAGTCGTATATACCTTCTTGCCACCATTCAAATGTTATCATCGTTATCATAATTGATGCCTATGATTATACCATAGTGCCATCATTTATATTATCGCAGTGTTTTTCCATCAAATATATCACCATGCCATGTAAAATATCATATATTGTTTTGACATGTAATATGATAGAATTGCAATTGCAATCTAACATGACGTCATGTAGTCATTTAAAACCATATCCCAACCTTTGCTTTATTAAAACATATATTGGCAAGGTGCCTTATAGGACAATTACCAACGTTTCCATCCTTTTTCTATGTGATGAAACAATGATACATATATAAACCAACTTTATACTATGATTACATGTCTTAGAATTGTATTCAAGATTTTTCAAAATTTGAAACAATATGCATAGATGATGATACTAAATTATAACTGATGCTCATGTGAAACATAGAATTATATGCAATATATATCATAAAAATTAATCATTGGTAACACTTTTATTAGGGGACCCACTTACTTTAGTTAAATAGGGATATCAAGTCTTGCAATACTATGCAAGCTTTAACACAAGTGAGCCATACATGGGTCAAAAACAATTACATCACATGCTCATAAAATTCTTACTTAATCATGTTGTTTAAATACTTCCATAATAATTATTTTTATGTCGTGACATTCTTGCTTGACATTCCAAATAGCTTGATTTCCATAGCCCAATTATACCCTCCTTTGACCAAACTAAGTTTGCTTTTAATATAATGAAAATCTAGTTGGTGATGCATTGAATACGATTAGGTTACTTTTAGTTGATATTCCTAATGGCTTGAGAACTATTATCACACTACAGAATGCAATCATACATTATGTTATTAATAATTGAAATTTTGCTTAAGTTGGAGAGAAAGTAATTAAAATAATAATCTAAAGCGAGAAAACAAACATAATGAAATATGTGTTTTTAGAGTTTGAATGAGTCATAATTAAATAACTTATGGGATGTTTTTGGGTTAAATTTATTTAATTTATAAGAAAAACAATTTTATTTAGAAGGTCAATTTTTTTATTATATAAATTGTATTTTTGACACCACCACAAGGCAGTGTACGTGTATTTAGGAGGAGTAGATGGAAATAGAAATTGCTAGTGATTATAGAAAGGATTGCAACTACCTATTACAATAAGCAATATTATTAGCATGCAAAATGAGGATAAGTAGGAAGTGAAATTCCTAGAATTTGTAAAGGAAAATAGAACTCAATTTGTAACACTCTCCTCCCACATCTACCAAAGTAAGTAGCCAACCAAGGTAAACGTGTGACGAGAGGCAACTATGATGGGATTCAACCCCCTATGTGACCTTAAGGAAGTGGAATTGACAGAAACACAACATACAAACCTTTCATATCAGCATGAGGACTCCTAGGAACCATCACAACTTTTTCGGCAACCAGCCCCTGGGTCCCACTGAGTTTTTAGACCAATTAACCGTCAGACTCTCCCATGATATGGACATGCCTGCGTCGAGAGGATTGTGGATGCTCCCACAGCGTGGCATGCCAGCGTCCAGTGGCTATTTTGCTAAGTGTTGTGCTAGCATCCCTAGGATTTGAGGCACTTTTTCAAACCCAGAGCCCAAGTCACTCCATAATTAAATGACACCTTAAGAACAAAAAAATAACAAGGTAATGATGATAAAAATGCAATTACTTGAGCAAGGGATTGACTAGACCCCTATTAGCCATGACAGGCATTTCGCCAAACATATCACAAATATGTAATCTACAGGTGTAAACAACATATTTAATGATCCAAGTGGATATTGGTGACCACCCACCTATTCCACTTGGACCCCCAACACTGTCTCTTTCAGTTTTTTAGTTTCCTTAATTATAGCACAATTTACTATTTTTGGCAGTTTTTTAGGTCTTGAACTTCTTAAGCTGTTTTGAGCCCCTAAACAACACTTTTAGGGAAAACGAAGAGATAAAAAAACATCCAAAATTAGCTTGCTTTTCTTTTTGGTCTCCTCTTCAAGATCTTCAAAATGAGGTATTATGATAGCCAAACAAAGATCGTATGCCAAAGCTACGACCCTGGGAAGTTGATGTAGAAATTTACCCAAACGGGGCCCACAGTTTTGGCGCTTCATCTCCCAGGGTTAAGTTTTTGGATGTTTAGGGTTTTCCATTGTTTCTCAATAATAAATAGGCCTTTGAGCCTCATTGTAACACAATTCAGAGGCATGTAGCCGTCACATCTCTTCTCAGAGATAAGTTACCATCGTCCAAGCTAGTTTATTTCCATTCTGTTTGTAAGCATATTTCAATATTCTGATATTAATGAAAAGAAGTGTTATTTCTGTTGCATTTATGTATTTATGGTTATATGTGTAATTTGTTGTGTTCTTGTTTAAGTTCAGATCATTTAAGCATAGAGGTCTCATAATTATCTAAGAATCGTTAAGAAGCATTGTTCCCCTATATCATTAGCTGCATTATCATCTATTAGGTCATAGATACATTATTCATTCATTTACAAATCAAAACATGAAGAAACCCATACATCATCACTGTCATAATACATGTTTATAACCAACATAATAACAACAGAAATATCAAGGATACATCAACCATAAAATCCACATATAAACCAATACATTTATACATGAGATATCAAGGAGAGAACCTCTTATTAATGAATGCAAAATCCAACCCGGGATGGGACTACCACGTTCCACCAGACCATAGAATGGCTGAGCCAAATCACTCTTCAGTCATTCACCCCCATGCCATATTCCAAGCATGAATGTTGGACTCAAACCAAAAGAACCAACCAGGGCATCCTAAGACTAAACCACCTCACCCTCATCCATAGAAACCAGGCTTTACCATAATCCATCCCGGATCACTAGGCCAACACAATAAACATGTAATAACAATCTTTACCATGATCTCCACTAGATCACTAGGACAAAACAAGCATGGATGCCACCATATTTCTCCACCTACACCGTGAGGAATTTTCCTATTGTTGGGTTGTGTTATATTCTTTCCATGACTAGCATACGTAGTGAACTGGGGGTTAGAGGATGGGCCGAGCCCCCCCTTCATTGCATCGATTGCGCAGCGGGGGGGTCACAGGGGGTTTGAGGGGGGGCAGGTAGACCCCCTTTACAGGGTCCGGGGCAGCACCCTGGGAAATTTTTTTTTGGACCGTAAATTAGTTTGGGCGGAACTACCTATGGTTTTATGCATGGTTTTCGCACATGGTTTTGGACGCAATGGTTTTTGGTCCATGGTTTTGGACGTGATGGTTTTCGGTCCATGGTATTGGATGCTTTGGCATGTATAAATATGTATTGTAACATTGAAAGGAACATAATGAAACATCAAGCTGGTAGTCCCGATTTTGGGATCCAGGGGAAATCTCTGTATATATGTGTTTTATGTGTTATAATCTTGCATTGTTTATTTTCTGTTCTTAGAATTCGTATGCAAGTAATTTTTGTACAGGGTTAAAACCTACATTTGATATTAGAGCTATTTTGGCTTCAAGGGGACGCCTTTGTTGCTGAGGGTTTCACTCGGGCTTGTGGTAGACCCTGTTCAGTGGGAGATCTGCGAGATCAATTCCGGTGGTGAAAGAAGATGGCGAGCAGTGGAAAGATAGAGATCGAGAAATTTAATGGTCAGAGTTTTGAGTTATGGAAACTAAAGATGGAGGATCTGTTGGTGGATAAAGATCAGTGGATCGTGGAAGATCCAAGTACTAAACCAACAGGAGTGTTCGATGAATAATGGAATAAGTTGGATAGGAAGGCTAAGAGCACAATACGATTGTGTGTCTCAAATTCAGTATTGTTGAATGTATCAGGGGAAGCTATGACGAAGGCTTTGTGGGACAAGTTAGGGACTTTGTACTAATCTAAGTCTCTAGTGAATACACTATTCTAATGGAAACAGTTGTATAACCTGAGGATGAAAGATGGAGACTCGGTGACATAACATTTGAACGCATTTAATACTGTGGTAAGTCAGTTATTATCTGTTGATATTAAAATTTCGGATGAAGATAAGTGCATCAGTTTGTTGTGTTCTCTACCAGATTCATGGGATAGTCTAGTTATTGCAATAGGTATCAATGCAACTGCCTTGCAGTTTGATGAAATAGTCTCATCCTTACTAACGGAGGAGATGAGACGGAAAAATATGGAGAGCCAGAATGGTGATGCCTTGTCTGTACAAGGACAGTCCCAGACCATAAACAAAAATAAGTCATCAAGTGGGAGATCTAAATCTAGAGGGTGATCTAAATCTCTAAGAAAACCTATAAAGGTGGTGTGCTGGAAATGCGGAAAGGAAGGGCACTACAAAAGGGACTGTAAATTTAAAGCTCCTGACAAAGGAAAGGGATCTGATGATGCTCCTTCTGCAAAGGCAAAAACCACCTCAGATGAAGGTGGGGATGTGTACTTGGCTTCTTTAAGTACACATGTAGATTATGAGGCATGGTTGATTGACTCAGGTGCATCCTTTCACTTCACTCCCCATAGAGAGTGGTTTTGCGAGTATGAGAAATACGATGGTGGTGATGTCTTCTTAGGGGAAGATAGGAAGGCCATAATCATTGGTTGCTGAAAAGTAAAGTTGAAGTTGCAAGGTGGAAGGGTTAGAACACTTCTGGGTGTTCTGCATATTCTTGCATTGGCCAGAAATCTAATTTTTGTAAGCAAGTTGGATGATGTAGGTGTAAAAATAGTGTTTGAGAAGGATACCTGCAAGATGGTTTGGGTAGCACTGGTATGGATGCAGGGAGTTCGGATTGGAACTCTGTACAAGCTGCAAGGTAGCACTGTTGTTGATGGGTGCAATAGTTCTGTGGTTCCTGAAAGTGGAGTAGAAAATCTAGTGGTCTCTGGAGAGAAGACCATGCTGTGGCATCAAAGGCTTGCACATATTGGAGAGAAGGGCATTCGAATACTTCATGGTGAAAGGTATGGTAGAAGGTATGAGTAATATCTCTCTGGATTTTGATTTCTGTGAAAATTGTGTATATGGGAAGCAGAATCGAGTGAGTTTCCCCTCTCGTGGTAAGAGGGCGAAATAGATATTAGAGCTTGTGCACAGTGATGTGTTTGGACCTGTGAAGGTTCCATCACTGGGTAACTCTGTGTACTATGTATCATTTATAAATGACTTCTCAAGGAATACATGGATATATTTGCTTAAAAAGAAATCTAAAGTCTTTGACAAGTTTAAAGAATTTAAGGCTTTAGTGGAAAACTAGACAGAGAAGAAGATAAAGGTGTTGAGGTCAGATAACGGTGGAGAGTTTTGCAGCAAGGAATTTGAAGAATTATGTAAGAAGTGTGGTATAGCACGACAGAAGACTACTCCATACACACTTGAGCAAAATGGAGTTGTAGAAAGAATGAACAAGATGTTGATCGAAAGGGCAAGAAGCATGCTCAGTGGTGCCGGTTAGGACAAGAATTTTGGGCAGAGGTGGTGGAGACAGCATGTTACCTGGTCAATAGATCACCTTCATCAACGTTGGAGGATAAGACTCCATAAGAGGTATGGACTGGTAAGAAACCCTCTCTTTCACATCTGAGGGTATTTGGATTTGATGCATATGTACATGTTCCAAAGGAGAAAAGAACCAAGTTGGACAATAAATCTGAAAAGTGCATTTTTATTGGGTATAAGGATGGTTTAAAGGGTTATAAGCTTTGGAACCCAGTAATAAGGAAGGTTGTGTATAGTTGAGATGTGGTGTTCAGAGAGGTGAAAGATGTTATTAAACATGAAGTCTCATCAAAGGAACCTGAGAAGATAGAGTTTGAGCTAAAGGAGGAAGAATCAGACTCTGCAACAGAGGAGGAATCAGAAGATGAAGAGCCACAAACTCTGGGTGTGAGAAGATCAGTTTGAGAAAGAAGGCAGCCAGAAAGGTATAGTCCATCTACTTTCTGTTCAAATTTTTCTTTATCTATTATCGATGATGATCCCAGAACTGTGAAGGAAGCAGTAGATTTAGAGGATGGAAAACTCTGGAAAGAGGCCATGGTTGATGAAACGACATCTTTGCACAAAAATGAGGCTTGGGATCTGGTGGAGTTGCCGGCTATAAGGAAACCCATTGGGAACAAACGGGTGTTCAAGAAGAAGACAAATGCAAAAGGAAAGGTGGACAAATACAAAGCTCGGTTAGTAGCAAAAGGTTATTCCCAGGTACCGGAAATTGATTTTGGTGATATTTTTTCTCCTATTGCCAAGGTAGCTTCTATTAGATTACTTCTATCTGTTGTTGCTGCTTTTGATTTTGAGGTAGAACAGATGGATGTGAAGACAACATTTCTTCACGGAGATCTAGAAGAGGAGATCTACATGAATCAACCTGAAGGTTTTGTAGTGAAGGGTAAGAAATAACTGGTATGAAAGTTAAAGAAGTCTCTGTATGGGTTAAAACAGTCACCAAGGATGTGGTATCATAAATTTGATACATTTATACGGAGACTTGGCTTCACTAGAAGCAAAGCAGATCATTGTGTGTATTTTAAATTAATTAGTGACTATGTTATTTATCTAGTCTTGTATGTGGATGATATGTTGCTGGTTGGAAATGACAAAGAAATTATCCAGGATTTGAAGACCCAATTATCCTCCAAATTCGACATGAAAGATCTTGGTGCTGCAAACTATATTTTGGACATGGAAATTAAAAGAGATCGAGCAAAGAGGAAGCTTTGGTTAAACCAGAGGAAGTATGTCGAGACAACACTGCAAAGGTTTAATATGCAGGATAGTAAACCGGTGAAGGTTCCTATTCCTGTAGGTGTGAAATTATCTGTTGAACAGTGTCCCAAGACATAGGAAGAGAAAGAGGACATGTCCCGCATTCCATATGCAAGTGCAGTCGATAGCCTAATGTATGCAATGGTCTGTACTAGACCAAACATTGCACATGCAGTGGGAGTATTGAGCAGGTTTATGTCAAAACCAAGAAAGGAGCATTGGACAATAGTGAAGCGGGTTTTCAGGTATTTGTGTGGCACTAGTGATTATGGTTTGTGCTACCAAGGAAGACTAGGATTGGACAAAGTGTTGGATATTCATGGCTTTGTTGATGCAGACTGAGCTGGAGATCTGGATCAGAGAAGATCTACAATTGGGTATGTGTTTAACCTATTTGGAGGTGCAGTAAGTTGGATGAGTAAGAAACAGTCTGTAGTGGCACTATCAACTATAGAGGAAAAATACATGGCAGCCACTCATGCAAGCAAGGAAGCAATTTGGTTGCAGAGATTGTGTTCAAGAACAGGGATAGTACATGGAGTTATAAAGATAGATTGTGGCAGGCAAAGTGTAGTTTTCTTCGCAAAGAACATTGCTTATCATTCAAAGACAAAGCACATTGATGTTCAATATAACTTTGTGAGGGATATGATAGAAGACAAAAATGTGTTGCTAGTAAAGGTGGACACTTTGAAGAATACTGCAAATGCATTGACAAAATCTGTGAGCTCTGAGAAGTTCTCTTGGTGTAGAGAAACAATGGGCATTGCAAGGCTGGATAAATGACTAAGCTCTCCTGTGGCCCCATGTGGAAAGGAAACAACAAGTGGGAGAATGTTGGGTTGTGTTATATTCTTTCCACGACTAGCCTACGTAGTGAACTAGGGGGTTAGAGGGGGGGCTGATACCCCCCTTCGTTGCGCCGATTGTGCAGCGAGGGGCTCACATGGTGTTTGAGGGGGGCAGGTAACCCCCCTCTACGGGGCCGGGGCAGCGCCCCGAGAATTTTTTTGGACCCTAGATTAGGTTGGGTGGACCTACCTATGGTTTTGTGCATGGTTTTCACACGTGGTTTTGGACGCGATGGTTTTTGGTCCATGGTATTGCATGCTTCGGCATGTATAAATATGTATTGTAACATTGTAAGGAACATAATGAAAAATCAAGTTGGTAGTCTCAGTTTTGGGATCCAGGGGAAATCTCTATGTATATGTGTTTTATGTGTTATGCTCTCACATTGTTTATTTTATGTTCTTAGAATCCATATGTAAGTAATTTTTGTACGGGGTTAAAACTTACACCTATCTCCTAGTCTCTCAAGATTTACGCAATCCACACTGGATCATTAGGCCCTAAACTGAGATCCACTCTCCAAGCTTTACCACATATCCCATCCCAGGATTACTAGGCCTAATGGAGAGAACCCACCTCTAGGAATTACCATATATCCCAACATTTGTCGGTCGAGGATTCCTAGGCCCACCAAGGCACACAATACCTGGATTTACCGCAACCCACAGTTCAGTTCAGGGGTCATTAGGTTAGTGGCTTTACCACAATTCATAGTCTGTTTCACGAATCACTAGGCCATGTGTTCTTTCTTTCAGAGATCCACCTCACTAAACTTTGAATCCATCCGACAATCTAGCTCAACCAAAATATGAGAACCACATCACACCATAGCTATCCGGAAATGACAAGGCTAGGATGAAAACACTGTCACACCTAGCAAAACCCATGCCATAATAGCAAAGAACCACATGCAATACCATGCATGCCAAATCTAGCAAGCAAATCACACATGCAAATTGATACCTGCAAAAAATCTTGTTGTAGCTGCTTAATCTTGCTCTTCCTTGCTTGCTCCTTCCTTCCTCTTGCATTCTTTGCCTTTCTTGATCCAATGCAAAACCTAAGAAAAATCTTGCCAACTGATCCTCAAAATCCTTTTATTAATGAAGCCTCTATTTTCTTCATTTTCCATTATTTTCCTTCAATTTCCTCCTCACATCCAACCTGTGACCTTTCATCTTCCTATTCTCCTAATTTCCATTATTTTCATAAATAAAATGCCAATAAATGCCTCATGCCTTTCCAAAGCCTTGGCCATTGCCTTTGCCAATTTTCTTAGCCATAATAAACCAATGAACACCCACATTAGGATGTTTTTTCCCACCATTCAGCTTGGAATATGTGTCTCGTGATCCTGGACTTATATATTTTTACATGGATTTTTAACAAGGGTTGTTACACAATTATTGGCTTGATAAGAAGGAACTCAATTTTCGTAAGATCTACATAGGAACATTTAAACCTAGTGCTTATAATTTTTCCATAGTTGATAATCGCCAAAGAGTTCCTTTCATACAACATAAAAGACTTGTATTATTAAGCAATTTCTATAGCACTAATTTTTTTGTGCATGTGCATAACAAAGCAATTTTTCTCTTGTCAAAGAAGCAATTTTGCCTTTATTAGCTAATTGAAAAAATATATGGTAATGCTCTTATTAGAAACAAACTTTTGCAAATTTTATTCTTAGAAAGACAATTGTTCTCTTATACAAATACCACTTCTAATATTTTATTATAAGGCGTAGTAAATCTTGTTGGAAATGTGATTATACTAATAGGTTGGGTGTGAATCAGTATAATGGTAATTTTTAACCAATAAAGACAATTCAATGCATGTACAAAATCAATCACAATAACGATAAAGGAATAAATTGGATATGTTTGAAACTTCTTTTATTATAAATGATCAATATAGGCACGAACCTGCTATTACATTGATTTTAATGGCACCAACTAGAAGGAGACACAAATTCCCTGAAACATTTTATCGGCACCAACCGGAAGAAGACACCAATCCCCTGAAATTATTTACTGGCACCACCCAAAAGGAGAAACCAATCCCCTAAGTTGCTTCATTAGCACCAACTAGAAGGATACACTAATCCCTTTGATTGCTTTACTAGCACCAACCATAAGGAGACACCAATCCTATGATATCTTTAGGCACCAATCTACTCTTCCTATCAAATCCCTTTTCATAACAATTTTAAACTGAGGTCCACAAGCTTTCCAATTAATCTTGCTTATATAAATTTCTTGATCTTTGATTCATTTTTTCCTTCCTCAAGATCTCTTCTGCTCAACATATCACTCCCTGGTCTGTATCTTTCAATTTTGCTTTGTCCACAGTCCTTAAATGTTGCTCCTCTGCTCTTTGTACTACTGCATGCTCAATATCTTTTAGTTCTGCACAAATTATTGGTCTATATGTTTAGACTTTATCCTCGGTCTCTTCCTTTATCACACATCTTCCATAAACTTCATTCTCAAACTTATTTTGCTTTTGGTCATGCAAAGCTTCATTCACCTTCTTTGTACTTTCTCACTTTATGCAAAAATGAACCATAACTATATCCATGGCACAAAATCACATGATCAAACATCTTCCATAGATTTCATTTTCATATTTCTTCTCACATATTGTAACACCACACTTCATTCAACTTCTTTGTCTTTCTAGTTCTTCGCACACTTCTACAACTATGCTAACGGCCACAATAACATTAATGATCATTACAATGGTCCAAACTTCTCTAACTTGTGATATTTATACTACATTGGCTGAATGGAATCTTAGCAACGGTGACATGCCATCAAACATAGTCTAGAAACCTTGGATTATTATTTTAATTTCATGGTTGGAAATATGGTCTAGATAACATGGGTTAAGTCTTATTTCCATGGCTCCTTGCCTCCACAGGGGCTTAACTTTAGACTTAAAATACCTTATGACCATTTACCAGGACCACAATCACTTTGTCAACTTAGCTTGTATCTACGGATTCGGGTCCACAAATGCCTAAAGTAAATTTTCACTTTCTTTTGCACTGAGCACTTACCATTATGAACCTCACGACCTGGGGTTGGAACTGTAGGATTGGATTTCCTTTCCAACATATATGTCGCCTGAATGGTTGGATGCCTAGGTGCTCTACACACTACTAGGTGCCCGATGACCCACCCACAGTGCTAACCTCCAATTGCATGGAATTTTTTACTGGATCCTTTGACAATTGAGGCTAATATTCTAGATATCTAGGTATGCATAAGGGCTTTAGACTTCACCTTTAATCTTGAATCGAACCTAGTTATGTCATTTGCCTCCAGATACCAAAATATTTTAACATTGTGAAGCCTTACAAAATTGTATCTTACTGTGAATCTCAAGGCCTCTGGGTTTACCACGTCAATCCATGGTGGACCAACCACGAACCGTAATCTGTTCCTTCTATTGCACCATCACTTCCACGTGTACACCTCCTCCTCATACCATATCGACCTTGTCTTTCATAGATAAAACTACACTCCCATGTTCGGTGCCCCAATACCCCGGAGAGGGGCCCACCACAGCTTCATCACTTGCCAATTCATACTCCACAATAGTCGCTACAACTAATCGAGCTTGCCACATGTCCAGACACTAATGTGTACCTGCCACATGTTACTTGCGAAATGTTCATTTGGGTGGCCAAAAATGTTAAAACTATATGCCACATGTCATGTGTTGTCACTACCACGCCATCGAGCTGGCAACTTGTCATCCATGTGGACTTGTTACATCATACTGTTATGACACCTTACCGACTTGAGGGTTTCAATATCTCTGTATGATTAAGATTCCTTAATCCTCTCTAGTAGTTTCTTAATCAAGTTTATCTAGTGTTAAGCATGGATTAGTGGCCATGATTAAGATGAGTTAGGTTCACAATAAAACATGATTTTCTAGTTATAATTATTCTAGGCCTTTTTTGAATTTCATATACTAGATTATGCACCCTTCTATCAGTCCCCAACCCACTAGGTAAGTTACTATCATAATTTTCCTTTCGGGTTTATACTATTCTATGTTTCTCGTTGAAGTCATTATTGGCCCTCAACCTATACAGCTTATTTATACCAGCCCAAGCTCATATCAGTCCTTGCTTCATGGAAAATATATACCATCCCGTGCTCGAACAATGTGTGCCCTTCTCACGGTCTCAGGCCTACTGGGCCAGTCTATATTGGCCCACAACCCATGCATACTAGATCAGGCTCATACTAGTCCCTGACCCAATGAGCTAGTCCATACCACCTTAGGCTTCAATATACCACACTAAAATTTTGACTAGGCTATAACCATTCTTGATCTGCCTTAATTCAAATATATTTTTCTCCTCATTCATTTAGAGTTAGAAGAAGTGTCTATATCATTGGAAAGGTATCATAACAAGATATTCAATTATACACCTTTCATTCTTATTTGTATCGACTAGAGAAGAAGTGCCTTCAAATATAGGTTACCCAAACTACAACTTCCTTCAATCTCTCGTGCTTCTTTGTTTGCTTGATCTTGGTTTAGCTCCCTCTAAGCTTCCTCGTGCATCAATGAAATTGTAGATCCGCACAACACTTCTTTTGACATTAATGACACTACAATTGACATCAAGGACAATATAAACATACTTCCAATAATCTCCCCCTTTAGCATTGATGACAACACCACCAAACATCTACTAGGCATTGATGGTCTTGGGTTAGACTCCTCCTATTTTCTTGCTATTTTTTCTTCTCTTGATGTCTACTTATTCCCCCCCCTTTGAGATAAATGGAAAAGGGCATATACTCCTCTTGTGCTAATGGATATTATTTCCATGGACTCCCCTTGTGCAAAAGCACACTCTTTCCTTAAACTCTTATTGTCACCAGCATGATTCTTGGTTAAAACCAGTGGACCACTCATGATGAAAGAATTACACCCATATTTTGTCTAAGATATTCAGATATTTCTCTAGGAAGGGGTCTGGTAAATATTTTTACAATATTTCCTCATTTCTGCATATTCTCTCCCTTTTATGAATGGAAAATGTATGTCTTTTACTTATGGTTGCAATTTCTCCTTTATCTGCAACTAGGCTCCCTTTGTTAGAGTTGTGTCTATTTATCCTTGCATGCAACATATCCTCTTCTGTAGCTTTTCTCTTTATATTACTCCCCTTGTGCTTGTGATTTCTTAAAATCTTAACTCTTATAACATCAAGGGATGCTCACCTTGAACTGACGCTTCTCCTTATTTGTGATTCTCCTTCTTTTGATTTTCTTGTCATTTGAGTTTCAGTTGTTAATTCATACATGTCAATGATCTTGTTATAATTGATCAGTTATAATGAACTTATCTTCAATATTTTTAAACAACAAACATGATTCCTAGTCTTCCACCATTATTTGTTTGTTTTGATGCAAATACAAGCCTTTGTTTTACCTTCCTTCATTTTGAGTCTACATGCCTCTGTTTTTTGGCCTTCACTGTAACAACTTCAATTTCAAGGGTTGTCTTCTCTGCCATTGCTTTTACTTCTGCTATGTTTGAATCATCATCCTTCTCCTGCAGCTCATACCAAAAAAAATCCCATCTTCTTAATGTGACCTGAGATGTTGCAGTCTCTCACTTGTTGTTTATTGATGAGAGTGATAACATTCTTCTCTTTTAGCGTCATTAAGGACATATACAATTTCAGAAGTCCTTGTTTTTGTTGCCATTAATTTTCAGATCCTGTGTTGCTTATTTCACATCCTTTAGAATTGAATGTGACCCCATTTCCTTTATTAGTCATTTGACTTACACTTAGAATATTTTGCTTTAAACCTTCAATAAAGAGGACATCTTCAACTTTAGCTTTTTCATCACCAAGGCTAACCATGCCTTTGTCCATTACTTTGGATGATGTGTTATTTCCAATAGTGATGTTTCCACCCTTGACTTTCTTTAGAGAGAGAAATCTACTTTTATCTACTGTCATATGGTAAGAACACCCATTGTCTATACGCCATTGAAGGTCTTCATTAAGCTAGATTGCATCCTCTTGTTGCCATTGTGTTCCTTTTCTGTATCTTCTTTGTTATTTGATTTCCATTTTTGACAACGTCTTTTTTCCTTTGATTTATATGCCTTAATGCACTGATTTTACAACCTTGAGCTTTGCTTCGAAGGTTATTGCATTTGTAGCATTCAGGCAATAAATAAGGGAGAAAAATAATTGTTTTCTCTAATGCCACTTTCATACATACTTTTGGGTTTGCTACTTACATAGTTGTTCATGGAAGCTTTGAAGTATTTTATTATGTCATACTCTTTTCTTGCATAAGCTCTATAATCAACTACTTTTTTTTTTTTGCTAAGTATGCTTAATCTATTATATACAAAAAGAGATAACTGTTACATCCTTTGAACACAGAGAGCCATCATGCCTGAGAGTTAGGCCGTTTGAGCATGAATAACTTAGAGACAGAGAGATTGAACATGATATCCCGCGCAGGGGAAACAAAGAGATACAAACAACAGACACTAGACAATAGTCTCACCACAGCAGAAACTAGACAATAGAGCCGATACAAGAACATAGAGAAAATTTGACAAACAGAGCCAGAGAGAACCTTTCCTCCTTTCCACTGGGCTTCCAAAAAAACTGGTGGATAGCTGACACATAGGATTATTCGTCGGGCTGCTCCTCCACTATCCTGCACCATCCCTCTTCCGATTCCTGCTTGTCCGGCTAAGCGTGGGCAACAGGCACAATGCTGATGGCGCTGGCTGGCTGAGGCGGCCCGTGATGCATATCAGTAGAAGGCTTCGGAGAGCTGGGGTTTATGATTTCCTCAGTGTGAGGCATAGTGGCACTAGGCTCGCCCTCGTCTTGGGCTTCCTCTATGAAGAGAACAGAGACATGAGCTGTAATTCGAGGGCGAGTGAGAGAGCAGTTGAATGAGAAAATAGCTGAGCCAAAGGATGGCGAGTTGGCAGAGTCTGGAGAGTTTGGGTCCAGGAATTGACTTGGGCTCAGAATGCTCTCTGTTCCCAGAGGATGAGGAGCTTGCCCCATGGAGCCAGACCCAACAGAAGGGCGCGAAGGGTTGCCTCGGCCGGAGCCTCTGCGACTAAGCATGCGCTGGCGGGGTCTCGGCATTGTGGGCGGATGAGCACGAACAGCAGTAATGAAATCTCTGTCAGCAATGAAATCTCCGTGAGTGCCACGAACACCACAGGGTATGCCACCAACCGCTGAGGGGAGATTACGCACCTTGATCTCTGCCTCAGGCGCTATCCGAAGACAGCTTCCGGCGCCTGACCCTCCCCAAGCCCAGTCTTTCTCAGAACTCCAGATCGTTCCAAACATAATGAAACACGGTGACAAGTTGCTGGAGGTGAGGCTATTAAATACGCAGGTGCCATTCCCTCGATCCTCACCCGCCATTACTATGGCAATCAAATTCGTTGCAGGCCGAAATCCTCCCGAGCAGGCGTAACTGGACCGCGTTTTAATGCCCTGACCGAACAGATGTACTCCCGTAATGTTAATCACCTGCGCATTGATATCCTCCCACCTGATATTCTGTCCGGCGAGCATGCTGGACAGGTGCCAGCCATGCTCCACCTTCCTCCATCCCATCGTGGTGAATGCCTTACAGATCACCCGCATCCGGGGTATAATCAACTACTTTATGACCAAAGTTATTACAAATTAAAACAATGTCCATTAAAGAAAATTTAGTATCTTGCTATGAAGGGGTTTCTTGGAGGATTTGATCCTTTTGAGGGAGCCAACTTGCTTTGGTTAGTTGCTCGAGGAAGTTCAAACTTATGTTGCTTTCTTGTTCCATTTCTACATGTAGGAGTAATTTGATTGTTTCCTTTCTAGTTCTCACTTTCTTTTTTGTTGTTGCTTTTTTGATAGGCTTATTAAGTACTTTAACATAACTCTTAGGTTCTTCCTTTCATATTGTTGAGCTTGATTCTCTTGTGACAACTTCATGAAAACTAAGCCCTATATTATTGAGAAGGGATCTTTGACTGCTAAAAATACCATATAAAGTTTTGGTACTCTTATAAAACTTCAAATACCGATTTCGTTGATCATTAACCTTTTCTAGATCATTTTTCAAGGAAGCAATCTCAAATTTCAATTTCTCACAATGACCTTCAAATATTTTTGTTGGAATGGAGCGTCCACACGAAACATTCATTGTTCAATCAAAATACACAAATTTATGAGCGATATAAACATTCACTGTTCAAGCAAAATACACAATTTCACTAGGAAAAAATACAAATTGACAACTAAAATCTAAATGTAAAAATATGTCCACTCAAATTTATGAGCAATAAAATTTTATTTAATTTTTTGGCAAAAATTAATAATTATAGTTTTTATTAAATTCTTAAAACCAATATTTTTATTTAGAGAAAATGTATTTTAATAGAATTAAACCATTCAATAAATCATAATATAAAAGGATTCAATAAAAATATTTTTAAACATATTATTTTTAAAATAGCTTAGGCTAATAAAAATTAAATAATCTTCCATCTAGGTAGCTCAAGTGGTGATGATAGTGGAATGAAGTCTTACCGACGGAGATCTTGGGTTTGAATCTTGTGCTACCCTCCCCTCTAGCAGGGTGAATAATGGACATGTAAACTTGAAAATTGGAGAGTCCTACCAAGCTTACCAAAAAAAAAAAAGAATCAATATGACGTAGTCTAACTTATAGTAACTTATAGATGAATTTGAAAATTTTATAACCAAAATTTGACTAAGATTTTTAAAATTTGAGTTTAAGTTGTTTAATATGTAGAATTCGAGTGCCCCAAGTTTTCACGGTGTTGAATCCATTATGCATTTAAAAATATATTTAAGCAACAAAAAATCACATTTTTACTTAAACTCGATTTCAGTGAAAAATACTATTTTGTCTATAAATTAAACTATGACAATTTTAATAAAAAATATATATTAAACATTTTAACCTGACATATTATTTAACCATATCAATGTTATTTATACTTTCATATTAATAATAATTAATTAGAGTAATTTTTTTTTTTGTAATTACCAACTATAAATAATAACTAATTCTAATAATTTTTTTTTTTTAATATTACCCCCTAAAATAAATTTTCATAAAAAGTCATATAATAGTCCTCGTGACGAAGCATTGAGACTTCGGAAACATGAAATGGGACATTGGATCTAGATCCATCCAGCCTCGACTCTCTCTTTGGCATCGATGGTACACATATTCTATCATTTCCGCTCATCTCTTTCTCGCAAATCAAGACATTTTTGTCCTAAAAGACATTGCCAACGCTACACTTTCTTCCACATCTTTCACGTGTTGGAAAAACGTTGAGGATCTTCGGATGTCTGAATATCTTGTTACGGAGTGGAACATTTATAGTACAAACCTAAAACTTGCAGGGATTGTCCTCTCCCCAAAGGAGGACTGATTAATCAGGTTTGGAGGCATTTAAAAAGGTCAGGTTATTGTTTTAGAGGCTTATTATTGGATCACTCAGCTCATTAGATCGATATGCTTTTCTTTTGGCTCTTTGTCATAGAAATGGAATACACCGCTTAAACTTAAGTGTTTTTTTGGTGGGTGGCACACAATGAAATTTTGACTTGGGATAATCTTACCAAGCGGGGCTTTTAGAACTAGAGGAGATGTAGACTCTGCTAAACTCTAGAGAAGACATCAATCATCTATTTATACACTACCCCATCGGTCTGGTTCGGGATGCTCAAAATGTTGAACATTCACACTGAATGGGATAGATTCGACATTGTTTCATGCACTGACCATGGAACACACGCTGCATAGAACATTGCCCTTCTTTGTTATTTGGGGCATTTGGAGGACTAAAAATGCCCACATTTTCGATCAAGTGACGCCAGACATCAAGAGGACCAATTGCAAGATCTTATTCTATTACCAAGAATCCCTTTCTACCATTTCCAAGGGCCCTAAAAACCCTCGTCCCCTTAGGAATTTATGATCTGCCTTCGTAGTAGGTTTTTCGATGGCGCATCATCTTTCGGCCTTTGTGGCTATTGTATGGCCATTCACTTGGGGCTTGATTGTTTCCTCAAATTTCATTGGCACAATGGAAGAGGAACCAACCCCAATGCTGAACTTCTTGCACTTTGGGGTGTCCTACACTGTGTAATTTGGCTCGGACTTAGGGATATCATTGTATATGGAGACTCCAAAATTGTCATAGAATGGGATAATGAAAGAGGCAATTTAGAAACTCCGACACTCTCCAATTGGAAACAAAGGATCAGGGCCCTGATTAAAGTCTTCCAGAAAATCTCCATATCACATATCTACAAGATCCAAAATTGTGAAGCCAACAAACTTTCTAAGGCTGGTTGCAGCGCAATGCTAGGCAAAATACACTACCAATCTTTCGACAAAGGCGAGGTGCAAGGATCTCGACATATCAAGATATGAAAGCACTGAATTCTTGCTTACACGAACAACCAAAATATGTGTGATTTTCCATTTAAATTTTTGTTCAAAATGTAATTATAAACAACTCATAGTAATAGAAACAGAATGAATACTACAATATTTTGTGAAAATCGCAAAATTAACATGTTAACCAAATTGAATAATGAACGTAGTCTAACTTAGGAAATATATTTTTCTTAGTTTATTTTAATCAAAATTTGATATAAATATTTAAAAACTTGAATTTAAATTATTTAATTAGCATAATTTAAGTGCTCACCAATTTTTGAAAGTGTTAAACCTATTTATGTATTTAAAAATATATTTTAAGCAATAATTTTTGCCTCACTAATTTTTTTAAAAGTGTTAAATCCATTTATATATTTAAAAATATATTTTATTTAGAAATTATATTGCCAAAATTTAGTGATTTTTTTAAAATACTAGATTTTCTAGCTTTTTATATTACTACGTTTGTTTTTTTTAATGCATGTCTGTATGCGGAGTGTTGGCCGACCATATCGAGACAAATTAAATGACGGAGTGGGAGCGCAGCATATCGAGACAAATTTGGCTGCGCGAAAGACAAAATAATAGTGATAACGACTAACGAGGCAGAGCTTTTCAAGAAAATTATAAAGCAATCCCCAAAAAAGCATGTCAGAGCATATCATCTTATCGATGGTAACGCTTTCTTTTTTGAAGGTTTCTATTTCAGCAACGAAGGAAGTGTCGTCACTCGTGTGAGGCAGGCGTGCAGCCGTTGGATGCCTTTCTTCCCTTCCTATTTAAACACTAAGCACATGCATTTTCCGTGTTTGAAATCATTGTGGTTGGATGCTGGCCTTCCCTTCCTTTGCTGTCTATTTAAACCATTAGCTCATGCATTCTCCTATCTCTGAATTCTGTCTCAGATGGCGTTGAGAACATGTTGCTTATCCGTCATTTATGTCTGAATTGCAACGATTGAACTCATTGTAGCCATTAATTTCAAATCTTCAAATACATTTTGTTTTACAGGTTGCCTTTCAGCTCATGCATTCTCCATGTCTGAATTCATTCTGAGATGGCTTTCAGAACATCTTGCTTTTCCATCACTTATGTCTGAATTTGCAGCGATTGAACTCATTGCAGTCAGTAATTTCATTTTTCAACAATATTTTGTTTTGCAGGTTGCCCTTTCTTTGATTTTGTGTTTTGGGTATTTATTCCTCTTTTCTTTTTGAAAATCTAGCTTGCTGATGATCTTCAACAAATTCTACCAGCCATTATGTTTATATGAGACAGGATGGGATTGCGAGGGATTTCTATATTGCTGTTCCATTTATTTATGGAGTTTTTCATAGTATTTGAAAACAGGCCACAGATATCTGTATTGACGTGTACCGTACGGTATTTATAAAAGCAAGCCACATATATGAGTACTAAGGCTGCCTGAGCATTAACGTGGGTCGTACGGTATTTATGTTCAGCAGAGGGAACAGGACGCGAACGGGACAGGCTTCTTGTTTAGGTAAAGAAGTTTCCGCCCTCTTTATTTCATTTTATGTTTTTCTTTAAATGTTAAGTAGAGGACTAAAAATTCAGGGTTGATATAACCTTCACACTATGTTCAATAGATGATTGAAGATTTAGGATTGATAAACCTATCTTTCTGCAGTGATCTCCCCGCCCGCCTGTCCTACAGAGTACGAGTTCTGGCTGCTTTGCTGTCTGATTTCTTCGGCGACAGGCTTCTTGTTTAGGTAAAAAAGTTTTCGTACTCTGTATTTCATTTAAATTTTTGCTTTAACTGTTAAATGGAGGATTAAAGATTCAGGGTAAATAAAACTTTCATACTATGTCATTAGATGATTGAAGATTTACGGTTGATACACCTATCTTTCTGCAGTGAACTCCCGCGCTTGCCTGTCTGATAGAGCAGGAGTTCTGGCTGCTTGGTTGTCTGATTAGTCGGCGTCCAGACTGGCAAGATCCCTCTTACGATGATGGACTTCCCTACGAGTCGGGGTCGGGTTTGGTGTGTGCTGGCGTCCACCTCTGTTCTCCGGTGGAGTACCTCTGTTCCCCAGTGGACTACCCTAGCTGGACTGAGCGAAACTGACGAGAAACACAATTGGTGACATCACAGGGTTCATGACATCTATGTCTTCGCGGGTCCCCGTGCAGCTACGACTCTTTTTAGTGGACCACAGGTTGGTAGTTTTATTTCTTTGTTATGGTTTTTTTGTTTGTTATATGACATGAGACACATGTAAGTTCCATTTAATTTCAGCCTTGTTTGAAAAGGTTTCGGTGGACTAGCCCCTCTACACGAAAATACAACTAATTAGGTCTTTCAAAAACTCTGCACTGTCGATTAGGTCTTTCAAAATTTCATGTGGCAGAAAGCATAGGCTATCAATGGGTTAGAACTAAATGTGTTCTTCATTGTTTAAACGGAGGTGATTAATTCAAAAAACACAGTTATATATTTATTCGTAAACTAATTTTATGAGATACTATGCACTTTTGTGATTACATTCTTTCATTGTTATTTTTGGACATAGTAATATGGCATTGTATCTTAAATAGTATATCGCATATGTTGGGAAGCATTAAACTCAACAATATGATTCATAGAAACTTTCCCTTTAGTTGTCTAAAAGAGACACCCCTTCTTTTACACCATGATGCAAAATGCACTGGCTCATTTTCAATTTTACATGTAGATAACCACAGGGATGCAATACCTCATTTTTACTCTCATGGAGACCTAAATGATTACCCACTAAGAATTCATGATTTCTCAATATTATTTCATAAGTTGAGCAACAGGGGTTCTTGGTTAAGCATGCACAAGTGAGTAAATTTAAGAATGCAAAAATTGGTAATGGATTTCAGGTATGAAGAAATGTTCATACCTTCATTCTCATTCTTTTTATTGCTATCAAGTGGAATTTCTCAGCTCATTTGCTGGCTCTTAGGTTCAAGTTATATAGAGTGGGTATTGGCCTATCATCATTGTTGGCTATAAATAATTAAGGATGTAGAGTCCATTCCAGAGTCAAAATTAGGTTACGAGAAGCAATTATAGTCACTTAAATGGTTGACAAAGATAAAAGAATGTTAAAGGGGTTAATTCATGTTTAGGATTCCAGTCTTTGGCCGCTGAGATATGTTTGTTTATATTGTCTATATATCACCCGAGTGACAAGAAGATTTCTCTAAATTCCAATATTGCCATCTTTTCTGGAGTGTGTGTTTTCCTTTCCATTGTCAATACTTATAACACCGACATTTTCTTCTCTCTACCATGGCCTGGGAGGTTTCCCTTACCTTTGCTTTCACCTTTATGGAGCCAACACATTTATTTATTAGCATATCTAATGTAAAACTCAAGGTGATAAAGTGTTAATTATTTTTGCCTTTGACTCTAGCTCAAGGTTTGTAGACTTGTTTACTCTCTCTCTCTAATTACATAATAAATTGTAAAATGGCTCTGCCATTTTGTGGTTCTTCTAGCTCACATGTAGCCTCATCACTGGTTTTATTGTTTCTAGAATCCTTTCTTCATTTTGGAGAAACTATATTGTGGGTAGCTATGTTATCTATATTTTCTTGCCATCATCTCTATTTTCAAGGTCTTACAATGGTTTTAGTCCTTCTCCCTCTCTTGATTGTTCTTTGTCATCATGCTGATTTTGTTGGTAGGGCTACATTTCTTCTCATAGTGTTGCATCCTATGTTGCAGGAAACGTGGGGTAGGAGGGCGTTTCCTTACGGAAACGAGTACGAAACGCTAAAACGCGTTTGGTACGGCCCTGAAACGCGTTTCACGCCGTACTGCCACATTTCACGAAACTGAAACGTGGCCAGTACGGCCTGAAACGCGTTTCAGGGCCGTACGACCCACGTTTCAGCATTTATGTGTGTTTTTTTTAATTTTTTTTTTTTTTTTTTTTTAATTTGTTTTCTAATCTATTCCTACGTTAGCCTAGTGACTTCTAGTTGCTTCCAGATGCCTGTCTAAAGTTATAAAAGTGAACTTTTGCCTTAGTGTTGATATGCAGTTCATGGTAATGTTAAATTCTTAAAGTAAAAGTGATATTCTCCTTTATTTTTCATTTTCATCCTTTTACTTAAGTTTTTAACATTACCATGAAATGACTCAGGATGTTTGAGAGTGGTTTCGCCGTCATTGGATTTCATATGGAGAAAGTAGAATTTTAGATCTCACTCAAAATCCAACAGACTTATCTGTTTTTCAGGATTTCAGGATTGGGGGTATTGCAATGTTTCCATTAGATTTTATCATGTACCAGGGTATGGAACTTGTATTTAATCGAGAGAACAAAGCCCTCTATGCAGGGGAGACTCCCAATAATCAAGAGAATGTAGGGTACTAGGGTATGAAACTTGTATTTAATCAAGAGCACTAAGGTCATTCGACTATGTAGGAGGAGACTCCCAATCAAGCACGAGACAAAAAATTAGAAATTTCTCGTGGCTGATTTTGGATATTTCTATTTTCATTATGTGACTATTCATGAGTAAATGTGATGTAAATTTAGATACTTATAGTTTATGCATTGACAATTGACAATTTTATCATAATGTAATAAATTAGAATGTATCATATATGCTTTATGATTGCACATATTTCTTAAATGTCCTAATATATATATATTCGCGTTTCCCCGTTTCCAAAATTTGGGGAGGTCGCGTTTCGTATCGCTTCCCATTTCGGAAACTCGTACCCGTTTCCCCGTTTCGTGCAACCTTGGTTGCATCATATGTACATTTATTCTGAATTATCAGTGATGACAACTCCTTTTTTCCACTGAACACAGCGCCAATAAGTCTTCCCTCTAGTTGATCATTAGTCCATCAATGAGTCAACACATAGGGACTTTTGTTAGCTGCTCGCAACTCCGTTTGTGAACAACTCTTGGGTTGCTCACTTTTTCCTTCCTCTGCTGCTATACGAAGACAAGTCTAGGACATGGAGGGTATCCACTTTCCACTTTCCACTATATTTTGAGTTAGCAAGGTCAAACAAGGTGGAAACCAGCCAAATTAGCTCCAACATTGTCTTAGATCAAGACCATCAAGACCTAGTTGAGTTTGGCGCTTGACCTAGTCCTAGTGGCTTGCCTTGAAGGGACGAAAAGAGGAAAAGGAGAGGTGCAAGATGGATTTTTAGAGGTTTTGGTCATCAAGAGGGATGCCAATGCCTTTTCCCTACTTGGGTGATGGAGTCTTGGGGACTTTAACCATGGAAATTTCAAATCTTTGAAGGGAGTAAGGGGAAAACCCTAGTTTTCACTTGCTAACCCTAGCTATCATTTAATGAGGGGAGAAATTCACTAGAAAAAGGCACTCTAGGAGGTTTTCTAGGGAGTTCAAGGATAAAATATTAAGCATGCAATAATCTAGCATGTAGATTTTCATAGTTAACAATATGATGATGAGAGCTTCTGGAATATTGTTTGAGATTATTGAGGTGTCCGACGTTACAGGTGAACACTTCACCCATCTTCATGGACAATAAGCTTAGAATGATACGAAGAGTGCTAGACCTCGAATAAATAGAGAAAGGAAATAACTGTTAGGAAAGGAAAAAATTGAGAACAATGGAGATTTGAATTATTATAATAACAATTTAATAATAATTATTGAATTTGGAAGGAAATGACTGTTAGGATGAGAATGAGAACGTTGAGGTCATTATATTTTATAAAGTAAATGTTAACTATGGAAGGGAAAAAAGGAAAAGTAAGCTTAAATAAAATTAATTAAATGAATGAAATTAATTAATTAGGATTGATTGAAAGAGAATAAATTAAATAAATGAATTATGTAAGATTAATAAGATTGATTAAAAGAATTGAAGGATAAATTATTGAGAATAAAATAATAAAATAATAAATTTGGTTAAACTGATATAAATAGTGGAAGGTTGGACGGGGGTGGGGGGAAGGGTGGGTGGGGTTAATTGCTCTGTTTCCCCTCATTTAAAATCTTACTCTCGCTTTAACTCAATATATTTCTAATCAAATATAATATATAGTTTCATGTTCTAATTTTATAATCTAATTCTAATTAAAATTAATCCTAAGTATAACTACTGTTATAATACTCTAATCTAATAATTTATTGTTGGCTTATTCTATTTTAACATCCCTTGAATCCTAGTTTAATATTTAATATCCTTATTTTCAACCCCCCTTCCTTTTTGTATTTAAATCCTTTAAATTCATTATATCACACTCTTCTCATTACCCCCTTTAACCTCTTTATTAATCTTTCTCGTTTATTTACTTAAATCTGTCTTAATTCTTCTCCAATCTAATTAATTTCTATTTCAATTTTAGTCCCTTCCTAATTAAATGCTATTTTTTTCTATAATTCGTCAATCCTAATTTTATTTTTCTTTCATTTGTTTGAATCTTATCCCTACTTAACCTAACACTTCAATCTAATAAATTAATATTTTTCTTCTTAATAATTTAATTTAAACAAGCCCCTCCTATTTATATCAATTTAACCAAATTTATTAATTTATTATTTTATTCTCAATAATTTATCCTTCAATTCTTTTAATGAATCTTATTAATCTTATTTAATTAATTTAGTTTATTCTCTTTTAATCAATCCTAATTAATTAATTTCATTTATTTAATTAATTTTATTTAAGCTAGCTTTTCCTTTCTTTTTTTTCCCTTCCATAGTTAATATTTACTTTATAAAATATAATGACCTCAACATTCTTATTCTCATCCTAACAGTCATTTCCTTCCAAAATCAATAATTATTATTAAATTGTTATTATAATAATTTAAATCTTCATAGTTCTTAGTCTTTTCCTTTCCTAACAATCATTTCCTTTCTCTATTTATTGGTGGTCTAACACTCTTCGTATCCTTCTAAGCTTATTGTCCCTGAAGATGGGTGAAGTGTTCACCCGAAACGTCAGACACCTCAATAATCTCACACAATATTCCAACAACTCTCATCATCATGCAATAATTACCAAGAATTTCATATAAACATATGTATTTAGACAAGGGAAATAGAAACCCTAGCAATATTCCACTACATGCAAAACCATGACAGATATTCAACAAAATACTCACAATTTATCCAAGAACATGCCTTATTTCAATCCCATTATGACGTCTTCACAACAAAAACTAGTCTCCAAAGCCAAAATCCACATAAGATCACATCTCCACAAGTAGAGAAGTACAATAAGAAAGTCAAGTCTCTTCTAAAGAGGATGAAATCCACAAATGTGATGACCAACAAATTAGATAGGTGATCCTCTTCTTATATGTGGTCTATCACCTCTAATTATTGACTAAAAGCCCCTCCACAAATTTGATTTTTGAGTAAATTTAAACAATACCTTCTTGTCATTGTTAATATCTTGGGATCTTGTTTAACAATATTTTCAAAGTTGCTATTATCCACTCATTCTCCCCTCTATTGGGTTTCTCCTTTTGGTTTTCGTTTTCTTGAAATAGTTTACTTGCTTTCATACCTTGCTGGTGTTCCCCACCCCAACTCTCCTTTGTTTCTAAGCCATTGTATGCTCTATCTCCTAATCTTGTTTACATCACTAAGTTGTATGCTCTTCCCTTACAATTGATGTGGCCTTGCCAACAACTTGCTTTTTTGTTGCAACTAATGTAAAGCATCACACTCATAGCATTGTCGATTGTGATTTCATGTCTTTTCCTTATCCATGATTCATTGTCCTTTGTAGTTGACAGTGTGTCCATGGTCTATGTGTGCCAAGCCTTACTTTACTCCTTTGTTCTCTGTCACCATTGACACTTCTCAACCTCCATGTCTTAAGGATATGATCCCTCATACTTTTCATACCCTAAGCTATCTTGTTGCTTCTTGTATTCATTTGTAGTGCCTTGAGGGGTGCTTGGGGGCATGTTTTTTGTCCCTATTTTGCTTTGCTATCTTTTTTCTGATATGTACTTTCGTACTCTTCTCAAATGTTTGTCGACTGTGATTTCATGTCTTGTCCTTATCCATGATTCATTGTCCTTTGTAGTTGACTGTGTGTCCATGGTCTATGTGTGCCAAGCCTTACTTTACTCCTTTGTTCTCTGTCACCATTGACACTTCTCACCCTCCATGTCTTAAGGATATGATCCCTCATACTTTTCATACCCTAAGCTATCTTGTTGCTTCTTGTATTCATTTGTAGTGCCTTGAGGGGTGCTTGGGGGCAAGTTTTTTTGTCCCTATTTTGCTTTGCTATCTTTTTTGTGATATGTACTTTCGTACTCTTCTCAAATGTTTGCTTGGAGAAATTTGGGGGCTTGGTTCTCCCCCTTGTTCACTTCGACTTCTCTATTTCCATTTTCACATCTTGACTCTCTTTCTACCTCACCCTCCCACATTTTTTCCTCCCTTTTGGCATCACCATTTCCATTTTGGCCTCTTGACCACCCTTTTTGATTTCCCAAACTCCCTTTTTAGCCTCTGAACCTCCCTTTGGATTTTTGGGCCTTCTTTTGGCCTCTCAGAAACCTTCTTGGCCTTTCAACCTACCTTTGACACTTGTTATCTCAATTGCTTGTCTGCTTTTCCTAATAGGATTTTTCTAGACACTTGTTGATGTTATCCCATAGGACTAGTTTATTAGTTGGTGGTAAAAAGCAAGGCTTGCCCCTTCTCCATGTTTCTTCTAATTGTACCAATTCTTCTTGTCCTTTATCATTATGTCATTGCATGAACATTCTGAAGGTGAAGAGTCAAATAATTGTGAAAATTCCTACACTAGAATCCTATTGCAACAACTGATATTATTTCTCCTAATTGTTAATTTATTAACAATTTATCTGCTACGACAAATATCGAAATAAACACACTGCAACCTTCACAAATAAAATTTGCGGAAAAATAAAACGCTAGAAGCTTAGAAATGCTAGCACACACACAAAGTATAACACAATTATTTTTGGACAAAAGGCCCCAGAAAAACCCAGCTTGGGAAAATTGGTGCAGGGACTGAGGGTTTTATTATTATGCAGTAGTGAGAAATTATGAGTACAGCTGGATGCCGAACTCTGGCAATCCTACAGAGAAATATACTGGCAAAAATATAGTGAGGAATTTCCTCACCCCACAGGCAAACACCAACACAACTTGCCTTCAGAAACTCGGCCCTCTGATCCTTTGCGTTAGCCTCTGCGCAGTCTACTTGACGTCAAGCCTCGAACTGGTCTCTGATGAAGCCATTCTTTCCTCTGCTAGTCGGAAAAATGCTTCTCCGACATTATGGGACTCCTTCTCGGCCTCTGGAACTGAAGAGTCTTTCCCTCTCAACAAATCTAACTTGCCTCTAGAAACCACTGCACAACCACGTCAGCCTCTCTGTGGCCCTTCTGCATCTCTGCAAAAGCACTTATTGGATCTGGAATACTTCCTCTAGCCTCACTGTCTCTGCCCCTCTCACATTGCTTCGATCTCTAGCTCTCTCCGACAACTGACTGCTGCTACTCTGGAAATCGATCTACTCAAGTGTTCTCTCCATCACCACATCAACCTCCTCTTATATTCCTTTGTTGGAGCACCAATGACCAATATTAAAACATAATTGATGGCTAGGATCATCTCGAGATCAATCCGTGTGAGTTTCTAGATGATTTTCGCCCTGACTTAATTAATACTGATTAATTAACCATATTCCCTAAGTTTAGACTTAGGAAATATTTAAAAACTGGTTAATAATATAATTAAGTCATTTCTAGGCGAAATTTCCAGAAACTATTTATGGGTTTTAGAGATCTCATTTATTCTAGCCTCTCCACCAAATTTCGTGGTTAGAACACCTCCGATGCTACAAAAATTAACACTCCCTCTTAGCGAAGAATGTGTTCTAGTGTTGCACTCCCAGCCACAACACCCTGTCTTTGCATCATTTTTTGTCATGCTGTTGATGTTTGACCATACTGCACACCAACCATTGCGCAACTTTAATATACGCTGCATTTGTGCTGCTGCTGACACTGCCATATTATTGCCAACACTGCATCTGCACTACAACTTCCTCTCATATGTTGCTGCTGCAACTGCAACATTTGGAACTGAAACGCATCCAAAATATTGAATCAACTGTGATCAGTATGGTGCATTTGTCTCCCGAGTCTCTGACTGCTACTAGCATCTGCATTGTCATTGAAGCTTCTGCGCTGTTGCTGACTCTGCACTGTGCCAACTGCACTGCGCTCCCTAGAATCTGACAGCTTCTAGCTTGCAACTGTCACTTTGGTAACGATTGCATCAATTGCCACTGATCCATCCTGCTATTGAACACTGTGGGCCCCTGTAGCTAGGTAATGATCCATGAGGTGGACTCAAGGATCCTGCCCAACTATAGCACTCTGGGGCTACAACACTAGGTCACCCCACCTCTCTCCTAGAGGTATATCGACAAACATAGCAATGTCTTCCTCCAGCTTGGAGGAAAGCCTATCAATTTCTACTGAAGCTGCCCACTGGTCCTGCTTCTCCTCCTTGCCCTTCTTTCTGAGAGGACACTGGGTACTGTAGTGACCAAGCTCACCACATCTGAAGCACTTGACCTTTGACAAGTCCTTCTTCTTATTCCTCTGCTCCCCTTGCCCTTGACTGGGACCCTTAGATGCGAGCGCCACATTTTCCTCCTCCTTCACCGTCTTCGATCCATTGTTGCTGCACTGATGGAGCTTTTTAACAGAGTTCATCTTAACTCCTCCTGTTGCAAATCGGCCCACATTCTATCCCATTCTGGTAGCCTATCTTTGCCCAATATGCTTTGGAAAAAAACTTTCTAATCCTCTGAGATGGTATTGAGTGCCAATCGCATTAGCTCAGTGGATTGAGGCACTGCCCCAACAGCTGACTGTTGGTCTCGGACTTCTTGAATCCTAGTAAGGAGGAATGGATCTATGCCTTCTCCCTTCTGCATCCGGATGCATCCCAGCTTCTCCTTAAGAAACATCTTATGCTGCTCGGAAGTTCCTTGGTATAGCGTGGAGAGAGCTTCCCACATTTGTTTGGCAGTAACGTTGCTAGCTATATGTGAGACTATATGATCTCGAACTCCATCTAGGATCAACCACTTCGCCTGCACCATCTCTTTCCTGTATTCTTTCTATTGATCTGCATCCTAGGGAATCACCACTACAACATTAATGTAGGCTTTTAGGCCATATTCATCTAGAAGGAAGACATCCTTGCCTGCTAGATGATGTAGTTGGAAGCTCCATCCAACCTATCTTGATCACGAAGCCCAACAGTAGCCATCTCAATGAACTGTCGAAAATTTCCTCTTTCCTTCTGCTCGACTATTGCTCTACTACTCGCACTCCCTTCTGGAGTGAGACGATCTGCTAACAGCTATTGCCAATCCACAAGGAAAATCGAACTTCTTGAAACTAGAAGTTCCTTGAGGAAAATTTTCCCTGTGTTCTCTTCTCTCTTCTACCTCGACCATTGCTTTTGTTTCAGCGTACTACTGCAAAACCCCTACGTCTAGCTAGAGATTTGCCCAACGAAAGCACTGATCTACTCCCTCTGCCTTTGGAATCACTCGATCTGGAAGGATCAAATTTTTCTGCCCCTTACTCAGAAAAAAATGAACCTCCTCAAGCAATTTAGCCGCCTGATAAAAGACTGCACTGCCCTTGGGAATTTCGGTCTGCTGCCCTTGCTGAGTAGCGAAATTCCTTTCCTTCGTTTCTAAGCTCTCCAATTGACCAATTGCGCTCTGATACCATGAGAAAATTTCTACACTGGAATCCTATTGCAACAACTGGTATTATTTCTCCTAATTGTTAATTAATTAACAATTTATCTGCTACGACAAATATTGAAATAAACACACTGCAACCTTCACAAATAAAATTCTGCGAAAAAATTAAACGTTGGAAGCTGAGAAATGTTAGCACACACATAAAATATAACACAATTATTTTTGGACAAAAGTCCCTGGAAAAACCCAACTTGGGAAAACCGGTACAGTAGATGAGGGTTTTATTATTATGCAGCAGTGAGAAATTCCGAGGACAACGAAATCTGGAAATCTTACAAAGAAATATACTGGCAAAAATCTAGTGAGGAATTTCCTCACCCCACAGGCAAACCCTGACACAACTTGCCTTCAGAAACTCGGCCCTCAGGCCCTCTGCGTTAGCCTTTGCACAGTCTGCTTGACGTCAAGCCTCTGACTGGTCTCTGATGAAGTCGTCCTGCTCTCTGCTGCCTAGAAAAATGCTTCTCCAACACTTTGGGACTCCTTCTCGGCCTCTAGAATTGAAGACATCTTTCCCTCTTAGCAAATCGAACTTGCCTCTAAAAGCTACTGTGCAACTTTGTCAGCTTCTCTGTGTTCCTTCTGCCTCTCTATAAATGCACTCACTGGAGCTGGAATACTTCCTACAACCTCACTCTCTCTGCCTCTCTCACACTACTTCGATCTCTAGTTCTCTCCGACAACTGACTACTGCTACTCTGGAAATCGATCTGCAAGAAATCAACCTGCTCAAGTGTTCTTTCCATCCCCACATCGACCTCCTCTTATAATCCTCTGTTGGAGCACCAATGGCCAAGATTAAAACATAATCGTTGGCTAGGATCATCTTTGGATCGATCCGTGTGAGTTCTAGATGATTCTCGCCTTGACTTAATTAATACCGATTAATTAACCATATTCCCTAAGTTTAGACTAAGGAAATATTTAAAAATTGGTTAATAATCTAATTAAGTCATTTCTAGGCGGAATTTCCAGAAACAGTTTTTGGGTTTTGGAGATCTCATGGATTCTAGCCTCTCCACCAAATTTCATGGCTAGAACACATCTGATGCTACAAAAACTAACAATAGTTTGGTTCATTAGTGGTAGCAACTATGCCTTCAATATATAGGGAATTTACAGGGAAAACGTGGCACAAATAACTTGAGCTTTCATGTTACTCTATCCTATGATGATTTTTTGTAGGTGCTTAGATCTTGCATGATTTTTAATTCTTCAGTTGCCATCTCTTTTTGCACACTCAATTTCATCTAGTTAATAGGCCTCCTCCTTTATAGTTGACCCTTATCAAGGTTAAATTATCACATCAAATGATTAAATTGGTATTCATTCCATTACTACTCTCACCATGGACCTTTATTAGATGGCACCATGTAATGCTAACCAAGAGTGTTGACTCAGGTTACCTAGTTTAATTTTTGGGCACATCCATTTTATTAAATTAGTCTAGTGAAGGCATGTTGCCTTTGTTTAGCATTGTCATTGGTCGACAAATTCTCTCCATGGTGGGGCTTGTTTGTCTTTTTCTTCTTTTGGGAGTCAAATCCTTGTCATTTTCTCTATGGCCTAGCCTTTTTGGTTTGGTAATTCCCATTGTTTGTTTCCTTTAATGTTTTTAAATCCATGGAACGCTCCATTCGCAAGTTTCTCTCATTATTCTACAACAATTTGCTAGTTCAAGACACAATAGTGAGTTGGTTATGCCCACTTCTTGCTAAACTCATCACTCTACCCAAATAATAGTGTTATTTCCAAATCTCACGAATCTTCATGTTTGCACACTTCACTTTCTATTTTTATAAACATTTTGTGTGTTTCTTTTCTTCTCTTTGAGCCCTTAACTCTTCCTAGGAGTTCTTCCCCCCTTTGTAGGTTCCCTTGTCCAATTTTGTCTTGTATTTTTATGCTTAGCCCTATCCTTTGTGTTTCATGGTTTTGTAGGGTTTTCTACCATACACTTTCTTTATTCTCTAGGACTATAATTGAGGGTGTTGTTTTGTGATTTCAATGGCTTCAAAAACATCATTTACTACCTCTATTAATGGTGATTTTCAGCAAAAGAGTCATGTTGCCTCAAAATCTAGCAGGTCTTATAGAGGGGCACCCTACAAGGCAAGCAATGTGGCCCACTATCACCATAACCACTACCCACTACTCTTTATGGACTCTCACCAATGGAAGGTTTCCCGTTATAGAGATCATCTATGAGAGATATGCTAAGTTCAAGGTTCAAGTTGACATTGAGGCTTATAGAGGATGGCTCTTCTTAAGCACTAGGCTCAATCACGGAAAGAGAGGCAACTTGCATCCTCTAGTAAGACCAAATTAGGGCACAATTGACCTAAGGATTGAGAGATAACAAGCCAAATGGGATATCCTAGGATCAAATGGGCCAAGACAAGGTTTCCAATCCATGAATATTAGCAAGAAAATAGTCTAAGAAAGCTTCAATAAACCCTCAAGTTGAAGCTCTATAGCAAATAGGGCTTTCCTAGGGCAAATTTAGCTAGGGCAGGAGAATTAGGTCTTGAAATGGAAATATTGGCCACTAAAAGAAGATGATTTTGAGGCAATCAAATCTTCCCTTAATGTTGAATCTCTCCATAATCCAAAATCCTTCTCCTAAACCAATTTGCACCAAGCCCTAGATAAACGGCTTATCCTTAAGAGGGCTGAAATATAAAAGAGAGTGAAAATCTAGTTTGGGGATGAATTTGTGTGTGATCACCAATTTGACAAAGCCAGTGCCTAGTCCTTGGGATGATGGAGTCTATGAATGTGAGAGATTGGCTATAAATCTTGCTATGAAGTAAGGATATTTTGATGCCCTAGCACCAAACCCTAACTATTATCTTTGTGAGGAATCAAGGTTACTTAGGAGAGCTATTACAAAGGTTCACCAAGGGGATTGCCATTCAAAATTCATACATGAGTAATGCATACAATGATGTTATCTAGATTCTATACAATTGACCTTCAACAAATAAAGGCACATCAGAAAAACCCTAGATAATAATTCATTCCATACATTAGACATAAGATCAAATATTTATCAAATACAAGGCTTACTTACAAGACAAAGTGCACGAACAATTCTTTATTGATCCAATATGACTTCTCTAATGCAAAGAAATAGTTGCAATATACAAAAATGCTCCATAGAATCATATCTCCACTAGAAACAAAGAAGGACGAAATCTTAATGAGGAGGCTCAATTCAAGTCACAAGTGATGATGATGTGCTACAATCAGCCTCTCCTCTATTTATATGAGAAGTAGGACATAAAATTAGCCTAATGACACCCGTAAAACAAATTTGATTAGAAAATATGCTTGGGTTACAAGCCAACCCTCTAGCTTATGAAAATTCGAGAAACCCCAAATCACCACTACAACAACTGATTAAGTTCATTCTATTTGTTAATTACTGAATAAATTATTTAATGTTTTCTCTCGTAAACACCGAAACTAATACATTGTAGTCTTCGCAAATTAAATTATAAGCGGAAACAAGAAACTGAGCAAGAAAGAAATACACAACACATTACACCATTGTTTTTGGACAAATGTCCCTAGAAAAACCCAATCCGGGAAAACCTATGCAACCACTGAGGGTTTTATTATTAAGCAGTAGTTTTCTGAATACAATCTTTGGATGCCTTGTTGGCTATCCAACATAGAGAATATCATTGACAAAAGAATAGTGAGAAGTACCTCACACTATCACAGACGATCCTGACTGATCCAGCCACATAATGGCTTGCCCCTTGCTGCCTCTGTGTAGTCACTGCGTTAGCCCAGCGTCACATCGTCTAGGGACAATGTCACTCCCTCTGTTGATTGATTTGCCTCCCAGAAACTTCGATTTCCACCTCCCGATCTCACACCCCTGCTTCTGACTTCAGAAATCGAATACTCTAGCAAAAATACGGACCTCCTCAAGGCTCTGTGCTGCCTCTGCGTCAGCCTACGCTGACCAACGTAGCCTCTGCGCTGCCTCACCTGGATCTGTCTCTAACTCCTCTGCTGAGTATTCCCGGATCATGAGAAATATCCAACTGGAACTATCCCTGCCTCTCACTGCAAAAGAACACTTCGAATTCTCTCCTCGACAACTCTTGTGCTTTAGAAATTCGATCTTCTGATCTCATGTTGATGTGTTCTCCAAGTGCCCATCGATGTCCTTCTTATAATCCTCCAGTTGAGAATAAACGACCCACATTAGATTCTAATCAATGCCTCAGATCATTTGGACTCGATCTCCATCTTCTTTTAGAAGTTTCACCCACAGTTAGATTAATACCCTTTAATTATTTTAATTTCTTAATTTTAGACTTAGGCACCCATTAAAAATATTAATTATTTTAATAAAACTGTTTATGGGTGGAATTTCCCAAAACGATTTCTGGGTATTGGAGAATGCATGTGTTCTAGCCTCCCTGCAATTTTTGAGGCTAAGAGCACATCTAATGCTACTAGAAAATCAACATAGCTCTCATGAAATATGTTCAAATTAGCCCACACGTGTGAGCCGTAGGCTCTCTAGGGTTGATGTCATGCAATAAATGTGCTCCAAATGGCATGTCCATGTTAGATGAGGTGTCCAATATGATGTAGAAGCATGTCAAATCCATGATTTGAAGGTTGGCTCTCAAATTCACCTTAATGCCTCCCATGGGGTCCCAAAATCCAGCTGGGGCACCACAAAGTGGTCTCCATGGATCTCCAATGGCGCACAGTGGCCTCCTCTACTCTAGGGTTGAGTACTTCTTAGGTGCAACTAGCCCTCCTTAGTCTCTGAAGGTGAGGCCAACCTCATCTGGGCTCTGAATCAACTGCCATCCATCAATTGGTGTCAAGGTCGGCCTAAGGGCATGTTGGGTCCAAGTGTGTTATCCTGAAGAATCATCAAATCTGGTACAAAGTGATCCAACATCTTGGGTGCAGGAGGTGCCCTAGAACATGTGCCATCTGATTCTGCTACCGGGAGGCCCAAGAGTCTCAACAGTTCCCTTGTTTGTGCCAATATACTTCTCGAAGGGCTTGGGTACCTGTGGAGAAGGTGCCCAAGACCTGGGCTGCTGAACCACTTGAAAATCACGATAAAGATTCTAGTGAAAGAAACCAGTCAGTAGAGGCAAAGATCTTTATTTCACCTAAGTGAACCAAACTTGAATGTCATGGGCTACTTAATACTTCAAATAAGGATCCCCTTTTGAAATCAAGATTTTGAACTCGCAATGGTGTTTTCTCCCTAGGTAGGGGTGGCTAAAAGCCAACCCTATTAGGTGTTTCTAGCTCCTAAGGGGGAAGTAATATTTCCCTGGTCAATCCTTCAATTGATAGGTGTTGGTGGATAATACGATGGTAACAAAGGGGATAAGACTTCATGGCCAAGTGCCATGTTTAAAGGGAACGATTGATGGGGTGTCCACATCCTTAGTGTATAGATGTGAGGAGGGAGTATTAATGGATGCATGATTTACCAACTTGGCCTTCATTTTTCCACCCCTCTTGTGCGCCTTTTTCTTGATTTTTTCCTTTGTATTATTGCTCATAGCTCAAGGGTTAGATCTTGCTTTTACTGATGTAACAATTGTATTATCCCTTAATGATGAGTCAGTTCATCGCTGATCGAGGTTGGGACATGCAAGGGTTCCTTCTTTGATGTGTTGGAGTAATATGTGCCCAAGAACGAGGTGATGGCCATATGAGTGAGGTAGAGCTCATGCTAGGCTTTTGTCCACGTGCTAATCTATATGTCCATGGCCACCTTTTGCATTTTTATTTTTCTTTCTTTAATTTTACTATGGCCATGATATGTTCTTTCTGTTTCTTTTAGCTGCATCAACCTCTTCGGGCAAAGTTTTTGGGCCCTACCTATGATGTGGACATATGGGGACCAAATCCCAAGGAACTCATGATAGGTTGAACCTAAAGAATGGAGGTGGAATATGGACTTGAAATGTGCGATGGAAAGTGTTAATTATGATGTAGGGAAAGATGGAACTATGTTATCTCAATCAAGGCTTCCCATTTAGTACCCCTCCTATACCCATTAAGCGGGTTCCCAATAGACTAGGATTGAAGATTAACTCCCCATTTAAGGTGAGATAACAAGATCATAGTCAAAACCCATCATTCTTCCAAATCACCCCATAATCCATACTAAATTCCCCAAAACAAACAAGTATAAGCACCCGATTGCAAAATGACCAAAGTACCTTTTGAGTGGAAGCCTATCTTCATCCATGTGCTCATGCCAGATGGGTGAGAAGCAAGTGGCAGAGATATATGGCATATCATTAGCTAGTGGTGGTTGTCAGGGGTTGCTGGCTATATGGCTGATCCACTGGTTGTCAAATGTAAGAGAAAAGTTCTCCTATAGGGTTACCTATTTTGGTGGGTAACAAGTCATATTCACTTCCTTCACTTCCCTTTCCCTTTTGACCTTCTCAATGCTTTCATCAATTGTTTCTTAGCTTTTCGGCTTACTCCAAAGTTTTTTCACCTAGTTAGGAGAGTGCTACGTCTCTTAGTTCCTAGGAGATTCTTGATGGACATATGGATGGCTTAGTTAGGGTGGATGATTGACCTTGGTTACAGTGTTAGCATGATACATTTACTGAGAATATTTTTATCCTGATTAATGTGATGACTATTCCATTGGGTGCACACAATGGGGGGGTCAGTTGCTTTGGTTAGGAGGGATACCTACCTAGGAGGAGGAGTGCTGGCAACTTGGAGGAGGGCACTTAGCCCTACGAGCATGGGACAATGTGACATACACCTTGGAGGTCAGACACTTGACTTGAGGATACGTGGGTGAAGGAGCATACTTCATGGAGTTGGTCATGGATCCAGACACTTGTTGAGGAGAAGCATTGGATGATACTTATTACTAACCACCTTGACACGCATGTTGAGGCATGTTGGGCACAAAAGTGCATGTGGTACATATTTAGAGGAGGAATGCCTTGCATGAGGACACTTGGAGAGTGAAACACCATGGAAAAGGGAGTGTTGGTCTAATAGTGTGTTGGAGAGTACACCATCTTGGAGAAGGAGCATTGATCTCAAGGAGGTTCATGCTTGGAGGTTGTACTATGTACCATGTTGGGGTTTTGTAAAACTCTAGTTTGACTTTAGTCATCCTTGTACTGTATGTACTAGAGTGCTCCATGTGGGGTTTCCTTGTTGGTTGAGTGTATGGACTTAGTTCATGTTTTATTTTGGCCCCCTCACCCATTTTATATAGAGGGGGAGGAGAGCCTCTGTTATAACTCACTATCATTGGACTCTTTATTCTATCATTTTTATTGTCTTGGAAAAGTCTTGTAGGTAGCAAGACTTACAGTTTGTAATATAAAGCCTAGGAGAAGACATGAAGAAGAGTGAGACTAACTAGCTTGTTATCGAGGTTTTCATTGGCTAGATATCTTGGTGGTATGCCTTGCTTAAGCCTTTATATTGTTGGTTATGGTTTGTTATCAATGGTGGATATCCTAGCTAGGGTTTGGAGGCATTGGAGACCCCTAGCATGTGATAAGCTTGAATGACTATTATTTTGTGCCAGTTTGCCATAAGCTGTTGGTATGTGCTTGTAACTTTGTTGTCCAATCTTTGCGTTCTTATAGGTCTGATTTACGTTGTATATTCTGATGGTGAATCAATAGTTTTCAAGGTTGTTTTCTATGCAGAATTATAAAGAACAGTTTGCTGATTGTGTCAAGAGAATTGACAGATATATAGAAGATAGCCAGAATTACAACTGTAATAATTTTTTTCCCAGATTTGTTATATGTTTGGGAAGTGTACCTTGAGGCCTGAGATATTTGTTGCATTCAAGTATACTTGTTTGGTATTTATTTGCGTGTGATGCCTTGTGTATTGGGTTGGATGTAATAAGGCTATAATTTAATTTCAGATTTAGTAATAAGGCTGAAAGTTCACATGAAATAGATTGAAGAAATTTCAACCCCCACTTTGGTTATCAGTTTTCCTTATCACTCCATGCATAATAAAAATTCTAAATCTGGAAATGATAATATTTTTCTGAAAGCACAAATTTAGAGATTTCACAACTGCTGAAATTGGAGAAATGAAACACAGCAAAATTATGACAGCCACACACAGAAAATAACACAGTGATTTTTGGTCAATGTGACCCTGGAAAAACCCCTTACAACTCTTGGGGAAAACCAGTTTGAGAGCTCTTCTTTATTTCTGAAAATGCTTTTACAGAGAAACTGAAATACACAGTAAAAATTCCAGCAATCACAAATTACAACTTATCTCGATTTCCGTGCTTGAACTCCACCTCGAAAATCGTGCCAATTAGCAAACAGTGAAAACATAAATTTTTACAGCAATAAAACAACATTAAATGTTGTACAGCCAACCTCAAAAAATGTGCCCAGAACTTGCTGTCCCTCTTCCTCGATTTCTGTGCCTTTCTCCTACTGTACGGTTTTTCCTTGGGATGCGTGCCAATAAATGTTGCTGCCTAGATTTGCTGAAATGCCTTCTTGTTGCTCTCTTTCACTTCCTCACTGCTCTGAAATTTTCTCTTTGCTCTCTCTTCTCTCTCTCTCAAATGCTCATGAAAGAATGAATTGATCTTTTCCTCTTCTCTTCTCCTTTTATTCTCTAAATGACCTTTTGGGTTACCCTAAGATCTAATGGCTAAGATTCATTTAGATCTAGGGATGAAAATAAATGTGCATTTAATTCTCACTTTCTATTTTTTAACTCACCCACTTAAATAAAGACCCACTTAGCGTTTTATTTCCATAGACACTTTTTCACTTTCTAATTCTTCATTCACTTTAATAAAGTCACCTTTAAATTAAAATGTAACTTTACCACTTATAAATTCACTTTTAAATTAGAATGTAACTTTACCACTTATAAAGTCACTTTTAAATTAAATTGACTTTACCACTTATAAAGTCACTTGAGAAAAGTAAAAAATAATTTTGGACACTTTTCCCTAGGCCAAAGATCAAAGCCTTAGGGAACCACTTGTCCTCTGGTACCCAAATTTTAATATTCCCTCTTACCAAGGAAAGTGTTCCTCACCACTCCCATCTTGTCTCTGAAGTAGACATGCTTGCCCCATGGTAAGGCTTTGGTGAAAATGCATGCTACCTGCTCATTTGTGGAAATGTACTCAAGCTTGACAGCTCCCTTTTGGACATAGTCTCTAATGAAGTGATACTTGATCTCAATATGCTTTGACCTGTCATGAAAAACTGGATTCTCCGTGAGTTTTATGCAACTTTGGTTATCACAGTAAATTACTGAAGGTCTCAATCCCTGACCAAATAGACCAAACAACATCTTGCAAAGCCAGATGGCCTCACAACTAGCCAAACTAGCAGCGATATACTCTGCCTCAGCTGAGCTTAATGCAACTGACTGTTGTTTCCGGCTGATCCACGACACAATTGTCGAACCCAACCCAAAACAACACCCGGAAGTACTCTTCCTATCTGAAGTACAACCTGCCCAATCTGAATCCGTGTACCCTGCCAGTCTCACTCCATCACCCTGTTTATAATCCAAACCAAAATCCACAGTCCCTTGCAAGTAACGAAGAATGTGTTTTGCAGCCACCCAGTGCACTCTCTTGGGCTCACACATGAACTGACTCATAGTGTTAACTGCAAAACATATATCTAGTCGAGTGTTGACCAAATACGTCAAACAACCAATGAACTGTCTGTATAGAGTAGGATCCACCAACTCGGAATCTGAAGTGTGAAGCTTCTTCAAGTTAGTTATCATAGGTGTAGACATGGGTTTGCAGTCCTCCATGTGAAATCTGCTAAGAATATCCACAATGTACTTCCCTTGTCCCAGGAAGAAATGCCCCTCCTCCTGCCACACCTCCAATCCCAGAAAATAATGCATCAAGCCGATATCCTTCATCTCAAACTCTGAAGCAAGATCTCTCTTGCAGCCCTCAATGAGTCTCTCTGCACTAGTGATGATCAAGTCATCAACATACAACACCAGAATGAGAGGCTCCTCACCCACCACAATGAAGTATAGGTTCGGATCAGCCTCACTCTTTGTGAAACCCAACTGCTACAAGTATGTATCAATCCTCAAGTACCAAGCTCTAGGAGCTTGCTTCAGGCCATAGAGTGCCTTTTTCAATCTGCATACATGGGACTCCTTCCCATGCACCTCAAAGCCTTGCGGCTGCTCAATATAAACCTCCTCCTGAATGAAGCCATTGAGAAATGCGGTCTTCACATCCATCTGGTGGATCTTCCAACCCATCTTTGCTGCAATTGATATAATGGAGCGAATAGATGTATACCGAGCTACGGGAGCGAAGGTCTCCTCATAGTCAACTCCCTCTACCTATGAGAACCCTCTCGCCACAAATCGAGCCTTGAACTTCTCGATGCTGCCATCTGTAGCATGCTTTATCTTGTAGAGCCATCTGGAAGTAACAACTGATTTACCTTTAGGCCTCGACACTACCCCCAAACATCGTTCTTCATAATAGAAGAATACTCCTCCATCATGGCCTCTCCAAACCTGCTGGCTGGCTGCCTCCTCATAACAAGGCTCGGAGTCAACAATGCTTGTTACCAATGCCATGTAACTACAAAACCGCTCAGGTGGTTTACTCTCTCTAACTTGTCTCTTTGGCCCAGCAACTGATGTGGCCTCGCGCAAAGTATCTTGAAGCCACTTGGGCTTCCTCTTCCCTGAGCATGCTTCTCCCACCGGAGTGAAAGAATTCTCATCATCATCAAAAGCCTGAACTCTTGAAGGCTTGTCAACTGACCTCATGCCTGAATCTGCGCCTGTAGATGCTGAAGTACTATGCGAACTGTCCATTGGTGGACTACCCTGTGAACTGCTCTATGGACTGCCCTGCATGCTGCCCAAAGAACCACCCACCTGACTCTGAGAGCCACTACTCACTGATGGACTTGACACTATAATCGATGTACCTCCTGATCCCTGACCGCTGGATCCCTGTGACTGACTCAGTTACTCCTGAGGGTCTGGTGACTCTAGATACTCTAACTCCCATGACCTCCTGAAAGCTCTCTCCTCCTCGAACTTCACATCCCGCCTGACAACCTCTGCGTACGAATATAAATCCGATAAGCTTTCGAGGTCTCGCTATAACCCACAAAGATGCCCTTGTCTGCAGTGGGCTCTAGCTTGGTCCTGTTCTCCTTGGGGACATAGGAATATGTAAGGCACCCAAAGATATGAAAGTGCCCAACATCAGGCTTCTTCCCAGAAAAAGCCTCCTCCAGAGTCACATTCCCCAAGGCACGATGTGGACTCTTGTTCTGCAAGTACACAACAGTGTTGCAGGCCTCTGCCCACAAAAATAAAGGTAACCCCTGATCATGAAGCATGGCTTTGGTAGCCCCTGCAATGGATCTGTTCTTCCTCTCTGCAACCCCATTCTGCTGGGGGTAGTAAGGAACTGTGAACTCCCTCCTAATGCCTGCCTCAGCACAAAAATCAACAAACTCACCAAGGGTATACTCCCCTCCATTGTCCGACCTGAGGACCTTGATCTTCCTACCTGTCTGGGTCTCCACAAGAGCTTTGAACTCTTGAAACTGCTTGAAGACCTCACTCTTTGTCTTCAAGAAATAAATCCAGGTCTTCCTGGAGTGGTCATCAATGAATAAAACATAGTACTCATAGCCACTAAAGGATACATGAGACATCCAACCACTCACATCGGTATGAATCAAGTCAAGGATCTTGATCGCTCTGCTGTCACTGCTGGGAAAAGGGGATCTGGCAAACTTCCCCATAGCACATCCTCTGCATACATCAAGTTGATCAGAACTGAAATCTGGCACACCAGTGGTGATCTCCAGAAATGTACTGAAGGCCCCATGAGACATATGACCCATCCTGCGGTGCCAAATCTCACACAACTCTGAACTACTAGATCTGCTGTCGGTCCTATCTCGGGTGCTGCTACTCAATGCCATCAGGGGCTGGAATGAGAACTTGTACACCTTGGCATGGCGCACACCAATCTCGATTCTCTCTAGCTGAAGAAGCTGGAGTTCCCCTAGGATAAATAAGCACCTGCCCTCTCCTGGACAACACATCATACCCTCTATTTTTAAGTGCTGAGATAGATATCAGGTTCTTCTTCATTCCAGGCACATATAGAACATCTGACACTTTCAAGGGAGGTTTGGGTCCCCTATCAAATGTCAATGTCCCCACACCGACTGCTCTAACAATGCTGTCATCACCAAGTACTACCTCCATATCAGTATCACCCTCTGAAAGCTTTGAGAAGTACTCTCTGACTCCTGTCATGTGGCGGGAAGCGCCACTGTCAACATACCAAATGCTAGAAGATGCTCTGCTAGTAGCAGGGAATGCACACTCCCTCTGAACCTGTATGGTAGGTGATCCTGCACTAGTGGCCTCACAAGCTATGAACCCAAACTCCCGATCAAATCTCTTTGAGAAGCTCTCTATCTCTGCAGAAGTTGCCATGGGTTTGTCTTTCCCTTTCTTGTTCTTCTCCTCCGGACACATAACAGCATAGTGTCCCAACTTTGACAGTTCCAACATTTGACTTTGGAATAGTCCTTCTCCTTGTTCTGCTGCTTGCCTTTACCTTTGATTTTGCCTCCACTGTTGGAAGCTTGCTTCTTTGCTTTGCCCTTCTTGCCTCTTGCTAACAATGCCACATTGTCATCCTCCTCCACCTGTTTGGTTGCCCCAAGATGGTTCTTTTTGATCTCATTCTGAATGCAATCATCCCACAACCTCTCCCAATCGGGAAGGTTTTCCCGTGCAACAATGCCATCCACAAAATTCTCCCAAGTCTTGGGAAGACCATTCAAAGCAATTCTCACCAATTCAGTGGGTGCAATGATCTCACTTACGGCTGCCAACTCATCTCTCACTGAAGTGATCTTTGTGAGGTATGTTGTAGCATTGTCAGTCTTAGCCATTTTAATGGCCTTCAGTTTCTCCTTTATGACCATTTTTCTGTTTTCATTTGAGCTCTAGTAAAGACTGGTCAAGGCTGTCCACATCTCATGTGCATAAGTCTTTCCTCTCACATGAGGAATGACATGGTCTTTGATTCCTTCCAGAATCAATCTTTTTGCCTTCGTATTCTTTTTGTTAAACTTTGCCAACTGTACAGGGTCAGCAGGTACTGCTACTGGGTTTTGTGTGGTATTTACCATAATGCCCCAGACTTCTGCTTCCTCAAAGATGCTTTGGATTCTCTCCTTCCATGCACTGTAGTTGTTCTGCCCATCCAACCTGTCTTCAACTCTCAAACCCAAAGACATGTTTCACTGTCCTACCAAACTGAAATTTTCAAATCTGTGGTAAAAGTCTTTGTTTTTTGTGTAAAAATCAGTTTGCTGTAATTTTCACTTTGCTATCCCACACTGCACTTTTCAGCCAACCAAGCTCTGATACCATGAAGAAATTTCAACCCCCACTCTGGTTATTAGTTTTCCTCATCACTCCATGCATTTAGTTTTAAATCCAAGCATGATAAAAATTCAAAAATCTGGAAATGATAATATTTTTTTGAAAACACAAATTTAGAGATTTCACAGCTGCTGAAATTGCAGAAATAAAACACAGCAAAATTATGACAGCCACACAGAAAATAACATAGTGGTTTTTGGTCAATGTGACCTTGGAAAAACCCCCTACAACTCTTGGGGAAAACCAGTTCTTAGAGCACCAAGACTTTTTCGAAATGCATTGATAGAAGGCTCCTTTAAATATCATCCTTGAATGTTAGATAGATTTAGGGGCAATGATGAAGAGAGAGTTCAAGGGTAAAGGATTAGGTTTTAAAGCATCACAATACTCTAAAATATTTTCAATTGAAACATATAGAGAAGAAAAATTATCCGTCTTCCCTCCTTGTTGCGCAGAATTTGAGAATTAATTTTGAAGAAAAATATTCACAGTTGTGTTTAGATTTTTTGAAGAAAAATAGTCACGATCGCTTTATAGAGTTTCTTTAGGACCTTTCATGCTAGATTTGATAGGAAATTTTGAAAGCCTTTATCATTGTTTTCTTGGGGTTTTGTTAGACATTTGCTTTCCAAGTGACCATATTTGTTAAAGATATGCCCTTTTCAATGAATTCTCTGATAATCAAGGTAGCAACAAGTTTGCACAATAGCCTTAAGTTTCAACTTTTTGAAGAAAAATATTCATGATTGCCTTGTAGACTTTCTTTAGGACCATTCATGCTAGATTTGATAAAAATTTTGAAAACCTTTATCATCCTTTTCTTAGAGTTTTGTTAGACATTTGCTTTCCAAGTGACCATATTCATTAAAGATATGGCCTTTTCAAAGAATTCTTTGTTAATCAAGGTAGCAAAAATTTCACGCAATAGCCTTAATTTTCGAAGGTGATCCCAACAATTGATTTTGGCACATTGCGTTAACTTGTTGCTCCTAAGTTAGTGTAGGTATGATTTATGATCTCTTTCCACTCTTTTATTTCAACTTTGTTGCTTGTTTACTTCAACCTCATTTTCTTATTTACTCCAACATTGTATAGCTAATTTATTGCCTACTTCAGATTTATTTGCTTTACTTATTTTGTTTTTCTTGTACTTGCCCTTTTGCAATCAATTTGCTTGTGAAGATTTTCTTTATTGCGCATTTCCTATTTCCTAACTAGTTTCTTTTTCTTTTGAACTGGCCTCCTCATATCATGTTGTGGATAATGCGAGAAGTTTACATTACTGGGGAACCATTAACACCATTCAATTTGGATATCTTTGACTAAGTAGTTGTGAATATGTCTATTTTGTCAAACTCAACCAAGATTTGCAACTACACCAATCATTGTTGCATGTTTCATCCATGAATGCAATCACAAGCACTAGCATGTCACTTGGTAGACTTAGCTACATTAGCTAGACTCGGGGACCGGATTAGTTGCAATGTCACCCATTTACAACCATTGTTGACCTTTTCCTACCTAGTTTAATTATTGCTTTCTTTCACACTTGGCATGCACTCATTTGACATGTACACAACGATGCTTTCACTATATGGATTATGTTTCTCCTAATGTGGGGGGGAATGCAGCATGGAAAACTTATCTATCATTGTATCTTACCTAGTGATCGGTTTTCAAGGTTCATCCTTCCCTTCTCATATACTTCAAGTTAATTTAGTTAATTGGGATCTTTGTAGTTGGTCGTTATCTAGCTTGACTTATCACATTAATCCATTGTTTATATTTCTTTCATCTAGCGACATGGACCTTGATTGGACCCCGCTAGGTGGGGCCAATTAAGAGTGTTGACTATAATGTGTATGCCACATTCATTTAATTAAATTAGCCTTGTTTGCAAGCTTATGTGGTTAGAATTTAAAGAGAATGTGTCCGAAATATGATCCACAATTTCATTTTTAAGTTGACGTTTCGAGTCCAAAACAAGAGCCATCATCAAGACAAAATGATTGGAGAAAAGGAGGAGAAGTGAAGGGATATAAATATAAAGAAAGGGAGGGAAGAGTGAAGTCAAATAAGCCGATGGTTAAAAACCTAAACACTAACAAGCTAAAAACCCTAAAAATTATTAATACATAAGTATCGTAAGGTTCATAGAATAATTAATAATGAATACTAAGTATTATAGATATTTAAGTGTAATATTATTATTGACATAGTCTATTAATTATAAGTTAAACCTAGAATGAATTATTAATATTACAAGGGTAATAGTATTAATACTAAAACTATTAATGTTAATAGTATGATAATATTAATAGAAACCCTTATTAGTCTTAATAATTTGTTTAATAATAAAGACGAGTCCTATACATAAAGAATCACAAATAAGACCCAAACCTAAAAATTCTCACTGTCTTAATAATATAAGTTAAACCGAGAATGAAATAGTAATATTAGAAGGGTAATAGTATTAATATTAAACTATTAATGTTAATAGTATGATAATATTAATATAAACCCTTCTTAGTCTTAATAATTTGTTTAGTAATAAAGACGAGTTCCATACCTAAAGACTCATAAATAAGACCTAGACCTAAAAATGAGTTATTAATGCTAGACCTAAGCATTATAAGTTACATCCTAGAATGAATAATAATATAAGTTAAACCTATAATGGATTATTAATATTACACAGGTAATAATATTAATATTAAAACTATTAACGTTAATAGTATAATAATATTAATATAAACCCTTATTAATATTAATAATTTGTTTATAGAGATGAATTAATATAGAAATGAAAGAAATGATATGGCAATGGAAGAATGAAAGAACATGAAAGAAAGCAGGGGAAGGGATAATAGGTCAAGAAAGGAGGGGGAGGAGGGGGGATTTCCATAAGGAGAATCAAGGGGAGAGAGGGAAACAAATTCACAAGGAGAAAGAAAGAAGAACAAGGGGCAAATGAAGAAACAAGGGTCTGATGAACTAATCACCAAATTATTAAGACTAATAAGGGTTTATATTATTATTATCATACTATTAACATTAATAATTTTAATATTAATACTATTACCGTTGTAATATTAATAATTCATTCTAGGTTTAACTTATAATTATTAAGACTATGACAATTTTTAAGTTTGGGTGTTATTTATGGTTCTTTAGGTATAGGACTTATCTTTATTATTTAAACAAACTATTAAGACTAATAAGGGTTTATATTAATATTATCATACTATTAACATTAATAGTTTAAATATTAATACTATTACCCTTGTAATATTAATAATTCTTTCGAGGTTTAACTTATAATTAATAAATTGTGTCAATAATAATATTACACTTTTAATATCCATAATATTTAGTACTCATTATTAATTATTCTATTAACCTTGCGATACTTATATATATAATAATTTTAGGGTTTTGAGCTTGTTAGTCTTTAATTTTTAACTGTTGGCTTATTTGACTTCACTCTTCCCTCCCTTTCTTTATATTTATATCTCTTTTCTTCTCGTCCTCTCTAATCATTTTGTCCTGGTGATGGGTCTTGTTTTGGACTCGAAATGTCGAATTAAAAATGAAATTGTGGATCATATTTCAGACACATTCTCTTTAAATTAGCCTTGTTGAGGGTCACTTACATTTGTTTTTCTTTGTTCTTTGTTAGATGACTCACTCCTTGGTGGCGTCTATGGCCTTAAAATCTAGCAAGCCCTGTGAGGGGAACTGACAAGGCAAAAAATAGAATAAGGGACAACAATGAGGTGTGGCCCACTATCACCACAACCACCACCTCCTGCTCATTTTTGGATTTTCACCACATGGGAGGATTACCTTTAGTAGGTCACAGATGGGAGATATGCCAAGTCTAGGGGATAAGGTGACAATATAGGCTTATATAGGTCAACTATTCTTAAGGACAAGGCTCAACAAGAAAGTTAAGCCAATTTGCATCCTCAAAATCCTATTTAGAGCTCAATTGATCTAGGGCTTGATGAATAACAAGCCCAAAGGATCAACCTAGAATCACAAGGCCAAGAAGAGGCTTCCAAGCAATGAATACTAGCAACAAATGGAACAAGAAGCCTTCAACGAGGCCCAAGTTGAAGCCTAGGGAAAACTAGGGCTTTTATAGGGCAAGATCAACCTAGGGCACAAGACCTTTGCTTTGAAATGGATAGATTGGCCACTAAATGGGGTTGATTTTGGGGCAATGTACACTCTCAATGTTGAATCCCTCCACTAGCAAACAACTTCAACCCTAGCTAGTTTCGTGCCCTAGCCCTAGCTAGCGGCTTGACCTTCAGGGGCTGAAAATCCGATTAGGAGAGAGGAAATCATGTTTATGGTAAATTTTGTAGGTGATCAACAAAGTGACAAGACCATTGCCGAGTCCTTGGGATGATGGAGTCTATGGGAGTGTTAAATATGCTAATTCTTGATAAGGAGTAAGGGAATAATGAAGCCCTAGGTGTCATTACCCTAACTATTACTTTTGTGAGGGAGAAAAACCACTTGGGAGAGCTAGTTTAAAGATTCACCAAGGGGATTACCATTCACATTCTACTAGTGAGTAATGCATACAATGCTATCATTTAGATTCCAGACATTGATTTTCAACAATAACTAGCGTAATAAAATCCCTAGATAACCAATCATTCCATACATTAGACACAAGAATATTTTTTTTTATCAAATCCAAGGTACATTTACAAGATAGAATGCATGTACAATCCTTTGCTCCAAAGTAACATCTCGAAGATCAAAGAAATAAATCCAAATAACAAAGTACACCATAGAGTCACATCTCCACAAGAAATCAAGAAGGACGAAATTCTCTAAGAGGGCCAAAATATGTGTCAAGTGATGATGATTATCCAATACAATGAGTCTCTTCTCTATTTTTATGAGGAGTATGACTAATAATTAGCCTAACAAAACCCCTAAAACAAGTTTGATGCTAAAATGCCCATGGGTTACAAGTCAACCCATTAAACCTGTGAAAATATGCCCTAATTTACCCACATGTGTGAGCCGTAAGCTCTCTAGGGTTGATGTCGTCCAATGTAGGTGCTCCAAATGCTATGTCCAAGGGTGATGAGGTGTCCAAGATGATGTAGAAGCATGTGAAGTCCATGATTTGAGGGTTGGCCCTCAAATTCACCTCATTTCCTCTTGTGGGGTCCCAAGATCCAGTTGGGGTACCACAAAGTGGTCTCCATGGGTCTTCAATTGCTAAAAGGGGCCTCCTCTCCTCCAACATTAGGGCTTCCTCTAGTGAAACAAGCCCTCCCTAGTCTCTCATTGTGAGACCACCCTCATCTAGGCTCTGAATCAACTACTATCCATCGAGTTGTGTCAAGGCCATCTTGGGGGCATGATGGGTCCAGTTGTGTCATCTTGAAGAATCCTCAAATTTGGGTCAAAGTTGTTGAAATATGTAACTAGGTTCGGTCTTCATAATGTCTTATCTAATCTTGATTTTATGTATTTGATGTAAAAGAGAAAATAAATATTATTATTGTTATTTTATAGCATGGGTTTCATGCTCAAGGTCAATTTATTTTTAGGTCAATCAGCCATTATGTGCTTCTAGGGTTTGTCATAGAGTCAAGAGGTCTATAGAGTCATTGTCATATGTAAAATACCCCATTGGGCATCTTGTAACAAGTCAGAAAGAATTAATTTTGAGTCAAAAGTGTCAAATTACCCCTCCAAGACGAAGTTGGCTTGGCAGTGAAAAAGTCAGCCTAATTAGGGCTATTCATCCTCCTTGGAAGTCTATATATAAGAGATAATTCGACCTCCTTTAGGACTCATTCACTCAAGAAACCAAGAACAAGAAGCAAGAAGGCAAGTGAAGGTATAGAAGGAAAGACAAGAATTTTGATTTCTCTCTCTCTTTATCTCTCACACGTGCAAAAGAGGCTAAGGTTTTTTTTTTGTAGCTACAAGGTCCTCCTAGATGACTATATATATAAGCATGTGACAAGAAATTTGGATTGCATACATCAAACATATTTTTTGCTTCTCTAAGAAAAGAAAGAATGGTTGAGTCAAGGAGGAGTCCAAAGTCAGAGAGGAGAAAAAGAGACCTCACGCGTGTCACTGTTTTGGTCCGAGTTTTTGTGTACCTTTCTGTAGTCAAGTCCAAACTTCTGTGGAGAAGATATGCCGATTTGTAGACCTTGTTGCAGATCTTTGATTGAGTTTTGTGGAGGGTTGTCTTGGCTTCTTAGTGGATTTTTGAGGATGTCATCTTCTTGGTTAGTTTGTCTATGATCTTGACTTTGATGTCTCTCTTGTTGAATTGATTCTATAAAGAAAGGATTGTTTGGTTTTTCCCCATGTGGGTTTTCCCAGGGTAAACTCTTGTGTTCTTGTGTGGTTGTCTCTTTATGATCCTGTAGCATTTTGGTTTACTGTTGATATTCCTCGGTGTAATTTCTTTATGATGGAAAATATCACAAGAAAAAGATTAACCTAATGGAAATCATAAGAAGTAATTATCAGTTTAGAGGATGCCCTAAAATAAACACTTACCACATAGCTAATGATTTGAGGGGAAGAAATAAAAGGCCTTTAAGCACCTTACCATAGCTCTTTGAGGGGAAGAAATAGGATCTACTTACCTTTGCATAGTGAAGGTAAGGGAGGGCAATGAATTGCTAGGAGAAAAGGTACCTGCAACAAATGCCTATACATATCCAAGAGTAGGGGCAAAGCCAAAGGTAGCACTCGCATCACTAGTGGCAACAATAGAGGTCGTAGTTTCAACATCACCACCACAAGCAACAGTTCTTGACCTAGTAGCAGGAGAAGAGCCAACACTTTGTAAGGTATCCTTCTCGCAATTTCCTTTCTTAGAATGACCAAAAATGGAATGGAACTCGCTTTTATAGGTGCACAAACGAAGTGAGGGGAAGATGCAAAGAAGGAACAAGGTTAGGTAGTGATTTTGTTACAAGAAATATACATGGTTATATATTTTATTTCGTTGATGATTCAACAATTCCTAAAGAACTCCCCTTCTCCCGTACCTTCAAATTTGTCTTTTTGGGGTTGGGTAGAAATTCTAGAACAAAAAAAAGCTTTCATTAGAATATCCTGTATGGAAGGTAACTAAACAAAATTGTCTATTGACTAGATACAAATCACCTCTATGAATCCAATGAATATAGTAGGGATTTCGATTAGGCCTAGTCACCATACAGGGTAGGTGGGTTGGCCTTGATTATCATGGGTATGGAATGGAGATTAAATTGTAATAGTTGGGTATTTTTGTTGGGTGAAGGTGTATTTGTACTTCTTTTCAGGGTAGGGGTTGACGAGCATAGGAAAGTGTGTATCCTTGGCTGGATAACAAAGGTAGGTTACCATAGTAGGGGCCTAGCGAGCAAAGGGGGATAGAGGGTAGGTAGGTTAAGGGAATCCTTACTGTTATTCTATGAAATGAAAGCATGATCACCTTGGCTACCTTACCTAGATCCCACCCACATGCTACCCTTATCGCTGCTTACCGCTATAGATCAATCCTTACCGCATCGCTACCCTTACTACTTAGCACCCTTTCTCCTTCCTTATATTGCATCCTACCCTTTTACCTATGATTCATTAGTATGTCAAGGTGGAGGTGGAGGTGAGACCAGGACCTTTGCTTTGATTTAGAAGCTACATGGTCATTGAACCAAGAGATCACCATAAAGTCAAAGTAGTAGTGCCTAGCTTAGTGACTGCATGAAATCCTTTCTCTTACCTAACACAAACTACATGGGTATGTGGTTTGGTCTCTAAGGGCCCACATACTAAGTGTGTTGATTTTGGGTAGCATCAAATGTGCTCTAGCTCTGAAATTTTGTGGAGGGGCTAGAACACATGAGATCTCCAAGACCCAGAAAGCGTTTGGAGAAATTTCACCTGGATGATGAGTTATTAAAATAATTAATATTTTTAATGGGTTCTTAAAATTAAACTTAGGAAAATAAAAATATTAATGAGTATTAATAAGAATATGGGTGAGAAACTTCTAAGTGATGAGGATCAAGTCTGTTTTAATCTTAGCCATTGATTAGGGACTTAATCTCGGCCATTGATTCATCAATAGGAAAATTATAAGAGGCTTGAGGGTTAGTTGTAGGTACGCCAAGTGATCGGTCAATTCGATTTTTTTGGGGTGAGGTTTGCTGAGAAAATCGAATAGGTGATCTGAGTTGCAGTGAGGGGCAGTAGCAGAGAGTTGGATCGGAAGGGAGTTCCGAGCCAACGAGTACCAGGCAGAGAGGCAGCGCAGGGGCTCACGCAGAGCTAATGCAGGCCAAGAGGGTTCTTGTAGTGGCAGTGCGAAATAATCATAGGAAGTTAGAGATTTTGCTGGGAGTTCGATGTTCTGAGTCGGGAGGGATGAAGTCGAAGCTCCTGAGAGAAAATTGATCCAACAGAGAAGTGACACAGTCTCCCATAGGCAAGACACTGACCCACACAGAGAGGATTGTGCTAGGATTTTCGCAGTGCTTGCTAGAGTCAGCCATTCAATGGATCTGTTGTGACTCAGAGAACGAGGTAAACCCTCGTATGTATTTCTTATTGTCGATAAACCACAGTTGGACTCAGTCTCGGCATACTTGAAATGAAATACACTCTCGGCATGCTCACAGTAATAACATAAACACAGTTAAGCTCTCAATGAAGACAAGGTCAGTATAGAGACCTAGTTGACATGACAATGATCTCAGTAAGAGTGTAGTTAAGATCCAAGTGAAGATGGAGATATGGTACAACAATCATCTCAGTTAAGCTCTCAATGAAGACAAGGTCAGTGTAGAGACCTAGTTGACATGACGATGATCTCAGTAAGAGTGTAGTTAAGATCCAAGTGAAGATGGAGATATGGTACAACAATCATCTCAGTGAAGGTGCAAGAATAATGATCAAGGTGAAGCAACAATGTTGATGATGATCTCAACAGTAAGAAGAGGATTGATGTCTTGGTCTTGGAGTGGCCTAGTAGGTCAAGGGTTACAGTCTTGGTATTCGTCAATTGGAATCTCTATAAGAAGAATTTTGTGCAGGTTTTTCTCTCCAAGAGGGAGAGGTTTTGGCCCTGGTAGAAAGACAAACATCTTTTGTTCTTGTCTCTTTGTTTTGTAGCAGTTTGATGAAACACACACACACACTAATAATAAGAAGAAGATCAAGTGAAGATAAATTTTAAAAGCACTCCACAAATTGTTATCTAGTCTAGAAGAATCCTACTAATACTAATTGCCCTAAATTCTTCAACAAAACTGTCACTATTGACACTCGAAATTGTTCTTGCTTGGCTTATATGAGACCAACTGAAAGCCAGAAAACAATTACGTGTTCATTGGGAATTTGTTCGATCCTGCATACAGGTCATTGCTGTTATCATCCATAGAACTCAAAACCTCCCCTTCATATCTAGTTTGAGCCACTATTCCTATGCTAGTGGTTTTCGCAACATCAAGTTGACTCCAAACCTGTCTATGGCTCCTTGCACTTCTTCATGACGTCGACCCTTGGGACTATCTGTTTCTCTATTGTGGAGCACTAAAAGACTTCTACTAGTACATAGACAAACCATGCTCATGTACATTACCTCTTCACCTCTGACCATGAAGCTATCGCCTTATGAAAGGCTTAGGATGTAAGATAGTAGGGGAGGTTCGATACCTTTAATTTGTCCTTTTCGGCTCCCCTGGGCCAGATGTATGTATTATCTTGGTCCATGCGAAACCAAATCTTGGAGGCATACGTGTTTTACAAGTCCTGGGGGATGTGAAGGATGGTGTTGGTATCATAAATCATTCAGTCATACCACTTACCGAATGCATCCTCATTGAAAGCATTGTTTTGGGCCTCCCTTTGGACCCTCCAAGGCTCATATTGCGTAGCTATTATGGGTCGGACTTGAGCAAGTTGGTGTTGGTACCTCGAGGGGGCATTCACTTATACATTACAAAGGCCCATAGTAAATACCCAAAGGGGAAAACATATCCGGTATCATGGGCATCTTCTCATGCTTTAAAAGCTCCTCCATTAAGGATATGCACTAGTTCAACCCGACACCCTAAGCACAGAATTTCACGAATGATATGCTATACAGGTTGCACTCCCCCTTCGCATACTTCCTTACCAGTTTACAACTAGTCAACTGGCATGCAAGCTGAACTTGGCTGGGGATTATTGATCTTTTCAATTATAGTGTAATGACCCCCCCCCCCCCCCGTGTGTGCCATACTTAGTGTAAAGGTTGGTTTCATTGGGCTTCTTCCTATGCTTGCATGCACCCTAAAATGTATCAGTCACATCTGGACCTTCCATTGAAAATATCGTCAACGCATGAATATCGTGGGCATGTATGGGGTATGGTTAGTCTAGTTGTAGTGCATTTTGGTGTACCCAACTCATTAGGAATTTAGTGCACTTGACGACCTCCCCTCCACGACCAATGTGGAGATGTCTCATAGGTTCATGAGTGTAGAATATCGAAGAGGCTTGAATTATTTCTTCTAGATGCTCATGGATTCACTATTCTCACACAGGATTTGGTCTGGGTTTGCTCTAGCTTTCTGTTATGCTCTTGACCTACGAGAAGATGCCAGAATACCAAATATACGAAGAAACACAACCCAGAACACAGAACAAAATGAGAAATAACAGCATGTATTTTATTATTCAGAGATGAAAGCAATGTTCACTTGCCTCTTCGAGGGGGCAACCTCCAATAGAGCAGGGCTTGATTACAAAATAAGACACGACACTCCTCAATGGGGAGTCTCTATCCTTTATATAGGATTCATACATGCAATACCATGGGTCAGTACCATGGTTCTCTTAATACCATCTATCTAATACCATGGCCCGTTTGCAACTAACTGTGGTCCCTTTCTTTAAATGCGGGTCAACCACTTACAATTATTAATACGGGCTTTATTGACTCTTTAACTAACTATAACTATGACTCAACCCTATTACATAAATAAGGGGGTTAGGGTTGGACCCTAACATGCCCTCCCCCATAAAAACAACCTTGTCCTCAAGGCTGAAGCTGCGGAAACTGCTGAAGAATAGTGGTTGGTTCCCAGGTTGCATCTTCTGGAGAGGTGTCTTTCCACTTGACGAGGACTTCCTTGATCGTGCGGCCGCGCAAATGTCGTTCTCACGTGTCAAGGACCTATTCAGGTTGGAGCCAGATTGAACCTTCTTCATCCAATTCAGGTAGACTGGTTTGAATTTTGCAATTGTTCCCCACCACTTTCTTGAGGCATGATACATGGAAGATAAGATGGATTTTTGCAGTGGGTGGCAAGGCTCGTTAGTAGGCTACTTCTCCAATGTGCTGAAGTATTTGATAAGGTCCGTAGAATTTTGGAGATAATTTCTAACGGCTTCATGCGATTCTGAGCTTAGATGGAGATTATCTTTGAGACAGGCTAGCATGGTTGCACGGTTTTGTAGGAGTTGATCTACTGCTTGCACCTTAGATCATCCAGGGATATAAGAAGTAGGTGAAGGGGGGAGTTGACCATAAACTGCTTCATATGGAGTCATCTTGGTGGCAGCATGATAGTTAGTATTATACCACCATTCAGCTAGAGGTAACCACTGTACCCATTGATGTTGCTTTTCTGAAGTGAAGCACCTGAGGTAGGTCTCTAGACATTTGTTGACTGCTTCAGTTTGACCATCAATTTGGGGATGATAGGAAGTACTTAGTTGGAGTTGGGTGCCTTGTAGCTTGAAAAGTTCTTGCCAAAAGTTACTGGTGAAGAGCGGGTCACGATCAGACACAATGGAAGTGGGCATGCCATGTAGTTTGAAGATCTGGTCCATGAAAGATTGAGCCACCAAAGTGGGGGTAAATGGGTGGGGTAGGGCGCAAAAATGAGCATACTTAGAAAGTCTATCCACAACCACCATGATGACTAACTTGTTGCCTGACTTCGGAAGACCAGTAATGAAATCCATAGAAACATCCGTCCAGATTGAGGCAGGGATGGGCAATGGTTGTAAAGTGCCTGGGGACTTGACTGTTTCTCCTTTGTGGCACTGACACACATCACATTCAGCTACAAAAGTAAGAATGTCAGTTTTCATGCCTGTCCAAAAGAAGGAACGACGAGTGCGAGCATAAGTCTTCTGAAAGCCTGCATGGCCTGCAGTGGGAGATGAGTGCAACTCTGCCAAAATGCGCGTTTTGAGGGTGGATGTCAGTGATATCACTACTCTATCCTTGTAGCGAAGAATCTCATCCTTCCAAGAGTAGCCCACTGTGGAATTAGGATCTGCTTGCAAGTTATTAATGAGTTGGGAGAGTGAAGGATGTGAAAACCATTCCTTGCGGGCTTCTTCAATCCAATCTGGAATGGGAAGAGAGATTGCTAGCAGGGTGTTGTCCTCCTCAAATTGGCGTGATAAAGCATCCGCTACGACATTTTTGCGCCCTTTCTTGTAAATTATCTCATAATCATATCCCAGCATTTTGGCTAGCCATTTATTTTGTTGTGGCGAGGATAGTCGTTGCTCCAAAAAATATTTGAGGCTTTGATGGTCTATGCGGATTTGGAAACGCTGCCCCAATAAGTATGGTTGTCAGGTATCCACTACATGTAAGATGGCCATCATCTCCTTCTCATAGGTAGATTGTCCCAGATGTTTCCCACTTAGTTGTTGGCTGGTGAAGGCCAAGGGTCGACCTTCTTGCATTAAGACAACCCCAATACCCGTACCTGAAGCATCACATTCAATCACAAAAGATTTGGTGAAGTCGGGTAGTGCCAATACGGGAGTGGAACACATGGCCTGTTTGAGAGCCATAAATGCCTGTTGTGCTTCATCAGTCCAGAGGAATGAATTTTTCTTGAGAAGGTGAGTGAGGGGTCTAGCAATGTGACCATAATTGCGGACAAATTTGCGATAGTAGCCGGTGAGACCCAAGAATCCTCTCAAACTCTTCAAGGTCTTTGGTTGGGGCCAATCCTGCATTGCCTAGATCTTTTTGGGATCCACCTTGACACCTTCACGCCCCACAATGTGGCCCAAATACTCGACTTCTTCCATTCCAAAAGAGCACTTGGACAATTTGACAAATAATTTATGCTTCCGGAGCAGTTGCAAGAGTAGGTCTACATGCTGAAGATGTTTTTCCCAGGTGAGGCTGTAGATGAGAATGTCATCAAAGAAAACGAGGACAAATTTTCTGAGATATGGTTTGAGCAGGTGATTCATGAGGCTCTGAAAAGTGGATGGGGCATTACAGAGACCAAATGGCATGACCAGGAATTCATAATGGCCTTCATGAGTTCGAAAAGCAGTCTTGGGAATGTCTACTTCTTTCATGTGTATTTGGTGATAGCCTGAGCGAAGATCTAGCTTAGTAAAGAATTGAGCACCATTTAGTTCATCCAACAAATCATCAACAACCAGGATAGGGAATTTATCTTTGACCGTAAGCTTGTTGAGGGCCCTAAAGTCTGGACACATGTGCCATTCCCCATCTTTCTTGAGCACCATGACCACAGGTGATGAATAAGGACTGATGCTAGGACGAATGACACCGGCTTCCAGGAGTTCCTTGATGATTTTTTCAATTTCATTCTTTTGGGTGAAAGGGTATCTATATGGGCGCACATTCGGTGGTTGTGCCCCTGGGACCAAAGTGATGCTATGATCATGTTCCCCTCTAGAGGGTGGAAGCTCGTGAGGTTTGTCAAAGACCTGCGGGTGGCTGTTTAAGACCTATTGCATCTCAGGATGAATATGAAGAGTAGTGGGCTCGATGGCCTAGATGGCATTAAATTGGGCGATAACTCCATGATGGCCCTTTTTTAACAACTTTTCCATTCGATGCGAGCTGATGATAGAAGGAGTACCTGCCTGGAGTCCGCAAAGGGTATGCGTGTGGTCATTCTGCTTAAAGCTCATATATAACTCCTGGAAATCCATTGTGATTGGGCCTAGTGTGCGGAGCCATTCAACACCCAAGACAATGTCACAACCACCCATGTTGATGGCAAACATGTGGGTCTTTAGGTGGTAATCTCCCATCTGAAGTTTGATATTTTCACAACGGCCTTCACATTTCATTGTCCCCCCATCAGCAATCTGGACCTGGAAATTAGAGACTACTCTGACAAAACAATGAACAGCTTCTGCGACTCTCTGATGGATAAAGTTATGCGTGTTGCCACTATCAATCAATACTACTATCGGGTGATGTTTAATAAAACCTCTGATTTTGAGAGTTTGGGGAGAAGAAATGCCTGCCAAAGCATGGAGCGAGATAACTAGTTCTTCTGGTGTAGCTGGGAGCTCATTGTCCTGTTGGTTGTCCTCATCTTCCTCCTCTGGTCCCTCAAAGGGTGAGGCTTCCTCAGATGAATTGTGATCAGTAGCATCAATTTGAAAGAATTTGGGTTCCTTGCATTTATGCCCTCGGGAATATTTGTCATCACAGTAGTAACACAATCCTTGCTTTCTTCTTTCAGCCATTTCTGCGGGGGACACCTTTTGAACCTTAAGTGTTTGGGTAGTGCCCTGAGCCTGGGTGGGGCATCCCTTGGCTATGAAATTTGGACGAGGTGATTGGGCCGCTAAAGCACGTTCCACTTCGATAGCCTTTGTGAAAGCTTCCATCCATGTGGCTGGGTGGTGCATCCGAACATGGGCTTGGATGGCTTCTTTGAGACCACTTATAAAACATTCCAAGTAGAATTCATCTCCCAGACCTGCTGTGCGGAAGGCCAATGTCTCAAAGGTTGTAATATAGTCGTTTACTGTGCCTGTCTGTCTGAGCTTAGTAAGATGACCCAAAAAATTAGATTCACAGTCAAAGTGGTCACAAATGGATTTTGTGAACACCTGCCAAGTAATTGTCCTTGGATAGCATTTCTGATGCCACTGCCACCATTGCCATCTTTCTTGGTCCAAGTAAAGGCCTCCCACACGTAGTTTAGTTTCATCATCTACGATGTGATTCAGAGTGAAATATTGTTCCATTTGTGCTAGCCATATTGCCGTATTAGAGCCATCAAATTTGTACATGTCCAGCTTGGGTGGTCGAGGGTGGGAATGTTGGTGATTTCCATGGAAGTGAAGATGATGGCTAGATTCTCCTTCAAGGTCTTCATTAAAACCATATGCCTCCGATTGTAACGTTGACTTGCCCTTTGTGACTGTCTGTTAATGTCTTCATCTGATCCACTAACCAACCCAAATTTTTTTCAATGGCCTCGATCTTTTCATTGGCCATGGCTTGAGCTCTGGTTTCTACCCTACACAGATCCGGGTCACTTGTCATCACTTTGAAAAAATTTGGGACCACCTGAAAATTGAAGCTGACAAGTGAATGGTACAACCACGCTTAGCTCGTCGTTCTGATTCTTATGGGCTAAGTCTGTTATAAGCATCCCGAGAGGGCCTCAGATTTTTTTTTTTGCTCTTTTTACACTGAAAGGAGTTTTACTCCCCGCTTATCAATACTGCAGTGGCCAATTTCTAGAAAAGTTAATCCTGCCCAATGTCCTGCAGGAATCGCCCCAAGGTATAGTAGCCACAAGCCTCCCTGGACAAATGGTCAGATCTGTTTGCGAAACCCCCAACTGTTGAATGTGAGTTGGACTGCGGCGGCGACAAAACCCCAGCTGCTAGATCTGAATGGTACTGTGGCAGTAAACCCTGAACTAGTGGATTTGATTGTTGCGGTGGCAATAGAACCCCAACTACTAGATCTGATCTAACAAAGAAGATAATGGGTGATCTTCAGAGAGACGAGGGAACTATGGTCTCAAGGAGTGTTAGGTGCTACAGATCGCAATATACATAAGGGTCCAATAGTAGTACTCGACCCAATCTTTCAGGGCACTAACTAAGGAGGATCAACCGTACCCTTAGCCGTACTACTCGACTACCCTATCATACGCGTGAGTAATCTCCCCGAGTGTTGTTCTCAGTGTACTGTAGCAGCAAGACGGCTGACGGTTTATCTACGGCGAGGTTTCAAGTGAGCCTAGGGGGCTTCCTATATACCCAAAGGGTACGTGGAAGACAGTTCGTGCGTGGTTCTGTCTAATGCGCTACTACTCGAAGGAGTGCCCACAGGGGTTACAAGGGAGTCCAACAAGTGTGACCACCTCTTGTATTTCCTGCGTGCATGCCTCCCAAATCCGCAGGTTTATGTGCTCAACGACAGATCCCGTGGTTTAAAGACGTCGGAACACGTCTCTAGCCAAAAAAATTTCTGCTAAAAATGGAGATACCGTCGGCCCTGGAAAGCACTCTGATACCACTTGTTATGCTCTTGACCTGCGAGAAGATTCCAGAATACCAAATATACAAAGAAACACAACCCAGAACACAGAACAAAATGAGAAATAACAGCATGTATTTTATTATTCAGAGATGAAAGCAATGTTCACTTGCCTCTTCGAGGGGGCAACCTCCAATAGAGCAGGGCTTGATTACAAAATAAGACACGACACTCCTTAATGGGGAGTCTCTATCCATTATATAAGATTCATACATGCAAAACCATGGGTCAGTACCATGGTTCTCTTAATACCATGGCCCGTTTGCAACTAATTGTGGTCCCTTTCTTTAAATGCGGGTCAACCACTTACAATTATTAATACGGGCTTTACTGACTCTTTAACTAACTATAACTATGACTCGACCCTATTACATAAATAAGGGGGTTAGGGTTGGACCATAACACTTTCCATGCAATTTCCCTGTTGGCTCCACCCACAAATCCAAAAACTCTTCGATGAAGACTTCCTTTTTATGTTTAGGGCCCAACTTAAAGGTCCTCACCTTATCCATGGTTGTAGTTGTATGCTAAGACTTTTGCTAGTAAACTTGAACAATTGGAGGCTGCACTCTGAGAACAACTTGAGCGGCAACATACTTCACAAGTGAATTAGTAGAGTCCAGCCTAGGAAATCATTGTTCAATCACAAAAGAAGACAAGTATTTCAAAACCAAACAAGGTTTGCAAATATAAATACTTTGCTACATTAACTTCTAGGTCGATGGCAATATTTCCTTAATCATGTAAAAGATTGCATGGCAACTTTTTAACCAAATACATTTAAGACACTGATGTCATGACCAAGTTGTCCTGTCTTATCACTTTTTCTTGGTTCTCATTACCCTATAGACCTAACTTTACCATGATGGGTTTGACCTGACTGAATACAAGACTTTCTCTCTTATCCATAACAGAAGGTCAACAATAAAATGCAACCTCTTTTACTTTAGGATTAATATGGCTTATGCCACTAGCAGAACTTTATAGCTAGAGAAGACTTAGTCAACTCCCCACCTACAACCTCATACAGATTGAAAAAATCTCCCTGATCACAAAGGTGTGACCACAACTAAACCTAGGAATCTATGGATGGACTCCACCCCCCCCACCCCCTAACCACAAAGCAGTTAATACAACTTCGATTAATACCAATAATAGAAAAATCTAGATCCTACTTCATACAACTAATTGGTAAACATAAAAGAAATTTAAACTTGGAAATACATCATAAACTTCAAAATTGACCTAATCTATTGAGCTCCTTGTTTCAGGCGCATTTTAAAAGATCCTCATGGAGTTTAAACATAGGGATTCATGAGAGCTCCATTCACCCATCCTGGCCAAAGAACACCATCAAGTTAAGCAAGGTAGATTGCACCTGTATCTATGATGTCTGCAACTATAAACAGTCCCAACCAATGCATCTTTGTAGCTTCCCCAGATGCTTCATGTACTTACTATCATTAGAACTAGATCCCCTTTGGCAAAATTTTTGGCTTTCATATGTTGATCATGCACTGCCTTTTGTCTCGCTTTTTCCACAGATTGATAAACATAAGCAAGGAATATATATTCTTCTGACTCCAAAATCTCAAATAGTCATTCCACAACTAATTCTTCTTCATACATGTGTGTTTTCTATGCAATAAAGAGGCTAGGAACAACAAAATATACAAGAATCATAATTCCAGGCCCATACACTAACTAGAAAGGGGTTTTTTATGTAGCCTTTTGGTAGTTGTCCTATAAGCCCATAATATTGTGGGAATCATTTCATTCCAATCAGCTCATATGGTGCTGAGTCAGAAATGCCCTTGTGAGAGTTATTGTGGCGCTAAAAAATGTCTCCCTTGATCACTTGTCAAACTTCAAGTGAAACCAAATTGAGTAAAAATGTTTTCAAATATAAATGAGGTTGTGGTAGAAGTAGATCAATTTGTTGTGGAGGTTGCCTCTTCCCATCTAGTAAGGTAGTTAGTTGCGGTAACGATATACATAGCCTTTGAATGGTGAGCAGGGGGGATGCCCAATAAAGTAAACAACCCATTTCTCAAAGGGCTAAAGTGTAAAATTTAAATTGATTGCAATAAATGGAATTTGATCTCCTAAGTTATGCAGTTTATTTGTCTTCAAAAAATTACGACAAATAATGATAAATTCACTACTGCAATCTTCACAAATTTAAATCGCTGAATTGAGAAAATAATGCACACACAAGATAGATGACACCAATATTTTTAGACAAATGTCCTTGGAAAATCCCCAATGTGGGGAAAACCAGTACAGTGGATGAGGGTTTATATTATTATTCTTCAACAATTTGAGAAATTACAACTACTTGCCTGATGATGGCAAAGCTCTGGTAAATAATAATCTCCACTGGAAAAATAGTTAGGTGATAAAATTTCTCCTCTGCAAACCAAGTCGACATCCTCCAACAAACTCGCACTCCCTTCTGGCACTTGCACTGCTGCCCATAAATGCACATTGCTTGCTCTAGAAAATTCGCAGAGCCTTCGGGAATCTCTCCCTGCAAGTGAAACTGCCTCCCTTTGCCTTCTAAAGCTACTCCTACCTCCTTCGGTACTTCTTTCGGCTACTGGAAATGGAATAACTGCTTCAGCAATGCGCACTGGGTGAACTGGCTAACTCGCACTGCTATTTCAGCCTTCTTCTGCAGATAAAATCAACCTCCTTTCCTATCACTAGGACACTGGAAAATCTGTTGAAATCCTCTTTGGAAATGTCCTCCAAAATCTTTGCTAAAACCATCGCTATTGGTGTCTCCCTTTGCTTCAACTGCACCCTTGCTATCTCTGCAACTAGGTAAGTCGAATTGCTCAAGTGTGTCTCTCCAACCCCATCAATTTGCTCTTATAATCTCTCGTTGAGAAATCAACGACCATGATCTAGTCGCAATCAATGGCTAAGATCATTTTGACCCCATCAAGTGACTTCTGGAAGTATCTAGAGCAAAATCAATTTTCCCTAAGCTATTTCCCTAAGTTAGGAAAATTTAATTAACTGCTTAGTTGAATCTAATTAGGGCCTTTTCTCATGAAACTAATTTTGGGTATTGGAAAAAATGTGTTCCCTAGCCCCCTAGACACCATCGAGACTAGAACACCTGTTCGAGCTACACGAACTAACACTCCCTCTTAGCAAGGAAGGTAATCTGCATAACACCCAACATGTCTCTAAAGAATGTGAACGTTGCCTTCCCCAAAGCCTTCGTCAGAATATCTGCTACTTGCTTATCTGTAGGTATATACTAGAGCTAGACTATCTAACGCTGCACACAATCCTTGACGAAGTGGTATCTGATGTTTATATGCTTCAACCTGTCGTGAAACACTAGATTCTTTGACAACCTGATGCAACTTTGATTGTTGCAATGTATCATTGTCGTCTCTATCCTCTGACCAAACAAGGCTACTAATAGCTTCCGAAGCCATAAGGCCTCACACGTAGCCATGCTCGCTACTATGTACTTTGCCTCAGTTGAGCTCAGTGCCATAGAGTTTTGCTTCTTGCTGTACCAAGAAACAACTCATGATCCCATGTTGAAGCAAGACCCTGAAGTGCTTTTCTGATCTACTATGTTCCCTACTCAATCTGCATTAGTATAGCCCACCAATTTGACACCATTACCTTGATCATACCTGATCCCATACTCAATTGTGCCACACAAATACCTTAGCACATGTTTCCCTATTATCCAATGCGCTATCTTCGACTCCATCATGAACTTACTCAGAGAGTTCGCTGCATAGGATATATATGGCTTGGTGTTAACCAAATACATGAGAGAGCCTATCAATTGCCTGTACAAGGTGGGGTCCACATCTTTCTCTCTGGACACATATATCTTCCTCCAATTACTGATCATGGGTGTAGACATGGCCCTATAATTGACGTAGGGTTACCCCTGCTTACACCCACAGTATGCATGTCAAATGCATAAATCTTGTTGTCCCAGGAATCTTAACTCTCTAAGGAGTCAAATCTTCATTTAGAATATGGTTAAGGCCCCTTTCTTAATCTTTGCAGAATAATTTATAGACTAACCAAGTCTAACCCTTAATCCATCCTTTCCTTTCTATCGGGACTCGTTCACCCTCATAAACCTTCATTAACCCTTAGCCGCATATATATATATATATATATATATATATATATATAACCTTCCCACTCTTAACTTTGGTTATGTGTAAACTTAACCCATAAACCTTATCCACGCATTATTTCTATTATACCCCTTTTTAATAGAAATACACATAAACTTACCTTTAACCCAGGACTTCAACTCTATCGGAATACACGGGAAAACCCGATCGAGCACTTTAACCGGACTTCAAAAAACATTCACCCGCAACTATAATTATCGTTGGGTCTGCACTCCCAAGCCATTTCTGCTGCACCGTCCTTCGCATTCTTCAATCGCCGATCACTCGATCTCCACTATCCATTTCTTTCTCTGATCCAACGATCAATATTCACTCTGAATATTCAAAACAATCCGTTGATCCTCCACCATCAATCTACACTCAATTGATCCGACGACTGTCAGAGATTTCGGGTAGACAACAAGCATGAGGATTAATTGCCCGATAAAGCGGTTTCCTCTCTCCTCCTTGCTGCTACGTGTCACTTGATGAGTGGAATTGGGTGCTCACCCTTCAATACCGCTTATGGTTTTGAGGCTGCTTGAAATACCACTTTTGCTTATAAACTCGCCTTTCTTCTTGGTTAACTTCCGGACTTGTTCGCACTCGATGACCGTAGATCTTTAACCATCGACGGCTGCGACGGCTCCTTCGGATTCCTCTTCCGCCAGCGCTTCCAGTTAATCTCCACCGTTCATTTCTTGATTCAAATCTACGCGATTTAATCTTGGCCACTTATCATCTGACAACCTCGTCTGTTGATCTCCGAGATCCAACGGCTCCTATGCATCGATGACTCGCCTCTTCGTTCGTCCCTTTGCTTTGACTTCGCTATTTCTTCAATGTTTTCCTATGGTTTTGGGTTTCTTCAGGGTTTCATTCTTCTGCTTCCGCTCTTCCACTGCTCAACTTTCTCTGAGCTTAACTCCACGAATTCCCACATCGTTGCCTCTCCAGAGCGTTACTATAAATCTCTAATTGGATTCAATGACCCATTATGATTCCTCCGAATCATTTTCCTCCTCTGTATAGTTCCACAGAACTCTACCTGCAACCTTTGTTACAGAATACACAACTTACACGTAATTCAATCATTCAACATTCATTTCACACATCTATATAGTTCTGGAATAATCTTTGTATATATAAATATGAACAACTGATTACATATCGAGACTCTCTGTCTCTCAAGCTTGATCTTCAATATTAGTGGCCTCTCCCTTTTACTCTGCCCGTAGGCTTACATTTATACATAGGACTCTATAACCAATTTCCTGGTTTAAATCCTTAATCTACTGAACTGACTCCTAAATGTCCTCTCTAGTTCCTCGAATCATGAAACTACCTTAAGAGTTATAATTGACTTCTAACTCTCTTGTCATTATTAACCACTCATGTTCTCCTTCATTCAAGAGCATTTACAAAATATCTCACATTATTTAATTAATTCCTATCCTACTCACTCAAAAGCCTAAATATTACATTAATTCAACACTTAGGAATCCAACTTCCTTAAAACACATGACCCCCCTATGTTTACTAAAATACAATGGTTTTCTCTTGGGTTGAATGCTCCTGCATCAGTAATCCTCCATCTCGAATCTTCTTAGGATCTCGATATGGTATCTCCCTTGACCAAGGAAGATCTCGCCATCTTCTTGCCATACCTCCACACCTAAAAAATAGTGCATTAACCCCATGTCCTTCATCTTGAACTCCATTGCAAGGTCCCTCTTGCACTCCTCAATGAGCCCAAGTGAACTTGTCAAGAACAAATCATCCAAATATAGGACAAAAATGAGTACATCTCCCCCAACCACCAAGTAGTAGAGGTTGTTGTCTGCCTCACTCTTCACGAAGCCCATGCCCTGCAAGTATCTGTCAATGTGCCCATACCATGCCCTGGGAGCCTCCTTCAGCCCGTACAAAGCTCTCTTCAACCTACACACGTGGGTTTCTGTGTTGTGTGCTACAAAGCCCTCTGGTTATTCTATATAAACCTCCTCCTCCAGTTCACCATTCAGGAATGCCGTCTTGACATCAATCTGATGGATCTGCCATCCTATTTGTGCTGCTAATGAGATCACTTCTTATGGAAGTGTATCTAGCCACAAGATCAAAAGTCTCCCCGTAATCTATTCCCTCCTGAGAGAATCCCTTGGCCACGAACCTAGCCTTGTACTTCTTGATGTTGCCATCTTCACCATGCTTGATCTTGTAGATCCAGCATGATCCAACCACCACGTTGTTTGTCAGTCTCAGTACAACCTCCCAAACATTGTTTTGCATGATTGAGGTATACTCCTCAACCATCGCATCCCGCGACACCTGCTGTTGTGTGACCTCCTGATAGTTGGAAGGCTCACTATCAACTAACTAACTGATCAACGCCATGTAGCTGGTGTACCTCTCTAGTTGTCTTCGCTCTCTCTTGCTTGTCCTGGGAGCCCCTGCAAACTCTTGAGCATCTCTGATTGTAGCCTAAACTTCTCGGTTCCTTCTGCCAATAGTGGAGTTAGGAATGTCCACCACCATATCCTCCTGATGCATCTCCCTAATCTATTACATTTGTTGCTGCATACTTTGTGAAGCCTCAGGAGCATTCACACTTGAACTTGTGCTCCTACTGGTCCTTATACTCGTATTTTGTTGTTGTCTTTGATATTGTTGTGCAACTGTGGGAGGTCTTGCTGGCTGCTCACTCTGATCTTCAACTGTTGATAACTCTTTGTATCTTTTGTACGCATTGTCGTTCATGAACTTAACATCATGCCTAACTATAATCCTCCAACCTTCGAAGTCTCGTTATAACCAATAAAATAACCTCGCTCTGCAGTTAGATCCAACTTAGAACATGTCTCACCCAGAATATGACAGTACGCTAGGCAACCAAATATCCTTAAATGACTTACATCTGGCTTCTTCTAGGTGAAAGCCTCCTCAGGAGTCATCTTGCCAAGCGATTTATTTGGGACATTGTTCTGAATACAAACTGTTGTATGACATGCTTCTACCCATAAATAGCGTGGGATATCCTGGTCATACAACATCGCTTGCGCTGCCTCCGAAATTGACCAGTTTTTCCTCTTAGCAACCCCATTTTGTTGTTGGTTGTAATGAACCGTCCACTCTCTCTTGATTCATAGAACTCTTGGAATTCCTTGTTGGTATATTCCCCTCAGTTATTTGACTAAAGAGTCCATATCTTTCTACTTGTCGCATTCTCCACTAGAGCTTTATACTTCTGAAAGTGACTGAAGAACTCATCCTCAGTCTTCAAGAAATAGTCCAAGTCTTCTTGGAAAAATCCTTGTACTCGTACCTCCTAAGAGATTTCATTGACATCGACCTACATATGTTTGAGTGTACAAGGTTTTGAGATACCTTGTGTCCTATTGTCACTCCTTGGAAAAGATGCCTTGGCAAACTTCCCCAACGCACATCCTCTGCATACATCGTTGTGCTCTGTGCTCACCTTCGAAACACCTGTCACTGTCTCATGAAGCAGTCTTAATTCTCCATGATGAATATGGCCCATCCTCCTACACCATAGCTCCCCCCCGGTCTCGTGTATTGCTGCTGCTAACTAGTGCCTTAGGTGTGTCTAACTGCAACCTGTATAACCAACCGCTCCTCACCCCAACTGCTATAAGTGGTCTCCAATCCTTGTGTTGTAACAACACTCTAGCCCGTCTAAAGATGACATCATAACCCTTGTCCTGAAGGACTGATACAGAGATCAAATTCATCCCCAAGCCTGGCGCATGCAACACATCATGGACAGGAATCTGTCTGTTGTTATCCCTTTGAAATAGAACGACCCCTTGTGCTATAGGAATGCACTTGGACTTGTGCCCCATTTGAATCTGAAACTTGATATCCTCCTCCTTGTAACTAGAGAAGAACTCTCTAACTCTTATCATATGAAATGATGATAGATGCTCCATTGTCTATATACTAGACACCCTGTGAATTCGAGCTAGTTAGGCAAGCGATCAAAGTGAATTCCTGCTCCATCATGCTAGAGAGCTCATCTGCATCTATTAAAGCTGCAACTTGCTTCTTGCCCTTCTTTTTCGTCTATGGGAAATCGCTAACATAGTGTACGAACACGTGACGTCCATAACACTTGACTTTTGATTGGTCCTTTTCTTGCTCTTCTCTCCTTTCAAACTAGGTCCCTTATTGGACTCTTCCTTTGCTTTTCCTTTTCCTGCCAAGGCTACGTTCTCCCATTGTTCCACGAAGATGCATCCCCTAGGGTGGGGTGCATGCACCCCATGCTTCCCACACACCGGGGAAGGGGGGACGTCTAGGGAAACGTTTCCCCACGTCCCCCTTTTGGGGAGACGCAGGGGGAAACATTTCCCCAGTGTGGGGGACTCGTCTCCGCAAAACGTGTGCTTTTGGGCACACACACTCAAAAGGGGTGCGCCTATAAACACCCCTTTTAAGGGGGGGAGACCCAGAAGCATCCCTTTTGAGTTTCAACATTCAAGAACCTGTGTGTGGGGAAGCCAAATATTCAAGCCTATGGCCCTATTATTGTTATGCAATTCATGGTAATGTTAAATTTTTAAAGTAAAAGTGACATTCTCCTTTATCTTTCATTTTCATCCTTTTCCTTTTACTTAACTTCTTAACATCACCATGAAATGATCCAAGATGTTTGAGAGTGGTTCTGATCTCATTGGATTTCATATGGAGAAAGTAGAATTTTAGATCTCACTCAAAATCCAACAAACTTTAATAGTTTTTCAGGGTTTCAAGATGGGGGGATTACAACATTTCCATTGGATTTTATCATGTGTGAGGGTATGGAACTAGTAATTAATCAAGAGAACCAACCCCTCTATGTACCATGATGTTAGTGGCATTGGTTTTCGAACTCCTCTATCATGACCCTACCAAAAATGTACCCATCACTCAAACGAAATGTTAACTTGAGCTGCTATTTTTTCTATCTTATTTTAATGTTTAGAGGGTGATATTGATGAGGAATATCCCAATATAGGTAGTGATTCTGACGATATATAGGTATTTGTCGTAGCATGAATTTGTTTAGATGCTAGAGGCCGTCTAAATGCTGTTTATTGATCTATTTTCAGTTCAGAGATTGATTGCACTTGGTGCCATTTTGGTTATGTGCTCCCTTACATGCTATGTAAATGAAAACTTTTGTTTATTTGTGTATCAATGGTTTGGATTCATATGGATGCACATGAATATATATGTTTTTCTTTAAAATTTGAATATTTTAGGTGTTTTTGCTTGACCAATTTTTTGGTCCTATTTTTTTACTGTTTTGACTAATTCTCAATTGAGAGGGTTTTCCAGTTTTGTTCCGATAACATTGGTAGCGACTATAGTCTATTTTTCTTAGTACTAATTAGATTCTAGAATGATGAATGATGATTTAAATTTTAAATCAATTTGTATTCTAGAATAATGAATGATGAATATGGATCAATGTATTTCATTATTGAATCTCGTGGTGTATGGATGAATGATGAGTATGAATGATGCATGTACCAATATGAATGATGAATATGGATTAGTGTATTTCATTATTTAATTCAATTATGTATGGATCAATATATTTATGCTTTCATTATTGAATATGAATTTGATATATATATATATATATATATATATATATATTTAAAAAAATTATAAACCTCGACGTCTCCTCGTCCCCCCAAATTTCCTTAAATTTTGAGGGTACTACCACAGGTCCCCCCCGTGCGTCTCCCCGCACCCGTGTCTCCCCATCCTAGAGTCTTGGTAGAACATTGTGTTCTCATGTTCTTTCTCAACCTTTCTTCGGTGCCTTGCGACTGTTGCTAGTGCCCTTGACTCAGTTGAGCCTCAGCTCCTCTTAAGTGAAGTCACTCCATAGCCGATCCCAATCTGGAAGTTTGTCTCATCTTGAAATAACCTGGATGAACATTCACCATTCCTTGGAGAACTCGTTGAGTGTTATACGCACTAGCTCATTGTCACTAGGTTTCTCTCCAATTGCAGCTAGTTCATCTCTTACAGACCGATCTCTAGTGAGATAGGTGGTCACATCTTCTCCCTTATTTTGCATGAGATCAATTTCTTGTTTTTTGATGGATCCTGGTACAGTTTGACGATGGCATCCCACATTTCCTTTGCTATACCTTTCTTTGCGATGTGTTGAACGATATGATCTCTCACTCCATCAAGAATCATCCTCTTTGCTTTGGTATTGTCCCTCCTGTACTCATGAAACTGGATGGGATTTGTTGGTACAACAATAAATAGTGTAGTAAACTCCTTCAGGCCATCCTCGTCCAATAGAAACAACATCTTGGCCTTCCAAAATCCAAAGTTTGAGGCTCCATCCAACTTGTCCTGATCTCTCAATCTAGCTGTGACCATCTCTGGAAAATCTGCGAATTGGAATAACTGGAGAAATAAACTGAAGAGCTCGAGCTGGGTATAATGGAGTTGGGTATTAACCCTTGCGTGCTTTCCCTTTCTATGCTCGTGTAGATCTAGCTTCTGCCCTTAGATCCACTCTGATACCATGTGAAATTCAAATTGATTGCAATAACTAGAATTTGATCTCCTAACTTATGCAGTTTATCTGTCTTTAGAAAGTTATGACAAATAATGATAAATTCACTACTGCAATCTTAAAAAATTTAAATACAAGAATTGAGAAAATAATGCACACACAAGATAGATGACACTAATATTTTTCGACAAAAGTCCATGGAAAAACCCCAATGTGAGGAAAACCAGTGCAATAGATAAGGGTTTATATTATTATTCTTAAGCAATTTGAGAAATTACAATTGCTTGCTTGATGATGGCAAAGGTTCGGAAAATAATAATCTCCACTGGAAAAATAGTTTAGAGATAAAAATTCTCCTTTGCAAACTAAGTCAACCTCTCTCCAACAAACTTGCACTCCCTTCTGGCACTCGTACTGCTACTTAGAAATGCTCATTGCTTGCTCAGGAAAATTCGCACAGCCTCTGGGAATCTCACTCCGCAAGTAACACTGCCTCCCTTTGCTTCCTGAAGCTACTCGCACCTCCTCTTCTAATTCTTCTGGATACTAGAAATAGAAATATTGCTCAAGCTATGCTCACTAGGTAAACTGGCTAAGTCGAATTGCTATTTCGACCTCCTACAGATAAAATCATCCTCCTTTCCTGTCACTGAGACACTGGAAAATATGTGGAAATCCTCTTCGGAAATATCCTCTCAAATCTTTGTTGAAACCCTCGTTGTCAGTGTCTCCCTCTGATTCAACTGCGCCCTTGCTATCTCTGCAACTGGGTAAGTCAAATTGCTCAATTGTGTCTCTCCAACCCCATCGATTTGCTCTTATAATCTCTCGTTGAGCAATCAATTACCGTGATCTAATCACAATCAGTGACTAAGATCATCTTGACTCCATCAAGTGACTTTTCCAAAGTCTCGAGAGAAAAATCATTTTTCTCCAATTAATACTAATTAATTAAGCTATTTCCCTAAGTTAGACTTAGGTAAATGTAATTAATTGCTTAATTAAATCTAATTAGGGCTTTTTATCACAAAACTAATAATGGGTATTGGAGAAAATGTGTTCCCTAGCCTCCTAGACACCATAGAGACTAGAACACTTGTTCGAGCTACACTAACATAAAGTGCCCTCACAGGATGCAAGGGAAATTAATCTATCCTAGAAGGCCTATCCACCTATTGGTAAACATCGCAAGCCCTTGCATATTCCTTGGAGTCTTTTAAAATTTTAGGGCACCCAGTGCAACCTATCAAACTTTCCGTGTGGCCTTTCCTCCAACATGGCTTTGAAAATTCCTTAAACTCGGGAATTCCTATTGCAGCATTAATGATATTTATTCTACTTGTTAGATTTACGTGAACAAGTTATTTATAGTTTCCTACAGCAAACATCGAAATGCATACACTGCAACCTACACCAATTAAATTATATGCCGAAACAAGAAACTAAACAATAGAGAAATATACACACAAATGACAGTGATTTTTGGACAAACATCCCCGGAAAAACCCAACATGGAAAAATCGGTGCAACAAATTTGAGGGTTTTTATTATTAAGATGAAGTATTTCTGAATAAAACTACTGGATGCCCTCCCGACAATCCAGTTACAGAGAAAATCACTTAGCAGAAGAAATTGATGAGATTACCTCACTCTACACTACAAGTCTCGACTGATCTGGCAGCTGAACTGTGAGTTCCCCGGCTACTTCTACGCTGCCCCTGCCTCTAAGCCCATGCGTCAACCCAACTGAGAATCGATTTGCCTTTAGAAGCCTTTTGCAGCCCTCCCGACTCAGAAATGTCAGCTTCCTTAGCAAACTCGGATTTTGCGCTGGAAGCTACTACGCTGCTCTGCGTGGGGCCTGCGTGAGCCCTTCCTGGCTCTACGTCACCCTCTCTGCCCTCTGCGCTGCCTCCTATGTGTGTCTCTTTGCCTCTTTGTTGAGTATCCTTGGCCCCGGAGAAGATCCTCTAGCCAAAACTCCCTTTGCCCCTCTTTGCTTGATCACTACAAATCACTGCGATGCCTCTAGCTTCAGCAATTCGATCCGACTGATCAACTCTGTGTGTGTCTTCCAAATGACCCTCAATCTTCCTTAAATAATCTTCTCGTTGACATTCAATGGCCCAAATTAAAAGCTAATCAATGGCTAAGATCATTTATGCTTGATCCTCATCTTCTTCTAGAAGTTACACCCACAGTTTGATTAACAACCCTTAATTATTTTAATTTAATAAGTTTAGACTTAGGGTCCCATTAAAAATAATCAATTATTTTAATAAAACTGTCTCCGGGTGTAATTTCCCAAAACGTTTTCTGGGTTCTTTGGAAAACATGTGCCCAAACCTCTATGCAAAATTTGAGACTTAGAGCACATCCGATGCTACCAGAAATCAACACTCCCTCTTAGCGAGGAATGTGCTCTAGCAATGCCTCCCAGTGAAGCATCACCCCGACTTCATAACATCCTCCTCTGCACTACTGATGTCTTTGGAAAACATGTGCCCAAACCTCTCTGCAAAATTTGAGACTTAGAGCACATCCGATGCTACCAGAAATCAACACTCCCTCTTAGCGAGGAATGTGCTCTAGCAATGCCTCCCACTGAAGCATCACCCCAACTTCATAACATCCTCCTCTGCGCTGCTGATGTCTGACATGTTGTCTACCAACTACTGTGCAAACGCTGCATCTGTACTGCTACTGACCCTGCCATTGTCAACACTGCATCTGTATTGTAACCCCCTCTGAATTTTTGCATATGTGCTGATGCTGGTACTGCCATTGCCAACTGCCCCTGCACTGCAAATTGTTGCTGCTACTGCATCAACAACGGAAAAACATCCCAAATTACTGAACAAGTGTTCAACATAGATGCATCTCGATGTTGAAGATCTGACTGCTGCTAGTCCCACGCTGTCCCTCTAAAGCCACTGCGCTGCTGCTACTACTGCATTGTGCCTCCCTGTATAGTTGCAACACTGCTCTATGCTTTGGCGTTCTAGCCACTGCATCTGTCACTCCAACACTCTGCACCATCTGACTACTTCGTCCATCCTGCTACTCCTGATCTGGGCTCCTGTAGCAAGGAATCGATCTTGCCCATCTGTAGCTCTTTCGAACTACATCTCCAAATCAGCCCACCTCCCTCCTAGAGGTATCTCGGTTGTCATGGCGAACTCTTCCTCCTCGATCTTTGCGGGTGCAACCTTCAGATCATGCTTCTCATCTTTGCCCTTCTTCTTGAGAGGACATTGTGTTTCATGGTGACCCATCTCACCACACTTGAAGCATTTGATCTTCGAGACGTCCTTTTTCTGCCTCCACTGCTCCTGCTGCCCCTTCAATGTAAGGGCCGCATTCTCATCCTCCTCCTTGGGCTTCGACCCATTGTTGTTGCTTCTATCAAGCTTACACTTGACTAGATCTCTCCTCAACTCTTCTTGATTGAGAGATGCCCACATACTATCCCAGTCTGGCAAAGCTGCCCTGCCCAGGATGCTTTGGACAAAGACTTGCCACTCTTCTGAGACTGAGTTAAGGGGCAGTCTCACCATCTCAGAACCTTGAGGTGTAGACCCCACATCTGTTAACTCATCCCGGGTCTCCTGAAGCTTCTTGAGGAACGGATCTATGCGCTCCCCCTTCTGCATCTGTGCAGATCTCAGTTGCTGCTCTAAGTACATCTTCCATGGTTTAGAAGATCCCTGATATAGCGTGGACAACGCATCCCACATCTCCATAGCAGTCCCTTTGTTAGCGATGTGATAGAGTACATGATCCTTCACTTCGTCCAGGATCATTCTCTTTACCTTCGCCATCTCTGCTCAGTACTTCTTCAGCGGATCTGGATCTGCAGGCACAACCACCACGCTGTCGACATATGTCTTGAGGGAATTCTCATCTAGAAGGAATGACATCCTTGCCTTCCAAATGACATAGTTGGATGCTCCGTCCAATCTATCCTGATCCCTCAAACCACTAGTTGCCATCTCTGCCACGAAAATGTCGAACTACTCCACTCTGCTTCCTATTGCTGCTGCTCAACCAATAAGAAAACAAACTTCTTGGCGGGAAGTCTACTGAGGAAAAATTCCCTCAACGTGATTCTCTTCTCTCTTCTGACGTCTTTCTGCCCAACAAAACGGCCTACAGAAAAACTGCATCCCACCAGCTCTTCCTCACGCTGAGGCTTCAGCGCTACTCCCTTTGCCATGACAAAATTTCGACTGGAAGCCCTTCCTCTTTATTGACTCACTCAAAGAGAGACTGCCTTGAAATTCATCCCTTTGGCTTGGACTGCATAAACTCCTCTAGGTATTCGAATTGCTGCCTCCTACAACTTTTTTGACCTCCTTTTCTGCTCAACGTTGGGTTCTCTGGCACTGTTCTTCTAGCTTCACCTGCACTCGCTCTAATACCATGTGAAAATTCCTTAAACCCTAGAATTCCTACTACAACAGTGATGATGTTTCTTCTACTTGTTAGATTTACATGAACAAGTTATTTGCAGTTTCCTACGACAAACATCGAAATACATACACAACAGTCTATACCAATTAAATTATATGCTGAAACAAGGAACTGAACAATAGAGAAAGATACACACAAATTAGACAGTTATTGTTGGACAAATGTCCCCGGAAAAACCCAATGCAGGAAAACCAGTGCAACAGATCTGAGGGTTTTTATTATTAAGCTGAAGTACTTTTGAATACAACTACTAGATGCCCTCCTGACAATCGAGTTACAAAGAAAATAACTTAGCAAAAGAAATTGGTGAGATTACCTCACTCTACACTGCAAGTCCCAGTTGATTCGACCGCTGAACTACGAGTTCCCGGCTACTTCTGCACTGCCCCGCGTGGGCCCTGCGTCAGCTCAACTGAGAATCGATTTGCCTTCAGAAGCCTTTTCCATCCCTCTCAGCTCAGAAACGTCAACTTCCTTAGCAAACTTAGACTTCTGCGCTGCTTTGCGTGGGGCCTGCGTGAGCCCTTCCTGGCTCTACATCACCCTCTCTGCGCTCTGCGCTACCTCCTCTGTGTGTCTCTCTGCCTCTCTATTGAGCATCCTTGGCTTCGGAGAAGATCCTCCAGCCAAAACTCCCTTTGCCCATCTTTGTGTGATCACTACAAATCATTGCGCTGCCTTTAGCTTTAGCTATTCGATTTGACTGATCAACTCTGTGTGTGTCTTCCAAATGACCCTCAAGCTTCCTTAAATAATCTTCTCGTTGACATTAAATGGCCCAGCTTAGAAGCTAATCAATGGCTAAGATAATTTTTGCTTGATCTTCGTCTTCTTCTAGAAATTACATCCACAATTAGATTAATACCCCTTAATTATTTTAATTTCCTAAGTTTAGACTTAGGGTCCCATTAAAAATAATTAATTATTTTAATAAAACTGTCTCTGGGTGGAATTTCTCAAAACGCTTTCTGGGTTCTTTGGAATACATGTGTCCAAGCCTCCCTACAAAGTTTGAGACTTAGAGCACATCTGATGCTACCAGAAATCAATAGCCACCTTCAAAACCCTAATGACATTCCCATAGGAAATCATTCCTTTCATTATCTAATACACACCACCAAGGAATGGCATCACTGCTCGACTTATATATATATATATCCTACAATCAATTGAGAATCTACAACTATTGCGACCAAATGACATTCCTGAGTTGCAGAATAATGACAAGGGGCAGAAGCTATAGTTAGAAAAACAAAGCAATCTCCTCTAAGTAATCAGGGATAGCCTCAACCCTAAAAAGATTAGCAACTGGGAGTTGATCATTCATCTCACCTCTTGATTCCCCCGACTCGATCCTAGACAAATTGTCTGGTCCCACATTGTGTTTCCTTGGCTTTACGATGATTTAAAAGGATAATTCCTGAAATAGAAAGAGCCATCTATAAATACATCCTTCCAACACAGATTTGTTAACTAAATATTTCAGGGTCGGATGATGTGTGTAAAACTTGAAGTGCCCTCTCAACAAGTAATGCTTGAATTTCTGTAAGGTATATACCATAGCTAGCCCTTCTTGCTTGATAGCGATGCAATTGTGCTCAACCCGTGAGAGTTTGCGGCAAGCAAAAGAAATAGGGTGATCCAAATTACCTTCCCCAGGTTGTGCAAATACTACACCCAAGGCCATACTCAAGGCATCCACATGCACATGAAAATCCATGTTCTGGTTGGATAAGACCAAGATCAGAGCACCTACTAATTGATATTTTGAGGAGATTGGAAGCTGCTTCACATTAGGGAGTCTAATGTAAGGCTTCAAACTTATTCAATAGTCTCTCCATGGGTTTTGTGATGGATATGTAATTGCGAATAAACCTCTTGTAATATTCACTATGGCCTAGAGTAGAACACAACTGCCAGACACTAGTAGGAGTAGGCAAGTTCACAATGAGAACAATTCTAGCAGGATCCACCAAATCCCATTCTTTACATACAATAGGCTCGAATAGTGTACCATAGGGCATGTAGAAGATACACTTCTTCAAATGAAGGGAAATCTCAAGTGAAACTATCTACAGTGATCAAAGACGAGGCACAATATGGCAATATAATCCTTTAACAAATTATACATGGTCCAATCATTTAAGGAAACTTCAAATAATTTATGTATGTATTTGCAGAAAGCCGCAATTACATTATGGGAAAAAACAACTAGCACATTCTTGAGTCCAAACTACATAACATTATAGGAAAATGATCCCCACACAGTAGTGAAGGTAGGTTTTTAATTATATTATTCCACAATCTTCAGTTGGTGAGAACTTGAAAGTCCACCAATAAAGGAATAGGGTTCCTTTCTCTCAACCTGATAAAACACCTCATCACTAAAGGGAGTTGGAAAAAGATCATGTACACAAGATGAATTAAAGATGCGACATTCTACACAGACCCTTATATCATCTTTCTCATTCTTATTCTATATGATAATGGGGTTTTTCTAGTGAGATTCATATAATGGGAATATAAGAATGACAACCAACTTCTGGTCAATTTCCTTACTCTCTCTCTGGTCGAGGAATCGGAAAGGATAGCCCTTATCTTCGTATTTGTGGATCAAATTGCTTACCTTCCTGTGCTTTGGGGATAGAATTCATCTCCTCTAGTGCTATGCTTCATGCCTCGCCAATCTTACCTTCACTTGAATATCTATTCTAGAGTGAGAGAAGGGGATCACTTACCTTGCCATGTTGAAAGAGGATTGCTTAACGAGGAAGGAAGGGATTACTTCCCCTTACCTGCACTTCTAGGATAGCAATAGTATCCTCAATTACTACGCTTTGTGCCCCACAATCTACCAACACTTGGGTTGCACTTTGCCTCAATAGGCTCATACAACATTATGTTTCTCAAAGGGCTTCTCTCCGGGTAAGTAGACAATAATAATACCAATAGATAGGTGGAGAGAAAAGCTCAAAGGCAGGGGCCCTTTGCCATCAGAAGGGGATCACTTTTCTTTACATTTACAAAAGTTGGTCTACATCACACCCTAAATTGGTACACCCTCCCGGGACCTTTTGAGGGAGTTTAATTACAGTCAACATCTTTTCACTTTCCTAACATGGTGGAAAGGATTGCTTACCTTACTTGCACTTGGGGGATATTATATCCTTTAGATCAAGAGGGGACTCCACTAGCTAAAGACATGCTCATGGGTTACTCTTTATCACAATAAGCTCAGATACACTTTATCCCACTATGCCAAGCTACGCTTTCCCACTCCTTGAGGCATGGACTACTTGCCTCTCCTGCTTTTGGATCATTATGATAGACTCACACAAAGTTGCCACTACCTCTCGATCAATAAGTCGGCCAAACAAATCATGCTTCTTATCAATAAGCTATGTGCCCTATCTCAATAAGCTAATGGACTACGCCCTAACTTACCATGCCATCATTCCCTATACCTTACCATACCACTACCCTTCACTTAGGTAGACATTTCCTACCTTACCTTTACTCTGGACAAATAGACAGTTAGGCAAGGGTTATACAAGACAGACACTCCGAATACAAGTAGGTGGGGGCCGGGAAGCTAGCTTAGAGGTAGAGGCTTGGCAGGGGGGAAGGGAAAGGGAAACACACACTTGTTATTATATAAGATGCTATGTTGTTGGTCGTGTTGGTGCTTTTTTATCTATCTTTGCTTATCTTGCTAGCTTTGCTGCTAACGTTGGTGGATTTTCCACCCTTACTTCTAGTTTTCTAAATGTAATAGGTCCTACTTAATCAACAAAGTCTAAAAGATCTACTTTCGTAGAATCTACTAATGAGTTAATTGCTTAAACGACGACATCACAGACTTCCTCTTTAACTCCCCAATGCTACTGATGCTACTCGTGTTGGTGGTGGTTTCAGAGTTGGATCACGAAAGTCAACATCTCAATCACTAGGGTATAGATCTCGACCACAAGCATATTAATCACCAGGATCTACTAGATCAAGAAAAGTATAAACCACTGACTCTACTGATAACTGTACTGAACCTTTAAAAGGGCCTCCTCAACGTGTGTTTATGGATATTGACCTGACACTTACTATGGCTCTCTCTCTCCAATGGACTATGCGTATGAAACAAGAACAATTTGCTTGCCCTGGAGTAGGCTTTGAAATGGGTCCTTCAATGACCTCTTCAATTCCTCGATGCTATTGGTGCTACTCGTGTTGGTAGCGGAGCTAGATCTACTATTGTTGGTGTTGATCCTAGCCCTAGTTCTGGAACTGTTGCTCTCGCCCTTGCTTATGTCTCCTCTGATGTTTGCTTCTTTCTTTGTTGTTTGCTCAAATGATAGTGGTAGGACTGCTTTCGATACATTAGCTTCTAAAGGATTTGATTTTGAATCATCTACTAGGTCAATTGCATCTCGATATGGGTCTCACTCTCAATCGAGTCAACAACAAGATCAACTTCAATTGAATCATAAATATGATCCTTAGATACCTTTTCCCTTATTACCATAGGTGTTGGTTCATAGAGTGATGCTACTTAGATTGGTGCCTCTACCTTTGATCCTGCACCAAGTGAAGAGGGTACAACATACACAAAACACTGTGCAGCTAAGGATGGGTTGCAAGTGCACGATGTTACGTAATCGGCGACAACAACACCAGGGAATAATTTGTAATCCTAGACACATAATTACATATATAATATAAGTACCATCCACTACTATTAATAAGTGGATCCATTATTAACTAACATAGCATAAATAACTAAATAATCATTCAACACTGTGTCCCATTAATGATTGAACAAAAACATAAGCATCCTAGAAAAGCATAGAAGACAAAGGCAAGTGCAAAGGTGGGAGTGTTAATCCCAGATCGATATGTTGTAGACCCCCAGTTTCCGAGGTGAAATTGATCCCGGGGATCCTCCAGCTGCAGATCTAGTTTCATCCACAAAGGTAGGAGCGGGGCCTATTGATTCTAAAGCAATAGTTATAGATTGAGAGCCAGGACAGGATTACAACTTGAATAGGCATTCCTTACGTTGCAAAGATAGAGTCAAAAAGCAGTGAGTTAGCTAGTTCATTGTTCTTTGTGTGTAATAAGTCAATCGCCTTATCGCTGGGTAGCCTTGAGAAACATATAAGTTTTCACATTGCTATAATATCGCTAAGCTCCCATGCCATTGTAAGCTTGTCTAGCGTCCCTTCCATACAAGTTGATTCGTACCAGTGTTTAACTCTACTGAGCCAAACCCCTTAAGATTGAGATCCCATGCCTATTGACTGGGGATCGAGTTCCATTTTTTCAGTAGATAATCCCGTAGATATAGAAGCTATAGTGGGAGTAGAGGTGGGAGAGACAATAGAGTCAAAATAAAAGTCCTCGGGACCTAATGCATTGGTAAGATGTGGAATGTGATGTAGCACGTCATGAAGCATTCCTTTTAGTTCAAGAGTAAGATTCATAACCATTCATTGGAAAGCTTGCCATGAAAGATGCATATTATTAAGTTGCAAAGGTAGTTGCTTCAATATAAGTAAGATAAGTAAGATAGGAAAAAGTATCAAGGGTGGTGTGGATATAGTTATATAAGATGATCCAAATTTAGTCCTAGTCACAGATAAAGATCTACCATTTGCAGAGTGAATTCCAATTCAAGAGTCTACAAGGTACCTTATGTAAGAGCTAGTTTGAAAGCCATAAGCAAAGGTAGAAGCAACAAAGTAAATAAAAGAGTCAATCAATAAAGCCCCACAACTTTAATAAACATTCATAGAACCGACGAGTGGAGTACTAATAGAGTGACATGAATTAGCAGACCACTCATATCTACTCCTGCATACTATCAAGCATGGATGCAATGAGGAGATAGCATGATAATTAGTCACTCACTTCCCATGAAATAGAATCATTGGTAGAATAACAGTAACATTGCTACTATTTGAGGGTGGGTGGGAGCAATGACTGCTAGTTTCATGCTAGAGACACTCGGAAGTGTAATGACTGCCATACAATTGAGAACATGCGTTCTAGTCTGATTATCGTGAGAAATGGGATTATCGGTTCTTATTCATACTGCACTCTTGTAAAAGCGCAACGTTTGCTAGCAGCGCAGTCTTGAACGATTATGAAAGAAGTGCAGAAGGATACCTCCGAGTAACAGGAAGGCAAGAGCTTTTTGTAAAAGAACTGTTGCTGATCTGCAATGCAAGAAAGGCCATGCCCCATGCATGCCATTACCATAATAGTGCTAATGTTGGAAAGCATATTAATCTATGTGAGTCTTCTAAGATTCACTTGCCTGCCTTTATTGTATTGCCAGAGAGCATTTGCTTGAGGGTGCCTTGCTGGGATTTATTTATGTTATTTCTTTAGTTAAGAAATCAAGACTAGTAGGGGATTTCATTCCATTTAATAAAGGTATAACCTATTTATAAGTGGTTGGTTGTTTTCAAATGCTTATTCATATAAAGGTTATTAATATTATATTAGATGCAGTTGGTTGGACTCGAACTGAGTCGGGCACTAGAAGTAGCGGTTTCAAAAGAAGCCAACCATTGTTTCACCTTTCTTTCCCTTGACTAAATACTGAAACTTTATTGAAATAAAGAAAGCAATACCTCTCTTCCCCTTGTAAGTGATGATTCTTCTCCACCTCCAAGGGGTAAGGTGTGGAGTTCATTGCATTGACCCATTCCCCGCCGGGTATCCTGCATTGTTGAAGTGTGTGACTTCTTATGAGGACCTCCTTCACTTTTGCACACTCGCCGTTCACACGGTTTCCAAAATAGAAGGGTGGGGAGCACGTACCATGAGCCCTCTGTCCCACACATCTATCTGAAAGCTAGTGTAGCTCACTGGTTCCACCGAGTGCTCCCAACTCTTGCAAATATCGTGTGAGTGCGCAATTATGCCTGAAATGCTTCACCATAGAATATGTAAACCTAGTTCCCGCTACTCTTTGGTGCACCCACTCTAGATCTTTGACACACAAGGGAGGACGCGACAGGCCCTAGCCCCTGCATGCATGTCTAGCCGATCATTTCGTCGGCATCTTGCATTCACGATACCTATTTCATTGTCGCTCAAGGATGTAGTTGTAGATATGTCGAGCCAAGGGTGGCTGCTTATCTTCTTCTACGCCATGTTGTTGTCATCGCCATATTCTATGTGTCACTTGGTAATCTCTTCCTCGCCGCTGGTCTCTACATCACCTACCTCTTGAAGAAATGAAGGACTTCATTCAGTGACTCTGTGATCACCCTCTAAATGATCAAAATAAAGTAGAACTTGAAGATATGTTATGTATTCCATTAGTTTCTTTGTGCCTCTAGCTAGGTGGGTGTTGGTCTTTTCCCCTCAAGAACTATACGTGTGAGTATCCCTGCATGTGGATCACACCATTTTTGACTTACAAGGTAGGTGGGTGGCCATTGGTGAAATGTCCCTCGTCTCCTGTGCGCATGCTTGTTGTAACCTTGGAAGCAAATTGGCGTGTTGTCTGTTGTACTATGAACCTGCTCTATCTATTCATTGATCCACTTATAAGGACGCCCCCCCTCTTTTTCCAACCAAGAATTGATCCCCATTCTCGCTCGGAAAGGAATCGGCCCTCACCCCCTAAAGAAATGGATCGGAAAGGCCTGTCCATTTCCAATAACCTGGCCTCCTCTAGGTCTTTCATTGTTGGGGCTTGATTCCTCTCACAAACAAAGGATTTTCCGATGCTCTTGGTGCAGGCCTACCATGCTTAGTTCCTGCAGCGTTTTTGCCAGATGATATTTTCTAGTAGTGGCATCCTCCCCGTTGGCTGCTTAGTATTTCAAGATTGTCCTTTGTGTGTTCTGTTAGGTAGGATATGACAGGAACAAGTGTAATTGAATGGGGTAGCAGTCGGGTCACACATTCCATTGTGCCAAGATGATCGATCGTGGGGTGTCGGTGGTGATAATCACCTTGGGGTATGCACGCCCTTGACAGGCACTCTAGGATCTGTTACCGCTCAAACTAGCAAGGGTCCTAAAAGGGGATCCTTGAAGTGCTACTACTAGGCTAAGGGCAACAAATAGAGCAATAGCCCTCTATCACCTCGGCTAAGGCTCCCTGCTTTTTATGGACTTTCACCGATGGGAGGAGATCTGCTATGATGAAGATCATTAAATGGATAGACAAATGATAGGGTGAGGGGCGATCCTAGAAGCCTATTCACAAGAGAGGCTCAAATATGTGGCTTGCTTGCTTTAGAGGCAAGGTTTAAACTTCTCAAGGGAGGGCTGAAGGTAAATTTCAAGGTTTAGGTTTAGGGTATGTATCTTATAATGGAGGTTCCTAAGCCTTGAAATTCTTGTGAAAGCTTGGATTCCAGTGGATCCTTGAAGAATTACCCTTAATAGTGTAGGGACCACGCGTGACCAAGTGGATTCGGGGGTAGGTCAAGGAGGTAGTGTTTAGGAACCAATGATATGCTTGACCTATTCCAGAGGGGGAAAGGGACCAAAGAAAGAATTTTTAATGCAGGACAATGTGAGGGTCCCAATGAGGCTTCTAGCCTAAGTGAAAGCTTGGATTCCAATGGATCCTTGAAGAATTACCCTTAATAGTGTAGGGACCACACGTGACCAAGTGGATTCGGGGGTAGGGTTTAGCAACCAATGATACGCTTGACCTATTCTAGAGGGAGAAAGGGACTGAAGAAAGAATTTTTAATGCAAGATAATGTGAGGGTCCCAATGAGGCTTCTAGCCTAATGAAACCAAGGGCAAGATTCAATCTTGAGGCTAGGGCTTGAGATATCTCAAAATCCCATCGTCGGAATTTCTTCAAAATTGGAGGGCACCTAGGAGACACACCAACGCAGTAGTGACCAAGAGATCGAACCTCTTTGATGAGTGGTTTGTAATATAAATGATGCCCTAGGAGACCTAATGAGCTAGGCCTAGAAAAGGAGAGGGAGTTGGATGAGAAAGGTTTAAGATGATCACCTTTGGGTGGACCAATGCCTAATCCTTTGGGGAGAAATGGAGTCAGGTAGAATTATGAATATGGACCTTAGAATTTTCTAGGTCAAGGAGGCCTCAAAGACAACTTTGGCTTCTACCCTAAGGAAACCAAGGGCAAGATTCAATCTCGAGGCTAGTTCTTGAGATATCTCAAAATCCCATTGTTGGATTTTCTTCAAAATTGGGGTGCACCTAGGAGACACACCAACGCAGTAGTGGCCAAGAGATCGAACCTCTTTGATGGGTGGTTTGCAAGATAAATGATGCCCTAGGAGACCTAATGGGCTAGGCATAGAAAAGGAGAGGGAGTTGGATGAGAAAGGTTTAAGATGATCACCTTTGGGTGGACCAGTGGAGTCAGGTAGAATTATGACTATGGACCTTTGAATTTTCTAGGTCAAGGAGGCTTCAAAGACAACTTTGCTTGGCACCAAGGTAGCAACAAAAGTAGCTTCAAAGACTTTATACTTTGTTTTGCAAGATAAATGGCTTATTAAGATGAATTTCAATAATGAAACATCCCTAGGAACATTCATTCATTATACATGGCCCATACATGAAGCATTCACAATCCATAAACAAAATTTCCACAACTTTGCACAAGAGATGCAACAAATAAGCCCTAGTATAGTGAAATCCCAGTAACAATGTTTGTGACAAAATTAAAAAGAAAGAATAGCATTAAAATGTACTTACATGTATAAGAATATATCCAACCATCCAAAAACTTGCCATCAAGAAGCTCCAAGACATGAAAAATATTAAAACATCAAAATTCATTCCATGCTCCAAAAATTCGTCCACCAAAAAGGAATAGCGAAAAACTCTAAAGAGATATGAGTCCAAACCAAGTGATGATGCTAAAATGAATCCTCATCACTTCTATTTATACACTTCTAATGAGTTCGATTTAGCTACTTGAGCCTACATTAGCCCCTAAAATAAAATAATGTTCAAACAACTAACTTTTGGTGACAAGCCCACCAAACTAGCTCACAAATAAAAGTGTAAGCCTCTCAATAGGTCGAATGATCAATAATACATGTTGTTGGGCCTTCTAGGAAGCCTAATGAAGTCCATAAGTGCCACAATGATGAATAGGACTCCCAAAAGTAGTGGACAAGGGGTTGGCCCCTTGTTCTCCAATAATAAACTTATGGTGCTCCCAATGGGTGTGAGGGCACACAAGTAACCTCATGGGTCTCCAAGTAGATCGAAGATGCATGTAGACCATCTATAAGGGCTCAAGTGATGGTGTAAATGATGACACATCAACATACAAGTCTTGGGTCATCTGCCAAGTGCATGGTAAAATTGTGGGGCTGGATGGGCATGGCGAACCAGGTGCATCTTCCTCGTCCAACAGGTGAATCTCGAGCAATCTCTGAACATCTTTGGGGATCCATGGAGTGTTATCTACTGTTGTGGAGGCCCATGGCTCTCTACACACACCTTACATGTGCCAATGTAGCCCTCTGGAGGGTTAGGACCATGTATAGGGAGATTGAACCCAAAATGGAGACCATTTGCAATCTTGCATAAGATCCAATGTGTCCCCTAGCCTTCTAGTACAACAAGTCATTTAAGGAAATAGAGTAAAAGAGCTTACAAACCATGGACGACAGGTGGGGACTTCATAATGGTCTGCCCTTTCATAATGGGCTTTGACGCGTGCTAATGTCTTCGAGTTCTAAATGGATTTAACCAAGTATCCTATTAGGTGGTTTCTACTTCTAATGGGGATAGTATGTCCAAAGTACAACCTTCAAAAGGTGGTGGTATGCGATAAAGAGATGAATGGCATAGGGGATGAAAGGGGCAGCCCTGGGCCACATGCTGGGGTACAAGGGTAGCTAATAAAAGGGAAGCCCACACTTGGATATATAATGTATAGGAGGGAGCAATTGTGGTATATGAGGTGCATCTGCCTTGATTTTTCCACCCTTCTTTATATGCCTTTTGCCTTTTATGATTTTTCTTTGATTCATTGTTCAGGGCTCAAGGGATAAGAGCATGATGTGTAAGGTATAATAATGGATACCCCCTTTAAGGTAGGGCGGTTCATTGCCCACCAGGGGTTGGGACAATCATGGGTTCCTGAATGATAAAGGAGGCTCATTTAGGGCCTATAGGAACCAGGGTGATGGCCATGATAATGGGGTAGAGCTCATGTATTGGCTTTTGCCCACGTGCTAAATGTGTTTGTCCCGACCATCTTTTGCATTTTGTGGTACATTTTCCTGTTGAATGTGGCCAATTATGCTTTTACTTTTCTTTTTAGTTGCATCAACCTCTGGGGGAACCGACCCAAGGTGTGGGCAAGGGGAGGGGGAAGGCTAACCCTATGTGGACCCAATGGAGGAATGTGGACCTAGGTGGGAGAAATGATGAATGGGGTTATAATGAGCGGAAGGGTAATGATATATGTGGATGAGGGAGTGGGACCGCGCAACCAAAATCAAGGTTTACCATGTAGTACCAACCCTAAAGCCCAAAGGTCAGTAAACGAGATCCAACTGAACTAGGGTCCAAGGTTAACCTCCAAAAGAGGTCTAGAGGACAAGAGCACAAACCTAGCCTACTCTTTTCGTTGAATCTCCCCATTAATCCATGCCCAGAAGTGTCCATGATAAGCAAACTACAATACTCAATTACCAAATGACAAGGCATACCTTTAGGTTCGGGAGGGCCACCTTCAAACATACGATCATGGAAAATGGGTGAGGGACCACATGGCTGGCTTAGGTGGTGGAGAAGTGGCACAACGAGCTAGTTGGTGGCTGCAATGGGCTGTTGGTTGCCGATTGAGGACTATCTTGGAAAAAAATTTCTCCTAGGGATAACACCCACAAAATGGTGGGTAATAGGACCTGCCAATGCTTGTTCGGATAAAATCCATGCCAGGTACAACCAACCAACCACGGTGGGGGATGTACCCCGTTCCCCATACCTATAGTTTGGATAACGAGGCCACCTTCGCAACCCTCACCCTTTAGTCCCTTGGGGGAAGTTTTCCCCACTTGAGTGGCCCAACCGCCTTTTTGCTCGGTGCTCATGACACGCTATATAAGTGGCATGCGCCACGCATGCCAAGGAATCTGAAAGGGCATAACTAGCGGCATAGGAGCCAACTCGATGTCAATAGCTTCACAACACACTAGAGTTAACCAAGGTTATAAAAGATTACCAATGTTATAAAATATTACCAAGGTTAACCTCTTTCAGAAACTATTTGAGACTAGTACTTTTGGCAATAATGAAAATTTCAAACTACATATTGCAAGGGGAGGAATCATAAACTCATATTTTCCAAGAATGTATATATAGTAAAAGTTACAAAGAATTACCAGATTAATTTATCTCATAAGGTTTTATAGTAAAAGTTACAAAAGATTACCACACTAATTTATCTCACGCATTAACCAAAGTAAATGTAACACACCAATATATACACCCATCAAGCTAAAAGCATTATCCACCTTTGCATTTAATGATATGACGCTCTAAATTAGCACACTGACATTGGTAAACAAAAAAATTACGCAGAGATATATGTTTTTCTTTTCTGCAAAATGAATAAGTGTTATGTTTCAAAGAATACTTTCTTATCTGCAAAAAGAATAAATGCTATATTTCAAGAGAACTTTTTTTCCTGCAAAAAGAATGTGTGCTATATTTCAAGGAAAACATAAAAAGCAGGAATAATGTGTTGCTGCCTTCAAAATGATCACTGCTAAACTCTGAAACAAGACTTTTGCGGAAAACTATTATTAGATGAAAGATAAATATATAACCTTAAAGGAAACCAACTAAGCCAAGGAGGATGTCAGAGAATAGGAATATGAACATCATCTCTTCCAATTATAGTTTACATGACATGTTTCGTTCTTTTTTTTACTCAGGTGAATTACAAGCTTAAATTGTAATCGTTTTTTTTCTTCCCCAACAAAAATTAACAGAATAGTAACTCTTCTTCAACATATGCTTTCATAAACAAAAATGTACAATAGAGGAGAGAGCCGCAAATTGAAAATAAGAACAATACACTTATAATGGATAGAAGATATAGAGACTACAATTAACACTACCATGTTGTCAGCTCACAACCCATTTAAATGAAGAATTACTAATTGGAGCTGCTATTCACCCATCAGTTAAAACAAAAACATATTCTTGCAGTTCTGTAATTTCAACATATGTATAACCAAAAGAAATAAATGGTAAACCATTGACTATGATCAGATCTTTTAGAACAATAAGAACTATTTTAAAGGTAAACTAGCTACATCTTCATCCAAGAAAGGTTAATTAAAGAAAAATATAACAATTGGAAATTTTACTTGATACTCACTCTTCGTACTTTGTTTAGCAGCTCGCCTCACCAACTCCAACAAACCAGTTAGATTTACCACCCAACCATATCCAAATGAAACCTTTTTCCTTGCAACCCTCGAGCTCTATGATCTTACAAACAATACCAAATTCAACAATAGTGAGAAATTTCGGGAAACTATGGAAGATATCCTATCTTCCTCTCACACCACTTAGTCTCAATCAACCAAGATAAATTATTGGGATTTTAATTTACGAATTGGGTAGTCATTTTGGCAACATTTCCCTACTCTTTCTGGTCTCCCCTCATGGGGAAAAATCCTTCCATATTTATAAGCATGGAGTGGAGTGACACCTCACCCCCTTCATGCAAAAATTAACGAATTTTTTATTTATAAAAAATGTATTATTCACCACCCCCCTTAAGGTGGCACCTCTCCAAATTTTCCCCTTTTATTTTATTTTATTTAGGTACCTAAATTATGTAATATTCACCACCCATATGTCTACTTAAGGATATTTCTTATTATTCATTTTTGAAAAGTAGATAATTGATATTTTGCATTAAAATAATATTTATTTTGAATGATCCTCAAAAGTCGGTAAATTGGATTTAATTCAACTCAAAGTTTAACTTAGATTAATTCACTTGGTTGATGTTTTTCAGTTAGAGAATAGGGATTCTGCATCCCTATTGTGCACCTCTCCTGACTTGTCAGGACTCCACGCCTTTTCCCTGTACTTAGGACTTGACGTCCTAATAGAATCAAGACTCCACGCCTTGATTTATTCCAAAGATCCAAGACTCCATGCTTTAATCTTTCGAAACTTAGGTCTTCGCGCCCTAATATTTCCCATGGATTCTCATCTATTCTTTGAATCTACATGGTTTGCCTCAAGGTACTAGTTGTGAGCTCATATGCTTCTGATGATCTGTTGGAAAGGACTTGTTTGCCCAGACCTGCACATCATAACCTCATAGATTAAAGGCATCAACAAAATTCATAATGAATTTAATTCAATCACATTTTACCCGAATATATACATGACCTCCATAGTCATCTGAGCATCCTTCTCGGTAGTAACTAAGTTCCCTGCGAAGTCCTACTAAATACAAGGTCAAGCATGTATAATCATATACATCATAAATCATCAACAAGATTATGGTCCGTTAACTACTCCACATAGTAGCTTCCATTCATATGTCATACGCTAGATATGAAAGAAAAGGAGACTTAAATCAACGTAGATATGATACACATAATCAATCACATAGCCACACATAAGAGTAAATATATACAAGTCTGTCATATATATTCTATCAAAAAATCATCCTCAATAGGGATCGCAAAACTGTACTAGGCAAAATAGGATGCTACATACTCCCCCTCTTGGAGCAAACTTGGCCTGAAGTTTGATTGAACAAAAAGGGAAACTCAAGACACATAGTAGATGCATCCTTCCCAAGTGGCAAACTAGGACTATACATGTCCCATTAGACCTTTACTTGGTCCACCATGCGACATCTTAGCTGTCAAGTTCAATGGTCTAAACTGCAAACTATCTTTGCCTTCAGAGCCCCCTCGTTTGTTACCTGTAATTGATGCCAATCTAAAATGTGAGAAGGATCATGAACATACTTACGCAATACTGAAATATGAAATACATCATGCATATGATGAAAAACTGGTGGCAGAGCAAGACGATATGCTACAGGTCCAATCCTTTCAATGATCTCAAAAGGCCCAACAAATCAAGGAGAGAGCTTGGATCCTTTCCCAAATTTAATAGAGCTTTTTTGAGGTTTTACTCGAAGAAAAACAAATTCTCCTTCTTTAAAACTACGATCCACTTTATGCATATCAGCATAGCTCTTTTGTTTATCATGTGCCTCCATTAATCTTTGCCTTATATGAAACACTTGTTCTTCCATTTCTTGAAGCATTTCAGGACCTACCAAGATCCAGTCCTCCAACCTATCCCCACTTAAAGGTGTTCGGCGTGGTCTTCCATATAATAGCTCATAAGGTGTTCTGCACGTTCCATCACTTCTTCGTTCATTTCCAACACTGATTGTGAAACACCATGAGCATCAGATGTTGAGGTTTGAAATTCGAAGTGAAATTTCTGAGTTGTTTATTCCTAATCGTCGTGGGAGAGAAATTGATGAATAAGAAATGGATTATTCCCTTCGTTGTCTGATATGGATCGATGGAGAAAAATATTTTGATAACTATTATCTCTTTTGTTCAATAATGTGGCGAGCGAGAGCTGCGCATGCATAAATAATGGTGCACTTTTTGCATGCATGGAGAACACGCACGAAAGGCAGACGAACGGCGCCAGCCAGGTAATTGCTGCCGGCACCTAATTCGTCATTTTTATCTGTTTTTCGTCCCCACCCGGATGAACGAATAGGTAGGGTGAGTGATGCTCCTTCAATCGATAGGGGTTCTGTTCGGGATAAGGTCTTTCAATCAACAAATGCGGTTGAATTTCAGTAGTCGAGAGATAAAGGAAAGATGGGTACAATGAAAATCAAATTGCCTGACTTGTAGAAGACATATTGTGTAATGACCCGAGTCATGTGGTCACTTTGCATTTGTATATAATGTAAATAATGTTATTGTATATTTAGGAATATTCATAAATATAATGTAAATAATGTCATGGTCACTTTACATTTGTATAGCTACTTGGTTGTTCACTTGGTGTATGAGTTGAAGTTACAAAAACATGCCAAATACTTTTTAACTATCCTCGTCTACATCATCCCTCTTAATAACTAGGGTCTCATGGATAAAAACCTTCACCAAAGGGGTGGCAGGAGGGGGAGGGATTCTCATTAATCCCGAAGGAATCATTGAAGACAGATATGCTTGGGGCTTGGGTAGGAAGACAAACAATCAAGCTGAAGCTTATGGTTTGTTTTTCGGTCTAACATTGGCTCAAAAAAAGGGCATTAGAAAGATCCAGGTCTTAGGAGACTCAATGTTGATCATAAATCATATGAACCATAGTTCATCAACAAAAAATATGAACTTGAATCAAATAATTAAGAGATCCCAAGGGATGATTCCCTTATTTGAGTTTGTGTCATTTTTTCATATCTTAAGAGGGAATAACCAGGACGCAGATAAGCAAGTAAATTTGCCTTTTCAGTTGAAGGTAGAAAAAAGTATAGTGAACGAGGTTGAGGAAATTGTATGCATTCCCTTATTCATGGGTTTCAAATATTTGTCTGAGGATGGCATTCTTGGCTGATCCAAGAGGTTAGAAAGTATCAACAAGTTGGATGCTGAAAGGTTTGTTGGTCTTGAGCTTTCCTTACCCCCCCCCCCCACCCTTCGCTTCATTCTCTCTCTTTTTGCCCCGCCCCTTCCTCCTCCTCCCCTCTTCTCCTTTATTACCTCTCCTCCCTATCCTCTGTCACCTTTCTTCCTCTCACCCCGCTAATCCTCTCACTCTTATCTCTCCTCCTCTTCTCCATTTCGTTATGGCGCCCTCCCCCTTTTCTTTCAGTCTCTCGCTTCTTGGTACTTGTTGCATTAGCCCTTGCTTGGCCTATCCTGTCCTTGTGCCTCGTGGCAAAGGTTATCTTAGTCTGCTGCAGCAACGTGTCTGCGTCCTTTATGAAGGTACTACACTTGGGCTCGGGCAATCACAGTTCGTGAGAATCCAGTCCCCACGACATGAATTATGTTGCAAAGGTCGACGTTCCAGTACAGTCGAAGGCAGGTTAATGGGAGATTGGGAGAAACATTTATTTCCTCTACTCAGATTTACTCTGGCCACTCGTGGGAAGAAATTGTTAGCGAGGATGAAAGAACATGGGAAGAGCTGGGAAATTATGGGGAAATTAAGGAGGAGCATGGGGATCCCAACTCCATGAATTTTGATCTCCAGTACATCATCAATATCCAGTCCTGCACCTTCTATTTAAAGAGTAATGGTTTGATCTGCTATTATGGGTTAAGGCTTATCTTTGCTCAGGTGGCCTCTGCGAAGGCTTAGCGGCTAAAGCTCGAGACTTTGAGCATTTGTTGCGGGTTCTGGGTCAAAGCGTCGACATTCAGGGGGGTCTCTAGAGGAGTTTGCTATCGCAAAGGGAACTTGAGTGTCGAATTACCTCTGTGTGTCGATTTACAGAGTGTTGGTTGCCTGAGAGAGGCCACGAATTGTGTGGATAAGCAGCGTCGGGTGGGGGTTCTGGAGCAGAACTTCACGGGCATTTTGGAGTTGGGGGTCTGTGGTATATTGGACCAATGAAGCACCACCTAGATTAAACCCTCGGGTACGAACGGGTCTATCGCTGGGCCAGGTCACCTGCATAGAACCCGCGGTCTAGACCTAGACCCGACGAGTTTTCTATACGACTTGGCTACTCGCATCAAACACGCGGGTAGCCCATAAGACCCTTATTGGACCCGTCGGGCATCTGAACTCACAAATTGTCCAAAATTTTGATTTTTTGATTTTTTGGAAATGAGGTGGAAGGAAAGGGAAATTGGAGGGAAAAAAAAGCTTTATAAGCATCTCTCTCACTTCCATTTCTCATTCACTTGTCATTTGAGTGTTGGCTAATTTGTGTGAGTGTTGAGAGTGAAGCTAAAGGAGCTGTTGGAGGAGGCTAAAGGAGACTAAAGGAGGCTTCATCGGATCATACTAAGCTTTAGGCAGGCTTCATGAACCTAGTTAGAATGTGTTCCATGTATTTATTTTTGTTTTGTTTTTTTTTTTTTTAATTTTCTTTTATGTTTTTAATTTCTTAATTTTTTTTTCTTTAATGTTTGGGGCTGCCTGTGGCTGAGTTTCTCAGCCACACAGGGACGCTATGTGGTTGAGTTTCTTAGCCACATAACGGCCCCGTGTGGTTGAGAAACTCAACCATACAACAAAAAATAATTTCAAAACCAAAAAAAAATTTAAATTTATTTATTTTTCTTCCAGATTTTGTCACCATGCCACCAAAGGGTTTCAGACAGTCTCGTGATCCGGCATGGGCACATGGTCAATGAATCATTGCCGGTAATGACCACAATATCAAGTGCAATTATTGCAATGCCACAATGCATGCAGGCATAAACAGGTTGAAATACCACCTAGCCAGAATTCCTGGGAATGGTGTGGGATGTTGTCCAAGTTGCCTTGATGAAGTCACTACTGAAATGGTAGCTACTTTGGAATCCATTAAAGAAGCAAGTTCTAAGAGGGCAAGAAGGAAGGATGAGATTGTTGGGATAGGTACATCTTCATCTTAGAGTAAAACATAGTTTCAAAGTCCAGGTATTGGGAACTCCTCTTCAAGTGCTATGGCAAACAGGAGTATAACTTCTTCTTTCTTCAGTCCTCATACAACTCCAGGATCTCAACCAACCTTGGATAGTTTCAATGAAAAGAAGAGGAAGGAGGCATATATGGCAGTGAGGAGGTTTTGGTACCATAACAGTCTTTCATTCAACTATGCAAAGTCTTATTTTTATCAATCCATGGTGGATGCCATTGCAAGTGCTGGCCCTGGATACAAAGCCCCATCTTATAATGCACTTAAGGGGAAAGAGCTAGATGAGGAGCTTGACTATGTCAAGGAACAATTGGAGAGAATTAAAAGTTCATGGAAATTTACAGGTTGTACAATTATGTCTGATGGGTGGACAGATCAAAGGGGTAGAACAATAATAAATTTTGTTGTAGCTTGCCCTAAAGGAACCATGTTCCTAAAATCCATTGATGCATCTGCAAATGTAAAAGATGCACATTTGATTTTTTCATTGTTGGTTGATGTGGTGGAGGAAGTTGGGGTTGCAAATGTTGTTGAAGTAATCACGGACAATGCAGAAAATTATGTGGTAGCTGGTAGGTTGCTTTGTGCCAAATATCCCACCATTTTTTGGACTCCATTCGCTGCCCATTGCATAGACTTGATGCTAGAGGACATTAGGAAGTTGGAGTGGGTGCAAGATGTTGTGCAAGAATGCAAGCAAATTACCAAGTATATTTATAATCATGTTTGGGTGTTTAACCTTATGAAGGAATTCACACAGGGTGAGCTTAGTCGCCCAATTGTCACACGGTTTGCTACAAACTTTCTTTCCCTCTAAAGCCTTTTGCATGAGTACCAAGCTTTGAGAAGAATGTTTTGTAACCAGAAATGGGTATTTTGGAAAGATAACACAAAACCAAAAGCAATGTCTGTGATATATTTATGAGGGCATGGATAGGGCCAAAGAGGCCATCAAGACTTTATATAAGGGAAATGAATCTAAATATCTCCCTATATGGCAAATTATTGATTCCAGGTGGGACAGGTAACTACATTCACCATTGCATGCAGCAAGAGCATATCTCAATCCAAGCTTATTCTATAATGAGGGGTCTAGCATTCAAAGAGTTCCCTAGGTGATGAGAGATGCATTGAGAAGATGTTCCTGGATCAAGATATTCAGGACAAAATCAACATACAACGAGATATGTACAAGGAAGCATCTTGCATGTTTGGATTTAGCTCAAGCCAACATCTCAAGGACAAGAAAATGCTTTGTAAGTGCAAATTGTTAGAACTTAGCTTGTAATTTTGCTAGTTCTCTTTTATATGTTTGGCATTGCAAACTGATAAAAATTGTTGTTATTTTTTTACAGCTCATTGGTGGATAGATTGTGGCACTGAGGCACCACAATTAAAAGAATTTGCCATTAGAGTTTTGAGTCAATCCTATAGTGCTCCTTCTTGTGAGCACAATTGGTCAGTTTTTGAGCACTTCCACATCAAAAAGAGAAACAGGTCGGAGCATGAGAGGTTGGAGAAGTATTTTTTTACAGCTCATTGGTGGATAGATTGTGGCACTGAGGCACCACAATTAAAAGAATTTTCCATTAGAGTTTTGAGTCAATCCTGTAGTGCTTCTTCTTGTGAGCACAATTGGTCAGTGTTTGAGCACTTCCACATCAAAAAGAGAAATAGGTTGGAGCATGAGAGTTTGGAGAAGTTGGTTTTCATCTACGACAACTTTCAAATGCTCACAAAACAATTGCAACCAAAGGATACAGATCCGATTTTATTGGACACAATTGATTTAGAGTCTAATTGGGTTATGGAGGAGGAAGCCCCCGATTTGAGTTGGCTTGATGAAGAGACTAAGGATCTCTCTAGTTTTCCATCTCAAATGGAGACTCCAAATACACCTGCCTCACAGTTGCTTCAGCGTTTTGATGTTACAACTAGCTCCACGAGGGCTTATTTAGGCGTGGTCGTCCATGAGTGATGAGGGCTTATTATAGGTGTGGTCGTCCATGAGTGATGAGACGCAAGATTGTTATGAGACAATCATTTATCATTTATGACATATGTATTTGAATTTTGAACTTGCTGGCATTTTTTATTTTAATTATGGAATCATGAGTCCTTTTCTTATTCAGTGTCTAAATGTTTTGCTTACAAAAATAGAATATGTTATGTTGTACTTTTATAGATATGTGATGATGTTATGAATTATTACATATATTGTGGTTTTTATAACTTATAAGGATTGGAATTGTCATTAGTTTCATTTTTGCGCTTAAAATTTACCATACTTTTAAGTTTTTTTTTTTTTTTTTTTTGTATTTTGACGAGTCTTATAAGGGTCGTTCCCGAGTCTTATATGAGTCGACGAGTCAATGCCGTGATGAGTGTTATACGAGTCATGCAACATTGTTTTGGAGAACACCATAAGCGTGCATACTGCAGAGGGCAATTCTTTGTCTGGCTCCTGGGGCTGCTGCAGGCCTAGGACTGGGGGGTTGAGGGATGGAAAAGACAGGGAAGGTGGCAGCGGCAGGCAGGCCTGCAACAACTGTGTGCAGGAGAATTTGATGATTTGGGAAGGTTTGGAAATTTTGCAGTGATGTATCCAACAACAAAAATTTGAGACTCTGGCTATGTAGGAGCAACAATTGGAAAAGGAGTGCATCTAGCAGTTGGAAGACGAGGTGGATGCGTTGCGTCAACAAATTGAGCTATTGAAGCTCAAGATGGAGGAGAGAAACAAGAGCAAGGAAGAAGAATTCACTGGCCTGGATCTGAACAATCCAGTGCCAATGGAAGAATAGTTTGTTCACTCACTTAGTTTTTGCAAAATGTTTTTGAATGGCACACTATAAATGTATATATTTACTATGTCAGTTATGTCGATTGTATAGCCATAGGATACCAGAAATGAGAATTTTTTGTAAGAAGCATGGGAAAAACTCTCTGGGAAGGGATGGGGAACAACGGATGTATCAGAAGCCCTTAGCAGGCTCGAAAGTATGATGTAAAATCCTGATTTTGCACACGAACGGGCGCGATTTATATATATATATAAAACTCTCTGGGAAGGGATGGAGAAGAATGGATGTATCAGAAGCCCTTAGCAGGCTCGAAAATATGATGTAAAATCCCGATTTTGCACACAAATGGGCGCGATTTATATATATAAAAACACTACTCATTCTAGTTTTGAAAAAAAACCTTAACCAATGACCAAACCCTTATTAATAAGGCCACAATTACCAACATGATGGTCTCCCCTTAAGGAGGACACGTATTATTAATCTCACCAACTCATGAAGTTTTTAAATTTCAATAGGGGACTTTAAACATTAAATAAACCCAAGTCCTAGTTAAGTAAGCCATAAGGAATAACGAAGGGTTCGATAAGTTGGATTTCAGGGAAAGGGGCAGGTGAGAAGATTAATGAGAATTCACATTTAGAAGATGGATATGGTCCAGTAGAGACTTGGCATGCAGGGCTGTCAATGAATAGCAAGCAGGGACGCACTGAATGACTCTCCCAGCGCTGGGAGATATTTACGGAATTTTGGCACTTAGAGGAGGAGATCTTTTCCTCTCCCACCTCGACGGTTCTAGAACAAGCCCATGAAGAGGGAAAATGGTAGGTGAGGAGGAAATGAGAGGCCAACTGGCAGCAAATTGGGGGGGGGGGGCAAGAGAAAAACCAACTGGCCAGGTCATAGGAGGGGGAACAATAGAAAAGGAAGGAGAGGAACCAGGAGCGGGGCAAGGGAGAATGAACAAAGGCAAGCAACAACATATTGTGAGAACCGAGTGAGGAAAGAGGCAAGAAGGTTGTTTGATCGATTCATAGGGCATTGCTTTAAGGAAGAGTCACACCTGAGGATAGTGGGGTCTGTGCCACAAGGACAACAAGGCGAGCTGCAGTCTCAAAGGTGAGTCTCCATCACGCTAACACTGCCTTAGAAATACTACCTTTTGTGCTTCCAATTAGCTGATTGACATGGTTTGATGGTAAAAGCAATGTGGAAAAAGTCGAAGTCAGGATTAAATTGGCAAGGGTCCAAAAGTTGAAAAACTCGTTAAAGTCGGGAGTTTTTTGAAAAAGTCGGCAAAATGAAAAAAACACAAAAATACTCATTTTTTTTTAACATCTAGAGTATCGACAACATCAAATAAATGCATTTCCACATAAACATGTAAAGAAAGCTAATACACAATATGTATATGAAGTCTAGTGCTACATCACATATCAAAATAGTGAATCAACCCCCGAATCTTGAGTCTTGTCTGAGTCTCAAGTTTCAACTCTCAAGAGTCAAAATATCAACAAAAAATATAATAAATGTATATCATGAGTCATCTAAAAGTCATAAAGTAATCAGTGATTGAGATCCTCTTCCTCTTTTATGGGAGTAGGGAATGGCTTTGCCTTTTCCTTTAGAGGAAGAAGGCCCAACCCCTAGAAATACAAATGGAGTCAGTCGTCCTCTAGAAGCCGATGAAAGAGGTGGCCTCTGTCCTATGCTGCTGCTGCCCATCCTAGATGGTGTCACCTCCTCCTCATCATCCTCATCCAGCTCTGCCTCCTGACCCTGATGTTGCTCCTCCTGCTCTACCTTTGGCTCTCCCTCCCCTGCAGCTGCTACCTCCTCTAGATCCACATCTAACCAATCCGGGATCGAGTCCATGGTCGGCCTCTCAGTCTCAACCCTCCATGCAGCGGTGGTATCAATATTGTCCAATGGGATGGCTTCCACATCAGTAGGTGTCTGAAGTTGTCTCACTCACAATCGAAGATTGTAGTAGACGTAGACCATGTATTTGAGGCGTTCGGACTCCAATCTGTATTAGGGTCATAGATTGTAAATTAGTACTTAGAAAATTTAAATATTAAAAATAATCAAATGAATTCAAAAAATTTAATTTGAAATTTTTTTAACTGTTGCGCTTTTTGCTGTGCATCTTGTCAAATACACTCCAGTTGCGCTCACACGTAGAGGAACTACATGTTTTGCTGAGCACTCGAATGGCAAGCTTTTGGAGATGGGGTACTCTGGCACCATAGCTTGTCCATAAAACATCTACAAGTTAAAAGAAAAATGAGAAACATAAAAAAAACATTGAAATTCTGAACTTGAAAGTTTGAAACAAATTGAAGCTTACCTGCCATTTTGGTCGTCCTATTCTAAATAGCCATGGTAAAACCAAATGTGCCACCTACCATCCTATATACCTCCATTTCTTTAGAAATATCTTCACGTTCTTGCTCAGATGACACCATCCTCTCGACACAAAAGTGAACAATCCATCCATCACCTCGACATCAAATCTGAAACCACAGTCGTAAGCAAATGTGGGGTTGAGGTAGATACCTGCAACATCAATGGTGCGATGGAGGGTATTGTTCCATCGCTCATCAATCACTCTCCATATGACTTGTTGTTTCTCTAACCCCTCGTCTCCCTTATCTTCATAATAAGCACGAATGGCTTCTTTGGCCCTATCCATGGCCTCATACAAGTAGCCCATTGCGGGCTTGTCTCCATCAACCCACTAAAGAACCCTTACCAAAGGTTCTGAAATGGCACACACCTCCTCTACTCCTGCCCAAAAGCTTTGATGATATGAAACTAGTCTGCATATGCCCTCTCCCTCTGGTTTGCAGCTAATAGATAAAGCACACCAATCCGGTGAAAGAAACATGCTCTTCAACAGAGACTGAAAAGATATGAAAGTAGTGGCAAATTGTGTAATGGCAGGATGCACCAACTCTTTGTTTTTGGTGAATTTTCTCATCAAGCTAAGCACAGATGCATGATTATATAAAAATTTTGTATGCTCCTGGATGATTCAACAATATCCCTCACAATAGGAATCTTACCTACATCCTCCAACATCAAGTCAATGCAATGAGCAGCACAAGGTGTCCAAAACAAGCTAAGATACCTCTCCATAAGCAACTTGCCAGTTGCAACATAATTTGCAGCGTTGTCTGTTATGACTTGGACAACATTGCTTGGGCCTACTTCCTGAATGAAGATGTCCAACAACTCACATAATGTACGTGCATCTTTAATGTGTGCAGATGCATCAACAGATTTCATAAACATTGTCCCCTTGGGACAACTAACCAAGAAGTTAAGAAGGGTCCTACCCTTCTGGTCAGTCCAACCATCTAACATGATTGTGCATCAGTTTGTTCCCATGATGCCCTAGACAACTCCAATCTAGAAGTGCAATCAATCTTTTCATCTTGAAGAAGAGGCCCTCTAATCCAGGTGGATGTTGGTGGCCACCCACCTATCCCATTTGGACCCCCATAATTGTTTCTTTCAGTTTTTCAGTTTCCTTAATTGTAGCACAATTTACTATTTTTAGCAGTTTTTTGGGTCCTAAACTTCTGGTGCCGTTTTGAGGCTCTAAATGACTTTTTTTGGACCCCAGGAAGTTGGCTATCCAACTCACCCCAACGGAGCCCATAAAATCTTGGTGTTACATCTCCTCGGGTTAGGGTTTTCTCTTATTGTTCAATAATAAAAAGGCCCTTGAGCCTCATTGTAAGACAGTTCAGAGGCATGTAGCCGCCACATCTCTTCGTAGAGATAAGCTACCATCGCCCTAGCTGGTTTATTTCCATTTCTGTTTGTAAGCATATTTCAGTATTTTACATTAATGAAATGAAGTATTATTTCCATTGCATATCTATATTTATGGTTATCTCTGTAATTTATTGCGTTCCTGTTTAAATCCGGATCAGTGATATCAGAGCGGTCTGCTTTTTCTGTGTTTTTCTTTGCATGTCCCCAATGAGGTAGGGATGTAAGGAGTTAGGGCTTGAACTAGTCGAAACTTTGCAAGCCAGCCTCGCAAATCTCGACGGCCTCCCATGGCGAATGAGAAGAAAGACGAGGGGGTAGGAGATCCTATCAAAATCTTGCTCGAAGAAGCCCTCGAGCGACAAAGGAACGCGATGATGGACAGCGTTGCCCAGATCCTTCAGCCTCTACCTAGAGGCGACAGATCGGCTTCCAACAGCTACTCTGGAAACGCCACACCATTTAAGGTACAAGTTAATTTCAAAATCCCCATATTCAAGGGTCAAATAGACGTAGATGTCATAGATAAATGGTTAAATATGCTAGAAGGGTATTTTTCTGTTCATGATTTTTCCAGTCAGGAAAAGATTATTTTCGCTCTTCTCAAAGTAGCCCCCCCATGTCAAGGACTGGTGGGAAACCTACTGCGAGCAAAAGGATGAAAGTACGGGCTCACTATTTTCAGCCACACCCACTTGGAATTCATTTCGGGATGCCATCAAGGAGCAGTACTACCCTATCAAAAGCTATGAGGACAAATACATAAAGTGGACCACGCTGCAGCAGGGAAGGGACCAAGATGTGCCGGAGTTCACAAACATTTTTCATACCCTTCGCACACAGTTGGGTATCAAGGATTCTGAGCTACATTTGGTACTCAAATACCGCGGCTGCCTACACAGATACATCTAGGAAGAGATGGAGTTCCTGAACATCTCCTCGCTCGGCACGGCGTACTGATACGTTGTCAAAATCGAGCAGAAGTTTAAACAGAAGAAGCGAGACTTTGGATCTGTGAATCCGAAGACCAAAGGACAAAGGCAAGGCGGGGTGACCCAAGACAACCCGTCGAAGCCGCAAGAAAAGAATAACACCACGAAGTCGAAAAAGGACACAGGAAAGTGGTGTGAGTTCCACAAGAGCCCCACTCACAACACAAGTGAGTGTCGGACCAAGCAGTCGCTGGTGGCCGAGTTGAAGGCTTCAGAATCAGATGCATGTTTCGACCCTAAGTCAGAACCCAACAAGGGGAATGGCAAAGGGAAGCAGATCATTGATGCGGAGCCTAGCATCACTGTTGCCACCACCAAGATCCAGAAGAATGAGCCCGAAGACCCAGAGGAGGGGGAGCGTTTTTTCCACTCACAAATGTGGGTGAAGGGTTCACCGCTGCAATTCATTGTTGACAGTGGGAGCCAAAAAAACCTCATTTCAGCAGAGGTCGTGAAGCGGTTGGGCCTACCGACTACACCACACTCGCAGCCGTACAGTAGCGGGTGGCTTCACGAAGGACGAGATCTCCGACTCTGCCAGCAATGCCGCCTTCCCTACAGCATCAAGCCCTTCACAGATGAGGTATTTGTGATGTTACACCTCTGGATGTTTGTGATGTATTATTAGGTCAGCCATACTTGTGTGGAGGCAACATGCTGTGTATGAGTCCAGGCCTCGCGCTGTTATTATTTCTTTGGATAATTCAATATACAGGATATCGGAGGTAGCCCCACCTACCACCACCTCTTTGATCGCTGCTAAGAAAGGCAGCAAGCTCATCTCACAGACTAGGAAATTTATTTTTTGTCTGGTTCGCTCCCAAAGTAAGGGGAAGATCGTCGCCACATCCATGACCCCTGCGAAGGGTTCCTCCACACAGCAGCAACAACAGAGGGATACGGTCATGAAGGAACACAGGAATAACTTCTCCTCGCCCACAGGGCCACCACACAAGTTTCAGGTGGGCGACAAAGTTTGGTTACATATGCAAAAAGAATGCCTTACAAGAGCCCATTAGAAGCCTAGACAACTCCGACATGGTCCTTACAGCATTACCAAGGCTGTGGGAAACAATGCTTTGGAGCACATCGTTCCCTCATTCCTTCGCCTGCACCAAGTGTTCAATGTGTACCGCCCTCGACCATGCCTCCCACCATTACTGGACACATTCAAGATTGTAGAATAGCTCACTAGGGACCAAGTTCAGCAGATGGAGGAACTCAACGCAATGGGGACCATTGCTTCCTAAGGAGGGAGGAATGATCCAGGTGGATGTTGGTGGCCACCCACCTATCCCACTTGGACCCCCACAATTGTTTCTTTCAATTTTTCAGTTTCCATAATTGTAGCACAATTTACTATTTTTAGCAGTTTTTCGGGTCCTAAACTTTCAAAGTCGTTTTGAGGCCCTAAACGACGTTTTTTTGGACATCTACCACCAGCGATTTGCTGTCCAAAATCATGTTTTCTGTTGTAGTCCTCGGAGAGATCTTTCTAATGGGCTATCATGCACGTCAAACGGAGATAATATGACCAAGTCGCAACCCCGGGAAGTTGGCTATCCAACTCACCCCAACGGGGCCCATAAACTCTTGGTGTTACATCTCCTCGGGTTAGGGTTTTGGTTGTTTAGGGTTTGCTCTTATTGTTCAATAATAAAAAGGCCCTTGAGCCTCATTGTAAGACAGTTCAGAGGCATGTAGCCGCCACATCTCTTCTCAGAGATAAGCTACCATCGCCCTAGCTGGTTTATTTCCATTTTTGTTTGTAAGCATATTTCAGTATTTTACATTAATGAAATGAAGTATTATTTCCACTGCATATCTGTATTTATGATTATCTCTGTAATTTATTGCATTCTTGTTTAAATCCGGATCACCCTCTCAATTCTGCAAAGGTGGGGGCTTTGTACCCCGGGCCAATGATAGCAACATCATCAAACATAGGTTGGTAGAATGGGTTTGTCTTGGCAATGTTGAAAGGAACATCACTCCATAGAAGACACTTACTGACCAACCTGTCAGCTTCTGCTTTTTCCTGTTTTTTTAAGTGTTGATTTGAAGCCAGGTTGTGCACCAGGTGTGATTCTAGGAACAAAAAAAGATGAGATAGATGAGGGGTTGGGACATATGGGTGAGGAAGGTGATGCTGAAAAAGCACTGCCACTCTCAATTCCCCCCACTCTTGAGGCCCCTACAAGTTGGAATTTTAGTGCTGCCCTGGTGTCTTTTCCCTCCTCTTTATCCATCAACGATTGAATGGCCCGTCGGATGATTTCTGGAGATGTATTTGGGCAAAGGTCAACATTTTGACCCGGAATTTGCCCCAAACGGAATTTTAATCTGTTGATACCAATGTTGCACTAATCGTTATCGGGATAATTTCGGCGTGGGGAAAAAATCGTAATAATCGGGAAAAAATTGTTTGGTACAAAAATATTCATTTTTTTTCAATTTTTTTAATATCTAAACCATCTATAACATAAAATAAATACATTGACACATAAATATGATAAAAGAATTAATATAGAAGATGTTTAATATCATTTCTAGTGCTTAAATCACACATAACAGTGAATCATGTCTTGAATAGTAAGTCCTGACTCCTGAGTCCTAACTCAGCCTCAAAATATCAACAAAAAATATAATAATGTATCTCATGAGTCATAATGTCATATACAATGAAATGAACAAAATAACTAAAGTCTAATACTATTGATTTCCTCTGCCCCTCTTGCGAGAAAATGCCATAGCTTTCCCTTTCCCTCTAGATGTAGATGCTGGTGCTGGTGGAGTTGGTAGTGGAGTCTGCTGTGCTTTAGACGCTGAAGAACTAGAAGTAGGAGCTATAGGAGGTAGACCACGTCCTCTACTGGTGGCAGGGATAGCCCGGGCAGGTGGTGTCACCTCCTCCTCCTATTGCTCCTCCTCCTCCTCCTCCTCCTCCCCCTCCACTACATCCTGCACTAACCAATCATCAACAGACTCCATGAGAGGCCTCTCGGACTCAACCCTCCATGCAGCAGTGGTGTCATTCCCATCCAATGAGATGGCCTCCATATCAGGTGTCCTCTCAAGTTGCTTCACCCACAATCGAAGATTGTAGTAGATGTAGACCATGTCATTAAGTCGCTAGGGCTCCAACCTGTACAAAGATCATGAAATAATAAATTAAAAAAAAATATTGTTTAATGAATTCAAAAATTTATTTGGAAATTTGCAATATTTTAAATTTTTAAGTGTTAACCTGTTGTGCTTCTTCTTGTGTATTTTTTCATATACACTTCAGTTGCGCTCACAACCTGAGGAGCTACATGTTTGGCTGAGGATCCAAATGGCAAGCTTTTGCAGAAGGGGTACCCTGGCACCATACATTCTCCAACATGCATCTACAACAAAATTACAAATAAAATTTTAAATAAACATAAGAAAAAAAATGGAATTTGAAGAGACAATGAAATTTGAAACAAACTAAAAAATACTTGGCATTTTAATCGTCCTATTAGTCACCGCCGTGTCAAAGCCAAATGTGCCACCTGCTATCCTATATGTCTCAATTTCTTTAGAGATTTCTATACGTTCTGCTGGAGATCGCACCATCCTTTGGACATAGGTTAAGAATCCATCCATGATCTCACCATCAAATACGAACCCACATGCGTAAGAAAATGTGGGGTTCAGGAAAATCCCAGCAGCATGAATGAGACGATGGAGTGTGTTGTTCCATCGTTCATCAATCACTTCCCATAGGAGGAGTTGTCTCTGAAACCCCTCATCTCCTTTATCATCATGGTAGGCCCGAATGGATTCTTTTGCCTTGTCCATGGCTTCATACAAATAGCCCATTGCGAGCTTATCATCATCAACTAACCGAAGAACCTTTACCAAAGGTTTAGTAACAGCACACACCTCCTGCACTCCCGCCCAGAAGTCTTTCTGGTATGAAACTAGTCTGCATATGGACTCTCTCTCTGGTTTGCGACTCATTGGCAAAGCACGCCACTCCTCTGAAAGAAACATTCTTTTCACATCCCACATAGAATTCAAGAGGGATTGAAGAGATATGAAACTGGTGGCAAACCGTGTAATGGCGGGGCGCACCAACTCTTTGTTGTTGGTGAATCTTCTTGTCAAGCTAAGCATAGATGTATGATTATATATAAATTTTGTAATGCTTTTGGATGACTCAACAATATCTTTGACAAAGGAAATTTTCCCTATGTCCTCCAACATCAAATCAATACAATGTGCAGCACAAGGTGTCCAAAATAAAGTAGGATGCCTGTCCATAAGCATCCTGCCAACGACAACATAATTTGCAACATTGTCCGTTATGACTTGGACAACATTTTCTGTATCCACCTCCAAAATAAACACATCCAACAAATCACATAAAGTTCTTGCATCTTTGATTTGTGCAGATGCATCAACAGATTTGATAAACATAGTCCCCTTGGGACAACTAACCAAGAAGTTTATAAGGGTTCTCCCCTTTTGGTCAGTCCAACCATCTGAGATCACAGTGCAACCTATTTGTGCCCATGATTCCCTAAAATCCTCCAATCTTTTGGTGCAGTCAAGATTTTCATTTTGAAGAATCAGGCCTCTCATGTCATGATAAGAAGGGATTTTGTACCCTGGGCCAACAGTTGCAATAGCATCAAGAGAAGGCTGGAAAAATGGATTATTCCTTACAATGCTGAAAGGAATATCACTCCAAAGGAGAAATTTTGCCAACAATTTGTCAGCGTGTTTTTTTTTCGTTTTTTTTAGCATTGAACTGATAGATGGCTGCGAACCAGGTGTGGTTCAAGGAACAATAAATGATGAGGCAGCTACCGGGTTGGTTGATGCTACAGTAGAACCACTGCCACTTCCTTGTTCAACTGACTTTTTTAGTTGCCTCTTCATTTCTGCTTTGGCCTCTCTAGTGTGGTCTAAAGTTTCCAATGCTTTCATGGCTCTTCGGATGAGTTCAAAATTTGTATTTGTGCAAGGCCCTACATCAAATCCAGGGATTTGTGCAAGGTGATACTTCAATCTGTACACCCCCCTAGACATATGGTGCCCACACAACTTGCAAGACAAGTTTATTCTATCATTCGGAGTAGCAGGTTCACCAAATTCCCAGAAAGGGTCCAATTTCCTTGGCATGTTTGATTTTGAACTTTGAAGTTGAAAACTTGAATGGTGTTTCGTGAATAGTATAGTATCAGGTTCACCATATTCCCACATAGCGTCCAAGAGCCTTGGCATTTTGTTTTAAACTTTGAATTTGAATTTAAACCTGGGCACAAAAAAATTGAAACAAATTAAAAAAATTTCATCACATAAGAAGCAAACACAAATGCAATAGTTGATTTTAGATTTTAAATGCCTCTTCTCAGTCACTTGAAAACACTCAGATTCAGTAAACAAGGGTTTGAATTTTTGTCATTTTATTCTTGAAAGTTGAAGTTTTGCTTCAATCTAGATTCTAAACAATGTTTTTCTTTCAAAATTCCAGGGAAAAATAAGATATAAACAAACTAATAAAATTATAGAAAGATTTAAGAAGCCATTTGTATAAAAAAAAACTAAGAGAGAAATTAAAATACATACCTGGCAGCAGCAATTCGACACTTTGAATCTCTCACGTTGAGTAGTGGACAAATCTCCAAATCCCCACCACAAAACTAGCAAATATTCTCCTCTAGGGCAATGGCAAACAGCTATGAATCTCCACAGCACCAAATATTCTCCTCTAGGGCAATGGCAAACAGCTATGAATCTCCACAGCACCAAATGGGAGAAAAAACTGCAGCAAATGATATTATTTTCGTTCTTTTCGGCCTCTTTATCCACGGCCTGGGCGGACTGCCGATTTTTTGGGTCGACTCCCGATAAAATCGGGCATAAAACGATTTAATCACAATTTTTTCGGGACTAAAAATCTGCAAAAAATCGGCCGATTAAATCGTTTTGCTGAAAAAATCACAATTTTGGGATTTAATCCCGATTTTTTGCAGACTTTTTCCACACTTATTAAGGGTAAAAGTAGATTCAGAAATGCATTCTTATCGTTGCTAGGTAGTATGCGAAATGTTTTCCCTGTAATATGTATGGCCTGGAGGTTGTCCTACTCCAACCTAGGTATTTTCTGTTGGGAATGCCAGGTTTGGCTACACTCATTTCCTTCACCTTAACCCTGGTATAAGATGAACTTGAAGTACTAACCACAGTGGTCCCAGATCTAGATCAGGACTAAGGATTGGTGTTGGTTCCAACACCTAGACAACTGCATGAAATTTTCGTATTAACTCTGCAATATTGGTTCCTCTTCAGCATATTGTCACTATTAAAGCTTGGGTCTCTGTATGGGAAATAAAAAGAAAAGGAGGACTTCTGAGTTCTGTGCTGACTGGCCTAAATTTGCATTGTTATCCCACTTGTCAGTGAATTTTCCTCAAACCAAGACTCGTCTGCTATAGGCAGCTTGTGCTTGAAGTGCCCTGGGCTGCTCCAAGCCCATTATCTTCCAAAGAGACATGAAAACGATAGCAGAAACCCCGTCAAAGACCTTATAATCATGTTCTCTTGATGGTTCTATCTTCCAGAAGATAATCATGTCCATGGCCTAGCCCCCTCCCAGTGGGTGTGGTGTGGATACATGGAAAATATCCATGCAGCATAAGACTGGGCAGTAGACTTAGTCCTTGGCTTGTAGTGAAGAATAAGAGACTGTCTCGCCCTATGGGGATTGGATTGACTTAGGGTGGAGCATAGTATCTCTGGAATCCATCATCAAATAGTGGGAGGAGGCCTCAGACTGCCCAAAACTACTTTCAATTAGTACACTCTGGACTTCCAAGTCCGAGTGGAATTTCTATCTGAGGGTGGAGAGTCTGTCTCTGGAATCCATGGACAAGCGAGGGTGAAGAGTTTGTCTCTGGAAGCCCTCATGGCTGTGGGTGGAGGGACATCTTTGGAATCCCTGGACAAATGGGGGTGGAGAGAGGTCTCTGGAACCCCTCAAGACTGTTGGGTGGAGGAAGATTCCTCTGGAACCCCTGATCAAGCCTGCAACTGATTAATCTTGAAGGGTGGAGGTGTGGAACAACTCTGGATTCCCTAGTACACCTGGTGGGTTGACCATTGGAACCGGCTTTACATGCTAGGGGGTGACCGTTGCCAACAAACGGGCACACTGGCAGTCTGTCAGTGGTTGGGAGGTGAATTGTGAGCCTGGTTCCACTGTTGAGTGTCTGAATGGCTAGGGTTGTTCAACTACATCCAGGTTATCCATTTGTATAGAGTTCCAGGTTTGCATTGTTGACACCACCTTCCTGTTATAGGCTCAATGAAAGCCTCAGATACTGAGCCCACAGGTAATTTGACATGATTCTGACAAGGGACTGTTATGTATCCTGGCATGTTTTTGGGTTATTATGCATTGTTTCTGCCTGGGGGTTAGGATAAGGGATTTTCTTTTGGCCTGAAGGTCACCTAATCCTCTGCCATATCAGCCCTGACACATCAACTCCTTGGCTGGCATATTAACTGAAGTTACCATAGCTTGATCCCTGGAAGATTCCTAGTAGAACCTCTGTCCGGTGTAAACTCTGCATTGAATTTTATTAATGTGTATTAGTTGTTTCATACTTATAATAAAGAAGAGGAATTGGTAATCATTTAGCTGCTGTACCTGTGATTTGCTTCCTTTTTACATAGACAGTAGTTTGTATGCATTGTCACCTACTCATACTGCATAAAGCATTGCAATGTTGTGCGATGTGCTATTACTATAGCATACTTAGTGTTATGCGTTGTGCTGCTACTATAGCATACTTAGTAAGTGTAACACATGATGATATTAAGTACATTCAAACGATAAGTTATGAATGAGATTACTTGAAGCTAAATCTTTGGTCAAGGGGACACGAATACTTTATATACCTGAGTTTCAAGATATTTTTGGTAATTTACCTATTCTAGAGAATATTTTTCATCAGTCCAGGCCTGAAGCTAGGTCACTGGGGTTTCCAAACAAGGGTATCATTTCTAGCAGGCAACAAAAGCACAAATTCAAACTAAATTGGGCAGCTGTTCTCCACATATAATTAATGCAGGTGATTAGTAAGACATTTGTCTTTGGGTATTTCCCTTTGCCTAAATCAATCAATTTTCAGTGGTTTTTCCTTCTTTAATTGTTCTTCTCCACCAGGATTCATGAACTGATTTCTTTCGTCGAAAAAACCTTTGATTAAGCTGTCATTATCCGTAGGTTGGGTATACCATTAAGAATGAAAATGCTATTTAACTCCACGCTGAATTTGATGTAAGGTCACCTTTTTTATGTAGCCTTTGTTTCAGCAAGGAGCAGAATACATGGTTACAACAGCAAGTAGCTCGCTGTCATGGTGTTAGGTATAATCATTAATTTAAATAATGGGCATAATATAGATTGCAATGTCTGTCCCATTATTAGGTAGAACGTATTGAGTTAACAGTAAGTTGTTAATCAGAGTTATGAGGCACGATCATAAATGGGTGTCGATTGAGTACAATGTGTGGCTGTTCATCACTATAATGCAAGGCGTGATGTAATATAAATCCCTTTCACGACTAGGTAGCCTACAGTGTGTAACAGCAATTTGATGAGTGGCATGATAGTGGTCTTGGTCATGCATTTTACTCCTAATACACAGTAATTTTTTTCCTTCAGATGCTGGCTGCTCACCAACAACCAAGAAGACTACCTTACCATCTTTTTATGTTACATCTGTGCATCAGTCCACCATCCCTAGCCATTTGAGGAAATCAGACTTCGTTTATTTGGTTCTTATGGACATAGATTTAGAGGCTGAATTCCTTATCAACTCCAGGTTGAACTTGCTGGAGGGGCTCTTTTTCTGAGTCCTTACCACAGGCTCTGTCTAGTGAAGTTATACCCTCGTGGCAAAAAATGAAGGTGCGGAATAAGGACCTCATTTCCATCAGGATAAGTGGAAATTCTCTCAGTTATCCAAGCTGTTTAAAGTCCATGGGACAGTTCGTAAGGCCAATATATAGCATTAATGAAGATCTATGTGATCTTGTGCATCTTAAGTTTTAACTTCTAGTAGCCAGTAGTAATGGCAGTACTTGAATAATCAATTGCATTTCAGAGAATTACGTTGCTGAGTGAAATTACAAAGAAAACCAAATACTGCCAGGTATGTTACAATGTCAAATTAGAGAAAGCCTGGTTAGGCTTTATTGATGCATTTAAATGAATAAGAACTGTCATTCCTTATTGTTGCTTCACAGAAAACCTGGTTGGCTGTCTTGCACTCCCAAGCTGGGTAAAACGACCCTTACAGATAGGTCATTCATGTCCTTGGAACTGTTGTCTGTAAATCATGGTGGCAATCCATGACAGAACAAGAAGCCCTCCTTCATTGGAACCTGAAGGTAGCTGCCCTCCTATGCCTCAACGTAAGGCAGCATCTATGTACAAGTGGGCTACGCTCAAGTACCTTTGCACACAGATTGAAAAGATAGGAACGCCCAACTATAATGGTTGGCAACTAAACAGAGCTTTCAGGGCTTTCAATGTATCTGTGGAAAAAATTAAACACATCATTAAAAAAAATAAAAAATGGAAGGATGATTGTTACATATTGGTTGGGAAGAAGCGGGAGGTTGGAATGTCGGGCCTTTCTCTTCATCTTCAGTGATAGACCGTGCGCCACCTACCTCCTCTACGGAGAATCACTTTTCAGCCCTTGTCGACATTATTAGATATATAAGATCACAAAATAGATAGGCGGTTTTGCATGAAATAGTTTATTATGCAGCACGAGGCGAGCTAGTAGGTTAGGTTGTGTAATGCCCCCGAGTTGCGAATCGTTTGGTGAAGGGCGTGCGACGAGTTGGGCCAACCGACTAGTTGGGCGTGCCCGAACGATGAGACGAGTCAGGCTGAACGGAGGAAACGCGAAAAACGACTAAATGTTGGAAAGTTCGGTGGTGAGTTTATATGGTGGGGTGGTTCCGGGTGTGGGCGCCCCCACTATGGCCGACGATGAAACATGGCCGAAACATTTGAGTGTGGGTTGGCTTGGCCATAGGCCGAAGCCCCTACCTTGGGCGACCATCATATATATACGTGAGGGAGAGTTGGAGACGAGGCATCCAATTCGATCATGGAGTTCTAAGCGATCTACAAGCAGAAGTGCGAAGTTAGAGTTGGAGGTCTGAAACGAAGGCGACGGTGCAGGGGGAGCTAAGGGCCGAAGCACCTTATCCGCATAATCGGGTAACAGTCGCAGGCCAAAGGCTGAACGAAGAACCACAGGTGGGCCGAAGCATTCGGGTGAGGCTGAACGGGTAGGTCAGGTCGGTGAACGGGCGAGCTGGGCGGGCGCACGAAGGTGCAGGCTGGAATGACGGTTGGGCGAGCTGAACGGATAGGCATTCGGGCGGACCGTTGAATGAAATATTGTTCGGGGGGTTCGGGTGGACAGTTGAACAGGATATTGTTCGAGCGGACATGCTGAACAAGTCAGCGTTCGAGAGGTCGGTCGAACGGCGAGCTGAACGAGTTGTCGTTCAAGCGTTCGGGCGGTCGGTTGAACGGAGTGCGGGAATCGTTCAGGTGGTTGAACGTGCGACGGGTGAACGAGTCGGCGTTTGGTGAACGAAACGAGTGGGCGTTTGTGGTGACTCGGGTGGACGAGTCGGGGCACCCGTGCAAACGTGAACGGTGGTGAGGCAAGTCGGTTGGGCAAGGCGACACAAGTTGGCAGCACGACGAGTTGAACGGTGGTTCGTTCGACGAGTTGGAACGCCACGACGGTGGGCGCGTGCGGTTGAACGACGAGCTGGGGCGTCAGTGAAACGTGAACGACAAGTCGTGTGAAGGTTCGTGCGACGAGTGAAACAAAGGAGCACGGACGAAGAGTGTCGAGTAGACGAGTTGCGAGTGTGCTCCAGGTGGGCGACACGACCTGACAGGGCTGCACAACCATTGAACGACAGTTTTGAACGAAGTGTTGGTTGAGGTAGCCGGTGGGCACCTCCGCCTGGTGAATAGGTGAGGCTGCACGGTGGTGCAAGCCGAACTGTGAAAATTTGCAGGTTGTTGTAAATTTGTAAAAATTGAAAGATTGTCATTATTATTTGGGCAGACTCTATTTGCAGGGAGTTGCCCCTCCCGAGTTAATATCCGTTGTGCACTCATGGTTAATGATAATGATAATGTGTATATGAATGTAATGTGAAAGTTTCCGCTGTGTTAACAAATGTTTGTACTTAGAAGATTGGAAAATAAACTAAGTATAGAAAGTAGGCGTAGTCCACATCTGCAAGTATTGTTAAAAAGAAAGTGGTTGGTGGTGCTGCACCCCCGGTCGTGCGGTTGGAAGAGTACTGCCAGGGTAGGGGCGTGACAGGTGGTATTAGAGTTGCAGAATTCGTGACGAGGAGCTGATCCCACTGCACTTCCTAACAGGTGGTATCAAAGCTCCGTATTCTGCGGGCTTTGGTGATTCAGGAAAAAACTAGACAGGTGATTCAGGTTTGCAGGTGGTTTCAGTTGAAGACTGATGACTGTTGAAGGTAAAGTGGGTAACAAATACTTGCCGAACAGATGAAGATGGTCGAAGGGGCATTTCAAAAGCTGAAGAACATGAACGATTGTTGGAAAGAAGAAACGCAGAAATGTTATGAAGCTGTTGTACGAAGGTGGGAACCTTTGATGCATGTTGGGAGCAACATAGCAGATTTGCGGGAAGACTTGAATGATCTTCATGTGGGGACTGATAAACTCAAGGGACTTGATGAAGAGATCTAGCAGGGTGAACTTAGACTCCAAGAACTCATGGATGAAAGAGTTCGGTTGAGGGAGAAAAGCACCATGGCAGAAGTAGAAGTCAAGAAGCTTGAGGATGGGATAAAAAGGGACTTTCTTGGTAGAAAGACCGTTGTGATAGAGCAGGATGAGCTCGATTACATTGACAGACTTGGGGACTACCATCAAGACAATCAGATAGATGTTTGGAGGCTTAGTTCACTACAGATGGAAGGAGTCAATGGGTACTTGATTGGTGCACTTAAGCAAGGAATGATGGAGGATAAGCTTGAAGGGATTCAGGCAGAACCAGGATCGGGTTGCTTAGAAGAGCCAAGCAAGGAAGTGAAATACCTTAAGAAGGAAGTCAGGTCGAAGCACAGTTCGATAGACTCTTCTGAGGTTGAGTTGTTGAAGAAGGTTGTTGAAGTAAGACACAAGATCAAGCCGAAAGAGGATGGTGATGCCTTGAAGCTGAGTTTTGTGCAGGTGACCATATGTGGCAAGAGATTTGCAGCTTTGGTGGACACGGGAGCTACTCATAGTTTCCTTAGTAGGAAAGCAGCAAAGTCTTTTGGGAAGAAAGCTGAAATGGGGAGAGAGTGGAGTGCTTTCAAAGCAGTAAACTCTACCATGAAAGTTGTGACTGGTGTGATGGAGAACACTCAGGTGAGAGTGGGCTCTTGGTTTGGAAAGTTGGACTTGAGGATCGTGGACTTGGATGATCATTCTATGGTGTTGGGGCAAGACTTTTTGAAGCTTGCACAAGCCATACCAATGGTGGACTGGGACATTCTCTTGATTACAGCTGAAGGGAGAACCTTGTTAGTTTCGATGAATAGAAGAAGTTGCTTGGGATATAGACCAAGGATGGCTTCTATGACTTTGTATCCCAAAGATCCGAATGTGAAGCATGTGGATGTGGAGCAAAGAGAACTGGGGAGTATGACTCGAACAACGAAGGAAGGGAAGTTAGTAGACCTCATTGCAAGAGCTAGAAGAAAAGATGGAGGTGGAAAATCATTTTCACATATCTTGAGACATTTGACAGGAGCATCTTCTACCAACGATCTTCACGATGGAGTTGTGGATGGAGGAAGTTCGAATACTTCTTTAGTAGCAGTGGTTGGAGAAGATTATGCAGGTAGGGATCCGGCTGGCATAGTGGAGTTTTGTAGATATGCCATGGGCATATATGACTTTCAGTTGACGAAAGACAAGCTTGAAAAGCTTGGGTGTACATGTGAGGAGGTTGAGGCTGTGCACAAATACTTGAGAACACAACATCAATCTGATACATGGGTGGATGAGAGTCAGGGAGGGAACTTCCTGGCCCTCCTTTCTCGATAGACAACCTTGGAGGTAGGTTGGTGCAGTGACCTTGTTTGGGAAGGGCTGCACCACCTTGACAAGGGGCCTTGGGAGGAGGCTTCTTCATATTGACAGGTGGATGATGTAGGAATGAATGTGACTGCGTAGCAGCACATTGGCATTAGCATCATGGACAACATGTAGCAGATGGGATGGGCATACCATGGACCTGAGCATGGCTTATTTTGGACAGATTTTGATCGAGTTTGAGATTGTGACAGGATGCTGAAGAAACAACCGACGGTGGCATGGAGAAGGTACATTCTCATGGGTTGAGCATTACGGTTGGATTAACTACCCAACTAGTTCGATGACATGGGGGCATGTAGTGTGTTGAGTTTGTGTCAGATAGATGTCTTGGTTTCGACTAAGATGTTGTGTTGGCTAGAGTATTATGCAGAGGTTCACATGATGAAACGACACATGGTGGAGATAGTCGTATTACATATGTTGCAGGGATGTTTGCAATATATGGACTGATTGAAGTCATGGATCAAGAAGAGTTCCTGATTATGGAGACATAGACCGATGGTTTGTGTGGCATTGGAGTGGAGGCAGGCAGTATGGGCATCTTTGGATGTTGGAGCTGGTAGCACTTTACGACAGTGGTTGATTGGCAATCTTGGCAACAGGTGGTTGCTGGGATGGAGAATTTTCGAGGACGACAATGACTTGGAGTGGGGGAGGATGTAATGCCCCCGAATTGCGGATCATTTGGTGAAGGGCGTGCGATGGGCGAGCAGGCGACGAGCTGGGCCAACTGGTGAGTTGAGCGCGCTTGAACGATTTGACGAGTCAGGCTGAACATAGGAAACACGAAAAACGACTAAGTGTTGGAAAGTTTGGTGGTGAGTTTATATGGTGGGGCGGTCCCGGGTGTGGGCGCCCCCACCATGGCCGATAGTGAAACATGGCCAAAACGTTTGAGTGTGGGTCGGCTTGGCCATAGGCCAAAGCCCCTACCTTGGGCGACCATCATATATATACGTGAGGGAGAGTTGGAGAAGAGGCATCCAATTCAATCATGGAGTTTTAAGCGATCTACAAGCAGAAGTGCGAAAATAGAGTTGGAGGTCTGAAACGAAGGCCACGGTGCAGGCGGAACTAAGGGCCGAAGCACCTTAGCCGCAGAACCGGGTAACAGTCGCAGGCCGCAAGCTGAACGAAGAACCGCAGGTGGGCCGAAGCGTTCGGGTGAGGCTGAATGGGCAGGTCGGGGCGGTGAACGGGCGAGCTGGGCGGGCGCACGAAGGCACAAGCTGGAACGACGGTTGAGCGAGCTGAACAGATAGGCGTTCGGGCAGACAGCTGAACGAAATATCTTTTGGGTGTTTGCGCAGACAGTTGAATGGGATATCGTTCGGGCGGGCGGGCTGAACGAGTCAGCATTCGGAGCGTTCTCGCGGTCGTTCGAATGGCGGGCTGAACGAGTTGTCGTTCGAGTGTTCGGGCAATCGGTTGAACGAAGCGCGGGCATCATTCGACGGTTGAACGTGTGACAGGTGAACGAGTCGGCATTCGGTGAACGAAACAAGTGGGTGTTTGTGGTGACTCAGGTGGACGAGTCGGGGCGCTCGTGCAAACGTGAACGACGGTGATGCGAGTCGGTCGGGCAAGGCGACACGAGTTGGCAGCACTGCGAGTTGAACAGTGGTTCGTTCGACGAGTTGGAACATCACGACGGTGGGCGCGTGCGGTTGAACGACGAGCTAGGGTGCCAGTGAAACGTGAACGGCAAGTCGTGCGAAGGTTCCCGCGACGAGTGAAATGAAGGAGCGCAAACGAAGAGTGTCAGGTAGACGAGCTGTGGGTGTGCGCATGGTGGGCGACACAACTTGGCAAGGCTGCATGACAGCGGAATGACGAGGCGCTGATTCTGAACAAAGTATTGGTCGAGGTAGCCGGTGGGCACCTCCGCGTGGTGAATAAGTGAGGCTGCATGGTGGTGCAAGCCGAACTGTGAAAATTTGCATGTTATTGTAAATTTGTAAAAATTGAAAGATTGTCATTATTATTCGGGCAAACTCTATTTGCAGGGAGTTGCCCCTCCCGAGTTAATATCTGTTGTGCACTCATGGTTAATGATAATGATAATGTGTATATGAACGTAATGTGAAAGATTCCACTGTGTTAACAAATGTTTGTACTTAGAATATTGGAAAATAAACTAAGTATAGGAAGTAGGCGTAGTCCACATCCGCAAGTATTGTTTGTACTTAGAATATTGGAAAATAAACTAAGTATAGGAAGTAGGCGTAGTCCACATCCGCAAGTATTGTTAAAAAGAAAGTGGTTGGTGGTGCTACACCCCCGATTGTGCGGTTGGAAGAGTACCGCCAGGGTAGGGGCATGACAGGTTGCCTGCTACCACCTCTTATTTGGCGGGGTCGGGCATTTCATGTCCCCCACCAATGATCGACCTTAATAAACTATTTCGTTCGTCGACCTTTGCTTTCATGCTAGTTCTGATTCCACTCCATTTCTACTCCGTGCTGCCTCCCGTTCCAAGATGTATTTGCTAACAATGTTCATACAATTCTACATAACACCGTTATCCTAGTTCTTCCATAATTTGTTTAGGTGGGAATTTATGTAGGTTTGAGCGAGCATAGCGAAGGGTTATCTGTTTCCCGTAGCGAATAGTTATCCCTATCTTTCGTAAGGCCAATGGCAAAATAAGGCTGGTGCAGGCCATTTCTTCCCCTCAAATACGCTCAGGACCTTACCTTACAAGGGATTTATTGGTGCAAGAATTAGAAACTTTTTGAGCTCTTTGAGGGAAAAAATCAAGGGTCCTATTAGGACTGGTTGAAAAATATGAGAGGGTTAATCATGACCTTATTGGCTAGCTGGTTTGACCCATGACTTGATAAGGCCTTTCAGTCCCAGAATCAAGGGGGGCTTACTCTTCAAGTAGGTTCGCCTATAACATGTAAGGGCCTTGCTGTGACTTATGTAACAAAATAGACACCAAGAACGAAGTGCTCGGCCAAAGGGTGAGGAGCGAGAAGCTTCTCACTCGACCATAGAGAGGGTGAGGAGCATAGGGGTGAACGCTCTATGAAGGGGCCCCTAGCCAGTAAGGAGGTTCCCTCGCCTGGAGGGTTTTAACGTGAAACCCCATTCCCTTGGGTGAGGGAGAGGAAAGTCCTTAAATGCCCCCAAATTGCTTCGCCTTGGACAAATGAGGGCCTTGCTTTGACTTATGTAATGAATGCCCCCACACCAGGTCAAGTCTTTTAATGGCTCTTCCTTTTGAGGGAAGAAATACAGGGTATACAGGGTTTTAATGTCGAAAGTTTGAAGGAGTTGTGGAGTATTGATTTTGAAGACTTGAATATCCAAAGGGGCACTCTACGCCTTGGATGAATCAAGTTCCACAACAATTGGATAAGATAGATACAATAATTGCATTTAGTAGCATTTGTATGATACTTAATAATGCAGATTTAATTCAATAGCAATTGAAGCATTAAGGGTTGCACATAGTTTGTAATACTTCACAAGCTTACACACCTTGGTAAATAATTAAAGTACAATGAGGAATTTAATAACTCATAGTTTATTGTAATTCTTTAGCTCACCACTTCCCAAGTGTCATTACTTGGGAAGCGATAAAATATTTAAGGAAGAAAATATCATTGAATTGGGACTTTAGTGCAACAGAAGAAGGAAGTTAACTTCATGAGTCTTTCCCTTTAGCAATGGTTTTCCTTTATGCATTCAGTAACTAATTTTGAGAAGAATGCATATATCAATGTGGAGACAAGTTAAGATGGTTTGAGTAAGTGATGGAGGTTTAAAGGGTACTTGGGGAGTTTGTAAGTAGACATGTGCTTTTCCATTCTTTGTTTGATAATTGGCACACTAAGAAACTTCTAAAAACTTGTAACTTATAAAATTTCAAATAAATACAAAATACTACTTACAAAATTTCAAATAAATACAAAATACTACTTATAAAATTTCAAATAAATACAAAATACTTGTAACTCATAAAATTTCAAATAAATACATATAATAAATACAAAATGGATTTGAGCCAACTAAGATATACGGAACTAGGTTGGAGGCATGGCTTCCAAAGAATGTGTAATGTTCATGAAGTAATGATTGTTATAGTGGCTATGCGATTTGCTATATCGTTAAAAACCACACAGACTTTACTTTATTGATCAATATCTTATCACATTGTGGAGGCATGGCTTCCAAAGAATGTGTAATGTTCATGAAGTAATGATTGTTATTGAAGTAATGATTGTTATAGTAGCTATGCGATTTGCTATATCGTTAAAAACCACACAGACTTCACTTTATTGATCAATATCATATCACATTGTTAAAAACCACGATGACTTCATTTTATTGATCAATATCTTACCATATTGTTAAAAACCACGACGACTTCACTTTATTGATCAATATCTTACCACATTTATTGAGGGTTTTTAAATTTTGAAAAAACAGAATCAATATAGTGTAGGTATTGGGGTGTGGATGGGGAATTATAGCTATTAGGGGGTATGAAAAAGGTATTAAAAAATATAGTGGATATCTATTAAAAATAGTGGTAATTTCATTAGAAATATGTATTCAGAGGGATTCAATCGAAAGACTTTAGGAATTTTTTATCCATACATAATGAGATTAGAGGTATTTATCCCACGAACATAGGTCCTGTAGCACAGATTTATTAAGTGGAGAAAAAACACAAATTTTCATAATCATTTATATTATATTATAAATAATTACTCGTGATTACCCTAATTTCAATGCTTGTAAGTTGGTAGAAAGGGTTGATAATCAAGCTAATAAACATATTATTTTAAAAGTAATAAAAAAGAACCTCCCAATAAACAAACACATAAGTAATAAAAAAGAACATCCCAATAAACAAATAAGTAATGAAAAAGAACATCCCAATAAACAAACAAATAAGTTTTTTGCGGTAGTTTGAGCAAATAAAATATTGATTGATGTAGTTTAAGCAAATAAAATATTGATGAATGATGTAATTGAGCAAATTAAATATTTGATGATATTGATGAATGATATAATTTTTAGAGGATTATTAATTGATGATATTGATGAATGATATAATTGTTAGAGGATTATTAATGAATATAATTAAATGTTATTTTATTAAATTGAAAAGAGTAACATTTTTTTAAATTGAAATTTTTAAAAGTAATACAAAAAGAACATCCCAATAAACAAACAAATAAGTTTTGCGGTAGTTTGAGCAAATAAAATATTGATGAATGATATAATTGTTAGAGGATTATTAATGAATATAATTGAATGTTATTTTTTAAAATTGAAAATGTTGTTAGAGTAACATTTTTTTAAATTGAAAATGTTGTTAGAGCACTGTATCGAAAGCATGGAACGAGATGTCGTTTTCAAAATCTTTTCCTGTCCTAATGACTTTCAGTGATAAGATGGAATCAATCCGGAAGGTTGTAAAAGAGTGGCAGTTTCAGAAAAGACAAGCGAATAAAAAAGACCTCCGGGAAATTCAAAAGGAGCTAGACAGTGTTGCGGACTCCATGGCTTATGATTCCTTGTCTTTTGAAATGAGATGTCGAATTAAGGGTCTTCAAAAGAAGAAATTGATGATTTTGAAACAAGAAGAAACTTTCTGGAGGTTAAAAAGTAGAGCGATATGGATGAAAGAAGGAGACAAAAACTCAAAATTTTTCCATAATTTCGCCAACTCCAGAAGGGAAAAAAATTCGATATGGAAAATCAGTGACGGTAAGGGAGGCTTCCTTTTTTCCCAGCAGGATATTGCAAATGAGGCGGTGGCATATTTCAAAAATCAGTATAAAAGAATGAATAAATGCAAAATTCAGGATATCATATGGGGAATAGATCTGTTTCCACGGATGTTTGATGCTGACTTAAATGATCAAATTTTCCAGCCACTTTCAGAGGAAGAGCTGCTTGCCATTATGAAATCCTTCAAAAGGGACAAGAGTCCCGGTTCGGATGGCTGGACGATAGAGTTCCTCATTCATTTCTTCGAAATCATCAAAGATGACCTGTTGCGGATGGTAGAAGGCACCAGAATGGCGGGCAGTATCAATCAAAAACTCTCCTCCACCAATATAACGCTCATTCCCAAAAAGGGGGATGCTCAGTCTTTCAAGGATTATAGGCCGATTTCGCTTTGTAATATCTCCTACAAGATTGTTTCAAAGATCACAGCTGAGAGAATCAAAGGAGTTTTTTCAGAATTCCTATCAAAGGAGCAACACGGTTTTCTAAAAGGAAGAAACATTCATGATGCAATTGCAAGTACTCAAGAGGCCCTGTATGCTATTCATTCAAAAAAATGTGATGCGATTATTCTCAAAATCGACCTCTGGAAGGCATATGACTGCCTAGATTGGGGCTTCATCAGGTGTCTGCTCGCAAGGATTGGCTTGAGAACGAATATGATCAATTGGATCATGGCATGCGTTGAACTTGTGGACTATGCAATCATCATTAATGGATTTCCATCCCCTTTCTTCCGTGCGGAGAGGGGCCTGCGTCAAGGATGTCCCCTTTCCTCGCTTTTATTTATTCTGGCGATGAACACTCTTAGCCTGCATATCAACAAGGCTGTCAACGAAAATATGTGTCGCCCCCTAAAAATCTGCAAAAATATCTCAATCTCACATAATTTATTTGTTGATGATATCATCTTATTCGACTTGTTTTGCAGGGTCACTTGGATATGTTTCTATGAAATCATAAAAAACTTCCAAAAGGCTTGGGGTTTGCAAGTTAACAATGAGAAGTTAACAATCTATCACAATGATATAAATCAAGAAGCTGTTGAATGGTTATCTGAGCTGTTTGGAATAAATGCGCAATCTATCAGTTGTGGCATTAAGTACTTGGGCTTTTAGATTAAAGCAAATGGTTACTCAAAATTTGATTGGAATTGGATCCTGGATAGATTCTACAGGAGGATTTCAGCTTGGGAGTTCAGATGCCTCTCCTTGGCGGGAAGAGTGATTCTGGTGCAATCAGTATTAAGTCAACTTGCAGTTTACTGGGCGCATTTATTTTTACTCCCAGCTAGTATTATTAAAAGCATGAATAGATTATCAGCTAACTTTATTTGGGGTGGTCAAGCAGATAGGAGGAAATACCATCTCACAAAGCTAGCCAGTATCTCTTTACCAAAAAGTATGGGAGGTTGGGGCTTGATTGATATGCGCTCATTCGGAAGGGCCCTGTTGTGCAAGTCGCTGTGGAGAGCTATTCATGGTGAGGGTCCATGGAGTAACATGATTCCGATGAAATATTTAGGAAGGAAGAGCTTATTGTTCTGGTACAGAAAAGGTATGATTGGTGCCTCATATGGGTCTACAATCTGGCTTAGTTTTCGCAAGATTGAATCATATTTCTTGAAGAATTTAATTTGGCACTTTCAATCTGGTAGTAAGATTCTTATTGGTAAGGATCAGTTCAAAAGCGGCGCTGAGGAGGTTAATATACCTGAGTCTTTACTGAATTTCTTTCATAGAAGAGGTCTTTTCTATTGGGATAGTTTGATAGTTGGCCCCATCCCTCTGCAAATGCCTCAGGAGATTGCTCTTCAATGGGATTGCATTAGGATGGGTCTTAGAAACTGTGGCATTTTTCGTTCTGTGGATTCTGACTATCTTACATGGAATATTTTGAAAGAAATGAATGTAGTGAGAGTTAAAGAGGTTTACCAACATATAATTGTCTCGAAGCAAATTTCTTGCAATCCTGTTTTCCCTCAGATATTCTGGAAGGATGGCTGCCCTTCGAAAATGATCCTTTTTTCTTGGCTTGCCTTTCACAACAGAAATTTAACATGGGAGAATTTAATGAAAAGAGGATGGCACGGGCCAGGTCTATGTTCATTATACAGATCAGAGGGGAAAAGTAATGTTCATTTATTCTTAAAATGCAAAAAATCGAAGCAAATATGGCAGGCTTTGGAGCTTGAGTATGGAATTCAGCACATGGCGCATGTTACAATTTATGAAATGATCCTATGGTGTAGCGGGCAGAAGGAATCATGGAGAAGGATCTTCATTCTTTCACTGTGGAACATTTGGAAGTGGCACAACAACAATATCTTCAATGGCACTAAATCCACCTGCTCGGAAATCATCGTTAAAATTGCAGCTGCTTTTGAAGCCCTCCCGCAGAAGTCTATCAGTCAAAAAAAGGTCGCCTACGCTGCTCAAACAAAGCAGTGCTCATCTTTCCCTAAGGCGTTCTTTGACGGAGCTGAACAGCAGGGACTTTGTGGTTGTGGCTTTCTCATTATGATAAATGAAAACACTCATTTCTCCATTCACTGGAACGGAGGGATAGGCTCCAACAATAAAGTGGAGGCTATGGCTCTTGCTGGACTCTTAAAGTTCTGCCTCTTTCTTGATATTCAACAGGTATCGATATTTGGAGATTCGAAAGTTATGGTCGATTTCGTCTCAAGAAAAAATCACATTTTAGTGCCTCACCTGATTGGTTGGATGGATAGGATCAACTTTTTCTGGGGTTGCATGGTCGGAAGTTCTATTAGTCACATTTGTAGGGACAAAAATATGCAAGCTGATTCTCTATCTAAATTGGGCCTTCAATCTGCTCCAGGTCTATGGTTTTTGCAGATTCTCTCTGATGGGGAAATCTTTTATATCCATGAATTTGCTCTCCTGGACTTCTAGGTTTGCTTATATGTGTTTCTCTGGTTTCCTTGGACCTTTTTTGGTGCTGCCTCATGTCTTCTTTCTCTGTAGATTCTCATATCGCCTGCTCATGTATTTATTGTGTGTCTGGTTGGCAATTTTGCTTATAGCCTCTCTCTAGTTTTTCCGGATCTTGATACTTTGGGGACCTCCCAGACCTATATATCTTGGTTAGATTCTGTTATTATTAGTTGGATATACCCTCATGCTGATCCAGTTTTGACCAAATGTATTTTGGGTCAATCTCAGATGTAAACATGTTTTTGAACTCTTATATCTCTCATATAATATATTATAGCTTTTTCGTCCCGAAAAAAGTATGGTATTTTGTTTCATAAATATTGTCATATCATATGGGATGGGTTTATTATTGAAATTTGTCATAAAAATAAAAAAGATTTTTTTTGGTTGATTTTAGAAAATCTCTTATTGAAATTTGTCATAAAAATAAAAAAGAATTTTTTTTGGTTGATTTTAGAAAACCTTTAAAAATAATTTAAATTGTAATAAGGAATTCTCTTTTAGCTTAGTTTTTTTTTTTTTTAATATTCTACAAATAAATTATTTATAGAACATGAAATTAGTTAAGGTGGATATGAACAAGTAACTACAATAATAAAATTAAACAAGTTTGTAATCTACATGAAATTAGTTAAGGTGGATATTAAGGTGGATATGAACAAGTAACTACAATAATAAAATTAAACAAGTTTGTAATCTAACTTCTATATTTTGAGTTTATGTTGATTTTTTGGAAAATTATTTGGAAGAGGTTTGGGTATAAAAGGACCAACTTTCACTATTAATTTACCTTTATATTCTAACTACATTGTCCTCTTGGCCAAACATCTTATGCTCTTGAAAAACAATTAAATATTTTCGAAAAATAATTTTGTAATAAGTTTTTTGGCGATAAATGTTAATAAAACCTAAATTATAAAATCAAAAAATTTCAACCAATTTCAAATTATATTTGAACAATATGCTTTTAGAAATAGCACACTCTTATAAATACTTAGGCATTAATCTCAATCATAAACTTAATTGGAACCTTAAAAACATTTTTTAACCACATAGTACAAGTGATTTTATAACGTTGTGAGATAAGATTTAGTTGAACATATTTAAATAAATAAAAAACAATTTATTATTGCAATTTTAAAATTAAAAATAATACTCTTCCAAATTCTCTAAAAAAGAGTTGATATGGGAAAAGAGTTGATATGGGATATGTATAGATACAAGTTAGAAAATAGTTGATATGGGATATATATAGATACAAGATAGAAAATATTAACTAAAATGATTTTCTTTATTTATAATTATGGCTAACCTAATATTTAAAAGGAAATTGGAAAAATTACCTCATTGAGGCATCCAAGATAACATAACCATTTTCAAAAATTAAATGTTTAAATTCTCAAGCAACCTTTATTGAATTTGCCATCATTATCCAAGATAATATAACCTTTGATTTTCAAAGATGCAAAATTAAAAATTAAAAATTTAAATTCTCAAATAACAAAAATATTAATTCTCAAGCAACCGGTATTGCGAATTTGCCATCATCATCCAAGATAATATAACCATTTTCAAAGATAATATAACCATTTTCAAAGATGGAAAATTAAAAATTAAATGTTTAAATTCTCAAATAACGAAAATATTAATTCTCAAGCAACATTTATTGCGAGTTTACCATCCGGTATTGCGAATTTGCCATCATCATCCAAAATAATATAACCATTTTCAAAGATAATATAACCATTTTCAGAGATGGAAAATTAAAAATTAAATGTTTAAATTCTCAAATAACGAAAATATTAATTCTCAAGCAACATTTATTTGCGAGTTTGCCATCATCCTCTTTATCTTAACGAGATTGTAAATATGTTTAAAAAATGATAATAACTAGAATAGGAGGAGACTTAACTGACATGAGCTGATTGGTGAAATGACATTGATAATATATATATATATATATTTTTTTTGGTGTAGTGTATATGTTTAAAAAAATGATAATAACTAGAATAGAATAGGGAAAAGAGTTGATATGGGATATGTATAGATACAAGTAGAAAATAGTTGATATGGGATATATATAAATACAAGTTAGAAAATATTAACTAAAATGATTTTCTTTATTTATTTATAATTATGGCTAACTTAATATTTAAAAGGAAAGTGGAAAAATTACCTCATTGAGGCATCCAAGATAACATAACCATTTTCACATCCAAGATAACATAACCATTTTCAAAAATTAAAAATTAAATGTTTAAATTCTCAAATAACAAAAATATTAATTCTCAAACAACCTTTATTGCGAATTTACCATCATCATCCAAGATAATATAACCATTTTCAAAGATGCAAAATTAAAAATTAAAAATTTAAATTCTCAAATAACAAAAATATTAATTCTCAAGCAACCGGTTTTGCGAATTTGCCATCATCATCCAAGATAATATAACCATTTTCAAAGATGGAAAATTAAAAATTACATGTTTAAATCCTCAATTTGCCATCATCATCAAAGATAATATAACCATTTTCAAAGATGGAAAATTAAAAATTAAATGTTTAAATCCTCAAATAACGACAGCAACATTTATTGCGAGTTGGGCCTGGAGTACGCCCTAAAACTGCTTCTGCTTGGCTAAGAGCTCGTCTTCCTCGGACGTAAGGAAACAGGTTAACGGCCCAAGACCCAGAGGCATCTGGCAGGAGTGATAGCCTGCTCCCTTACGGACCACCAGCGGGTTATTTCAGGTGGCGTGGTTTTCCTTGATAACAGTGATGTGTCAAATTAACATTCGCGGATAGCAGCCAGAGATGGCTGTCCTCAATGTTGGTTTGACAAAACTGAGTTTGATAGGTTTTTCCACCTTTTGAAGAAAAAAAAAAAAAAACAAAAACAAAAACAAAAACAAAAAACATTTATTGCGAGTTTGCCATCATCCTCTTTATCTTAACGAGATTGTAAATATGTTTAAAAAATTATAATAACTAGAATAGGAGGAGACTTAACTTACATGAGTTGATTGGTGAAATGACATTGATTATATATATATATATATATATATATATTTATTTTTTTTTTTTGGGGTGTAGTGTATATGTTTAAAAAAATGATAATAACTAGAATAGAATAGGAGACTTAACTTACATGAGTTGATTAGTGAAATGACATATTGATGTTATAATTTTTTTATTTTTGTGTGTAGTGTATATAATCTAGAAAAAGCCTAAGATAGAGTTTATTTTATTTTAAGATGTTTTTTCTACAATTAAAATGGATCTGTTTAGATTGTTATTTATAATTATAATTTAGTTCATGAATCTTAAATCAAAATAATTGAAATAAATTTGAAAGTTTTATTTATGTTGATATGCGTGTTTATGGATTTCTAAAATTTTAATTTATTTATCAATAATTATTAGATGGATGGTAGAGATTTAACTTTAATAGAATATTCTAGAATATTTATAGAAATCAATAGTTGAGATTTATCTACAAAATAGCTAGTTTTTTTTTTTAATTGATTAATTAAGTGAATTATGGTTTTTGGGCATACCTTATTGATAAACCTTGATAAGCCATGATAACAAAGTCTATTTACACATTAAGAATATCCATGATAACATGGGGTAAATCTCCATGGTTAAGAATTTTGTTCCATGTTTTGTAACTCTATATATACATATAACTTATATGTTATACAATTTACCAGAAGTTTTCATCAACAACTTATATATTAATTTTTTTTATAATTAATAATAATAACAATAATAATTTAAAATAAAGTTATTTTTTTTATTTTTATTTTAGCAAACTGAGATGTATAATGAATCAAATGTTTTGATGCATATTGGTGTCTATTTTTCCAACCATTTAATTTATATAACTAGATTAGTATAAATCTAAATTCACATTAAAACAAAACAAATATTTGAACAACTAATTTCAAAATTTTAATTTCCTAAGTTTTTATATATCCCTTCCTTCATTTGAGTCCTACATACCAATTTTATTTAAAAAAACACTAAAACACATCCTCTTATCATAACATTGTAAATATTGCATAATAAATTTTTCTTATTATGTTTTAAAATGTTTTATAACATTTATTATAACATATTTATTATTAAATTATCTGGATCTATCTTAACTTTGTATCTATTAAATGTGAGAGATTAAATTTCTAGAAGTGCAAATCTTTCTTCAAACTTTACACACAAAAAATAAATTTACACTTTGAGAAATTTGATTCCTCTTTAAAACTTGATAAATCTAAAATTAAAATGGTTCTAGCTTAATTTTATTTAATTAATTGATATTTTTATTTTCTATTTTTAATTTAATTATTAAAATTATAAAAGTTAACCAACAATAATTATTAATTATTATTATTATAATAATTTAGGTAATAAATTTGTAAAAAAAAATCCATACAGCAACTTATGATGCCCCCATATCAATGGCTACAACTTAAGCGAAAGGTTATCCCGTAAGCGTAAGGCTATACCGAAATAATGTTGATGGTTATAGAAGGGATATTATAGTTATTTTTTTTAATAGAAATATTTTTTTAGATTTTTTTTGTTGAGGTTAGAGGTTTATTTTACAGTTTAGTCTAGTATGATGTGTAATGTTGTTAGTTTATCATCAAAATTGAATTAAAATTTTGTTCAAATTTATTAAAATAAAAATTATAAAAAATCTAAAAATAAAAATTAAATAACTATATAAAACATTTAAATAATATCAACTCTTAACAAAATTTCTATTTAAAATAAATCGAATTACCCAAGGCAGTACTACTAAACATGCGAGATATTGTAGGGAAGCTGATGCTTTATATTCGGACACTTCCAATTCGTGAATCGCTAACGAACCTGATTCACTTGTCAGTTCTGTCCGAAATCTAAACAAAGTACGAGTGATAGAATGAGGTATGGGATCCATAGATTGATCTATTGTGTAATTGTTTGATCCCGATCAAAAAAGTAAAAGGTTTGTTCAAAATGGGTGAGACGGAGCATAAGGAGATCATTCCAAATCATTTATATCTAGACCAATTATCTATTCATTTTTTTCATCTTCTTCTTTTTTAGAAGAATAACTTGAAGTAACATAAGTCTTATTCATTGCCAAGATCCTTTGAATCCTGATCACTAGATCCTTTACGAATATTTCCCCAGTTATCTCCAAAGATGACATGACAAACGCTCTTGAAAAATGAGAGAACGACAAAAAGTCATAATTGGATCGTGATGAGAGGAAAAAAGCGTTTTAGTTTTAGGGAAACCGGACCACTCTATCTAGTAATTGTTGTTTCTGATACATCATATTCATCTACTGGTACCAGTTCTATTTTAACTTATTGCTTTTTCTATATTACCTCTTTCTATACTATTTCATAAAAATAGTATATTGTTCGTAAAGATCCTATATCGTTCCATTTTCATACAATGAAATTTCAATAAATATTTCATTGTATGAAAATGGAATATTTATTGAAATTTCCTGATTGGATATTTATTCATGTTCCTTTATCCTCGACATATATTCAAATGTTTTTACATTTGAATGTATGTCGAGGATAAAGACACCCCCGATTTCAAAACCCTTCAATGGATACACGCAAGAAACGGGCTGATTCAGCGGCTTTCTGTTCGATCTCCCTTAGGTTCACATTATCACCAGTACGAGTTAAAGGAATGTCTTGTCGGCCCTTTATTTCCATATAAAGAACACGACGAGGGGAAATACCTTCTTGAATTTCCATTTTGATCATCTGAACATCCTTCATAAGAAATCGTGGGAAAATACGACGATTTATTTCGGGAAATCCCCAACAAAAAAGACATACAATTCCTTTTTTTTTATCGAACTTATTATAGCCACTACCCACATTGAACAAAATTGTGTACCACAGATAAGAGCTAATGAACAGCCCTGCAATACCATAAAAACACATTACAATTCCTTGTGGAACAAAGAGTATTTGCTGAGATGACAATACGGGTATCAGGTTCTCACCAAAATAACTCGAGATCCCGACTAGGAAAAATCCTAGTGAACCCAGAAAGAGGATACAAGCCCAAAAGAAATTACTTCTTTTTCGAGACCCTGTTATAGGTTCTATCTAGAGCCATTGGGATCGACGATTCATAAAAAATTGTATTCAATTCCATCCTATTGAAGTTGAGGGAATAGCCAACTTTTTTATCCTTTGGTTCCCAAACTCTTATGAACTATCTATATAGATAGATAAATTTTCAGTTAAGTCAGCCAAGTTTGTCTTCTTTTCCATTCTTACCATCCATTTCAAATGGGTCCTTCCCTAATTTCTCAATTTTAGAAACAACATTGGATTAATGGAGTATAAATATCTCCTGGAATAGATATCTATACCGTATGAAAAAAGAAAACCAACCACATTAACATATTGACCCATACCTATTTATTGACATATGTGTAGATCCTATCTGTATATGTATATGAATATGAATAAATATCCATATTCATATATATATAATTTGGATATTTATACCTATTTTGTGTCTATAAGAGTTCTATCTTATATCATCTAAAATAGATATAGATATCCTATCTGTTCTGCAATTGAAAGATCTAAACCCATTTATTAAATCTAATTTGATCAGATTCATAAAATCTCGTCATTCTGAATATACAGATGAGAAAGAACCATTGTAATTGCCGGAAGTAATAAGCCGACTAAAGGCACCAAAATAGAGGGTAGGATAGGGAGTAGGTTAGGGAGTAGGTTAGGAATTATCATAGAACGAGTACCTTACTTAATCAATGAAATGTTTATCCATATTACAAAGAATAATTATAAGGTCAAATAAGTGATGGGACCAAATAAGCGGTCCCATTTGTCCTTCTTCATAGAATACATGTATGCAAGTGTTCGTTGTTCCTTTCCCCGTCTCTCCCGAAAATACTAAAAAAGCATTTCCAGTTGGGGCAAATTTTTTTTAATAAGATCTCGATGAGTTCAACAATGAGTTCTATATTACAACATAGAGATCCATAGAATACTTACTATATAAGTAAAATAGTGGAAGAACATGAATCCCGACCAAAATTTCTTTGATTTCTGAAAGCGGAGAATTGGCTATATGGATTGTTAGTATAGGCTCGAGGATCATAAATTGTTAATAAGAAGGGGGTGAAAAGCAATTCTCTCCTTCGCCGCGATAAGAAACTGTATCACTGTCACTTCCGTTACAAGGAACTCGATTTGATCCTTTTTCCTGATAAGGAAACTCAACGTTCATTTTTTTCTTTTTCTTTATTTACAAGGAAGACCGTAAAACGTAAAACCAAAATAGTTCACTCAGAACACCTTTTAAGAGATTACGTGGAACGATCAGATCAAATAAACCATGACCAAATAAATGCTCAGTCATGGTTTGAAGATCGATTCTCTCTATTTCGTTCTGATATAGACCAAGAATCTCGAGCCGCTGATCCGGCCAAGCAACCCAAAATATGGGGAAGTATGGTCGATTCCTTCATAGTTGTTTCGGCAATCGAAGGTTCTAAATACCATTCGGACAAATAAAAAAACCTTTTCTTCCATAATTCCTTTTTGGTAGATAGAGGATTCATGGGAGAACTTCTTCTAAGCGTATTTTGTATAAAAGCCTTTCCTACTTTGTAGATAATTCTTTCGTGAGTTTGACCGGATCCAACCTGATTATCCATAGATTATAAATGAAAAATTTGCCTATAAATAGCGGATCGAATTGTATTAGTGTCTATAACTGATTTATTTCGGGAAATACTAAGTATTAAGGCTTCATCGGCCAGTGCTACTAGATCTCGTGCATCATAATCTATGGTTATAAATCCAAATTCATCGGGAAATTTCCCCGAGTATAATCCTTTGCTACATAAAAGAATAGGAAATTCCCTTTGTCGTTGTGGGATAACAAGCATTCGAATATTGATCGATCTATCTAATCGATTTGGAGCTATTAGAGCCGGATCCACTCCTTGGGGGATATGAGTCGAAGCAATAACAAGAATATTTCTCATAGAATCTTTCTCACCATCTCTAAATCTAAAGAGATTGTTCATTAATACACTAAGGAACAAGTCAATGAAGCCAAAACCAAATAAATAGTTAGCTGCATCATTTAAATTCAGTTCATGAATGTTTGGAATCCATATTATGCAAAGGAGACATGCTTTTCGCCAATTCTAAGGTAATATGGAAATCTTCCATTTTGTCTTTCACAAAAGGATCAAACTCAGTAGGAATACGTTCAACAGGGTAATCTAAATACTCACCATACCAGAGCTTCTTCAGAGATATTCTTATTAAAGGAACATATGAGTCTGTTGCTAGACTTTTGACCAAATAGGATCGGCCAGTTCCCATAGGACCTATCAGTAAAATCCCTTTGGAAAGTAATGATCTTGAGTGGAGTGAGAAAGGTTTTCCATGAAATGTGGGGTTGGTTTGACACAATATTTGTGAAGAGGTAATCTTCTGACAAAAAGCAAGGAATACCCATCTTTCTGCTAAACAAAATGGATTGAACTCGTAATTAATTAGACCTTTTTGATAAGTGTAGGCCAAATATCGTAAGTGAATAAGCCCTCGTTGTCTAATGATTTGATCTCCAAATTCATTCTTGAATAAATTATGACTGTAAGTCAAAATTGATTCAAATTTAATAAGGGTTTTTTTCGTCATTAGAAACTGAACTAGTAAGTTTATCTCTTTTTCGAAGATATCCATACTAGAGCACAATCCGTTCAACTCTCTTATTATAGTTATAAGAAATTTTATATTTCTATTCTTCCTCTTCCTCTTCCTCTTCCTCTTCCTCTTCATAGAAAAAAACTATTCATAATCTGTGGAAGAGAACTGGATCTATCTATTGTATAATAGAGAAAGCTATTAGGCACGAGAGGATTAATCATTTTTTGCAACTCTATCACGTATGATGGATGCTTTAAATACTTGATGAGTTCAAAGTATATCTTTATATTGATAAAGGTGAAAGAAATAACTTTAAAATATTGAAGAATAGAATACCCAAGAACGAAAAAAGGGATAAGAATCCCATATTTATACCCTCGAGCATTTACTAATCTCATATGTGCCCATATGAATGGAATTGATGACTTCTCTCGATCACTAGTTTCCTCTATTAAAAAATCCTTGTAGGAAGGGAAAAAATCCTTGAAATTATTACTTGGAAAAAAAAACTTATTAATAAGATTCGTTCTCAATTTACATTGTATAGGTTCCCATAATGGATGAGAAAGTTCCCACAATATATTCCGTTTAAGCAAAATATTATGCTTAATATTTTGCAAAATAGATACAAATGGATTACTGCCATGTAGTAATATCTTCGAAAGAGTATCTAAAAGCATATTTTCAATATATTTACACCATGCAGAGGTAAAAAACCAGGGCATATATGTTTTGAACAAATCCCATTTTGAAAAAATACTATCTATTTGAGATCCTATAAATATTATGTTCCTCTTTAGATGAATTAGAAAGGGTACTCCTTCCATCAAATCCAATCAATTTAAACCCATAGCTGATAATAGAACTAGAATAGATATTTTTTGTTTTTTGCTTACACGAGTCCATATCCTTTCTCCCACATTGATCTCTAATTTCGATCTTCTTCCCCAATCTGAAATCAGAGTGCCAGTATATATATAATTAATTCTATTATGGTCTAATTCCGAACGGTAATAAATACCAGGACTTATTAATATTTGATTAACCACGACTCTGTAAATCCCATTTACTACAAATGTTCCATGGGAATTCATTAAAGGAATATTTCCGAGAAATACAGTTTGTTTCTGTGTCTTCCTACTATTCCTCCAAATCGATCTTGCTGGTACATATAATTCAGAGTAATATGTAAGGGACTGATATACAACATCTCTCTCTTTGATGAAAGGTTCTGCTAATTCATATTCATTACCAAAAATCCTAAATTCAATTTCTTTATCTATATCCTCAATTTTTGGAAAACTATGAAGTTCTTCCATCAAGCCCTGATCAATAAAACGACAAAATCCTTCATATTGTATCTTACCAAATTCAGGGATTGTAGACACTCCCTCATTTTCATCTAATCGCATTGGAAGTTTCCCATCTGTAGAAAAATCTATTCAATTATTCCCGATTGATCTATATGGATCAATCTGACAAAAAAGATTCGGATGTATATTCAGTCTTCACTATATCCCATGAAATTCTACCCATATCCAGATATACTTCCAATTTAAAAAAAAAAGGATAAGGAAGAGGTACTTTGATACTTTCTTCCAACCACGTGAAATGGAGCTATGAACGAATGAATCAAACCATTCTTAAATGTTAATCTCACTTAGAAAATTTCCTAATGAAAATAGTCAGATTGAAAGAAAGACGGAGAACAAATTAGATCCATTTCCTTTATGGTTGACTTTAGCATACATCTCATACTATACTTAAAGGACAGACGAATGACTTGAAATGACAAAAGATTCAATCTGTCCATGGGATTCCCATATCTCGACGACATAGCCAAGCGGTAAGCCAGAGGACTGCAAATCCTCCATCCCCAGTTCGAATCCGTGTGTCGCCTTGTTGAGGTAAGTAAATGGAAGGAAAAGTCTGTATTTCCATTACAGAACCTCTGGAGACATATTGGTACATATTACCAATATAGATAGTGAGTTACGTACATTTGATCCCAATTTCGTTGTGAATGTACGGCCCTCGAGTTAGTTATAGTAACTTGTTGGTCAATGAACAAATGGATTTATTGATCTCTCATATCAGCTCGAACGTCAGTAACGTTCAGAATGCAAATGTGGACCATTCATTTCAACTTCAACTTTGCACTATGGTTAATAGTTCCCTTATCATCTCAATGATGAAATCATTATTTTTTAGAGAACATGATCCGTATGGATATAGTCGGTATAACTTGCGCTGCTTTAGTGGTAGTTTTTACATTTTCCCTTTCACTCGTAGTATGGGGGAGAAGTGGGCTATAATGGTAATGCTTAAGAATCAATTATTGCGTTCCTTCCATATCATGCATGGTAATATATTATGTTCCATAAGGATCCAGTAATATTGAATCTTCGTTCCAAATTGAAACACTCTACATGGAATTATTTCCTCTTTATCCTCGTAAGGGATGTACGTAATCCCTTATCATTATCATCTTCATATGAAAAATCTTATTTTCTTCAACAGGTTTGAATTCATTAGTTCTTTTCTAGAATGAGTCGATAATCTCATTTCTTCCACTGAAGAACGATCTCTCTTCTCTTTCTTAGTAGGAATAGAAAGAGTCCCTGTTTTATCGGATGGTTCCGAATTGATCGGATCTGATATGAATTCTGTTCTCGGAAAAATATGGGACATAAGTCATAGATTCCTTTGCTTTTTCATATACCATTTCAAGTTCTATATCTAACATGTGCTAGATATAGATGTTCGTACCAAAAAAAGATGTTCAACTTTGATCCTAAAGAATTCGCAAGTACATTCAGAATTAAGTCTGTCTGCATTGGGTCTATTTTTCCAGGAGCAGGAAGAAGGTGTTGTGATCAGCTCCGCTATTTTATGGTACGAGGTCCTTCATCCTACATTTACCATATATGGATAAGTACCATTAAGATATATTTATCCATATATGGGTGTAAAAGAAGAAGTAGTACAAAAGAAAAGGTTAGATATTATTTTCCTCCGTACTACTTTTTTTTCTTTTCAAAAAAAATTAAAAGCAATCCCTACCCTGTATTGTTGTAATACAATAGATCCACCCTACCCTGTATTGTTGTAATATAAAAGATCTCATAACCTATTTTATACTTATGATCTGGATCATAAAGATCTATCTAGTGATTAGCAATCAATTGATTTTCATCAAAATCAATTGCTTCCACTGCTTGCACTGGCTGTTTTGACGTAAGGGATAAGTAGAAAAGCAATAGGAACTGCAAGGAACAATAGAAAAGCTTTTATTGCAGCTCGATATGCTTTTCCGAACATTTTTACGAATTTTTTTTTTGATCTAGAAGTACGCTTTTTTGGAATTGCCATAAGGAACAATGGGGATAATTCATATATTGTGATGTGAAAGACATCTTATGTATTTCATTTATTCATTTCTCTCGTAGATAGATAACTCTGCGTATTCTTTATCTAAATATGCTGCAAATTGAATCAATCCATTCTCTCGACAAAAACGTTAAAATAATAATGGAATCTACCAGTTTAAATTGAAAGGTCAATTTTCATGATATATTTTCATATATTTTATATGATATATTCATATAACAATCGATCTTCAAATTGATATCTTTCTCATCATTTTCCGAATGAGTTTCGCTCGGTCCTTGATTCTTCGAGATAATCTCATCCTTCTTGTTCGTGTTCTTGCCATATCCTGAATTTGAACTAATGGGATCAAAATCCCGATTGTAATATCTTTTCAATTGGAAAGATAGTAAAAGATGCGGAAATCTCAACCAATTTTGAGTGAAAGGCTTTAAATATTATTCCGGTGTTTCATTTCCAATTTCCATAAAGTTATGGATAGGAAAGAGTTTAATCGAATAGAAATTTTTTCTATCAATCATACTACTTTGATGATTGACGCAATATATGAGGATTGATAATGTAAGTACTACTATACCTTTGACCAAAAAATATGGAAGGGCTTACATTAGGTTTAGGGATAATTAGGCTCGAACTGATGACTTCCACTATGTCAAGGTGACACTCTACCACTGAGTTATATCCCTTCCCTACTCTCATCTGGAAGGAGAACTGACTTATGAATAATAACTTACCAAAGGGTCGAGAGACTCAACACAACTATCCCACTATTTTATCTCGAACAACTTGAAGCCAGACCTTCCTTCTTTTCACACTACTACGAAAAAAAAAAAATTGGAGCCTATTCTGAGTGAATCCTGTCGAAAGTAGTATTTCCTACCGATTCGAATCATAACATATGGTCCCATAAAATCAGTAATATTTTACCTATCTTGATCAAGCAAGTTTTACATGAACTTGAATCAGCATGTTTGATCCGATCTAGCACTAGTGCATACAGAAAGAACTCAATATTGTTTGGAAGAACAAGGAGAACAAGATCGAGTCAAGATTATACAGAGATGATACGGATCAAATTGCTCTTCTTGCACCAAGGAGAAGACCCTATGCAACCGTTAACTACTTTATAGAAATAAAGTGAAATCCTACTGGAACAGAATTTGTAACTAGCACTACTATCCTCTCACCTAGCGAGCAAATATTTACCCCCGTGGATGGAAATACTTCTTGATTTGGATCGATGTAAGAGTACAACTACATTTACAAAATCCATGTTGTCTATTCAGAACAGGGTGACCCCTTCACTCTCTCGTGGAACAATCCTCTTCCCACTGAGCCCTCACTTTTCCACCGGTCCACAGAAACAAGATATAGGACTGATGTTGTTCATCAGTTCATCATATCATATCAAAAATAACTTTCTTTTCCGTATACTCTCCCTGGTATTGGTTGCTATTCGTGTGGACTTACGCAGTCGATCAGATCATATCTCAGATAGATATGGATATATATCTTCCTCAACATAGGTCATCGAAATGATCTTGGACAACCCCAACAAAAGCATGAAAGCCGGGATCTTTCATTAAATTGATTCCTATTCAAATTTGAACAGTGTATAACCACATGGATAAGCTCACATTAACCCGTCTTTTTCGAATCCAATTTGTGATTTGGAGGAATGATATATCGAGATATCAAAAAGGAATTAGCATGTAATAATGTCGATTCATACAAAAAGAGTATTTCTTCAGGCACTGTACTTATAGGATGGGAATAGAGAAGGAAGAGGGAATCTCGAAGATTTTGCATAATCTTTTTGACCGAAAAGGAAAAATATGATTCATTAGTGTTTGGTTAGAATACGAAAATGTGTTTGACTTAATTGGTTCCAGTTACTCTTTGAGACATAATGTATAAAAGAAGGGAATATTAATATTTTCGAACAACGAGAATAATCCAATTTATCTTACTTCGAAACAAAAAAAAAATTGAACGAGAAGCCGTATGAGGTGCAAATCTCATGTACGGTTTTGTAGAGTGACAGTGAAGAAAACTTATCTGTCAACTTTTCCACTATCACCCCCAAAAAACCAAACTTTGCCTTACGTAAAGTTACCAGAGTACGATTAGCCTCTAGATTTGAAATCACTGCTTATATACCTGGTATTGACCATAATTTACAAGAACATTATGTAGTATTAGTAAGAGGAGTAAGGGTTAAAGATTTACCCAGTGTGAGATATCATATTGTTTGAGGAACCCTAGATGTTGCCGAAGTAAAAGATCGTCAACAAGGGCGTTCTAGTGCATTGTATATTCTTACTTATCTAATACTTGTATCATTTCATGATGATGCCATGTGAATTGCTAGGAACATGTTAAGTATATAGCTAACCTAATAACGAACGTTTTGTAAGGGGACTAGAGCAGGCTACCGTGAAAAAAAAACACGATCTTATTTTTCATTGGAACTATTATATGTCCAAGGTTCAATATCGAAATCATTTTCGAAGTTTTCCCTGATTGTTTCAACAGAAAATTCAAAAATACCTTGACCTTTTTAGAACGGGTTCAAGTAGAAGATGGTCAAACATCCAATCCATTCAATCTATAATTCCAGGGTCTATAATTGTTAAAGGGAGTTCCTATCTCCAAGCAATTTTTGGAATCGATTTGGCTCAATTGTTTGTCGATTATTTGATCTAAATAATCATCCGCTTTAACAATAATATTGAGTAGGACCCATAAAGATTGATTCTTCCATTTTTCTCTGTGATTGAAGATCCGATCCGATCTCAACGATCCATTCTTGTTATAATAAATAAAAAATGAAATTTTATCATGAACCTGACTAGGCTTAGTTATTGATAGAGTGAATTGATCTGTCATTTCCAGACAATTTTTGTGCAATATGTATTTTCCTTTGCTTTGATCACAGAATGCAGAAAATAGATTCCAAGGCAGAGTAAAACTCCGCATAGCACAATTCAAGGAAGGATTTTCAATTTCAAAATATGTTTTTATCTTCCATAGATCAACTATCCTATTCATTAATGAATAGGATTTTGAATCCCTTAAATCTTGGGAAAAAACATTTTTATTTTTATTTTAAATAACCTTTTGGATAAGTTGAAATCTTCAATGGGCTTTTTAGTAGCACTAGGACCACCCATACACGGTTCATCTATTGGCAATATGTAAAAAAAAGAATAACGAATTGATTTTGTAAAATTTTCAATGAATCTTTTCCTCTCCAAAGGAAAGGAATTCTCTTCTGTATATCTTTCATCTTCTGTAAATAATTCTTTCGCCCAAGAGATTGGATAATCTTTTGATAAACACTTTGAGGACAAATACGATTCTATTTTTGTTTGTTCTCTTTCAATAAAAGAAAGATCCCAAAGAATTGATCTTTTTCTTCATTGCTCAATCTCCGTTTTATTCCTTGTGAATGGATCTTCACAAAGATATTTTTCAGGTTTCCAATACTCATTTTCGGTTGAATTAAGAGTTGAATCGATCTTCAAATTGATATCTTTCTCATCATTTTTCGAATGAGTTTTGCTTAGTCCTTGATTCTTCGAGATAATCTCATCCTTCTTGTCCGTGTTCTTGCCATATCCTGAATTCAAACTAATGGGATCAAAATCCCGATTGTAATATCTTTTCAATTGGAAAGATAGTAAAAGATGCGGAAATCTCAACCAATTCTGAGTGAAAGGCTTTAAATATTCTTCCGGTGTTTCTTTTCCAAGTTCCATAAAGTTATGGATAGGGAAGAGTTTAATCAAATAGAAATTGAAGCGATATATGAGGATCGATAATGTAAGTACTACTATACCTTTGACCAAAAAATATGGATTGCTTTTCCGTAGATCGCGTAAAAGCAACGTACTGAGAATTCTAGGATCAAAAAGCTTTATAAGGTGCTCCCGACGTGAAAGGATTTGAATTAATCAATTCGATCTTTCTGCGAATCTCTACAAGTGCAATTCCTCCATAATTCGAGGAGCTCTTTATATGCATTCGTACATAGTTTTCAATGCAAGTACGTATTTTTTGATCTTCTCGGAGATCTCTGGAATAATTCCTTTGTTGTGCGAACCAATGGGAACGCTCATTTTGAGTTACACCAAGTCTAAAACCAAGTGGGTTTATTTTTTGCGCCATACATATCCTTTTTTTCGGGATTCTATTGACATAATCAGATCATTCGATCTGGATATTTCCTCCGATACAATAGTTATATGACAAGTGGGTTCTGTATTGGATAACCGCGTCCCTGAGCTCTAGGTTGAATCCTTTTAAAAACAGCACCCTCATTCACTTCGACTCTACCAACGAGTAAATTGGCTTTGTTCAAACCCATATTGTGATTTGCATTCGCCGCCGCAGAATGAATTAATTGTGATATGGGATAACAGGCCCCATAAGGCATCAGTTCCAATATCATAAGTGCATGTCCATATGAACGACCACGAATTTGATTAATTACTCTGCGCGCTTTATAAGCAGACATACGTATATTTCTTGCCAAAGCTCGTATCTCTGGACTTGGACTATTATTTCCCATTGACTCCATTGTCCCTAATGAATGACAAGTCTTTCTCAATTAACGACCAGATTTCTTATCGTTTCTTGCATGTCCCTTAAAAAGTGGGGTAGGTGCAAATTCCCCCAATTTGTGGTCTACCATACGATCTGTTACATAAATGGGTAAATGTTCCCTCCCATTATGAACAACAATTGTATGACCGATCATTGCAGGTACAATGACAGATGCCCGGGACCAAGTAACTATTATCTTCTTTTCTTCTTTTATGTTTAGATTTTTAATTTTCCTCAATGAATGATTAGCCACAAAAGGATTTTTTTCAGTGAACGTGCCATGATCAATTACCTTTCTTTCCTCTTTTTTTTTTATGGATATCCAAACATTCTTACTCACGTCGACGAAGGATTGAAGCATCACTGTATCTATTTCTCTTCCGACTTTTCTTTCCAAGTGCACTATAGCCCCAGGGGGTCACAGGTTTTTTCCTGCCAATTGGGGTTCTTCCTTCCCCACCTCCATGAGAATGGTCTACAGTGTTCATAGCTACTCCTCTTACCTCAAACGCTTACCCAACCAACGTTTAGCTCCGGCTTTATCGAAACTTCTATTGTTTGCAGTGATATTACCCACTTGTCCAATTGTGGCTGAGCAGTTTTCAGATATTAAACGAACTTCTCCAGATGGTAATCTTAATGTGGCCGATTGATCTTCTTTTGCGATCAGTTCTGCTACAGCACCTGCCGCTCTAGCCAATTGTCCATTCTTTCCAAGTGTTATTTCTATGTTGTGTATAGCCGTGCCTAAGGGCATATTGGTTGAAGTAGACTCTTATTCCGATGAATAAAAATCCCTTCCCAAACTGTACAAACCTCTCTCAAGGCATACAACTTTCTGGATGTATATTATATTCACATATATTGAATAAATATAATCGAGATGAGAAGGAGCATCTATTATATTCTCCATGTCCCGATTCTCTACATCCTAGGTCTCTTTATTCCATCATCTGGCTTATATTCTTTATGTAGCATTCAGAGTGAATGACTTTATCAAATTACGCTAATACTTTCGTATGTTATGGATAATGTAGGAGGCATATTAAACATCTTCAACCCTCAAATCCAACCCTCAAAATTATCCCTATGAAGTGGAATGTTCGAGCCTGGATTGAGGGCAAATAAGCTCCAATTTTTTGTTTATTTGCATCATACTCGGCCAAATTATAGGAATAGATTACCTTCTGATATGAAAAGATTTTATATAAAAAGGAATAATTTTACATATGGACAATTATTCAATCTTTTGATCATCCACAACAATCTATCTTCCTTGCCCATTGGTGAAATAGGACCCGTTCACTCAGAAAAAGAGATTATTTCATTCATCAAATCACAAGTATCTAACATATTATTACCTAAATATTTAAAATGAAAACGAAGTGGTGACCAAACGTTTATATTAATCTATGATTTGTACAGATCCTCAATTTACTAACTCGATTGAATCCATTCGTTCGTGACAAGATATATCTTTCTTCGATCGAAGAGATTTCTACAACGCCTTTAACAAAAGAACAAATAGTCAATTTTGAAAAAACTTTTTGCCAACCTTTTTTTAAAAGATCCAATTCAGAAGAAAACAACTTTGATCAGTGCTTTAAAAGGGGTTTCAGTTCAAACGTGGGTCTTATTCAAACTCGATCTTATCAAGATGATTTACTATCCGAAATGTTTTCCAATAAGAACGAGGAAATTTTTCCTCGTATTCAAGATTGGTTTGTAACCGAATGTTTAAAAAACAAAATAGTAAACAAAGACATAAATGGAAGGAGTACCCTTTCTAATTCATCTAAAGAGGAACATAATATTTATAGGATCTCTCAAATAGATAGTATTTTTTCAAAATAGGATTTGTTCAAAACATATATGCCCTGGTTTTTTACCTCTGCATGGTGTAAATATATTGAAAATATGCTTTTAGATACTCTTTCAGAGATATTACTACATGGCAGTAATCCATTTGTATCTATTTTGCAAAATATTAAGCATAATATTTTGCTTAAACGGAATATATTGTGGGAACTTTCTCATCCATTATGGGAACCTATACAATGTAAATTGAGAACGAATCTTATTAATAAGTTTTTTTTTTCCAAGTAATAATTTCAAGGATTTTTTCCCTTCCTGCAAGGATTTTTTAATAGAGGAAACTAGTGATCGAGAGAAGTCATCAGTTCCATTCATATGGGCACATATGAGATTACTAAATGCTCGGGGGTATAAATATGGGATTCTTATCCCTTTTTTCATTCTTGGGTATTCTATTCTTCAATATTTTAAAGTTATTTCTTTCACCTTTATCAATATAAAGATATACTTTGAACTCATCAAGTATTTAAAGCATCCATCATACGTGATAGAGTTGCAAAAAATGATTAATCCTCCCGTGCCTAATAGCTTTCTCTATTATACAATAGACAGATCTAGTTCTCTTCCACAGAGTATGAATAGTTTTTTTTTTCTATGAAGAGGAAGACGAAGACGAAGAGGAAGACAAAGAATAGAAATATAAAATTGCTTATAACTATAATAAGAGAGTTGAACGGAATTCTTAAAAACGGAAAAAAATCATTGGCTTATCGAATTCTTTATCAAGCCATCAAAAAGATTCAACAAAAGACGGATAAAAATCCACTATCTGTTCTACGCCAAGAAATACGTAGAGTAACTCCCAATGTAACAGTGAAAGCAAGACGTGTGGGTGGATCGACTTATCAAGTTCCCACTGAGATAAGATCAACCCAAGGAAAAGTACTTGCCATTCGTTGGTTATTAGGGGCATCTCGAAAACGTCCGGGTCGAAATATGAATTTCAAATTGAGTCACGAATTAATGGATGCTGCTAGAGGGAATGGCAATGCTATACGCAAAAAGGAAGAGACTCATAGAATGGCAGAAGCCAATAGAGCTTTCGCACATTTTCGTTAACTCATAAACAGGATATAGATCTACCTATCTATATAGTGGATTTATATATTCTGATAAATTAGAAATTGATTCCCGTTCAGATCGGACAATATGTTTATCAGAACAAAAGAGAAAAAATAAAAAGAAAAAAGCATAAATCATAGATAGATCTAAGTCCTCTTGGGAAGGCTTCCTTGAGGAAAAAGGAGATAGATTATGGAGGAATATTCGATCCTGGTATTGTAAATTCTCCTTATTGATCATAATGTGTAAGTGATTCAACCGTATCAATAGTTATGAATCCTAGAGAAAACTCTGAACTGATGAATATATATATAATGTGATCCGGGCTGTGATCCTATTTATAGAAAAGGAAAATGATGTTTCATCACCATAATGAATAGTGATATTCTAGATAATAGACCCTACATGTATAAAGTCTTTTCACTCACCAGACCGAAGAGAAATGAAGGTGGAAAAATGTGGGAAACAGATTTCGAATTCTATAAAATAAAATTAAAATAACATTGTCTAATGATTAGAAGGGATGTAGCGCAGCTTGGTAGCGTGTTTGTTTTGGGTACAAAATGTCGCAGGTTCAAATCCTGTCATCCCTACCTTTCCCTTCTTTTCTATGGAAAGAAAAGAATAAAAGATCATTTGATATCGATTCGACGGGAACATCAAATAATTGAATCGTATCAGATGCGAAAGTGTTTTGCTCTAAGAGTATCAACAAAAAGAATCCTACAAAACGTGATTTTGTTCCTATCAAATCCAACCCTCAAAATTATCGATAATTCATTCCAACTGGAACTATAAATCTTAATTAAATGTCTCATGGTTAAGAAATCTTTAAATTTTAATCTTTAGATCTCGAGTTTGTTTATTGTTATTTTTCGTATACTTTGAAAACGGCCATCAACTTAAAAAAATGTATAGATACGTCCAAATCTCTATTACAGAGTTTTTCATTAATGTATTGTGACGCAGTGTGTGGTGGCTAAATATTATTCAACTCATTATAGTGTTCCACACTATATTTATTATCTAGTATTCAATTCAGTGTGCATTTCCAGTTTTGGTATTCAGGATATATTTATATAATAATGCATAATATTTTGCTTTGTAAAATTAATAAATAATATATTTTTATAATTTAAATTAAAAATATTATTAAAATTTAAAAATTTATTAAAAATATATAAATTAGTTTTGTTTTATATTTATAATGTGTTATAATGTTAATGTTTTAATAAATAATATTAAATTATGTTAATTGTTTTTTTTTTTAAGAAATTGATTAACATATAAATAATGGAAAATTATATATTTGAAGTATATCATATTTATTAATGTGGTTGTTTTAATTTAATATTTTGAAAAAATAACCAATATACAGTTTTTTCTACTAGCCAGCCAATGGTTTAACTTTAGCTAGGGTTCCATTTCAACTAATAGACAACCATAAAGTTGTTTTAAAATAGTAGACACTCAAGGTTTCCTATTAGCCAATGGTTATTTCAACTAATAGCCAATGGTTATTTCAACTTGTTTTAAAATAGTAATTATTCAATTTTCATTGTTAAAAGATAGACACTCAAGGTTTCCTATTAGCCAATGGTTAGCCAATGGTTTAACTTCAGCTAGGGTTCCATTTCAACTAATAGACAGCCATACGGGTGTTTTAAAACAGTAATTATTCAACTTTAGGATTAGGATTAGTTAGGATCAAACAAACTTGGGAAGGAAATTATTATGAAATTTTAACAAAATTTATAAATAAACTTGAAGTTTATTTATAATTGCATATCAATAATCATAAAGCATATTTTAAAAGAAAGATTTAAGAAGAGATTTAGAGAAACAATTATTAGACAATTAAAATTAACAAAAGTGGTTTTCTTACCTCTAGTCTAATATTATGAAATCCGAGTAGGAGCCGATCTAATTTTTGCTAACCTTGGAGAAAGGATTATTGACCTAACATGAATTTAAAGCAACCCTATAAAAAATTAATAGGTCAACAACCTGCTACAATTTTTAGATAATTGGAACACGACCTTTATGGAAAAAAAGGAAAATTAATTGCAATTTTATATTTTTAAATAGACTACATTATAGAAGAATACCATGGGAAAAACCATGGGTTGTCAAAACCCAAATTCCAAAAAATGTTGGTAATTTACATAACATAACATATGACATTACAACATCTCTTCCATATCAGATTGGACAGAGTCTCTTAAATACTTCTCAGGAAATTTGATCCCTTTAGGCACTTGGTAGATGTGGAGTTAAGATGGATCTAGGTTGATTTAATTTCCCCCTTTAAATAGGTTATATTCTACATGAATACCATAGGTTCTCATACCATGGGTGAACGCCATGAAGTTATTTTTATTTGAACGATTTTTTTATATTATTATTTTTATTTTATTTTTGATCGAGTAAAAATGTTTCTTTGTTACTAATTTTATTTTTAAAACTTTTAAATTAATTTGACCTAGTCAAAATCTTTATAGGACATTACAACATCTCTTCCATACTGGGCTGGAGAGCACCTCTCAAGGCAACCAACCTAGATCCACCTTAACTCTGGATCTACAAGGGCCTAGAGAGATCGAATATCTTGAGGTGCATACCTCTTTTAGAGTGAAAAGAGATTTGATCTGTCTGCTCCCTTGGTAGATCCAGAGTTAAGATCGATCTAGGCTAATTTATATTTTTCACTTATTTTTTATAAATAAAGTTAAGTTTTATGTTTAATTTTGATCATTGTAAATTTGTAACTCTATATGCTTCTAATTATTAATATGATTTTATGTTTTCTTCCATCCGTTGTTAATTTGCAACCTTTTCTCACCTCTCATCATTATAAATTTGCAGCTCTGTTTGTTTCCAACTATTATTATGGTTTTATTGTTTGCTTTCAACCATTGCTTTTCATTGTTGTAAATTTACAAGTTGAGAATTATTTACAAAATATTATTAACAATTTAAGCGTTTTTAAAACAATATATTTTTTCCATAACATTAAACCACTACCAAAAAAAAAGCCTCAATACTTTGCAAAATTGGAAAAAAATATTTTTTATTATATTACATTTATTATACAATTAAAAAATTCCAATCCATGTAAATATCTAGATCTAAAATATTTCTTGTAATCATTATTGAGAAGGAATTAAAAAAAAAATTACTTCAAAATTTTACAACAATATTCTGTGAGGTCAGGGTTTTTGGTCGAGCTTGGAAGTGAGCCTTTCTACCTGGTACAATATTCCATAAACATAGCCTTGTTGCCTGGTACAATATTCCATAAATGTAGCAGTCACCAATCTCCAGAAACCTTGAACCACATAGAAAAAGAAATTTTATAACAATATAATACCATACACTATCAAACATTTGATGTTGATAGAAAGATAAAACATTAACTTCACATTCAATATATTTATATACATTATAATAATAAAATTTTGAAATTAATAAATGTTTATGAATATGATATAAAAAATAAAATTTCATTTTAGAGAAAAAAAATGGAATTTCATTTTATATGTCAAAGTAAAACTTTGAATTTGGTTGAACTGAGTTTATTTTTTAGTTTTTTATCAATAAATTTTTAAAATCAATTTAATCTAAAACTTTAAAAATAAATTTTAATTGAGAAAATAATTAATTTAAAATGTTGAATGTATATAATCTATATGTATAAAACCTACTTAGATGATATTAAACATAATACTTTGGTAAAATAGTGTAAACATTATAAAACAAAGATGGAGATATTCTGATAACTCTGCTTGAACTGAGTTTATTTTTTAGTTTTTTATCAATAATTTTTTAAAATAAATTTAATCTAAAACTTTAAAAATAAATTTTAATTGAAAAAATAGTTAATTTAAAATGTTGAATGTATATAATCTAAACGTATAAAAACTACCTAGATGATATTAAACATAATACTTTGGTAAAACAGCGTGGTTTATGTTATAAAACAAAGATGGAGATATTCTGATAACTCTGCACCTTGAGTTTAGAAATTCATGAAAGTGATCATAAGATTTTGAAAAGATGAACTTAATTAGTTTCTTCCACATACTTATCATTATGATTTCACCTATATATTCATGTTATAGTTTCACACTATTACCAAAAATATTTAGAATGTAAAGAAAGAAAAAAGGAAAAAAAAAAAAGTATTGAAAGCAAAAAAGAAATACAAAAAACATAATTTTGAATCAAAACTTCAATTTGATGTTGCAGCTTACCTTTACCAATAATAGTTAAATCCTAAACAATGTTGCACAATGGATTTGGAATTTCTATAATTACGTCTTATGGATATTTGTAATGCTCCTAGTGAAGCGATAATATTAAGTAAGACAGTAAATTTAACTGTGAACTAAAACTCTGTTTGGTAAATTATAATAACTCTGTTGTTATTGCTATTAATTATTATGATAATTAATTGTGTTTATCACTGTTTCATTAAGTATGTGATTAATTGTTGTTAGTAGCTGTTGAGGTAGTTGAAACAAGAGAAAAACCTAACTACCTTCATGTGACGGTTGAGACCCCAGAAGGAAAAGGGGGAATACCAAGTCTGGTAAGGATCAGATGGCAGAGTTGTGGTGGTGTGCTATGTCTGGTAGTGACCAGATAGCCTGTGTCTGGAAGTGAGAGGCTTCCTGAATCCGCTACGTCTGGTTAGGATCAGATAGCGTGACTCTGGTATAACCAGAGGGTTTGCAGACAGTGAAGATCTGCAAAAGTGCTTGGGGGTGGAAGATCGAGGAGGATCTTCCTACGGTCGGGAGGTCGACAAGCGCAACGAAAAGGTTTGCTACTGTTCAGGTATGGCTTGCTAAAGCATTTAAGAATTCATTTAAATCTGTGGAATTCTTCTAAGGTCTTTGATACGTAAGTAAAGGTAATGGGAAAAGATTTAAACATTCTTTTAAAAACCTAGCCTCTGCGCAACTGGCAGAGTTTGGAACTGGATTTTTCAATCAAAGATCATTAGTGAAAACATGTCGATCAAAATCTCTGTAGCATAAGCGATAGAAAGAATATAAAACAGGAAAGTATTACTGTGTAAGCCATCCTCTGTAATCCCAGATGAAATAGAACAAAAGAATCCATCACTGTGCATAAGCGATGTGTTTATATATCGAACCGAGAACAACAGTTAACACTCGGACTTACCCAGACCTTTTACCAATATAAAAAAACAGGCCATTTAATCATTTGCGGAGCAGAGCAAGTAATTCGAAGTAGTAATCCATTATTCAATATAAAGCTTCAACATTTAAATATATAGGCATGCAAAAAGGAAACAAAAACAGTCTGACAGAAATACCCCTGTCTCCGAGGAACGGAGGAAGGGTCGTGACCACCATGCATGCGTAACACATATTAACAGATGCCCCGGCTCCGAAGGGAATCGCCGAAGCTGTGCTTAAATATAGATAGCCAGCAGGGGCTTAGTTGCCAGAACCATTGACACAGAAAGATTTAACCATAGAAATGAATATATACGGGAAAAACGAACAGAGGTAAGTGTTCAAAGACTTATAATCACAATAAAAGCTGCAGAGAGGGCAAGCAAGCCCAGTATACATCGAATAACAGTACTAGAGCCAAATAAAGGTCTTCGTGCAAACCAATATTAATTCTTAAACCAAGATTAAACCGAGAACAGTTTCATGTAAACAAAAACATTATTCAATCTGAAGCATTCGTCCGCCTTCAATATCAACAGTCCATAGTAAGGAATCAAGTTATACAATACAAGATGGGCATACAGCGCCTCTTAATGGAGGTTTCCGCCTGAATGCTAGCGGGGAAAACCCGATACTTTATAAACAACAAAATATGAAGGGGAAACGTGGAATTTCCCATGGGAGGAAACCCCTGTGTATGGCGGAGGGATTCCGAAGCTTGAGCAGGCCCCGACATCCTGTTCAAACGGTCAGCGGCTCAGCCGTTACCACAGAAAAGCCAAACGAGCCTACGATTCAAATACATAAAAACTCTTACCTGGACATGGGTTGGCAGAGAAGCGGAGAAGGTCTTCCAACGCCGCTGGTTCAACAACCGAACTTTCCCCCTGAGAATATCAACATAACCAGAAACTCATAAAAACGCCGAAGAAAACTGTATACAAAAGCTGGAGGAATCGTAACTATAACCGAAGCTGTAAAGCTCGAGAACCTGTGAGGAACATGAGTATGGAAAACAAGAAAAGCGGTAAACCTGAAATAAGGATAAGTCGATACCTGATCCGGTGATGGAGGGCAGAGGTATCCTGCAGTGCACCAGGCCGCTTGGAGGTAATGGATTTTGAGTAAGGCGGAGCGCCATGAAGCCGTAAGTGATAGGAGGTCACTTAGCAATGAAAAGGAAAACAAACTATAGCAGCAACCACATAGTAAAACCTTTAAAGCACCCACCGCCTCATGGCTCAACGGCAGCCCTTGATTTGGGCGGGCTCATTTTCCATCGTTCGATCGCCAGTGGTTGAACCGGGAAACAACTGTGAAATGGTAAGTTCGAGATTTGTCAGACGGTATGGAGTACCGAGCACGCGGAGGCCGCATGGCAAGCCGGAGGCCGGCCGTTCATCGTGCCAAATGGACGATGCTAAGCAGGCCAGCTGGGTGAGCATCAGAGCCGGACGGGACTCGCGGCCTCGGCTAACCTCGATGAAATAAACTAGCACGTATGAATAGAAATTGCCATAAAAACATTTAAGACTGAAGTGCCGCTCATATCCCTTACGTACATACCTTTTGATTACTCGAGACATAACATGAGTCAACCTTGGTATAATCGTTAATGAATCATGGGCATGGACAGATGTTGAAACAGTGAGTCATATATCGACTTTGTATGAGCGGGTCGAAGTACAAATTAAACATAAGAACGATTTTATATTAAAGTCTTCCTTGTTATATTGTTCGTTAATGATAATGTTTATAATTTGATTGCAATGCGAAGATCCAATGAATGTATATATATTCACATGTTTATACGGCGGTAAAAAAAAATTTAATTTTGTAATGGTGTGTGACAAGTGGTATCAGAGCCCAGGTTACAACTCTGGACCTCGGGTTAATTTTAATAGAGACAGCAATGTAAAGTAGCCTCCTAACAAGCCAGTAAGGAGTATATTGAAATATAAAAATTACATCTGTTGAATGAGCTAATTTTGTTCAGGTGACAGCGGAATGAGGAGAACAAGTAGCGCTCCTCATGGAAATTTGGATCGACCAGATAACGTTGCCCACCCTCAGGGGAATCCTGAGATATGGGTACAACTGGGAGAGGAAGGCCGCAACACTGATTTGACAATATTGAGGACAGTCCAGGAGCTGAAGGACGAAATGGCCTGTTTGCGTGAGGACAACGCAAGACTAAACATGGAACAAGAGAGGATTCTGAAAAGTTTATCTGATAAACAACATCAACAGCGGTCTCATCCTAGGCCTGAGCAGACACGAGTATCAGATGAACAAAGCTATCACACTGAACAGGAGGAAGCAGAGGAAAGGGCGGAGGCGCGAGGAGAAAAGTCTGTTAACGCTTCTGAATATCAAACTCCAAAGAAACCGCGGATAGAACTACAAGGGGAGTTTCGGAAGATTAAACCACCCCATTTCGATGGGGAATCAGAAGAAGCTGCAGAGGCTTGGCTAATCAACATGAACAAGTATTTCCAAGTATACGAGTATGATCACCATCTTAAGGCACGACTGGCCATCTTCCAGCTGCAGGCCAAGGCTACATTATGGTGGGAAGAAGTCAAGATGGTGTGGGGGGTGAGTGAGCAAGATGTGACTTGGGAGACTTTTCAAAGATATTTCAAGGAAAAGTACCTGACAGAACGCTTCTATGATGAAAAAGCACGAGAATTTCATGATCTGCGGCTTGGACAGCAGACCATAGATGAGTTCATAACTAAGTTTACATCTCTGCTTTGCTATGTACCGTACATTCGGGAGGAAAAGGCTAAGGTGCAGCGGTTTGTTAGCAGCCTACCTCAGGCTATGTGGGAAAGAATCGAATTTGATAATCCGAAAACGATGGACGAAGCAATTCGGAAGGCTAGAATATGTTATCAGCAGAACAAACAAAAAGGAGAAAATTCTGGAAAGCGTTGGGCGGATAAAAAGGGCAGCAGAATGACCATAGGAGTTAAGGGAACTCGCAGCAATTTTCACAAGGGATTCTCGAAAGGGGCCAGCAATAGAAACCCATCAAGAAATCAGATCAGATTTAAGCCACCTGCTGAATCTAAATACAGTGAACAGCCGGTTAGAGCTGATAATGAGGGCTCAGTTAGGCCACCGGTTCAGTGCTGGGGTTGTGGCGGACCCCATTATATTAAAAATTGCCCTCACCGGAAGGAAAGCGATCAGGTGTCCCAGATTTACGAAGCCTCCACAGTGGGAGACGTGGCTCGGTCCATACCCAGAATAAATGCCGCACTCGAGGATCGACAAGCTGATTACCAGCCAACAATGATAGAATTTGAAGGTAAGATCCTTGATCGAACTGTTTCCATTTTAGTAGACCCAGGAGCTACTTTAAGCTACGTAAGTCCCAAAGTTGTGGAAAGTTGTAGTTTGCAAACTGTTAAGTTTAAGAATCCCTGGTTAGTACAGCTTGCCACCGGGGCCAAAAGACGAGTGCTGGCTAAGGTCAGCAACTGTCCACTAAGGTTAGCCGGTCAGACAGTAATAACAGAATTGAATGTACTCCCTCTTGGTTCATATGATGTGCTGATAGGAATGGATTGGTTGGAAAAGCGGTGGTCTGTAATAAACTGCAAGACAAAAACAATCTCTTATCGAGATGAACTGGGAAAAGAAAAGGAAATTCAAGGTATCCAAAAACCGGTGTAGGTTCGGCCAATTACGGCCTCACAACTAGCTAAAAGTGTCCGGAAGAAATGTCAAATATATGCAGTGCAAGTAGGGTATGCTAGATCTGAAGATAAAATTGCGACTGTGGAAAGTATACCAGTAGTGCAAGATTTTACAGATGTATTTCCGGAAGAAATACCAGGGCTGCCGCCCAAAAGAGATTTAGATTTCACCATAGAATTGGTACCCAGTGCAGCCCCAGTATCCCGAGCACCATACCGGATGAGTGTGCCAGAATTAACTGAGTTAAAGATGCAGCTGCAAGAATTGTTGGACAAGAAGTATATTCGTCCCAGCGTATCCCCTTGGGGAGCCCCTGTGTTGTTTGTTAGGAAAAAGGATGGAAGTCTCCGTATGTGCATAGATTATAGACAGCTGAATAAATTGACAGTTAAAAACAAATATCCACTACCCCGCATTGATGAACTGTTTGATCAGGTGAAGGGGGCGACAATCTTTTCAAAGATCGACTTGAGGTCGGGCTATCATCAAATCAGAATTAAGGATGAGGACATAGCCAAAACAGCTTTTCGAACTCGTTATGGGCACTACGAGTTCGTGGTACTGCCATTCGGGTTGACCAATGCACCTGCGACATTTATGTGCTTGATGAACAGGGTATTTCATCAGTACCTAGACAAATTCGTATTAATCTTTATTGATGATATACTTATATACTCCCGGAATATTAAAGAGCATGAGGAGCATCTCAGAGTAGTGTTGCAGACACTATGGGAGCATCAGCGATATGGTAAATTTAGCAAATGTGAATTTTATAAAGAACAGATCCAGTATTTGGGACATATCATTACAAAAGAAGGTATAGCTGTGGACCCCGAAAAGATCAAAACTATAATGGAATGGCCAATACCCAAGGACGTGGCAGATATCAGATCTTTCATGGGGCTGGCTGGATATTAACGGTGGTTTGTGGAAGGCTTCTCCAGGGTTGCATATCCCATCACCTCTTTGCAAAAGCAGGGAAAGATATTCAAGTGGACAGCAGATTGTCAACGAAGCTTTGAACAGCTCAAAAACCTGCTCACAACTGCACCTGTGCTGAGTGTTGCAGACCCAGAAAAGGAATATGTTGTTTGCACAGATGCAAGCAAAGAGGGCGTAGGAGGGGTGCTAATGCAGGAAGGGAAAGTGATCGCGTACGAATCCAGAAAATTGAAGGAGCATGAGCAGAAGTATTCTGCCTATGATCTGGAATTAACTGCAGTAGTTCATGCGCTGAAAATGTGGCGCCATTATTTGGTGGGAAGAAAATTCTTGCTAATGACCGATCACCATAGTTTAACTAGCTACTTTAGTCAACCAACCTTAAACGCTAGGCAAGCTAGGTGGGTGGACTTTTTGGGGAATTTCGATTTTGAAATTAAGCACCTGAAAGGAAAAGAGAACAGGGTAGCTGATGCACTGAGTCGAAAAGTGCATTGCATTTATGAAATTGGTATTAGTGAAGGACAGTCCACCCTTGACAAAGAAATTGAAGAGGCTGCTGCACAAGATCGAATTTACCTACAAAAGAAGCAGCTGGTGCAGAATTTAAATACCCACATAATACAACAAGGGTACGATTTGAATGCAGCCGGAATTCTGTGTTACCAGAAAAGAATTTATGTACCCAATCAGAGCGGTATCAAAGAAAAGATTCTGGATGAATATCATAAAAGCCCTTATGCGGGACATCCGGGCTATCAAAAATTAATCACCTCGCTTCGGAAGGAGTATCATTGGCCAGGCATGAAAAGAGATGTGGTAGAATATCTGGCGCGATGCTTAGAATGTCAACAGGTTAAGGCTGAACATCAACACCCTGCGGGTTTACTACAGCCATTACCCATACCAGAATGGAAGTGGGAGACTATTACCATGGACTTTATTACGGGGTTGCCAAAGTCCAAAAAGAATAATGACTCTATAATGGTTGTAGTAGACAAGCTCAGTAAGTCAGCTCACTTCATACCGGTTCAATCTACATATCGTGCGGCTCAAATCGCAAATGTTTTCATGCAGAACATATTTAAACTCCATGGGCTGCCAAAAACTATAGTATCCGATCGCGATGTCAAATTCACATCAGCCTTTTGGAAGACCTTGTTTGAAGGTCTGGGGACTCAATTGAATTTCAGCACCGCTTATCACCCGCAAACTGACGGGCAGACTGAGTGGGTGAATCAGGTGGTGGAGGACATGCTGAGGTCATATGTGATGCAACAACCTACCCGATGGGAGGAGTACTTACACCTTGTGGAGTTTGCTTATAACAATGGATATCATGCATCCTTGCGGATGAGTCCATTCGAGGTACTTTACGGCCGAAAATGCCATACGCCATCCAGTTGGGGTGGACTAGAAGACAAACTCATGCTGGGTCCTGAAATGTTGGAAGAGATGGAAGCCATGGTCAAGAGAGTCCGGGCTAATTTAAAAATAGCTCAGGACAGACAAAAAAATTTTGCAGATCGGAAAAGAACCTTTAAAGAATATCAGGTGGGTGAACATGTATATGTCAGAATCCGAGCAAGGAGAAGTACTCTCCAATGGAATGCTTGTGCCAAATTGGCACCTCGCTTTTGTGGGCCCTTCCAGATTTTAGCACGAGTGGGGCCGGTAGCTTATCAGCTAGCCCTACCCAGCCATATCCGGGTCCATAATGTTTTCCATGTATCCGTTTTAAAGAAATATGTTTATGACCCTAGACACATAATAAGTTGGCAGGACATTCAGGTAAGAAGATGCTGTAAGATAAACATAAATCAAAATGAAATGTTAGAAAACAACTAACCTGAATATAATGTGTTTCAGGTGGAACCGGAAGGAGAGTTCCTGGTCGAGCCAGTGAACATACTAGATCGGAGAAGAGTCGAGCTGCGGAAAAAGGTCATCAACTAGGTTAAAGTGCAATGGCAGCACTTTGGGCCAGAAGAGGCCACCTGGGAGGATGAGCAGAGTATGAAAGAAGCTTATCCCGGATTGTTTCTGGGTGAACAGCAACATCGGGACGATGTTGAGCTTCAGGAGGGGGAGATGTAATGCTCCTAGTGAAGCGATCATATTAAGTAAGACAGTAAATTTAACTGTGAACTAAAACTCTGTTTGGTAAATTATAATAACTCTGTTGTTATTGCTATTAATTATTATGATAATTAATTGTGTTTATCACTGTTTCATTAAGTATGTGATTAATTGTTGTTAGTAGCTGTTGAGGTAGTTGAAACAAGAGAAAAACCTAACTACCTTCATGTGACGGTTGAGACCCCAGAAGGAAAAGGGGGAATGCCAAGTCTGGTAAGGATCAGATGGCAGAGTTGTGGTGGTGTGCTATGTCTGGTAGTGACCAGATAGCCTGTGTCTGGAAGTGAGAGGCTTCCTGAATCCGCTACGTCTGGTTAGGATCAGATAGCATGACTCTGGTATAACCAGAGGGTTTGCAAACAGTGAAGATCTGCAAAAGTGCTTGGGGGTGGAAGATCGAGGAGGATCTTCCTACGGTCGGGAGGTCGACAAGTGCTACGAAAAGGTTTGCTACTCTTCAGGTACGGCTTGCTAAAGCATTTAAGAATTCATTTAAATCTGTGGAATTCTTCTAAGGTCTTTGATACATAAGTAAAGGTAATGGGAAAGGATTTAAACATTCTTTTAAAAACCTAGCCTCTGCGCAACTAGCAGAGTTTGGAACTGGATTTTTCAATCAAAGATCATTAGTGAAAACATGTCGATCAAAATTTCTGTAGCATAAGCGATAGAAAGAATATAAAACAGGAAAGTATTACTGTGTAAGCCATCCTTTGTAATCCCAGATGAAATAGAACAAAAGAATCCATCACTGTGCATAAGCGATGTGTTTATATATCGAACCGAGAACAACAGTTAACACCCGGACTTACCCAGACCTTTTACCAATATAAAAAAACAGGCCATTTAATCATTTGCGGAGCAGAGCAAGTAATTCGAAGTAGTAATCCATTATTCAATACAAAGCTTCAACATTTAAATATATAAGCATGCAGAAAGGAAACAAAAACAGTCTGACAGAAATACCCCTGTCTCCGAGGAACGGAGGAAGGGCCGTGACCACCATGCATGCGTAACACATATTAACAGATGCCCCGGCTCCGAAGGGAATCGCCGAAGCTGTGCTTAAATATAGATAGCCAGCAGGGGCTTAACTGCCAGAACCATTGACACAGAAAGATTTAACCATAGAAATGAATATATACGGGAAAAACGAACAGAGATAAGTGTTCAAAGACTTATATTCACAGTAAAAGCTGCAGAGAGGGCAAGCAAGCCCAGTATACATCGAATAACAGTACTAGAGCCAAATAAAGGTCTCCGTGCAAACCAATATTAATTCTTAAACCAAGATTAAACCGAGAACAGTATCATATAAACAAAACATTATTCAACCTGAAGCATTCGTCCGCCTTCAATATCAACAGTCCATAGTAAGGAATCAAGTTATACAATACAGGATGGGCATACAGCGCCTCTTAATGGAGGTTTCCGCCTGAATGCTGGCGGGGAAAACCCGATACTTTATAAACAACAAAATATGAAGGGGAAACATGAAATTTCCCATGGGAGGAAACCCCTGTGTATGGCGGAGGGATTCCGAAGCTTGAGCAGGCCCCGACATCCTGTTCAAACGGTCAGCGGCTCAGCCGTTACCACAGAAAAGCCAAACGAGCCTACGATTCAAATACATAAAAACTCTTACCTGGACATGAGTTGGCAGAGAAGCGGAGAAGGTCTTCCAACGCCGCTGGTTCAACAACCGAACTTTCCCCCTGAGAATATCAACATAACCAGAAACTCATAAAAACGCCGAAGAAAACTGTATACAAAAGCTGGAGGAATCGTAACTATAACAGAAGCTGTAAAGCTCGAGAACCTGTGAGGAACATGAGTATGGAAAACAAGAAAAGCAGTAAACCTGAAATAAGGATAAGTCGATACCTGATCCGGTGATGGAGGGCAGAGGTATCCTGCAGTGCACCAGGCCGCTTAGAGGTAAGGGATTCTGAGTAAGGCGGAGCGCCATGAAGCCGTAAGTGACAGGAGGTCGCTCAGCAATGAAAAGGAAAACAAACTATAGGAGTAACCACATAGTAAAACCTTTAAAGCACCCACCGCCTCATGGCTCAACGACAGCCCTTGATTTGGGCGGGCTCATTTCCATCGTTCGATCGCCAGTGGTTGAACCGGGAAACAACTGTGAAATGGTAAGTTCGAGATTTGTCAGACGGTATGGAGTACCGAGCACGCGGAGGCCGCATGGCAAGCCGGAGGCCGGCCGTTCATCGTGCCAAATGGACGATGCTAAGCAGGCCAGCTGGGTGAGCATCAGAGCCGGACGGGACTCGCGGCCTCGGCTAACCTCGATGAAATAAACCAGCACGTATGAATAGAAATTGCCATAAAAACATTTAAGACTGAAGTGCCGCTCATATCCCTTACGTACATACCTTTTGATTACTCGAGACATAACATGAGTCAACCTTGGTATAATCGTTAATGAATCATGGGCATGGACAGATGTTGAAACAGTGAGTCATATATCGACTTTGTATGAGCGGGTCGAAGTACAAATTAAACATAAGAACGATTTTATATTAAAGTCTTCCTTGTTATATTGTTCGTTAATGATAATGTTTATAATTTGATTGCAATGCGAAGATCCAATGAGTGTATATATATTCACATGTTTATACGGCGGTAAAAAAAAATTTAATTTTGTAATGGTGTGTGACAATATTGCAAGCTTTCAGTTGTTGTGCTACTACTTACCTTTATCAATAATAGTTGGAGCCTATTAAGAAAATGCACTGCAGGAGAAGGAAATGGAATTGGACTTTTACGTTTTTAAATAGGCTACATTAGAGAAGAATATCTTGAGAAAAATCATAGGTTGTCAAAACTTAGAGTCAAAATGTTTGACTATTTTACCTCAATTTTATTTTAATTAATAATTTTATTTTATTTTATTTTATAACTCTGTGTCAAAATGTTTACTTACACAAAATCAAACAACAATAAATTCACTATTCTATCTCATTTTTATTTTTTTATTTTATTTTATTTTACATTTTTATTTTATGTAATTTGACTAAATTAAAATGTTTCCACAACAAGACATTACAACTTCTCTTCCATACTAGCTTAAAAAAACTTCTCTGCACGAATAATTTACAATATTATAATAATAAAATAAAATATGATATTATATATATTTAATTAGACAAAACATTTATATAATATAATTATATTAAAACATAATAATAGAACATTGGTGCATTATTGATATGATTTGATGGGCACGTTGGTCCGTTATAAACACAATGCTTCCAATCCCCTTTTATTTTTTTTATATTTTTAAAAGAAAAAGTAATAATTTATTATAAATTATAATTATATTTTAATTATATTATATAAATGTTTTGTCTAATTAAATATATATTATATTTTAATTATCATGTTTTAATATAATTATATTATATAAATGTTTTGTTAATTATTATGTTTTGATATAATTATATTATATAAATGTTTTGTCTAATTAAACATATATTATAATATCACATTTAGTATCATTATATGTTTAATTAGACAAAACATTTATATAATATAATTATATCAAAACATAATAATTAACAAAACATTTATATAATATAATTATATCAAAACATGATAATTAAAATATAATATATATTTAATTAACAAAACATTTATATAATATAATTATAAACTAAATGTGATATTATAATATATGTTTAATTAGACAAAACATTTATATAATATAATTATATCAAAACATAATAATTAAAATATAATATATATTTAATTAGACAAAACATTTATATAATATAATTATATCACAACATAATAATTAACAAAACATTTATATAATATAATTATATCAAAACATAATAATTAAAATATAATATATATTTAATTAGACAAAACATTTATATAATATAATTATAAACTAAATGTGATATTATAATATATGTTTAATTAGACAAAACATTTATATAATATAATTATATCAAAACATAATAATTAACAAAACATTTATATAATATAATTATATCAAAACATAATAATTAAAATATAATATATATTTAATTAGATAAAACATTTATATAATATAATTATATCAAAACATAATAATTAAAATATAATATATATTTAATTAGACAAAACATTTATATAATATAATTATATCAAAACATAATAATTAAAATATAGTGTTATAATTTATAATAAATTATTACTTTTTCTTTTAAAAATATAACAAAAATAAAAGGAGATTGGAAGCATTGTGTTTATAACGGACCAACGTGCCCATCAAATCATATCTATAATGCACCAATGTTCTCATGTTCTTAATGTATTGGTATAATTGTTCATGTTTCTATTTATGTCTTCCGCGCAGTGAGTAGTGTGTTTATGTTGAAAAAGGGATGATTATTTTTTTAGGAAAGGAAAAAAAAAAAATGTCTTATTGGTGTTTCTTTAGGACAATTTTTTTTTAATAGCTTTTAAAGGAATTCCCGTAGTCTTTGATTTCCCATAGTTTTTGATGGGAAGTAAATGATGTGAGTTTGTTATTATTATTATTATTTTTTATTCGAAAAGGGATATCATCTATTTTATTTAAACACAAGTATAGTTATAAAAAAAAAAATCGGTGGATTCAATAGAACGGTGTATAGAGATGACTTTGTAACAAATTTACAACCTAGACAATGACATACATGTTGACTTCAATATGAAGAAACTTAAGGGAAATTGACACAAGTTACATAAGATTTAAAATTCAGAAAATTGTGTCTTTCAATCCCCAAAAAAGCATGTATAGACACAAAAGATGGACTGATATAGAAAATTGGCAGTCGACTGTTGTACAATTTAGAGGGCAGATCATATAAGTTTTAAGGGGGATAATCCAGCTGTATCAATTGCATATTACTAGGAATCTCGATAGATCCCCTCATCAGAAGCTGAAGGCCTCTTCGTTCTTCAAAGAAGATCTTTCCGTCCTCCTATTGCATCACTTTTTGAATAGTAGGTCTGCCTATTGGTTCCAATCTCTTAAGATGTGTTGGAAAGTCAAGTTTTGAAAGAGGACTTTGAGATGTTGAATACGGTCCATCTGTTGGAAAATCAAAAGACTTATGTAGTATAGATGATTTTCCTTAACTTAATAATTACTAGTGATGTGTGTTGGACTAATTATTACTTTATTAGATCTTTGTTCATCAAGAAATTACTTAAACAATGAAGATTACAAGATAGAGTACACAAGATATAGGTTCCAAGTCAGGGCAAAACCCCTTCAAGGGGAAAACCCGGAAAAATGCTTATCTTCTTCTTTAGAATCTACTTACAAAGAGACTTCCAAGACCCAACGACCAAATTCAATAACCCTACCAAGCACCAAGTCAACCCCAACAAGATCTTCTTCAAGGTAGCTTCCAGAATTTTGATACTGCTACTATGATGTTGCAACTTCGGTCTCTTGTAACTGCTTCACAAAATTTCGGCCCCTTGTGACAGAACTTCGGCCTCCTGCAACTAGCAGCTTCACAAACCCTAGAGCGAAACAAAAGAAGATGACCTTAGACAAATTTCAACTTATGTTCCTCTTCTCTGTCCTCCAACAATTCTCTTTCTTCTTCGCTATTGCAAATCGAACTTGTGTTGATGCGTGTGCTAAATGGCTCAAGCTCATCTCCTTTTATAGCCTTTCTTGAGGGTCGAATTCCCTCCATAAGGCCAACTTGATCTACTCCTGGGTCCGACTTGGTCTTGGGCTTATAAGTGCCTTTTTCTTGACAAAAATAATATAAATCTTTATTACAATGAATCCAAATGGGACTATGACACATGACCAATAATATTCTTTACCCTAGAAAACCTAAAAACACGAAAAACATGCTTTTGACTCAAACTTGAGTATGAGACCCATACTCCAAAATAAAACATAATTTATATTTCTTTATTTTTCTTTCTTTATAAAGAATATACAATGTCATAATTACAATTACGTCATTGTGAATACGGAACCTAGTTACAATTTTTAACATCATCCAACAACTTAATGAAAGAACCCTCAAGTGGCCCTTTCCCGCCAGCTAATCCACCACACACTTTGAATCCCCATAGATATGCAAAGAAGATATACTCAAAGAAGAAACCACAAATAAAAGGATCCAGACAACCGTCACTTCCGCTTTTGTATTTGAACTTGCACCACAGTTTTACCAGATATAGTAGGTCATATTGCCTGGAAGGAAGATGGTTGCACCTCCTCAACACCCCCCCTGCCTGATAAGCCCCATTAAAAAACCCAGTGGTTGTAGGAAAGGAGCAGGGAGGAAAACGGAAGGGTCAGCTACTGGAAGGCCTCCTAGGCTTTACATAATCCAAAAATAAGCCTATGAATTAGCCTAATATACTAGAGCTTTCTTTGGGCCTACCTTCGAAAATGAGTTTATTTCTGACCTTCCAAATTCCCCATGCCATGAAAATAGGTAGCGATTTGAATATTCCCATATTTTGTTCCCACCATAGGAGATATTGATCGAGAGGCTCAATAGGATCAGTTGCCCTGATGTTTAGAGCACCAAGGACATCGAACTAGAGGGACCTAGAGTAAACACACTTAAAAAATAATTGAGATGCATATTTAGAATCTCTTAAGCAAACAATACATACACTCGGCCCATAAAAACCTTTCCTCATCAAAACGTCCCTTGTTTGGATTCGGTTCCCTAAAGCCAACCATATAAAGCATTTTAACTTTCGAGCTATATACCAATTCCAGGTTTTCACGTGCCACTAGTTGATCCTTTGCTTCAGATAACATTCAAAATTTGCATAATAAACATGTTGAGTAGTGATATGCTCGGAAGAGGATTTCCAGGCCCAAGAAAATGAATCATCCTCATCCAATAAGATGATACCACAACTTTGGAGGTTTTTAATAAAAAAAGTTCCATCCATCAGCGACTAAACCAAGCAAACCCAATTCATGAGAATTTTTCCACCTACCAGTTGAAGTCAATTTCAAAGAGAACTTAAATACCTGTCAAAGATAGATGATGCCTCGGGAATTAAGATTGTTAATAAGCTCAAAATATAAATGAGAGAAAGGTGATCCTCTAATACAAGGAAAGGTTACCAATTTTACATGATCTCCCTTGCCGACCTTCCAGTTCATCCACCTTTTGATCCAAGGAACCGTAGCCATCATTCCCCTCCAAGCAATTGATCTGACACTATATGTGGGATGCTTAAAGGACCATATCCAGTTCGTAATCGATAGATTATGTAAGTATTTTTCCAGGATAATTTTACTCCACATGTTGTCACCTGAAAATGCCCTCCATTTTCTTTTCATAGCCAAAGCAGGGCCAAAGCAATGGAGCTTTTTAAAACCCTACCCACTACAGTGCTTTGGTTGAGCAAGTGTGTCCCACTTGACCAAATGCCAAAAATCACATATGTTCTTGTCATTCCATAGAAAATTACTCATGCATTGTCGAATCTTAAAAATTGTCATCTTAACAATCTTAGTAAGAATAAACCAGAACATAGGTAAGCCCTCTGAAGCCAATTTGATTAAAGTAATTCCCCCCCCCTAATGAGAGCCATCTACAACACTAGTTATTTACCTTGCCTTTGATCTATTTAATTAGCCAGCTCCAATCCTCCACCCTATAGTTGTTAGGTTTGAGAAAGAAGCCTAAGTATAAGAATCCATGATCCAAATGAGACATCTTGCAAGGAAAATTCAATTCAATATGCTTGACAATCTGCTCTGTGATAAAAATTTTTAACAAAAATGAGTACTTGATATATTAATTTTGCACTCGGTCGCAGCAAAATACATGGGTGAATTACATCTAAGTTTTCCCTTGGGCTTCTACTTTTTCGTTTCCATCATGGTTTACAAAGCCCAGATGTTGATGACCATTACAAAAATTTGTAATCGACGCAGTACTCTTATTTAGCCTACTGGCATATATCTAACAAAATTGAGATAGCAAAATGATACAGAAGAAACCAAACATAACAAGGAGTAGTTAGTCCATAGGGTTGGTTAGGCAGTTCAAGTCAATGCCTGAATTCTGGACTTCATAATTGCTTTGTTCTTCCTAGGGAGACCCCATCTTTGACAATCGTAGTTGTATGTCTTCAATCATGGTTCTCAGCATAAGTACCTCGTCCTCTTGTTTCCATTAAGCATCAATGTCTTCCAAGTTTTCATATGCCACCATGCTTTGTCAATGCACTAGGTCCTTAATGTCAGAGAGTTGCACTTTAATCTTGGCCAATTATTTTGCACACTGCAGGCCTAAAGACAAAGTCAAGGGAGGTGAAGTAATCTGAAGACAACCCGAGGCTTGACACGGTGCCTCCTTCCCCCACACCTAGCCAGAGCGAGGGCGTCTGCTACCCTAGGAACTTGAATCCATCTTCAACATGGTAGGACAGTGTTGATGAACAGTATGCGAGAGAATTCCCTCATGAGATGATATTTCCTAATTCGTCCCAAGCAAATTGGAGGGCTACTGAAAAGAGAGGGCGCAAGTCAAGTCGCAAGGATAGATTGAGAACTCACACCCCAAAACCCCAACCAAATTCTCAACACTTGACAAGTAGAACCCTGACCAACCAGCGGTGGAAAATACTAACAAGATGAGAGGGGTGGGAATTCATCTGAGATTTATAACTACAGCCCTACATAAACTAGCTTGAGCCATCGGGATCCCAATACGATCTCATCATTGCCCTTTGAGGAGAGAGATCGACCATGATTTACAAACGGGAGAACAAGCAAATGGGATGTCTCTTCAGGGCCGTGGGGAGTAAATGTTGCACGTAGTGAGAGAGGCCTCGCAGGGAAACGAACCTTAAGCACCTACAATAAACCTTGGAGAATGAAGTCGATGTGAGAAGTCTCACGCTTATATGCAGATTTTTGTATACCGACATCACGTGGAGGGGCATAAGGAGGCCACGCGACAGGGGAGAGAGGAGAGGTGGCATCAAATGGATGTACGGGGAAGGACATAAAATTAATCCATTGACGAGTCGGGAGTGATGGGGGGTGACATAGGCTAATAAAACATTATTGTTGTACCGTGTATGGGGGAGAGGGTAAGGTGGGGGAGATGGGGGCCCAAACATAGAGGGGTTAGGGTATAGGTCAGGGGTTATAGACCCCATTGATTTCCAAAATTCCCTCTAAAAAACAACAGGCATTATTGACCACCACATTTGCTTCAGTGTTAAGGTTTCTGAGGATATGTCAAGCTTGAGAGGTTTCAAAGGAGGAAAATATGCTCTGAGCACGAAAAAGGGTCTGGCTCAGGTGATTGTCTTGGGTAAGGGAGGAGTTTCTGAGGTGCCTAATAATTATATAGGAGACTCCCAGGATTATGATGTTTTTTATTTCCCTCTTCATGGCTAGGAGGAGCCCCATATACAAGTTTTAAACTTTCGCTTTATTGTTGGCCTTGATGCCTAGACCCCATGCATATTTATCCACAATGATTCCATCAGGATTAAAGAGAGTCCCTCCCCCTCCTGCCAAACTTGTCTGCTCTGAGATATTATTATAATAAAAAGTAGACTTATGCTCACTGATCAGCGTACCCAAAGTAGAACAAAAGGTAAAAAATATGCATCTAAAGGTGATCCACTCTGCTTTTTTACCATCACCCAAAATGAGGGTGTCATCTACAAATAAAAGATGAGTCAACTATATAAGACTTGTCACTTTAACTCCTTTAAGACGACCTTCATTCCTTGTTGCAATTATGATCTTGCTCAAACCTTCCATTACCAAGAGTAATAATAGCGGTGAGAGTGGATATCCATGTCAAAAGTTTCTTGAAGAAGAGAAGAATGCAAGTGGGGTCCCATTTATAATTACCGCAAAGTTTGTCATTGATATGCAACCCATTATCCAATTGGTTGTCAATTGGTCAATGCCAATATGAAGGAGAACAGGACATAAAAAATACCAATTTACCCTGTCATACACCTTAACAAGATCCATCTTAAGGATGATAGAACAATGTTTCCTGGGTTTTATGGTCCTGGCTCGTTTCTGAAGGAACTTGAGAGGAATCGATCCGGGGTTCGGCGATGGCGAAAGCAGGAGAAAAATCCGCGAGATCCGACCCTGAGGCTGCGGGATCGGCGACGGTCAAGTACAGAAATTTGTATCTGCATATCGCTCCACAGGTGAAAGAGGGCTTCCTGGGCAATGCGAGATCTGAGTATCGAATAGATCGGGCACCCAGGGGATACAATAATGTAAATATCAGTGAAGCGCGCCCGGAAACAGAGTGGAGGGCTTACAATCACATTATATTGACATGCAGTGGTACGCTGATACAGATCCGAGGACAAGAAGCCCACGGCGACAAAACCCCGGAGGTAAGAAAACAAAAACCCAAAAATTTTGTTCATCAGGACCCGGATCCGTTTCTTCTTGCTGCAGATCTTGTTGAAAACGTGCCTTTGAGCCCAGATTGGGCATTATTTTTCCTGATCCGTGGCATGGAGCCGGGATCGAGCCTTGGGATCTATGATCTAGACCTGCGCTCTGTAAAACGCCCCCCATTCTGGGTTACGCCTTGGACAGGAAGCAGCGACTGCGTCTATAGGAAAACGATCTGGCAGACTGTTCCTCTGCCCCCTCTTGGAAAGCTGCGGACCCGATCTGTCATATTCCGGCAGCCCTCAATTGGATCGTTCGAAGACCAAAAAAGGGGCGAGAGCTTGGTTCTAATTTCCCTGAGATCTACAATACTAGATACTGGGAAAGAGCGGATCGACAAACAGCACAGCTGGATCCGCGATAACAAAAAAACCCCTCATAGATCTGGATCTCAGATTCAGACCACAGATCGAATCAGGGACCAGAGAGAGGAGCTGATCATGAGGGAAAAGCTAAAGAGTCAAACAGCATCTGCAGTAGATGTATGGGAAGAAACAGTAAAATAATCTATTTATCAGATCCATGGAAGGAAATACAATATGCATTAGATCAGGAAAATGGGAGGCGACAAACACCCTCAAACAGAGGATACAAGAAAGAATTGGAATTCCTCCATGCAATCAACTCCTTCTCTACACAGGAAAAGTATTGCAGGAGGAACGTAAGCTAATAAAATATGGTATAGGAAACAATTCAACAATCTGCCTCAGCACAAGGATACGCGGAGGCTGTTCTGGCACAAGCTCAAAAGGACCTGCGTCATTTAAAGATGCAGTAAAAGGGAAGTTGGAACCACAAATGAAACCAGAATAGCAAACTACAGTACCTGGGACCTACATTGTAGAGCAGACATCACACAACCCAGCCTTAACAATTATCATACCAGAGGTAAATGAAATACATACCGATTATCTAACCAAAGCAGTGATATGTAGGTTCAATGGATTCTAGCCCAAACCGAAAGCCCTCCGTCAATGGATCTGCTCTATATGGACAGAAAACTGTGACATCCATTTATGCTCCAAGGGATTCTTCATTGTCAAATTTGACACCATAAAGGACAGGGATTATGCATTAAACGATGGGCCATGGTTCTGGGGCAATGCAGGCCTGTTTGTAAAACCTTGGTTCCCAGATTTCGACCCCAACAACATGGTAGTCTCCAAAATGCCTGTATGGGTAAAACTGTTTAACTTACCTATACATTTTTGGCACTACAAAGTACTAGAAGGAATTGGCAATGCTTTGGGGACATTCCTAAAAGTGGACAGCGAACGTCTATCAAAGGATATCTACACTTTCGCCAGGATCTGTGTGGAGGTCGATCTCAGTCAAGGTTTACCGGAACACATCCTCTTAATCCACAATGGAAAGCAATGGGCACAGCCGCTAGATTACGAAAACACTGCCTTTCGCTGCCGTATATGTAGACAAACTGGTCATCTTCAGAGTGCATGTCCACAAAATAAAAAAGAAAGGAAAAGAAGACAGCCCCCAAAACCAAAAGGCTGGCAGTTTTCGCCCACATGGACAGAGGATATAGAAGTGGAACAGAAGGAGGAAGACATCAGCGCACCTCAAGAAGTTGTAGAAGAAGGAAACAATCCAGAAATCAAAAATGAAAGCAGCATACACCACCCACACCATAATGAAAATCTGATTGGACCAGCAACAGATCCAAATGAAAGCAAGCCACAACAGCAATATGAGAACACAGGTCAGGAAATCGGGGGCAATAAGAGAGCACACTCCTCAACAAGCTCAGATTCTGAAAAAGAAAACATGGCTGATACAAACGAACTTCAAATGACTATTGTAACAACCACACCCAACAATGAAGGTTGGCGGAAAGTGGAAAAACAAAAAGGTAGGAAAGCATAGACAGAAATTTATACAGATCATGTTCTTGCAGAACAAGTTTTGATAACGCATATGCTATTGTTGCATCTACAACATGTAATTTTACTCAAATTGAATAAAATTACGATTTTTCCAGTGGAAAAGATAGAACAATGTTTCCTTAATTTGATTGAGTGAAGTGCCTCTTGGGTGGAGCCAATCGTGAATAGAGTGTCTTGTGAGGAAATCAATTTTTTTCCCTAGAGAGCGATTTAGAAAAAACTCCTTCAACCTTTATGCTAATACCTTTTAAATCACCTTGTAAATTAGATTACAAAGCGATATAGAACACAATTCATTAAAGGTCAATGGATTTGACATTTTTGGTATCAAAGCCAAGAAGGTAGAATTAATGGCCCCGGACACTTTCCCAGTGACCCTTGCCTCCTCAACAATCCTGAGGATGTCTTCTCCCGTCAAATCAAAGAAAGACAAAAAGAACTCTCAGTGTCCAACCATCAGGCCCTGGACTTTTTCCATTGGCAAAGGAATTCAGGACATCCTTGATCTCTTGTAGATTTACAAGCTTCCTCAAATCAGTGCTTTCCTCCACCAAAAAATTCCTTGGAAGGTGTTGAATGACTCTGGATTGATCTTGGATTATGCAGTCACCAGAATATCTATGCACATCGGCATAGTGGTTCCTTGCTAGCTTCTCCAAAACCTACTCAGAAGCATAAGAATTCCCTTAGCATTTGAGATGTCCCAAATTGCATTCTTGTTCTTCTTGAAGGATGCACATTTGTGAAAAAAAAATCATGTTTTGGTCACCCTCCTTAATCCATATTGTCCTACCTTTAAGCTTCTTGTAACAACCCTAATGAAAATTCCATGTAAAAATATGTAAATACCATGGATGATGGGACACATATTCCAAGTTGAATAGTGGGCAGGACATCCTAGTGGGTGTTCATTTGGTTGTTTATGGTTAAGGAAATTGGCAAAGGCAATGGTAAGGCATTAAAGAGGCAAAAAGGTATTTTGGCACTTTTAATTATGAAAATAATGGAAATTCGGAGAAAATGAAGGTGAAAGGTCACAAGTTTCATGTGAGGAGGAAAATGAAGGAAAATAATGGAAAATGAAGAAAATAGAGGCCTCATTAATAAAAAGGCTTCTGAGGTTCAGTTAGCAAGCTTAATTAATGAAGACTTGGCCAGTTTAATGTTGGAGCTCTCTCTCATTATTCTCTCTCTCATACTCTTGGATACTTGGAGTTTTCTTGGAGCACTCTTGGAGGGTGTGGCATATTTAGATTCTTGGGGCAAGAAGGCAAAGGAAGAGAAGGAAAGTGCAAGAGGGCATCGGGATCGGCAGCTACATCAGATTTGCTTGTAGGTACTGAGTTGCATGTATGATTTCTTCACTAGTTTGGACATGCATGGCATATGCATGTGGATTCTTGGTCATGATCTGTCATTGGCATGGACGATTGCCTGGATTGACATTGGATTGCCTAGCCTTGCCATTGTCTGGATAGCCATGGTGATTGTGGGTTTATTTTAATTGTTTTGTTTTGGTTGGTTCTCATGTTTTCTTAGCTTGGGTTGAGTTATTAGTTCCTGGAGCCTTGTTTGGACAAACGCTCTAGAGCCTTGTAATAGCTTGGGTTGAGTTACTAGTCCTGAAGCCTTGGTTGGACAAACGCTTTGGAGCCCTGGTGGGTTGAGCTACTAGTTTAGGAGCCTTGGTTGGACAAACGCTTTGGATCCCGATGACAGTTGTGGGTTGAGTTACTAGTCCTAGAGCCTTGGTTGGAACAAACGCTCTGGAGCCCTAGATGGCTAGGATGGAGACCGATATGGTGATGGTTTTAGTGATGTTTGATCGTGAGGTGGAATCACTCTTTGATGGGTTGAGGTGGATGGCCTCTGGAAGCTCTGGATGATTTTTTATTAATGTGTTCTATGAGATCCCACATTCATGCTTGGAATATGGCACGAGCATGAATGACTGAAGAGAGATTTGGCTCAACCATTCTACGGTCGAGTGGAACATGGTAGTCCCATCTCTGGTTGGTTCATTGCATTCATTAATGAGAAATCCATTCCCTTGATTTTCATGTGTAAAGGTATTGATGTATTTATGGATTTGATGGCTGATATGTTTATTGTATTTATGTTCCTATTATGTTGGTTATATGCACATTTTATGACAACAGTTATGTATGGCTCTCAGCATGTTTTTACTTGTATGTGAATGGATAATGTGTCTATGACCTAATAGATGATAATGCAGCAAATGACATAAGGGAACAATGGTTCATAGTGATTCTCATATAAGTATGAAATCTCTACACTTAACTCTATTATTGATTACATGTCGATGATATGTTTGATGAAATTCTTGTCACGTCTAGTGGGGATCCAGTCAAGGTCTTGAACAAGTAATTCCTTTAATGCTATCATTTCCATGTTAATTTACTGATTTGAAGAGATGGTTCAGTTCTGGGCAGTGACTTAGACTCTGGGACTGAAAAAGTGGCTCAAATCTTGGACTCGCTGGCACAACACTGACAATTTGGGTCTCTGGTCGATGGCACGCAAGCCTGTGGGAGCGACTTTGGGTTTCTGGTCGCCCTCATGCCTATAACATGGGAGCCACTGAGCCTTGAATTGTCAAAAATCTCAGTGGGACCCCAGGCCAAGCTGTCTAAACTATTGGATTGGTTCTTGGGGGTCCAGTAGCTGATGATTGATGTTGGTATGGTGTGTTTCTGTCGGTTCCACTTCCTTAAGGTGACTTAGAAGCTCGAATCATATCATAGTGGCCTCTCGTCGGATATTTACCCTAGCTGGCCGGTTGCTTAGGTAGATGTGGGAGGAGGGTGTTACACTTCCATTTTTCCTCCTCCTTTTTAAGTAGACTAGCCAAGAAGGTAAAACTAATGGCCCCAGACACTTTCTAAGTCACTCTTGTCTCCTCAACAATATCGAGGATGTCTTCTCCCATCAAATCAAAGAAAACGAAATAGAACTCTCAGTGTCCAACCATTAGGCCCTAGAATTTTTTCCTTGGAAAGGAATTCAAGACATCCTTGGTCTCTTATAGATTTACAGGCTTCCCCAAATCAGATCTTTCCTCCACCGAAAAAATCCTTGGAAGGTGTTGAATGTGACCCTGAATTGACCTTGGATTATGCAATCACCAGAATATCTATGTAGATCAAAATTGTGGTTCCTTGCTAGCTTCTTCAAATCCTGCTAAGAAGCATAAGAATTCCCATCAACATCTGAGATGTCCCAAATGGCATTCTTGTTCTTTCTGAAGGATGCACATTTGTGAAAGAAATTGATGTTTTGGTCACCCTCCTTAATCCATATTGCCCTGCTTTTAAGCTTCTAGTTTTCCTCCTCCTTTCTAAGCAAAATAACTTTCCTTTAAGGTAAAATACACATATTTTTCTTCAACTCATTTGGAAACCCCGAATGAATAAAAGCATTTTGGCATAACTATAAATAATATTCAATAGTCTCCAATTCTCTATGTTGTTGACCAACAAAATTCTGGGCCCATGCTTTAACATGTGCTTTTAAATTTTTTATCTTAAAAGTCCAAGCCTCCATAGCAAAAGAAGAAGGGTTGACTCGAAAATTACCCCAACATTAATAAATAAGAGAAATGAAGCACTTATCCTTGAGCCATGATCTATTAAATTTGAAAGGGTACTTTGAATTGGATTTTTGAAAGTCCATTTGCAAAAAAATAGGTTAATAATCTAAAATAGTATCTTGATAGATCCAGGACTTGTATTTACCCATTTTGGAAAGTAAGGAATTAACGACTAGGAATCTATCAAGGTGCTTTGCCACCCCCTCAGACCCTATTCTTTGGTAACAACCTTGGTGAAAATTCCATGTAATAAAAGCTAATAAAGGCAAAATAATAACCATGGTTGATGGGACACTTATTCCAAGTTGAATGTTGGGCAAAAGCATAGTGATGGGGATCACTGGTGATTAATTAATGGCTAAGGAAATTAGCAAAGGCAATGGCAAAGGCTTTGGAAAGGCAAAGTAGCATTTTTGGCACATTTATTTATGAAAATAATGGAAATTAGGAGAAAATGGAGGTGAAAGGTCATAGGTTGCACATGAGGAGGAAAATGAAGAAACTAGAGGCCTCATTAATAAAAAGGCTTATGAGGATCAATTCACAGACTTTTGTCAGTTCAATTTTGGAGCTCTCTCTTTATTCTCTCTCTCTCTCATGCTCTTGGACACTTAAGAATTTCTTGGAGCACTCTTGGAGGAGTGTTGCATACTTGGAGTTTTTTATCAAGAAGGCAAAGGAAGATCAGGAAAGCACAAGAGGACATCGGGATCAGTGGCTACAATGGGTTTTTCTTGTAGGTACCAAGTTGCATGTATGTTTTCCTCACTAGTTTTGGTATGCATGGCATATGCATGTGGTTTATTGGTCATGATCTGTCACTGGCTTTGAGGATTGTCTGGATTGATCGTGGATTTACGTGGCCTTTCCATTTCCTAAAGAGCCATGGTGTTGTGGGTTTATTTCTTTGTTTTCTGGTTGGTTCTCATGTTTCCTTTAGCTTAGGTTGAGTTACTATTTCCTCGAAGACCTGGTTGGACAAATGCTTTGCAAGCCCTATAACAGCTTGGGTTGAGTTACTAGTCTTGGAAGCCTTGGTTGGAACAAATGCTCTGGAGCCTTAGAAGGCTTGGGTAGAGACCAATGTGATGATGGTTTTGTGATGTCTGACCATGAGGTAGAATCACTGTTTGAAGGGTTGAGATGGTTGGCCTCGGAAGCCCTGGATGGTTTTTGATCGGTGTGTTTTAAGAGATCCCACATTCATGCTTAGAATTTAGCATGGGGGTGACTAGTTAAAGAGAGTTTTGGCTCAGCCATGTCTACGGTTGGGTGGTTTGTGTAAATCCCACAACTAGTTAGCCTTTGCATCATTAATATGAGGTTATTTCTCTTTGTTATTTCATGAGTATTATATTGGTTTATATGTGGATGATATGGCTGTGATTTCCCTTGGGATTTCTGTTGCTATTATGTTGGTTATGAATATGTATTATGACAATGGCTATGTATGTCTCTCATCATGTTTTTGCTTGTAAATGAATGAACAATGTATATATGGCCTAATAGATGAAATTGCAGCTAATGTGTTGAGGCATCAATGCTTCTTAGTGATTCTCAGATGAGTATGAGACCCCTATGCTCATATCTATTGTTTAAATCTATAGATTACATATTTGTGACATGTTTGACGAAATGTCTGTCATGGCTAGTAGGGGTCCAATCAAGCCCTTATTTAAGTAATTGCATTTGTATCATCATTCCATTGTTATAATTTTTTCCTGAAGGTGTCATTTAGTTTTGGGCAGTGACCTAGGCTTTGGGCCTGAAAAAGTGGCTCAAATCTTAGGGACGCAGGCACAGCACTAGGCAGAAAAGTCCCTATACATTGGCATACTGTGTTGTGGGAGCGTCCAAAGCCCTATGGACACATGCATTCCCATATCAAGGGAGTGTTTGGTAGTGCAATGGTCAAAAAACTCAGTGGGACTCAAGGGTTGCTTACTTGAGAGGTTGGGATGGTTCCTAAGAGTCTCGTTGTTGATGTGGAAGGTCTGTGTGGTGTGTTTTCGTTGGTTCCACTTCCTTAAGGTGACTTATGAGGTCGAATCATATCATAGTGACTTCTCATCACATGTTTACCCCGGTTGGTCGATTACTTGGGTAGATGTGGGAGGATGGTGTTACAAAGTGGTATCAAAGCATGGTTCACCCCTCAGACTGGATGGGTTGTGTATTGGTCATGTATTCATGTTGGTTGCATATGTGTTTCTTATGTTGTGAGACAATGTGTTTGTTACCATATGGTTGTAGTGAGGTCGCCATGGGAAGTTGATGGTGTCATTGTGGAGTGTGTCGTCATGAGTGTATGATTGATTATGCATTCTTTATGCACTTTAGTATTCACATGTGGTCAATTGTACAGTGATGTGGTAGTTGTTGTCATGCATAAAGTCATGGTATGTGTAGTTCATATGCTCATGCATTGATGTCTGGACTTTAGCTGGAATGATGGGTTATATGCTTATATGCTTATGTATTATATGTATATATGTTGTCATGATTATGTTATACCTGTATTACGCTGATTGGTTGATCTTGCAGACGAGGTATCCTCTCTGAATTATGCTAAGGTACGTTGGTTTATTGTGATTTATTAGCTGACATGATATACCTTGTAGAAAGAATATCAAAGATGACTAGCAAGATGGTAGACTACAGCTCCCGAGACTCTCCCTATGGATCAGATGAGCAACGTGGTGTTGGGCACTCTTCTGATTTGGTAGACACATTGAAAAGGTTAAGGGAAGAAACAAGGAGTTGTAAGGAAGACAATGACAGAATCATACAGGCATAGGAAGAGCAAGCAGAGGTAAATGCAGTGATACTTCAAAGTTTGTCAAAATTGAAGTGACAAGGACCACTCTGGATCAGCCGTGAGCAGGGAGACAAAATTAATGGGGCATATGGTAGTAGGTCTCATGGTGGTCATAGGTCAGATAGAGATGACATGATTAGAGATGTCAGATTATTGTATACTCCAGATAGAAGAGGTGATAGATATAGGTACTATTCTAGTTCTAGTTCTGACAGGCATGATGATCGACGTCGTTATCATCCTTGCAAGAGGAGTGACAGGGGATATTTGGCGGACGAGTTTAATAAATCTAAACCACCTACATTTGATGTAGAGATGAAGAAATCATAGGATGTAGAGGCATGGTTGCTTGGCATGAGGAAGTTCTTCAGGTTGCATGATTATTTAGAGAACATGAAAGCCAGAATAGCTACATTCGGTCTCAAAGGTAAAACAAACATTTGGTGGGAAGATGTAAAGAATGTCAGAGGTATTTATGAGGAGGGCTTGACTTGGAGTGAGTTCGAGAGACTATTCAAGTAGAAGTACCTATTAGAGAGATATTTTGATGATAGGGAAAAATAATTCTATGAGCTAAAGATGGGATCCATGACAGATGAGGAGTACACTAGCAGGTTCTTGGAGCTATTGAGGTATGTGCCTTATCTCAAGTAGGATAAGGGCAATATTTAAAGATTCACTAGTGGGTTACCGATTGCATTCAAAGATAGGATTGAGTTTGATGAGCCTAGATAATGGGAGAAGGCCATCCACAAGCTAAAGCATTGCTATGAACAATCGAAGTGCAAATCTGAGACTAAGCCAGACTGGAAAGGTAATGCAAAGAACAAATGAAAATTAGACAAAAAGCAAGTAAGACCTCAGGATTCAGGTAATAAAGAGAATGTAGTGCCATCTAAGAAGTTCAATGCATTTGACAGAGGATAGGGACATCGATCTGAGGAGCAAAACAAGGATACAGGTTGGAAGTCTGTAGAGTGTTGGACTTGTGGCAAAGATCATCGCAAGAGAGATTGTCCGTAGAATTAGGGTGGTAGGCCTCAGATATATAGTGCATAGGAGGTGCAGACTATTGGGGATGTTGGTTAGAGCGTTCCTCATATCTATGCAGCACTGGATAATAGATAGGCAGACCATCAGACATCTATCATTGAGATGGACGGTAAGCTTTGTGATCAAGTTGTTTCTATTTTGATTGACCTTGGATCTAATTATAGTTATGTTAGTCCTGACTTGGTGGATAAGTGTGGTTTGAATAAAGAAGTGCATGCAGAGTCTTGGTTAGTGCAGTTGGCTACAGGTACAAAGAAGCGAGTTCACCATTGGGTAAGAGCTTGTGCATTTGATTTGAATGGTATGCCTACCCAGTACATTTGAATGTATTATCGTTGGGATGATACAATATGTTGTTGGGCATGGATTGTTTGTACCTTCATAGAACCAAGGTGGATTGTTATGACAAAGCCATTGTGTGCTTGGATGACAATGGGGAACCAAGAGTTTTGCGAGGTAAGAAGAAAGTGATATCAATTAGGATGGTGAAAGCTATGCAGGCAAAGCCCAGTCATAGAAAAGGGTGTGTGTTATTTGCCGTACATATCTCTAGTGACGAAGATAAGGAAGTTGAGGATGCAAATGAGCAGGTACCCAATTCTACAGTGGTTTCAGAATGTGTTTGCCACAGAGATTTCAGAGTTTCCACCTCACAGGGAAGTAGACTTTTCTATTGAGTTGGGGCCAGGGGCAACTTCAGCATCAAAATCACCTTACAGGATGAGTACACTTGAGTTGGTAGAGTTGAAGTTGTAGTTGAAGGAAATGTTGGACAAGGGATACATTAGGCCAAGTGTATCACCATGGGACACATCAGTACTGTTCGTGAAAAAGGATGGTACTCTCAAGCTATGCATTGACTACAGACAGTTGAACAAAGTGACCAGCAAGAACATGTATCCATTACCGATGATTGATGACTTGTTTGATCAATCGAAGGGAGTAGTAGTATTCTCGAAGATTGATTTGAGATCTGTATATCACCAAGTATACATTAAAGAAGATGACATCTACAAGACAACATTTTGGACTAGGTATGGGCATTATAAGTTTGTTGTAGTTCCATTTGGTTTAACTAATGCTCCAACTACCTTTATGTGCTTGATGAATAGTGTATTGCATCTGTATTTGGACAAGTTTTTTATTGTGTTCATCGATGACATATTAGTACATTCTAAAAATGAAGAAGAACATGTCGAGCATTTAGAAACAGTGTTGAGGTTGTTGAGAGAGCATCAATTGTATGCTAAGCTCAACAAGTGCAGTTTTTTTTAGATTGAGGTATACTACTTGGGACATGTGGTTTCCAAGGATGGCATAGCAGTGGATCCAAAAAAGATAAGAGTTATCATGGAGTGGGCAGCTCCTTGAAATATAGATGAGGTGAGATCTTTCATGGGATTGGTAGGTTATTACAGGTGGTTCATCAGGAACTTCTTGCAGATTTCTTATCCTCTTACATCATTGCAAAGGAAAGGTAACATGTTTGAATGGATTGAGGAGTGTGAGGCCAGTTTTGAGCAGCTTAAGCAGTTTTTGACACATGCTCCAATGCTAAAGATTGTAGATTCGGATAAAGAGTTTATAGTATGTACAAATGCTTGCAAGAGAGGACTTAGTGGAGTCCTTATGTAGGATGGACATGTGGTATGCTATGAGTCATGGAAATTGAATGAGCACGAGCATAACTACCCGACACATGATCTTGAGTTTGTAACGATCATACATGCATTAAAGATGTGGAGGCACTATCTTCTTGGCAAGAGGTTTGTATTGATGAGTGATCACAGTGGTTTGCAGTATCTATTTGACCAACTAAATCTAAATGGCAGGCAGACTCAGTGGTTGGCCACGATCAGTGAGTTTGACTTTGAGATCAGGTATATCAAAGGTAAAGAGAATAGGGTGGCAGATGCTCTTAGAAGGCAGATACAGGTAAATCACTTAGTAGTTATGAGCTCCTACATGAGATATCTAGAGGATAAGATCTTGCAGGCAAGTCAGCAGGATGACAGGTATATGGATATTGTGCACAACTTGCAGCAGAGTACAGGTGGTGGTACGGGTATAGGTATAGGTAGTAGTACATGTACAGGTACAAGTAGTGGTACATGTACAGGTGCAGGTGCACAGGATGTGGACAATAGTCTCACGGTAGATGGACTGGTTAGATTTAGGGATATGATATATGTGCCAGACAACAGTGAGCTCAAGAAGGTTATCTTGAGGGAGTTTCATGTGAAACCATATTCAGGTCACTCAGGATGCCAAAAAACATTGACCACAGTGAAGAAGTTTTAGTATTGGCCAAATCTGAAGAAGGATGTAACAGAGTTTGTGGCTAGGTTTGGATTGTCAATAAGTGAAGGTAGAGTGTAAGCTTCTAGATGGACTGTTACAACCAATTATGATTCCAGAGTGGAAATGGGGGGTCATTTCCATAGAATTTATCAAAGGTTTTTCGAGGATAATGAGACAACATGATTCCATAATGGTAGTAGTGGACAAGTTAACAAAGGTAGCGTACTTCATTCCAATGAAGTCTACATTCTTAGCTAGTGATGTAGCATAGGTCTTCATCGGAGACGTGGTCAGATTGCATGGAGTTTTGAAGAAGATTGTGCCAGACATGGATGTGAAGTTCACTTCCAAGTTTTGGAAGGAGTTATTTGCAGGTTTGGGCATAGAGATGGCCTTCAGTATTGCTTATCATCCACAGACAAATGGACAGACAGAAAGGATCAACAGAATATTGGAGGACATGTTGAGGATGTATGTGATGCATCAGTAGTAGAAGTGGGAAGAGCACCTTCCACTGGTAGAGTTCGCTTACAATAATGGGTATCAGGAATCCTTGAGGATGAGTCCATTTGAGGCATTGTATGGGCGGAGTTGTAATACTCCCATCAGTTGAAGTGATCCAGTTAACATGGTGTTGATTGGATCGGACACGCTGGAAGACATAGAGCGAGAAATGCAGGTAATCAAGAAGAATTTGAAAGCATCACAAGATAGGCAGAAGAGCTATGTAGATCAGAACAGGGTGTTCAAGGAATTCCAGATTGGGGAACAAGTGTACTTGCTCATCAAATCGAAGAAGCGCTCCTTGCGGATTGGATCATGTGCCAAGCTAGCACCTCGGTTTTGTGGACCCTTTGGTGTTATTGAGAGGATTGGGCTAGTAGCATATTGACTTTCACTGCCTCCGACAGTGAAAGTACATGATGTTTTCCATGTGTCATTGCTTAAGAAGCATGTTAAAGATGTTGATCATGTGATTGATTGGTCTATGTTTCCGGTGAAGCGAGATGGGTAATTCCAGTTGGAGCCTTAGTGTATATTGTAGAGAAAGATGTTCATGCTCCGGAACCAAGCAATCGAGCAAGTTAAAGTGCAATGGAAGCACTTTGGTCCCGATGAAGCTACATGGGAGATGGCAGATCATATGTCGGCTATGTATCCTTCCTTATTCGTTGGTTGAGCAAATTTTTTGGTATATGTCTTGGTATATGTTTTGCTACATGTTTTGGTGATATTTGGTATATGTACATATATATATGGATGTAAATACTGCCATGAACTATGTTATAAAACTCCAATAAGCGATATGGGTTTCATGTCATTATGATGTTATACTTGTTATGTTGTCATGTTGGTTTGCTTCTCAGCAGAATGATCATTGTAAATACTGCAACAAGCTAAGTTACAAAGCTCCATGGGCAGTATGTTTTGCTTACAGTAGCCTTGTTGGTTGTACGTGTTGTTGAACACCGAATACGGTGTTCCCCCAAGGGGGAGGGTTTTATAACAACCCTTATGAAAATTCCATGTAATAAAAGTTAATAAAGGCAAAATAATAACCACGGTTGATAAAACACTTATTCCAAGTTGAATGTTGGGCAAAATCATGGTGATAGGGATCACTGGTGATTAATTAATGGTTAAGGAAATTGGCAAAGGCTTTGGAAAGGCAAAGTGGCATTTTTGGCACATTTATTTATGAAAATAATGGAAATTAGGTGAAAAGGAAGGTGAAAGGTCACAAGTTGCATGTGAGGAGGAAAATGAAGGAAAATAATGGAAAATGAAGAAAATAGAGACCCCATTAATAAAAAGGCTTATGAGGATCAATTCACAAACTTTTGTTAGTTCAGTTTTGGAGCTCTCTCTCTATTCTCTCTCTCTCATACTTTTGGGCACTTAGAGTTTCTTGGAGTACTCTTGGAGGAGTGTGGAATACTTGGAGGTTTGGAGTAAGAAGGAAAGGGAAGAGAAGGAAAGTGCAAGAGGACATCGGGATCAACAACTACAATGAGTTTTGCTTGCAGGTACCGAGTTGTATGTATGTTTTCCTCACTAGTTTTGGCATGCATGGCATATGCATGTGGTTTATTGGTCATGATTTGTCACTGGCATGGAGGATTGCCTGGATTGACAGTGGATTTGCCTAGCCTTTCCATTTCTTAGATAGCCATGGTGTTGTGGGTTTATTTATTTGTTTTCTGGTTGGTTCTCATGTTTCCTTTAGCTTGGGTTGAGCTACTAGTTCCTGGAAGCCATGGTTGGACAAACGCTCTAGAAGCCCTATAACAGCTTGGGTTGAGTTACTAATCTTGGAAGCCTTCATTGGAAAAACACTCTAGAAGCCCTTGGTGGGTTGAGTTACTAGTCCTGGAAGCCCTGTAACAACTTGGGTTGAGTTACTAGTCTTAGAAGCCTTGGTTGGACAAACGCTTTAGAAGCCCTTGGTGGGTTGAGTTACTAGTCCTAGAAGCCCTGTTTGGACAAATGCGTTGGAAGCCCAGAGTAAGTTGTGGGTTGAGTTGCTAGTCCTGGAAGCCTTGGTTGGAACAAACGCTCTAAAGCCCTAGAAGGCTTGGGTAGAGACCAATCTGATGATGGTTTTGTAATGTCTGAACCTGAGGTGGAATCACTGTTTAATGGGTTGAGGTGGTTGGCCTCTGGAAGCTCTGGATGGTTTTTGATTGGTGTGTTTTATGAGATCCCATATTCATGCTTGGAATATCGCACAGGGGTGACTGGCTGAAGAGAATTTTGGCTTACGGTTAGGTGGTTCGTGCAAGTCCCACAACTGGTTGGCCTTTGCATCATTAATATGAGATTATTTCTCCTTGATGTTTCATGAGTATTATATTGGTTTATATGTGGATGATATGGTTGTGATTTCCCTTGGTATTTCTATTGTTATTATGTTGGTTATGAATATGTATTATGAGAGTGGTTATGTATGGCTCTCATCATGTTTTTTCTTGTAAACGAATGAACAATGTATCTATGGCCTAATGGATGAAATTGAAGCTAACATGTTGAGGCATCAATACTTCTTAACGATTCTCAGATGAATATGAGACCCTTATGCTCAGATTTGTTGTTTAAACCCGTAGATTACATGTTGGTGACATGTTTAACGAAATGCTTATCATGGCTAGTAGGGGTCTAGTCAACCCCTTGTTTAAGTAATTGCATTTGTATCATTGTTCCATTATTATCTTTCTGTTATGAAGGTGTCATTTAGTTTTGGGCAGTGACCTAGGGTCTAGGCCTGAAAAAGTGGCTCAAATCCCAGGGACGCAAGCACAACACTAGCCATAAAAGTCCCTGGACGCCTTTATACCATGATGTGGGGGTGTCCAGAGCCCTCTGGAAGCATACATGCCCATATCAAGGGAGCGTCCAGGAGTGTAATGGTAAAAAAACTTAGTGGGACTCAAGGGCTAGTTACCTGAGAGGTTGAGATGGTTCCTGAGAGTCTTGTATGGTGTGTTTCCATCGGTTCCACTTCCTTAAGGTGACTTAGGAGGTCGAATCATATCATAGTAACTTCTCGTCACATGTTTACCCTGGTTGGCCAGTTACTTGGGTAGATGTGGGAGGAGGGTGTTATATCTTCCATTCTTCGAATTAGGTTCAAAAGGGGATGGTATAATGTCAACCAAATGAGTCTCACAAATAATCCTCGATATAACCTGAGCAAAGGGATCAGGCCTAACTTTCTCACCCCAAATCTCTTTGGCAGAAGAAGTAAATTTTAAGTCTCTGACAAGGATAAGGGATCGATCCTGCAGGAGTCCACTGGAGAACAAAAGGTTCCAGAATGCCTCTCTCTCTAGATATGGCCCATAACAATTTACAAGGATAACCGGGTCGACTATACCTCTAAGGTGGCCTTCGTTGATTTGTTATTTTACACCTAAAAGGAACCTAAATCATGTGTCTCCTCCTATCTTAATTACCAAATTGTTTTGGAGTCTATAGTCTCGCTATGCACCTTGCATATACATCAAGCTAATTTCTTTACCTTTTCACATATTTTGAATAAATTCATTCATTAATTCAAGGATACATTTCTTAGAAAATGACTACATTAAGTTTGAATTCCCAAAAATGTATGCTCTCTCTCTCTCTCTCTCTCTCTCTCTCTCTCTCTATATATATATATATATAAATAATTTTTTTATTTATTTTTTATTTTTATTTTTATTTTTTTATTTTTATTTTTTATTTTTTATTTTTTATTTATTTTTTATTTATTTTTATTTTTTTTTATTTATTTATTTTTTTTTTTTTTTTTTTATGTTCGAGTTATATATATAAAATATATGCATGTATGTGTAAACTTTACAAAACACACCTAAATACAAGCAACACTTGACTCACATAAAAACTATAGTAATTAAAGACTATCATTAGACTTTGGAGCCTTCCCATGTTCAATATTGACTATCACGTTGAGATTGAGAACCACAAAGTTAACTTCACTTAGAGAGTTTACCAAGGGAAATGATCCCTTTTGATTGTGTGTTATCTCTTGTTATAGTTCTTCAATCTACCTTCTCATATGTCCCATTTCATCCTCCATCCTTTGTATGTGAGACTGCTGGTCAATTAATATTTCTATGGTGGATACCAGAGTTACGACAAGTTGATTGTACCTCAATGAAAATTGTAGAATTTCCTCCTACATGAAATGAGTGCCTTTTCCCTCCTAGTTTTGCATGTTGTTGATTTCAACTAGAAACCAACAAAATTCCCAATGAAAAAATAGAGGAGAGTCCCCTATCCAATCACTAATACCTAACTATCCCATGTCTAATAAGTTAGGGTAGTTATTGTTCACCCTGTCACCTTCACTCAGCATACAAAAGGTATTCCATTAGAACTAAAATACACCACCCCTATTTACTCCATACACATTTATACCATGGTAGAACATACCTAATTCGTCACCCCTTACACTCTTTTCCTCCCCTAAGATGAAGCTAACGTATTCAACCTCTAGCAACATCAACGACAAGGGTCAAACAAGGAGGAAGTTTCTAACAAATATATCACTTAAATTATTAGTGTAGAAGAAGAGTGAACAAAGAGGTTGATAAATACTCGGGTCCTTCTCCGCATTGCTATGAAATAAAAAATGGAGTAGGAGCAATCAACATTAGAATACGAATAATTCCCCTCCATTCTGAAACCTAACAATCCAATCCAACATCATCTACAACCACCATTGTGATGATTGTACTTCTTCTTTGCTAAGAAAGAAAATTGACCTCCACACAAATTAACATTGAACACACCTGATACTAGGTATAGCGCATAAACTAAATTATTAAATGCACACCTACCCTACCCATGGGAAAAAATCTTTCTCCAATCTCTGATGTTGTGACCCATAACTTGTATGATTGTATTACCTTATGCTACACCATGTCAACACATAAATGTTTGTCCAAGTACCACTTCCCTCCTAAACAAATTGAAACACATCTCACATTCCATATAATTAAGAACACAATCCATAAGCCAACTCAAAGTCCCATCTCCCCACAATAGATAACATTCTAGGTCCTTGTTCCACGCACTTAGACACGTAGCTTAGGAGAGTGCAATCACCCTCCTAAGTTAACACAATTAGGGGATTACATAATTTCTTCCCCTTCCATTGATATGGAGGGGACCCTGAGCCAACATAGTTATGTTTTTAGCCCGAAGGTCATCCTCTTTATTATTTTATGGCAACACCTGGTATGTAGAACAAATTATATAAGTCAACCAACATGAGCCTAATTCTGTTGAAGAGAATTTCAAATTTCAAGTCCTCTAGAAAATAGCACATTTTGAGATGTTGAATTAAGATACAAGAGTCTCCCACAATTATTATTTTCCAAGGGTTGAGCGCAAAATATTAGATTAGTCCTTGTAAGAGGTCATAGGCTTTAGCCTAATTGTTTGAAGCGATTCCTAGACCCCAAGAGAAGGAGAGTTCTAGTTGTCCTTTAGGGCGATAAATTACCTCCCTACTCCTACCACTATATTTTTTTTTTTTTAAGAAAATTTGTATAGAGAAATATAAATATACCTTTTTTTATATTTGTGAATAAGATTTCTCGGTGTTAAAATAATGCATCTCATTCAATGAGATTCAAATCAAGCATTCACCAACATGGAACTAACTAAATTCTCAACAATGTTGATTATAATTGGTTTGCGTAACCCTTTAATCTAGTTATTGTCTATATTGTTTTCATTCAAAGTATTATTCTTACTTCATAAATAAAGACCATACGTTTTTAGATCATTTTAAATTTTTGCATATATAGAATTATTTTTATTTTTAATAATTTTATCTTCTCAAAATCTATTAATACAATCTCAAAAATTTGATATGCAATTAAATAATTTTGTGTAAACAAAATTTTAGTTTCTGCTTAAAATAACATAATTAACGTGTTGATGACTTACACTCTTACAACAATCTTTTGAGTTTTAGGTCGTTAAGGAAAATGAACTCTTACCCAATAATAAGGAATTAGTCATGTGTTTTTTTGTAACATTTAACCTTTTTTGTTGTTGTGTAAATCGATATTTTCTATTAATTCTTCAAAAAGGCGCATCGTGATAATCTGATAGACAAAATTCTCCTGACCTCATTCCTACCGAACTTGTTGGCCAAGAGATAGTGGAAAAAACAAAATGACAACAATAAGAGAAAACTAGATAGCCTCATTCAGACTGCCTACATTAACTTGAAGAGACCCAACACCCAAAGACAACCAACAACCATATTTAGTCACCATTACCGAACTAGGAGCTTTTGACATATTGTCAAGTGAAGGAGGAGGATGGAAGGCTTCATGCATGTGGTATTCGATATGCGTCAACCTTCCCTCTGGGAATTCATGTCTGTCCTGAATCTGTTTTTTCCCTCGCCGAAGAGAAACTCACCTATCCATCTTGTGTCACTAATTATATTATAAATCATGCATAAAGGCTATGACCTCGTTACAGTCATCTTGTCAATCCCAGGCTAATTTCTCCATCAACAGTGGGACCTCACACAACTAAGCTTCAAGTGAGTCAAATGGAGCGGGTAGATCAACTCTACATGGAGAGTTATCAGGTTGTTGGTTGACCTAATCCCCAATATCCTACTGTTCTACATGATGCATTGTACCGATACCTTGAGGGTTGACACCCCTACGAGCATATCCTCTTTAGTGTTGCATTGCCCACCAACCTGCCCCTGCTCCCAAAATATATAGGGGCTCACACCACACAGACCACCAACTGAAAACAATCCTGTGATTCCCAACATAGAACTTGCACAACGAGACCGCAAAACGCCCACGTGACCACCACAACCCTTGACACGACAACTGCTTAACCACCTTACTTGCTGGGAAATGCCCAGACCTTAGAGCCCTAACCTTATGTCATTTGCCTAATCACAATACTGAAGCGCCAGAGAAAAATTACACCCTGGGAGGCTACCCAACACCACAAGGAGGTTGCCAAAATGTTTTATGAGCACCACCGTGAACACCCGACACCCTTCAACTCTCATGAAAAACACAAGACCAAATCACTCGAGCTCCCTTCAAGAAACCAAAAAAGGTCAATCTATAAGAATATACCTAAGAGATAAAGGAGTCGAAGGTTCCGAGAGCCAAAATGAAGTCATCCCTTACTACAATAACTCCTACACTGTAACAACCCTGGTGAAAAAATATATGTAATAATGTAAATAAAGACAAAAAAAAGACCACGGGTAAGGGACACTTATTCCAGGTTGAATGTTAGGCAAAGATATCCTAGTGGGCATCACTTGATGTGTGTTTTTGGTTAAGGAAATTGGAAAAGGAAAAGGCATTAAAAGGGAAAAAGGCATGTTTTGGCACATTTAGTTATGAAAATAATGGAAATTAGGAGAAAGGTAAGGTGAAGGTCACAGGTTGCATGTGAGGAGGAAATTGAGGGAAAATAATGGAAAATGAAGAAATTAGAGGCCTCATTGATAAAAAGGCTTCTGAGGATCAATTGGCAAGCTCTTGGTCAGTGCAGGCTCTTAGTTAAAGCTTAGTCATTGTTCAGTTCAAGTTTGGAGCTCTCTCATTATTCTCTCTCTCTCTCTCACTCTTGGACACTTAGAGTTTTCTTGCAGCACTCTAGATTTGGATCAAGGAAGGAAAAGCAAGCAAAGGAAAAGGAAGAAAAGCAAGATCAAGCAACTTTAGCATGAATACTTGCAGGTAACCTTTTGCATGTGTGATTTCCTAGCTGGCTTGGACATGCATGGCTTCACAAGTTGGTGTATGGTTTTGTTGTTGTCGATGGCATGGTTTTGTCGGGTTATGACAATAGTTTTTAGCCTAGCCTTTCCTTTTTTCGGATGCCATGGTATGTTGGGAATTTTATCTCGATTTTGAGATTTGGTTTGCCGGATGGATTTCAAAATCCAGGGCGGAGGTGGTCTCAAGGTTCATTCCCAAAGGCATAGTAATCCCTTGACTGGTTTTGGCGGGATACACGGTAAAGCCTGAGGGAGAGGTCTCGATTTGGGGTCTAGTGATCCAGGTTTGGATTGTGGTAAAGCCTGAGAGACTGGTCTCAGTTTAGGTCCTAGTGATTCGAGATTGGATTGTGGTAAAGCTTGAGAGACAAGGAGACGAAAAATTCCTCAAGGATAGTGATGGATTCCGGATGGCATTCCAAGTTCAGTTTGGTTGTGATCGGAGAATCGGGTTTGGTGTGATCATGATTGGTGAGGGTGGAGGTGGTTTAACCTCTGGATTCCCTTGGTTGTTCTTGGATTGGTTAGTCTATGAGATCCCACATTCATGCTTGGAATATGGCACGGGGGTGACTGGCTGAAAGAGAGATTTGGTTCAACCATGTCTATGGTCGGGTGGTATGTGGAAGTCCCGAATCTGGTCAGATTTGCCTATGATTAATAAAAGCTAATTTCTCTTACTTTTTCACCTTTTTATATGTGGATTTAATGGTTGTCATATCTCTGATATTTATATGGTTTTATGTTGGTTATAAGCATGGTTATATGACTGGTTCATGTCATGGTTATTTCATGTATTTACTTGTAATTGTTAAATGGATGGATGCAAGACCTAATTGATGTTATAACAGTTCAATGGAGAAGGTGGTGATCCTTCTGGTTATGTTTCATAAGTGTTTTCAGTCATTTATGCTATGTCTTATATCCTAGACCTATAGGTTGCATTGATGCCAAGTGTTTGACAGAATGTCAGTCCTAGTTGGGGATGCTTAGGCCTAGTCCTGAGGTTGAATTTTGATTTGTTTATCTTGTCATCATGTCTTTGATGGATTTTGGAGGTTGTAACAAGTTTTGGGCAGAGGTCGGGATTCTGGGCTAGAAAAGTGGCTCAAATCTCGGGGATGTTGGCACAGGTCTGCTGAAAAGAGTCTAGGGATGCTTGCACATAGGCCCGTGAGAGCGACTTTAGCTTCTAGACCCTATTATGCCTATAGCATGAGAGAGACCAAGGGTTAAAAGGCTTAAAACATCAGTGGGACTCAAGGAAAAGATGTCTGAGTGGCTAACATGTATCCTGAGGGTGTTGTTGCTGATGTGGATGGGTTTGTTTAAGGTGTTCCATCGATTCCATTTCCTGAAGGTCACTAAGGAGGTTGAATCCCTTGTAGTAGCCTTTCTCGTCGCATGTTTACCCCGGTTGGCTGGTTGCTTGGGTGGACCTGGGAGGAGAGGGTGTTACATACAAACACTAATTGTAATGATTTTCTACTTGACACTACTAGACACAATGACCCCGAGTTCCATATGGCTACACCTTGTGCCACTAGTGGGGCCAAAGAAGCACAAATATTCCCACATACATAATAGAACGATGTAGTCTTCAAAGTAGGGGGCGAGGGATGGAAGCCACCCTACTCACCTAAAGGAATTCCACCCACAACAAACTTATCCTCATCTTCCGAAAACTGCAAACAAACCCCACGACCAAGATAGTGGCAATTAAACATATGACATTCGCTAGAACCTTCACTAGGCGAACGCCGAGTGAAGTGTCCTCAACAAGCCTGATCGACATTAATGACTCGTGGGAGGGGATTTTTAAGCCACCTACCAAGCTGTTGTTCCTTCATCTACCACCCCCATTGGGGATTTGTAACATTCAAATTTAATCCCATACATAAACCTAATAACCTTGATTATAATTTAATTTTTTATCTAAAAAATATTTGTTTAAGATAAGGGATAAAAATGATCTTAACTTTGGATCTACCAAACATCGAGAGGGATCAAAATCAAGATGAAACCCTCTTTTTGAGTGCAAAACTTGAGGAAATGTTTGCACCTCCAGAGGTTTGATTCCTCTCAGAGCTTGGTACATTAGGAGTTAAAATGGATTTACATTGGTTCTTATATTTATATAAATTTAACATCTCTCTCTATATAAATATTCTTTTTTTAATTTTATTAAAATCTTAATACATATATTTAGATATATATGCCCGCATTTTTCTTTGACACACTATAATTTTGTTAACTATTTTATATATATATATATATATATATATGTAAAGAGAAGGAAAAATATAGATTAGAAAAAAGGTCTATTATAAGTATTATGTTTTAATATACCCACTAATTATTAATTAAATATAAACATGAAGTTTTGTAATAAAATGGTTAGGAATATGAATCATTATTTTAATTCGACTAGTTTTTAAATGAGACTTTTTGAGAAAGTTTTCCGATTTGCTTTCTGATCTAATTTGTCATTGAAATCACGATTTTGACAAGTGAACTCTTCACAAGCAAAGTGCCCCAAGGGTTTTTGAAGGTAATTAATCCATATATGCAGTAAAAAAACCAATTTAAACAACACAAATCAAGATTTGGCTACATTTTTTTCACCAGATTCCAGCCAGAAATCCGTCAGAAACTCCAAAAAATTGCACTTGAAGAATTTTAATTCATGTTGTAATTTTTTATTTTTTTTTGTAAGTCAATATTTTATTCATGGTTCCAAAAATAGGTACATTAGAAGAAACACACAAGTAGTCTCACCCCGACTAGGTTTGTTGACTACCGCTGAAAGTAGATGACAGTGAAACAAAAAAGCATAAAGAGACACAATCCACAACTTAAGAGGCCATAAGCACCAATAAATACACATAACATATAAAATGCCTATATCCATGCTAGTCGTTAGAAGTGATGGAGGTTGTGTTGTTCGGGGTTGTTTCAGGAGTTGATAGAGGATGAAAGGAGAATTGGACATGCTCCTCGAAATGGGCTATCCAGGCCTCCAGCTTCTCAACCTTCTCCGATAACAAATTCTAGCCTCGCCAGATGACCATTACACGCTCTCGGACATGGCACTGGAAGTAATGTGTTTTGTTAAAAGTTGTTATCAATTCAGTATGTTCCTCCTGTTAAACCTGCTCCGAAGTCTCCAGACGCTTGAGAATTGACTGAATCAAGTCTCGACATCACTCAACACAACAAACTTGTCGCTGACCACGACCACCATGACGCGCCGACGCACGATGCCTAGAAACACCATGATGAGCCGAGCCCCCTAGATGTTGGACGAGTGAAATGTGGCCACCTCAACCCAACGTCAAGCCCCTGTGCATATCACCCCAAGTGTTATATGGAATTTGTATCTATGGATAAGCACATTTTCCCTAAGTGGGTAGCTACACTTAGAACAACAGAAAGAAGTGGTTTAACTTTTTCCTATAATAGATAGATGAGATGAAGGAACTTACTTGTGATTTTTCGCTTCTTTGATCTCCTTTGAATTGTTCCCGTCGCTCCCACTTGAATTGAATCCGCTCAATTGGTACCTGTCAACAGAAACAAAAAACGACAATGATCAAAGCATACATGATCTATCTATTATAAACCAATGGAATCGACAACATTAAAACACATAATCATCATAAATATGAACAAGAATATGAGAAAAGGGACAAGCAACTTTATTAAGGTAGAAGGAAGAGTTACACCCAATGCGGTTCGATTCCGTGTCACTCATCCAGCTTCAGTCCAACCCTCGTCACACCAAAAGCACACCAATCCAGCATCATAACATTACTTGACATGAACTCAAATCTCAAACCAACAGTGTTTCTCTACAATCTTCAAATTCCAGCCCCCTGATCACTATGTTGAATGGTCAATTTATAGGGAAATGCAGGTGGTTATGTCATAAATTAGGCATTGAATGGTTTTCCAAAATTGGAGTTCGTTTCCATGGAGAAAGGGATGAGGGGATAGAGGGATAATTGATCCATAGCCTATCCAAAGTCGACCTCATAGGATGAGATAAGAGTTTGGCATCCTTCTATAATGCTCTAGAATCAAGGAATATTCCCAGAACCCAATGCCAATTTCGCTCATTCTCGCCCAGCACAGGTCAAAGTGGGCCTAAGTGCAGGCCTGAATGGGCCTCCCTGCTTTGCAGCGTAGTTACCCCTGACCAAGGCTGCGCTGGTGTCCCAAGGAGGCATTTCAGCAAGGTTTCAGGCTAGGAAACTTCCATGGATGAAAGCATTCAATTTGATGACTTGTCTAGGGCATGTAGCAACTAAATTAGGGTTTGATGAGCCTTAATTGTATTGATCTAAATGTCGGGAGTGATGTGCCCAAATAGACTTGTAACAGTTTCCCCCTAAAGCATGAAGTCGAGAATGATAATGTCGAGTGATATGCTTTATGATGTGTTGAGGAGGATCTGAAGCGGATGGTGACCGGCATCGATTACAATACATAATATCATGATGTCTTTGAATTTTTCATGAATTGCTGAGGGAAGGCATACCCATACTCAGCATATAAAATTTTCATTACATGTACATAAATCGGATAGTTGTCTACATATATAGACCCATGATAGGATGACCATCTGTTTAAAGCCATTGTACAGATGATTTAGTACTCTTCTGAAATCACAGCTCGGATAGATGAAACTATATCCGGGGTCTTCTATCTCATCCAATTGTTCGCTCAAGTACGAGTCTAACCATGTGAAAATGTGATCTGAAGTCGAACATGGGAAGACATCGTCTGATTACCAGCCAATGATGTAAGTTGTTAACAGACGCGAGAGAAATCACCGATGATGATAATGATTCTCAAGGTACTAAAATACATTTTGCATGGTGTGAATAGATGTTGTGATGTCGAACACCATACTAAGTCTTTCGGTCGAAGCTTGTGATGTCAACCTGTCGTTGGAAGCGAGAAATTTGCCATTGATGTATGCAAGCCTTAAGGTACTGAAAGGGTGTTTCTAAGTCAACTTCTTGGATAATGTGTTGATGTCGACAAGAAGCAACTCGTCGCAAGAGGGCCTTGATGTATCCCCCATCAACGACACGAAACAAGTGTAATGATTTTGAAGACAGAATGTGACTAACGACACAATGTTTAGGAATGGAGGTCATGAAAATGAAGGTTTGTGAGTATTGCAAATGATGAAGTTTACTGAGTGACTTCTCTTGAACATGTTGGCGACACTGAATGAATTGGCAACATTAACTCAAAACCAAAGTGATGGATGGTGTGATAGACCATAGGTATGATAACCAAAACGCAGATAACCCAACCCAAATAGTCATCGAGATGAAGTGAAAGTGTCGTGTTCAAGAGCGACTTGCTACCATAAAGTGATTTATCCCTTTTCCCATTTTCCCCAGTCGTTGCTGATCAATACATTTTTATTTTTTAACAAGCTTGAGGAGGATAACATATGCTTATAGTATAATTCCACCCTTCGGGTGAATCCATTGCTATGTGATGTTTTAACGAGTCTAGCGAAGGTGAAACTCGGTCTTGTCATGATAGACAAGTTTGTCGCTATTTGATGTTTTAACGAGTTTAACGACAATGAGAACTCGGTCCTTTTCATGTTTAGAGACTTTGAAAAGGGACAAAAAGAAAATTCCACAAGTTCTTTTTCGTAAATTTGTCTCTTAAGTCCGAAAAAGTGTAAAATAATACAAGAGATAACCTATTGACCATGTTCGATCAACGTATTCTTTTTTTCATAAGTAATCTATCTCAGTCCAGAAAAGGGTTAAACTTATACTGAGTAGATGTCGTTTCCAATTCGTTTACAAGCTAAAAAGGACAAGTGCTCGACAATCTTTTCATATTTCGAGAGTTTGAAAAGAGCTTAAAGAGGACTCCACTTAGAGGAACGAGTGGTGTCTAGGATAGCAACTGGTTCCGGTGATGTTGGAACTTCTCAAAACATGTTGATTTATGTGAAGAGGCTGGCTAATAAGACCACTCATTGCAACTGTTCCTAAAAAAGGGTAAAACAACCAAGTGAAAGTGTATGATCGGCCAAGCAGATAGTGACGATGGAAGGAGAAAAACCAAGGCTCATCTGACGGAAGAGGTTGATAGAATGGCAATCACGAGGGTTAAAATGGAGATGGGTTCATTTTTACACAAGCTTGAACCATATGGAACTATGCTTGGATTCAGTTTCATGTTTACATAAGCTTGAAACGAAAAACTATGCTTGGAATCGGTTTACATGCCCCCAATATGATGACTCGATTCTAGGTGCATACCCCCCAAGCTTCATTACATTCACCTAAGTAGACTACTCGTGGCTATCAGGTGGATGGAATGAAGGTTCATTTATGAGATCAAGTGAAAGACTCTACTGGGATTTTACGAGATCTAATCAAAGACTCGAATTGGAACTTTGCTCCAGGGGACCTTGTTTCATTTTTTAATGAGGTTGATACAGTAAAAGAACTATCTTCATATTCTTTGTTTCATTTTTTAACGAGCTTGACACAAGACAAGGAACTATGCTCATGGACCTGTTTCATTTTTTAATGAGGTTGACACAGTAGAAGAACTATCCTCATATTCCTTGTTTCATTTTTTAACGAGTTTGACACAAGACAAGGAACTATGCTCTGAGACTTGTTTCATTTTTAATGAGGTTGACACAGTGAAAGAACTATCCTCATATTCCTTGTTCCATTTTTTAACGAGCTTGGCGCAAGACAAGGAACTATGCTCATACCCTTTGTTTCATTTTTTAATGAGGTTGACACAAGACCAGGATCTATCCTCATACTCTTTGATCATGACCCATAAGAGGTCATGACTTCCAAGAGGTTCTCATCAGATGGGAGAACAATGCTCTGGAAGGGATATGTAGCAAGGAATCCTTTAGATAGATTTGGTTCCAATGCCTCTAGTACATAATGCACAACATCATGGAATTGATCGTCAGTTGATGTAGGTATGGAAAGGGTTGCCACATAATTGACTCATGGCAGGGAAGATACCATTGGGACAAAAGGACCATTTAGGGAAGATGGTTGACTGGAAGCCATATTTGGACCGGGAAATGAAAGTTGGTTGGCGGTGACAATTCTGCCTTCATGCGGGAAACACATCACTCGAAAGAGTGTTGAAACAATAGCTCCCATGTCATAAACATAGTCGCACCCAAGAAGTAAATTGTAATCTAAAGGGCCTGGGACTACCATCGTGTTGGGATAAACAATTTTTCCTCCCAAAGTAATAGGCAATTGAGGAAGGATCCCTAATGGTTGATTGGTTCCTCTATTAAAAGCCAACAAATTCTGGGTAACAGGCACAAGTGGTGGCGAACTGAGCACCTGCCAAGCAGTGGAGGAAAGGATACTCACAGATGCACCTTCATCTATAAAAGTGCCAGATACAATCATATTATAAACTTGTATTATAATCTGGAAAGGCACATAAGAAGGAAGACGACATCTTGCCAGTCGATTCCAATAAAAGTAAGTGGCCAGACTACTTGGAGGGGGTACCATAAGAACGGGAGAGTTATGAAAATGGGAGGATTTTCCTCCTGTCTTGATGGAACAGGAGGTTGCCTCCAAGCTCATTGGAATCTGAAGAAACGAAAAGAACCTAAGTGGTATCATACTCACTCTCTACAGGAAAGGTACGATTAACTGAAGGTGAAATTGAGTCAACTGTTTTCTCAACCTATGATTGGTCAGGTATAGACTCATGGCATTCACATTTAGAGAGAGTAGGTTTGATCGACGGTTGATTTGGGTTAATCATTTCATCAACTAGTGAAGGATTAAGGGAGAGTCTCTTGTAACCAGATGGAAGTTGCTGCGGAGAAGCAAGACGGTTATCCAACACTTTTTGGGCTTCATCCAGATAGGGACAAAGGTGAATGGGGTGATTCCCTTCACATAACCTATAGGGAAACTTAACTTTACCCTTCTTTCCATGAACTTTACTACCACTAGTTGATGGTGTGTCACCAGCATGATCTCTAGAAGTTGATGACACAGGATGATGTGAATGAGAAGACCATTCTTCTAAGATCTAAGGAATACCAGAACAATTTCGAAGAAGATGGTCTCCCGTACAAAGTTTGCAAGGATATTGAAGTTTGTGAGGCTTATCAGATGGTTTCTCATCAGAAGTTGCATTCGAAGCAATGGTTGCTTGGTTGCCCCCTGCTGAATTTTCTTCTTCTTCTTCTTCTTCCTCCCTTTCTTCTTCTTCTTATCCACCTGGTTACTAGTGTTAATACTTTCACCAGGCGAAGAGGAAGAAGGGGAGGAAGAAACAACCGACGAAGAAGGTAAAGGGTCAACTTTAGGATCAAATGGAGGTTGATTTTGTCCAGGTGGAGGAGTACTCGATTGCGGAGAAATCACGACATTTTGAACCAAGGAGGTTGAAAACAACCATACTGGCAAGCCAATGGTAAATCCCGGAAGGGATAATGTAGCCATATATGGAGCACCAATATTTCCGAAAGGAGGAAAAGGACTAGGATTCCCATCAAAAGGAATTCCTTGATCGGTGGACTCTGAAGTTGTTGCCATATGTCTCAACCTAAGATCAACTAAGGAGTGACGTGGAGGATGTTATCTGTGGTCAATTAATTTTATTTTAATCAAAATAACATAATAAAACAAAAGAGGGATAATCTAGGCAAAAGGATTACCAAGTAACTGTGAATTGCAATATACTGCCTCAGTAAACCAAGGATTTAACATACGTGTAGGCAATCTCCCCGAATGTTGTTTTCAGTGTATCACAGTATACAAGGCGGCCGACTCGGTTACCTATAGATGGATAACAACCTAATGTAGTCCTCCAAAATATACCTGAAAGTACGTGGAGGCCCGATCCATGTTATCTCTATCTAATGTGAAACCGCACAATGAGAGCATTCCTTTATACTTTTCGTACTATAACACCGCCCTATATACCCGAAAGTACGTGGACGAGCTACGATATACTTACGTACATGGAATGAGGTATCACACTTAGAATGTATCACAGACCATTAGTGGCAGTTGTTATGTTTAACGACACCGGAACACGTCTCTAGCCTAGAACCTCTAAATGTTATGTGTTAAGTTACAATGCTCCATTAGGTTAATTGAGATAAATTTTAGTTGATCTTGTTTAAAAGTTTGCCTTTCAGATTCACCACGTGATGTTTCTGAAACTCCTAGAATGCAACTATGATGAGAAACATTCTTTCCATTTGATTTAAACAATGAAAACCGTAACTAAAAGGGATAAAGCAATCATAATCTTTAAACAAAGAGCATAGAGCACATCTAATGCAAATTTCCCTATACCATTCCTACAAGCACACACAAACTTCTAAATGCATTATGCATGTTTTTCTTTTCATTCCTTTAATGTTTAGATGAACATAACGAAACTAAATGCACAAACAATTAATCAATGCTTTTCACAATAAACGAAAACTTTACGACAATTTCTTTTTCAAAGAAATGAAGACTTTAAGACACTTTTTTTCTTCTTCAGAAAAGACTAATCGATGTAAGCTAACTTTGACAATGAATTGATAATGATAAAGAAATTACTTAAAAAACACTAAACAATCAAGGCCAAAGTAGGGCTAGGAGAAGAAATGCAAATTGATTTTAGACACATAGAATACATTGATCTTTCAACAAACAACATCAAAAGCAAATTTGAAAAAAGCCAGGCAAAATATGGGTTTTTTAGCTTGACAGGGATCAGCGCAGCCCTGAATGGGAGACAGTGCGCTGCAGTGCACTGTCTCTAAGTTAAGGCTACTCTGCAACGCACTGTGTCAGGACCAACACTGCGTTGGTGCCAGAGAGTCCAATCAGGAGACATTTAAGCACATTTTTTTACCCAAAACACTTCAAAATAATTGAAAAGAGATCAATGAAGTCAAGTAAAGTCTACTAGGATGTAATATGATGAGGATAAACTACCAGGAATGACAGTCGTTCCCCAGTGGAGTTGCCAATTTGTTATATGGAATTTGTATCTACGGATAAACACATTTTCCCTAAGTGGGTAGCTACACTTAAAACAACAGAAAGAAAGTGGTTTAACCTTTTCCTATAATAAATAGATGAGATGAAGGAACTTACTTGTGATCTTTCGCTTCCTTGATCTCCTTTGAATCGTTCTTGTCTCTCTCACTTGAACTGAATCCGCTTAATTGGTACTTGTCAACAGAAACAGAAAACGACAACGATCAAAGCATACATGATCTATCTACTATAAACCAATGGAATCGACAAAATTGAAACAAATAATCATCATAGTTATGAACAAGAATATGAGAAAAGGGACAAACAACTTTATTAATGTAGAAGGAAGAGTTACACCCAATGCAGTTCGATCCCGTGTCACTCATCCAGCTTCAGTCCAACCCTCGTCACACCAAAAGCACACCAATCCAGCAGCATAACATTACTTGACATGAACTCAAATCTCAAACCAACAGTATTTCTCTACAATCTTCAAATTCCAGCCCCCTGATCACTATGATGAGTGGTCAATTTATAGGGAAATGCAGGTGGTTATGTCATAAATTGGGCATTGAATGGTTTTCCAAAATTGGAGTTAGTTTCCATGGAGAAAGGGATGAGAGGATAGAGGGATAATTGATCCATAACCTATCCAAAGTCGACCTCATAGGATGAGATAAGAGCTGGGCATCCTTCTAGAATGCTCTAGAATAAAGGAATATTCCCAGAATCCAATGCCAATTTCGCTCATTCTCGCCCAGTGCAGGTCAAACTGGGCCTAAGTGCAGGCCTTAATGGGCCTACTTGCTCTGCAGTGTAGCTACCCCTGACCAAGGTTGCGCTAGTGTCCCAAGGAGGCATTTCAGCAGGGATTCAGGCTAGGAAACTTCCATGGATGAAAGCATTCAATTTGATGACTTGTTTAGGGCATGTAGCAACTAAATTAGGGTTTGATGAGCCCTAATTGTATTGATCTGAATGTCGGGAGTGATGTGCCCAAAGAGACCTGTAACACCAAGCAACTAGCCGTATGCGCCTAGAGTGCCCCGAATTCCCACCTCCTCTGCCCCCCGATGTCGCACGACTCAATCCACCATTGCTTCAACCCTTCTGAACCGGGCCACCGCTTCCACTCACCATCTCGAGCCTGGACATGTTCGCGCTAGAACTGCTCGAATTGGGTTGCACTTGGGCGAAGGAACGGCCCGAGTGAGGAACAAGACACATGGTTGGCTTCCCAACACCATTGGAATGAACAAAGGACCACCTGCCCGATACCACCTGAACCTCCCACACAGAAGGAGACACCATCGCCCCCTGCAGAACCTCCCCACTCAACGACATCAAGAAAACACAATACACAAATGAACCACCCACCATGAGCCAGAAATATGCTCCTCCCCTGAAGCGGCCACCCGCGATCCCCACTAACCAGAGCCCGAGATTGTCGCTCCAATGGCTCCACCCAACAATACAGAAGCCTGTAAATGGACTGAAGAGGACCACTACTACTCGCTTGTTCCAAAAAAAACTAGTTCACATCCGACCTGGACTGAAATTGAGCAAGATGAAATAGAAACAACATAATACCACCCCAAACAGACAAATATACCCTACTTTCCTTACACACTCACAATGACAAAGCCCAATTTAGTAATTAACAACGACACACACCTGAAAGTAGAGGAGGAAACACTGATGGCGATGTCGTCCCCTCGCCCAGACAAGGGAGCCTCTGCAACTCCCTCTTCTTCCCACAATTCCCACACCACATACACCAATACTCATGGATATGCATAATGCCCAATGAACACCCCCACCACCCTCCATAATGTTCAGACGCTCGCCACCACCCTCGAGACCCAAGGCGACATGAAACCTCACATGCCAAAATTTACTCTCTCTCGTACTCAAGGTGTTATGGGAGGGCAGGGAGGCCAACCCACCCACCTGAGGCCACGTGCCTAACATGAATGCCCACGCTTTCCCTCGGGAATGCCATCCTCTCCGCTTCTCACCCCCATCGGGAGTTGTAAAATAGATTTTAATTTATAGATACTACTTATATTTTATTTCTATATATATATATATATATATATATATATATATATATATTAAAGTCATGACCAAGTTAACACCAAATTGATGTATGAAACTCCCTTGTTTGTGGGACAAGGGACCCACCTCCAGGCAGTGATTTGACTACTAAGTCTACGAAGGCATACATACTCTACCCCCCTCTCGTTTTGAACCTATGACCTCTTAGGAGGAAACACATGCCCTTAACAATTTTCTTATTTTAATTATATGTTTATTAATTAAATTTATCAAGTTTTTATATTGTTATTAAGTATATGTTCTAAAATATTATGGTTTATTATTTAAATTTATTTTAATGTAATATGCATTTTATATTTTTTTAATAGAAAAATTTGTTTATTATTAATTATATGTCTTGGAATATTATGGTTTATTATTTAAATTTATTACAATGTAATATGCATATTATGTTTTTTTTTTTTTAAATAGATTTTTTTTGTTTATAATTTTAGTAATAAAAACAAAATTGCAATATAATAAATTGAATTGAATGGATTTATTATTTTTGTTTTTTTAATTGATTAAACATTGAAATGTTTATATTCATTAATAACTACTACAACATCTTGTCCATATTAGGCTACAAAGCTTTAAGGTTAATTTTTATTGTATTTTGATTTATGAGAATAAAACCAAAATAATGGTTCAAATTTACAAATATGTTCAAAGCTTTTATATGTAAAGTTTAAGATTACAAAAATATATATATATATATATATATATATATATATTTTTCACAAGAACGGTTATGGATTGTATTAATGAAGCGGTCTGAATACCAGATTTTTGATTACAATAGGGGTGGGCCCGATCCAAATGGAGTCGACCTTCTGAGATATTATGAGGCATGTATTCCCCTTCCAACTCCTTTTGGGATCAGCAATTGAGCTTATTTCTGAGATTTGCCCGAGCTTGAATATACAAACAAACTGCTTTAGAATCAAACAAAAAAACATAACAGCTGAAATGGTTTAAGGAATTGGGTCCCAAGTTTCGTCCCCGTCTCTTTTCATTGCCCCGGCAGAGAGATGCACAGCTTTATTGGCTTCTAGATCAGCTTCTTTGTTGTTGTCTCTCAGCACATGAAAATATTTCAGATTTTGGAACAGCTTCGCCACGCTTCTGATTCTTTGGATCAGCCTTGCTAATTTTAAGTCCCGGGGCGTAGAATTGGTCACCATGAGTTTTATGATTACTTCAGAGTCCCCAAAAATATTTGCTTCCTTGATTTCCAGCTTCAAGAGCCACTTGAGACCTTGGTAAAGGGCTAATGCTTCAGCTTGGATGCTGGAATTGATTCCCAGACCCCAGGCAAACTGAAGGATCGATGTACCATCAATGTTTTTAATAACTCCTCCTGCTCCAGCGTTGCCAGGATTTCCTTTTGCTGCTCCGTCAAAGAAGAGGGAGTGCACCTTTTGCTTGGGGAGCCAGTTTTGAAAGTCTTCGCTATTTTTTCCCCTTATTTGCCATTCCTCAAGAGGGACCATGCTTCTGACAGTTTGGTGAAATTGCAGGTTCAAGGAGGTCCCCCAATCAATATCTAGCTGATTAAGGTTCGAGTCGTCTTTTTGATCTCCCAGACATTCTTTTAATTGGATCTTTACCTTGGCCGCAACCATCTTGGGATTGTGTTGAATGCTTCTGAAGGTTCTGCTGTTGCACTCTAACCAAATCTGCCAGCAACAAATTTTGAGTAATGATGACCAGGCCGCTTTGATCACTTTATTTTTGGGGAAGGGACCAGGGGAGCTGGATTTCTAGTTGGCGAACAGATCTGTTATAGAGGCAGGGAGCTCAAATCTAGGATTCCAATAGTCCATCAGTTCTCTCCAGACCTGTGTAGAGAAATTGCAATTGAGGACGAGGTGCGTGGCACATTCCGCAGATTCTTTGCACAAGGAGCACCTAGACGGGCCATGGAATCCACGCCTCTGGAGATTGTCCTCGGTTAGAATTTTTCTGTGGCATAGGAGCCAACAGAAAATGTCGATCTTGGGCAACGAGGGGATACCCCAGACAACCTTCCACGGGGCCGGATCAGGAGGCACATTTGGTATTGATGCAAGGTGCGCATATCCCTGGGCAATTGAATAGCCAGCCGACAGAGCGCCCCAGCCTCGCCTGTCATTTTTTCGGATGTGCGAGGGTGCAGTCCCGTTCAGAAGCTCGCGGAGGTGGATGGATTCTTGGTGAAGTTCTGAAGGCAGATCTGACAGATTCCAGCCCGCCCAATGCGACCCGTTCCATAAGGATATATCCCACAGGTTATTTTTTCCAGAGGTCGTCAACCAGTCTTTCAGCGCTTTCACGTTTGGGCAATCTCCAATTGGATCACGGTCCATGATGCGGTCGTTCCATATATTTATTTTTTTCCCATTTCCGGGAACCTAGTAGGCTTTGGATCGAATCATCTGGGCAGCTTTGGAGCAGAGGCTGACAAAAGGCGAGGCTCCTTGAGGTAATGGCCCATCCAAACATCTCAACCACGTGCCTTTAAAGCACTTTCTCCACAGTGCTTGTCTGGGCCCAGCCTGGCTTGGGTGCTATTATTCTCCAGAGGAGCTTGGCTCCCATAGCTATGTTCTGCAGTGGGAGCTTCTTAAAATTGAGCCCTCCCTCCATCTAAGGCATGAGGACAGTTTCCCATTTTACCAGTGGAAATCTCCTCTCGTTGTGTTTACCCCCTTTCCAAAAGAAGTTTCTGATATGTTGTTCCATTTTCTGGAGTATACCAATAGGAGCTAGAAGCACTGAGAACTGATATAGTGGGAGGCTGCTAAGGACGGCTTTAATGAGAACTGTCTTGCCTGCCATATTTAGCCAATTAAAGCTCCAAGCCTGGAGTTTGTTTTTAAATTTTTCTACCTGAGGGAACCAATCCCTGCTATAGGTACGTTTGAGAAAGATAGGTAGTCCCAGATACTTGAACGAGGTCCATTCTGAGGAGGCAGCAAATCCTAGGCATCTGATGATGGAATTGAGCAGAGAGGGCGAAGTGTTCCAGCAGTAAGTATGGCACTTACCCTTGTTGAGGCTGCTTCCGGACTCCATACAATACTCATCAAGTGCATCTTTAAATCTTCTGGCTGAATGAGTCGTAGCTGCTCCCAGAAGCAGTGTATCATCTGCAAATAGGGCGTGGTTTATGTTTTGGACCCCCCTCGCTATGGAGATCCCTGAAATCTCCTGATCTTGCATTTTTTTGTTTAGATAGAAGCTGAGAACGGAAGCTTGAATAACAAACAGAAGAGGAGACATGGGGCAGCCCTGCCTTAGTCCTCTTGTAGCTTTAAAGAATCCAGCAGATCTACCGTTGACTAAAGGAGCGATCCATGGTTCCGAGATGCAAGCCCGGATCCAATTGATAAAACTCACCCCAAAACCAAATTTTTCCAAAACATTCAAAAGAAAACTATGTTTAACTCGATCAAAGGCATTTGCTAAATCCAATTTGATAGCCATACCTTGTTCTTTGCGCTACTGACTTGACAGTATTGCCTCTTGAACTAGAATGAAGTTGTCCACCAAATGTCTTCCATGGATAAAGCCTCCTTGGCTCTCTGGAATGATTCTAGGAAGAATATGCTTCAGCCTGTTGGCAATAATTTTTGTGATCAGTTTGTATCCAATGTTACAGAGGGAGATGGGGCGAAATCTATTAAAAGAATTGGCACCCTTTTCCTTGGGAATGAGAGCCAGGAAATAGGAGTTTGTGATTCCTCCTAATTTCTGACAGGCTTGGGATTTTTGAACCATTTTATAGAGATCTTTCCCCACTATGTGCCAGCAAGATTGGAGAAATCTGGCGGAAAAGCCATCAAGACCTGGGGATTTATCTGGGTCCATAGCATAGAGGGCGCTTTTAACTTCTTCCATTGTGACTTTGCTTTCTAGATGATGGTTCATCTCAGCAGATATTGATGTGGGAACTCCGTCCAGCAGACAAAAGTTCTGATGTGTATTCTCCTCTTCACTATACAGGCGTTTGAAATGAAGGTGGGCTGCTTGTTTAATACTTGCAAAGTCTTTGTGTATGGTAGAGTTTTCATTAATTTCAGTTATGGAATTGAAACCTTTTCTAGCTTCAGCTTGTTTGTGAAAAAATGAGGTATTTCTGTCTCCTGCCTTAAGCCAGAGACAACGCGATTTGATCCTCCACGTTTCCTCTTCGGCCAGGCATGCTTTGTGATAGTGCTGTTGGAGATGTACCTCTTTATCTAGAATTTCTCTAGACATATATGCCTCTTCCGTGAGCAGGTGATGAGCCTCAAGCTGACTTTGAATATTTTTTCTTTCAGCGGCTGGATTAGCAAAAGATTGGCCCAACTCTTTAGAGCAGATTTCAATCTTCTGAGTTTTTCTTCCCATATGTAGAATGGAGATCTGCTGACTGGATGGGACCAGCTTTCTTTGACAATCTGCATGAAGTTGGGATCCTTGATCCACAAAGGACTAAGCTTGAAGGGTATGGGGCCAAGGTCAATATGAGCTCGAAGATTTAGCTTAATAGGCTTATGATTAGGGTGTTGCAAGAAAGAATATGCATGCTAGCGTCTAGACCAAGCAAAAGAAAGGAGCTATGCACAAAGAATCTGTCTAGCCTTGCTGCAATATGTCCAGGACCTATTCTTTTGTTGGACCATGTAAACTTACCTGAGACAGGCTTGATATCTAACAGATCCCAGTCTTGAAGGAGATCCTCTACCCATTCCCTTGCCGGATCTCGCACAATGCAGCCTCCTCGCTTTTCAGAAGAGTGCAGCGTGATGTTCAGGTCACCTGCTATGATGACATTTTCCAGATTGCCCAGATCTGCTTGCTGCCTTAATGAGTCCCAGCAGATCCTCTTTTCTCCTGCATTGACCGGTACATAAACGTTGAAAAGACAAAAGATTTCTTTTGTGGTTAGATGTTGCATCTTTAACATCGCCCAATGAATATTTGATGCCTCAGACACCAGTGAAAACCTGCTATCATTCCACAGTGTACCCAACCCTCCGGAGGCTCCTCGGGCTAAGACAACTGTTGCATTACTCTTTTTCCAAAGTTTTTTACTTACCTGAAGGAAATCTGATTCCTCCATCTTAGTCTCCTGGAGAAGGAGTATATCAGGAGCCTCTATTCTTATTAGATTTCTTATAGCCTCTTCTTTGGTTTTGCTACCCATACCCCTACAGTTCCAGGAGATTATCTTCATTATTTACCTTTGCTCGGCTGGGCTCCCTTGGAGCATTGATGCGGATTTCTTGCCATCTTCGGCTTTTTTGCTAGCAGCTTCTCCAAAGTTGGTTCACTGCCCTATAGTTTGTCCTTGTACGTTTCATGCTCTCTTTTCTCCCGATCCGTTTTGCGCCCTCTTGTAGATCTCCTTACAGAGGATTGGGATTCTCCTATTTCTCCTTCCTCCTCCGAATCTTCTGATTCTTGATCCTCCTCCTCGACTTCAACGGGGGTTCCTTTTGAGCTTTCTGCAACCCCCGTGTCTTTAAAGAAGGGGGGTAGGGAACCTTTGTCTGGGGACACTGGCTTTTGGACTGGAACTTCATGGGAATCCTCTGGTTGGGAACTGAGAGGATCGAACCTGTTCTCTGAGGTGATCTTGGGCTGGGTCTGCTGGATCTGCTGAGCTGGGTCCTGCTGAGGGCCTTTGCCACTAGTTCCTCCCGGGTTCTGGGTCTTGGAAGGCATTTTGGATCGTTTAACTTGTTTCCAGCCGATCTCCTTCCCTTGTACTGCTTCATTGACAATTGGACAGTTTCTGGCGAAGTGCCCATATACCTGGCACTTCCAGCATTTGAAGGGCAACTGCTCATAATCTAGCTTCTGCACATGCGTCCAGCCTCCTACCTTGATTTTGATGGCCTCTGGGAGCCCCTCCTCCAGATCCACCTCAATGCAGATCCTGGCACAGTCATATTGGTCCTTGCTGTTTGTTGAGATTGCAACAAGATGATGGAGCTTAGTGAAAAGAGTCGCCTTCACTAAGTGGGCCCGCAGGCTATTTTTGGCGCAAGTCTATTTTTAGACTATGTCTATTTTTAGACATATGGATCATGTCTATGGATTGCAGGTTGCTGTTTATGGATGATTGATCAAGTTGGGAAAAAATAGATGGACTTCTATTTTTGATGAAAGTGTGAGTGATCACAGTGTGAGTGATCAAAGTCAAAAATAGAAAAGTCAAATATTATTATCTCACAATAATATTTGGACTATAAACTTAATCTTATTCTCTTGGAGCACTTCAGTTTGAGCTACAGAGGTGGCACATGCAGCTGTCAGAAGGAAATACGCTTTTCTTATGAGTCAGTTGAGTTGTTGCATGCATGACTTCAGTTAGAACTCAATCAGTTGAGTTTGGTGGAGTTGATTGTGGAGTTGATGGAGTTGTGTTCAGTTTAGCTTTGTTAAACTGGTTGTATTTAGTCTAACTGACAAATAGACTAGAGATGAGTTGGGTGAATTAGTTATTAATTAATTCACAAGTTATTAACTCATAATATAGAATACATCAGTTAACTCAGTTGCATGTCAGTGCATGTTCAGTTCAACAGGGACAGGTGGTAGAGAATCAGATTGCTATCAGTTGTGACTATAGTTGTGCACCAGATCTTGCACAATCAAGGGATTGAGTATGCCAATGAGTTTGCCCACGTATTTGCCCACATTATAGCTTGTGCTCACGTCCAACAAAGAGTGAGTGACTATTTTGCAGGTGAAAAACGAGTTTGGTGAGCCATTCTCATTAGTTCTTGAGCAGGTATTGAGCAGTGTAGGCAGGCAAGCAGTGGAAGAGATTTGGAGATCAGATCTGAGTTGTATTGTGTGTAACAGAGGTGGAGATACTTGTGAGAAGTATTATGCTGTGTAATGTTACATGACTCAATCATTAATATACAGATAGTTGGGGTTTTTAGCGAGATGCTTTCCCCGGGATACATACTGTGTTAATGTGTGAATGCTCTTGATGTTTTATTGTTATTGATGCTGCTATATTGTTGATCAACGTAGAGGAGCTTATGTATTGTGTATGTATTCCGCAATAGTACATGATCAGGATAATCTCTGTTGAATATGTGTTAAATTATTCAAAATTTCTACATGGTATTAGAGCGAGCTAGATAATTGTAGAAAAAGTTTCTACATGGTATCGGAGCTGTTGATCATCAGATCTACTATTCAGGAAGTGTTTACATTCTATTTCTTCAGGCAGAGTCTGTAATCGGGCCAGGTAGCCTCTGGATTCATCCTTCTTTTGGAAGGTGAGATATCCGGTGAATGCCCATACAGTCGATCTCTGTACGAGAAATATTGTGTTCTCACGAATTCTAGATCGGAAGCAGTTGAGTTTGAGCTGGTGGAATTCGAATTTGCAGCAGTGTTGTTGAAATGTCTTTCAACGGATTGCAAATGTTATTCCAAAGCAAGAGCGACCTGGCGCTCAAGGATAAACTCAGAAACAATAAAGGTGAGAATGGATCTTCATCAAAGGTATCTGATGAAGAGAATTGCGCTTTGGCTGCCAAAGCAAAGAAGAGGAAGAACGAGAAAGCTTCTCATTCCGGTGCGAAAGGCAAGAAGCAGGATATGTCCAAGGTGAAGTGTTTTCACTGTCACCAGCATGGACACTATGCCACAAATTGTCCGCAGAAGAAGAAGAACAAGTAAGCTGCTAGATCTGCAGGGGGAGAGGCCTTAGCTTCTCAGTTTGAGCTTGATTTTTCATTGATCGCATGCTTGGTTTCAAGTGTGATGAGATCAGTGTGGTTCTTGGACAGTGGTGCGTCTTTTCACATGACGGGAGATAGAGATTTGTTCTTTGATCTGGAGGACAAAGATCTTGGAGTGCACATCGAGATGGGCGATGATGGTAGATACAGTGCGACCGGTATCGGTACCATTTCCTTTGAGAGGGAGTCTGGTAAACCCTTTGTATTGAAGGAAGTCATGCATGTTCCAGGATTGAAGAAGAATCTCATCTCAGTGGCGATGTTAGAAGACAAGGGGTATGATGTTGTTTTCAGCGAGGGAAAGGCCTTCCTGCGCAGCAAGACAACTGGTGAGACCCGGAAGATAGGGGTTCGAGTGAGGAACCTTTATCAGTTGCATGTAGATGGATGCGCAGCAATGGCGGGCAAGGCAGAAGGATTGGTGAGCCGGGATGATGGCGAGTTGTGGCACAGGAGATTGGGTCACCTTCACCATGGAGCCTTGAAGATACTGCAGCAGATCACTACAGGGCTTCCTAAAGGCACACTTGCGCAGTCAGATCAGTGCAAGGGGTGTACTTTGGGGAAGTTTGTGAAAGCCACCTTTCACGAGAAGGATAGTCGCGCCACGACGATCCTTGAGAGAATTCACACAGACGTGTGTGGACCTTTCTCAGTTGCTTCGACAGCAAAACACAGGTATTATGTGATTTTTGTTGATGATTTATCTCGTAAGTGCTGGATCTTCTTCATGCAGAAGAAGAGCGAGACATATTCAAAGTTCTGTGAATTCAAAGCACTGGTCGAGAAGGAGTCGGGGAAGAAGGTGAAGGCTCTTAGGAGCGATAATGGTGGTGAATACATCTCGGACGAGTTCAAGGATTTCTGCAAGACAGAAGGGATTCATAGAGAGCTCATAGCTCCCCATAACCCACAGTAGAACGGGGTAGCTGAGCGGAAGAACAGAACAATTGTGGGTGCTGCACGGGCAATGTTGCATGATCAGGGCCTACCCCTTCACTTGTGGGCGGAAGCATGCAATACAGTAGTTTATGTGCAGAACCGTTGTCCTCAAAGGATACTTGGCATGAGTACACCTAAGGAGACTTATTCTAGTAAGAAGCCTGATCTTTCTCATTTGAGGATTTTTAGTGCTAACGTTTACATGCATGTGACGAAGGATGCCAGAAAGAAGTTGGAGCCGATCGCAGAGGTTGGGATATTTGTGGGGTACACTGATACGCCCCACAACTATCGTGTGTATTTGCCAGACAGTGGTAAAACTGTTGTGCGACGGGATATAAAATTTCAGGAGGAGAAAGCCATGAAGTGTTCGCTTGAGAGGGAGCTACACTTGCATGCAGATGAGGAGCTATTAGTTCCTAAGGATGAGCTTCAGGACGTGGATCAGCCACAGGACGAGGTTCATGGAGTGGAAGAGACCACTCATGCAGTGCCAACCATCAGAGGGTGAAAGCGCTTGACAGAAGCTGAGCGACTGGCTCAAGATGCAGAGAAAGTTGTAGGACCACCTACAGCCCAATGTAGGCAGAGATAGTCACCTGATCGGTACACTGGATACATGGCTCTTATGAGCAAGTGTGTTGTGACTGAGCCATCCTCTTTCGAGGAAGCTGTGGAGGATCCCGCATGGGTAGACGCCATGGTGGAAGAGTATGATTCTATTGTCAGAAACAGTGCATGGGAGATTGTTCCTAGACCGGAAGGGAAATCAGTGGTGGGTTCGAGATGGATTTACAAAGTTAAGCAGGCAGCTGACGGGAGTGTGGAGAAGTACAAGGCAAGATTTGTTGCCCGAGGCTTTTCACAGATTGAGGGGATCGATTATGAGGAGACCTTTGCACCTGTCGCAAGGTATTCTTCCATACGGACGATTCTTGCTCTCTCAGCGCAGATGGGATGGCACATTCATCAGATGGATGTGAAGACTGCGTTCCTCAACGGAGTCATTGAGGAGGAGGTGTACATTGAGCAACCCGAAGGCTTTGAAGTCTTCAGCAGCGAGTCGCATGTGTGCAGGCTCAAGAGAGCGCTGTATGGGTTGAAGCAAGCACCACGTGCTTGGTACACACGGATAGACAACTATTTCACAGGACTTGGATTCTCCAAGAGCGAGGCGGATCCTAACCTATACCAGATTGTGGTGGAGGGTAAGTTGCTTATCATTGTACTGTATGTTGATGATTTGATTCTAACGGGTGATGAGTTGTTGATACTGTCATGCAAGAAGGATCTTGCTACAAAGTTTGAGATGAAGGATTTGGGCCTCCTTCACTATTTCCTGGGATTGGAAATATGGCAGCGCAGTGGTGGACTGTTTGTTTCTCAGGGCAAGTATGCTCGGGAGATACTGGAGAAGTTCAACATGCATGGCTGCAAGCTTGTTGATACTCCTCTTCCTGGAGGTTGGAGGAAGGAGGATGCCACTGTTTATCGACAGTTGGTGGGGTCGCTGATGTATTTGGTCAATACACGACCTGATATATGCTATGCAGTTAACCAGCTTTCACAAGCTATGGTTAAGCCTACCAAGCTCTTCTGGAAGGCGGGCAAGCATGTATTGCGCTACTTGAGAGGCACATCGGGATATGGTTTGTGGTACAGACAGGAGGATGAGGTGAAGCTATGTGGCTTCACGGATGCAGATTGGGCAGGGAGCCCAACAGACAGAAAGAGCACATCAGGAGGGGTCTTCAGTATTGGATCGACAGCAGTTTCTTGGTACAGCAGGAAACAGAGATCCGTGGCACTCAGTTCAGCGGAGGCCGAGTATATGGCAGCAAGTTTGGCTGCATGCGAGGCTATATGGATGAGGAAGATCCTGGTTGGTTTGTTTGGTTCTCATTTGGATCCTACTGTGATTTACTGTGATAACCAGAGTTGCATTAAACTCTCGGCTAATCCTGTATTTCATGATAAATCTAAACATATTGACATCAGGTACCATCATATCAGAGATTGTGTGCAGCGGAGGATCATGTTACTTTCGTACATTCCAACGGAGGATCAGGATGTTGATATTCTGACGAAGGCTCTCACCAGGAGCAAATTCGAGTACCACCGAGGCAGGATAGGGGTTGCTGATAATCCATATCTTGTTGAGAGGGAGTGTTGAGATTGAAACAAGATGATGGAGCTTAGTGAAAAGAGTCGCCTTCACTAAGTGGGCCCGCAGGCTATTTTTGGCGCAAGTCTATTTTTAGACTATGTCTATTTTTAGACATATGGATCATGTCTATGGATTGCAGGTTGCTGTTTATGGATGATTGATCAAGTTGGGAAAAAATAGATGGACTTCTATTTTTGATGAAAGTGTGAGTGATCACAGTGTGAGTGATCAAAGTCAAAAATAGAAAAGTCAAATATTATTATCTCATAATAATATTTGGACTATAAACTTAATCTTATTCTCTTGGAGCACTTCAGTTTGAGCTACAGAGGTGGCACATGCAGCTGTCAGAAGGAAATACGCTTTTCTTATGATTCAGTTGAGTTGTTGCATGCATGACTTCAGTTAGAACTCAATCAGTTGAGTTTGGTGGAGTTGATTGTGGAGTTGATGGAGTTGTGTTCAGTTTAGCTTTGTTAAACTGGTTGTATTTAGTCTAACTGACAAATAGACTAGAGATGAGTTGGGTGAATTAGTTATTAATTAATTCACAAGTTATTAACTCATAATATAGAATACATCAGTTAACTCAGTTGCATGTCAGTGCATGTTCAGTTCAACAGGGACAGGTGGTAGAGAATCAGATTGCTATCAGTTGTGACTATAGTTGTGCACCAGATCTTGCACAATCAAGGGATTGAGTATGCCAATGAGTTTGCCCACGTATTTGCCCACATTATAGCTTGTGCTCACGTCCAACAAAGAGTGAGTGACTATTTTGCAGGTGAAAAACGAGTTTGGTGAGCCATTCTCATCAGTGCTTGAGCAGGTATTGAGCAGTGGAGGCAGGCAAGCAGTGGAAGAGATTTGGAGATCAGATCTGAGCTGTATTGTGTGTAACAGAGGTGGAGATACTTGTGAGAAGTATTATGCTGTGTAATGTTACATGACTCAATCATTAATATACAGATAGTTGGGGTTTTTAGCGAGATGCTTTCCCCGGGATACATACTGTGTTAATGTGTGAATGCTCTTAATGTTTATTGTTATTGATGCTGCTATATTGTTGATCAACGTAGAGGAGCTTATGTATTGTGTATGTATTCCGCAATAGTACATGATCAGGATAATCTCTGTTGAATATGTGTTAAATTATTCAAAATTTCTACACTGTTCGCTCGATCTATAAATTTCCCCAAGGCGTTTCCGATGTGCATCAAAGAATCCCAGTTCCAGCAATGAATTGGGAGATTTGGAAGCCTAACCCACACCGGGACAGCTTTCGGTACATCTACTGCTGGATCGAAGTCAGGAGTCCATTTATTCAGATACAAACCCTGGGGGCCCATGAAATAAGGACCATTTCGGAAAATCAGGTCTTTGTCGTCTTTGGAGGTGAATTCAAAGAGGAAGAATCCTCGCCCCAGAAAGTATGAGGTCACGTTTTCTTTGATCAGTGGCGACCAATTTCTTTTGACCTAGCTCTCTGTGGATTTGGGGGATGGCCATAGACCCGTGAACTGGCCAATGAGGGCTCGCTCGGACAAGGATAAAGCAACCTGAATCAGAGTTTCTGGAGGAAGAGAGATCTTTGGGATATCATCGAGTTTCTTAACGAATTTCGCCGCTTCCACATTTTTCTTCTTAGGGAGCCCTTCCAGAAGCCTGTTGAACGCCTCAGCTGAGGAGATTGTCGACGAAGGAGGAGAAGAAGGGGCATGGGGGGTGCCCAGCACCTCCATGTACGCAGATCCAAGCTTGTCAGAGCTCTTGGGCAAAGCAATTAGCCATGGCCAGGCCGACCGCAGGGCTGAGAGGGGCCTCGCACGGACAGACCCGCGGTGGATGCGGGCTCACACGCAGTCTGCAGGCTGTGCAGGGAGCGGGCTCAAGAAAGGCTGAGCAGGGGTCGAGCAGGGCCGAGGAGCAGCGCTAAGAGCAAATCAATTATTATAATTCCCGCGTCCGAGTTGAAAATGTTAAAAGGGCTAAGATTACATATATATATATATATATATATATATATATATATATATATATATATATTTGTGCATGCTAAAATTCTAGTATTATATACATATAATTTTTGTTTTAAATCAACTATGCAATTTATATTAAAAATATGCATGAGATATGCAACAATATATCATAAAAGCAAAATGCTCTACGGTCTCTTCAAATTTATGTTGAGCCAACCATTTCACAATTTACCTATATACACATCCATAAGTAAAGAGTAAATTTGAATTAGATGTTGGGGTCTTTGGGCCCTTTGCTTGACTTGTTGTGGCTCATTGAAGTATGGAGTCCTGTGTCCTCCATAATCATTGAGCTCACAAAGTGAAAAAGTTTTTGGCACCCCTATGCAATTTGTAATTGGTTTTTTTTCATTTGGTTTCTAATTAACCTCGGTTCATCTTCCATCTTATTCATTTCTTTTTTTTTTTGTTTAATAATTTGCTCCATTGCTACATGCAAGGTAGAGCTTAATTGATTTTATCAATGCTTGAGTAGTATAATCTCTTTAGAAATCTCTTCTCCTCCTTCTTGTATCTTGAAATGACCCACATGCAGCTTGTTAAGGAGCTCCAACAATGACACTGTAAGCACATGCGCTAGCACACTTGCAAACCAAAAGTTATGTCTTGATAAATACACCCACTAGTGGGACTGCAGATCGAGGATGTAACTCCTGAGTTCTTTTAGAAAATTGAATATTCCTTCAAAAGCCCACATAATACAAATTACATAGAAGAATTCAAAAATATGCACAAGGGAAGGGTGATTCAATGAAGTGATGCACAAAGGCACTTACACCCCATAGTGCAAAATCCCAATTGATCATCATTGCGACACCTAAGAACACACAATGATATCATCTCCCTTGGCAAAGTTATTTTGTTGAAGCGACTTCCCATGATCCACATCTTAATCGACCCTATATAACTGTATAAGATGTGGTTTGGTAAGCCTCCTCCCCACAAGGGAGAGAATTCCATTGTCATTCACCACTTAACTCCATAGATTACAGACCTAACATCAACATAAATTTTGGTACTAACTGACACCATCCTCCTTGTCACTTATACCAATGGATCGTGTGATAATAAATAGTCCTTCTACAAGTAAATCATACCCATATCTTGAAATTTAGATTTCAATTTTATGGGAAAGTTTCTGCGGACAAACTTTGAAACATCAGAGCGCCTTGCCCTTTGTATAAAATGATGGCACCATTTCAAAATGCTCTCATCACAAGAGATAAGCACTCAGGTGGGTGGATTAAACATGACACTCATCATTAAGGGATTGGGAAATAATTTGGGTTTGTTTTGATGAAGAGCTCCTTTATTTCAATGTTGCACCACAATTTATAAGTTTATTTGTTTTAACATGATTGTGTTTGAGGACATGAAAAACCATATACTCTTCGAAGGACAATAAAATTTGGATGCTTTAAAGAAGAATGTTGAATCTGGTAACTTCAAGACTTGAACCAAACTTTAGATGATAAATTAAAATATAGAAATTTTGTGAACATTGAGTGAGAAGAACCAAAGCAAACCTTGATCCAATCTATAAGCCTTTGGTTGGTTATTTGATGGCATTTGGTAGATCCAAAGTTAGGATTATAACTATAATTATTAATTTTATGTTTTTATTTTATTTTTACTTTTGTGTAATCAAACCTAGTCAAAATCTTAAATAGAACATTACATCACAACATCTTTATGATACAATCCATAAGCCTCTGGTTTGTTATTTGATAACACTTGGTAAATTAAGAGTTTACATGAATCTATATTGATTTAATTATTAATTTTATGTTTTTATTTTGTTGTATTTTTTATTTTAATGTATTTTCACTGAGTCAAGATGTTAAATAAAACATTATATTACAACATCTTTATCATATTGATTTGAAAGCACCTTTTAATATAATTAACTTTTAACTTGTTTAAAAATAAAATTTAAAATATATATTATCTAAAAAAAATTATAATTTAAAATATTTTTTTTATATGATATTATAGATTACAACTTATGCTCTGTAACTGCTTCTACTTGGCTAAGAGCTTGTCTTCTTTAGACGTAAGGAAACATATTAACGTCCCAAGACCGCAAGGTATCTGGTAGGTTTGAAAACCTGCCCCATTACTAACCACTAGTTGATCATTCTATTTAGCATGGTTTTCCTTGAATAACGGTGATGAGTGAACCTGCCCCATTATTAACCACTATTTGATCATTTTATGTAGCATGATTTTCCTTGAATAATGGTGACGAATGAGTTGTCTGCCCCATTACGAATCACTAATCTTCACACCTGCCCCATTACTAACCACTAGTTGATCATTCTATTTAGCATGGTTTTCCTTGAATAACGGTGATGAGTGAACCTGTCCCATTATTAACCACTATTTGATCATTTTATGTAGCATGATTTTCCTTGAATAATGGTGACGAATGAGTTGTCTGCCCCATTACGAATCACTAATTGATCATTCTAAATAAAATGGTTTTTAATGGTGATGAGTGACCTTGAGCCTGCATTCACGAATAACAACGAAAAATAATTATCCTTATATTAATTTTACAACTAAATTATAATAACTTTTCCAATATTAAAAAAAAATAAAACTTAACCATCCCTAAACATTTTTTTTTTTTTTTTAATTATTTCAAATATTTATACACATCATATAACATAATTTTTAAATTTATTAATAACTAAAAATTTCTCTTCACTTTTTTTATTAAATATTATTGAGTCGTACCTGTATGAGTAGGGATCCATTTCACTTTTGTTTTATTAAATATTATTGAGTTGTACTCATAAATATTTATATCGATGATGCAAATATTCACATAGTGACGAAAATCATATAACGTAGTTTTTTAATTTTTTTTATTAAATATTATTGAGTTGTATTTGTATGAGTAGGGATCCATTAGCTATGGTAAGATATCTTTTTTGGGTCAAAGAGTCGGTGGAATATATATATTAGTCTTCGCCATAAGGCAAGCACGATTGTAATCGATCTGTCTTGAAGACATATGAGTTGTTGATCATCGTAAGTCTTGAAGTTCAAAGTCTTCTTGTAAATATTATAATTCTTCTTGTGAATTATAATATTTACAAGAAACTTTGAATTTAATCTTCAAGACTTAGATCTTTGAACTCATATGTCTTCAAGACAGATCGATTACAATCGTGCTTGCCTTATGGCGAAGACTAATATATATATTCCACCGACTCTTTGACCCAAAAAAGATATCTTACCATAGCTAATGGATCCCTACTCATACAAATACAACTCAATAATATTTAAATATAGACAAGGTGTTTTTATGAACCTTAGGTCTTATTTGGCTTCGTACTGAGGCAAAACTTAGGATGAGTATAAGTGATATAGAATTTCCAGTTCAAACGAATGAATGCTACTTAGTGATTTCCTGGCATTTTATGTTCACTGAATATTTTCAATAAGACTCATAAAGTTACTATTCTAGTTGTGTAAACGCTTAAACATATGTTCTCCATACATTTCAACATTGTAAAACACTTTTGCATGGCTGATATGTGTCACCATTCTAGCTTGGCTCATGTTGTCCCTTGCATGTTACAGATCTTTGGTTCTAATGGTTCATGTTGTCCCTTGCATGTTACAGATCTTTGGTTCTAATGGTTCATGTTGTCCCTTGCATGTTACAGATCTTTAGTTCTAATCAATGTTCTTTAATCTTTCAAATCTGGTCATAGCTCATGTTGTCCCTTGCATGTTGCAGATCTTTGGATCTAATCAATGTTCTTTATCCTTTCAACTCTAGTCATAGCCATGGCTTCCCATCCAAGGGTTTTTTTCATGAAAGTTCGACGCGCAAACCCAGCAAGTGCAAAGCCAACAAGTCTATTTCTTTGCTCACTTTTGAAATTGTGCAGAGCAAATATTTCTATTTCTTTGTTGTCCCTTGAAATTGTTCTTGAAGCTTTCGACCTGGAAATGCTCATCCAAAAGGTCCAGGTCTTACCTCTGGTTTTCATGTCGTGCTTCAATATCCTTTACTTGAAGGCGTGCATCCTTTACTTAAAGGTATGCATATTGCTAGAAGCAGTTAGTCTAGTTCCCGAACTATGCAATGTTGCTCCCAATTTTGCTCCTCCTGCAACTTTCATCATAACGAAAAATTTGGCAAAGACAACAATTCCCTAGCAATAGCTTCCCAAAATGAAACAATGGGCTTTATCTCCATTTTAGAGTCTGCAAGCTGCATTTGAGTATCTTGTATTTACATTAATTTAATTTTTTGTTGTGTAGGAAACTGCTTTGCAACAGTGGATTAACTGCAAGAAGATGTTGTCTGTAGATATAGTTGCTAAACAGATACAATTGATGGTGGTGGAGTCTAGTGTATTCATCGTCAATATTGATTTATGTTGAGCTCCAAAATTATTAGAAGAGTAGAAACACTACAAACAAGCGAGAGAACATTATAAATACTCTTTTAATCAAAATAAAAGTAAATAAATTCAGTTTTAAATAAATAACTGTTAAGTTTATTTATGAATTGTTTTAGCATTTATTTATGAATTGTTTTATCTCAAAAATCTAGAAACCTCACAAATAAATGATCTAAATAACTATATTTTTGCTAGCTTTTAGGATGAAAAGATAGAATATTACTTGCTTGTTTCTTTCAATTCGTTGACATCTTTCACTTGTAGGTCATTCAATTTTATTTATCAACCTTGGTTACCCTACAATACACTTCTTGGACCTTACCTTGCTATCAGCCCAGCTGCACTAATAGCCATCAAAACTACCTGCTTTACTAGCTAAACGAAATGAAACAAATACAAGGAAAAGGAAATATATTGATTTTCTTTGTTCTCCTTTCTGCTCAAATCTTGTTTGTCCTCCCACAAAGCAAGAAACAAGTCAGATCATACCAACAAAATGTCCATGCTCAACAAATTGAACCTGTGCATGTGCAGTGAACAAATTATCACATGAAAAGTATGTGTCCCTTACCTTCAGCAGAAGCATCTGTTTTACACCCAGTTTAATAATGTTCTTTCAAGTGCACCAAACTGTGTTGTGGGTTAAATGTATACTTAATCCTTCTAGGTCTCTTGGTGTTGGTTATCATTCCTTCTTGGCCTTTTCCACTTGATGTACTTTATCATTTACCCTGTCGTCTCCTCTTTGATCCAATGTGTGACCTTTGAGCTTGAAAGAAGAAGTCCTCTTAGCAACTATTCCATTAACACTGTGCCACAATGCATCTCTCATTGAACATGATGGACAATGAAACATCCATGTGCCAGTAGGGGAATTTGCCATATTTTCACTCAATGTTGAGGTAATTTGCCATTACCTTTCTTTCACTATACAGAATGGTTTGGCTATTAAAACATGAGTGTTGGAATTGAAGAGTAACTTTCCCAGTTTCTCTCTTGTTGCTGGAGCAATTCGTTATTGTATTTTTCTCCATTGTACACAATTATTTGTCTATGAAAGCAGAGAAGTAGAAAAAAAGTCTGATTCATTTACCTTTAGAACTATTATAATAGTTACTTTGTATATGAAAGAGGCTTCTAGACTAGATCTAAAATAATTATACTCGCCAAATTCCATTAGGCAAAGTGCAAATAATAATATAGAAATAAAGAATGAAAATTTCAAGGTTAAAAGTATAAACTAATCCCATCGTTTTTTCTTACCTTGGCATACCCATTTGGCCAATGCCCTTTAGCGTGTGATTCTTTTCCTCCGTTTGAACAAAACCGTATCTGATGTGGATGACTACCCACCAACAATATGTCGATTACCTCTGCGAAGCCCTAAATATGGCTCGCGACTGCTCAGATTGCTTGACCTCATTTCCTCCAATATGAGTCATGATTTCTTGTAGCGTTTGCGTTTGGCTTGACCATTCAAGTGCCATACTCATGCTGCAAATTTCCCAACAGTAAAGTCCCTTTACCTTGCAGTGTGTTTTTCCCTTGCAGTATGTTTTGCCCAGAATGAAAGCAATAATAAGACGTCTGTGCGAATGAGTATTCCCACGAGTAAGGTTTTCTTTTTAGCATATGCTTTACTTGTGATTAACTATCTAATGATAATGGGTGTTTTGGTGGATGTTTGTATGTTTTGCAGCAGTCATGCCTCCTGAAACAAAGGTAAGAAAAATGTAGAACCGCACACAGGCTGAAAACTGTAGAAGCATAGGAGAAACCACAAGTAGCCACCATGCAATGTAAATATTATCGTGTCCTACTGCCTTTTCTCGAGGGCAAGAAAGAAACATGTCAACCGGTATCATCTTCTGAGAAATTTAAGAAAACTTGTCAACCTTTATGATCCGTGCATGGAATATTTTATTTATGTTATGGAACTTGAGCTATTTAAAAATTTAGAATATTTTATTTATGTTATGGAACTTGAGCCATTTAAAAATTCAAGGAAATGTTAGCTAAACACAATGACTATTGATCTATTATCTTAGTTTTTAGTAAGATGATTTTGATATTTGTTGTTTTCCATTTTAAACATATAAAAAATGAAAATTAATTTAAGCTAGTCTGCCATGTCTAAGGCATGCATTGAATTCTATTCATATTACTAAAATGCTCAAACAACGTTGCAGATTGATTGGAACTTGGGATTAAGACTTAGATCGGACTTCATGATTTTACCCAAAGTATAACTGATTTCTTGGAATGTTCCCTTTTCCCACTATAAGGGGGAGGTTTGCGATCTTAGCGAAATTGGGGTTAGGGATGGATTTAATTTATTGAACTCTGGTTTTTAAATGATGTCAATTCTGCCCCAAACCATGGTTCCTCTGTGATTGCTGGAGTTCAGTTAGTATAAATCATATTTATAACCAATAAAGTTATTAACCATAACAAACTGATTAATCCAATGAGCAATGGATTAATCCAAAAATCAATTTAAATATAAGACAAAGTCTGTCATAAAACTTAAAATGGATGTGTCTTCTATTATATTTATATAAATAGAATTTATAAGGTTCTCTTGATCTTTCTACAATCTTCAGACTTATAAAAATAAACAATAAAGCAACCTTCTGAACAAAATTTTATTGTGAAAACTAGAGAAAAAATATTTGGGTGGAAAAAAAATGTTCCATATTTGCTAAAAACAAAAAAAAAATATCCATTAAGCTCTCCCATATTTATTAAAAGAGGGAAAATATTTCCATGAAAATTCATGCTATGAGGTAGGTTTCACATTGTGCCCATCAAACTATCTCTATTCTTGTGAGATATATATATATATATATATTAAAAAAAATCATGTAATTGCATCTAATTGAATAACAATACTTTAAATCCACTGATTTGTGGACTTCAATGACAACAGAGCCAAACTACTGTCATTGCAAGAGTAGGAACCCTGACTTTGCCGTGCCATTCTTAATTGTTGTTGTCGAGATATTCAGGTATAGCAGCAGACTTAAAATCAGTTGCTTTTCACTTTCTCAACTTGTCAAACGTAGTCAAAGAACCCACATAATCTGTGCACTAGCTCTATTTTGGAAAGAGCAAGTCAATCTGATGTTGGAGGACTACCGTGGCTCATTGGCTTGGCATGCACTTGCTGCTTCGTAACCTATCTTGTTTTAGATAAAGATAAATCTACAATATTATGATATAAGTATTGATCTTTTTAAATATTACAATAAAAAATAAACAATATTGTGAAATTTTTTTAATTCTTAATCGGATATATATAAAATATACATATATTTTAATATATTAATGTAATTTCCTTTTCATGGTCAACCAAATATATATATATTAATACAATGAATGAACCTAATGATTAAGAACATATATTTTAATTTTTTTTTTATATTTTAAACATTAAAAACTTAATTACAGACTTAAATATTTATAAGATTAATTTAATATGCTTGATAAACCGCAATCCATTTTAAAATGCTTGATAAAGAAAGCGTTATGCAACGGTATACCTATTATCATAAATGTCAGCCACATCGTAAGGCTACGTATTAATGTTTTCGAACCAAGAGATTTAATACACAAACGCGCGAGTCTTCGTGAATCGTGACAAAGTAAGGAATCCAATATTGACGGCCATCGTTGTCGAGTCTCCACCCAGACAAAGTGATATCTTTCGTGAATCGTGACAAAGTAATGAATCCAATATTGACGGCCATCTTTGCCCAGTCTCCACGCAGACAAAGTGGTATCTTGCATTTTATTTTATTAGAAGGCGAAAAGAACGCAATTGCGACATCCTGCGGCGGATCAAACGCTCGCTGTCGTTCTATTTTTTCCAATTCTTAAAGCCCCACAGAGACGCGGCTGCCCGTCTACTGGTAATAAAAGCAAATATTTCGCCGCACCGCCGAGTTCTCGGTTCTGCGGGTTACGCGATCAGACAGAAACTTTCAAGGATTAGAGAAATCTTTAATGTCTGGAATGGCCTGGTTTCGAATCTCGGCGGCAGCGGCCCGGGCAGCTCTTAGAATTCGGCTGGCCAAACCTCCCTTAAGTGCCCGTTTCATCCACACTACCGCCAGAAGGCCGCAGCAAGCCGCTGCTGCACAACGCTTTACAGACAACTTTCTGGCCAACACGTCGAACGTCTACATCGAGGAGCTACAGAAGGCATGGGAAGCCGATCCGCAGAGCGTGGACGAGTCATGGGACAACTTCTTCCGCAATATGTCCGCCCAGTCGGCTGGCCTTTCGCCTGCCTTATCCGGCCAAACTATCCAGGAAAGCATGAGATTACTACTCCTCGTCAAGGCTTACCAGGTATGTTCACGTTTTAATATCCCTTCAGGGACTTTGTGATCTATCTAGTCCCTTTTTCTGAGTCAAAATCTAAGAACGAGCAACTTTACTATGTATCTTATTTCATAACAGAGCTACTAACTGGCAGAAATGTTCATGTTTTCGCACTTTATTTCATAACTGATTCGTTTTAATCCGTTTTAATGAAATAAAGTGTTAAATCTTGAAAATTTTGGCCAGTGAGCGGCTCTGTCATAAAAGAAACTGTCAAAGCATTAAAAGTTTTGCTGTTTTAATGTCTAGATAGATTTCGAGGAGTGAGCAACTCTGTTATGAAATAAACGGTGAAATAATTAAAAATCTGCTCGGTTAAATCAATAATGAAATACAGTGTCAAATCTTTAAAATTTCTACCAGTGAGCAGCTCTGTTTTGAAATACACTCAATTCTTCAAAAGTTCTGCGAGTAGCAGGTTAGTTATGAAGTAAACTGTCGAAGTTTTAAAATGTCCACGAGTCAGCAGCTCAGTTATGAACTAAACTGTAAATCCGTATCGTTTATGCCAATAAACAGCTCCGTTATGAAATACACTGTATACCTTTAAAATTTATGTGAATGAACAGCTCGGTTATGGGATTTTTTGGTTCCTTTTAATTTTCATGAGATGGAATGTCTTGGGAGACAATTATAATGGCAATGATTTGTGAATTTGTAGGTCAATGGGCACTTCAAGGCGAACCTTGATCCTCTTGGGTTGTCCTCTCGGCCTCTACCGGCGGACCTGGATCCCGCGCTTTATGGCTTCACAGAGGCTGATCTGGACCGTGAGTTCTTCCTCGGTGTCTGGCCGATGGCTGGGTTCCTGTCAGAAAATCGTCCCGTTCAAACACTGAGGGCCATAATAAACCGCCTTGAGCAGGCTTACTGCGGTACCATAGGGTACGAGTACATGCACATATCGGACCGCGGTAAATGTTACTGGTTGCAGGATAGAATCGAGCGGCTGGTTCCCGGTACGTACAGTGCAAGCCGGCGGCGGGTTATTTTGGATAGGCTGATTTGGAGTGCACAGTTTGAGAACTTTCTGGCCACTAAATGGACCGCCGCAAAACGGTTTGGTCTCGAGGGGGCAGAAACTTTGATTCCAAGTATGAAGGAGATGATTGACAGATCGGCGGATTTGGGTGTTGAAAGTATAGTTATCGGTATGTCTCACAGAGGAAGGTTGAATGTACTGGGGAATGTGGTAAGGAAACCCTTGCGGCAGATTTTCAGTGAATTTAGCGGCGGGATTAAGCCAGCCGGTGCCGAAACCGGGTGGTATACTGGCTCCGGGGATGTGAAATACCACCTTGGGACTTCATATGACCGGCCGACGCGTGGTGGTAAGCATATTCATCTCTCTCTGGTTGCCAACCCCAGCCATCTCGAGGCAGTGGATCCTGTCGTTATAGGAAAAACTAGGGCAAAGCAGTATTATTCTACCGACACGGATCGGATAAAGAATATGGGGATTTTGATTCATGGAGACGGAAGTTTTGCCGGACAAGGGGTGGTTTACGAGACTTTGCATCTCAGTGCTTTGCCAAACTACACTACTGGCGGGACCATTCATATTGTGATTAATAATCAGGTTGCTTTCACTACTGATCCTGAATCTGGCAGATCCTCGCAGTATTGTACTGATGCCGCAAAGGCTTTGAGTGTGCCCATTTTCCATGTGAATGGCGATGATGTTGAAGCTGTCGTGCATGCATGTGAACTTGCCGCAGAATGGCGGCAGACCTTCCAGTCTGATGTCGTTGTAGATCTTGTTTGTTATCGCAGGTTTGGGCATAATGAGATTGATGAACCATCTTTCACTCAACCGAAGATGTATCAGGTGTGTATATCCATTCTCTGATTCTTTATTTCGAGAATTTTTCTGAACGAAGCAAAACAGCTGATCCGCACACGCTTCAATTGGAATAATTTAGGATGAATCTATTTTGGCTTCGAAGATGATAATTTTTTATTTTTTGCTTGGCACAAAGTACAACAAAATGCAGTTTCTAGCTACCACACCAGAACAATAAGCTACCCCAAGAAAACTGTCATTATCACTAGCAAGGAGAAGTGTAATTGCAAGTGGCAGGATTGGAACTTGAGATCTGCTCAGTTAAAAGACCAATGTTATAAGGACTGAACCAGTTGACATAAAAAAACTGGAAGTGAATCATAGTCATTAAAAATACTGAACACACAAAAGTGGTTGACCAAAGTTTCTTCATGTGTATAGTCTTTTAAGGGTGAATATAGCAAAATGGCACTGGGTGAATACATATCTGAACCAAAAAACATTAATATTGGGTCTCTAAATGGCCTGGAGAATCCAGAAACAAGTTAATAACCATACAATAGCTTACAATCAAATCAAACTACATAATCATCCAATCTAGATCCTCTACATTCTTTGCATAGGAATGCTTGGGATCTTGATTCGAACTACATAATCATCCAATCTAAATCCTCGACATTCTTTGCATGGGAATGCTTGGCATCTTGACTGAATGCCCTTCATCAATCATCAATGTCCATAACTTGTAGTGGTGGAAGTGGCCGCAAATCATCCAGGATAACTCCAGTCTCCACTCACAATAGTAGGGGGACATCATTAACTAGATCAAAATTATGTTTTAGGGTAGTTGTAGGGTTTTAGTTTTTTGCATCTATTTTTGGTTTTTTGTGGGGAAGGGGGTGATCTTGATTCAAACTACATATTCATCCAATCTAGATCCTCTACATGCTTTGCATGGGAATGCTTGACATCTTGACTGAATGCCCTTCATCAATCATCAATGTCCGTAACTTGTAGTGGTGGAAGTGGCTGCAAATCATCCAGGATAACTCCACTCACAATAGTAGGGGGGCATCATTAACTAGATCAAAATTATGTTTTAGGATAGTTGTAGGGTTTTAGTTTTTTGCCTCTATTTTTGGTTTTTTGTGGGGAAGGGTGTGTGCTGATACAAAACTTGTCAAACTGGCTGGCTTAGACTGGTTGAGGACCAGTTTGAACCAAAATTGGTCAATTCTGGTTTGGGAGGCTGGTTCCGACTGGAAACCTCCCAAAATCAGTCTGCCTTGGTGGTTACTGGTTCCAGTTCGGTTCTGGTAACATTGGTTAAGGCATTACATGCAAAAGTACATTGGTATTTATATCACTATTGCAAAAGGAATTTAAGATCTGCATAAATTCCGTGCTTTGCTAATAGACCAGAAGCTCGTATTCAAAAGGTTAGGGTGATGTCAAAGGCAAGATTACTTGATGTTCAAAGGCAATAGAGTAAAAACACATTTATTTATATAACTATCTAAAATGGAACTTGAAGTTGAGAAGAGGTACCACAGAGATATTGATATGTCATTTATATCACTTTACAGTAAGACTACAATCTCCCCTTGCCCTTAAACTGCAACCTTACATCCAAAAATTAGGTTGAGGATAAAAGCAACATTGGTTGATATTTGGAGGTGCACTGCACATCAGTTGTTAGCCCACAAGCTCATCTCCAGAAGTTAGGATGAAGTTAAATCCAACATTGCTTGATGTTAGGTGTACGACACATAAAAACACATTGGTAATTTGTTATACTCTGTTGATTTCAATTAGCAGGAACTACTCACAGTTGAACTTATCCTGGCCCACTTCCAGATCGGATAACTGAGGTAGAGCCTGTGTTAATGGATATTGCTATGTTAACTTCTGTATTTTAGGTGTTTAGTTTTCACCTGCTGAATTTGGTTGTCTATCATGTAAATGACTTGTATCATGACAATAAAAGGTACCATGTTTAGTTTTGTTTTTGAGGTTCAGTTTCCATATATCAAATTTGGTTCTCTATATTTTGACGGGGATCAAATTCACCTGTATAAATGATTTGTCTCATTATACTAAATGATGTTGTCTATATTTTGATGGGGCCCTAATTTACCTGTTTAAATGGTTTGTATCATTATACTAAAGGATTTGAATCTGCATCAGAGGTCTAAATGTAGAGCAGACACCTCAGGTAAGGAAGGAAGATGTGCTATTTTTTGTTGGCAGTCAGATAATCTGACACTTTTACTGCTACATTGACACCCTCCTTTGGATCCTTTGCCATGTTTACTCTTCTGGGCTTTCTTGTAGCTCAGTGCATCTTTTGTCAAGCCTCCTCCTTATCCTATGCTTTTTTCTCTCTTCTTTTCTTAGAGGCACAGAATACTTGAAAAGACATTGGTATGCTCTGTTGCTTTAAGTTAGTTACAAGTTCTCTCACAGTTGAATGTTTCTTACACCACTTCTAGATTGGGTAATTAAGGTACAATCTGTGTTTGTAAATGTTATGTTACATTGGTACACTGTCTCGTTAAGTTAGTTAGAAATTCTCTCACAGTCGAATGAATTCTAGACCACTTCTAGATTGGATAATGAAGGTACAAGCTTTGTTTGTAGATGTTACTATGTTAAGCTCTTTTGTAGTTATTGAGTTTCTTCCTATTGAATTTGATTGCCTATATTTTGATAGGGGTCTATTTTATGTGTGTAAATGGTTTGTATGAACATACTAAAGGATTTGAACCTGTGGCAAAGCCTTAACTGTAGAGCATACGCTTCAGGTAAGGCAGTAAGATACATTGGATTTTTGCTGGCAATAAGATAATCTTATTCTTTTATTGCTACCTTGTTGTCCTTTGGATCCTTGCCCATCTTTACTCTTCCAGGCCTTGTGTCTCATTCTATCTTTTATAAGGCTTTCTTTTCATTTCATTCTCTTCTCCTACTTTTCTTGGAGATGGTTTTGGCACTACTGATGTGCATTGTATTTTAGCACTTATTTGGTTTTTGTGAAATTCTCTAAGTACTCCTAATATTTCACTTATATCAGTGTACTTTTTTGCAGTCACAGTGGCTGGTTTTGATTACTGGTTGACATTATGATTTAAATTTAATTTTAAAAGTAGAAAATTCTATGCTTATGTAGTTTATGAAGTGAAACTTGTAATTTGTAACTGTGGATTATGCTGAGGGGGAGTTCATAAATTTTTTCAGTAATGCTCTAAAAAGATAGGAACTGTGTCCGAAAATAAAAGCATTCATTTTGAGATGGGTTTTTGTTAGCTTCTTATATCATATCTTGACAGGATTTATAGTATATCACATAGAGTTGTCTGCTTTGACCAGCCCCATAAACCCCACAATTGTCCATTAGAGGTGTATTTATGAAGACTTGTGAAACAAAATAATATAATAGCATCAATGGGATTGGTTGGTTGGTAAAATGAGGATGTTTTTATCCCCCCCGTCAAGGTTCAATTTCCCCCAGAGTGGTTGCTACAGCTTAGTTTAAATGTAGCTTCCATGTGTTATGAGATATATATTGGTTGCTTGGTAAAATGGGGATGTTGTTATTCCCCCCCAATCAATGTAATGGACTAGGTTAATTTCTGCTCTAGTATTTCGCAATGATTAGGGTTTAAGGCAGGGGTTTCTTAACAGCTAACAATCATCATATCTGATGGAAACAATGTATTTTCTGGTACACAGTGTCAATAATGGTAACACTGTAGTGAGCAGAACGAATAATCCAATTCAATATACAGTAATTCATACAATCCAATCTTCAAAACCTGAGCTTGACGGAACAATGTATGTACAGATTAACCAAAAATCAAGAGTGTAAGCTTGTTCGGAGTTAACTTCAGGGCAGATTTTAATCATAAAATGAATTCTACAGAACTGAAATCAATCCAGAAGCCCTAACCAGAAATTTGTAACCAAAGTTGCTACAGAAATTACTATAGATCTGGAACTATCCTTTAGCTCCTTCTTTGCTCAGGATCTGCTGATATAGGAGCCACAATTCCCTTCCTTTTCATCACTGTTCTGCCTCACGTCAGCTACAGAGGCCCGAACCTGTGAGGGCTTTTACAAGGTACCACCGGAGGGTTAATATGCTGATATTCATCCTCAGAGTTTCTTGAATGGCACAAACTCCAGCTCGGAAATCCCTCTCTGTATTAAGCCACCAGGTCCACAGCAAGCCCTGGAATCTGCAAGCATCCATAGAGAGATCGTGTTCAGGTTCCTGATGTCGGATGTCAACCACAGAAGTCCGCACCTTAGTCACAGAGCTGCGGAATTTCGTCACAGGGAATCCTAAATCAATGCGAGGTTAGCCGCAGTCTTGTCTTCCCTTCCTGCTTCGCTCTGGAATCCAGCTTTCATCCAGGATATGTCTACCTCAGAAGATTAAACCCTTTGCTGTGCCAGAACATCAGTTTAGGATGAAACAGAGACCTCACTGCCTTTGATGAAACCCTAGAACAAGGATCTTAGTCAAACACAGGACTTTGCTGCCACTAAGTGCGGAATCAACCAAAACGTCGCTGCCTTTCAGATGTTTCCTGTACCATAACAAAGACCACTACCCACAGAACTCGCTGCCCAGATAGGAAACTTGTGCCAAAACAGAGAGGAGTCAAAGAAGGATGTCAACTAGGGTGGAATCTTTCACCACCGAAATTGACAAGAAGAAAAGTTGTGTCTTAAAACCCTCAGAGCTAATGCTCAAGAAACAAATGAGATGATCCACAATGATGCTCCAAAATGAATTCAACCCTTTCGTATTTGTAGATTTCCTAGAGGGGTCTCTTCTTCGTAATTGATTGAGTAAATTTTACTTCAAACCCCAATTTTGGGTTTCTTTGCCCAGCTACCCCAAAACACACCCAGACATTGGGTACTTTGGGGTTTTCCCCTTTATTGAGGACTATAACCTATGGGTTCAATAGGCTACTTCGTCTCTCCAAAATTCTTAATTTGAAGAGGACATTACAATCAAGGTTCAAATCCACGTAGAGAGATGCTTGTCAATTGTGTGCTGTCTTGCCTCTATAAGTGGGCTGTTTCATGCAGTGGGAGCCAGGTGCAAATCCTGGGCCAATTTGATGGAATGAATACTCCCAAGTCGCGACAGCTTAGTGGAAACCTAGCTTCCATGAGTTGTAAGACATATCCGTTTCATTGTAATAAGCCACATTGGAAATTGCCACTTGCAGGTGTTGACCAGAAGCACCTATCAAAAGAAAGGAAAAAAATGTAGAACTGATTTAAAATATCTTCAAAAGAAAAAGGGTACCCACTGCTTTTATGTTTTTGTATGTTGGCAGGTTATTAGAAGCCATCCACCAGCACTAGATCTGTATGAAAAGAAGCTCATAGAATCAGGGGAGTTGTCAAAAGAAGAAATTGACAAAATGCGTATAAAGGTTTTGTCAATTTTGAATGAAGAGTTTGTAAACAGCAAAGATTATGTTCCAAAAACACGAGATTGGCTTGGAGCCTTTTGGTCAGGCTTCAAGTCGCCAGAGCAAATATCTGGAGTTCGTAATACAGGGTAAGAAACTTACCTCATGTAAATTTATTTTAAGGATAATTGACAAATGAAAATATGCTGGCTAATTATTTTTAATATTGCTGCAGAGTCAAACCAGAGATATTAAAGCGTGTTGGAAAAACCATAACCACTCTTCCAGAGACATTTAAGCCTCATAGAGCCATCAAGAGAATCTATGATCAACGAGCTCAAATGATTGAAGCAGGAGAGGGGGTTGACTGGGCTAGTGCTGAAGCACTTGCTTTTGCAACATTGCTCATAGAAGGAAATCATGTGCGGCTGAGTGGGCAGGATGTTGAGCGGGGGACATTCAGTCACCGACATTCTGTGGTTCATGATCAAGAAACAGGAGAAAGATATTGCCCTCTGGAGAATGTTATTGACAACCAGCCCAAGGAGATGTTTACAGTGAGTAACAGGTGAGCATATCCGTCTTTGATATTGTCATTATTTTATTGCTGTTAGAAATTTTATAATAGAGGTTGCACTGCAATTTGTTTCAAATTGTTGTGACAACCAGCCCAAGGAGATGTTTACAGTGAGTAACAGGTGAGCATATCCGTCTTTGATATTGTCATTATTTTATTGCTGTTAGAAATTTTATAATAGAGGTTGCACTGCAATTTGTTTCAAATTGTTGTGCTTGTTTGATTGCTTCTTTTGTTCTTTGTAAGAAGTTGTTCAATAGATCATAGAATTGAAAGTTCCTGAAGAGGAAGAGTAGGTTGCACTGAAGTAGATCAGTAAACTCGAGTCTTGACACCCCATACAAAGAGAGCTTGAACTATTTGACCTTTGAACGTTGGAAGATGCTCATAACAAAGCAATGGCTATCAAAACCGTGAAGAACTTGGAAGAGAAGAGCCATTCAATTGGAAAGATAAATAGGTTTCTACATAAGCAAAGACCTAGATGTACAAGCATTTTGACTTCTGTCAACAAGTTGACTCATTCAACGACTGTAAGAAGATATGACAGTGAAAAAATGTTGTTGCTATCATTCAAAGTAGAAAGCAATAGAATCCTAGTAGTCACAAATAGTCAAAAAACCAATTGAGATCTTGATACTTCTCAACTTTGATGAGACACTATCGGTTGCAAAAACAAATTGACCCATCAAGTAAGTAGCGACAAATACGAGGGAATAGTTGTGTGAGATAAAAAATAATATGAAGATGTCAATATTGATAGTGGTTGACCTCAGAAGTCAAAAGAATCTGGCTGTGGAAACCTACATCAAACAAATGTTTCAAAACAACAGTGCAAGAGAATCTATACTTTTTTGGATGGCTATACAAAGATGTCGAGTTGTCTGTCACTAATGCAATTGGTTCTCAATCAAACCCAAATATATAAGCGGAGTTGTCTATGATGTTGGTCCATCGAAGGCTATTGGGTTATGTTTTGGTGGGGGGGGGGGGGGGGCTTATAAGGAATCAACATGCACAGTTCAAACAAAGATCAAATTTGTGAAAGATGGTAAGTGCTTTATGATAAAAGTCAAGAAGGAAAACCAATTTAGTAGCTTTAATGATTGCAACTCTCTTTAATAAGCAAAACTAGTAGGCTTCTTTTTGACATTTCCTTGTTAGATTGATTGCCTCCTTTTTTCGGCCATCTTCGACACTTGCTGCTGCTAAGCAATAGGCGTATTTTTTGTATGAATGACTCAACAAGGACTAGGTTACTGACCACCTACATTGTTTCACCTAGGTTGGTTGAGTCTTCTGCATGAGAGTTAGTGGTATTTGTTATTTGCACACATTCAGATTGTCAACAAACTCTGGACTAGGGAGTTTATTTTATTCAACCTCAAGTGCGAAGGGAAAAATTGCCTTTGGATCCTGTATAACTCCTAGGATTACCTAACTGGGTCCTCTCAGCACTAGATACTCTCTAGATAGTATCATTAGATAGTGCATTGAATCCTTCTCAATGATTGATTCTGTGACAGATACTTCTTCCACCTCACATTAAACTCCGTATCTTGTCTAATAGAAATTTAGTTGATCTCTGACACTCTTTCTTCTATCTACTTCTCTAATGTAATAATTTAGTTCATGAATTTCATATTTTATTTTGTTTTATGCTTTTGGGGTAGCGTTTGGCCCTCCTACATATTGGTATCAATAATTGTACTTCTTAGTCCCATTGACCTACTTTTTGGTTGTTTATTGTGCTTCCTTATCCATATAAGTGGGATTATCAATCCCCATGGAGAGATGCTTGTTTTGATGTCTATTTTTATAACTCTTGCAATTACATCTTGATGTTAGCATTTTGCAACATCAAACATTAGCATAGACCTAGGCTTGACAGTATCACATTTTACTATAAGTAAAATGTTTGTTACAATTATTGGATTGGCAGCAGTCTTGTTGGCTCCTTGCATACATTGACACACATATTTCGTGAAATCCTACAATAGTTGATCTTAGTCAATGGTGTCAGATTTTTACTTGGTTTAGCTCTGATAGGGTTGACCACAGAATTGGGGCACACTCATCTAGCAGGTGCTCTTATTGTTGCAGGTCCATATAGCAGCAGATGGAAGTGGTTTGCATTGGTTCTTATGCACATCGCAGTGTGAGGGAGGCACAATTATGTAGGAATGCAAAGTGAAAATGCATGCCTTCAGCATTAGCATATTTCCTGTTTTGGCACCTTAAGTTAAATTCAGTTCACTGCTGTTCCAGATTTAGCAATTTCCAGTTTGCTTCAATTCAACTTTCAGTTTAGTTCAATTTCTGATTGCATGCACTGTGGCACTTACATGGTTAAGTCTCCAGTATAGAAAGAGGGTGCAGTTCTCATGGGAGGGAATGCTTGCTTTAGTTCATCTTCTAGTTGGGTTGCACTTGTATTGTAGCAACATAAGTAATTTGCAAGAAGTGTAGAAGGTTTAGGCATGGACAAACTGATTGCCAAGCTTGATACAACCTTTGCAATGGTGTCATGCCTTTCCACCAACACAATTTTGGGTGTTAGGTTGTACTCATTATTCATCCATACCATGAGATTCAATAAAAAAAATTCAATAATGAAATATTCAAATACATTGATCCATATCATTCATCATTCTACAATCTACATTGATTTAAAAATTAAATTCATCATTCATCATTCTAGAATCTAAATTGAAAGCAAAACATACTAGAATTCTTCAGGCTGTTCGAGGACAAGTTGACTGGAAATTGACCAAGTATTTTAGAAGTCAATTTCAACTAGTTTGACCAAGTTTGATTTTGCTGATCTAGGGTTTGCTATTGTTGATATAAAATTACAGAATTCAGATTTTGAACTATTTCTCTCTGTTGAACTATTGAAGATAAAAGAAGATTTGATCAAAGGGTTTCCCCGCATTGGGGTTTGTCCCTGGCTAGCCGCCACATCTTGTGTCTCTTGTTTTGGCTTGTTTTCTGTTGATCATTTAATGTTCTATCTGCACTTTACTTAATGTATATGTGATTGCCAATCTGTGGCTAATAAGAAAAAAATTAAGTAAATTGCTATAAGCATAGAACATACCATAATTTAACATATTAAATAGACTAATAGTAATATGGATACCAATACATTAAAAATTGAAATTTGATCCACACATAAAATTTAAATTCATAATTGAATTAAATAATGACATACATTGATCCATCCTCATCATTCATTTTGATACATACATCATTCATATGACATACTCATTATTCATCCATACCATGAGATTCAATAAAAAAATTCAATAATGAAATATTCAAATACATTGATCCATATCATTCATCATTCTACAATCTACATTGATTTAAAAATTAAATTCATCATTCATCATTCTAGAATCTAAATTGAAAGCAAAACATACTAGTATATTACTATATACTAGATATTGAAGTTTTGAGGGGGGACGCCCAGACGCACCCTTTTTGGGGAGTCTCACCCCCCACACCAAGGAAACGCACCCCCTTGCGTCTCCCCAAGACTCCCCAAAAATGGTGCGTGGGGAAACACACCCCCAGTAGACTTCCCGTCTCGAGTGCGTGGGGTGCGTGCACTTGACCCTGGGGGACGTGTCTCCGTGGAACACTACTAAAAGGAGTGCGAGTTTGGTCAAGAAGGAAGGGAAGAAAAAAATCAAAGTTTTGGTATCTCTCTCTCTCTTTCCTGTGGGCTAGTTCAGGAGATCGAAGTCTCCTTGTCAAAGTCGATGCTGTTGCTGATGCCGGAAGCTGCCAAGTCGAAGTTATTGCTGATGCCGGAAGCTACCAAGTCGAAGCTGCTGCTGCTGATGCTGGAAGTTGCCAAATCGAAGTTGCTAGGGTTGAAGTGCTGCTACTAGGTCGAAGGTTGGATTAAAGAAGTAGAGGCTGGCTTGGTGTGGAGGAGGTCTTTGTCTAGGTTGAAGAGTATCAACTTATCAAGGAAAACTATTGAAAAAAGAGATTTTCACTGGGTTTTCCCCTAGATAGGGGTTTTTGCCCTGGTAGAGTGCCTACAAATTCTGTCTTGTGTTTTTGTGATTTTCATGCACACATAATTTGGTAATTGCTTGATGAAAGATAATATAACAAATAAGTAAAAGAAGCCAACATAATTCTCAAGTAAATAACTACTCCCTCTATGAATTGGATTGAATACTCCAGGAAGCTGTATCAAAAAGATCTTCTACTACTTACAACAGAATTGGGTGATAACAAAGGCTATTAGAGGCCTTGGATCAACCTCATTAAAGCTGAAGAATGGAGCTAAGATGAAGAAGGAGGAAAAGATAGTTTAAGGATCTATTGAAAGTAATTTAAGAAACCTCAAAAATTTGATCAAAGGATCATATAAGGAGACCTTATAAGGAAACAAGCTTACTATCTTCAAGGACGACGTTTAACACAATAAAGGAAGAGAACAAATTAGAAGAATCATTCGATTACAATGCTTGGAAGAAGAGGATAGATCTCATCCTTGAAAAGAATAAAGTCTTGGATCTAGTAAAAGGAAAAGTGAAGAAGTCTACAAAGAAATCAAGAATTCTAAAGGGCCAAGAAAGAAGGGACAAGGATCAAGCAAACTTTGCCAAAGAAGTTTCACCAAAGAAGAACATGATGGAAGGACCCGAAGTCAAAGACCTATTTGCTAGGAACTCTTAGGGACTCTATTCCTTGCATCCCTCAAGCTTAAAAGGAGCCCTTACCAACTTCCAAAGATAAGTATCCTACTCCTTGTATTGTCTTTTATATTTGGTTTCCCTTACTTATTTAAGTTTGTTTATATTAAATACTAATCATATTTCTAGTCATTTTTTTGTTTAGAAAAGACTTGCTGAATACTCAAGGAACATGGAAGAAGGCTTCACAAGATAAAAGTATTGGAATTACAAGGTTTGTTAAGAAATAAGAGGTATGTTTTGAATTACAAGTTTTGCTCTCTCCATATTCATTCTTGATAAACTATTACTAACATCTTTTTGTCTAGCTTCCATGAATCTTAAAGATTCTTGATTGGATGATTCATCATTAGATAAATCTACCCTCCTCATATCTTTGATTACTCTTGTGGAACCCTAGAAAGGTTCATTATGAAAACCCTAACTTAAGGGTATCTTGATGATTATTTGTGAAACCCTAATCTACTTAGGGATATTGTTAAAAGAAAATATGTGATGTTTTGATGAAGTCATGTTCGGGGTTTTGGTATGGTTATGGAAACCCTAACTTGTTAAGGTTGAATGGTAATGTCTGAAATCCCGAACCTTTAAAGTATTGGTAATCTAGGATTTTCTATGTTTTGTATTGACACCCTAGATCATTAGGGTTTGGTAGAGTGTATAAGCCAGACCCTTATAATGTCCTAGAAATGAAATTCTTGGTGTGTGTGTGTGTCTGATCAAGTTTGTTATATGTCTAATTCTGATTGATATTTGTGTCAATGGGTTTGACTAAAACATGTTATGTTATGCTTGTGCATGATGATTGTATCCTAGATATATAAGTTGACCTAATATTTGATGGTCATGAGTCCTAGGGCTTGGAACTAAGCCCTAGTCGAAGTTTGATTCTCTAGGATGATAATATTTGTAAATTCTAGGGTTTTGTAAACAAACATTAGTAGAAGACCCAATCTCTGATATATGATGGCAATGTGATAATTTGAGATTTGTGTAAGATTGTTGAAATTTGAGTTTTAGTTGTGATTGATGTTTGATTGAGAAAATCTAAGGTTTGCAACAAACCCTAGTGGAAGTTAGTCATGTTGTTGATTGAGCTGTGATTGGTTTTGATGGTTGAATCTCATGTATGAAATCTAGGGTTTGTATGAAATCCTAGTAGGAAGTCTAACATATGAATTTTAAATGCTGTTAGATACATTGTAGATCTATATTTGTCTGAATTGTTTTTAAGGTTTGCAATGTGATGTAGTAGGGTATGTCATACCTTTGGAAGAAACATTGAAACCCTAGATGTAATGAAAGTTGTAATAAAATGCTCAAAGTCTTGATAAATTAGTCTAAGGTTTATGACAAAAACCTTAGCAAGAAGTGGAAGAGTATGTGTCTCTTGTTTGTAATTAAGTTTGGGCATCTGATATATAAAGGTGAATGCTTCCGTGATTTTGATATGGTTAACTTCATGCTTCTATAGATTTGGTTGTACTTGCTATCTAAGTTGTGCAGGTACAATCTTCAAGATGGTGGAGATGTTCGTAAAGTAAAGTTGATGCGATAAGCATGATGTGAATAAGGATGGTCATGATAACTTTGATGAGAAGGATGGAAGCCATGAAAGATTCTCCGATGTCGTAGAAGTTGAGCCCCCTAAGTTAAGAAGGAGCTTGAATGAAAGAAATTTCCCTAGGTTAAGAGGGAGCTCAGGTATATTCCTTGTATAGGAATGGTTAGATCCTCTTTGGTTAAGAGGGAGTGATGGATATGGTTCTCTACTTCATGTGTCATGCACTAGACCAAGATCAACAACCGTAAGTTTTAGTGAAGGCCATGAGTGAGAGAAGAAAATTGGAGAATGTATTTTGAAGGGCTGTTGAGATAAGAAAACCCAGATCGATGTATGGAATATGTTGTTGCATGAGAAGTAGGAAAGGAAGCTATATGGATGAGGAATCTTTTGTCAAGATTCATTGGGAAAGCTCTAAGTCTTACTATGAAAAGTTGAGAGGCAACATCGAGTTGTCTGGAAGACCCCAAAGATTTGTATCTATTTATGTACGTTTGAAAGTTTGAAACTAATTGGGGTTGTGTTTATACAGGTAAATCTCTTGGAAGTTTTATAGCAGGATTTACATGCCTAGAGTTGTCAATCAGTTTGATTGGGAGAGATTTGGTGCCGATCTGTTTGATCGGGGAGGATTTGTTACCGATTGGAATAATCAAGAAGTTGAGGCTTTGTGTGAGACATTGCCTGGGAGGATATTTGGCCGGCGCTATGTGTTGATGTCTAGTTCCCAAAGTAGGGAGGGTGGTGTTGGTCGTAGAGCCTTAACCTCGGATGCACACCTAGATCCCTGGGTTGATGGTTAGTAAGTAAGCCCTATGCTACCTAGAGAGGCTGAAAGCTTTAGGCCATCCTAGTCCTATTACTGCTCAAACTAGCAGGGGACCTAAAGGGGATCCCTAAAGGCAGATGCTAGACCAAGGGCATCAAATGGAGACATAGCCCACTGTCACCTTGGCTAAGGCTTCCTTCTATTTACGTACTTTCACCGGTGGGAGGAGATCAGGTATATTATGGAGTCACCGATGAAGGATAAGTTAATGAGATGATGGGGTGACCCTAATCATCTCTTTTCCTAGAAGAGTTAGAAAGATAACGCTTGCTTGCTTTCCAAGCAAGGTACAATGTCATCTAGGGAAAGGAAGAGAGGATTTAAGGGTTAGGTTTATGAGATATGAGTTATGAAGGAACTTCCCAATCCCTAAAATCCTTAGTGTGATTGGTATCCCTGATGGTTCTTGAAGAATTGTCTTTTCAAAGGAACGGGACGACACTGGACCAAGTGGACCCGGTCTAGGGTAGGAGGAATGAGTATGGAAACCAATGATGTTCTTACCCTATACAAGGTGGGGAAATGATCAAAGAAAGAATTTTCACTTGAAAGTGTTGATTTGATCCTATGAGGTGCTAGCCTTGGGGATGCCAAGGAAAAGTTTGATCCTTGAGTTGGGGCTTGGATTTTCTCCCATCTCCATTGTTGGAATGGCTTCAAAATTGGAGGAGACCTTTAGGAAACACCAACGCAGGAGACCCTAGGAGATCGAACATTTTGGAGGGCTAATTGATGCCTTTGGTACCCCAAATTGGCTAGACATGAATGAAGGTGAAAGGATGTGATTTTTGGTGACCACCTCTTGGTAGATTATTGCCTTAGTCTTGGGAAATAATGAGTAGGATTCTTGATTCTTAGTCAAGGAGGCCTCAGGATCACTTCGCTAGCCTTCTAGGTGAAGGAGAAGCAATCTTGCAGCTTTTATACTTCGATGTGCAAAGGAGATGGCTTATCAAGGTCAAATTCTTTGATAGAATTACCCCTAGGAGATTTCGTTCACATTACATGGCCTGTACATTGAGAGATGATATAATAGAAACAAAATTCCACAATTTTAAGCAGTAAATGCATGCAACAATTAGCCCTATAAATAGCGAAAATCCCAGTCCAATGTATATGACAAAAGTAAAATAAGAATAACATTAAAAGCATGTACTTACATGTAACAGAGTATATCCAACCATCCACAATTGACAAAATAGAAGCTCCAAGATATGATAGACCAATATTCACACATCAAAATTCATCCATAAAGCTCTAATTCATTCACTAGAAAAAGTGCAAAATTCTCAAGAGAGAGAAAAGATCCAATCCGAAGTGATGATGATAAAATGAGCTCATCTCACTTGTATTTATACACAAATTAGGAGTTCGAATTAGCCTCCTTGGGCTACATCAGCCCCAAAAATAAAATAATTTTCTAATAATTCAACTTTTGGTGACAAGTCCACCAAACTAGCTCATAAATGAAAGAGTAAGCCTTTGAAGAAGTCAAATAATAATCTTTGCATGTTGTAGGGCCCTCTAAGAGGCCTAATGAGGTCCATGGGTGCCATAATGAAGAATAAGACCCTCAAAAGCAGTGGAGAAGGGGTTGACCCCTTGAAATAACCTGTGGTGCTCCAAATGACATGTAGGGCCACACAAGTGTCCTCATGGGTCTCCAAACAAATCAAAGATACTTGAAGATTGCCCACAAGGGCTAGGATGATGGTGTAGGTGATGCCACATCATCGTGCAAGTCCTGGATCATTTGTCAAGTGTATGCTGCAAATCTGGGGCTAGTTGGGCATGATGGATCAGGTGCATCTTCCTCATCCAATGAGTGAATGTTAAGAATATAAATTATATAAAATAACAATAACTATAAATAAATGTAAAAATAAATAATCAAGTAATGATTATGTTAAATAGTCATTAGTAAATAATCATGAAAGGACACCTGCCTACGTATATAAGCGGGTCCACATTGTAACATTCTCAAGCATCCTTGTACATTTTATCTATATATTCATAAATTATTACAAATACCTTTTGTGTATTTTTACATTAAAGTCAACAAGCCATAAGTTTTGTTGCTTCAGTGGTATCAGATCCATGCGAGTCTTTGAAAGTTATCCGCTGCACAATATAACCATGCGAGTTTTTGAACATTGTTCGCCGCACAATATGCCATTACGTTTACGTCCTGAATGCATTGAGCAGTTTAGTAAAATTCAAGAAAAGCTTCAACAATGGGAAAAATCATATGCAAAAGTTAAAGCACGTCTAAAGGAAGTCGATAATAAGGAAGATAATAGCGATAGTGAAGAAACGAAAAAAGGTTTAGCAGTAACTGATTATAATGTTGAAGATGAGAATGTTGTAGAAGATTCTCAAGCCGAAATTTCAGGAGGTAAGGTCAAAGATGTTGCAGCTGTGGCGAAGGTCAAGATGGAAGAACAAAGCCCTAGAGATTTAGAAGAAAAAACAACGGAATGGGATCAAGAAGAAGAGAAAGAAAGCGTTGAAAATTTAGAAGGAAACATTGATCACAATGTCGATGCAAAGTTTGGAGAGGATGAAGATAAGGAGGATGCTGGGAATGAAGTAGAGGTTGCCGATGCTAATGCGGTGGATGAATATTTTGAATTGCAGAACTCGGTGTTGACATTAGAGCGGCGAAAGGGCAAGAAACTAGAGGTCTTCATTGGAGGGCTTGACAAGAAAGCAACAGAGGATGACCTTAGGCAAATTTTTGAGGAAATGGGAGAGATTACCGAATTGTGGCTGATGAAAGACCCTCAAATTGGGAAGAATAAAGGCTATGCTTTTGTGCGCTATGCCACTCTGATCAAAGCAAAGTGTGCTGTGAATGAGCTTGCTAAAGTAGAGATTTGAGGGAAGAAGTGTGGAGTATCTCCCCTTGCGGGAAAGGACACTGTCTTCATTGGAAACTTTGACAAGAATTGGACCAAAGATGATGTTTTCAACAAGTTGAAGGAGCTGGGAATTGAAAATATAAATGATGTTAGTGTGGTTGAAGACCCTAGCAATGTAGGAGTTAACCGTGGCTTTGCATTTATAGAACTAAAAACTCATAAAGATGCTCTAGTTGCATATAGAACATTGCAAAAGAATAGAACTTTCAGGGAGGATAAAACTATTAAGGTTGCTTGGGCTCAACCTTCGAATGATCCTGATGATGATGTAATGGCACTAGTGACTTCTGTGGTAAAAATGCATGTTGCAGAAGGAGATGGGCAGGTGTTGAGTTTGGATGATGTTCGAGTTGTCACGAAGCAAATTGTTGAGGCGGAGATAGATAAGCATTCTGCGGATGGCTTAGGGAGAGTTGATTATGCACTTGGAGCAGGAGAGTGGCAAGGTTGTTGGACACTCTGAAGGGTATCATGTTGGCAATGGATGGAGTTGGGGCAGAGGAGCTTCGGATAAGTGGAAGATGAATTTTGATGGTCTTCATCGCGATGCAGATAAAATACTAAAACCTAGTTTTGGGGAGCCTAGTTAGTGTTTGCCTTTGCAAGGGAGCTCCATGTTTGTTGATATCGCTATAAGGACTTCAATTTTACCATACGCTATTACCTTAGAACATGTTGCCAAGAGTGTTTCTTATGACAAATCAAGTGCTCCAAAGGATTTTCATATATTTGGGTTGCTCAGGCAAGATGAGGACAATTCTATTGCAAAAACCGAGCAAATGGATCTGCTAGGAGAGTTCAGTTATGATCTTGAGAAAAGAAGTGTGCAAACATTTGATCTACCAGATTAGTCGAAAAGAAAACTGAACAACATGGTAAAGCTAGATGTTCTGTCTAATCACGAGAGCTCCACTCATACATGTATTTATTGACTGAGGGAATCCAACACCATGCTATGTAGGTCAAAAAGGCTAGCGCTCCGACGAGGGGGGGAGATCATCCCTAATCTTCTAGGTGATATAGCGTGATCAGTTAATGGGAGGGAGACTCTGAGACTCAACCTTCTATCGAATTGTAGTCTGCAGTCTTTAAAGGATACCGTTGCTAATAAAATTTCCTAAATTCCGCCCTCATCTAATCTTTCTCTTAACAAGAATAAGAAGGATGAGCTTTCATGGTTCACAGCAGGATCCTCTGCAAACTCTCAACATCGTGGGGGGCGAATTGATCTTTTACATACTCAATGCTGATGGTTTTCACCTCGTGGATAACATGAAGAACTCTAATCGGGGCCGAGAGGAAGAGAAAAATCCAAAGTTTATGAAAAACTTATGCGTTTCTATGGTCGTTAAGCTAGCTTCGAATGGCGAGGGTTCGAACTCCGAGCCATCTAGAGACCCCTGAATTAATGACACTCAAGTTGATGATGATCCTCAAGTTGGGGTTGAATCCATGGAGGTGGATGACGAGCAATACCCCTGCTAGAAAAATCGACGTCGGTCCTATTATTTCTTGAGAGGGCTTGGTTAGCAGAGCGAGAGAATGTAGAGAGTGACCACTGGTTGTTGGTCATGGCCGTCCACGCCATCCCTATTTTGTTCCTGTCATTGACTGTGTGGTCGACTGTTCAATTGACTACCCTGCCGCTGTCGTCTTGTTCTACTACGCTGTATTCTAGTACGAATACATGGTTGTGCAGTGATCCTGGTATTGCCCAATACGCTGCTGAGATGTTGTCCAATTTGCTGCCCGAAACATGTCTCTGCCGCCATTTGGTGACCACCGGGTCAAGACTCATGTTGGTAGTCAAACAGTGGGAACCGTTGATTAGTTCGAGCTTTTGTGAATAACAACTATATATATATATATATATATAAAAGTTACAGGATATATATAATTAATTTAATTAATTAAATTATTATTATTATTTATTAATAAAAAAAGAAGAAGGGGAAATCCAAGGGAATATCACTGATGAGCTACATGTCGAGACGATTGACGAATTATATCTATCGAGATGACAAACACAAGTGAAGAAAATTGCCAGCATTAAAGCTTTGAGGACAACTTTTGAAGGAAGGGGCAATGTTACAAATATAAATTATATAAAATAACAATAAATATAAATAAATGTGAAAATAAATAATCAAGTAATGATTATGTTAAATAGTTATTAATTAAGTGAAAAGGCATGTCTAAAAGACATGCCCAATCATGAAAGGACACTTGCCTAAGTATATAAACGGGTCCTCATTGTAGCATTCAAGCATCCTTGTACATTATATATATATATAAATAAATTATTACAAATACCTTTTGCGTATTTTTACATTAAAGTGAACAAGCCATAAGTTTTGTTGCTTTAGTGAACCACGAGCAATCTCTGAATGGTCGCGGGGATCCATGGAGTGATGTCTGCTGTTGTGGAGGCCCATGGTTCTCAACGCACACCCTACATGTGCCAATGTAACCCTCTGGAGGATTAGGACCCCATATAGGAAGACCAAACCCAAGATGGAGACTGTTTGCAATCCTGCATAAGATCCAATGCATCCCCTAGCCTTCCAGTACAACAAGTCATTAGAGAAATCAAGTAAATGAGCTTACCGATCATGGACCACAAGTGGGGACTTCATAATGGCCCGCCCTTCCATAATGGGCTACGGGATGTGCCAATGTCTCCTAAACTCCAAATGGGGTTGACCAAAAATCCTATTAGGTGGTTTCTACTTCTAAAGGTGATAATATATTCAATGTACATCCTTCAAAAGTTGGTGGCATGTGATAGATAGGTGAATGAAGTAGGGGATGAGAAGGGGCAGCGCTGGGTCACATGCTGAGGTACAAGGGTAGCTAATAAGAGGGAAGCCCTCACTTGGGTTTATAATGTATAGGAGGGAGAAATCGTGGTACATGAGGTGCCTCGGCCTTGATTTTTCCACCCTTCTTTATATTCTTTTTGCATTTTTATGATTTCTTTTGATTAACTGCTCGGGGCTCAAGGGGTAAGAGCATGATGTTTAAGATATAGCAATGAATACCCCCTTTAAAGGTAGGGCGGTTTGTTGCCCACCAGGGGTTGGCACAATCATGGGTTCCTATATGATGAAGGAGGTTCATAGAACCTGTAGGAACCAAGGTGATGGCCATGAGGATGGAGTAGAGCTCATGTATTGGCTTTTGCCCACATGCTAAATGTATTTGTCCCAACCATATTTTGCATTTTGTGGTACGTTTTCCTGTTGAGTGTGGCCAAATATGTTTTTATCTTTCTTTTTAGCTGCATCAACCTCCGGGCTTCATTCCAGGCCATGACCCAAGGTGTGGGCAAGGGGCAAGCTAACCCTATGTGGACCCAGGTGGGAGAAATGATGAATGGGGTAGTAATGAATGGAAAGAGGGTAATATAAGAGGATAAGGGAGTAGGAGTACGCAACAAAAATCAGGGTTTCCCATGAAATACCATCCCTAGATCCAAATGGTCAGTAAAAGAGATCCCATGGGACTAGAATCCAAGTTTAATACCTAAAAGGGGACAAGAACACAAACCTAGTCCATTCTTTCCGTCGAATCCCCTCATTAATCCACACCCAGAAGTGTCCATGATAAACAAACTACAATACTCAATTTCCAAATGATAAGGCATACCTTTAAGTTCGGGAGGCCCACCTTCAAACATAGGATCATGGCAGATGGGCGAGGGACCACATGGTTGGCTCAGGTGGCGGAGAAATGACACAATGAGTTAGCTGGTGGCTGCAAGGGGTTGGTGGCTACAAGGGGTTGCTGGCTGAGGACCATCTTGGGGAAAAAACTTCTCTCCTAGGGATATTACCTGCAAAGTGGTGGGTAACAAGTCCCACTTGGATAGATTGCTTTGGTCAGGAATCTATTCCGTGGCATTGCGATGCCTAAACTTTTGAGAGACCTTGGATAGATTTTCCTGGTCAGGAATCTAGTCCATGGCATTGCGGTGCCTAAACTCTTCATAGTTCATATAGTTTGAGATCTTCCGTATGAATACCTTCCTAGTTCAAAGGGAGTGTTGAAAAATGTAACTAGGTTCGGTCTTCATAAAATGTATTTGTCAAAATAATTTTTATTATTGTTACAATGACTTTTTAAAGCATGGTTTTCATGCTTGGGTCATTATTTTATTTGTCAAAGTCCCCATTGTGAACTCCTAGGATTAAGAAAGAGTCGTTAGAGTCATTGTATATTTTATGAGACCCTTCTTGGGCTTTCGAACGATGTAAAAGGAATTATTTTTGAGTCAAAAATGAATTATGTAACCTCCACACCAAGTCGGCCTCAAGAAGATTAAGTTGGCCTCAAGGAAGGCAATTTGACCTCATTGGAAGGTTATATATACAAGGCAGTTCAACTTCATTTGAGCATCTCATCTCTCTCACACATAGTTTGATATTTGGAAGTTGGAAGCTGGGAAAAAGTGCGAAGTTGAAGGAAGAGTCTAAAAGGAGTGCGAGTTTGGTCAAGGAGGAAGGGAAGAAAAAAATCGAAGTGTTGGTGTCTTTCTCTTTCTCTTTCGTGTGGGCTAGTTTAGGGGATCGAAGTCTCCTTGTAAAAGTCGAAGCTGCTGCTAATGCTGGAAGTTGCCAAGTCGAAGCTGCTACTGATGCCGGAAGCTACCAAGTCAAAGCTGTTACTAATGTCGGAAGCTGCCAAATCAAAGTTGCTAGGGTTAAAGTGCCAATACTAAGTCGAAGGTTGGATCAAATAAGGAGAGGTTGGCTTGTTGTGGAGGTCTTTGTCTAGATTGAAGAGTCTAGAGGAAAACTATTGAAGGAAGAGATTTTGACTGGGTTTTCCCCTAGATAGGGATTTTGCCCTGGCAGAGTGCCTACATCTTATGTATTGTCTTTTTGTGATCTTCATGCACACATAATTTGGTAATTGCTTGATGAAAGATAATATAACAAATAAGTAAAAGAAGCCAACATAATTCACAAGTAATTTATCAAGAAAGAGAAATCTAACCCTAATCCTACTAGCATTGATTTCTCAATAATTTCAACTTGTTGAATTTTATGTTTGTCATTTCCACACCATGTTTGTATAGGGAAGGAATTTTAATGCTCAATATATGTTGTAGAAATACTATGAGAGAATGAAGAGGTAAAAAGGTGTAGGGGAGGCATAAATGATAAGGTGCACGTTTTCATATGCATAAAAATTGCACATATACAAGTGTTAGAGCCCATTTTATGAAATTCCCCAAAAAAGGTCTTAACTTCTAGCTATAGTTCTAAAAGAAAACTCTATGCTTGAGAACAATGATTACTTAGACAACTTGTTGTCTGAGGATGATGCTGAAGTTGTAGAGAATATGGAATCTTGACTACTAATACAAAATTATGTTGTTTTTCAATTTTGTATGAATGTCATTGGTCAATTTTTATATGTACATGGTTCCAAAATTAAGACACAATAGTATTAGTCCACCACTTTTCTATCAGTTAACTATGAGAATGATCAATGTTTAAGTTTTCTCTTTTTTTTTTTTTTTTTGGTTTTGGATGCATTGTTCATTGTTGAATGAAAATCAATGAATGGATTGTTTGAGACTAGAATGGTTTGAAACTAAAATGAATTTGAATAATTATTGATTAACAACTTTACATTAATTTGAGATGTTTTATTATTATTATTATTATTTTTTGATATTTCTATATAAATATTTGATATGTGTATTATGATGCCCCCCCATCCCCTGTTTCAAAAAGTGTTGCACTTGTATTCATACTCGTACCCATGTGCCCATACATTTGCAACTTAGCCCCCAAGACTTGTAAACACTCTAACCTACATAGGTGCATTTGAACTTGTGCCAAAGTAGTTATAAGTGTATGAAGTTGAGGCCCTTCGGAGATTTTTTTTCCAAATGGGCATCATTAAAATATAATTTTTGAGCAAAACTTTCTAGACATAGCTCGAGTCTAGGTATGAATATTGATAATGCCCACACCTCACTATTCCAATTTCCCTCAACATGCAAAGTGTGTTCTAGTTTACCTTGTGAAATCCCTTACCATTAGACCATAGAAAATTAAGAAGAATCTTTTCTATACTTTGGTAAGATAATTGTATTTGGTAAAATGCCTTCATGTTTGCAAGGAGACCTTTTACTATGTTCAATGAATTCACCTTCTTAGAAGACTATGTCTATCCTCCTTTTCCATGCAAGGAATTTCAATGACCCATCCAACTTAGAAAAGATTAGAAGAATCTTTTCTAATCTTTGGTAAGAAACAATAGAAGTAGTTGAATAAGAAGAGTAATGGACATGAGTTGTCGTAAGTACTTTAGTGCAAATTTCAACTTTAGCAACAAAAATTGTGGGGTTGGTTATATCCATTTATAGATTTTTCTCCACTTGTACACAACCACATCACAAAATTCTTCAAGAGAGGCCTAAGATGCAATTGGAATCACTAGTAATTTGAAAAATTGCCTAGGTTGAATCTATGACCAATCTTGGATGGCCAACCAAGGTGGAAGTTTGTCTAAAGCTTTAGGATTTGGCTCATTTGGTTGTAGAAAAGAGGCCTCACAAAACATATGGAGACAATGCATGGTGTTTTCTATAGAAGCTTGATCTTTGAGAACAATCATGAAGGACACATCAAGGGAGTGCCATTAACCACCCAACCATTCTACTATGGATAAGGTAGCCTAGATATTTTACTAGTGTGGCATATAAAGTGGTGTTGAGTGGACAACCTTCTTGGACTTACCTTTGTTGATGGGGACTTGTTGATGTTTGTACCTTGGGCAGGTACTTCTACACAGGCATATGTGTCTAGGCGTGCAAAAGTCGGCCACAGTCTCCTTAAGTACTTGCTCTAGTGTGAGCAAGTTGCTAATGTAACTTAACCTAGGTCTAACTTAGGTAAAAGCACATATTATTATGTTGACTTATTGAGCTAAAGTAAACTTAGGAAAAGTAAAGTAAATTACTTTAGTGAACAAGTTTTAATCTTTTAGCCTTTGATCTCAAGTGAAGTGAGATTTAATCTTGGCCGTCAATCACTTTGGAGATTAGGGTTAGGGATTTAGCTCAATGTAAAGTTATAAAAGAAAAGCTAGGGAGAGAGAGAAGACACACTACAACAACAAAATATTGAGAGGGGTTGTTGGGTTTGAGGAAGGGCAACGAGGAGATCGAGATTAGCCAAGGAGGGTTGATCAACCGAATCTGATCCAAGGTTGTAAGTTATTCCTCAGTTGGGCCATTATCCCAGGATGAGAACCCAAGTAAGTTTGGACTATTAATGAAAAACTTTGATAAGGTAGATTCTGTGTGTCGTGTTTTGTGAGATTGGTTATTCTATTTTTTGCTTTCGCTAACTAAGCCAAGAACCTAGCTGTGTAAGTTTTTCAATAGATCTCGCTTTTGCTATGTTAATAATTTACCGATGTTAGGTTTGATAAAATCTAACATGACTAACTTTTGTTGATGGAGAGAGAGGTCAAAGGTTCAAGAAAATGTGTCTTGGAAAATAATAACAATGTTCGGGATGAAGTGGTGCTTGATAAAAGTAATATCTTTGCCATCCTTGGCTAGATTTTTATAGGAGATGTTTAAGAGAATAATGGTTTTCCTACTTATTATTTGCTCAATGTCACTCAACTTAGAGATAAATTTGATGAGACCTTCTTTAGATGAGAGATCGTAGTGATTGGTTTATGATTGTTTCCATATACACTTATAAGAGCTCTTGCTTGCAAAATTCCTAGTTGGCATTGTAAAATTCACATGGAAATCTACTTGGTCCAGAAGACTTGTAGTTCCCTGTTGCCATCAAGGCGGTTTTCAATTAACCCTATCAAGGCTTGCTTCCCAAATCTTACTTGTCCCTTGGCACATTGATGTGAGGCCGTATCGAAACAAGTTTGCATAACAACATTAGGCTCCTTCACAGGTGCTTGGGATTGGAACTCCAATTTGTAGTGGCGCACAAATTCCTTCTCAATGTCCTTTTATTCCCCTTTTCCATTTTGAGCACAAATGTCTTCAACTACTTCTTTGGAGGCTGAGGCTTTAAAGAAGACCTTTGTTTGTCAGTCCCTAGATCTGATCCACCTTCAAAGAAATGTTTTTGATTTTGGTGACATTGGCCTGAAGCTCTTTATTGAATGAGATGAGCCACAACTTTTGACTAAGTTGTTCTAGTTCAACATTAACTGCTTAATGATGTTTACACCTAATTGAAGATAATTTGCCTTCATATCCTCTCAAGAAGAATGTAAGTCAAGATATGGCATCCCCTAAACATGTGATCCTTTCTTCTAAATTGGTTTAGTCTTTAGAGGCCAAGTCTAGTGTTGAGGGTGTTTTAGGAAACCTTTTCCCCTTAGGGAACTCGAGCCAATGGTATATCCTCCTTGTGATATTGTGTTTCAACCATATTTAAATAATCATGGAGGAACCAATGAGTCTCAAATTGTTCTTAAATTAGCTAGTCTCGAAAGGCAACTCTCTCCTTTGCCTCATTGGACAATATAAATTTGGCCAAGCCTAAGATTAGACCATGTAAGTTAAATGAAACCCAAACCAAGCACTATATGGGGTTGATATCCCTATCTTTGGCAATAAAAGAAAAGATGGGGGATATGAGCATGACAACATCCTCTTAGCCTTTAGAGAAAAATGCATAATCATTTTTCCAGACAACATTCGAGGTCATTTTAAGAATAAAAAGAGCAATTTTAACTTCTTGCAAACACGAGTATTTAAACAAGAAATTAAAGTTCTAATATTTCAAACCATGGATTTTAAACATGGGTGAAGCCGCTATCATTAGAAGGTTACATCCCTCTCTTCTTCTATGTGATCATTCATTATGAGAAATTAACTAAATGGATTTGAAACTAGGATTTTGAGCTTAGTGGTTTCAATTTTGTCATCCATGGTTTAGACCTTGATTGACTTCAATGCATCCTCATTGTCTGGGGTAGCCTAAGAATTCAGGAGGGGGGCAAATAGTGCATCCTTTGACTCACTCCTTGAGAGAGTGTTTGGAGTGTGGTGCACATTCTCCTTCTCGATTCCTGTGGTTGTGTGTTTATTCTTTATTGGCCTTGGAGTTGTAGTTTGCTTAGTAGCTTGAGACTTGGGGACTATGATCAATTTTGAGAGTCCTTTTGAATCACTTGAACCTAACCATTTGTGCTATTGGCTTGATAGGCATTTGGTTCTTGAGATCAAGGGATCAAGCTGACAAGAGCAACAAGGGCATCTTGCATGGTCATAAGGGTCAATTTTGGATTCTATCGCTAGGACTTTCACAAAAGAAAAAAAACAATTATTTAGGTGGTTATATACCTCAAGGGCTATTAGGATACCTTGTCCTCAACCCATATGTACATTGTAAACACATTCCTTAAGTGTTTTTGATAGATTAACCTTTAAGCAAACTCTCATTTGGGGTCATAGGGTTAAATAACTAGCTAGGCATATGATTATTTCCACTAAGGGGTGCAAATATATGGCCTTGGACCTCCAAAACTGCATATGTAGCCTAGGGAACTCAACCCACATTAGACGACAAAATTGAGCACGTTGCTTAGTGGAGAAGTTTTCAACCAAAGCTGTTAGAGTTACCATGGCATTTTAACACAACCAAGATAAAAGAAGCAATTACAGTGAACAACTTTTTAAAAGGTAGAAGAAAAAAGCCCTTTGTTAGGGCACTGCCATTCATGTGGCTCCAAACCTCCTTAACTTGGGTCCAAATTATGGCTTCTGAAAGAAGATGGCCCATGACATAACCGAGTAGTGTGTGCTTCATATTTCATCACAGAATTTAGCTTATTTATCAAAGGAGATGTCAACATATTTTCATTATAGGTTAGATTATTACTTTGTTAAATACCATTGTTACAAACTTTTCTGGGGCCTTTAGTGGGACTATTGTTCTTGCAATCAGTAAAGTCAACGTTGTTGAGTAGAATCAACTCCTTTAACAGGTGAATTGATCTGTCGTTAGGACTTAGGGCTACCATTATTAGGCACCCAAAGGACTTGTGTCCAGTGGTAAGGGCCACTTAGGATGACCCCAAAGCTAATATGGTAGAACAACAGTAATGGTGATAGTGACAGATGAAGAGTAAGCAAAGATCTCAACCATAGAATAGCCCATCCACTTGAGATATGCTTGAGTTGAGTTGGAGTATCATGGCAGCAGTTCACATGATGACGATACATGGTGAGTCGACACGATATGTGTTGCAGTAAGAGCATGTAGCTTGAGTTGGAGGGACCAACCTTCCATGGCGGGGCAGCATGTGGAGATTGCCACAGATGTGGTTGAAGACCATGGATAGAGGAGACTTTCCCGTTTCATGGAGTCATGAGCCTTGATGGAGGTTTATGTGATGATGAGCAGAGTTGGGCATCATGGACATTGGATGTTGGAGCTAGCGATACTTTGCGATGTTTGATGGTGTTGTCGAGGACGACAAGCTTATTTAGAGTGGGGAAGGATGTCAGGGCCCTGAATCAGGTAGATGTGCGATCGAGTTGTAACGGGGGCGGCAATGTATGGGCACCCGTGTTGACCAACTCGGGTGGAGAGCGCGTGGTGGAGGCGACTTGACATGACTTTTGGTTAAGTGCGATGAGTGAATGCACTATAGCGGGTGTGCCCGCCCATCGTGACGTGTGACCGGTTGGAGAAGTGCGATGAGCATGCAACCAACAAGAGACGTGCGACGGGCGGATGTGCGATGAGATGGTGTGTTGGGCGAGGGTCGCGTTAGGCAACCCTAGTTGGGCGCCCAAGTGGGTGCACGCTCGAGTTAATCGATACGACCGAGTGCGGGGAAGTATGTGCAACCGAAGTGAGGAGTTGAGCGTGCGGTTGGATGGGCCGACCGAGCAGCACTTATACGACAGGTCGACATGGAATTTGGAGTTGGGCCGATGCTTATGAAGTGGGCAGGCCGACGCTCAACTCCACACTTCGGTCACATATACTTCTCCACACTCGACCCTGTCAGTTAACTTGGGCGCGTGCCCACCCGTGCGCCCAACTTGGGTCGCCCGATAAACCCATCGCCTAACACACTATCTCGTCGCACATCTGCCCGTCACACGCTCGTCGCACTTCTCCAACTGGTCCATCGTCGCGATGGGCGGGCACTCGCCCAATATAGGCGCGCGTGCTATAAGTGCATTCACCCATTGCATTTAACGGAAAGTCATGTCTGTCTCCATTGCGCGCTCTCCACCTGAGTTGGTCAACACGAGCATCAGTTGCACATGGGCGCACTTGTTACAACTCGATCACACGTCTACCCGACTCGGGGACCTGACATCCTCCCCTACTCTAAATAAGGTTGTCGTCCTTGACAACACCATCATCATCAGAACGTCGCAAAGTGTTGCTAGCTCCAACATCCAATGTCCATGCTGCCCAACTTTGCTCTCCATCGCACAAACCTCCATCAAGGCTCATGACTCCATGAATGGGAAAGTCTCCTCAATCCATGATCATCAACCACATCCGTCGCAATCAACCACATCCGTCGCAATCTCCAGATGCTGCCCCATCGTGGAAGGCTGGTCCCTCCAACTCAAGCTACATGCTATCATTGTTATGATACTCCTAACCAACTCAAACATATCTTAGTACACTGCTATAGCCCCCATGACTCAAACTATAGTTAGATGGCCAGTTCAACTGTCACGCTCAAACCATGAGAATGCACCTCCTCATGCCATCATCGGTCATTTCTCTAGCATCTTGTCACAATATCAACTCGATCAAGAATCCATCCCATCTCTATCCAAATGTAAAGCAAGCCATGCCCAGGTCCATGAAGTAGTCCCCATCTCATTTGCAACATGCTATCATCGGTGCTAATGTCCATGTGTGGTGGTAATGTACTAGCCAATCACATCCATCTAAGCATCATCATCTATGTGTGAGAGGTTCCTCTCCTCAAATCGAACAAGAGCTCCTCCCATCAATCCGACTCTCAATGTGCCATATCCAGGTCCATGAAGAAATCTCAATATGCAATATGCCATCTGTTGGAAATACTGAGGCGGGGGGGGGGGGGGGTGAATCAGTATTTTCTTTCAATTGTTATTATTACCAGTTTAATTCTTCACAATTTAAATAGAGAAATGTATAAGTATAATTTTATTGAATAAAATAATAAATACAATATAAATGTGTTCCAAGCTCCAACTTGGTTTTGATGAGGCTCTGACCTCTAGGGCTTCGACCCTATCTTATCAAGGCACCAACCTTGGATTTAGGAGCACCAACTCCAAGGACACCAATCCTTCCAATTCTGAGGTATCAACCCCAAGGGCTCCGACCCTATCTTTCAAGATGAATCAGGTCAAAAAGATTGTCCTCCCACTCTGTCTTCAGCTTCCTTCTTCGCTCGGCCTTCAGCTTCTACTGCACCTTCTGTGTCTACCAGACCTTCAGCTTCTACTGCACCTTCTGCATCTGCCAGACCATCGGCTTCCTCTGTTTCTTCTAGTTCACAAGTTGTGAACTTTCCTTATTCTCTGTGATAGATGCCTGATACGCCTCGCTTAAATGAATCGTTTCAACTTGTATATATATATATATATATATATATGTATATATGTATGAGTTTTGCCAATGAATCGAAACGACTCGTTCAAAAGGTGAAGGGGCCGACTTGTCTATTAAAATTATATATCAGAGAGTCTTTTATCCATAGACTTGATTTTTCACGGAAACCATATAAGAGCTGCTATACCCACATGGAGGTCCCACATGCCACGTCATCACCTTTAATCCCGATCCTTATCACTGGCTATCAGTCCCTTCATTGACTCACTGACTCGCTCGCTCGCTCAGTAACAGGGCACGTGTTATAAAGAAAAGGTACCATATTGATAGTCAGTACCATATTGATAGTCACCACCACAACCACCAAGGAGGCAAGCGGTCTTTCTTTGAATCGACTGTTGTTCCTTTTACTGAAACACATAGGTTCTTATATAAAAGTAGTCCTAGCCGGAAGTCACGAGGATGGAATCAAGCCTCAACCTGCCTGAAGGATGGAACTCCCTTACAGCTTTCATCCCTCCCTTACAGCTTTCATCCCTCGGTTGGCCTAACTCACTAACCCAACCACCTTCTCTGGATGTCTTGCCTGGGGAACTATATAGATAGAACTTGGGGCTGGCCCACGCTCGGATGGGCGAATCGCAACTTTCGGAGGTTTGCACATAACATAGCTGATTCCCCTACTACCAACGGAGCGGATGCGATATTTCTTTAGGGCGTGTTGTAATAGGACCATCGGGTCCGCAACTTAGTGAATTAAAGCCCGATCACTTTATGACCCGATATCCATTGGATATAAGAGGCCATCAAATCTACGACTCGCGGGACTCCAGCCAGCACGCAGATTAACAATGGCTTATCCCCCCGCAGTTGACTGTGACCGAAAAGTTTGAAAATGAGATCGACGGCTAAGAGTGAACGCGGGGCTTCAACCACGATCAGGAAATCCATACACTCCTACCTCCCGCAGTTGCTGATCACTGTCGATCTAATGGTCCAGATCTATTCCTCCGCCATTTTCTTCTGCCATTAATATCCACCGATCTCAAGGATCCGACAGTTCCCGTTCATCGTCACTTCATTTCTTTGACCTTCTCGATATTATATACTGCTGATACGATTTCTCCGATAACTCTGTTTATGCTCCTCCGTTGTTTTCTTCTTTACTCCTCGGTTCCATTGTTTCTATTATGTCTGTATTCAATCCTTGGATCCTCCATGAGCAGTGTTATGATCAAAGGGCATCAATGGGAAACCACACATGTCACAAGAATTTTCCATCACAAACACTGCTATATTGACATCAATGACAACCTAGATTAACACCATCCACCAAATCTGTCAAAGGGGCAAGTATACACCTACCTCGTCACCTCATCCATGTGCTGCTCACGGTCATAGACCCAGCTACCATGTCTATCAAAAGTGGTAAGTCTCATCAACTCAACCCATGCCCAAGTGCTACCACCAAGGCATCTCTATCACTGCAACTCCATCAACTCTAAAGTGTCTCGTCTCTATCATATCCATCAAGTCACTTCTCATGAACACACCGCATAAATGTGCCCAAGGTATGCATCCCATACTGCATCAAAGTCAAGTACACCTCTGAGCTCAACTCCTCAATGAACCAGATACTCTAAGACCACCATAATATGAAGTCTCCATCACTTGCAACTCTCTCAAGTTATCATGAGCTCCCATGAATCATCTCCATCCAACATCTCTGCAAGCATACCTGTCTCGGTCTCAAATGCCATTGCACACCATGTGGTATGAATACTCTCATAGGCTGCTCATAAAACAACCATGGTCTTGTTGTACAAAGGTGCACAACATCCCCAACGGCTCAATTGTAAAGTATCTCCATGTTGCATCAACAAGTCCATCTACACAACATCCTTCCCTTGACACTCCTCATTGGATGCCCATAAGTGACATCTCTATAAATGCTCTTGCATAATGTCCCTGCACGAAGTCTGCCATGCTCCATTTATCCATCTCGATGTCAATGACTTCAGCTGCCCATGTTGTCCATCTTAGTGGACCCATCACAACTTCGGTCATCACATCCTCGTCCTCGACCAGGTTTAGTGCCCTCTGTCATTCAAACCTCATATCACATCATGTCATAGGTCCCTTCCATCATCGCTACCTCCCCCAATAAAGGTCCACCAAGACTGCCTCTTGGTCTCATTGATGGATGAAGGCACTCACATGGAGGAGCCTCATGATGAAGTAAGTATTGGTATTACTTGTGTTTCATTGGAGCTTTTGGAGGATGGGCCATATGCAAGGATGGGCAAAGGGAGTTTGCCAATGCGATGAGCTACCTTACCATGGATGACTACGATGAGACCTTGTGCATTGAGGTAAGGAACATGGATTGTTGCGAAACTTGTTGAGGCAATTTGTGACCTTATGGCAGAAGGTGCAAATGCTCGTGACAAGGGAGGAACATGATGAACTTTGCGATGGATGAGTCATGCTTAGCCATATGGAGAATTGGCTAAGTGCCCGACATGACTCATGGACAGATTGGAGGAAGGGCACACCAGAGTTATGATGATATGATACTTGGGTGGACTTCTTCACAATTGAGACCAAGAGGCAGTCTTGGTGGACCTTTAGTGGGGGAGGCAACGGTGATGGGAGGAACCTGTGACATGATATGATATGATGTGATATGAAGTTTGAGTGACCGAGGGCACTAAACTTTGGTTGAGAACGAGGATGTGATGATCGAAGTTGTGATGGGTCCACTAAGATGGACAACATGGGCAACTGAAGTCATGGACATCGAGTTGGATAGATGGAGCATGGCAGACTTCGTGCAGGGACATTATGCAGGAGCACTTATAGAGATGTCACTTATGGGCATCCTGGGAGGAGTGCCAAGACAGGGATGTTGTGTGGATGGACTCGCTGATGCGACATGGAGACATTTTACAGTTGAGCCAAAGGGGATGTTGTGCACATTGGTACAACAAGGCCATGGTTGTTTTATGAGCAGCCTATGAGAGTATTCATACCACGTGTTGATTTGGGGTAGCATCAGATGTGCTCTAGCCACGAAATTTGGTGGAGAGGTTGGGGCACATGAGATCTCCAATACCTAGAAAGGGTTTGGGCAGATTCTAAACAGATCAGGAGATATTAAAATAATTAATATTTTTAATGGAGTCCCTAAGTCTAAACATAGGGAAAATAAAATATTAATGTGTATTAATATGAATTTGTGTTAGAATCGTCCAAAAGACATGGATCAAGCTAGATCTAATCTTAGTTGTTGATTAGGGACTTAATCTCGGCCGTTGATATGTCAACAGGACAAGTATAAGAGGAGGCTTGAGGGTCATTTGGAGAATACACTAGAGTGATCAGTCATTCTATTCTCTAGAGCGAGGTTTGCTAAGAGAGATAGAATCAGTGATCGGAGAGCAGCTGAGGGGAGTTGAGTACAAAGAGACAGAGAGACAGAGATAATGCCGGGAGAGCAACAAAGCAGAGAGAGAGAGAGACGTAGGAGCAGCCAGTGCTCACGCAAGGCCACACAGAGGCAGCTAAGTGTTGCGTAGAGCACCAGAGGGGCCAGCGTAGCTGATGCAGAGGCTCAGAGAGCTGACGCAGGGCCTCCTGGGGTTGACACAGGGCCAACACTGGGGTTTCTGGGGCAGATTGGTGTTGAGTAGCTGCCGGAAGGATTATCCAGGGTTTCAGCCAATAGATTTGTCAGAAACTAAGAGGTATTACTGCCAAGGAAATTCTCTGTTGGGTAGGCCAGTTTCGACACTCAGATTGTGCTCTGATATTGCTTAATAAGAAAACCCTCAGATAGCTGCACTAGTTTTCCCGCATTGGGTTTTTCTAGGGACATTAGTCCAAAATTAATGGTGTCATATGGTGTGTTTGTTCTTGTTTCTTTTAGTTACTGATCTGTAATATGTTGAACATGCACTAGTGTTTATTTTCAGTATTTACATTGTAAATAACTTGTTAAGGAAAATAACAAGTAGATAGGAATAAATCAGATAAAGTACATGGAGAGTTTCTAACTAAGTAAACTTAGAAACTTCAACAACATGGAGTGCAAAGGCGTCTTGCAGTGGCACTTGAGACCGAGTCAAGTATGTTTGCTGAGATGTTGGATGGAGATGATTCATGGGAGCTCATGATGACTTGAGAGAGTTACAGCTGATGGAGACTTCATATTATGGTGGTCTTGGAGTATCTGGTTCGTTGAGGAGCTGAGGTTAGAGGTGTACTTGACTTTGATGCAGTATGGGATGCATACCTTGGGCACATTTATGGGGTGTGTTCGTGAGGAGTGACTTGATGGAGATAATAGAGATGAGACACTTTGGAGTTGATGGACTTGTAGCGATGGGGGAATGCCTTGGTGGCAGCACAAAGGCATGGGTTGAGTCAATGAGACTTGACCGCTTTGATAGACATGATCGCTGATTGGTCTATGACAATAGGTGGCACATGGATGAGGTGATGAGGCAGGGGTAGACTTGCCCCTTTGACAGATTTGATGGTTGGCATATTGCAGATGAGATGGAGGTTTCTTCATGGACTTGGATATGGCACATTGAGAGTGGATTGATGGGAGGAGTTATTGATTGATTTGAGGAGATGAACCTCTCACACATGGATGATGACTGATTGATAGGTAGCACATGGTCACCAGCATCATGGACAACATATTGTAGATATGATGGAGACTATTTCATGGACCTGAATATGGTTTATTCGATACTTGATGGATAACATGGTGTGGATGAGATGAATACCACTTCATGGACCTGGGCATGGTGTACTTTACACTTTGATGGTGATGGGATGGATTCTTGATCAAGTTGATGTTGTTACAGGACGCTAAGGGAAACAACTGACGATGACATGAGGATGTGCATTCTCATGGTTTGGACGTGATGGTTGGATTAGCTACCCAACTAGTTCGAGTCATGAGGCCTAACAGTGTATTGAGATATGCTTGAGTTGAGTTGGAGTATCATGGCAGCAGTTCACATGATGACGATACATGGTGAGTCGACACGATATGTGTTGCAGTAAGAGCATGTAGCTTGAGTTGGAGGGACCAACCTTCCATGGCGGGGCAGCATGTAGAGATTGCCACAGATGTGGTTGAAGACCATGGATAAAGGAGACTTTCCCGTTTCATGGAGTCATGAGCCTTGATGGAGGTTTATGCGATGATGAGCAGAGTTGGGCATCATGGACATTGGATGTTGGAGCCAGCAATACTTTGTGATGTTTGACGGTGTTGTCGAGGACGACAAGCTTATTTAGAGTGGGGGAGGATGACAGGGCCCCGAATCAGGTAGATGTGTGATCGAGTTGTAACGGGGGCGGCAATGTATGGGCACCCGTGTTGACCAACTCGGGTGGAGAGCGCGTGGTGGAGGCGACTTGACATGACTTTTGGTTAAGTGCGATGAGTGAACGCACTATAGCGGGTGCGCCCGCCCATCGTGACGTGTGACCGATTGGAGAAGTGCGATGAGCGTGCAACCAACAAGAGACGTGCGACGGGCGGATGTGCGATGAGATGGTGTGTTGGGCGAGGGTCGCGTTAGGCAACCCTAGTTGGGCGCCCAAGTGGGTGCACGCTCAAGTTAACCGATACGACTGAGTGCGGGGAAGTATGTGCGACTGAAGTGAGGAGTTGAGCGTGCGGTTGGATGGGCCGACCGAGCAGCACTTATATGACGGGTCGACATGGAATTTGGAGTTGGGCCGATGCTTATGAAGTGGGTAGGCCGACGTGTTAATTGGTGGATGGGCCGACTTGAACGGAGGTGAAAGGTCGCGTCCTTTGGAGTTTCCATGGCGTGGGGCACTCGTATATATTGAAGGAAAGTTCGATCCATTTGTACATCGAACTCGGCTTGGGTGATATCGTAGAAACAAGCGAAGTGCGAAGGGCCGAGCAAGAGAAGCGAAGGAACCATAGATAACAGGTGGCTGGGACGGGTCGAAGTTACAACGGGTAGAACTGGGTTGGGTTTGCAGTGTAGGTAGCAGCAGTTGGGTTGGGTCGGGCGACCGCACTGCGTGCAGGACATGCGCCTGTGCCGACAGGCAGGTAGAACTTGTGTTGCGGCAAACTTAGGTGAATGGGCACAACTTATTGCAGGCAGTTCGATGGAGGCCTGAACGGGTAACACGACAGTTTGACAATGTGGCGTGTAGGCAGGGTGTGACAGCACGGGCTCTGCACAAGTGGCACGATGGACCGGTGGAGTGTGCAGATTTTGGGTGAGGCTGAACATGGGTAGAATGAGCTATGCCAAAACTAAACTTGGGGTTTCCAAATGTGCAGGTGTGGGTAGAGGCAGTGATAAGTTGCACGACTGTGACACAGGTTTTGGAAAATTGTCAAAGTGTGTATGCCGATGGTTGGCTGCACGACTTAGCTGTAAAATATTGTACACTTGTAAATTATTGAAGTTGTATTATTATTGACACGAGCAGACTTTACGGGTGTTGCCCCTCCCAAGTATAAATGTGTTATACTTGTATGATTATTGATTTCCGCTGCATAATGATGATGAAATATAATTGAAGAAGTTAACTTGATGTTTATTCTGCTGCATTGTTGAAGACACTTGTTGAGAAATTAACTAAGTGTTGAAAGTTCGATTCATTTTCTGTGCTCCAAAATCATGTTGCTTTGACCACATCGCGTTATCTGCAGCTAGAACATCACATTGTCTAATATAGTTTTGTAGGCCCCCAAAGATGGATTATTGGCTCTGCTCCCTAGTAATTGTTTATAGTGGTTAAACACTAACACCCAACTCTTTAACATGATTGTGTTACAAAAAGGGGTCACAACTTGTTTACATGATTGCAGATATTTGGGAATACTCTACTTGTTTTATAGATTTGCATCAACTTGTTGTGGACTATTCCTAGTTCCTATTTTTTTTTCAGTTTGTTATTTTTGTACTGTAACTCAATATATCAATCTTAACATATTCCTATTGTTTCCCCTGGATCAAACTCATTGCACTTGACTAGTGAGCATTAGTTATGTCCTCTTTAAGAAACAATGGGTACTATATATCGATGTTATCAAAACCGACCAATTGACTAGTTTCTGTGCTATACCATTCCGGTTTGATGTTTCGGACTGGTCAAGGCTAGCTTTGTACAGAACTAACCTTGAAGCACTAAGTTAGTTGTTTCAGTACGGCACTGTATGACATGGTTAGAGACCACAAAATCTTAATTTTTTTTATATAAAATAATTACTTGAAAGGAAATCAAAATATCTAACCCTAGAGCCTTGAAAAATCTTATCCTAGTAATAAAATGTAAAACCTAACTTGTTTAGTACGGGTCCAGCCTTGAAGCACTGAACTGGTCAGTTTGGCACAATGCTGTACAACATGGCTAGAGACCACCAAATCTGTTTTTTTGTATAATAAAAATAGAAAAAATACTGAAGAGGAAAGAAAAACATCTAACCCATAGGGCCCTACAAAACCTAACCCTAATAATTAATGATAATATTGAAATTTTACAGTTTCCTAATCTTTCCTTTTCTGTTTTTAAAATTTTAACATTACCATTAATTGTTTCAACATGTTTGAGAGTGGTTCCAGCCTCATTCAAATTCATATGGAGAAACTAGAATTTTAGATCCCATTCAATATTCAGTGGATTTAACAGTTTTTAGGATTTCAAGATCAGTAGAATTGCAACATTTCCATTGGATTCTATCATGTTTGAAGGTATGGAACAGGTATTTAATCAAGAGCACCAAGCCCTCTATATACCTTGATGTTGGTTGCATTGATTATTGAACCCCTTTGTCATGGCCTCAGTGTTTCCATCGCTTGAGTGAAGAGTTCAACTATCAATGCAACCATGGCCAGACACTAGTACCATATGATCAGATTGTAGAGTGTAGATTCTAGATTATCCCACTTTAGTTACTCATGGCTCTAGAGGTCATTTAGATCCTCTTTGTTGATGTCTTTTGGTTCATAGATGTACTGCACCTGGTGTTATTTTGTTTATATGCACTCTTGCTATATAATGAGAAGCTTTGCATACTTGTGTATAAATGGTTCAGATTCATATGGATGCACATGAATTTATATGTTGTTTATTTTGTTGAAAATTTGAATATTTTATGTAATTTTTTGGTTGACTGTTTCTGGTCTGGTTTTTATCTGTTTTTTCCCGTTTCCAGTCCAGTTCACATGTCTGGGGGTTGACCGGTTTGATGACAAGTCTGGTTCTGATAACATTGCTGTATTTACAGAACATTTGCCCTGCAGCTGTAAAGTACATTTATTATAATTCATAATATGAATTATATTGCCCGTGTTTTCTTGAACTTATAGTCATTACATTCATGCCTTTCCAAATTGTTATCTTCTTGTGTATGTTTGCAGCTCTTTGTCAGAATTTGGTGTTTTAGGCTTTGAGATGGGTTATTCTTCAGAAAATCCAAATTCATTGGTCCTTTGGGAGGCTCAATTTGGTGATTTTGCTAATGGTGCACAAGTTATCTTCGATCAGTTTCTAAGCAGTGGAGAAGCCAAATGGCTTCGCCAAAGCGGACTTGTTGTTCTTCTTCCTCATGGTTATGATGGGCAGGGTCCAGAACATTCTAGTGCAAGATTGGAACGGTTTCTTCAGGTAACTAGCTTTGTCAAAGATTTCTGTATATTCTTTTTGTTACAATTGGCAATTTGGGTCAGCATAGGGCACATTTTATTTAATTGTAGCAAGCAAATCTTTGCTTAACATTAAAGCATGAACTCAAGTAATTGTATAAGTTGATGCGCAAAATGCTCTTAGAGGCCCTTCTCTATTCTTTATTACATCGCTGCTACATGGTTATATCTTTTCTGTCTTTATATAATCATAGTAATGAAAGTCTTGAGAAAAATAATACAGGATTAACATTTTATTAGTTAGAACTTAAAGTGGTGCCTGTTTTGGCCTAATTTCATATGTTTCTCAATTTCAAGCACCTGTCTTTTTAAATTTAAACATACTGACTCTTGAATCCTTTCTAATATTTTCAGAGAAGCAATAGCATGCATGACAATTAACTGGGCCTGAAACCTGTTTGCATTCACTAATTCTTTTCTTTTGCTTTTTTTCTGGACTCAATATCTTTGGTGTTGCGTCCTGATCCTATGATAGAGAAAAAGATCCAGATGGCCTCTGTAATCCCCTGGTATGCTGGAAGTAAGTTGGTCTGCCGTGGAGCATCCTTGTATGAATATATACCAGAACATGGTTTTTAGTAAACAAAAGAAACCATAGATGAAAAATCTGCCGAAGAATAGGCAATGTCGTGAAAAATCATGATGTCAAACCCAAACGATATTTCACTCAGATCACGATATTTGGTACAAATTTTGACATTGAGATGTTTACTGAAAATGGTGATCTTTTTTCGAAAAATGTCACCAAAAATCAGCAAGGCTTGAAAAAAGGGCCAATATAAGCCTGGAATTTTATGTTTGGGTCATTTCTTTTTATTTTTTGTTGGAATTGGCTTCATTAATTAAATAATGACATCATGGACATTGAGGTTGAACTAATATGAGCATGCTTGTATTGCTTAGTAGCAATATCCACATCCACATGATTGGCAGGTGCAAGGCAGGGTTGAGTGGGGATCCTAAGAGATCCTGTTGGACAAAGAGAACTCAACTTTGAGTAGGGATTTGGAGAAGCAACAAATAATCATGTTGAAGCACTTGCTCTTTACCAGGCACTTGAGCTTTTAGATCAAGGTGGATTAGGAAATTGGTAGTTATTGAAAATTCCACAATCATCATAAGGTATATCTGTGGCTTTTCAACTACATTTGATTCCATTCGATTGTAAATTGGCAAGGTTATTCTCTAGAATCCAAGGAGAGGTAAGGTCGTTTGATTGGATTGAATTTTACTGTCTGAAGAGCTAGAAATCATCGAGCACATAAGTTAGCTAATGAAGCATCTCAAATCAAGGCTTTGAAACTAAGGCTAAAATGTGGGATAATTTCATTATTTATCGTTAATGATCATTTATCCTTTAATTACACCAATATGCATGTCTGCTTTGGAATTTAATTATCAATATTTATTAGGTGGATGGTAGGGATTTAACCTCCACATAATATTCTAGAATATTCTTAGTAGCAGTCACAAATCGAAGGTTGAGATTTATCCTGAAAGTAGTTATACCCTTTCTGCCTTTGTAATTTAGTTAATTTTCATAATTTTATTTATTTATTTGGCAATGTGAGATTTGTGTTTTGATGCCTATGAGCATTTACTAGCCATTTGATTTATATGGCTGAGCCAATTATATAGGATGACCAAAGTTTGACATGCATTTAATGATCATTGCCAAGTGGCTTCACAAATTTAATATGGAAGTATGAGAGATAGGGTGCGTTGACTGCTTGGTATGTTCCCACAATCTGAACTTGATAGCGGTGCAATCTCATATGCCATTTGTTTACTGAAAATGGACATAGGTGGGATAATTTTGGAGGCAACCTTGGTTGTTCCATCCCTTGGCTTGAATTATGACTTGAACTGTGCAGTGTATCTCCCTCCTTAGGAAATACAGGCTGTGTTGCCAGATCCATTGACCTTGGGGTGATGGATTTGCGAATCCCTAAATTGGATCCAGATACTTGGATCCTCTCCAAAAACGGATCCCTACAAATGAAATATCTCATGACTATTGCCAACAAAATGTGTCGTTCCATTGTGTCCCTTGCAACTATCCAATTGCTCGATCCTATCATTCACTCACTGCTTGAAAGTCGATGGTGCCTTGTTGTCGAGATCAAGAAGACGTCACGAATGGGAAGAGATTGCAAATGGCGGCTTATTGTTGAGATCGAGAAGGCGAGTTGAATTGGCATATGGCCCCTTGCAGTCAGAAAACGAGAATTGGAAAAATTTAATTTATTAACTTTAAGTTATATCATCATAATCTTTATTTTATTAACTTATATTTTTGTGTTGATATATTTTAATGGATAGAACTTTAATATATTAATCTTTAATTAATGCAACAATGTATAAACTTTGGTGTATTAAGTATATAACTTTATAAGTTATGAATTTTATATATAATAAATTTGTAATTTAAATTATATAAAACAATTAATGGATCAGATTAATTATTATTTAAAAGTATTTTATATTAATTATTTTATATAAATATGATATGTTACAAATTTATATAAAAGTTATAAATTTAAAATTTTTCATATATTTTAATTTTAATAAATTTTATTTTTATTTTAAAAATTTATAAAAAAATATTTTGTAACCATTGTTTCCTTATTGTATCTTGATCTTAGCTTTTTAAAAAGTTGGCGGATTCATATTTGAATCATTGTAACTTTCACTGTGGGATAGACTAGATGACTTAGGGAAGGTTTACATTTGTGTTGGCAATGTTCTAAAGGTTGTTCAATGTCAATTGTTGAAGAATTTAGAGGTGATCATTTGTGTGTGCAATGAACTAGAGGTATCCACTTGGGTCTACGAGGATTTAGAAACATTCACCAGTGTATACAAGTAATTTGTGGAAAGAATGTGGGAGAAACCGTGGCAACTTGGAGAGGTGTATTCTTTTCAATTTGCTCTTACAAAATTGGAATTAGGGAGAATCGAAAGCCATAATCATTTTGGGCACTTCCCTATTTGTGAAATTATGGCATTCCTTATGTATTGAGGAGGTGTGCGAGTCTTTTGTTTGATAATCAAACATCAGTCTTCAATGCAACCGTAAGAATGTTTTATTAGGAGGAAGCTCATAATCATTATTGTGCACAAATTCTTGAATTTGTAACACAACAAAATTGTTTAATAAAGAAGCTTCAAGTGGAGTGCAAAGTGCTTCCACAAATGTTATCCGAATCAATGTATCCAAATCCTAGGAAAATGGACATGGGATGTATAGAAAAAGAAGCCAAGCCACGATTGGAGAACTAGAATGAAGTGCATAATGGTAATTTCTTTCCTCAATCTTACATTTTATTATGTATTACAAAATCCTTTTGAGTTTAGGATAGTTTTATAGGTTCTATACAAATTAATTGTTTCTGGCATATCTTGAAGGAAAAAACAATATTTCCATCAATAAACTTAGTAATTTTTGGATTTTTGTGGACAATTGGCTTGCAAGCAACCCTTCTTTTTGTATTATCACGCTTACGAGTGAGGCCACAACACTCTTTCAATACAAAATTAAATTTTTCTAGTAAAAAAACAATAGCCATATGAAATAAATAATGGTGGAAACAAATAAATTTCAAAAGCAATATTACAACCTCGTCACCATATCGAGAAACAAGCTTAAGAATGTTGTTGAAAATCAAGATAGGATCATAAAATTTAGAAATATGAACAAATCATTGTTGAAATTAAGAAGTGTTGGTCTATCATACTTGAAGAACTCCACTAGGAAACTCTCCTCATTCGTTTATTTGCTAGTGTCCATCTTCGAGATGGTCTCATAGATGTCTTTGTAAAAGGGCACGTTGTTGATTTGGGGTAGCGTTGGATGTGCTCCAGGCCTCAAATATTGCAAGGAGGCTTGGGCACATGTATTCCAAAGAACCCAGAAGGCGTTCTAGGAAATTCCACCTAAAAACAATTTTATTAAAATAATTAATATTTTTTTAATGGTACCCTAAGTCTAAACTTGGAAATTAAAAATATTAATGGGTATTAATCTAATTGTGGGTGTAACTTCTAGAAGAAGACGAGGATTAAGTTAAAATGATCTTAGCCATTGATTAGTTTTTAATTTGGGCTGTTGAATGTCAATGAGAAGATTATTTAAGGAAGCTTGAGGGTCATTTGGAAAATACACCGAGAGATTAAGAGATTGAATTTCTGAAGTGAGAAGTTCTCAGGAGGAAATTCTAATTGAGTAGATTTCTTGCAGTTGAGGGGCAAGGATAGTTGGGTTGGAGTATCTTCTCCAGAGCCCAGGATACGCAGCAAAGAGAGGCAGAGAGACACTAGAGGGGTTGACGTTGAGCCAGAAGGGCCCACGCAGAGCTTGACGTTGAGCTAGAAGGGCTCATGTAGAGGCAGCTCAGTCACCCACGCAGAAGTCTGAGTTTTGCAAAGGAGCTGACATTTCTGAGCCGGGAGGGATGGAAACTGCTCTAGAAGGTAATACGTTTCGTAGTTGAGCCGACGCAGAGCCTCAGAGAGCTCCACGCAGTCCCATATAGGTGCAGGGGCAGCGTAGTTGTAGCTAGGGATAGTTGATTCAACTGCCGGAACAGCCGGGATTTGCCGGGTAGAGTGAGGTAATCTCACAATTCTTCTCTTCCAGTTGTATTTCTCTATAGTTGGATTGTCGGGAGGGCATCTAGAGTTGTATTTAGAAACTACTGCTTAATAATATAAAACCCTCAGAGCTGCTGCACCGGTTTTCCAGCGTTGGGTTTTTGTGGGGACATTTGTCCAAAAATAATGGTTTCTATTGTGTTGTATTTTCTTTCTTGCTCAGTCTCTTGTTTCCGCATATAATTTAATTAAGTGAAGGCTGTAGTGTATGTATTACGATATTTTCCGTAGGAAACTGCAAGTAATTTGTATAAAGGTATTTAACAAATAGGAGTAATATCATCAGTTGCTGCAGTAGCGATTCCTATTGAGGAATTTCACACACGTTACGAGGTCTGAGTGGGAGGGGTGACAACACTGGGGAGGTGGTTAGAACAGAAAGCGACCTAGGCACATCATAGATGGCAGTCGTATGGGTGAACATGGAATGGGGATCGAAATTGGAGGGGAGTATGGAGTGGCGAAGAAAGACAATATGTCAGAAGCTTTTAGGGGAAGAATGCAAGGTTGCATGTAGTTAACATCTCCTCTACGAGATGAAGAGATATTTATTGCAGTGTTGAAGATTGTGATAAGATTGGCTGAGGATGGAGTATTAGGTGGGATTATAGAGGAGCATGATATAGCTATTTATAATGAGTTTTGTAGTGATTGTCATATTTCTGATTCACAAGGTTCGATATTTGGCTTGTGGGTGAGATGGTAGGATGTTAACATGGGGGTTAGAACTAAGAGTCACATCCTAATGGTATATGAGAGATCATCATATTTGGAGGAATCTAATTCAAGGGAGGAGAAGTTGGAGAGGTTAGGGAGTTGCTAAGAAAGGTGACTAAGTTTTTGTGATCAAACAAGAAAGTGATGCGAGGGAGACAAGAATAAAATAATTGGGAGATGGCTTGCTTTAAGGGAAAAGGATAAGAGGGAATGGTCTACCACAAGAATTGGGGTGATAGAGAATTGGTGGATATAGGGGAGGGGGCCTTATTTCGCTAGGACATAGTTGACCATGCTAACCTCCCCACTACAAGGGAAGAAACATGAACTTGTTAGAATTTTGGAGGTAAGGGAGGCCATTTAGGGTTAGTAGCTCTTGAGACTCTCTAAGGTGCAAAAGATGCATGTTGTAAGTTGTGAGAGTTCCCAAGGCATTGTTAAAGGACCTATGGAGGTCCACTTAATTTGGGTCAATCTTGTGTAGGAAGAAAGAAGCGTTAGACATATCCTGAAGAGGGATTGGATAAGCATTGGTGTAGGCATTGAAGTCCATTAAAATAATAATGTCCCCCAATATTGAGCATTGAGCAATATACATATATGAATCTTGGCAAGGATCCCTATCATAATCCATATGGATGGTAAATATTGAAGACATAGGAGCGATGTAGTAGGACACAATGAAGATGTCTTGAGGGAGGGGTGGCAAATTGTGAACCTAGATCGACATGAATCTAGCATATTCAGCTAATGCCACCATGACGACTTTGCCATGGAGGAAGTTCATGATTACACAAGTAACACCTCTTGAACCTTGAACATGATTTGAGCTTTGAGTCTCTTGTTTACAAATTGAGAAGTAATGGCATCTTGCGTAGTCCAAGATGGGTCTGTTAGCGCAAGGTCTTGAAGATTAATTGTTGCCACAAGGGTTCCTGAGGTCTCTTTCAGTGTTGTAGACCACTCTTCAAAAGCAACGAATACCCTCCCAAGTCCACCATTTGAGACAACGACACTTCCCAAGCATTAGCTTGGGACAACATAGAGTTTTGAAGGTAAATTTGGATAGCAGGCCACCCTTCTGTGGCAGGGTGAGTCTCAAGAGATCACTTGTAGCAACAACCACATTCTAGGGCATTAAAGGATGTTGCAACCTTCCTCTTGAGGCTTTGTTTGGATAGCGGAACAATCCTAAGGCAACGAAGAAGATTCAGGGTGTAGCATAATCCCTTGAACAACGAGGTTCAATGGAGTAACAAGGTCTAGATTAGCACCAGCTAGAGCATCCAAACAAGGATTTTGGAGTAGCTGAACATATAGTTGAAGGCGATAGCAAGATAATAAGGATTGTTAGGGCGTCACTAGCAAAGTTTGTAAAGGTCCATGTCAAGTTGTCTTTTGAGACTGCAAGGATACAAACGATTCTATAAGTTGGTTAATGAGTCAGACTTGTTTCTAGGAGTACTTGTCTATTGTAATCATATATAAATTGCTAGTGTTTGAAGTAGAGGGACTACCACCGTTATGGATGCTATACAACTAGGGATGTTGGTGTAATAACCCTAGGAGCAATTGTTAAATTGAAATATGATGTGAGCTATTGGCGCATTGTGAAATCTACTACTTGTTTACATTGTTGTGGAATTGAAAGAAATATTGTGAAATCGATACAGTTTATCTTGTGTTCTGTTGAAGGCTCGAAATGTTTTCTTCAACATCAGGGAAAACCACCCGTTCGGGACCTTAGAGTAGATCCTTTTCCGTTTGGGATGGTGGCTCCGACTGGAATTTGTGGGACCAGTTTCCCTTGATATAAAATAAGAAAATGGGTGAAGTATATAGATGTGAGACTTATGATGTAATTGAACTGAGAATAAAAAGTATTTAAACTAACTATTTATCTATATATCTATCTATCCTAGGAAAGCTTATCTATATATGTGATTTAAAAAGATCTCACATACAACATGACAATATAGATTATCAAGTTAATATGAGGTTAAAGAAAATTATGATAACTAATTTAATTAAATAGTTAATTAAATTAGTTGATGAACTCGTTACACATATAAGATTTCATTGTTTATGCATATAATATATGATTCCAATCACACATATCAATAGTGAAAGATGTATGATTGCTTGCAACACACATATGATAAACATAATCAAATAACCATTTAACTCTTAAGCAAAGAAAAATAGACAGATAATAGTACCCGATATATTGTAACTCTGCTCATGAGAAAACAGTAGTGGTTCAACTTTCTATTAAGATAACTTAAGTTACAGTAGTGCAAACAAAAGCTTTCTCTCCAAAATTCAGAACCCCTTCTTCATTAAAATGAAGGGGATTTATAGTTTTCAAAAAATATACAAATATAGCAAAGCAGAATAAAAGTCTGAAGCAGTTTTAACAAACAACGCTTAAAATAAAACCATAAGACAATTTTAGACTTTGTTGTAACAACCCAGCTAAGACTGTGAAGAAGACTGCCCTCCCATACATTGTCGTAGTTCGTAAATATCTGTCATGGGCTTCAATTCAGGTGGAGACCATGGCTGAATTTGCATTTGGCTGGTAAATATAGCATCCTTGAGTGTTGGCAGCATATGAGTGGTTGTGTTAGATAAACATCTAAGCATTAGCCATTGGCTGTGAGGCTTGACTAAGAAATGCCAATGGCATTCTAAGTCAATCTTAGATAACTTTTCAATCTTCTCGGCCTTTTTCTTGGACAATTCCTGCCATGTTTTGGTCAACAACTTGATATTGGGTAGAGTTCCTTCGGGGCAGTTTGAAATAAGATTTGCCTGAAACAAATTATCACTGATAGCTTCAATGAGGTCATTGGAGATGTCCCTTGCATTGAATACTGTTGTTTTTGTATGTTTAAGGCGAATTTCCCATTCTCTGAAGACTATATCCTTATGCGATTCCTCTATCCTTGGGAGATCGGCTAACATCCCTTCAGCACTATCTTGCCATGTTATGTAGCCTGCAATCTTCTCCTCAATATCATCAAAATATGTCCTTAGGTCGGACAATTGGTCTACCAATGTATTGGCTATTTGACACAAATCGTGAATGATAGCTAATTTTTGATAGAAAATGACTTGCTATTGAGCAAGGAGAGTATTTAATTCTCTTGCTTCCTTTTTAAACTCTGCCATTTCGGGATTGACTTTCAACTGTTCAATCTTTTGTTGTAATTCTTGAATCTGAGCATCTTGGACCTTTAAATCAGAGTTATGTTGAACTTTAAGGGCGTTGAAATTGTTTTGGAGTTCAACAAGTTGTTCTTGCCAATGATTGGCAATCCTTTGCTTCTCATTCTCAAGGCCTTGTTCCAACTGCATAATCATGTCCTCTTTTTCTTTCAAAAGCTGTTGTATCTCGGTGGCTTTGTCCATAGTCGCAGAAGCATAAGCTCCTGTGAGTCTTCTGAGTTCCTCTGCAGGAGTGGACTGCGAACCTTTCCATAGTATTTCAAAAGAAGGATTTCCAGGGACTAAGGCCTGGGATTGGTCAATCTTCCTTTTCTTTCTTTGTCTTTTCACCACGACCTTATGCTGGGGATTGTAGAATATGTCAAGAGGAGGAATCTCTTCGACTCTTAACATGACCTCAGAGGTCAAAAATGGTGGTATAATTTCAATATCTTCAACCTCTAAAGGTTGATCTGTAGTCCCTGTTGTAATCAGAGTCTTCTCAAAAGTTTCAAAAATGTCTAAGACTTTTTCTTGTGAGGTAGTCTTTGAAACCTCAGGTTTATTTCCTTTCAAGACCTGGCTACATTGTTCCCAGATTTCTTCAAGTTTAGAACTTGGAAACTGTCCCTCAATCTGAGTGGAAGAAGATGCCCCTGTATCTTTTGGGTTAGGGATATCAATAACTTGTGTAGAAGAAATCTCTATGACCTTCTCTTGAGCTATGTTTTCCTGTAAAAGTTTTAATGAATCCAAGGGTAAACGGGATAACCTCATTTCCCTGTATTGGGCAAATTGATTGATTTCCTATGGAGTTATTCGCTTTGAAATATGTTTGGCCAATATTGAATGGGTGGCAGCTTTTTCAAAGACATCATCAAACTGATCAGGTTCATGAGATAATTGCCTTACACTTGATTGAGCAGTAACCTTTTTAGTAGTTCCATGAGGATCATACTGCCTGTTAGGGATAGTAGGAAACTTCAACTCTAAAATAGAGTTCACTTCAATGGCTGCATGTTTGAAATTATCTAATGTAAACATACCACAATGGAAAGGAAAGGTAGGCCATACTTTCTTATTGGATTCCTTCAATATTTTAGAAATTCCATTACCCACAATTTGGTAAGCTATCTCACGAGCAAGTAGTTTATCAGGGACATACAGGGGCAAAACATGTGGATTAGCCAGACTACCAAAGACCCGAATGTAGGTAAACAATTCTTCGCCAAACCAATTCCCAACCCTGAGCAAGTCTGCCTCTGCTTCTGGGGAAATCCTAGGGGCTCTCTTATTAAAAATAATTTGATGAATAGGCAACATGACACCTTGGCAGATTTTATAGAAATGGGGTTGGTACTTAGAATCCCAGAGGATATTATGGTATATATGAATCAGAGTTGGGTCCGCTAAGGTCCATTTCCATCCCATGGAGGCAAAATCCATACTGTAGCACAGGGAGTCCATAACATAAGCACTCATATAAAAAGGAGGAATTATATTCTCTGAAACTATATGCTTTCTTCTAAAATTCAAAATGTGAGTGGCTAAGTTATCAGATAAGATATTTCCCTAGTCTAGTATAAATCCCTCTGAAGCAGCATCAATCATTGGAGTCCATTGATCTGGGAATTTTTTAGTATTAGGATAATCTACATACCATGGCAGCAATTTGGCAATAAGGTCCTGCAAGAGAGTCTATTGAATATATGCCCTTTTCCTCACGCTTGTGCTTATTGGGATCTCTCCTCCAATCCTTGATGGGTTTTGATGCATGATCAATGTTGCTCATGAATTTCTCCACGAACTGTTTGTCATATTTATACTGCGGAGGTGGAAAATGGTACATCGCACTAAAATCACTGCCAGTGAAAGAGCCAATGACTGTGTCATTCTTTGTCATGAATTTTCTATCTGCAATGTTCATGTGCTCCACGACCCATCGAATCATATCTGTATAGGGCAGGAGCTTGGGCTGAGCAGCAATTTTGTGTAAAAATGAATTTGCGACATTGTTGTAGGTGGTATTAGAAACCGGAGAAGAATCCTCTATTGTAACCATTCTTTGAGTAACCCTTGGTCCCTCTTCTTCGAATAACTGGTAAATAGATTCCCATGAGGTACTACCAGCGTCTAAAGAACAAATTGTATCTGAAAACAACCTTGGTGTGTCAAGATTTTCAGCTGGCGGAGCAATCGGCTGCTGCTGAGCAACTGGTTTCTTTCTTGCTTTAGTTACCCTAGACATATCTTCTGAATTGTGTTTATTGGGACTGGCCTGCAATGGAAAACACAAGACTAAGTGATAATTCTTTTGCCAAAAATCTCTTAACGCAAATAACAAATTTTCATAATGATTTCTATCTTAAAGGGAGAATCATGATAATATTAATTTGCAATGAATAAATCTGTTTTAGAACTTCGAAAACCATAAATTCGCCACTCTTGGAAATTAAATGAAAAACGTGGATTCACGTGGGTGATGGACACATCAGCATATTAGAGAAATTTTACCAGAGAAATCCCATGGTTGCATTCTAAAAGTTACGATATATGAGGCTTCCGATATGTGCTGTTTAAAAATCTAACGACTATAAATATAGGCGGGCAGATATACCAAAGGATTCATATTGGCGATTGGAATATCAGGGTTTTCAAAGTGTGACATCCGATATGAAAAGTCTTGATATGGGCAGAGACGGGAATACCGGAGGGTTGAGAACTTGAGATATCAGAAGGGAGGAGTATTGGAGATATCGGGTATCAAGAGTGTGAGGTATCAGAACATTATGATATCGGGAGTTCTTGAAATAGTAGAAGTGCTAGGTATTAAGGATATCGAATATCAGAGGTTTGAAGTATCAGAGTTTTTTGAGATGGCACTTGTTAAAAGTTATGATATTCGGGAGTTCCGGTATGCCAAGTGGCAATATTGTGGCACTGGTGGTTCTTTAAAGTATTCAATTATAAAAGGAAGCGCCCATGTTATGTTTATATATCGGGAAAGTTTGATTAGGGAATGTTTTATCGTAACTTTCCTATAAGGAATGTTACGATATTTGAATGATCTGATATAATTTCCCCGATAATGCATTATTTTAGATAACAAAAGGCCTATCGGGTTTTCGTGACACTTGTAAGGTTTTGAATCCTCCAATATGTAAGTTCTGATATATGTAACCTTTATGAAAGAGGGTTATTTACAAAAAATTAAAAAATATGTCTTATCTTTATTAGAACTTAAAGAGTTTTATTAAAATTCAAAAGGGTCCCCATTATTTATTATATAGCTAAAATAAAACTAAATGGGGAGTTGTTGAGTACTACAACATGTTCTTATAACCCTAAGGGTAAAGATTCTCTAGGGATATTACCAATGGTATAAGAGTTGGCTCTCTTGCCAGCCTGGAGGGTGTATTTGAAAAATGGAGCAGCTAGAATTTGTTTTCCCCTTGGGGAAGGAGTACGTAGAGTTTTGGTAGAGGTGCGAAGAGCATAACAATAATCTAGCAAGAAGGATAGGGCGAGTAGAAGCATGTGCGAAGGCACACCTAGGTCATTTTACATGGCTATGCCCTCCTCATAAGAATCGAACGGGTTCCCACAAAAATCAAGCAAGGGAGAAACAAAATGAAAATATTCCATACCACTCAAAAGGTCTCATAGTTTAGAATTTAGGTAATGCTGTAGATGAATTAATTGGCAAAGAAATAAGTGAGAGGATGAAAGGAAAAGAAATGAAGCAGACCCCCTCTTCGGTATTAGGTTCTGAAAATTCTTTATAGGCAAAGGATAATAAACATCAGTTTGTTTAACCTGGCTATGGTATTTTAGAGAGTGAAAACGATCCTTCAAAGACATGCTTCATGGAATGCGATAACTAGAATGTGTAGAATTTCCTTGAAATTTTGAAAACTAGTTTCTATTCACAAGACACAAAATTTATCTACTAATTTTGCAGTGGAATAGGAACAAAAATAACATAGTCACACAATATTTTTTCTAGGGAACCTAACTGGGAAAACCCTCTGCCTTATTGAGAATTTTATTGATAGAAAACGAGCAACATATCTCTTACAATACAACTTTGTTTCACTGGATACCAATCTGGTTTTCTTTGCTTGTCCTAAGCCGAAACTCCTACAAGACTCTAATCCGTGCTTCCCTATTTCCTTGCACAAATCCCAAGGAAATTCTCTTATGAATCTGCGCACAAGCCTCTCTTGGTACATTGATCCTCTCACAAGTTCACGCACACAAACACAAATTTGTGTTCTCTACTGCCTTGTCTCACCAACTCGTGGTCACAAGACAATGGATACAATTGTGCCTTTCAATCTCCTTATAAGCACTTCGAATCAACTAATTCTGGCAAGTTCTATTTTTGGAGCTCAAATTAGTGATTGCTGAGTTGACTAACTCATGCAACTCGTCCTGCCTCAAATTAGAAGTTGAGACTCACTGGTTCGCTTTTTCCCAAAAATAACTTGCACTAGAAGACAACAAATTAAGTCTTATATTTCCACGCATAAGTCAAACTACTTCATGAACTGTCCTAACTTATAGGAACTTGCGCTAATTTTTAGGAATTCTTCCTAAATTTTAGGAACTCGTCCTAACTTTTAGGAACTCGTGCATGCTAAGGAAAATTACTTCTTGGTCTCTTTGACTAAGGCACAAGTTAAAGAAAAGACCTTTCTCGCTACTACTTTCAACACTCCCTCCTAGCAAGGAATGTGCTTCTGGAAGAACCTTGTCCACCTCGATCTGTGTCCAATACTACCATGTTCTCCACTAATGCAACTACTCCCTTTGAACTAGAAGACTTCCCTGCTTTCCTCCGTGGAACCTGATATGAGGACCTGTTCTTTCCCACCATGTTCTACAAGTCCATCACCTCATTCATAAGTGCCACGCACCTTGTGTACCTCTATGGCTGCTTCCTCTGTCTAGAAGTGATACTGGAAGATTCAACTCTCTTCTGATCTCGCTTAAACAAATCCTCTACCCACTTGGCTCAAACTCTCCCTATACTGGGAGTCTCTTACTGAGTGGGTGCCTCCACTCTCCCTAGGCTATAGTCCTCATAATTTTGCTAGTCAACACAACTGCCAACTCACTTATACTCAAACTGAGGTACTGGTTGAGGCTCCATCTTAGGTAGCTTCTTCTCAGGGACTCTAATCTGCTCTTGGTCTACCACCACTTCTCTACTCTGAGCTCTCCCTGCCTTGTTTCTCAAGGCTGCGTTTGTCTCTACCTACAACTTGTAGAGATTCTTCACCCTCACACCTATCTTCTTCTCACATCCATAAGCTAAGTCTTGGAGGTACGCCTTACCTCTGCTGAAGATGATATCATATCCCTTGTCCTCAAGGGTTGCTGTTGAAACCAAGTTCTTCTTTAGCCTTGGAACATAGGGAACATCTCTGAGATGGAGAGTGCTCCCAAACTCCCTCTCAAAGCTGGCATAACAACTGCCTTGGTTGCATACTGACCATCATCTCCTAGCTCAATCTGAAACTGCATGTCCTTCTCCTTCAGGTGGCTGAAACTCTTCTTGTCACTGGTCATGTGGAAGAAAACACCTGAATCACATTTGGTAAGTACTTTGCTGCCTCTTCTGCTGATCAATATATCTTTTGCTACTACTTCAGAATGCTGGCATCTCCAGCAATCAAATGTGACACTATCAATCTCTCTTGGTTACTCCAAGAATACTGAACATAGGCTACTGAAACTGCCCACTATCTGCTCTCCTGCTCCTTCAAGATTGTCAACTCTTAGGGACTTCTACGCTGCCCATTAGCAATGTCCTCTGCTGCTCCAAAGGATCACATTCTTAGGGTCTTTGTCAAACTGTCGTCTTATCACTAGTTTGCCCTCTTGCAACCCACTGAACTAGGGCACACAAATTTGCCTCCTAACAACACTATACATGAGGTTTTTAACTCGGCTCACTTATAGACCTTTTGCTTCACTGAGACGCTTTACTTAGGGCTTACACAATCAACCCTATAAACACCCTTTCAACTGCTTTGAAAGACTACTTCTAAGGGAACAACAAAATCTGCCCACTAATAACAACAAGTCTGCCTACTTGCTCTCTATACTAGGGATTGTTACATTAACCCTCTTGATTGATCTTTTGACTACTTAAAAGCCAATCCTTAGGGCATCCAACCAACCCTCCATCAATCCTTTAACCCACTGTAAAGTGACTGAATTTTGGGTTGGCATGCACTGTTGTTCATCACCTATGAACAACCCTCCTCTTCCTGCTCCAAGTCAACCCTACACACTGTCACTCTCCTCACAGTTCTGCCTACTACAAAGATCCCTCTACTTAGGGTCACAACCCCTTCACCATACTCAGGACTAGGTTGCATTCAACATAGATCTAGATAGTCCTTAGGGTTGGCACGCGTCATAGGAAGAAGCCCTAACTAGGGCATATTAAACTGTTTTCCAAATCCTCTGGGCATACCTATCCATGTTAGCATTCATCAACATAAAACAATACATGCATACCTTGCATCCTCCTTTGTTCTATTCAACGCAACCCTTGGGATTCTCAGCCACTGTACCAACTTACCGCTCCATTACAACTCAGACCCATATCTCCTGTGGTTGCCACAGTCCAACTTTCCAACATAGTTCTGGGTCACTAGAAGGTCTTGACCTTAGGGTTTGCACGCGTCATAGGAAGAAGCCCTAACTAGGGCATATTAAACTATTGTCCAAATCCTCTGGACAAACCTATCCACGTTAGCATTCATCAACATAAAACAATACATGCATACCTTGCATCCTCCTTTGTTTTGTTCAACGCAACCCTTGGGATTCTCGGCCCCTGTACCAACTTACCGCCCCATTACAACTCAGACCCATATCTCTTGTGGCTACCACAATCCAGCGTTCCAACACAGTTTTGGGGTCACTAAAAGGTCTCGACCTTAGGTATCTTCCTGCACTGATGGTCAAGAACATTCGACCCTAAATTCTGTTATGATAACAAACCTTGCGACCTCCTCTGTCTTAATTTGGCAGCTCAGGGACAAATTCCCTCCTTTGGACAACCTTCCTCATCCAAAGAAGACCCTCTTTGCCCTCGGAAGAATATAATTTGGTCAAGGAACACGACTATTTTAATGGAAAACCCATGAGTACACAAAAGTTCAGGTCGACGTAAAGTCAAAAATTGGGTCTCCAAAGTCATATATAAATACAGATCAAGATCACCTCATTTGGACATCACATCAACTCAACACATCTTCTTTCTCTTCTTGTGATTGGTTTGTATAGGTTTGAAACAAGGAGTCTGAGTTCACAAGTGCGAAGCAAAGAAGCCTAGATCTGATTTTTTTTTTTGCATTCACTTTTGTTTGGGCAGCGGTTGGCCGCCTTTGACTTGGCATTTTGACTTACTTTGACTTGCAAAACTCCGATTTTTGGAGGCCAAATTTCTTGGTGAAGGAATCAAAATTTTCTGGGCAAGTTGACTAGGGTTGACCACAGGTATGTTGACAGAAGTTTTCACCGCAGGAATTTGAGGTTTGACCATAGCTTTCTCTCTCCTTTGACTGAGCCTTTTTGGCACTGTTTTGACTTGATTTTGACTAGCTAGGAAGGCCAAATATTTTGAGTGTTGACCGATATGATTTGACTACTGAACGTTGACTGGTTAGGGCACATTTGATGCTATTGACTGTTGTTTCCTTTGACCAAATTAGACTTGTTGATCATATTTGACTTTTGGGCACATCTCTTGGATATTGGTTAGTGGATTGTTGGATAATTCAAAGAATTGACTTTGACTCTTTATTGTTGAATTGGAACATTGTATCTCTCTGCTGAACATTTGATGACAATCTAATAGAAGAAGAATTTTGAAAGGGTTTTCCCCCTTGTGGGGTTTTTCCCTGGTCTTTGACCAAATCTTGTGTCTCTTGTTATTTGTTCTGGGTTGTCTTCTATTGTTCATTTCATTTACTGTTCTATCTACAATTGCTCATTGATATTGAAAGAACTTCAATCCCTTGATTTGCTTCACTTCTTTTGTCATCATACCACCGTCCCATGAATTTCCATAAGATGGAATTATTGATGAAACCCTTTCTTCCTTTTAATTGGTGAACCTTCCAATGAAGATTCCAATAGAGGATCTTGAGTATCCTTATCCAACAAATGTTCCCTTTTTAACTAATATATGATGACCTTTGTGCTAGATGACTTTTTCTTCTTTTTCCCATAAGTGCCACTCATGCTTCTAATGAGGTTACCAAGAGCTATATGCTTCCATAGGTGACTGACATATACTTCTTTTTCTGCTATTTTTCTCTATGATCATGAGCTCTTGCTTTTAATGCTTCCATGATGTCATGATGCATCCTATCATTTTCCTTAGTGATTAATGATAGCCATATCTTACAACAGAAAACTTGAAAATAGGAACTTGAAAAGAACTAGGCGAGGAAAACTATCTCAATCATAGTAGAGATCTCTTACTTCCTCTTTCTTGGACTTCTTCTTTTCAGCTTCCTCTACTTCTTTGGTGATATGGGCTTCTTCTCTACCTCTTTTGTTATTGTCCTTCTTGAGCTTAGGAGAATCTCTTTAGTAATGCCCATATTCTTGACATCCATAACATTGAACATTAGCCAGGTTCTTCTTCTTTTTCTGTGGACCAAAATTTCTAGACTTTCCTCTTCTCTTTGCCATAGTAGCATATGCTTGATTTTACTCACTTGATCGCACATCAGTTTTAGCCTTTAGCCTGATTTCTTCAATCTTGCATAGTGACCATAAATCTTGGAAATGAGTAGCTTCATTCTTCCCTTAAATACTTGAATTAAAATTACCCCATAACTTTGGTAGTGCATTTAGTACTACAGGGTCATCTCCTTGTCAGACATTATCTCTCCCAGATTTTGAAGTTGATCCCTTATTTCAGATATCCTCATAAAGTGTGAGGCTATTCCTTCTTCTTTTGATATCCTTAGCTTATAGATTTCTTACCTTAGAGAGATAACTTCTCTTGCAGTGCTTACATAAAACAACTTTATCAATTTGTCATATATTTCTTTTGAGGTTTCAAGTTTAGATACATATGGAATGAGGGGATCTTTGATGGATTCTATGAGAATCCTTTGAGCCCTCACTTCCCCTTTCATAAACTTTGCAAGTTCTTGAACATCTTCCTTCGATGGTTTGGTGATAGAGCCTTTTACATGATCCATCACCTCATTTTCAATGAGATTCAGATCTGTCCTCTTCTTCCATGCAAGATAGTTTGAAGCCCCAACCAATTTGCTGCTTTCCTTGCAAAAAGACATTTTGACAGATTTAGACATAAATTTACTTACTTGAGAAGATGCTTCTTCCACTTGCTGCCTCCTTGAATTTGAGGAAAATATAGATGATAAAGAACCTCTCCTTGATGAAGAGAGATCTCTTCGAGAGTGATCTTTGACTCCACAACGAAGGAGATCACTTTAGATCCTTTGATGGTGATGTCCTTGTTGATGATTATCAATGATGACTTCTAGATGATGTCTTGACGCTTCTTGGATGATCTTCTTCAATGCTAAGGACCTTGCTTCAATGAGAGGAAGATTGCCTTTTGATGATGATGACAACTTCCTTGATTTTTCTTCTCTTAGGATGAATTATCTTCAAGTGACTTTGATTTGTAAATGTCTTCAACTTGAGTAGGGCCTTAGAGGTCTTTTGATGATGACTTGAGGATCCCAAGATTTCTGCTGGTGTAGACTTCTTATGCAACTAGGGTTTTGATACTTCTTTGTAGATCTTGACTCCAAGATGATCTTCTTAGATTTGCTTTGATGTCTTTCTCGAGATTTGATCCTTGAGTGTCCCTTGATAAGATGCCCTTCCTTGACTTTGTTACCTTAGCTCTGATACCATGTTGAGAAATCTTGGGCATCAGGATTAGGTGATTTCTCTTCTAATGATATCTGCTTGTGAATACTTTTTACTTCTTTAGATTAGGATCTTCTCTTTACTTACATTATTATTGTGTGTTTCATCAAACAACTACCAATGCATAAACAATGAAGAGACAAGAGGCACAAAATGTAGGCGATCAGCCAGGGCAAAACCTCTCCAACTTGAGAGGAAAACCCAAAACGAATTCTTCTTCTTATAAAGACTTCAATTGACGAATACCAAGACCAAGACCCTTGACCTATTTGTCCTTTCCAAGACCAAGTCACCAAGCTTCTTATTTTGACCTCTTCTTCTTACTTGAGTCAACGATGGTCACTGCTTGCTTCTTCCTTCTTCCTTGGTTACCCTTCAGATCTCAGCTTCCTCTTATCGACTTCTTGAATCAGACCTGCAACTTTTTGGTCCTACTTTAGAAGCCCTAAATTCTGTCCTTGAGAAACTTTGACCTTCAACATTCTTCGCTTGAGAGGGAGACTAACCTTCCTCAACTCACTTGAGGATTACTTGATTGCTTCCCAAATCTGCCTTCTTAAGATGACTGTGATAATTTCGGCCTTTCTTGCAGCAGATGATACTTCTTCTTGCAGCAGATGATACTTCTCCTCGCACGTGTGATGGATATCAACCCTAAAACAGACCCAAACAACTGCTCTCTTCCCTTTCTTCTTCTCAATGGCTGTGAGGCTATCTTCCTTGACCTCTTCACACTTCTTCTAGCTTCAGATTACTTTACCGAAAATCTATCTCACAAGTGTAGGCCTAGCTGCCTATATATAGTGGTTTTCCCATGAGAAATAAGCCAACATCTCCTAGTGACAAGGGCAGACATGCCTTTAGAGATATCTTTAGGTCGACTTGAAGGAGGTGCTTGAGCTTGGTCTTGGAGGGTTTCTTAATGACTCATTTACATATGTAACATGCCCAATAAGGGTCTCCAAACTGACATTGACTCAATGAACTTTATGACTTGATGACTAACCCCAAAGGCTGACAATGGGAGCCTTAACTAAAATAAAATTCCTTGCCCATGAAACCCATGAGACAAGCGTTACAAAAAATAATAATTTTATTTTCTTCTTTACATCAATTACATAAAATCATAATTACATATGTCATTATGAAGACCAAACCTAGTTATACTTTTCAACACAAAGATGTACACATGGAGGAAACCAAAGTGTTGGAAGGAAAATGTCAAGTTAGATGTTGTAAAGGAAAAAAATTGTGGATGGTTAACAAGAAGGATTCAAGCAACAAATGACTTACCTCTCAAGCAAAAAGAGTAAGAAAGCTTCTAAATTGCTTGAAATAGTACATGAACCAAAATATATGTGGACAAGAAACAATCAAATTTGCCATTGTGGTATTCTAGAGTTGAAGAGGATTGTCATAGAGGTACAAGGGGGAAACATTGACAGTGATCATCAAGTGCTATAGAAGAAAAGTGATGGTAGTGCATGAAGTTGGAAGCAAACACCACTGGTATTAGGATGGTTGAGTATCCTAAAGTCAAAGAAGATTTGATGCAAAAGCATGAAAGCAAAAGCCTTGTTAACAATCAACTTAAATGCTCCAAGAGGAATATGGTACCAATGTAAAAGAAATGCGAGACAAGTGCTTTGTGAAAAAAGGCAAACACCAATCTATCATCAAGATGCTCCATTAGTAGGACAAAACTCCAAAAGAGTAAAAAATGTGACTATGTACAACAACTGTTATGTAGATCATGCATTTGAATTGTGGAAGAAACATATGTACAAGTTGTATCAATTAAACAATGCTAAAGGTGCTACAATGATTTATCATCAATCCATCCAAAAGAAATATGGATAGTGGGAGTTGAATTGAGCTTTTCCTGCTCCTTGTTTTTTTACAAAGTATCTAAGGAAAGGGGTATTATAGTGCCAAGAAGTTTAGTGACAAAGTCAATCCCAAGAATGAGCGAGCAAAAGAGAATGCCCCCTTGCAAAAGGGTGAAATTTCTTTCTATCTTCTAAAGGTTAAGGAGACACTAATGTTGTAGAACACTGGAAAATTGGTGCCACAAAGGATGGAGAAGTAGGTGAGACAATATTCTTAGAATATCAAAGACCTTTTTGAAATGGTTAAAAAACCAGTTCAATGGGTTTTACAATTCATTGGCAATGCTTTCCAAGACCTCTGCTTATATAACCCTTTTTGTAGAGTAACTTATAACAATTATTGTTTTGTGTTGCTCACAAATAACAAATTCATGTACATCAATACAAAATCATTAGAAACAAAAGTAGATACAATAAGATCATTCTATGAGAGTTCATTCGATGGATTAGTACATGATTTACTAGATGTCACATCGCTTGGATATTAAGTAAATACAATGGATTCCACATCTAAATAAGTTTTATCGAAATTATGCACACTTTAGTTTGCAAAATTTGAAGTAGTGTCCTTATGATTTTTCTTTTGATAGAGGAGGATATTTTTGTTGAAGAATCAAGGGCAATTAGGTGTAGTGTGATTCTTCTTTACTTGATAACAATTTGTGGAGTCTTTCTACTCTTTCTCGTTAGCTTAATCTTCTTCTTCTTCTTATCAAAGCATGTGTGTGTACTTCATCTAATTGCTACCAAAAACATAAGAACAAGAACCCAAGGTGTTGGCTCTTTGCCAGGGCCAAAACCTCTCTTCTCTTGAGAGGAAAACCCTTCGGTAAATTTCTCTTATTGAAGCTTCTTATTAATCAATGCCAAACCCTATACCCCTGACTAGAATGTCCTCGAAGCACAAGTCAAGTCCTTCCTCCTTTCTGCATTTTGTTCCCTAGCACTTTGTCTTCCTTCTTTCAGCACTTTGTTTCCCGACACTTCATCCTCCTTCCAACTGTTGTTAGATCTTGTTGTACTTGCTCTAGAAGAGATACCTTTGATGAGGCCCTTTCCTTGTGATGATCCTTTCCTTCTCTTCACCAACCAATGAACTTGTATGACTGTAATGGGAGGGTTGTTATGACAGTAGAGACAACCTCCTCCTCTTCGCACATGTGACTATAATAGGCTTTAGAACAACCCTATTAACTTCACTTTTCTTCCTTGTTTCTTCACTTGAGTGGGAGACCCTATAGGCCTACTTTTCTAGCCCAACCAATGAGATATGTATGACTGTGGTGGAGGGTTGCTATGACAGTAGAGATACCCTCTTTATCTTCGCACATGTGACTGCAGCTTGCCCTAGAAACAATCCTCTTAGGCTCGGTTGTGCACCCTTCTTCTTCGCTGCACTTGGAGACCCTTTCGTCGTCCTTTGTTCACTCTTTTCTTGGCTTCCTACCTTCGCTGATTTCAAAGATAAAAGCTTGACGTTATGATGGAGTGGACAACCTCTATATATAGAGCACTGTCCCTCCTTTAGGTCGACTTGAAGGCCAACTTGCTGTTTGTAGGCCGACTTGACTTCTTTGCTTCAGATGCCTTCTTTTGATGGTGCCACATGGTTGGAGGAGACTTGACTTTGCTTGGAGGTGTCTTCTTTGTCTCTAATACTTGAGTATACCTATAGTAACATGACATTAAGGTCTTCAACATAATTCTTTTGACTCTTTGACTCACCTATAGCACTTTAACATGTGCTAGACCTATTTCAATGAGCAAGAAACTCATTAACATATGTTATAAAAATAATATTTCTTTTCTTGAATAAATACAAATATCAAAAGTACATTTATGAAGACCGAACCTAGTTACATTTCCTTCAACACCCCCTCTTAATTAGGGAGGTATTCATACAACATTACAAGGTGTTTGGCTATGTTTCAATTTTGAAGAATTCAGATAAGAGAAACCAGAATGGAAATCCATTTGTTATAGCATCATAGTAACCAACATTGTTTCCACAGCAAGGCCTTGAATGAAAACTCCATCTCTCAATAGATCAGAGCACAATGTTGGCGAGACCAATGACTTATAGACACCTTAGTCATTGTCTCTCAAGGTACATACCCATCCGGGTGTTCACTGAGTATGACTTCTAGGACTATTCTTATCTTGGGTTCCCAACCCTCAAAGAATATCGGTCCTCTTGCCTACTCTTGTCTTGGATGCCCTACACATCCTCAAAAAGTATCAGACGCTAGATGATTACCCAATCCTCCCATTCTTTCTTCCCAAGTGAAGAGAAGAATGTTGTGTCTATCTCTTCCTCTCAATTGAGGAAGACATGCCCAAGTATCCTCTGACAAGGTACTTGTCCAAGTTTCTTTGTAATTAGGAACTTGTTATAACTCCCTCTTAGCTAGGGACTTGTCCATTCATCAACAACTTCTTCTTCGTGGGTCCTCCAACTGCTTGATCTCCTTCCTTCCTTTGATGTCATGAAGTCTTTGTTCGAATCTTCTTCTTGGTAGGACACCATCCATTGATCACTTTCCTTCTTGGTTCGTCATGTCATTGCTTCCTTCGTGGAAAGTGTCGTTCTTGACATATATCAGGTTCTCTTGTCATCTGTCTACTCCTTTGTCATCTTGTATATGTTAATGCTTTGGACTACTTTTCACATGGATGCTTTGTTGTACTTGCTTGCTCCCATGCTTTGATTTAGTAGCCCTTCACGACTTCATCCTGATATTGCTTTAACATTAAATGGTGCTTTTGCTGGATGGCTTCTTCATCATGACATCTTTGTAGAGTAGAATCAGTTATCTGCACCTTTCATATCTCCAAGGCCTTCATAGGTGTCAAGGGTCCTTTTATCTTTTTCCTTCCTTTATCAGAGTGGTTTGGCCTTCTTTCGGGAGATGTCTTCAATGAATCTTGTCAGATAGTGATTCTTTGTGATCATGGTGTTCTTCACATGCTTGATCTCTTTCTTCATTTGCTTCTTCTTGGATAGATTTGTCAACCACCTTATGCTCCTTGTGGGAGCACTTCTTCATTGCTTGCTTCTATGACTTGTCAGCATTCCTTCTTCACTTGCTTCTTAGTCAACAATCTTATACTCCTTATGTGAGTTTTTCCTTTTGTTGACCTTCATTGCATTGTAGTACATGCCTTCGAGCATGTCATTGGTGAAAGAGATTCTTTCCTACTTGATCATGTTATAAAACCATTCCCATGACTCAATAATATACATATGATAACATGACTAAAATTTGATGCATACATACCTCATCTTGATTCTCCTTTGATCATCTTATCTTCAATTGATTGTCCATGGTGTGGCCCTTCTCGCTTCATCTTAGCTTGCCTACATATCATCCTTTTCTTGAATCCCATGAATGGGACTCCCAATGAGACATCTGCTTTTGTTTATGAATCTTCTTTTGAAGATTCCATCAAAGGATCTTGAAGACCCTTACCCTGCAAATGTTTCTTTCTTTTGATGATGGAGGTCTTCTAAGATTCTTAATCATGATCAATTTTATTTCATTGTGGATGAGGTCCTATACTAGGTATGCTCCTTCTACATGAATATCTTGAGCTATATCTACCATGCTCCTATATTCTAGAAGATATTTCTAACCATGCATTTTGTTTTATTTATAAATGCTCCTTCTACATGAGTATTTTGAACTCTATGTACATCATGCTTCTAGATTCTATAAGATGTTTCTAGCCATGCAATTTTATTCTTATTCCTACATGCTCCTATACTAAAAACTTTGAAAGAAGAATTTAAGTAAAGGAATAGACTTAGTCATAGTATAGATCTGAAGGATCTTCCTTCTTTTGCTTTGAGTCTTGTTTCCTCTATCTTGCATAGAGACCACATTTCACTTAATGGGGTGGCCTCCTTCTTGGCATATATGCTTGATGAGAAGTTGCCCCAATCCTCAGGTAGAGCATTGAGTACTATTGTTGTCATTTCTCTGTCAGACATGACTTACCCTAGCTCTTGAAGTTGATCCCTTGTCCCATAGATCTTCATGATGTAGGGAGCTATTTCTTCCTTTGATAACTTCATTTTGTACAATTCATTTCGTAGAGATATCACTTCTCCAACTGTGCTTACCAAGAATAGCTCTACTAGTTTATCATAGATTTCTTTTGATGTTTCAAGTTTGGAGACATAAGGAATGAGAGAGTCCTTGATAGATTCTATTAGAATCCTTTGAGTTCTTGTCTCATCCTTATTGCACTTGACTAAGGCTTGAGTTTGTTCCTTAGAAGGAATAGTGATATTCCCTTTGATGTGTTCTAGAAGCTCATTCTCCTTGAGAAGTAAATCACTCCTCTTCTTCCATGCAAGAAAGTTATTGGTACCTACCAATTTGTTGCTTTCCATGCAAAACGACATTGATGTATATTCAGAAGGGGACATATACTTACTTGATAGATTTTGAGATGTAGTGGACTTTCTTTCTCCTTGAAGACTTGATGGCTTGCCTTCCTTAGATCTTGATGTTCTTCAAGTTGCTTTCTTCAAGTGGACTTGCTTGATGATCTTGATGTAGGTCCTTCTTTGTTTTGCTTTTCTTGTAGGTGCCTTTATGTAAGGCTCTTCTTCTTGCTTTGGTAGTCTTCCTTGATGAGTGATTGAGACTTCTTGGCTTGATGCTTCAACTTTTGTACATGTCCTTTCTTGATGAGTGTTCTTGAGATGCCCTTTCCTTGATTTGTCACCATAGCTCTGATACCATGTTGAAGAATCAAGGGCAATTAGGTGTAGTGTGATTCTTCTTGACTTGATAACAATTTGTGGAGTCTTTTTACTTTTTCTTGTTATCTTAATCTTCTTTTTTTTATTAAAGCTTGTGTGTGTACTTCATCAAACTGCTACCAAAAACATAAGAACAAGAACAAAAGATGTTGGCTCTCTGCTAGGGCCAAAACCTCTCTTCTCTTGAGAGGAAAACCCTTAGGTAAATTTCTCTTATTGAAGCTTCTTATTGATCAATGCCAAACCCTAGACCCCTTCCAACTGTTGTTAGATCTTGTTGCACTTGCTCTAAAAGAGATACCTTTGATGAGACCCTTTCCTTATGATGATCCATTCCTTCTCTTCACGAACCAACAAACTTGTATGACTGTAATGGGAGGGCTGTTATGACAGTAGAGACAACCTCCTTCTCTTCGCAAGTGTGACTTTAATAGGCTTTAGAACAACCCTATTAACTTCTCTTTTCTTCCTTGTTTCTTTGCTTGAGTGGGAGGCCCTTTAGGCCTAGTTTTCTAGCCCAACCAATAAGATATGTATGACTGCGGTGGAAGGCTGCTATGACAACAAAGATACCCTATTTATCGTCGCACGCATGACTGCAACTTGCCCTAGAAATAGTCCTCTTGGGCTTGATTGTGTATGCTTTTTCTTCGCTACCCTTGGAGACCCTTTCTTCGTCCTTTGTTCACCCTTTTCTCGACTTCCTACCTTCGCTGATTTCAGAGATGAAAGCTTGACGTTATGATGGAGTGGACAACCTCTATATATAGAGGATTGTCCCTCCTTTAGGCTGAGTTGCTGTTTGTAGGACGACTTGACTTCTTTGCTTCAGATAGCTTCTTTTGATGGTGCCACATGGTTGGAGGAGACTTCACTTTGCTTGGAGGTGTCTTCTTTGACTCTAATACATAAGTATACCTATAGTAACATGCCTTTAAGGTCTTCAACATAATTCTTTTGACTCTTTGACTCACCTATAACACTCGAACATGTGCTAGACCTATTTCAATGAGCAAGAAACTTATTGACATATATTATAAAAATAATAATTCTTTTATTGAATAAATACAAATATCAAAAGTACATTTATGAAGACCGAACCTAGTTACATTTCCTTCAACAATTATTAGGCTTTCAGGCCTTGATTTCCTTATGGAGGATACAATGTTTGATTGAAGTGAGGACATTTCATTATACAACATGTTTGCTTGCAATTTTTGTTTTCCTATAGAACCAAGGTTACTTGGGAGCGGGGAGCGACATTTTCAAAAGCTTTTGGTTCAGGAGCGAATCAGGAGCGAATTTTTATATAATATATATTTTTATATATTTTGATGCATATATGTCTATGTTGCCAGGAAACATGGGTGCGGGAACGGGGACGGGGACGACATTTTTGGAAACAGGGTGCGTGGGTTCGTCGGGTAATATAATAATATTAAATTTTAATAATTAAATTTTATAAATTATAAATTTATAATTAATAATATATATGAAATTTGAATTTGTATATTTTTTCAACTTTAAACAAGAAAACTTTAATGATAATCATTTAAACATGCACATCATTGAACATTCAACATTGACATTGAAATTTCAAAATTTATCACCAAAAAACTGTTCTTTGGAATCTTTTCCGTGTAACCATGACACTGTGACAGCTATGTGAGAGAGCTCAAGGCTACTACTAAAACTGAAAATTCAAAATGCATACTAGGATAAATGCTAGACTCAGCGATTTTGGTGAAACTTGGGACAAATTTTGTCACACACAGGCTTTAAAATAACTATGCAGCTTAGGTTCATTTGCAAGGATGCCTATCAATGAATCAGGCTGTGGTTGTACAGACCCTTCCTCCTACACAGCCAAGGAGTGTTAGCATTTCTGCCTCCTGCTCTAATTTCAAGACAGCTTCTCTCCTTATTGAAATTGCTCATTCTGGCTGGAGCTTGAGCTTGTAACTTTGCTTTGAATGTTTAGTCTCTCCCATATAAAAACACAATTTTTTCATAGGAGATTCTTCTCAACCTGATAGTGGTCTAGAATTTTCTTGATGTCTAATCATCCACCTGCCCCATGCATGGTGTACTCTGTGGTAAAGCAATCCCAAAAACAGTGGCAGCCTTACCCTTCCACAAAACACGCTTATCAGCCTTTGTTTCCCAATAAAATGCACAACAGCCATCTGATGGCTTGAGGGATAGTGTGTCTTTGAGTGCGAAGCTCTGCCTGAATATTAATTATTTAAACATAAAACATCTTCGCAGTTTTTAGAGATTACTTGGTGTACAAGTGTGTAGAGACCATATATGATTTAGGCATATTTTCCTAGTTTTAATCTTAACATGATGTTATCAGAATGCTGTGAGAAATTGGGAGATTTTGATACTTAATTTAGCCATTGTCCAAAATAGCCATTCGCCATTTAACAACATCAGCTGATTACAGCTTATGGCTAGTCTCAATCCTACTTTCTATTTGACCAAAAATGTCTGAACCTGTATGTGTGCATTTACAGTTTATAATTTGATGGTTATTTGGCTAGGGAATGAATGTTTCATTCCAAATTGATTTACAAGAATTCTTAAAAAACAAGACTTGTAAAAAACTTAAAAAACCGGGTGCGGGTACCCGTGCAACACAGGTTTTGATGGTAAGGACCGTGGAAGAATGTTTCATTCCAAATTGATTTACAAGAATTGATTTAGGGTTTTTTAGGTTTTGTTATAAGTTTTACCTTTGTTATAAGTTATTTTTTAAATTTCAATAAAAAAAAATTATTTGAAAATTAAATTTTTAATATAGTTTTTTTATGAAGAACCCGAAGAACCCAAAGAACCCAACCCGAAGAACCCGAAGAACTCAAGAACCCAAGCACCCGAAGAACCCAAGAACCCGTTAAAGGAAAAGAACCCAATTTTTTTTTTTGAAGAACCCGGTTCTTCTGGGTTCGTCTGGGAAGAACCCGTACCTGAATCCGGTACTTGGGTGCGGGAACCCGGGACAGGTTCGAGAACCCCACCCCCGGGTGCGGGTACCCATGCAACACAGATATATGTCAACAAAAGCATGTAGAATGATGAATTAGATATAAAAAGCATAAAAACATGGTTTGAACCATATAACATCAATCATCTAGAAGTTATAATCTTCATCAACCACGTCCACAAATTAGTAACATACAACATATCGAGTCTCATGATTCATCAATCTTAAAGTTTCAAGCTTTCAAAATTCAATACATAACATTTATCGTCATTGATCACCAAAATTATATAAAAATTCTAACATGAAATGAAATGTTATAAACCGAAATGAAATGAAACAACTTTCAACTTTCACGAAGCATCATATTCATAATTTATTACCAATGAGTTATAATTGCCAACTTCAAACTTCAGACTTAAATTGTCATATATTGTTTACAAAAAATATCATAATAAATATGAAAGAGTCAACAATTATAAAAACTACTAGAAACTAGAAAAGACAAGTAAATCTATTATCTATTGCTAATGCTTGGGCCTCTCTCGGCCACGAGAAATGTCTAATTTCTAAATCTTGTTGAAAATCAGGATCTTTGTCATTAATATCACCCTGTAAGCATTAATATCCAAAGGTATATTTGTCATTACCTCTGGATCTGTATAGGGATCTTTGTCATTAATATCACCCTCTAAGCATTAACATAAGATAGAAAAAACGTAGTCTGTCAAGTCAAGATTTTGTTTGAGTGATGGGTACATTTTTAGTAGGGTCATGATAGAGGAGTTCGACAATCAATGTCACTAACATCAAGGTGCATAGTGGGATTAGTGCTCCTGATTAAATACAAGTTCCATACCCCAATGGAAACATTGCAATCCCCCCAATCCTGAAATCCTGAAAAATTGATAAGTCTGTTGGATTTTGAATGAGATCTAAAATTCTACTTTCTCCATATGAAATCCAATGAGGTCAGAACCACTCTCAAACATCCTGAGTAATTTCATGGTAATGCTAAAAATTTAAGTGAAAGGATGAAAATGAAGATTATTGAGAATGTCACTTTTACTTTAAAAATTTAACATTACCATGAATCACATATCAATACTAGGGCCATAGGCTTGATCATTAGTTTGCCCCACTCAAAGTTTATTGTTTCTTTGAAAAAAATTGCTTTTGGAATGTTTTTGCAAAAAAATTTGCAAAAAAGGCTAGGGAGCGAATTTTTTTAGGGAGTGCGCTCCCAAAATTGGGAGCGATTTCGGGAGTGCGCTCCAAGGGTCACTCCCAAAGGGAGTGCGCCTCGGGAGCAGCTTTGGGGGGGGGGGAGCCGCTCCCCCGATACCTTGTATAGAACTAAAAAAAATGTCAATATATGAAATCATATGGTAAAAAAACGAAGAGGCCAAAAGACAACAATGGGCCCAAAGTGCAATTTAATGTGAAACCACTACAAATGACATCAAATATAGCATGTGTTGATGCTAATGTGTAGTTCTCGAAAAATATACACTCGAGAAAAAAGAAAATAGAGAGGAATTAGTATGAAGAAGTTATATCCTTGGAAAGGTGCCAAAATGAGAATTAGAGGGGTGTTTCTAAAAAAACTTAGAAGCGATAAGCACTTAGCTAAGAAACTAGATTTGTTCCTCAGCCCGCCCCCCCCCGTATCTCGAATCAGTCGAATCAGACATGATTCGGTGGGACACGTGTCCTCTAGATCGTGTCCTTATTCTGGGACACGTGTCTGCTCTTTTGAGTGCCGCGCGGCCCATAAAGGGTTGTTTTGGCCTATTTTGACTTCACATTTGACTTTCTCTCTTGCTATGAGTTTGTTGTGGATGTGTGGGAACAAATAACAAAGGGTGTGGGAGCATTTTGGAGGTGATTCAAACAACAGGTAAGTGCATTTTGTCTCCATTTTTTTTGCATTTTTTACAACGGTTTGCTTGTGCATTTGTTTTACAAATTTGTGTTTTTTTTTCTTTATTTTTTTACGACATTCATGGCTCAATCAAGGGTAGTAGGGAAGGGGCAAGGGAAGGGGCAAAGGAAGGGGAAGAATGTTCCCATTGGAGATGCCCCTCCTTTTCCAATTTCATCAGGGTTTGCAAGTGTTCCCTCTATTGGAAGTGGAGCTACAACAACAACTTCAAATGTTGAGGGAAGAGAACATGCTCAAGATAACAAAGATCCCTTGTGGAAGTATGTCACAAGAGAGCAAGGGTCGGGCAACAAGTTGAAGGGAGGAGGCAATGTTGCTTGGAAATGCATCTATTGCAGCAATAATTTCACAAGCACATATTACCTTGTGAAATCTTATTTGTTGGCTTTACCAGGTTGTGAAATTGCAACATGTCCATAGGTGCCTTTAGCTAAGAGGAAAGAAATGAAAAAAGAGGCCAATGCTGGTATGGCAAAGGTGGCAACAACATCTAAAAAAAACAAGAATGATAATACCCTTCCATTCTTGAGGAAAAACATCAACAAATTTCCATTTGAGAGTTTTGATGGGGCACAAGCAGCAAAAAGAAAGACAATGGCACTTGGTCCAATGGACAATACTTTTCAGAAAGAGAAACGGGAAGAGCTTGATCTCACCATTGCATTCTTTTTCTATTAGAACTTCATATCTTTTAATGTTGCATGCTCACCTTTATTTATTGAGATGTGCTGAACTCTAACTCAGGGGGCTCCATCAGGGTATAAATGCTTTCAAGATGAATAAGTCTACAAATCAAAGCATGGAAACTATCTTGCTCAAAATGATACAAAAATAACTCAAATGTTAGACCAAGATGACAACACGCAATTAAGTTTGCAACCCAAAATAATAGTACTTGAAAGTGAAATCAACCATTTATGACAATAGTTAAACCACAAGATGAGTCAATTTTCAAGTACAAGAAAAATTAAACTTGTTACAAAATTAAAAGGAATTACAATGCTTGCATCCAAAGAGCCTCTTGAAATAAGATTTGCATGCGAGACTTTAAACCATCAAGATAGCAAGAAATTTAAGAACTTTGCAAACAAAAAAAAAATGATGAAATGAGTTCTTGGTATATTTTATTAATTAGTGCTAAGACAAAGTTACAATTGAACTCTAGTCCTCAGACATCATCCTCGCCCAAATGTTTGGATCTCACAATGAGGAGTCAATAGAGGTAGAGGGTCCCTAAAAATCTGTTCAACCAACTTAAGTTGGAGGTAAGTTTTAATGAGGCTTGGGGCCTTCCTTACTAAAATGCCTAGATGAAATACAAATTGTGTTAATTCCCCAAATTAAACTAATGTTGCATGCAAATGCTTCAGAGAGAAATAGTTTGCAAAACTTGAGAGTGTATGCATGTGGGAATTTAAATACAAGATTAGCAAAAATTTGTATGTGGAGTGAAATGTGTTGATTTTAAGCATGCACAATATGAAATTTAAAAGCTAGAAAGCTAAGAAAAACTAAAAGCAAGATTAGACCACCCACAAGAATCCCCCCTCTAAATGAGGAAGGGGGATGCCATGGGAAAAATCCCAAGCTTCCTCCAACATTGTTTTTTATCTTTTATTAGCGCTTAAAGCGGATAAAAATGCCTATAAGAGGGCAACCCACAATACGAGAGAGATATTTACAAAGATGAGACTCTAACAAAGCTAGACTCTCTCCCCAAAAAATATAACAATAGCAAACTTGAAGATGGAAAAAACTCTCCAAAAGAGATTCACAAGGCTCAAAAAGCCCACGGCCTAGATGAGTTTGCAACTCTCTCCCAAGTGCTTATGGCCTCCCTAGAAATCAGTCTTTGGACAGCATGAGGGGGTCTTTTTTTTTTTTTTTCCAAAAGGTGGAAAAACCTATCAAACTCAGTTTGTCAAACCAACAGTGAGGACAGCCATCTCTGGCTGCTATCCGCGAATGTCAGTTGACACATCACTGTTATCAAGGAAAACCACGCCACCTGAAATAACCCGCTGGTGGTCCGTAAGGGAGCAGGCTTTCACTCTTGCCAGATGCCTCTGGGTCTTGGGCCGTTAACCTGTTTCCTTACGTCCGAGGAAGACGAGCTCTTAGCCAAGCAGAAGCAGTTTTAGGGCATACTCCAGGCCCTAGCATGAGGGGGTCTTGCATACACACGAGTGAGTAGTTTTCCAAAACTTCTCCTAAAGCACTTTGTTGCCCAATGCTAAAGCCTATGGGCTGCAAAACACAAAAAAAATACCAATTCAGTGTGAAATTGGGAAAAAGAAACCAAAACTAAACTTAGAATTCAATTTACGAAGTACTAGCTCAAGTAATGGGAGTGAACCCCCATACTTGCCTAACTTTAGAAATGACTCTTGAATAGGAGATATAACTTTGAAAGAACTAGAACCAAAGAAGTATTTTGAATTTTAAATGGATGATCAAGTAGCTATAGACTAAGAAAACTCCCTTTTGCTCTTCGTTGGATGGAAAATTTGGAGCGAAAAAATGGCCGAGTCTTGGATCGCTGTGACTCTAGGAGTGAGTTGATCTAATTGAAATTTCTCCTACTTTTAGATGGATTCCTACACACAATACAAAAGATCTTTCTTAGACACTTGAACACGTATTAGTTTGTACAAGATTAGAGCAATATAATGAATAAGATAAACCAAACGTTCCTCCTAAAATGAATTGACAAGCTTATCCCTAAAATACTACTCTAAATCAATGATATGTGCAAGATAGCTTGCACACTTCAATCCAAGCATAATGACAAGCATAAACTAATATTAATTCAATATGCGAAAGAAATTAAACACAATAATAGTAGTATGAAAGGGCATCACCTCATAATGCCAAGAAAACACCAACCAGATAGCCCCAAAGTCTTGATTATATTAAGAAAGTATGCAAATACAAAATGGTACAGTTTCCTCAAGCCCAATTGCTTATTACATGATACAATATGAAAGCCCATGGCTTTATTATATAGAGAGTTGGGAGCAAATCCCAATGAAGAATGACAATGAAAAATGGCATTGGAGCCAATCCCAATGCAAAAGTGATTAAACAAGTGGCATGAGGTGACAATCCCAAGGGGAAATTCGAATTTGTTGAATGGAGCTCCAATTCCAAGTGTAAAAATCGAATTCTGGCAAGTGGACATCATTTTCTTCTTCTGTTATATGCCAAATTCGAATTTTATGATAAAATGACAAGTGTATATGGGTGGTAACCCATGCGGGGACAATTTCCCACAAAAATCTCCACCAAGTATTCTCCCAAATCCTCCCATATGTGCATTAACTTCACAAATTCGAATTTCCAAGTCAACAACTTTCTCCTTTAATGCTAGAAATTCGATTTTATTTGAGCACATGTCCTTTCCTTGATTTTAGTAGTCCACTTCACTTTAACTCCCCCATAATTTTCCACCTCATTTCCACAACATTTAGCATGTGTGGATATTTATTTTACTCCATTTATTTAATTTTGGCTTAATTAATTGCCAGATTTCCCACTAAACTTAGAAAAAGTGGGTTTTGAGGGTTCAAAACACATTTTTAACTCATGAAAGTGTGTCATATTAGAAAGTTGAGGGTGAGAGATGCAAATTTCATTACTCAAACCCCATACAATTTCTCTAGACATCACTTATTACATTACAAGTATAATTTTATTAGCAATTTCCACAGTGCGAAAAATTTGAAAAATTAAAAAATAACTACCTAGACCTAACCAAATTCCACAATTTTTTTTTCCTGTGATCTAGTATGGTAATATACATCGATTCTAGACATTAAGATGTGTTAGGGGCTCAACCTTCAAACCGTCACCCTGACTTTGGGGTAAAACGTGAGTGAAAAACCCCAGAAAATTATTCGCCTGTGAAAAAGAAAGGATAATTGACTAGATAAAAAAACACTTCAAGATGTATTTGTTTGCTGATCGAGTCCCAACATCCTAGGCCTGTTACAGACTCAAAACTCATCATTATGAATATCACTTATTACAATTCCCCGCAGGGTGTGGATAATCATCAGACGTCACTCTAGTGGTTAACAGGGCATTCATAAGTTCCTTGATTTAGATAGAACATGAAGTGCTAAAGAACTAGGTGATTGCTAATGAGGGGGGTAGAGCTCATGGTAGGCTTTTTTCTACATGCGTATTACATATCCCAACCATCTTTTGCATTTTCATGTTCTTTTGTTTGTGGCTTCATATGTTTTTATCTTTCTTTTGGCTGCATCACGTCTTAGGCCAAAGTTTCCAGGCCCTAACTCAGAGATAACAATCCGTGGTACACTAGGATATGGATAGTCATTGGTAGTTTTGAAGTTCATCTATTTTTGGCAACTGAATGAGCATTGTTGTAAATGCATATAATTCCTATGTATATTATGTTTGATACCCAATATAGTAATAGAACATATTTTCTTTTTATCACTTTCTTTAATAGAGCATTATACAAAATATACACAGTAATAAAAACACTATTTTGTTCTAATTTTTCTTTGTGCATTCAGTATGTTGCTTCGTTTTATTACTGCCTCCATGCTCTTAATCAGCTCAATATTGTTTAGGTTGTTGTCTGATTCGCATCTTGGAATCAGATCAATAGCTATCACAATTGTTTTAAAAATGAACATGACTCTGTAAAGAAAAAGCAACAATTGAAGATGACTTTCTGAAATAATAGTATTTTTGAGTAGGTTCTTCCCGGAAATTGTAACTTTGTAAGTGATAATTTTGAAATTGGATCAACCCCCGGCAACCCTAGATCAAATCCAAGAAGGTATTCAAAAGTAGTTTTCAATGCCAGGGCATACTTAGTGTGGTGTGTGTAACTGATGAACATGTGACCAGTAGTTAATAAATACTAAATTTCATTTATAACTGCTAGTTCAATTCTGTATCTCTCAGTTGTTTAAAGTTGTGTTTTCTGGCATGTTATATATTAATCATAATAGTTTTTTATCACGGCTTTCAATCTTGAAAGCAGAATGTCATATGTCTGTAGAGCTTGAATGAGGTTCATGGCTTCCCTTCTAATCACATACACACCCAGTGGAAGTAATATGCTTTTAAATTTGCTGGAAAGAAAAGATATTTCGCACTTGGTGGGTTTGTGTAATAAAAGTTCTGGCTATTGACTGCCTTGGAGAACAGATAGGTGAGGTCAATGATTACTTCAGCTGACAAGGAGGTCTTCTTAGCTCAGCATAATGTCATCTTGGATACTTGTTCAAAAATGTTTACAAGCTGTGGGGCCCATATTGAAGGATTGGAAGTGTCCCTATGGGAAGTCCCTTTTAAATTATCAATCCAAGGAATTTTATCTCAAGATTCCTCCTCATGCACTTTTAGGCTTAAGGTAAGATTGGCTGTCGAGGACAGTGAGGTCAGCTGGATATGAAGGTACAATTATATATGGTGAGCTCATTCATCTTTTAAGTCCACGGTGTTGTTTAGATAGCTCTCAACAATATCTTGTGCTCGAGGATAGACTCCATCACCCTGGTTTCACAAATGGCTATTCTATGATTTTCCAGAAGCCTGAAATTGTTGAGCATGCATTGTGGGATTGCAAGGTAGGATGAAGATTCTGGGCAAGGGACAAAAGGTACACCATGCCTTTTGTTCCCCCCTCCAGTGGCAAGGGAGAATCTTTGGAGACAAATGGATGATTAGACCAGGAGGAAAGTGTATATGCATCACCATATGATTAACATGCATCTCCTTCCTGTGGAAAAGGTGTTGTTAGGAAACTGTTAATGGAGATGATACTATGATTTTCTTGGGTGAATTAGCAACAATAATAGTATCTAAAATTTTAAACATTCAGCAGCATGCTAGTATAGGCAGTTTTGGAAAAGTGTTGGACTCTATTGCAAGTTGCAACATGTTAGCCCTTTCACTCCATTGTTGGAATGAGAATCTCTCAGGATTTTTCCTTGATCCAGTAACGTAACACCGAATAATGTATCTTTTCTTTGTAATTTAATGAAATATAAGATGTAATAATTCCAAAAAATTGTAAATTTGTTGTGGTAGATTTTTAAATATATGCTTTTGATCTATGAATAGCCTCGTTTTGTTTGCACAGCCGGAAAACTTCTTATTTTATTTCAAGTAACATAATGCTCTTTTAAGTCATCCTTATGTAACTAATTTCATATCCTCAAAATGTACTTAATTACTAATTTGTGTTTCAGATGAGTGACGACAATCCATTTGTTATTCCTGAGATGGATCCTACATTAAGCAAGCAAATTCAGGAGTGCAATTTGCAAGTTGTAAATGTGACAACCCCTGCCAATTATTTCCACGTTCTTCGTCGTCAGGTAAGTACTGAGTTGTATTGAGCTTGTTTCTCACACTATGTAGATGTTCGTCTTGGCTCTTGAATTCTAAGTTTTTGGTTGCTTTATGTAAATCGTTTTATTTTTCCTACTCATCAATAATTCATATCTATTCTCTAAATATTGGGATCATTTTCTTGTGGGAAAATTGGATATTTAATTGGGTTTATAATTTGGTATCACAACTGTTCTTAGGAGATTGTATCTTGTATTTTATTTGCTTCTTGTTCATATATTTCTTTTTTCTTTTGGTTTCAAGGAAAAACTGTGGGAAAACCCAAGGGATGTTCCCACATTTGTGGGTGTCTTATCTATTAAAACTGTTTTGGCATAGAGTAGTGTGCCTCACCCAGAGGGGTTTGAACTCAGCACCTGCAGACATGGAAATAACCAAATCCCCAACAACATTGGGAACAACTGGTTTTGCCAACCCCTTGGGTTACACACTTCCTTCTGTATTATCATAGGTCATGCATTTACATTTTAAAATATTTAGAGATTGTTTTAGTAATTATAATCTTCTTTGAGTAAGCTAATGTATATGTATTGTATCTGGTTATCCTTGTGATGTCAGTTTGTTATTGCTTTTCTTGTCTAATGTCAGAATATTGCTTGGCTGGTATTTAAGCTGATTTTTTTCTTTTTATTCGATAATATAGAATTATTATTAAAAGCAGATGACATAGCAATTATGAAATCAGCCTCCAATTTCAACAATATTTACTGGTTTGTTGGATGGCTAATTCCTTTTTTCTATTTTGTTGATTTTGTTGTTTGGTGGAAGCACTGGCTAGAAAATTGAAATGCCAGAAGTGCGATTAATCACGTTTTCTAATTGTTAAAATGGAAATGTGCTTGAGCCTCCATGCACTCTTATTCTGACTCACTATTCTCAAACAATGTAATGGCAGTGCTTTTATATATATATATATATATATATATATATATTAAACCGAGGAAATAAATCAGCCTCCCTCTCAGCCTGAGGGCTAGAGTGAGGTTTCTGGTACCGGGCCAGCCCATAGGTATAATCACTTAAGAGTTCATATGGCTCAAAGCCAATACAAGAATATTCATCAAGGCATTATAGCTCATCATGTCACTAGGGAGGATTTGGACCTGGGTGGGGAAGATAACAGTCATTCTGCCCAACCACCCATGATATCCCCAATTGTCTTTTTCTACAAAATATATATCGATGGCAACAAAATATTTCATGTTATTTAGAAATTTATGTTCAACCGATGAAAGTCAACATGCAGATCTGGGACTTTAGAAACTGCTTGTGCTCTAGAACATTCTCATTTCCTATGCCTTTTATAAAGTTCCCTGTACTCTTATGCAATGAATTTCATTCCTCAAAAAGTCAGTCCTTTTCAATAGTATCCCTAAGATTAGAATTTTCAAAAATCCTGACATTTTGGTTTTATGCTTCTTAATACAAATGGAAATACGCAACAAACATTCATACTCTTATTTTTTGGTTATTAGTACTGTGTTGGATAATCCAAAGCCATTCTAATGTACTTGTCTTGATAAAGTTTGACCATCCTAGTATCCATACTTCATTTTCCCTGGACTAGGTCCTCACATTTTCAGAATCTTTTCACTTTTCCGTTGCATTGATACTGTTAGTAAAGTCTGTTGTCGTTGTTAAAGGTACCTTTGTTATTGTTCTTCTAAGCTTGCCATGATCTCTGTTTTTATGAATGATAATAGATCCTGTAGTCCTTTTGCTTTTGAAGAAGTCATGGCCCCACATCTATCACCTTTTACAGTTATTTTGGCCCATCTTTGACCTGTTGCTTCGTAATTGTTGAGTTTGAATGTAGCACGATAGAGAAGTTATTTTATTGTTCCTCTTGACATTGTTAAATCTAAATTTGAAATTGTCCTGTTCTGTTTAGTGTTTTTTTTAATATTTAGTAGGTTGTAATGGCCTTTCTTTAGTGCCAAACTTCAATGAAATGTATAAGAAACTCCTAAAAGAGAGATCATACAAGCATATTGATGTCCAATACACTTCATGGCCCATATGATAAGCATAAGAAACTGTTCAAGTTGTAAATTTTCTGCATTGTGTAACGAATTTTACTTTTATAGTTTAGCCAATCATTCCATGCAATACTAGAATTTGTTAACTTCTGACATATTATTTGGGAACTGTTTTGTTGATTTTTGCTGCTTTCTTCAATTAATTTATAAGCTGTTAAGCCATTTCTAACCATGGGAATGGCTATTGACATTTGCTGGAGTACATGGGAATGACTGTTGAAATTTGCCTTACTAAGTTGAACATCAATGAAAATAGTAGAATTATTGTTAAGTATTCTTAACTTAGGATATAATAGATATTCCTTCCCCATTTTTTCCTTGTAGCTTATTTTTGTTGAAGCCTTATAATATTCCTAAACAAGAGGATTTTCTAATGTTGCAGGTACGGAAGCTTTCCTGCAATTCTATAATTAAGTGTGTGCAAATGAGAATGTATTGTTCTATGTTATTGTTATTTTGTTGCCTTTTAACTGCTGTTTTAGTGGTCAATATTGGAAACTGAATGTGTTTTTGTATCTGATTCTGCCTACCAATATTCGTATTAAAGGTTGCTTTTGGATGGTTTTAAGTTTTTATCATTAATGTTCACTAATATTTCTAAACAAACCAGTATGTCTTAATTTGGTGTGTATTAAAGTTTCATGATATTGCGGTCTATGTGGATTGTAAATGAATAGGAACATAGTGTTCACAGCAAAGTTACCAGAATTACCCCTAGGCATACTCTCACCTGCACCTGAATCGCATGGAACCACTGAATCACCAGTCAGGATCAAATTCCGGGAAGTTTGATGATTTTTTTGTTGGATCTGTTTCTGATTTATGGATCTGTTTCTAGTCTGAATGGATGTGGATTGAGTGAACAGAATTGCCTAGGATTGTATCCTATGGAAGGAAACGGTTGCCTAAGGCTGGGAACCTTTTCAATCCATGTGAAACGATTCCTGAAATGACTTCAGAAAACGGAAACATATATGGTATCCATGTGAAATGATTCCTGAAGTGACTTAAGAAAAGGGAAACATATATGGTTCAAGTGAAGAAGGGTCCACAGGGAGCTTACCTAAACTCAAACCACCTCATATTACTTGCCTGTTTGTATTTCCTTCACTTGCATTTCTCTTATCTGCAAATGCTAATTCCTCTTATGAACACGACAACCATTCTTACCATTACCAATACCTGGTACAACCTTTGATGCAAAGAGAGGGGACCAGTACTCATGAATTTGCACAGGCTAAAATGATTTCACTTCCCAGAATTTGCACAACAAAGAAGGGGTGGCCTGTGTTTGTGTTGGAAATTCCATGCACCCCAGGTGTGGTCTATGCCTTATAGCTAGGAATATAAACACACTGAAGATTTACACTTTAAACAACTTTGCACAGCGGAATATAACAGCAGTGAAATCAATAACAGTATACAAGAATTAATGGCCCAAAATACAAAAATACTGTAGTGGGGTCTCTTGGAGGACAAAGAGGCCTCCTAAGTCACCAAATGGAAAATATAAATAGAAGCCAAAGGATAGGCTAGAGATCACATCAAGTTAGAAGGACTTCACTTGTGTGGAGGAGGCTAAAAGGATGTAGCTGCTGGAAAGCAAAAGGAGCCACAGCAAGCCAAGGAGGGCAGAGCTCTGTGAGGTTTAGGGCATTCACTGGCTGAATTAGGGCTGAAGCTTTGCAAGGAAGTGCCACAGGCCTAGAAACACCTCGTAGAGGCCTGGTTAAGGCCTGTGATGGCAGCAAGGGTCTAGTCAAAGAGGGCCGTGGATCTGCTGAAGTAGGGAGAAGGCCGAGAGCCTATCACAGACAGGGAAAGGGATTGGCCAGGAGTCTGAAACAGTTCAGACGTGCCATAAAGGAGGCCGAGTTGGATGCTGTAGAAGGAGAGGCAGCTGAAGGCCTAGTGAGAAGTTGCAGGCCTGTGTAATGCCAAAACTGGGAGGCTAAGGAGCTGATGTAGGCTAGCAGAATAGACCACAGCAAGAAGGAAGCTGGGCTGAGGTGGATAAGTCTGGCTGCAGGTTGAAGTAGGGCACCGAGATCTAGAAGAGTAGGCCGAGAGCCTCAGGAATTGTAAACAGAGGATGCTGAGGGCTGTTGAGGGTAGGCTGAGGCCTACAACAGGACAGCTGAGGCTTAGAAGTGCCCAGATCAACTAGACATAAGTTAAGGAGGAGGCGGAGGGCAGTCTCGTGGCTGGCCGCAGGGTTGATCAAGGAGGAAAAGGGCTGGTTGAGTTGTTAGAAGGCTATAGCAGCAAGGGGGAGCTGGCTGAGGTCTGAGCAAGGGCTGGCAGAGGCTGGTTTGGAGGCTGGGCTGCTAAGGAGGCCTACCAAAGGACTTGTAAGGCTGATAGCAAGAATAACAAGTGGAACAAAGGTCTAAAGGAGTAGACCCTGTGGACAACAAGAGGACTGTGGGATAAAGGAGCATCCCTAGGTAAGTAGTACTAGTTTGTTGTTTGATGATTTATGGTGGGCTGGTTAAGCCCTAAGTAGTGCTACAGCTGTGTGATTTGATAGTTGTAGATGCATCTGTATTGTGGGCAGATGAGGACCTAAAGGAATTGGCCTTAGTCCTGACTTATCAGTCAAAGGACTGACTGTGTATTAGCATTGTACTGGGTTTGTAAAGGGCCATGATCCCTGGTATGGGAGCCCTGAGGTTTTCTTATTGAAGGACTAATAAGGAATGTGTTTTGGCCCATAAATACTGTGTACTGTTATTGATCTCATTGCTGTTATATTCCGCTGTGCAAAGTTGTTTAAAGTTGGGCATCTTCAGTGTGTTTATGTTCCTAGCTAAGGCATAGACCAGACCCGGGGTGTGTGAAAATTCCAATAGTTTGCGTAGCTAAAGGGATGTATCATTCATTGTTCAAGGTTTTAAACTGTCATAATCCAGTTTTTTAATTTTACTATCTACCCCAATGCTCTTCTAGAATTATTCTTGGCCATTGAGATAGCTAGTCATATATCAATATTTTTTTACAGTTCTAGCCTTTAGGCTTAGCTTTTAAATTTTTTATTACAGTGATGGGCCGGCTGCATTGATGTAGGGCCTAGCTAGGTTGTAGCAGAGACTCCCACTGTTAATTTGGCAGATCAAGGACAAATTCCCTCCTTTGGACAACCTTCCTCATCCATAGAAGACCCTCATTGCCCTTGGAAGAATTTGATTTGGTCAAGGAAAAATATTACTTTTAATGAAAAACCCACGTGCACAAAAGTTTAGGTCGGCCTAAGGGACAAATTGGGTCTCCTCCAATGCATATAAATACACATCATGTCAGATCACTTTGGAGCATCACTCGCACATCATATCTTCTCTCTCCTCACTTGAGTCACATGACACGTAAATACGACTATTCAACACGAGACACAACGACCTCGGAAACAGGACACAGGGACACGTTATATATATATATATATATATATTTAAAAAATTCTGCAATATAATGCCTGAATCCATATTTTTTAGAAATTAGAACATCTACAAATATGAATTGTGATGCTGTCTATTTAGTATTTTACTAATTTAGTATCTACAGTTTTACAATATTAGAACTAGCTAGTTTATTAATTACTACATCAATGATGTTCACAATTCATGTTATTAACAATTGTTCAAGTACATAAGAAACTAGAAATTTAAAAATATCATGGTTGATGATGTAAATTAGAAATTTAGAAGCATAGCTTAGATATTAAAACCATAAATTGCAGATTTTTCATTAAGTCATCAAAATCAAAATGTATTACATGGATACCAAGGGAATGCCACTAGAAAATACAAAATACAATAGGTACAAAATAGGTAGGAATATCATATCTCGTCAGTGGCACTGGTCATGACCCTGTCAATAGTCCAGGTCCTCCATGTCATAATCACCATCATTGCCACTACCATCTGACCCTGCTCCATCCTCCTCCTCTGTGCCCGTTCCAATCCAAGATCTCTTGTTGCATTTGTTGGTGTGGAGGATGACCCCTCAAGAGACTCATTATCAAGTCACTAGCTTTAGCACTGGGTCATTAAGATCCATGTTGGCGAATGCCTCACGAACGGACACGAAATTGACAGAAAAATGAAAAAAAATCAAGATGCAACACTTTACATTGGGATTTTAGTGTGACACGTCCTCAAATCAGGGCATGTTAGGGCATGTGTTCGACACGATGCAAAGAGGTGTCCTTATTTCAGGACACGTTGAAAATCATGTTGGACACGTTTTATGGGTCGTATTGTGTCTGACACACGAAATACGAGACACGAGACCCCTAAGGACATGTCCTGTGACTTAGCTCCTCACATGATTGGTTCATACCACTGAAATTGTAGGTTGACTCCACACGTGCAAAGGGAAGATTGGCAATCCAAATTATTTGCGTTGACTTTCTGATTGGGGACAGTTTAACTCGCTGTTAACTAACTTTGACTTGGAAAGTTTTAATTTTGGGAGGCAAAAATCTTTGGTGAAGAAAGCGAACTTTTTTGGGCTATTTGACTGGGGTTGACCGTAGACCTTTGACTATAGTTTGACCATAGGAGATTTTAAGTTTGACTGTGAATTCTCTCTCCTTTGACCGACTTGTTTTGGGGTTGTTTTGACTAGCAAAGAAGGCCGAGTTCCTTGACTATTGACCGAGTTGATTTGGAGGTACTTTGATTGCTGAACGTTGATTCGTTAGGGCATCTTTGACTACTATTGACCCTTCAATTCACAGGTGTTCGTGATAGTGGAGGCAACGAAGGGGAAATGTTTCATGGCTAAGTGCCATGGTCATGGGACCAATTGATGGAGGCCCATGATCTTGAGTGTATAGATGTATGGAGGGAGCAATCGTGGAGGCATGAGTTACTCCATTCCTTGGCCTACTTTTTCCATGCCTTTGGTGTGCCTTTTACTTCTTTTTGATAATGCTTTGGTAAGGAGAATAATTCAAGTGTCCAAGCTTTCTTTCAATGATGTAGCATTGATTTACCCCTTAATGATGAGTTAGCTTCTGTCTCATTAGGGTTGGGACATGCAAGGGTTCCTTTACTATGTGATGGAGCATCTAGTGCTCAAGAACCGAGTGATAGATAATGCAGGGGGCATAGAGCTCATGCTAGGATTTTGCTTATGCATTAATTAATGTCTCGACCATCTTTTTCATTTTAATTTTTCTTTTCCTTTCATTGTGGCCATCTTATGCTCAAAATTTTCTTTTAACTACATCAACCTCTAGGGCAAAGTTTTCCGACCGTAACTCAAGGATGTCGATATGAGGGTGCCAATCGCAATGAATTAATGACAACAAACCCGATAGATGGATGTGAAATCAAGGGAATTATGAAGAGTGTTAAGTATGAAATTGTCATGGAAAAATTATTTAAATCCAAGTTTCCCAAGTAACACCCCTCCTATAACCTTAAGGCCTCAGAGGAGGTCCCGTTGGACTAGGGCCAAAGACTAACCCCCCTAGTAAGGTGAGAGAACAAGTTACATTCAATATCAGTCAATCATCGAGATCACGCCTTTATCCATGTTAAAATGCCCAAAACATTAAGTTAAAGCACATGATTACAAAATGGTTAAAGTACATCTCGAATGGTGACCCACCTTCCTTCAAGAAGAATGTGAGATGATAAGAGGTGATTGATCGATGCAAATGGCAGAGAAATGTGGCATAGCATCATATATTGAGCAATGCATAGGGTTGTTGGCTAGCTAGTTGTCCAAAGTAGGAGAATTTCTTTTCCTTTGGTGTTACCCACTTTTGGTGGGTAATAGTCACTAGGCTCCAATGCTCCTCAACATGTGTTTGGGTCCATCACCAACCTCCGTGAGGTATGCTTCTTGACCCAAGTTTCCTTGAGTTATGTGTCCAACCTTCAAGTGATATATCACATGCCCAACACTCCTCCTAGGTAGGTACCTTCCTAGTCAAGCCATCAATTCCCCCATTTTGTTCACCCAATGGCATAGTTATCAAGTTGAATAGGATATGACATAGGTAAGAGTCCCAGTGTTCTATGGGGTTGTGTCCCCCCACTTGGGAAACATGCCCCCGTGCTTCCTTGCGCTCCGGGGACGTGGGGACATCTGGGTGTTATGTGGACTTATCCCTCTTGCAGACAAGAGTGATCTCCCTAGAGCTCAGAGAAATCTAGTAATAAACAACCAGGAACTGCTACCTTTCTCTAGACTACGATTGATTGAAACAAATACTATGATAGAAGTCACTTACTGTTTAAATCGAAATGCCTGATGAAGTCCTGTTTAGAGCTTTCGACCATCCGCTTCTCCTCGATGCTTTAAAGATCTTCCCATTGCTTCCCACATCTTCTCTGAGATGTCCTGAAGGAGATTTGCATATACAGAAATATACAAGTGCTCAAAACATCCAGTATATAGCATAAGAGATAAATGAACTAATTAACTCAAGCACATATCAAAATGGATCAATATGCAATCATAATCTAATGTAGGTGATCAAGGAATCCTACAAATTGTATCAACAAATATATAATTGAGAAAGAACAATTGCCTTTATATTAACCAAATGGAGAATAGACTTACAACCATGAAGCCTTGATGGTGCAAGTCCCCTCTCACAATCTCCAACCCACTCCTTGAATAAATAACCTTCCAACCTTATTCCAGTAGCATAAGCCTACTTCCAACCGTCCCCTCCAATATCAGGCCTGTGTTAGCTTTATAGGCTAAGGAGGGGAAGTTTGGGATCCATTTTCCAAGGGACGAGATCCACTAATGGTGGGATAGGGGTTCCACAAAGAGAGGGAGTATCTCCATGATGGGAGGGATCAAGGCTGAACAGGTACACATTCAAAGCTTGTTAGTTGGAATAGATACAAGTAATAATGCTTCTAGACTTACTTTTTTTTTTTACATTTTTTAAGTCACGTGTGCAAGTCACAGTGTGCGCAGTTTCTAATGGACTCTCCTGCGCATGCGCAAAGATTGACTAAGGAACTACGTAGGAAGCCAAAAACAGGGTTTTGAACAATGAGATTCAGTAATTTCACTTTCTTTGGAATAGTTTGGATTCTAACTTTGCAAGGGAATGCTTTGGGACACATTTATGGATAGCGAAAGATCCAAACCGATGGTCATTTGCCTAATGCGACAAAATGACGTGTAACAGATTGCCCCATAAAGTGCAAAGTCAGAAGAGATGTTTGATGACTGAAGCACTTTATCATGCCAAGGTTTGGGTTAGAGATTGTAGTCGAAGACCTAAAACAATCAATCAAATGTTACAATGCAATATATAATCATCGCTGAGGTAGGCCTTCCTGTTTAGTCAGAGTAAAATGTCTCAAAGGACCAGCACGGAAATACATGTGAAGATCCATGTCAACAAAAGACATAGTATGGACGTAGCCATCAATGGATCTATGTTTACAATCAGGAATATTTAATAACTCCACATAGCTTGGATGGATGAAACTAGATCCAGGGTCTTGATCTCCATCTCTCGATTCGTAGTACGAATCTAGCCACGTGAGTAGATGTCTCGTAGTCGAACATGGTAGAAACGACTTGATTACTGGTCAATGATGTGAACCATTAACAAGCGCAAGAGAAACCACCAATAATGACAATGGTTCTCAAGGTACTTCCAATACAATCTATGAAGTGTGAATCGATGTGCTGATGTCGAACACTCATAGAATCATTTGATCGAAGGTCAATGATGAGAACCTATTGTCAAAGGTGAGAAACCTACCATTAAGGCATGCAGGCTCCAAGGTACTGAAGGTTTCTAGATCAACTTCCTAGATAGTGAGTTGAAGTCGATAGGAAGTGACTCGTCGCAGGAGGGCCTATGACACGAAACTCATGTCAAGTTCAATCAGTTTAGAGTAATCCAAGATTGACTCGGGGTTGGTTGATGCAAGTGAAGGCTATGACTGACAAAGTAATTTGACTGAGGTTGGACTTCTCTTGAACATATCAGAGACACGACATGATGACTTGGTAGCATTTGACTAAAAAATAATACCCAAACCAACTGAAGACTTTCAATGAGGTATGGTCAACTGAGAGGCAAATGGATTTCCCAACCCAGACACAAAAGTGACGGAGTGTCATGTTCAAGAGCGACATACTGCCTTTTATAAAACAAAAACAAAGGTTCTTTCTCACTTTTCCCCACCATTATTAGCAAGTACCTCTTTATTTTTTACAAGCTTGAGGAGGATAACATATGCTTGTCCTGTAAGCTCATCCTTTGGATGAGTCCTTCGAAGTATTTTTAATGAACCCTAGGAAGGAGTGGTTCGGTCTTGTCATGCTTAACGAGTCTTGAACTGTTTAAATTTTACGAGTCCAGTGAAGGGGTAACTTGATGTCTTTTTCATGTTTAGAGAGTTTTGAAAAGACAAAAGAAAACTTGTTTAGCTCTTTCAACATAAATTTTAACGAGTCCGGATAAAGTAAAGCTCAACGTTTTTCAGTTTTAGGGAGTCGGGAGAAAAACATAAGTAAATTCCATAGTGTCCTTTTTTGTAAATTGAGTCCCCCAAGCCCAAAAAAGGGTAAAATAATGTAGCAGAGAACTCTAATGACCATGATTAGTCAACGTATACCTTTTTCGTAAATAGTCTAATTCAGTCCGTAAAAGGGGTAAACTTACACTGAATAGGCGGTTGTTCATTTACTTTTATGAGTTCGAGCAATCAAGTACTTGACGATCTTTTCATGTTTAGGGAGTCTAGAAAGGGCATAAAGAGAACTCCTTGTTTTGCTTTTTCATAAGTTTTTAACGAGTTCGAAAATGTGATAAAAATTTACTTGTTATCACCGACTATCAATTTAATTAACAAGCAGAAAAAGACAGAAAGAACTTGACATTTTCATGTACGTATTACGAGCATGAAAAGATAGCAAAAGATGCTCGGGATTTTCATGAGTTTAACGAGCCTTGAAGATTTTCATGAGTTTAACGAGTCTTGAAAATAACAACCAAAATGGACTCGAGATAGGTTTCATTTTTGTACAAGCTTGAAATAAAGAAAAACTATGCTTGAGAGTGGTTTCATTTTTAAACAAGCTTGAAATAGAGAGGAAACTATGCTTGAGATAAGTTTTAATGTCCCCCAAGCATAACCTGCAGAGGTACATGCCCCCCAAGCTTTGTTTGATCCCCCTGAGTAGACTACTGATTACTAATAGGCGGATGAAATGAAGGTTCATTTATGAGATCAGATGAAAGAGTCGACTCAATATTTACGAGATCTAGTCAAAGACTCGACTTAAATTAGGGGAGGATTTGTTTCATTTTTTAACGAGCTTGCCACAGGAAAAGAACTATGCTCATGGGACCTTGTTTCATTTTTTAATGAGCTTGACACAAGAAAAGGAACTATGCTCCAAATATTTGTTTCATTTTTTAATGAGGTTGACACAATAAAAGCACTGTCCTCTTGGGTATTTGTTTCATTTTGTAGCTAGTTTGACATAGTAAAAGAACGATCCTCATAGTGACTTGGATCATGGATTCCATTTGGAAGAAACACATGACAAGGGATAATTCCTGACCATGGCCTTCAAGAGATCTTCATCAGAAGGAAGAATAGCTCTCTGAAAGGAATCCATCTGAAGAGAATCAAAAGGGGTAAGAAAACCCATTTCAATTCCCCCATAAGATTCCCTATGTCAATTACTGGATCTAAGTCATAAGAAGTCGATCAAATAGTGAGAGGCTCGCTTGCATCGGTAATTGAAAACACGGGACTGGTGGCCACATAATTAACCCGTGGCGAGGCGGATACGACTTGCATATAAGGAACATTGAGGGATTTCGAATGGTTGGTAGTCGAATCAAGATCAACGAATGAAAGCTAGTCAATAGTCACAATGTTTCCATTGTGAGGAAAAGACATCACATGAAAGAGTTTCGATATGACAACTTTCATAGCATAGACATAGTCTCGCCCAAGGAGCAAATTGAAATCTAAGGGGCCTTGGACTACCATAAGATCAATACAGACAGTTTTACCTTCCAGAGTAATAGGTAACTTAGGAAGGATCCCTAAAGGCTCGCTAATGGTTCTGTTAAAAGCCAAAAGATTTTGTGTAATAGGCACTGAGGGGAACCCAATGCTTTGCTAAGCAGATGAGGATAAAATACTGACAGAAGCACCTTCATCCACATTTGTGCGACGCACATTCTTACCATATGCTTTCACAATGATTTGGAAAGGGGTGGAAGAAGGAAGACGAGGTTATGTCAATCTACTCCGATCAAAGAAAATAGCCTCATTACTTGGAGGGGCTCAATGAAAACAGGGGAAATGCTCCCATGTGTAGAAGAATCTGAAGTAACAAGAAGAACCTGAGTGGGATCAACTCTCTAAAGGGAGAGCGAGATTAACTGAGGATGGTATCAAGTTGACCACTTGATCAACTGATGACCCATCAACCTGAGTGATATGTGTTTCACTCTAATGGAAGAGTGGGATTGACTATACTTGGAATTAGATCAATCACTTTGTCAACTGACGATAGGTTGAGGGAATGTTTACGATAACCAATTGGAAATTGTTGTAGAATAGTAAGTTTTTCCAACAATTTTGAGGCTTCATCCATATGAGGGCAATGATGACTATGATGAATCCCTTTGCATAACCTACCAGGAAACCGAACTTTACCCTTTTTCTCATGAACCTCACAATCATTGGTTGATGGATCAATAGTAGGTTGATAAGAATTTTTTGACCATACTTCCAAGACCTTAGGAATACCAGGACAATCAATAAGGAAGTGGTCACCCTTACAAAGCTTGCAAGGGTATCTAGGCTTGCGATGCATGCTAGAAGTTTCTTCAACATTTCCATTAGCTATGACCATTTGCTTGGTTGACATATTTTTTATCTTGCTTCTTCTTCTTCTTCCCTTTCTTCTTCTTCTTAGTCACCCGGTTACTAGCATCAAGGCTTTTACCAAGTGAAGAAGAAGAAAGAGAGGAGGACGTGTTGGGTGAAGAAGGTAAAGGGTCAACAAGAGGCTGGTGATGTTAAGATGATGTACTCAGTTGAGGTGGAATAGTTTGGGTATTTTGGATCAAAGAAGTTGAAAACAACCACACTAGTAAACCTATCGTGAATCTAGGAAGTGACAATGTAGCCATATAAGGAGGACCGACATTTGCAAAATCAGGGAGAGGATTAGGGTTCCCATTAAAAGGGAGGTATTTATCAGTAACTTCCGACATTGTTGCCATTAGATTCAACTTAGATAAATTTACACTTAAGGTCTGTAAAAATTAAAAGCAAGCAAATAACATGCACTAGTAAATCTAAGGAATCAAAGAAGTTGAAAACAACCACACTAGTAAAGCTATCGTGAATCCAGGAAGTGACAATGTAGCCATATAAGGAGGACCGACATTTGCAAAATTAGGGAGAGGATTAGGGTTCCCATTAAAAGGGAGGTCTTTATCGGTAACTTCTGGCATTGTTGCCATTAGATTCAACTTAGATAAATTTACACCTAAGGTCTGTAAAAATTAAAAACAAGCAAATAACATGCGCTAGTAAATCTAAGGAACCAAACCATGCAAACAAGCTTTTCATGGCGAAATCACTAGTTGGTGATGAAATCCAATGTCGTAGAGATCAAAGTGAAAAATGGCTAAAGATAGAGTGGGTGGAGCCAGTTATGCTAACAACCTGCTTAATGTACAGTGTACACGATTTGGTGCAAGTAAACTTAATTTATCCCATCTCGAATGAAGAATACCCTCCAAAAAGGTCCAAGTGAGTCTAGCCAATGACTATTCCAGGTACAACAAAGATTTCCCCTCTGTCGTCACCTCGAGTAAAAGCGAAAAATGGCTAAAGATAGAGTGGGTGGAGCCAGTTACGCTGACAACCTGCTTAATGTACAGTGTACACGATCTGGTGCAAGTAAACTTAATTTATCCCATCTCGAATGAAGAATACCCTCCAAAAAGGTCCAAGTGAGTCTAGCCAACGACTATTCCAGGTACAACAGAGACTTCCCCTCCGTCGTCACCTCGAGTAAAAGCCCTAAGATTAGCATTAGGTGATTTCTCTTCGATTAGTCACTGTTTGTGAATGCTTTTTACTTGTTTATTAGATTAGTATCTTCTTCATGTTAGATTATTAGTATTCTTCTTCATCAAACAGTAACCAATGCATGAACATAAATAGACAAGAGACACAACATGTAGGCTATGAGCTAGGGCCAAAACCTCTAACTCTTTGAGAGGAAAATCCGCACAAATTCTTCTTATAAAGATTCCAATTGACGAATACCAAGACCGAGACCCTTGAGCTATTAGTTGCTTCCAAGATCAAGACACTAGCTCTCTTGATTGTCTTCTCCTTCCTCCTTTTGGTTCCTCTTACGTATTGAGATCATCTCCTTTCTGAGCATAATATGATAGCAACGAACAATTGACACACTTGAGATGGTACTGTACCATATCACTATTTTGTCACCAAACTGTCCTTACTACAACATTAACAAGACATTGTAATACTTCTCTTAATGGCAACTCTTTCACATCACCAAACCGTGGCTTCTATACTTCATTTGGCTGTGATATAGATACTCTTATTCACACTTTATCTTTTTGTTGTAGCAATGAAACCTTTTACCCAAAGATACGAACTTCATATTGTCATTGTTTACTCGAGATTACAGAGAGACATATTCAAGCTTCTTTACTGTGGAGATCCGAACTGTTTCCTAGACAAACCTTCGCCGTCTCTTCTCTTGTCTGAACTGTATATTGTGATATGACACCCGAAAGTGTCCATTAACACAGAGATCGGAACTACTGTGTGACCATGCTAGGAGTCTGAATTCATCACTGTACTCTTCATCAAAAAATATCTAAACTAGTTGATTGTAACTATCACCAAAATCTCAGAGGTACCCAAGTTTTGTACTATGTTTATGCAAAGTGCCTTTACCTTGTATATATAGTGGTTGGTCTACATAAATGAGTCCACATGAGCTATGTGAATCATTGTGACTCAATAAGATTAGGCCGACATGATCTTTTCTTTAACTTGAAGGGAAGAGGAATAAAGCTCAATCCCCTTGGAAGTTCCTTAACAAGGTTAATCTGAGGTTTACTTCCAAGTGACTCTCAAGTACCTTTTGGCACCGTTTTTAGTATGTGTAAATCACTCTACTGTAGCCAATGAAGTGGGGTAGATCACTTTACCAGGTTCGATATGATCTCGTGCTTAACTCCTTTGTAAGGGGAGCTTCCCAGAGCAAAATTGCAGTAAATGGATTTTTCTCCCTATCACAAGATGTTAATGTTTGTTTACAGCTTTGGAAAGTTAACTCACTTCCCTATTCCAAATCCCTACAACCTGATCTACTGTAGGTGGAAAAGAGCCCTAAAAATAAAAAAATTCTAGATTGATTTTATTAGCGTTGATTTTAAGAGTTGTTATTTACTCAAAGTTAATGGACATGAAACATGATGGAATTGTGATTTGATACAAATCCTAATGCAATAAAAAATGAAAATATTATCTTTTCGTTTCAATGAATTTCTATCTGAAGTAAAGAAAGAGTTTTTCAATTTTTCCAATGGAAATGTAAAAACTCTAAATCCCAAAAATATCCCTTTTCCTACCATGCAGATATCCAATTTCGAATTACCCAAAAATTGAAATTAACTTCAAGATTTTCACTTTGACCAATAACACAAAAAATCAAGAAATTTTTCTTTAAACATACAATCACTTGGAAATTCACAAAATGCAAGAAGAAACCAATGAACACTAAAATGAATTTTCTCTGATTGAATGCTACAAATTCACTTGCAGTGAAGAGTACAGTTAATAAACACTTCAGCAGTAGAAAGAAAAATGACTTTTCGTTTCAAAACTAACGTAAGTATTTTTCACAAACAATACCCAATCTTGTAAATCATTGTTTTTCACACACAAAACAATCTTTCGCAAAAGAGAAAACTAAACTCAAGACCTGATCTGACTGAAAGAAGAAAGACAAACAATCAACAAAGCAAGACCAACTGATCTCTCTTTTGATAGATCAACCATTCACTAGATGAGACTTTACCCTAATTTGCAAAAACAAGATAATCATAAGCAAATATTTTCATAGCACTCAGCCAAACTGACAGACACTCAAAGAAGGTACAAACAAGTGTAACTAAACAGGAAAAACCAAAAACTTTGGACTTGATGAGGATAAAACTGAAATTTTCAAAAAATTCCAGGTATGTGCGCAGGTCATAGAGCAAACCAATGCGTATATGCACTGTTGCAGAAAGAAAAGTGCGTTCTGTGCCTGAAGCTAAAGTGCGTACAACGGGAAACTTTGGAAAAAATAAAAAAACAAGTCAAATAAAACCCACAATCTTGATTTTGAAGATTTCCAAACACTCATAGAGGGCTTTTACAAAAAGTTCAAAAGGTCTAACAAGGAAAATAATGGAGAGTGATACGAATCCCAGCGGAATTGCCAATCCCTCTTGCAGACTTATCCCTCTTGTGGACAAGAGCGATCTCCTTAGACCTCAGAGAAATCTGGTAAGAAACAACTAGGCACTGTTACCTTTCTCTAGACTACGATTCATTGAAACAAATACTATGATAAAAGTCACTTACTGTTTAAATCAAAATGCCCGATGAAGTCCTATTCAGAGCTTTCGACCATCCGCTTCTCCTCGATGCTTTAAAGATCTTCCCATTGCTTCCCACAACTTCTACGAGATGTCCTAAAGAAGATCTGCATAGACAAAAACATACATGAGATCAAAGCATCCAATATATCGTATAAGAGATAAATGAACTAATTAACTCAATCATATATTAAAATGGATCAATATGCTATCATAATCTATGTAGGTGATCAAGGAATCCTACAAATTGTATTAACAAATATATAATTGAGAAAGAACAGTTGCCTTGATATTAATAAAATGGAGAATAGACTTACAACCATGAATGTCGCAAGTCCCCTCCCACAATCTCTGACCCTCTCCTTGAATGAATAGCCTTCCAACCTTGTTCCAGTAGCATAAGCTTACTTCCAACTGTCCTCTCCAATCCTCAAGCCTGTGTTAGCTTTATAGGCCAAGGAGGGGAAGTTTGGGATCCATTTTCCAAGGGATGAGATCCACTAATGGTGGGATAGGGGTTCCACAAAGAGAGGGAGTAGCTCCATGATGGGAGGGATCAAGGCTGAATAGGCACCCATTCGAAGCTTGTTAGTTGGAATAGATACGACTAACAATGCTTCTAGACTTTACTTTTTATTTTTACATTCGTTAAGTCATGTGCACAGGTCACAGTGTAAGATAGAGTTCACTTATGCGTAATTTCTAATGGACTCTTCTATGTATGCACAAAGATTGACTAGGGAACTGCGCAAGAAGCCAAAAATAGGGTTTTGAACCATGGGATCCAGTAATTTCACCTTCTTTGGGATAGTTTGGATTCTAACTTTGCAAGGGAATGCTTTGGGACACATTTATGGATAGCGAAAGATCCAAACCGATGGTCATTTGCCTAATGCGACAAAATGACGTGTAACACTGGGGGATGTTTCCCTATGTCCCCAAAAAATAGAAACACGAGGAAACTCAGAGGGGGGACGTTTCCTCCTAAGAGAGGAAACTTTTCCAGTGTTTCATAAAAAAATTGAGGTCAAATCCCTAATTTTTTTATAAAATATTATAAATATACTATAAATCGATGGGGGGAAGTGTTCTTTTTGGTTATTTCATATTTTGAAGGGACCAACAACATGATGGGATGGCAATCCAGAGGATGATGCATAGGTAGATATGGAGGAGGGGCTTGATGAGACACAAAATGGGGTTGGTTGGTATGCCACTCAACATTTTTGAGAATGCAAGTGATTCTGATTCAGAGGGTGACATTGTTGAACCTAATTTATTCATGCAACAACTGGATGCAGAGACTAGTGGGGCATTACATTGAGCAATTATGCTCATTTGTCATTTGATATGTTCTTATGTTATCTACTTTTCTGTTTCTGACTTCAATTGTAGACTTTAGTTTGTTTTAAATCTTGATATATGATATATTAGACTCGACTGTATAAAAACTTGAATCATGATGTATCAAACTTGACTTTTATTTCAATATTTAGTATTCATAGTTGGAACTTCAATATGTTTTAAACTTTTATTTTCATTGTACAATGTTACAGTTAAATGTATGATTGTATCATGCTTTTTGTTTTAAATTTGTTTTAGTTATATGATTCATCGATTTATCTTTCATGATGTAAGTGTTATATAATGATAAAGACAATTAAATTATAAAATTTCAATGATATATTTATAATTTTTTAGTATTTTACTATTTTTGTTGGGGTCCCTTGTGTTAAAGACCCTGATGTCCCCCCATGTTTCCTAAAAATTGGTGGGGAGCTTTTGCATAGACTGCTCCAGCGTTTCCCTGCTCTCCCTTCCCCATGTCCCGAAAACTTGGTGGAACTATGGGTAAGACTCAAGAGCATCATGCCATGACTCCAACTAAGGTCAAATAGCCACCTAAACTAAGCCATCCATATGTCCATGAAGCATTATCAAGGGGCTAGGAGATAAAGCGCTTTTTTAGCAAGGTGAAAATACTTTTGGAGTAACTTAAAAAGCTAACAAATGTGACCACTTCTTTGGCATCCTTCCAAAAGGAATCATTGTAACAAAACATTGTAATCTGTGAACTCTTGCAGTCATGAAATGCTTGGATTGCATCTAGTCATAGGCCACAAACATCCTTTTCAAAGCTAACTTTCTATAGCAATGCAATGCAAGGTTATGAAGTTTATAGCAAAATCTAGTGATGACAAACCTTCAGTGTGAGTCCTTGTCATGTTGAGTACCCCTATATGATTATAAATGTATTTTGTGATGGACTCAACCTACTCTAAAATTTCAATGCATTTTGTGATGGACTCAAGCTTCTCTAGAATTTCTTTGTAGCCTTTGAAATTAGGTCTAAGCACTGTGCGGCACACCAGGTATAGAAATTGGAGGGGTTTCTCTCCATTAACAATTGACCAACGACCACATGGTTGGTTGCATTATTGGTGACTACTTTTACTACATTTTCCATGACCGTTTCCAAAATAATTGATTCAAGCAAATCACAAAGAATTTAAAATTTTGTACCTCATGAAATGCATGAACAGATTTGATGAACATTGTGTCTTTTGGGGAAGAGACAAGGAAATTGTGCAAGGCCTTATTTCTCTTATAAGTCCATCAATCCAACATGATGGTGCAATCAGTTTCCTGCAATGCATCCTGAATACTTTGCAGGACATCTTACACGCCTTGAACTACTTCAGACAACAGGGCAGTTCTTAAGGTGTTAGACATGGGTGCTTTAAAGTATAGGCCAATGGCGACAATAGAATTGACCATGCTTTGCTAGTATGTGCTCGTCGCCACGTTGAATGGAATGGTTGAATAGTATGAAATTTATTTTACTGCCTTCCTAACTTTTCATGCAAATTTCCCCCACCATTGTTGGGAGTGCAAAAGGGTTGGGTTGAGAACTAGGCAGTAGTATTAGTACACCTGCTGCATGTTTTATTGACCTTTTTGTATCACTGCCTTGTAGTGTTTGAGTTTCGTCATATTCTGCTTGTTCTGAGGTTTCTTGATACTCTTTAATTTATAATAATCAAAAAAGGATTGCTGATTTTTTGTAGACGCTGTTGTATCTAGGGTTAGCACTGCTTGGTGTTTAACATCTTGATTCACATTTGGACAAAATCTCATAGTGCCTCTGGGGACATGGCTAAATATGATACTCAAGCCAATTGATGCCCCCGTTACATTTTTCCCTAAAAACTTTGCAGATGACGGTGCATCTTTTGGCCAATGTGTAGTAGTTCCAGGTGAAATCCAAAGCCTTAGGCATTGAGCCTGTAAAAGGTGGTGAAAAATAGGGCTGAAATTTGTTGTTACATGCCTCAAAATCATTGTTTTTTCCATTTGGTCTCGAAAGTTGTTGCAATGCTAATATTTAAAGGAAGAAATTCTCCCCAGGCTGTGACAAAAATGAGGAACTATTTTAGTGCCATTCCAGTGCTAAATGTGTAAAAAAATGCAGAAAGGGAAAAACCCTAGAAGCTAAAAATCCTAAAAATCAGTGTTGCGAACATCGCGATGTTATCACAATCATTTGAAAAAATCACGCTTTTTTCAATGGGACAATTTTATCGACTGATAACATCAGTGATTTTTTTTTTTTTATTTATTTTTTCTTCAGGTTGAAAAAATCGGGAAAAAATCGCAATTTTTGGTAAAAATCGTGGTTAGCAGCAACAATGCGTTTTTAAAGGGAAATTTTGGTTTTTTTTGGGTTCATTTTGCAGACAGAGAGCAAGAGTGAGAGCTCAGGAGGATAACTCATCTATAAGGGCAAGATAGGGGAAAAGTGAAGGAATTTAGCATCCCAAGCAAAAAAAATTCAAGTTTGGACCAAGTTTCTTCAACAGAGCGTGGTTTTTAGGTATGGGCATCAAATTTGGCCATTTTTTTGTTGTTTTTTTCTTGTCTTTCCTTGGATTTCTATCACCCATTTATTTTCCATGATTTTTGTTTGGATTTGAGTGTTTTTTTTTGTCATTTTTGTTGCATTTAGTGGAGGGTTTTTTTCGGTCAAAAATGCAAAATCTTGATTGTTTGTTTTATTCATTTAATTTCTTCTTGTGCCATAGTTTCTTTTCGTGATTTTTTATTGAGTTTGAATACATATTTTTTTGCATTATTGTTGCATTGAGTTGAGGTTTTTTTTGGTCAAAAATTCATAATGTTGTATGTAAATTTTAATTTCATTTGTTTAACTTGCAATTCTTCTTGTGCCCTAGGTTCAGACTTCAAACTTCGGTCTTACATTAAAACTCAAGATTCAACAAAGTTACAAAGATGCCAAGAAAATTGGACCCTTTGTGGGAATTTGGTGAACCTGATGGAGGGTTTGACAGATCAAATTTGACTTGCAAGTTATGTGGGCATCATATGATAGATTGGAGTACCAGCATGCACAAATTCCTGGACATGAGGTAGGGCCTTGCTCAAATACAAATCCAGAAATCATTCGAAGAGCCTTCAAATCATTGGAAGAAATAGAGACAACCAAACTTTACAAGGCAGCTCTGAAGAGTCAAATGGCAGGGGGTGGAGTGTCAGGATTGAGAGGTGACTATGAAATTGGTACTGGTTTTTCACCATCAACATCTACACCCAACCCCATCGCTACCTCATCATTTTTTGTTCTTAGAACTACACTTGGTGCAAAACCATCTATCTCGTCAGTTATTATAAAAAGAGAGAAGGAAGAAGTTGACAAGTTGTTGGGCAAGTTTTTTCTTTGTATTGATATTTCTTTCAGCATTGCTAGGAACAATCCATTTTTCTAGCCCGCGATTGATGCTATTGCTATTGTTGGCCCAGGGTACAAAGCCCCTTCATATGATGACTTTAGAGGGCACGTTCTTCAAAATGAAAATGTTGACTGCACTAAGAGATTGGAGGAGTTGAGGGAATCATGGGCACACACAAGATGCACTGTGATGTCAAATGGTTGGACCGATCAAAAGGGTAGAAACCTTATTAACTTCTTGGTTAATTGTCCCAAATGGACAATGTTTATGAAATTTGTTGATGCATCTGCACATATCAAAGATGCATGGTTATTATGTGATTTGTTGGATGTGTTCATTCAGGAGGTGGGTCCACAACATGTTGTCCAAGTCATAACGGACAATGCTGCAAATTATGTTGTTGTTGGCAAGATGCTTATGGAGAGGCATCCTAACTTATTTTGGACACATTGTGCTACACACTACGTTGATTTGATGTTGGAGAACATAGGAAAAATTCCTTTTGTTAAGGATATTGTTGAATCATCAAAAAACATTACAAAATTTATATATAATCATGCATCTGTGCTTCATTTGATAAGAACATTCACCAACAAGGAGTTGGTGCGCCCTTCCATTACAGGGTTTTCCACTAGTTTAATATCTCTTCAATCCCTCCTGAATTCTATGTGGGATGTAAAGAGAATTTCTTTTAGAGGAGTGGCATACTTTGTCATATAGCCCCAAACTAGAGGGAGAGGTCATATGTGGGTTAGTTTCATACTAGGAAAGATTTTGGGCAGTAGTGCAATTGGTGTGTAGCATTACTGAACTTTTGGTAAAGGTTCTTCGATTAATTGATGGAAATAAGCCCGCAATGGGCTACTTGTATGAGGCCATGGATAGGGCCAAAGAATCCATTTGCAACTACTATGACGATAAGGGGGATGAGGGGTTTGAGAAACAACAATTCATATGGGAAGTGATTGATGAGCGATGGAACAATACACTCCGTTGTCCCATTCATGTTGCAGAGATCTACTTGAACCCCACATTTTCTTACTCCTGTGGTTTCTTATTTGACGCTGAGGTCATGGATGGATTCTTTACTTGTGTTCAGAAGATGGTGCCGTCTCCAATAGAACGTGCATAAATCTCCAAAGAAATGGAGATATACAGAATGACAGATGGCACCTTTAGCTTTGACATGGCTGTCCATGAGAGGAAGACTAAAATGCTAGGTAAGTTTTAGTTTGTTTCAAAATTCATTGTCTCTTCAAGTTTGTACTTTGCTTCAACTTTCAACTTTCATTTTTTTTCTTATGGTTATCTTATTTGTTGTAGATGCATGGTGGAGAAGCTACGATGGTAGAGTACCCAATCTCTAAAGACTTGACATTCGAGTGCTCAACCAAACATGTAGCTCCTCGGGATGTGAGTGCAATTGGAGTGTATTTGAAAAAATACACACCAAGAAGTGCAACAGTTTGAAATATTCCAATTAAATAATATATATTTTTATTATTATTAATTTATTATTTATTAATTTATGACCTTTATACAGGTTGGAATCCCAACGACTTAATGACATAGTCTACATCTACTACAATCTTCGATTGTGGGTGAAGCAACTTAGGTGGACACCTGATGTGGAGGCCATCTCATTGGATGGGATTGGCACCACTGCTACATGAAGGGTTGAGACCGAGAGGCCTATCATGGAGTCGACCCTGATTGGTTAGAGAAGGATGTAGTGGAGGGAGTAGAGGAGGAGGTGACACCATGTACCCTTGTCTCCAGTAGAGGACGTGGTCTACCTCCTATAGCTCCTATTTCTTTAGCGTCTAGAGCACAACAGAGTCCACTGTCAGCGCCACCGCCTTTTTCATCTAGAGAGAAAGTTCTTACAATTTCTCGCAAGAGGGGCAAATGAAATCATTAGTATTAGTTATTTGGTTCATTTCATTGTATATGACATTATGAATCATGATATGAGATGCATTATTGAGCTGAGAGGCTCATTATACAATTTAGTATTGAGGGCCATGTGTATATATGTCACATTTTCAAAAAATAATAAAAAAAAAATTCACTAATGTCAGCCAAAAAAATAATTAAAAATAACCATATAAATAAACAATTAAAAATCGATTAACACAACAATTAACCGAGTTCGTTGATATTTCACTTTCATTTTGCTTGGTTTGTTGATATTTCACTTTCACTCTTCGAATATTAAATAAAATATTTTGATATCATGTTATAATTTTATATAAAAGTAATTAAACAAAAAAAAACTTCTATTTCTCTTATAAATATCTCAGTATAAAACTTAAATAAATTGTATTAACTAATATATTTTAGTATGATATCTCTCTCTATATTAATAATGATAAAATATTAAGAACAATAAAATATTCAAAAATACAATTTAAACAATCGAGATGAAGCAAAATGGATAAAATTTCTTTACGTGTAAATCTTTTTTAAAGTTTTTCATTCTAAAAAAAGATTTGCATTTAATGAGATTTGATCCCTCTCACCTCTTAGTAGATTTGTGGTTAAGATACATCTTTCTACAATCTAGTATGAGTGCCATGTGTAAGTATGTCACATGTTCAAAAAATAATAAAAATAATTTCCACTAATGTCCACCAAAGAAAAAACCACATAAATAAACAATTAAAAATCAATTAACACAACAATTAACTGAGTTCATTGATATTTCACTTTCATTCAACTTGGTTGGTTGATATGTGACTTTCACTCTTCGAGTAATAAATAAAATATTTTGATATATATGTTAAATAATATAACTTTCTACAAAAGTAATTAAAAAAAGCTTCTATTTCTCTTATAAATATCTCAATATAAAACTTAAATAAATTGTATTAACTAATATATTTTAGTATGGAATATCTCTCTAATATATGTATTAATGTTTACCTTAGTTAAATATTTCAATACTTGACAGGAAAAAGTAATTAAAGGTAAAATAATGTAGTTACTTCTTAATAAGAGGAAAATGTGTAACTCATTCAATTTTTAATATAAAATCTTAAAAATGACAAAATATTAAAAAATACAATTTAATCAATGAATACCAAGCACTAAAAGGTATTAAATCTCTCGTAAATCTCTTTTCAAGTTTTGCATTCTAAAAAAAGATTTGCATTTAATGAGATTTGATCCCTCTTGGCTCTTGGTAGATCTGTGGTTAAGATAGATCTTTTTACAATCCAGTATGAAGGCCATGTGTAAGTATGTCACGTCTTCAAAAAATAATAAAAATAATTTTCACTAATGTCGGCCAAAACAACAAAAAATTTAAAAAATAACCATATAAATAAACAATTAAAATTCGATTAACACAACAATTAACCGAGTTCTTTGATATTTCACTTTCATTCAACTTTCACTCTAAAAGGTAATAAATAAAATATTTTGATATCTATGTTAAATAATATAACTTTATACAAAAGTAATTAAAGGTAAAATAATGTAGTTACTTCTTAATAAGAGGAAAATGTGTAACTCATTCAATTTTTAATATAAAATTTTAATAACGATAAAATATTCAAAAATACAATTTAATCAATGAATACCAAGCACTAAAAGGTATTAAATCTCTTTAAGTGTAAATTCTTTTTCAAGTTTTGCATTCTAAAAAATGCATATAATGAGATTTGATCCATCTCGGTGCTTGGTAGATCGGTGGTTAAGATAGATCTATACTAGTTATATTTTTTGTTGATATTTTGAGGTTGAATTGGGACTCAGGACTTAGTATTCAGGACATGATTTACTGTTATGTGTGATGTAGCACTAGGCATGATGTTACACATCTTATTATTTAGTTTTCTTTTCATGTTTATGTGTCAATGCATTTATTTTATGTTGTGGATGTTTTAGATATTAAAAATTTGAATATTTTTGTATTTGTCGATTTTTACCGATTTTTTCCCCGATTCTTACAATTTTTTCCGATTTCGGACCCTCGCCGATTTAACCCTAATCGTGATGTTCACAACATTGCTAAAAAGTAAAATCCCTAAAACTGAACCCTAGATAAAAAGATGTTGAACACTTACCTTTGATGTCTAAAACTTGAAACCAACTTGAAATCCTTCTAGAAAGGCACTAGGAGTTCAAAAGTTGAAACTCTAAATGCTGGTCAAAACCCTAGATGTTGTGTAAAATTTACAAAATCTAGTTAGAAACCCTTCTGTGAAACCTCAAGGAGAAATGAGCAATAACTATGAAAATAAGCCAAAAGTTTGATTTTATAAGCACATTGATTCAGTCTGTCACGTGTTGACTTTGTTTCCCGTTAGAAATCAGTGCGCTTATGGCTGTTTGGTGGTTTTAGGCAGGACAGGCTAAGTGCAAGGTTAAACTAACTTGTCTAGTGTCATGGGTAGGAATTGACTTGAGTCTACCTGCCAAGTCCTAAGACTATAGTTTCAATTGATGATTAAGTCAAATTACATGTACTTTGTAATTCAGGTAAGGATTAATTTGCATATAAATTTTCAAGTAGTCTTTTCTGCGTAAAAGATGGAGGACTTGTGAATGACTGTTGACATATTTGAGTCTAGTATAAGCCACACTTTTGACATGGCAAAACTTCATGGTATTGGCAGTACTTAATCATCTTATAATAGGACTTATTACAAGTCTGTAACCTTCGTAAATCAGGAAACCAAGGTGGAGACCCTTAAGGTCGAATGAATGGTGTTTTTAGGGCACTATAAGTTCAGATCCGTGCTTTCTCAAATGTGATATATCAACTATGGTATTTTAGTCAGATTTATTGGAATTGGTCGGTCCAACCGGTTTGGGGGTCAAACTGGTACAGTTTGAGGTTTGGAACCAGAAATGGTCGGTTTGGTTTTAAAGTGGCCTTTTTTTTCACTGAACTGGAAGATTTTGTACCGAACTTGGCCGGTTTTGTACAATTTGACCAAAGATGTTCCGAATGCAATTAAAAAAAATGAGCGGGGAGGCCTAATATTCAATCGTATGGCTCTAATATTGCTACGCAATTCATTGTAATGTTAATTTCTTAATGTAAAAATGACCTTTTACTTAAATTATTAACATTACCATGAAATGAATCAGGATGTTTGAGAGTGGTTTCGAACTCATTAGATTTCATATGGAGAAAGTAGAATTTTAGATCTTACTCAAAATCCAGCGAACTTGATAGTTTTTCAGGACTTTAGGATTGGGGGGATTGCAACGTTTCCATTGGATTTTGTCATGCACGAGGGTATGGAACTAGTATTTAATCAAGAGCACTGAGCCCTCTATGTACCTTGATGTTAGTGGCATTGGTTGTTGAATTCCTCTACTACGACTTTACTAAAAATGTACTCAAACAAAATCTTGATGCGTAGAGGGTGATATTGATGACGAAGATCCCAATATAGGCAATGATTTTGATGATAGGTAGGCATTTGTTGTAACATGATATTTTTTGGATGCTAGAGGCCATCTAGAGCCTATTTGTTGATGTATTTTCAGTTCAAAGATGGATTGCACTTGATGCTATTTTGGTTATGTGCATCCTTACATGCTATATAAATTAGTACTTTCTCTTATTTGTGCATAAATGGTTTGGATTCACATGGATATATATGTTTTTCTTTAAAATTTGAATATTTTATTTGTTTTTGGTTGACCGGTTATTTGGTTTGTTTTTTTATCGGTTCCGATCGGTTCCCAATTCGAAGAGTTTTCCAGTTTGATCACCAGTTTGGTTCTGGTAACATCGATTCTAGTAGAAATAGTTTCTATTTTGTGAATTGATATAATGATCGAGTATTTTACAATCTATGATTTTTTTCCTTTTCCAGCCTATTTTCCAATGAGTTTTACCTGAAATCCTGTCAAAATTTGTTGGAATGGTGGATTTGAGTTGTTAAATATGTACATATTGGGTGCTCAGAGTATTTTAGGGTTCTGGATCCTTGTATGCATTGAAAAATGCATTTCAAGTAGTGACATATACCAATCTCGCCAATAATTGTATCGCTGGACTACAGTGAAAAAGTTAACAACATAGAACAGTTAGACCTCACCTTTTAAGAATATGCCTGATTTGTCCTGCCTTCTGTTATATGGTTTTGGTCCTTTCTCTTGTGACTTTTCAATGCAGGCAGTATGCTTGTGAAGTTCTTGTAATATGTGCCATTATCCTTTGTGAAAACGTATGTTGTAAATCAATGTTTTAAAAAACGGCCAGCTCGAAACCGACTCGGTCGAGTTGGTCTGAGCTAGGCCTGAAAATTGTGACCTAGCCAAGTAACCGGTTCGGCCGGCTGAGTTGTTACACAACTCGGTCGGCTCGGTATTAACTTCGCCGGCACGACCGAGTCCGTATCAACCCGGTCGAGATATGTACAGCGGCCTGGTACCTTGAAAAAACGTAATTTTTTTAATTTTTTTTAATATTTGCTAAGTGTGGGGGACTCCAAATGAATTTAGTTCTTGTGTTGTTGGTCTTTGGGGTCCATTCCCCTCTCCCAAACCCTATTTAACCCACTCAACCCCTCTCATTCTCTCACAGCCATCTCATGCATTTGAGTGAGAATTTCAGTGAGAGTTTGTGAGTTGTTGATATTGTTTTTGGAGTAGCAGTGAGGAGTCTTGGGCAAGCATTGTAGCTGGAGTGAGGAGCTTCTTGGGCAGCGATTTGGAGTAGCATTGATGAGTTGGTTTCTTGGAGCAAGCTTGAGGAGGCAGTTTGTGCCTGGAGGTACTTTTTTTTCACTTGTACAAATCAGTTTTTGCTTATTAAATTTTAGTGCAAATTTAGAAATCCTAAAGAGTGTTTTTTGTGAAAGAAATGAACATTGAATCAATGTTTTTTTTTTGTTATAAATTTTATTGTTATGTTTCTCTTCTTTTTTAGATTGTTTGCTTTCATTTCCAAGTCAAAAAATGGCACCTAGAGTGAAAGATGCTGCTTGGGCATATGTTGAAATGGTTGAAAGTCAAATGCATTGCAAATTTTGCCGTAGAAAAATTAAGGAAGGTCCTGGGGGCATTAATAGGCTGAAACAACACTTGGTGGGGATTAGAGGCCAAATTACTCCATGTATCTCACCAAAAATTGGGGAGATTAGGAAGGAATTGTAGCCAGCTTTGAGAAGTTTAAAGAAGATAAGGCTAGGCAAAAAGAGTTAGAGGCTGAAATTGGGAGGAAGAGGAATATACAAAAAATGATGGCTACCAACCCCTACTTTGATTTTGAGGATTCTTCCTCTATCCCTTGTATTGATGCATCCAACCCCTTCCAATATGTTCCTCCCTCTTTTGAGTCTATTCAAGAAAATGGAAAGGGTAGAATGAAAAAGGGTGATATGAATATCAAAAGTTATTTCACTCCCTCCTCTCCATCAGATGCACATGGTCCTCAAGCTAGTAGAAGTCAAATGCAGCCCACTTTAGATGACCATTGGAAGAAAGAATTGAAGGAAATTGCTTGTGATTACATAGCTAGATGGTGGTATGATGTTGATATCCCCTTCAATGCTTCCCGTTCACCATATTATGAGCCTATGTTTGATGTTATACATGCTGCTGGAAAAGGCTTCAAAGGCCCTACTATGCATGAGCTAAGGGGGTATTGTTTGCAGAAAGAAATTTCATCCATTAATGAGTATTTGAATGATTTCAAAGACTCATGGGCAAGAACATGATGTACCATCATGTCAGATGGATGGACTGATCAAAGAAACCGTACCATCATAAACTTTCTTATCTTTTGCCCACGGGGAACCATGTTTTTAAAATCAGTTGATGCATATGATAAGGTAAAAGATGGGCAATTGCTGTTTCAGCTATTGGATGAGGTTGTTGAGGAGGTGGGGGTGGATAATGTTGTTCAAGTCATCACAGATAATGCCTCTAACTATGTTCCTGCTGGTAAACTGTTAGAGGAAAAACACAAGACCATCTTTTGGACCCCATGTGCTTCACATTGCATAGACTTCATGCTTGAGGATATTGGAAAATTAGATTGGGTCAAAAACATTGTAGATCATGCCAAAAGCATAACAAAATTTATCTACAATCATTCATGGATTTTGAACCTCATGAGGAAACACACTGGGGGCAGGGATATTATTAGGCCTACCATCATTAGATTTGCTACTCATTTTTTGACATTGCAATCTATGTTTTCCCAACATAGAAACTTGCAAAAGTTGTTTTCCAGTGATGAATGGAATCAAAGCCAGTGGTCTCACAAACTGGAAGGCAAAGAATTGAAAAATAAAGTTAATGAAGAAATATTTTGGAGAAAAGTAGCAGAGATTGTGAAGCTTGCTGAGCCACTGGTTAAGGTGTTGCGGTTGGTGGATGGGGAAAGATTGGCTATGGGCTTCATTTATGAGGCTATGGATCAAGCAAAGAAGCAAATAAAGAGGGCATACAAGGATAAAGTGGCTAAGTATGGACCCATTTGGGCAATCATTGATGAAAGATGGAACAATCAACTCCATTGCCCTATACATGCAGCTGGGTATTTTTTGAACCCACGGTATCATTATAAAGCTAAGGAGACAGGAGCTTTGAGGGGGGAGGTTAGAGATGGACTGATTGACTACATTGATCGCATGATCCCATTGGAGTTTGATCAGCTGGAGATACACCGATAGGTCACGACCTTCACCAATGCCTCGGGTACCTTTGGGAAAAACCTAGCAAAGATTGCAAGAGAAGCAAATGAGCTAGGTAAACAAAAATTTCAATTTTCAAATTCTTAATAGTTTTTTTAAATTTTGTTAAATCGTTTATAATTTGAAAGTTGGATATAATTTGTAATTTTGTTGAGCTAACTCATTACACTCTTATGTTTTTTGCAACACAATGGTGGGAGGCTTTTGGTAGTTGTTGTCTTGAATTGCAGAAGTTTGCAATTTGTATTTTGAGTCAAACTTGCAGTGCTATTGGGTGTGAGCGCAATTGGTCTGTCTTTGAGAGGATTCACACAAAGAAGAGAAACCGTTTGGATAAAAAACGGTTAAATGATGATGAGGAGGAGCCATGGGGCCCCCTGTCTGACTTTGATGATGATCCAGAGATTGATCCACATGATCTTGGCTCCTCTGGCAGTAGCTACTAGCCAGTAGTACTGGTCACAATTTACTTTTGTTGTAGAGGCCATTTCTAGCCTCGTTGGTTATGTGTTTTTGTTTTGAATCCTTGATCATGTATGTATTGGACAGTGCACTGGGTGCCATTTTGATATAATGGATATATTCATGAGCCTACTTTGATCATATGTTGTCTTCCATCTATATTCTAATGCTGTGTGTTTGGAAACATAAATGAAAATCTTTAAAATTATGTTTTTTTTATAAAAAAAATAAATATTTAATGTATTTTTTACAACGACCGAGTCATTGAAATCGAGCCGGCCAAGTCAATACGGAGTCGGAGTCAACCCTTGGCCGAGTTGGTGTCGGAGTCGGAGTTTTAAAACATTGCTATAAATTATAATCCATCGTGGCATAATGTTTGGTGTTTATCCTTGTGGAATTCTTCTAATATTTTTTTTACTGTTTTTTTGGTTTGGTTTGGATTGTATTTCCTATACTTATAATTGTCAGTTTGCTCCTCTTTTTCAGATACATCGTGATTTTCGTAAACCTTTAGTTTTGATGGCTCCAAAGAATCTTCTTCGTCTTCAGGCCTGTAAGTCAAGTCTTTCTGAATTTGATGATGTACAAGGCCATCCTGGATTTGACAAACAGGGAACTCAATTCAAACGTCTCATAAAGGATCAGAATGATCACTCTGATCAGGAGGAGGGCATTCGGCGTCTTATACTTTGCTCTGGAAAGGTAGCAATTGTGAACAATCTTATTTAAATTTTAATGGTTTATGTTGTTTGCATGTCACAATTTTTAGGAAGGGTTTCATACTATGTTCTTGGGAACATCCTTTATAGGCTTGTTTCTTATCAAGATTATGGAATAATTATTGGCATTTAGTTCATGCAATTTTATCTTGCAGGTATATTATGAGCTTGTTGAAGAAAGGGAAAGAGTGAATGGAAAGGATGTTGCTATCTGTCGTGTGGAACAACTCTGCCCATTCCCATATGACCTAGTTCAGAGAGAGCTCAAGCGATATCCAAGTAAATTTTTTTACTTTTGTACATTATGCTAGATAATTTGCTAAATAATTTGCATACTTACACATGAAATGTAAAGGTGCAAGCCTGTCAATTTCAATTGGACTCAGTTTTTGACACTGAATCATCTACCTGTGGGGATGATTCTACAGATGCAGAAATTCTCTGGTGCCAGGAGGAGCCCATGAATATGGGAGCATATCATTACATCACTCCCCGTCTTCTAACTGCAATGAGGGCAATAAATCGGGGCACATATCATGACATAAAGTATGTAGGTCGAGCTCCATCTGCTGCATCAGCAACTGGGTTTTCCCAGGTACATGTACAAGAGCAGAGGGAATTGGTGCAGAAAACACTACAGTTAGCTCCCATATAGTCCTAGCATATTGAAGTTTGCATCACAGCTATTCGAGTTTTGAAAGAGTTGTGCTGTGGCTACATTTGGGGAGTTATTGATAAAAGGTTTCTTGCTGCCTTAGTAAAATTTTTGTTATGGATCTAAGATATAGGTTTTGTCCTTCAGTTCTGTAATTATACTGAGAGTGTAGTTGTGATGCCCTTTAATTTGACAGTTTCGATGCTTTAAAACTCAAAGTGGCATGTTCCTCTTCATGGGGTGAGCCACAACATATAGGGTCAGTAAAGTTCTCTAGATGCCAATTAAGAGTCTGTGTATGAAGATGGTACATGCAAAAGTCTAATATTGGCAGATTGGGAGGGTAAAAGACAATATTTTTCGGAAATGCCTTCTAAATCAAGTTTAGGAAGCTCCAGATCCTCCCATTCTACCAACTTTTACTTTTCGATCTGATGAAATGCTTAGTTGCATTTCATCGATTTCATAATTATAATATTACTCTGAAAACCAATGGAAGTATTGTTTGGTTGACAACACTATTATAGGAAAATTGGAGTAACCAGTCTTGCATTATTGGACAGATGATTTAGGAGCATGTATTTGGTCATACTGTTCTTGGCAAATTAGGTTATTTGTTTTGATTACAGGCAGTATTAATTACTATCCACACATCCTGGAAGCCCATGGTGGCTGTTGGATCATACATAAGAGACATTACCTGGGATTCCCTTTGCATCTGTAGTGGCACTAGGGCATCACTATATTTCTTATTATTGTGTTATTCTAGGAGTAATTATACTGTTTAAAAGCATGTTGAAGGTTGAACTTTTGGAATGCAGGAGTTGTATTTGATATATTTGAAATATTGGGTGTTCTGAAATGAAATTTAAAATTTGAATGTTATTTGTTGATAAACCAATGCAATCTTCCTGTTCAACTTGCATTTATTGAAAAGCAAGCAGAATTGCTAGAGATTACAGTGATGGTAAAATAATTGAGCGTCATGTAGTTGTGTATTGTGTCTATATTTGTGTTCATGAATAAATAATGACAAGAAAACTACAAATGCTGATAGGAAGTTTGAGCAATAAATAGCTTGAGTGATTTAAGTTAAAATTTCATGCATTTGTGTAAGAGTGAAAGATCAATGTGGAGGAGATGTTTCATCTTGGAAAAAGTTACAGGTTAGGAAAATTGTGGTGAAAATGCTGTGGTTTCGCAAGTTTGCCTACAGGATTAAGAAAAGTCCCACATCAAAAACATAGTGGACTGGTCATTGCATGCAATCTTCTGATGTTGCAAGTTCTGCAAACATCGAGTTACATATTAACAAAGCTTGCAGAGATTACATTATTGACTGAAAGCTATATAATAGGGCTCACCAATACTTGGCGAGCTTCATGTTAGTGTTGCTCAGCCCTGATACAAGTTTAGAGAGAGCAGGTTCATAGTGAGCTCAACCCCCCTATTTCCTTCCCATGAGGCATGGTGTACAAGACTTGAACAAACTCACAAATAATCATCAAGTTTGGCCAAGTTTGATTCTATTTGGTCTACTTTTGTCTATTCAACTTTACATGCATTGGGCCTTTGAATACTATATGATTTTTGAGTATGCCAACATTTTGTCAATCTTTTTGTTAGTTTTGCCAATAACATCCTGAAGAAAAATGTTGCAATGCAGAATGTTGCCTACCTTGCAGGGGCAAGATTGTGGAAGCCTTGCAAGTGCAAGAACAAGATATAGGCATAGTTGTAGACTCACCACTTGCTGGGTTGTGGATGAGAGGACCTTGCAGGGAGCAGGTTACAAAGTCTTTAGATCATTATACGTTATGGATCCTGCAGGGAGTGGGTTACAAAGTCTTTAGATCGTGAATGTGTTGTGGACCTCGCAGGCATAAAGTTGTGGAAGCCTTGCAAGTAGTTGTGGACCCTGCTGTAGAAGCCTAACAAAGGCCATTTGTTAAATTATGGTATGTTCTATGCTAACAGTTCACTTATTTTTCTTCTTATTAGCCACAGATTAGCAATCACATATACATTAAGTAAAGTGCAGATAGAACATTGAATGATCAACAGAAAACAAGCCAAGACAAGAGACACAAGATGTGGCGGCTAGCCAGGGACAAACCCCAATGCGAAGAAACCCTTTGATCAAATCTTCTTTTACCTTCAATAGTTCAGCAGAGAGAAATAGTACAAAATCTGAATTCTGTAATTTTATATCAGCAGCAGCAAACCCTAGATCAACGAATTCAAACTTGGTCAAACTCGCTGAAATTGACCTCTAAAATATTTGGTCAATTTTCGATCAACTTGTCCTCAAACAGCGTGAAAAAACAGCCCTTGAACAACCCCAAAAGTTCAGTGAATTTGCAGATTTCTGAAGTCAACTGCAGCGTTAAACTAGGGCAGTCAATACTGGTCAAACCAAAGGTTAGATTGCCTCTATTTTTGTGCCAAAAATTGCGGCCTGCCTAGGAGAGGCAACCACACCCAATTTGCATTTCTGGAAGGTCAACGCTTGGTCAACGCTGGTCAAAGAGATGACTTGCTGCCCTAGCGTCCTTCTTTCCGTGTCTTCTTTTGCCCTAGGACGTCTTCCTTTTCATCCACATGTGAGAGAGAGAGAGAGAGAGACTCCTTTTATGCGTAGGAGAGAGAGAGAGAAGATGAGTGAATTGAATTGTCCAAATGAGGAGAATGCTCCTTGTATTTATATGCAAATGTTGAGGTTGAATAGACATGACTATTGGGCTTCTGAGCCTACATAAGTTTGCTGGCCGACCTTGACAATTTGTACATAATCAAAATAAATTCATATCTCAATAAATACTTATCGAAATCGAATGATCTTTAGATCAATCCTACACCTCTCGATGAGAGGAATCTAGGAAAAATATCAGAAGTCATAAATAAGGTGATCCACATGGAGTTTAGCCCTAGTTGCCAATTTTAACACTTCCTCTCAACCAGGGAGAACTTCATCTGCAATCCGTCAGACCGTCGTTGCTATCCATCCATCAAATACACTGCCCTGTACAGCTTGACCCCACTCTGCTCTGCTCTGCTTGAACTATGAAGAAGAAGAAATGATCAAGGATGTATCATACCATCCTCCACTGATCGAAGTCAGTCTCAAATTGTGAACCACTCTCATTGATCCCAGATCAATGAAGGTCATTCTAGCATAGGGAGTACGGTAGATACAACGATGCGTGCATCAATAGTACTACTATGGTCCCTATCCACATTTCCCTGCTCATTGATTAGATGAGAGGTACTTCCCATGAGTCCTAGACTACATGGGTAGGATGCCTCGACAGGAGAACTAATCATCCTGTCCACAAGAGAACGAATCATCCTGTCTAGTGGATGCCATGGAGAACTAATCATCCTGGCCTACTGGAGAACTAATCATCCTGCTCCACAGTCACCATGGAGAACGAATCATCCTGGGCCACAGGAGAACTAATCAACTTGTTCCACAGTCGCCACGAGGTGTCACAGGGGAATGTTGAACCTTTACCCTGTACATAGTGCACCACCAGGGGATGGTGAGTCACTTTGTGGTCACATGTCGCTCCAAGAAGTACCGTGCGCGCCCCTAGAGCTCCTAGAGCTCAATACATCATACTCGACCCTCATAAGAGGGTCTCTGAACGACACCAAGTCGTTCTCGAAAAGTCAGGAATTTGACCTTTCCGAGGGTCTTTGTCAAAATGTCGGCGACCTGTTCATCTGTACCAATATGTTGGAGCCTTATTGCTCCTCGTTGCACCATATCTCGAATATAGTGGTACTTGATATCGATATGTTTGGAGTGACTATGAAATACGAGATTCTCTAATAAACGGATCTCGCTCTGGTTGTTACACAAAATCACGGTGGTATCCAATATAAATCCAAACAGCTCACTGAAGAGCTTTTGCAACCAGGCTTCCTTACAGGAGGCCATGCTAGCAGTAATGTATTCTGCCTCGGCGATGCTCAAAGCCATCGACTTCTGCTTCTTGCTCATCCAGGATATCGAGGCAGATCCCAAATAGAAACAACACCTAGAAGTGCTCTTTTGGTCCACGACACTACTTGCCCAATTAGCATCAGTATACCTAAATAATCTCACATCTTCGGCAGTGTATCTCAACCCATGAATGATTGTGCCACGAAGATATCTCAACAGATTCTTAGCACCGATCCAATGTGAGTGGTGAGGCTCAACCATTTGTTGACTGCAAAGCATATATCCAGACGGAAGTTCACCAAGAACATTAATGCACCGACAAGTTGACGATACTCGGTAGCATTTCGTAAAACAGGTCCAACAGCACTATCGCTTAACTTCTTGAAGTCAAGCTCCATCAGGGTAGTTACAGGCTTGTTGTCCACCATGCCGAATCTTTCCAATATCTTCACCACATATTTTCCTTGAGATAGGAAAATCTCCCTTGGTTTCTGCTAGACTTCCAGTCCTAGGAAATAATGCATAAGTCCTAGGTCTTTCATCTCGAACTCAGAATCCAGCTCCCTCTTACATTCATGAATGAGAGGCTTTGCACTTGTTAGAAAGAGGTCGTCAACATATAACACCAGTATGAGAGGCTTGTCATCTATAACCTTAAAGTAAAGGTTAGGGTCAGCTTCACTCCTAGTGAATCCCAGCTTCATCAAGTAGCTATCGATCCTTTCATACCATGCTCGGGGTGCTTGCTTTAGCCCATAGAGGGCCTTTTTCAACTTGCACACATGAGATTCTCGATCATAAATCTCAAATCTTTCAGGTTACTCCACATAGACCTCCTCTTTGATCAAACCATGTAAGAACGCGGTCTTGACATCCATCTGATGTAGGTTCCATCCTTACAAAGCAGCAAGTGGTATGATCGAGCAGATGGTGGTATGTCGGGCAACAGGTGCAAATATCTCGTCATAGTCTATACCTTCCTTTTGGGAGAAGCCATAAGTGACAAAACGAGCCTTATACTTCTCCGCACTTCCATCAACTGCATGCTTTATCTTGTAAAGCCATTTTGAAGTGACAACTACTTTGTCCTGTGGTCTAGGGACCACATCCCAGGCATCGTTTTTCATAATGGACTCATTCCTTGGTCATAGCATCCTTCCATACTTGATGCTTGATGACATCTGTGAATGATGAAGGCTCATTTTGGATGATCGTGCTCATGATGGTCAGGTATCCCTGATACCTGTTCGGCTTCTTACTTTCACGGAAGGTTCCTCGGGGTGCAATGTGTCCTTCAGCATCAAGTGTCCCCCTAAGCCATGAAGGCCTCTTTCCTAGAAGAGGAAGGCTCTTGCGAAGGAGGATCAATAGGATCCATAGGTTCTTCCACATTGGGCATCGTCTCATCTTCTTTTTCCTTTGGTTCCCCGATGTCAACTTCTTTAGATCCCCTTAAAGTAGGAAGATTGTCTACCTTGCTAAGAGCCATATATTCGTCAAAGGTGACATCATGACTAATCTCGACTTCTCTTTGACCAGCGACATAGATTCTATAGCCCTTAGTATTTTCGCTATAGTCCACGAAGATTCCTTTCTTTTTAGATGCACCCAATTTATTCCTTTTTTCTTTAGGCACATGAAAATATACAAGGCTTCCAAAAATTCTAAAATGAAATACGTCAGGTTTCTTACTGGTGAACATTTCTTTGGGAGTCTTAGAACCCAATGCTTGATGAGTGCATCGGTTTTGTACATATACGGCGGTATTTGCAGCTTCGGCCCATAGAAACTTCGGAGGTTTTTTATCATGGAGCATAACACAGACAACATCCACAATTGTACGATTCTTCCTTTCCGCCACACCATTCTGTTCAGGAGTATATGGTGTAGTAGTCTCCCTTTTAATGCCAGCCTCTTTGCAAAAGTCATGAAACTCATTGGATTCATATTCAGTGCCATTATCAGTCCTTAAGATCTTAATCTTTTTTTTTTCAGTTTCATTCTCGATCAAGGCTTTGAAGTGCCGAAACTAGGAGAACACTTCATCCTTCTTTTTCAAGAAATATAACCAAGTCTTGCGAGAATAATCATTTGTAAAAGTGAGGTAATATAAATATCCTCCCAAGGAGTTCATAGGTATCATACCGATATGTCTGAGTGAACCAACTGCAATATATTTTCATGCAAATTCTCATCACCACCCTAAACAAAAGATTGGCATCATTAGGACCTTAACCACTAGGGCGGCCAGAATATCTGATCCTGACCATTTAAATGATGAACTCAACCATCTTCACAAAGTGTTTGAATTAAATGGCTATAATAGGAACACAATTAAGAAAGCCATGCACCTATCATTAAACAAGAATAATAATGATATCAAAGATCAAAATTCATCAACTCCTAAGGTCTCCCTTCCATACATAAAAGGCACCACTGATAAAATTACTAAAATTCTTAATAAACACAACATTAATGTAGCCTTCACCCCTGCCAACACCATCAGACAATTATTCAACTCAGTCAAGGATCCCATAAACCCTAACCTTCAAAAAGGTGTTTATGTTATTCTTTGCTCATGCGGAAAAGAATACATAGGTGAAACGGGTAGGTCTCTTAACATCAGAATTAAAGAACACACTACTGACTTAAGAAGAGAAAGGACCTCAAAATCAACCTTAGCAGAACATGTTCACTCTTCCTCTCATTACATCTGCATGGAAGAAGTCAAACTAATTAGAAAAGAAGACCACTATCTTAAAAGGAAAATCAAAGAAGCCATTGAGATAGAAAAAAGGAAGAACAACTTGAACCGAGACGATGGATTAAAACTAAGCAACACCTGGAAACCCTTACTTGAGATCTTAAAGAATCAATAATTAACTCATATCCTTTTTAATAATTTAATCCCTCCTCTCTCATTAAAATATTAATTAAATATAAATCAATTCATCAAGGAAACATTATCTAACATCCTCCTTAAACAATAAAACATAAACATAAATAAACATATAAATCAAATAATTGGTTATTTCATAACTAATCATTTGATAACATTAAAATAAATTAAAATCATAACTTATTAATTACAATAGCATGTTAACACTTGTATTTAAATTAAGCATATAGTCGTCTCATATTAAAACAATTAGAAAATAAACAATAGGAATTATATATGAAATTATAGTGAATTAATTAAACAGGTTAGTTAATCAATTAAACAAATTAATTAATTAGTTAAACAAATTAATCAGTTAATTGGTTTAATTAATTAATTACACAAAAATTAAGGAATTAATTTATTCCTTAAATAAACAATAGGAATTATATATGAAATTATAGTGAATTAATTAAACAAGTTAGTTAATCAATTAAACAAATTAATTAATTAGTTAAACAAATTAATTAGTTAATTGGTTTAATTAATTAATTTCTCAAACTAATTAATTAATTAATTAGGGAATTAATTAATTAATTAAACAATTAATTAATTAATTTAACAATTAATTAATTAATTAAACAAATTAATTGATTAAAAAAAATTTGAATATTAACAAAATTGGAGATTGGCTGACCTAATTTCTTAGATTAATTTCTTTCATAACTTTATATATATATATATATATAATCTTAATTATAGCTCATGGATACATCATTAATATCTCTAGAATATCTATTGTCGCAGCCCCTGATGATGGACTCACTTGGTAGTCCGAAACGTTGGATTCATAAAACTCTATAACAGGTCATTCCTCCTCTATTTAATACACATTTTTGCTCTAATATGAACTCGGACATCTCAGTCACCATTTTTCTTACATTGGGTAGAGCTTTGTAATGAAGGTGAGCAAACCTCCGATGCCATAGTTCGGACTGAAGAGATGTGTCACAAGACATGACACCTAGCGGACTTCCACCGACCTGATATAATGAATCAACTCGAAACCCAAGAGTAAAAGCATATTTAAAGTTCATTTTCCATACACGTACCTTGCCATCGCTAAAAGCCACCTTGTAGCCTTTGTCTTCCATTGCTGAAATGGACACCAGGTTCTTTTTGAGATCAGGTACATATAATACATCTTGTAAGTGGATGGTATTACCCTGATTCAATTGAAGAGTGACATTTCCTACACCTTTCATGGGATATTTTGAATCATCTCCAAGAACAATTTCCAAGTTGGTTTCCTTCTCTATCAGATTATAGAGAGCTTCTTTGTAATCAGTGAAGTGCCTTGAGGCACCACTATCAATAAGCCAATTTCCCAGCGAGCTTGGGGGAGCAGTAGTAGATAGAGCCGCTGGTAGATAATATTCATCTTGCTTATTGTTAACAGTGTTAGATTCATACCTGAAATTTCTTGCCTTCTTGAATGGTTGTCCTCTTCTTTGATTCTCGGCACTTCTTTTACCTCTGCCATTTGACCTGCCACTCCTTTGATTGCCTTGAGAGGGATTTTGATCATCGTCTCGGTGTGAGTCCCTTTTATCAGGGCACTCCCTTGCATAGTGACCCGTTTTATTGCAATTGTAACATCATCATTTTCTTCCACCCTTTGGTCCAACGTTTCTTTTGAATTTAGCCCCAAAATTGTTTCTTCTTTTAGTATGAGAAGAAAACGCAGAGGGATGACCTTTAAGTATGGGAATTTTTTTCTCTTCCATCTTCGTTTCTTCTTGAATGCATGTGGCCATTAATTCCTCAAATTCAGGAATTACGTTATTGTTGAGAAGAGTAGTCCTGAATATATACCATTCAGATGACAGTGCTCCAAGAGTTGTGTGTCATTTCCCTGTCAGGAATTACTTCCCCAATAGATAGGAGATTGTTCTTGATCTCGGTGATCCTAAGAAATATGCTTGCATACTCTCATCGTTGCCCTTCTTAATTTCCTTCAACTTATTTCTAAGAAACAAGACTTGATTTGCATCATTAACTTTAAATAAACTCACCAGTCTATCGTAGATTTCCTTGGAGGTGTTCAGCTCGGAAACATAGGCCACCAAGCGTTTGTCGATAGAGTCCCGGATGATCTTCCTTGCTTTGACTTCTCCCTTGGTCCATTTGTTCCTAGCAGCGACGGATGCATTTGATGGAGGCTCAACAACCCTACCTCTCACATGGTCCAACACTTCCTGCTCTTTTAATGTTAGATCGAAAGACATCTTCCATCCGTGATAGTCAGACTTCTCACGGAGTTTGTCTTCAACAGGGAAGTGTGTTGAGGACCCCATGATTTATTTTTAAGATAGCCTTGCCAACCTTCTCTTCAGTGATTGCTCTTGCTCTCGCTCTTGCTTGGGCTTTGTCTTCACCTCAGCTTTGATACCATGTTAAATTATGGTATGTTCTATGCTTAGAGTAGTTTACTTATTTTTCTTCTTACTAGCCACAGAATAGCAATCACATATACATTAAGTAAAGTGCAGATAGAACATTAAATGATCAACAAAAAACAAGCCAAGACAAGGGACACAAGATGTGGTGGCTAGCCAGGGACAAACCCCAATGTGGAGAAACCCTTTGATCAAATCTTCTTTTATCTTCAATAGTTCAACAGAGAGAAATAGTACAAAATATGAATTTTGTAATTTTATATCGGCAACAACAAACCCTAGATCAGCAAAGTCAAACTTGGTCAAACTAGCTGAAATTGACCTCTAAAATACTTGGTCAATTTCCGGTCAACTTGTCCTCGAACAACCTGAAGAAACAACCCTTGAACAGCTCCAAAAGTTCAATCAATTTGTAGATTTTTGAAGTCAACTGTAGCCCTAAACTAGGGCAGTCAATATCGGTCAAACCAGAGGTCAAATTGCCTCAATTTTTGTGCCAAAAATTGCGGCTTGCCTAGGAGAGGCAACCACACCCAATCTGCACTTCTGGAAGGTCAACGCTTGGTCAACGCTAGTCAAAGAGATGACCTGCTGCCCTAGCATCCTTCTTTCTGCGTCTTCTTTGCCTTAGGACGTCTTCCTTTCCATCCACACGTGTGAAAGAGACTCTTTTTATGCGTAGGAGAGAGAGAGAGAAAGTAGATGAGTGAATTGAATTGTCCAAATGAGGAGAATGCTCCTTGTATTTATATGCAAACGTTGAGGTTGAATAAACATGATTGTTGGGCTTATGACCCTACATAAGTTTGCCAGCCGACCTTGACAATTTGTCCATAATCAAAATAAATTCATATCTGCATAAATACTTATCGAAATCGGATGATCTTTAGATGAATCCTATACCTCTCAATGAGAGGAATCTAGGAAAAATATCAGAAGACATAAATAAGGTGATTTACATGGAGTTTGGCCCTAGTTGCCAATTTTAACACCATTGCAATGTAGAAAGTTGGGAAATTCTTGCAAGAAAGTTGCACAGTAAAACTATAGGAGTATTGAAAGACATAATTATGAAAATCCAAGTTGTGTATAATGGAAAACTTAGTCGCCAATGATCGCAATGTTGTTATTTGTTGATACATTTTCCAATATTCACTAATCGAAAATGTTTTGCTGCTAAAGCTTTTATAAGATAAATCTCATTCCATTGAAAATAAAACAATTGTCATTTTTCCCTATAAGATACATCAATTCCTTTGATGTTGTAATTCCTTTGACGTTAAAAAAAAAAAATCATAAAAGCTTGACGAAATCATTATATAATAATGATCCATTTGCCATATTCCAGAAATAATTATTGTCAAGTTTTTGTTAGGTTTGGAAGGTTTAGTTTGACATAGAGAATTATTGTTGAGAGTTTTGTGAAGTCGCTGTTGAGAAATTGGGTGAGAGATTATAGGTAATGATTGATTCATGCATTTGCTCATGCGATGTATAAATATTTGTTCAAATTGTATGATTTGGTCTAATAATTGCTGAATTTGTGCATTGCTCCATTTTGTTGCTATAAGAATTCTTCACATGGTATCAGAGCTAAAGCCGAGAAAATTTGTGAAACTTTGATCTTTGATGTGTGACTTTGAAACTATGTGAACAATATTCAGGAGCTCACGGTGTTTTTCAGTTGTCTGTGGAAGAAGCGTTGAAGCATGGAATCTCTGTTGGCATGTATAGAAGTATTGAAATATCTACTAGCATAGAATGTGCAAGTTGAGCATGGAAAAGTGTGGATGGATCTGCGCGTTGAGTGTGGAAGAGCTTGCATGGATTTGCGTGCAGAGGATTTGTTGTCTAGAACAATGTGGATTGAGACTGCATGGAAAAGTTTTGGTGCACTTTGTTGAGCATGGAGACTTGCGTAGAGACAAGGTGGAAGTGGATTTGCATGTGGAGGATTTGTTTTGTGGCACAATGTGGACTGGGACTGCATGGAAAAGTTGTGGTGCACTTTGTTGAATGAATGAATGAATGAAATTTTAACGTCCACAAGACTAGCTATAGTCCATGGGACCACTAGCTTCCCTGCTTTTTGCCTTTTGCAATTCAATCCTCTTATTATTCAAATTAATGATGTGCTGACCCAACCTACTAACAGTCCCCTCACTGAAACGATGATGCCAAGAAATCGATGTTAACATAATGTTGTAACTGTCTCTAATGTTTCTGAAAGCATCACATTCCAAAATGAAATGTTTTTCTGATTCCACTACCCCATAGGGGCAAAAAGTACACACCCGCTATTCGCAAGCTTCTTTAGGTCTTTTCCACCGACCTGTTTTGCACCATAATTGATGCGAGTTAGTTCTTAATTGAGCAATAAGAATCTTTGCTCTGCTCGAATGCTAGCTCCAATGTCCTTTTTTTGTTGGAGATCACACATGGGGTTGAATTCTTGAACATAATACTTCTTCTTTCTACCTAGCTCTTTTCCCCATATATGCTTATGAAACTTCTCCATAACACAACTCTTCAAATCCTTTCTATTTGTGGGACATGCATCGATATAAATATTCCATTTTCATATCCATTTGTTGTTTTGTCTCATCCAAGATTTCTTTCTTTCACTCATTCCTTCATTGAAGATAACTTTAGGGCATCAACCTTCTCTCATTTGCTTAATTCTTTGAAGATACCTTATGAGACGCACCATAGCAATTGCTTCGACAGAAGTTGCTCCCATTTCACTCAGCGTTATCTCATAAGAAACTGAACTTTTTATTTTAAACTTGCTCATGATCAAGCGCTTTTGGATTTTCTCAATTTTCTTCCATTTTGAGACAGGGATGTTGCTAGCCCATAATTCACAGCCATATAATATCATTGGACAAACTAGGAGCACAAAAAATGTTAAAATTTGCTGCAATAATTGATTTATTTCGCCTACTTATATATGATAAGTTATTTACCAATACTTCAGTAAATACCAAAATAAATTTAGTTGCAGACTTCACAAACTAGAACTGAAAATTAAACAAGAGAACAATCAACCTATGAACAATCACATTGACACACTTGTTTTTGGACAATCATCTCTAGAAAAACCCAATGTAGGAAAACCGGTGCAGTAGATCTGAGGATTCTTATTATTGGCAGTAAATATCTGAATACAATCTAGAATGCTCATTTAGCAATCCTTTACAGAGAAAATACCGGCAGAAATTTTGAGTTTTACCTCACTTCACCTGGCAGAATTCTGGCTAATCCGGCACAAGACTGGCTAACCTCGGTTATTGTTGTGTTAGCTTTACGTCAGCCCTGCATCAAGTTCTCTACCCTCTGTGTCAACTCTCCTGGTTGTTCTGGTAGTTTCGGAAATTTCGGTGGTTCTGACAGTGCTAGATTCTGCGCTCTCCCGGATGTTTCAGCAGTTCTGAATTCTGCGCTCTCCCAACTGTTCCGACAGTTATGGTTTTTGTGCTCTCCCAGCTGTTCCGACAGATCCCATCAGTTCCAATAGTTCCGGTTGTTCTGACAGTTTTGGATTTTGTGCTCTCCCGACTACTGTGCTGCCTCTCTGCAAGCTCTCTCCGCCTCTCTGTTCTGTATTTTCCGGAAATTCCTTCTCCCAGATTCTCTCTGCCCCTCAGTTGTAAGATCTCCCCAATCGATTTTCTTCATGAGAACTTCGCACCTCATAAAATCCATTTCTTCAATCTCTGTGTGTTTCCAAATGAACCCCAAGCATCAATTTTATACTTTTTTCTATTGAGTCTTCAACGACCGAGATTAAGTCTCTAATCAACGACTAAGATTAAAACATTACTTGATCCATCTTCTAGATCATTCTCGCCCATATTTTGATTAATACCCATTAATATTTTAATTTCGCTAAGTTTAGACTTAGGAACCCCATTAAAATATTATTTATTTTAATAAAATACAATCTGGATGGAATTTCACCAAACGGTTTATGGGTTCTTTAGAACTCATGTGTCTTAGCCTCTCCACCAATTTTCAAGGCTAGAGCACTTCCAATGCTACCAAAAACTAACACTCTCTCTTAGCGAAGAAAGTGCTCTTGCAACAATGTCCAACTGCACGCTGCTTTGTACTACAACTCTTTTATGCATTGTTGTTGCGACCAACATTGTGTTGTTGCTGCTATTGTATTGTTGCCCATGACACTACCACTGCCACTGCTGCATCTGTACTACAACTCCCTCTCAAACTTTGCATCATTCTATTGAAAGAGATTTTCCAACATACCCATTTGTTCCCAAAATTGAACAAACTTGGCTCTTCCTAGAGCCTTGGTGAGTATTTCTGCCACCTGATTTCCTGTGGGAGTGTACTGCAATTGTACCGCTCCAGGCTGAACACAGCCTTTGATAAAGTGACACTGAATATCGATGTGTTTGGAGCGATCATGAAATATTCGATTTTCAAACAACTTGATACAACTTTGATTATCACAAAAGATCCTTGTCGCTTCCATCCTTCTCCTGAATAGAATTACAAGCAATTTCCTGAGCCATATCGCTTCACATGTTGCTTTGCTCGCTGCCATATACTCAGCTTCAACAGAGCTCAGAGCTACAGACTTCTGCTTCTTATTGCACCAAGAGGTCATCCCAGATCTAGTACCGAAGCAACACCCAGTGGTACTTTTCTTATCCAATGAACTTCCTGCCCAATCTACATCAGTGAATCCACTCAATTCGATATCATTGCCCTGGGTGTACCTTAATCCAAAATTTACCTTTCCCCACACATACTTGAGAATGTGCTTTGTTGTTGCCCAGTGCACCCTTTTTGGTTCCACCTTGAACTGACTAAGGGTGTTGACAGCATAACACAAGTTTGGCCTGGTGTTGACCAGATACATAAGTGACCCAATGAGTTGTCTGTATAAGGTGGGGTCCACTTCCTTGTCTCCCGAAGCATCTATTTTCTTCCAATTGGTAATCATAGGCATAGCCATAGGTCGACAATCCTGCATTCTGAATCTTTTCAAAATTTCTGATGCATATCTTCCTTGGCCAAGGAAGATCTCACCATCCTGCTGCCAAACTTCCAATCCCAGAAAATAGTGCATTAGCCCCAAATCCTTCATATCAAACTCAGTTTCCAGGTTCTTACAATCCTTTATGAGTCTGGATGATCTTATCAAAAATAGATCATCCACATACAATACCAAAATCAACGGCTCACCTTCTACCAACAGATAATAAAGATTGGGATCAAAATCGCTCTTAATGAATCTCAACTGTTGTAAGTAGTTGTCAATTCGACCATACCAAGCTCTGGGTGCTTGTTTTAACTTGTACAAGGCTTTCTTCAATCTGCACATGAGTTCTCTTTTCATGTGCTTCGAAACCTTTTGGTTGTTCGATATATACTGTGAAAATTTCTAACCCGAAATTTTATTGCAGCAACTGATTTATTTCACCTACTTATTCTTCACAATAAGTTATTTACGAAATCCCTTCAGCAAACATTAAAATAAATTCTACTGCAGTTATCACATAATTACACAGAAAATACATGTACAAGAACCAATGACATCAATACAATTGTTTTTGGACAATTGTCCCCGGAAAAACCTAATGTGGAAAAACTGGTGCAGCAGATAAGGGTTTTATTAATCTTCAACAACAATCGCTTTACAAAGAATGATTTTACAGAGAAATTGAGAGAAAACACCTGAGACTTTCTCCTGGAAACTCTCTAACACCTTGGAGACCCTTCTCCCACTTTTGCATCACTTTGCGTGGTTCTGCGTCTCTCTGCATCAGCTTGCGTGAGGGCTGCGTCTCCCTCTACGCTGTCTCTCAATGTCCCTGTGTCACCTCCTCCTCAGTCATTCACTGCTACTGATGCCCTCATCTTCCTCCACCCTACAACTCTCCCTTTGAAATCGATCTCCTTCTCTTCGAGAATCGATTTTCCTTGAGATACTGAGTATTTGCCAGTGTATCTCCAAATGATCCTCAAGTCTTCTCTTATACTTTTCCTGATGATGAATCAACAGCCGAAATTAAGTTTCTAATCAACTGCTAAGATTAAAACAGACTTTATCATCATCTCTTAGAAGCTTTTCACCCTTATCTTTATTAATACCCATTAATATTTTTATTTTCCTAAGTTTAGACTTAGGAACCCATTAAAAATATTAATTATTTTAATTCCTCCTCATCCGGGTGGAATTTCTCCAAATGATTTATAGGCTTTGGAGATCTCATCTGCCTTAGCCTCTCCACCAAATTTCAAGGCTAGAGCACATCTGATGTTATCCAAAATCAACACTCCCTCTTAGCGAGGAATGTGCTCTAGCAATGCTTAACCATATAAGCATCACACTGATCTTCCACATTAGTTCTCTGTGCTGATGCTTGGCCTGCTACCCCACATCCACTGCACTGTTGCTTCATGTATTGTTGCCCATGACACTGCCATTGCCACTGCTACATCTGTACTGCAGCCTCCTCTTAATATGTTGCATCATGTTGCCCATAGCACTGCCACTGCTAACTGTTGCACTGCAACTCCTGATACTTATCCATTTCTGTTACTAGAATGGATTCTTCACCATCCCCATCTTCTCCCTAAAATAAACAAACTTTGTTCTTCCTAGAGCCTTGGTGAGGATGTCTACCACCTGTTCTCTCGTAGGAGTGTACCTCAATTGTACTGCCCCTCGTTGGACACAGTCTCTGACATAAGTGACACCTGATATCAATGTGGTTTGACCGATCATGAAATACTCGATTCTCAGAGAGCTTGATGCAACTCTGATTATCAAACAAAATCCCGGTCGCTTCCATCCTACTTCTGGATAGATTCACAAGCAATTTCCTAAGCTATATGGCTTCGCACAAAGTTGTGCTAGCTATTCTGCTTCAGCTGAGCTCAGAACCACGAATTTCTGTTTTCTACTACACCATGGGGTCATTCCTGATCCAATGTTGAAACAGTACCCAGTTGTACTTTTCCGATATACTGAACTTCCAGCGCAATTTGCGTCACTGAACCCACTCAGCCTTTTCCTGAGGAAACCTGGCTTTGCATTTCTCCACACTGCCATCTGCAACATACTTGACTTTGTAGATCCATCTCGAACCTACCACTGACCTGTCCTGAGGCCTAGGTACACTTTCCAGACATCATTGACCATTATAAAACTGTATTCATTCACCATAGCATCTACCTATACTTGATGTTGAACAACCTCCTAAAAACTAGAGGGTTTGCCAAATGAGCTACTAGGGCCTGCTATCTATCTGGTTGTCTTTGCTTCCTTTTATAATTCTTGGGTGCACCAATGAAGTCCTCTGCATCCCATAGAATCTATCGGAGTTCTCGGCTCGTTCTTCCATTAGTATTGGGTACATCTATCAACTCTTCTTCTTCCTGAGATTCCCAATGTTCTGAAGCTTTGCCTTTAGGAGAATTGTTGGTACTAGTTTATGCTGGTCGAAGTGGTTGGACCAATGGATCGTCCTTTGACTGCTCCTTGGAAGGTATTTCTCGGGATTTCCTGAAAGCTCTGTCCTCCATGAACTTTACATCCCATCGAACTACTACCTTCCTACCCTTGGAAGATAGACTCTATATGCCTTAGAATTCTCGCTATATCCCACAAGATATCCTTTCTCAATAGTTTGGTCTAATTTCTTTCTCTTTTCTTTAGGTATACTACAATACACCAGACTCTCAAATATCATGAAATAACTGAATTCAGGTGTCTTCTCGGTGAAGACCCTTTATGGAGTGATTTTTCCCAATTCCCTATGTGGAGTCCTGTTCTGGACATCAACTGCCATGCTGCATGCTTCTTCCCACATGAATTTGGGCATATCCTGATCATACATCATTGCCCTAGCTGCGTCCACAATAGTGTTGTTTTTCCTTTCTGCTATTCCATTCTATTTTGTATTGTAGGGAGTTGTCCACTCTCTTCTAATGTCTTCCCTAGCACAAAAATCGGTGAAGTCCTTATCAACATACTCTCCACCATTGTCTGAGTGCAACACTTTTATCTTCTTTCCTGTCATATTCTCCACTAGAGCCTTGAACTCTTTGAATCGACCAAAAACCTCATCCGTGGTTTTCAGAAAGTAGATCCAAGTCTTCCTAAAATGTCATCGATGAAGGTGACGAAGTATTCGACACCACTAAGAGCTTTTGTGGACATAGGTCCACAGATGTATGAGTGTATCAATCCTAGAACACTCTTAGCTCTATTTTTACTTCTGGAAAATACTGCTTTGGCATACTTGCCTAAAGCGCACCCTCTGCATACATCATCTCGTTTGATACTTAATTCTGGAACTCTTGATACTGTTTTCCTGAGAATTCTCAGAGCCCCATGGTGTAAGTATCCCATCCTCTTGTGCCATAGTTCATTCAAATCTTTATCTCCATTGCTACCTATCAATGTCATTGGAGATTCTAGCTATAATCTATGCAGCCTGTTACTTCTGATACCAATTTGGGCCTTCCTTTTCCAACTCGGGTGTTTGACATATACTTTATCCTTAATGAATAAAACATCATAGCCCTTGTTTTGAAGCTGAGATACGGAGAGTACGTTCATCCCCAATCCTGGCACATGCAACACATTGGTTGCTCGAAACCGCTCTCTTGCTTCGGTTTGAAAGACTACAATACCTCTTCCTACGAGGGTACACTTTGCCTTATTTCCCATGGTGATCTGAAAATTCATCATTTCTTCCTGATAATTTGAAAAACATTCTTGAATTCCTGTCATATTCCAGGAAGCTCCACTATCTATATACCAAACCTCAGAGGAGGCAGAGCTTGCTAGGCAAGCGACTTCTTCTTCCAGTCTGGAAGCTAACATAGAATAATCGTGATCCATGTCCCTTGTGCTTTCTTCTTGAAATATGCATGAGTCCCTTTGATTTGATGCCTCTGCATCATGCCCCTGACCCATAGCCGATTCTTCTCTCCTATTGTCGGATCTTTGCTCTGATAGCATGTGAAAATTTCTATCCTGAAATTCTACTGTAGCAACTGATTTATTTCAACAGAGAAAATACATGCACAAGATCCAATCACATCAACACAGTGGTTTTTGGACAATTGTCCCCGGAAAAACCCAATGTGGGTAAATCAGTGTAGCAGATGAGGGTTTTATTAATCTTCAGCAACAATCACTTTACAAAAAATGATTTTATAGAGAAATTGAGAGAAAACACCTGAGACTTTCACCTGGAAACTCTCTGACACCTTGGAGACCCTTCTCCCACTTCTGCATCACTTCTGCTTCACTCTGCGTGGTTTCGCGTTAGCCTGCATGAGGGTTGCGTCTCCCTTGGACAACGTCTCCCTATGCACTGTCTCTCAATGTCCTTGTGTCACCTCCTCCTCAGTCACTGACTGCTGCTGATGCCCTCCTCTTCCTCCACCCTGCAACTCTCCCTCTGAAATCGATCTCCTTCTCTTTGAGAATTGATTTTCCTTGAGATACTAAGTATTTGCCGGTGTATCTCCAAATGATCCTCAAGTCTTTTCTTACACTTTTCCTGTTGATGAATCAACGACCGAGATTAAGTCTCTAATCAACGGCTAAGATTAAAACAAACTTGATCCTTGTCTCTTAGAAACTTCTCACCCTTATCTTTATTAATATCCATTAATACTTTTATTTTCCTAAGTTTAGACTTATGAACTCATTAAAAATATTAATTATTTTAATAACGCCTCATCCGGGTGGAATTTCCCCAAACGATTTCTGGGTCTTGGAGATCTCATGTGCCTTAGCCTCTCCACCAAATTTCAAGGCTAGATCACATTCGATACTATCCAAAATCAACATATACCTATTCTTCTATCACCCCATTCAAAAACGTTGTTTTGACATCCATTTGGTGAATCTCGCATCCCATCTGTGCTGCAAGGGATATAATGGATTTGATAGGGGTATATCGAGCTACTGGGGCAAAGGTTTCCTCATAGTCTATTCCTTCCTTTTGCGCATATCCTTTTGCAACAAACCTAGCCTTGTATTTATCTACGTTGCCATCTGCAGCATACTTGATCTTGTAGATCCATCTCGAACATACAACTAATATGTTCTCTGGTCTTGGTACAATTTCCCAGACATCATTTATCATGATAGAACTATACTCTTCTACCATGGCATCCACCCTTACTTGGTGTTGTACGACTTCTTGAAAACTAGAGGGTTCTTCGACCTGAGCTACCAATGCTTGGTACCTGTCAGCTTGTCTACGCTGCCTTTTTTCGGCACTAGGAGCTCCAACGAATTCCTCTACGTCCCTCAAAGTCTGTCGTAATTCTCGGCTAGTTCTTTCACTGGTGGTGGGAGGTTCCATCTATTAACCTTCCGATATCTGCTGTGACACTCCTGGCTCCTCTTCTCTTGAGGAGTTGCTAGTACTGGTTACAGTGCTTTAACCAAATACTTGTCTTCCTGCCATATATGATCCCTGTTACTGGACTAGAGGAGCATCCTCATCCTGTTCTTCAAATGGTATCTCATGAGATTTATTGAAGGCTCTATCTTCCATGAAATTCGCATCCCACCTTACTACAATCTTTCTACTGCTCAGAATGTAGATCTGATATGCCTTTGAAGTCTCATTGTAACCTACTAGATACCAACTTCGACAATCTGCTCTAACTTGCTCCGCTTCTCTTCTGGAATATGGCAATAAGCTACACTTTTGAATATCCTAAGGTGACTTACTTCTAGCCTCTTGCCTGTGAAAACTCCCTCAGGTGTCTTCTTTCCTAAAGCCCTGTGAGGAGTCTTGTTCTGAATGTGTACAACCATGCTGCATGCTTCTACCCATAAAAATTTGGGTAGATTCTGATCGTATAACATCGCCTTTGCTGCTCCAACAATGGTTCTGTTCTTTCTTTCTGCGACTCCATTTTGTTTTGGATTATAGGGTGTTTTCCATTCTCTTCGGATCCTTTCTCTTGCACATAAATCAATGAAGTTCTTATCCGTGTATTCTCCACCATTTTCTGAACACAATATCTTGATCTTCCTTCCTATCAGATTTTCCACTAGAGCCTTAAACTCTTTAAACCGATCAAAGACCTCATCCTTGGTTCTCAAAAAATAGATCCAAGTTTTCCTGGAATGTTCATCTATGAAGGTAACAAAATACTCAGTGCCATTGATGGCCCTTGTAGACATCGTACTACAAATGTCTGAGTGTATTAACGCCAATACACTCTTAGCTCTATTGTTGCTTCTAGAATATGCTACTTTGGCGTACTTACCTAGCACATAGCCTCTGCATGTATCACCATGCTTGGTAGTAAACACTGAAACCCCCATAACAATTTCCTTGAGCATTTGTAACGCCCCATGATGTAAGTGTCCCATCCTCCTATGCCAAAACTCTTTTAATTCCTTTTTTCCATCGACATTACTCCTTATGAGTGCCATAGGAGACTCGAGTTGCAGCGTGTATAATCTGTTGCTTCGAGTTCCAATCTGGACCCTCTTTTTCCATCTTGGATGCTTGAAATATACTCTATTACCAATGAAATATACATCATATCCCTTATCTTGTAATTGAGAGACAAAAATCAAATTCATTCCCATACCTGGCACATACTATACATTCGTGGCCCAAAGACTATATCCTGCTGTTGTTTGAAATATAATGGTTCCTTTTCCTACTAGGGTGCACTTCGCCCTATTACCCATTGTGATTTGAAAGTTCATCTCTTCCTCCTGATAGCTCGAGAAATATTCTCTTTCTCCAATCATATGAGTTGAAGCCCGCTATCAATGTACCAGTCCCCGGCTAATGCAAAACTTGATAAGCAAGCAAACTCCTCTTCCAACCTAGAAGCTAATACGGAAATATTCTGATCCCTCCTGTTCCCTATGCCCTTTTTCTTTGCTTCCATCTTGCCTAAACCTTGCTCTGATACCATGTGAAAATTCGCTGCAATAATTGATTTATTTATCCTACTCATTAATGATAAGTTAATACTTCAGTAAATACTAAAATAAATTCAGTTGCAGACTTCACAAACTAGAACTAAAAATTAAACAGCAAGAGAAACATAAGCATATGAACAATCACATTGACACACGTGTTTTTGGACAATCGTCCCTGGAAAAACCTAGTGTGGAAAAACCGGTGCAACATATCTGAGGATTCTTATTATTGGTAGTAAATATCTGAATACAATCTAGGATGCTCATTTAACAATCCTTTGTAGAGAAAATACTAGCGGAAAATCTGAGTGAGTTTTACCTCATTTAACCCGGTAGAATTCCGGCTTATCCGGTACAAGACTGGCTAACCCCAGCTATTTCTGCGTTGGCTCTGCGTCAGCCCTGTGTCACCTTCTCTGCCCTATGCATCAACTCTCTCGGCTATTTCGACAGTTCCAACAGTTCTGGATTCTGCGCTCTCTCGACATTTCCGCCAGTTCCCCGCAATTCTGATTGTTCCGACAATTTTGGATTCTGCGCTCTCCTAGCTATTTCGACAGTTATGGATTCTGCGCTCTCCAAATTGTTTCAGAAAATCCAACAGTTTTGGATTTTGCGCTCTCTAGGCAGTTTCAGTAGTTCTCAACAGTTCTGACTATTCCGACAATTCCAATAGTTCTGGATTCTACGCTCCCCTGGATGTTTCGGCAGTCTTGGATTCTGCGCTCTCCCAGTTGTTCCGACAGTTCCCGATAGTTTCGAATGTTCCAACAGTTCTGGATTTTGCGCTGTCCTGACAGTTTCCAGCGGTTCCAACAGTTCTGGATTTTGCATTCTCCCAACCACTACGCTACCTTTCTGCAAGCTCTCTCCGCCTCTCCGTTCTGTATTTTACAGAAATTTTTTCTCTTGTATTCTCTCTGCCCCTCAGCTGCAAGATCTCCCCAATCAATTTTCCTTGTGAGAACTTCTCACCTCAGAAAATCGATTTCCTCAATCTCTGTGTGTGTTTCCAAATGAACCCCAAGCCTCCATTTTACACTTTTCCTATTGAATCTTCAACGACCAAGATTAAGTCTCTAATCAACGACTAAAATTAAAACATGGCTTGCTCCGCCTTCTAGATCATTCTCACCCATATTTTGATTAATACCCATTAATATTTTAATTTCCCTAAGTTTAGACTTAGGAACCCCATTAAAATATTAATTATTTTAATAAAATACAATACAGGTGGAATTTCACCAAATGGTTTCTGGGTTCTTTAGAACTATGTGCCTTAGCCTTTCCATCAATTTTCAAGGATACAACACTTTTGATGCTACCAAAAACTAACAAAAAGTACTTTAATTGTTTTCCAATCCCATAACTCTGCCTCTCTACATCTGTTTTGAAGAGCATATAATGCTTTCCACCCTCCTAAGATTCTCTTCTTCTTGCAGTGCTCTCAATTAAGCTTCTTGTTGAAATCAATCCCAAGGTACTTGTATTCATTTACTTCTTCAAGAATGTTGCCTTCAAAGAAGAACGTATGTTGTCTCTGCTTCTTTTTATTTGAGAAAATCATTACTTTGGTCTTGTTGGTATTGACTTGCATCCCCATTTCTTTACAAAAATGCTCAAGGGCATATAGGTCTATCTACAATCCCTAGGTTGATTTAACAATCAATACAATGTCATCCACATATAAAAGAAGCTTTATCACAAGCTCCCCCAACTAAACACCATCCCCACCTTTCAGATTTAGCCACTCTTCCAATTTATCAATATATAAGCCAAAAAGAGTAGGGGATAACGGGAAATCTTGTTCGACTCCGATGTCACTTCTAAAGATTTTTGAAATTCTTGCTGAAGTTCTAATTTTGACTTTCACCTCTTCATAAAGCCTATGGACAACAACTTTATAATGCAAAGGAATTTCAAGTTCTTCCATTCTACTCCACAAATTATCTCTAGGGATCGTGTCAAATGCCTTTTTGAAATCAACAAAGCAACAAAATACTTCTTCTTTTCCCTCCCAAACCTTTTCAATAATGTGTCTCAACGTGATACCATGATCTACTGTAGAATGTTTACGCCTAAAACCTGCTTTCCCTTTTGCCCTCTTTGCTTTGACTTCCGCCCACTTACTAATTCTATTTTTCACCATGCTGCTAAAGAGCTTTGCAAACAAAAGATTGATCATAATGGTTCTATAGTTGGAAGTATTATTAATGTCTCCATTTTTAAAAAGGGATATTGTTAGACTAGTTGTCCAATCTCTTGGGAATCCTTGCCGAATGACACTATTGAATATTTCCATGATGTGCGGTGCAAGAATGTTCATTCCCCCCTTTAGATACTCTGCTTGAAGTTCAACCAAGTCCTTTGCCTTTCCTATTTTCAACTTCTTAATTCCTGTCTCTACTTCTTGTAATGTGAAAAGCTTTGTGGTTGTGTTGATCCTCGGAGGAGGTTCCTCCTCTGATTCTTTCTCACAGAGTTGTCTTGCATAGTCAAACCATTGATTGGTTGTTGAGCATGCGGGCTTGCGTGGAGATAGGGTGGAAGAGTTGTGGTGCGTGGAAAATCGTGTGGATATTTGCATGGAGATCTGTGTGTGGAGGCTTGCATCAAGCCGCTAAATTTGTTGCGTGGAGTCTTTGTGAAATAGTGTGATCATGAACATACTAATTGTTGCATATATTTACCAACGTTGAGGTGGTGCATCTATTATGTTTCTTGTGAGGATTTTGAAGAGTTGGATAATATTAGTTCCTTACTTTTGATTCATACGAAAGTATTGAAAACTTTTGGTATTTGTTTTCCAATACCACACAATTCGTGCCAAAGTAGTGCGGTCAGGTGTTACGCCACGTGTGATTGTAGAGTCTGTGGAGCGCGATGTTGTATTATGCATGGAGTGTGTAAAGGTTTTTTTAAAAAGTGTGAACTATTTCTACAAGTGCATATAATTGAACGAGAGGTGAATTTGTGCGATAGTAGTTGCAATCTTTTTTCGAGTGAAAAAGGTATATTACCTCTCATCTCTGATGGATGGAGGTTTTAAACAAGCTCATTTGAATTGCATAGTTTTGTTTTGGTTTTTAAAAAAATGAGAATTAATGAATTGGTAATTTCAAAAGATTGTTTTGGGTAAAGATTATGGCATTGAATTATAATAATTGTTATTATTCACCTTAATACCTAGATATTGAAATTTCCCTAATATTTTAGGCTCATACGAATTACTCGTCATGATTTTCAACATGGTCAATTTTTTGCCACACAGACTAGGATGTCTTTGGAAAATAGAACTCGGGTGGAGGGAAAATTAAATCGGCTAACTACCACTCGAGCTATTCTCCTTTGATCATTTGAATTGCATAGTTACACATTCCATGTACTCTCAATTTAATAAAAAGATATTTTTGGTGGTGGCGGTTGAGTTCCAATTTCTTGGATAGTTGTTCCTGTCCTAGGTTTAAGTAGGACAACGTGCGTGTTCTCTTTGCTCTTTTTGGTGCCTTGTTTGCTTTCTAAAAATGGCATCAAGCAATAATAATTCCAAAATTTACAAGTATTAATTACTTTTACGAAAGCAAAAGAATGTAGCCAATATTTATCAGTGGACGTATGAGAACTGGTAATCGATGGTTATGATATTCCTTTCGATGATTAGTATAAAGCATTGCATATTGATGGAAAACAAAATTTGAGGGAGCTTATAAAGAAATATAACAAAGCACTTTCTTTAATTGATAGTGCTTTTGATGATTTTTTTTCCAAGAATTAGTGCAACACAAACTTTTAATCATCCATGGACTATATTAAAGAACACATGAAAGAGAAACCACTGCTAAATTACAAAAACTGAGGAGTAAGTTTGAAAGTGAAAAGATGCAAAGTAATGAATTAGTGAATGATTATATCACAACATTTCACAATAAAGTTAATCAAATGAGAACATTGGGTGATGAAGTTCTATAAAGAAGGATGATTGATACGATTTTAAGGAGTCGTACCAAAATTTGAAATGGTTTCCACTAGTATCATGGTTTCTAAGGATCTCAATATAATGAAGATTGATGAATTAAGTGGTTATTTATTAGTTGTTGAAGATAGTTCTTCTAGTGAACACATGGAAAAACCTTCTCCATAAAGCATAGAGGAAAAGAAAGAAGCAAAGGACAATCTCATAATCAAAGTTTTTAGAATCATAACAGATATCAACAAAATTCACAAGGGAGTACATTCACTTCAAGAGGCAAGGGAAGAAGTCCAAGCCAATTTAGAGGAAGAAACATAGAAGGATATTGAAGAAGAGGAAGAGGAAGAGATGGATCTAGAGAAATACAAGGACCACAATGTTATTATTGTCACCAATTTAGTCATCTTGAGAAAGATTGTTATGAAAAGTTGCATGATAATACAACTGTTGAAATAAATATCAATGATAAGTTATTCATATCAATTTTGATAACACATTAATTAAGAAAATGAAGCATGGTATATTGATCCAGGATTTCAATTCATATTACATCTTAGGGAGAGTTGTTTACTAGAATAAATGATAATTATTTTGGTAAATTCATACTTGGTGATGATAGTGTATCAAAAGTGAAAGAAAAAGGCATAATTGCAATTCTAGCATTGCATAGAAAAAATAATGTATACATTGTTAACACCAACATTGAGGAAGAACCCACTTTCTATAGGACAGATGATGGAGCAAAACTACAAGTTAGTATTTGATAATAAAGAATGTTTAATTATGGATATGTTAAATAAAAATGTAGTTGTAACAAGAGGATAAAGGATATAGAATTTTCAAGCTTTCTCCTGATTCAAGCAACTTACATAGTTTGAATGCTACATAAAAAGTAAATAGAAATATTTGGCATTTGAGGATGGGCCACTTAAAGTTTCAAAGTTCGATTTTGTTAAGGAAGAATAACATGGTGAATGTTCTTCCTTATATCAAAGTGCATGATGAAGTATGTGAAGGATGCATATTTTGGAAGCAACATAAAGAAAGTTTCTCAAATAGAGCATGGAATGCTAGAGAAAGTTTAGCATTGATACACTTAAATTTGGAACAACATGCTATTTTCTTATGTCGATTAATGGTTATTCCATGAAAACTTGATTGTATTTTTTGCAGGAGAAGTTTGAGGTGTTTTCTTATTTCCTTGAGGCGAAGGAGATGGTTGAGAATATAAATCCATTCTATACATTTTCTTATGCGAAGGAGTTGTACACAAATTTTCTTATTATTTGTTCTTACCCTAAGAACAGATAATGGGTGGGAGAGGTAAGGACGGGGGTGGCGAGGGATATAAATCAAATTAAATTTCGAATTATTGCAGGAGAAATGGAATAAAGTGAAAGTTTCCCATTTCACACTCTCCTCAACAAAGTGGAATTGTTGAAAGAAAAAATAGGACCATAGTGGAGATGGATCAAGGCATGTTAAAAACTAATTTGCTTAGAAATGAATTTTGGGTTGAAGCAATGCATGCAGTGGTTTACCCTCTCGACATATGTCCTACAAGAGCAGTATTGAATTTTACTCTAGAAGGAGCTTGGTTAGGATATAAACCAAGTGTTGCAAACATGAAAATTTTGATTGAACAACATATGCACATGTTTCCTAATGAAAATGTTCATGTAAATAGGGTATTCCATATAGGATGAACACCTTCAATAACCACTCACACAACCAGATCAAAATCACAGTTTCAGTATTTTTACATGGTTGAAACCCTCTAATAGGGAAAATAGTCCATGGCCCCAACCACACAACCACTTGAGGCAATTTTATTAATGCAAAAGAAGATATTTTACATAAGAGAGTTCTCAAAATTGATCATCAACCATGAACCCCCATGCCCTCTAAATAGAGATCATGGACCAATTGGGTGTTAACCCACAAATCAATAGCCGTTAGTATCGAGGAAAATATCAGCCGTCGGATCACACTATATCTAAAACATATTGCGACCATTGGTTTACTATGCAACTAATGCATACTAAAGAAAAAAACTTTTACAAGGGAGAAGGGGCTAGTTTACAATCTTCCATGTGAAATGGTGGAGAAGGTCACATGCATGCATAGATTGGGAAAGAAAACTTCCTTCCTTGGTTTGAAATATTTGAAGGTCAAGAAAATAATGCAAATATCCTAAGTATGTTATTTCAAACTTCTTTTGAAGGCTTGACTTCACATGGGTTAAAAGGTTAGGGTCGTTACCAATGAGGATAAGGTCATCGACATAAAAAACAAGGATTATGAAATGGATTCATACTTTTTTCGTGTAAATAGTGGGGTCTGGATGACATCTAGAGAATCATATGTCAAGAATAAAGCTATCCATTTTTGCATACCAAGCTCGTGGAGTTTGTTAAAGACCATAGAGAGATTTCTTAAGGTGACAAACAAGGCTAGAGTTGCTCTGAACATAGCTGGAAGGTTGTTCCATGTAGATTTCTTCTTGTAAATCCCTATGCAAGAAGGTATATTTAACATCTAGCTAATGGACCTCCCATCCATGTGAGACAGTAAGGGCTAGAACAAAGTAGATGGAATTCATTTTGGTGATAGGTTAAAAGGTTTCATTGTAGTCAATTCCATCAACTTGAGAGAATCCTTTAGCTACTAATTAGGCCTCATGTCTTTCAATACTTCCATCTAATATATACTTGTCTTGTATACCCATTAACATCTGAGAAGTTTTCTTCCTTTTGGAATAGGTAAAAGTTCCCAAGTTTCATTTGCTATCAAGGAACAATCTTCTTCATTCGTTGTTGTTTGCCAATCTGGATGTCTTGAAGCTTTTGCAAATGTGATCACAAGTCTCTAAAAATTGAGCCAAAAGAGAGGAGGCTTGCTAGAATTGTGAATGAGTACGACATTTATTTGTAGGATTATTGGCAATGTCACTAGTTGCTTCGCATGTTGAATGAACCCATTTGAGAAGTTGTTTTGCCGGTGCAGGCTCATGTTCAATGGACTCATCTGGAGGAATGTAACCAAGTGGAGGTGGATTTTTCATTCTCAGTGCCATCATTTGAAGAAAAAAACAAAATAGGAAGAGAAGGTGGCACAAGCGTTGAAGATGGCTCGCATGCTGACGAGGGCACAACTGTGAAATTAGGCTTGTAGGCCAAGAGATTTTCATCAAATTTAACATCTCTTCTAATGATTATTTCATTGGAGTGAGGTTGAAGAAGTCTATAACCTTTTACATATTTAGAATATCCAACAAAAATATGCTTCTCACTTTTAGGCTATAAAGCTTTCATTTTTTCACCAGGAATGTGAGCCCACGCTACACTACAAAGATACGGAAGTGGCTTACATCTGACTTAATTTTAGTCCACGCTTCTTCCAATGTTATATTGCTTAATGCCTTTGTGGGAGCGCAATTTACTATTTAATTTGCACAGTTGATGGCTTTCGTCCAATAATGAAGACTTTATCCCTTATATTAAATCATACAATTAGATTTTTCTTTTAATTTATGTTTTTTTCCTTCAACAACATCATTTTGTTATGGTGTATATGGAATAGTATGCTGCATTTGAATGCCATGTGCAATGTGGTAAGTTGTGAATTTTGTTATTGACATATTTACATCCATTATATGTTCTTGACCTTTGTAGTTGATATCCAAATTGTTTTTCTACAAGGGCCTTCTAGGCCAAGAACAAATAAAAAAATTCTCTCTTAAGTTTTAAAAATAAACCTAACTGTGTCTGGAGAAGCCATTGATCAAAGTTAAGAAGTAATTGAACCCAGGGAAGGGAGGTGAAGAAAATGGACCACACAAATCACTATGAACAAACTGCAAAGGGAATGAGGTGCACCAAGAGGCACGTTTGTCAAAATTGTCCCAATGATGTTTCTCGAGAACACAATTTGTACAAACACCATCTCTGCAAGAAATAAGAGAAAGACTAGACTTCACAATATTTTTATTACATAGTTGCTATAGTGAGAGATAGTTTATATGATCAAATCACTCATGCCAAAGCTTGTTCAGGTTATCACTATGAGTAATAAAAACTAAGGGAAAATATGATGACCCAATGTTGTCAAACTTGTACAATCGGGGAAAATAATTAACTATTCATGTGGCAAGGACATGCTTAAGATCTTTTAAATCCTTAATCACAACTTGGTGAAATGAAATTTCTATTGTTTTACTTTCACTTGAATGAGTAATTTGGTATATGGATAGAAGGTTGCATAATAGATTGGAACACATAATACATCATTGAAATGACCATTATCTACTTAAATTGTTCCAAACCCTACAACACTAAGAGATCTATCATTACTGACAAATATTTTCTTCGTGTTACAATCATTAAGAGCATAATGGATTTATTCTTATCCATATGATAAGATTCTCCATAATCAATATGCCATTCATATGAAGAAGAAGTAGAGATTGCATTGAAGGATAAACTAGAAGCTGAAAGTGCATGCCCATGAGAGGAAGTGTTAGAAGAAGAACCAAGGTTGATGTTGTGCTTCTTCGTTGTTGCTTCAAAAGCCTCCATCTTTTTAAAGCATTTGGACTCTAGATAATTGTCTTTCCTACAATAGTTGCAATGTCTGTCAGTCTTCTTTCTCTTTGATTTTGGTACTTTTTCACCATTAAGAGTAGATGTTGGCTGAGGGGGTTTGGAACCCTTATTTGGCTTGTTATGAGAATGTTGCTTCTTGGATGTTTGGCTTTATCTTTTTGTTGGGTCACTAAGGCCTTGTTAGATGTGCTTACAGTGTTAATCACTTCAATATACAAGAGGTTTTCATGTTTTCTAATCATAAAGTCACAAAAAAGTTCAAGAATTCTTTTTTTAAGTACTTTCCAGAGCTTCTCTAGTGGCATAAAATTTAGATACAAAAACAAAATATTGAGAACCAAGCTTTGGAAAAATAATATATATGGAACACTCATCATCTAGATCAACCTTATTGTCTTTAAGCAAATGTTTAAGTGTTTTAAACTTAGATAAGTAATCTTGAATTTAGGAAAAATCATTAGGACTTAAAGTTATGATATGATTTTGAAGTTGATGAGATCTAATAATATTGGCCTCACCAAATACCTTTTGTATTTTTTCTCAAGCTTCATCTGGAGCATCAATTTCTTGAATATGAAATCACAAATTAGAAGAAATGAACATTCCAATTAATCAACAAGGTTTGTCATTTCTATGATCCCATTTGGCTTTTCTATCAAGATCAATGGGGGCATTTTCTTTCCCCAAGATAATGTGGTACAATCTTTTACTTCTTAGTACATCCTCCATATGGGATTTCCATGAGAAGTGGTTGGTACTAGTAAGCAAAAGTTCAAATGGAGTGGTCATATTAAAATATGAAGATAATATGGTTCCAAAGTAAAAAACTATTTGTCTTGATAAAAAGTTGTAAAAAATATAGTTTGTTTAAAAAAACGACATTTAAAACGAATTTCAAAAGTGAAAGCTATGCCCTTTTCAAAAAATGGATAAAAGTTAGCAAAGAGCCACGTGGCATGTAGAAGTTGGCCACATAGTGATGGATGATGACAAAAAAAATTAAAAAATATTGCCCCCCACTAGCTTTGTATAACAACCCTAGTAAAAACTCATGTAAAAATATATAAGACCACAATCATGGGACACGTACTCCAAGTTGAATGGTGGGAAAAAATCCTAGTGGGTGTTCATTTCAGTTATTATGGCTAATGGAAGTCTCATCTTGGGTTTGGATTTTGCATCATCAATATGATGTTATTTCTCCTTATATTTCTATGAGTATTACACTAGTTTATATGTGGATCATATGGTTGTGATTTGTGTTGGGTGTGTATTTTAAATTAATTGCCGACCATGTTGTTTATCTGGTCTTGTATGTGGATGATATGTTGTTGGTTGGAAATAACAAAGAAATTATCTAGGATTTGAAGACTCAATTGTCCTCCAAATTCGACATAAAAGATCTTGGTGCTGCAAACTATATTTTGGACATGGAAATTAAACGAGATCAGGAAAAGAGGAAGCTTTGGTTAAACCAGAGGACGTATGTCGAGATAGTACTGCAGAGGTTTAATATGCAAGATAGTAAATCGGTGAAGGTTCCTATTCCTGTAGGTGTAAAGTTATCTGTTGAACAATATCCCAAGACACAAGAAGAGGAAGAGGACATGTCCCGTGTTCCATATGCAAGTGCAGCCGGTAGTCTGATGTATACAATGGTCTGTATTAGACCATACATTGCACATGTAGTGGGAGTATTGAGCAGATTTATGTCAAAACCAAGGAAGGAGCATTGGACAATAGTGGAGCAGGTTTTTAGGTATTTGCGTGGCACTAGTGATTATGGTTTGTGCTACCAAGGAAGACTAGGATTGGACAGAGTTTTGGACATCCATAGCTTTGTTGATGCAGACTGGGTTAGAGATCTAGATTAGATAAGATCTACAAGTGGGTATGTGTTTAACCTATTTGGAGGTGCAGTTAGTTGGATGAGTAAGAGACAGTCTGTAGTGGCACTTTCAACTACAAAGGCAGAATACATGGCAGCCACTCATGCAAACAAGGAAGCAGTTTGGTTGCAGAGATTGTGTTCAAGTATGGAGTTAGTACAAAGAGCTATAAGGATAGACTGTGTCAGCCAAAGTGCAATCTTCTTGGCAAAGAACCCTGCTTATCATTCAAAGCCAAAGCACATTGATGTTTGGTATCACTTTGTGAGAGATATGATTGAGGGCAAAAAGGTGTTGCTAGTAAAAGTGGACACTTTGAAGAATATTGCAGATGCATTGACAAAGTCTATGAGCACTGAAAAGTTCTCTTGGTGTAGAGAAACAATGGGCGTTGCAGGGTTGAACCAATGACTAGGCTTTCTAGTGGCTTCCTGTGAAAAGAAGACAACAAGAGGGAGAATGTTGGGTTGTGTTATATTAGGTGGGTGGGCCTACCTATGGTTTTGTGCATGATGGTTTTTTGTCCATGGTATTTTATACATTCGGTTAAGGGAACTACGGTTATGTTCTAATCTAGGGTTAATGGATTAGGGTTTAAGGATGCTTCGGCATATATATATATATATATATTGTAACATTGAAAGGAACATAATGAAAAATCAATCTGGTAGTCTCGATTTTGGGATCCAGGGGAAAATCTCTGTGTATATCTATTTTATGTTTTATGCTCTCGCGATTGTTTATTTTCTTCTTTTAGAATTCATATGCAAGTAATTTCTCTACATGGTTAAAACCTACAATTTCCTTTGTATTTCTGTTGTTATCATGCTGGTTATGTATATGTTTGATGACAGTAGCTATGTATGACTCTCATCATGTTTCCACTTGTAAATGAATGAACAATGTATCTATGACCTAATGGATGAAATGACAATTAATGTGTTGAGGCATCAATGCTTCTTACTGATTCTCAGCTAAGAATGAGACCCGTATGCTCAGATTTGTTATTTACACCTATAGATCACATATTTTTGATATATTTGACGAAATGCCTGTCATGGCTAGTAGGGGTCCAGTCAAGGTTGTATTCAAGTAATTGCATTTATACTGTCATTTCCTTTTTATCTTACTGTTCTAAAGGTGTCATTCAATTCTGGGCAGTGACCTGGGATCTGGGCCTGAAATAAGGCTCAAATCCAGGGGGACGTTGTCATAACACTGAGAAAAATAGTCCTTGGACGCTGGCATGCCTTGTTATGAGAGTGCCCAGAGCCTCCTGGACATTGGCAGGCCTATAGCATGGGAGCATCCGGGGGTCATGTGGTCCAAAATGTCAGTGGGACCTAGGGGCTGGTTGACAGAAAGGTTGGGTTGGTTTCTAAGGGTCCTAATGTTGATGTTGAAGGTTTGTATGGTGTGTTTTCGTCGGTTCCAATTCCTTAACGTGACTTAGGAGGTCGAATCATATCATAGTAACTTTTTGTGACATGTTTACCCCAACTGACTGGTTACTTGGGTAGATATGGGACGAAGATGTTATAGAGTGGTATCAGAGCATGGTTCACCCCTCAGACTGGATGGGTTGTGTGTTGGTCATGCATTCATCTTAGTTGCATATGTGTTCTTTATGCTTGTAGTCCATGTGTTTGTTTCATTTACATGATTTTGATCATGGTTGTAGTGATGTCGCCATGTGAATATTCTTGGTGTTGTTGTGAAATGTGTTGTCATGGATGTATGTATATGCATTTGTTATGCATATTAGTGTCTATATGTTGTTATGCATGCATTGTCATGGTTATAGTTATGCATATATAGTAGTTCAAACATGTACTGTGAGGTTATTGTATGCAATTAGGTCATCATGATGCTATTGGTATGTTATGATGATAATGTATTGGCTGAGATAGAGCAGAAGATGTAGATCATTAAAGTGAAGTTGTAGCATTGGGCCTCGAGTCAAGAACATGTTTGTATGTTGGGCATGCAGGTATGATAGTTAATGGATTTTATATGAATTAGGGTTATATACATTAGATTTATGTATGTGTCTATCGATGTTATGGTTACATACATGATATATGCTAGTTGACTACTAGTCTTATTCACATGTGTCAAATAATCATGAATGATAGTAACATGTGGTTGTATGCATTGCTATTGTTGTTTTATGTTATATAACTTGATGATTATGTTATATGTTGTTGATGAGTATGTTATAGGTTAACTTGTTATGAGTATATTATATGTTAAATGGTGTTGTTGAATATGTTATAGGTTAACTTCTTGTTATATGATAGTTAGCTTGGTGATCAGGTTGTATGTTGTTGATGAGCACGATATATAACTTCTTGTTGTTATATGATAGTAAGTCGATGATTAGGGTTATTACATTAAGATATTGATGTTATATGTATCATAGAAAATTGGATTGGCATATGCAAATGGTTAGGGTTACAACATTCAGGTATGAGTTAATATATTGTGATATTGTGTTGTACTAATCTACACTAACTGTGCAATTGTGATTATTATGTATGAATGATAATTGTTTATGAGTTTATGATGTGAACATGTTAGCTAATTACTGTTATGGATATCATGACCTTATTTATGTTTGAGTTAATATGTTCATTGATTGTGCAGACAAGATTGCCTCCCCTGAGATACATTAAGGTATGAACTTGCTTATGTATTCTGTTTTGTGCTTGACTGTTTGATTATGACGTCTATTTGGTGTTCGAGTGTTTTGTCATCTAGTTGATTTATTTAACATGGTATGTTTACAAGTTGGTTGAATGTTTGATGAATTGCATAATATGAGTATGTATTCTGATGATCTTGTTTTAGGATGATTGTACTAATACATGTGTTGAGACATTTGATATGATAGTTGTAGCATTATGCCTAATGACTATGAGTTGACTATGGATTATGACATGATTGTTAGTCTTGATAAAGGTTGATTTCAAATTGATAGATATGATTGTATTGATATTTGGAAGATGTGGCTGACATATGTAAAGAGTTGCAGGAAACATGCTTGGTATTAGCATGACAAGGTAATAGTTGATGTGTTTATATAACTAACGGTTGGGTGATATGATAGTACATAGTAAGCCTCGATTGCAACAAGGTAAAAAGGTAAAAGAAAAGAATTGGACAATAATTCCTTGGGCCATGTTTGGAAATCCTAATTCCAAATTAATGAGTGCTTTGGATACAAGAAGTCTTCTTAACCCTAATTTGTTTGAAATTATGTGGATATGTGCTGGATTTATGAACTTGTATTTGACAAGTATATTAGTTAGTCTCTAGTTACAGGTGGATCTGTCAAGAGAATTGGAGTCCCTTGAGAGATGGCATGGGTGTGTTCAGTTGCAAGCAATGTGCTTGGCACAACAAGGTAAGGTAACCAGTGTATTGTTATGTTTATTTATGAACTGACAATTATGTGTTGATGGCAATATTATGCAAGGGATCGCATGGAAAAGAGGCTTCCATGAAATCTCGAAGAAGGCTCAGGGTGAGATTTCCCTTAGAAGCATTTGGAACCCTGGGGATTGAGTCATGCCGTCTGTTGTCAGTCTTGTGCTTTTGGTCTTTTGGTAATTTTTAATGCTTAATTGCGTTTTTTTTTTGCGTCTTGTGCATGGCCATGCCACTTTGTTTGTGATGTCGTAGTGTTATTGGTTTTCCATGGTTTTATTCTTGGTTTCTTTTGGTTCTTGCCTTTCATGTTTTGAGTCTTGGGAATTGGTTGGGAAAGAGGAAAGTTAATGGAGCTCGAGGAGAGTTGAATGAAACCCAGCAGGTAATGTAAGACCTGGATGAAGCTCGGTGCATGTATATGGGAAGTTGAAGGCAAGAGTATGACAACCAATTGGACTGGTTGGGTCCATTACTGTAAATAGATGATCGTAGAAGAATCATGGGAAAGGTAATCAGGAAATGTAAGGTGAATGGATTTGATGCGTCATATGCCTTGGCTATGTTGGGAGCTATTGTTCTCGATGTTGCACATGTGTTGCACGCATAAAGAGAGTTCTCTTAACCTTGACCTCATGATATCTAGTAATTATGTTGTGATCATGATTATCCTGATGTCTATATGTGTACATATGTATGTCGTTGACTGACTAGATCATTATTATTTTATGTTTATGTTTATATATATGTATGCATATCATTGTCTGATAAGATGATGATTGTTTTATGCTAATTATTGTATACGTATGTATCTATGTCACTGTCTGACAAGGTTGTTAGGAATCATTCTTGTGGATGAATGATTGCTTATGTAGGTGAATGGCATGAAGAGGTTCCTTGTCTTATGACGAATCAATTGAGAGAAGTAGCCCTAACAAATCTATGAGGTCAGTATCATGTGGTTATGAGTTGATATTATGTGATTATATTATGTCTATGTTATGGGCAGGCTATATTGAGGGATACATCAGCGAAATGAAAGTGATGTGGTTTACGACATGATGAGACAAGCATGGATAAGATACTAGAAGCAAGGTTGTTTGGTAGAGACAATGTGGTTTTGGTTGTGTGGTACTATTGTTGTGCATATGTTGTATATGTTATACATGTTGCATATGTGATATGCGCATGCGGTGTTGTGTATATATAGTGTATATACATGTTGTTTATGCAATGTTATGTATAGGGTGGTACAGATAGTGTTGTGTGAATATTGCATATGCAGTGTTGTGTATAAATGGTGCTATATACATGTTGGATATGTTGTAATGTGTACATATTGTACTGTGCGCATGATGGATATGCGGTGTTGTGTGCGCATGTTGGATATGTAGTGTTGTGTACATAGGGTGCTATGTACATGTTGTATATGACGTGTTATGTACATATGGTGTTGTGTGTATGTTGTACATATGGTGCTATGTACATATGGTGTTGTGTGCAGGATTGTACAAGTGGTGCTGTGAGCATGTGGTGCCGTGTACATGTTGTACATGTGGTGTTGTGTACATGTCGTGCATGTGATGGTGTATACATGTGGTGTCATGTACATGTCGTGCATGTGGTACTATGCACATGTGGTATTGTGTACACATTATACATGTAGTACGATGTACATGTGGCATTGTGTACACGTTGTTGAAGTAGTGTCGTGTACACGTTGTACATGTAGTGCAATGTACATGTGGCATTGTGTACATGTTGTGCAGGTGGTACTTTGTACAGGTGGTATTATGTATGTGATTGTACATACGGTATTGGTGTAGATGTGGTATTATGTGCATATCGTACCTGCTATGTTGCGGGCCTCCTAAGGAAATTATAAAATAATAGTGGAAATAATAAAATAAGATTAGATTACAACATCAAATTTTAGAGGGAAAGAGGAATAAAACTATTTTTTCAACTTGTATTTTTAACTTATCTCCTTATGGGTTTACTCAAATTAAGAGTGGAAACACTCGTTGGATGTAAAATTTGATTCTTCATCCAATGAGTACCCATGTTGCATACTTTCGATGGACCGCACTACAAGAAAAATGAGAAATACATGAAAAAACATGATTGCAATCATGTTTTTTCATGTATTTCTCATTTTTTGTGTACAAGATCCATCAAAAGTATGCAACATGGGTAATCGTTGGATGAGGAATTAAATTTTGCATCCAACAAGTACTCCCACTCAAAATTTGAGTAAAACCTTAGATAGATAAGTTGAAAATAGGATTTGAAAAAGTAATTTTATTATTTTATTAGTTTTAATCTTTTTACTCTTTTACTCCAAAAATGGTGAATCATCCCCCATGGTTGACATCATCATCTTGAATCCTATTGGTTCTTATAAAAATTATTTTGGTTGTACATTTTTCTTAGGAGACACATTTTAGACCTCAAAATTCCCCTAATATATGTATGTGCATTGTGTAGTCATGGTATCATGACATGTGTATACATTATGTTGTACTTTGTGTATGTATATGTATTGTGGGGTGGTGTACACCGGACATAGACGCATGTATTGTGTTATGTCGTACACCGGGTGTAGGTGTATGTATGAGGTGTGTTGCATCGTACACAGGGTGTAGGTGTATACATGTGTTGTGTTGTACATTGGGTGTAGGTGTATGTGGTGTATGTGGTGTATGTTAGGTGTAGATGTATGTATTACATGGTGTTGTATGTGTGTGATGCACACTATAGTTACGTGCACATGGCTGAGGAGAAAAAATTAGGTGTTTGTCGGGTGTGGCAACCAATCCAGAGTGTGTATGGAATAAGGACAAAGGTAGAAGCTAAAGATTGATTAAAGGATAAGTATCAACACTTTATTTCAATTTTATTATCCATGTGATTTATGATTATGGTCTACCATGATTACATGTGATCTATGATTATGGTTTATGATGGTTACAAGTGAGTTATGATTTTGATCTATGATGCCTGTGTTTCGAGCTAACCTAATGTGATATGTTTATACAAGATTATTTGATCAAATAGTTAGTTTGACTTGTTGTGATGGGAAGTAAACAAGATTGCAAGTGTACCTTATTGATGAGCTACCAATGAGGTATGATTTGAAGTTATTTCAATTTATTTTGAATCTAATGGAAGCTATGTGCTCGGTACAAGAAGTATGGAAATGCCCGGTTGGGTGGTTGAAATTGAATGCAAGAATTTGCAACAGCAAAAGGAATTGGAACATGCAGCAGTATGTTGGTAAAGTATTAAGGAGCAGGGCCATTGTGGGACACTGGTACCCAATAGTGTCCATTGATTGCCATGAACATGCTATGACCGATATGATGGTTTGAAGCAGGGATATGCCTTGGTTTTTTTGTATCTTCCGATGCAAGGAATCCTTACCAAGGGATGGATTGCCCGAAATGGGGATGCCAGTGGCACTTGGAAGTGAGTGACTACACGGAAGGGGGTCACGGAAGTGAGTGACTACACGGATTGCTCGAGGGATTGTGTAGCAGAGAATGGAAGGTCGAGGATATATTTGTTTTGGTCATTAGCATTTCCAGATGGAATCAAATGCACATTGGGTGTGCACTTTGGAAAAATGAGCCGGTAGCTGTTCACCGAGAGGACAAGTGTCACTGGATTGTGGCACTAGAAATTGGATGCAGTTTTGACTTTGGCAGTGGATTCTGGACTTCCTGGGAAAGAGGTGAATCCTGATATTATTTTGAGAGTGGAGGTGCAAGCCTCTAGATTCCCTTATTGTGGATGTAGGCATCGTATCATTTTATTTACTCTTTGAGCAAATGTGCATATGTGTATATGTGTGTATTATTGTAAATAATGTATCAAGCTAGATTTATAAAACTCCATAGACAATATGATTATTTGCTGGGTGAAGAAAATGTGTATGTGTGTATATGTGGTTATTATTGTAAATATCATAATGAGTTGTGTTATGAAGCTCCAATAAACGATATGTTTGTCATGTTTTAAGCAGATGGTCATTGTAAATACTGCAGCAAGTTGTGTTATGAAGCTCCATGGGCAGTATTTTTTGTTTTTGACAGTCTTGTTGGTTATAGGTGTCATTGAACACCGAGGACGGTGTTCCCCCAAGGGGGAGGGTTCTGTAACAACCTTGGTAAAAACTCATGTAAAAATATATAAGACCACGGTCATGGGACACATATTCCAAGCTGAATGGTTGGAAAAACATCCTAGAAGGTGTTCATTTCGGTTATTATGGCGAAGGAAAATGACAAAGGCAATGAAAAAGGCCTTAGAAAGGCATGAAGAATTATTTGACTTTTATTTATGAAAATAATGGAAATTAGGAGAAAAGGGAGGTGAAAGGTCACAGGTTGCATGTGAGGAGGAAAATGAAGGAAAATAATGGAAAATAAAGAAAATACAGGCCTCATTTATAAAAAGGCTTCTGAGAATTAGTGGGCATGCTTGGTTAGTGGATAGGCTTGGTCAATTCAATTTGGGAGCTCTCTCTGTATTCTCTCTCCCCCTCATACTCTTAGAAACTTAGAGTTTTCTTGGAGAACTCTTGGAGAGTGTGGCATACTTGGATTTTTGGAGCAAGAAGGCAAAGGAAGAGTAGGGAAGCGCAAGAGGACATCGAGATCAACAACTACATCGAGTTTTTCTTGCAGGTACCGAGTTGCATGTATGTTTTCCTCACTAGTTTTGGCATGCATGACATATGCATGCGGTTTATTGGTCTTTATCTGTCACTGGCATGGAGGATTGCCTGGATTGACAGTGGATTTTCCTAGCCTTTCCATTTCCTAGATAGCCATGGTGTTGTGGGTTCATTTGCTTTGTTTTCTTGTTGGTTCTCATGTTTCCTTAGCTTGGGTTGAGTTACTAGTTCCTGGAGTCTTGGTTGTACAAACACTATGGAGCCCTGTAACAACTTGGTTTGAGTTATTAGTCCTAGAGCCTTGGTTGGAAAAATGCTCTGGAGCCTCTAGTGGGTTGAGTTACTAGTCCTGGAGCCCGAAAAAAACTGTGGGTTGAGTTACTAGGCATGCAGCTTTGGTTGGAACGAACGCTTTGGAGCCCTAGAAGGCTTGGGTAGAGAGCAATCTAGTGATGGTTTTGTGATGTTCGCCCATGAGGTGGAATCACTGTTTGATGGGTTGAGGTGGATGGCCTCTGGAAGCCCTGGATGGTTTTGGATTGGTGTGTTATATGATATCCCACATTCATGCTTGGAAAATGAGAGGAGCGTGAATGGCTGAAGAGAGATTTGGCTCAACCATTCTATGGTTGGGTGGAACGTTGAATTCCCATCTTGGGTTTGGATTTTGCATCATCAATATGAAGTTATTTCTGATTGTATTTCTATGAGTAGTATACTGGTTTATATTTGGATCATATGGCTATGATTTCCTTGGTATTTTTGTTGTTATCATGCTGGTTATGTATATGTTTTATGATAGTAGTTATGTATGGCTCTCATCATGTTTCCACTTGTAAATGAATGAACAATGTATCTATGACCTAATGGATGAAATGACAGTTAATGTGTTGAGGCATCAATGCTTCTTAGCGATTCTCAGCTAAGTATGAGACCCCTATGCTCAGATATGTTATTTACACCAGTAGATTACGTATTCATGACATGTTTGAAGAAATGCATTGCATGGCTAATAGGGGTCCAGACAAGGTCTTATTCAAGTGATTTCATTTGTACTGACATTTCCTTGTTATCTTACTGCTCTGAAGGTGTCATTCAATTCTGCGCAGTGACCTAGGCTCTAGGCCTGAAAAAGTGGTTCAAATCCTAGGGACGCTAGCACAACACTGAGAAAAATAGTCCCTGGACGTTGGCATGCCTTGTCAGAAGAGCGTCCAAAGCCTCCTAGACTCTAGAAGACCTAGAGAATGGGAGCGCCCGAGGGTCAAGTGGTTTCAAAATGTCAGTGGGACCCAGGGGTTGGTTGGCAGAAAAGTTGGGTTGGTTCCCGAGGGTCCTAATGTTTATGTTGAAGGCATGTATGGTCTGTTTCCATCGGTTCCACTTTCTTAACATGAATTAGGAGGTCGAATCATATCATAGTAACTTCTAGTCACATGTTTACCCTGATTGGATAGTTACTTGGGTAGATGTGGGAGGAGGGTGTTACACTTTGCATATAAGCTCACTTTTACAATGAAGTTATTTGATAAATGAAAGTTGCATGCAAAAATAACTTAAAAAGAAATATTAAAGTTATTTTATAGTGATTCAATTTTATATGACAAGTGAAATACATTTTACAATAAAGTTATGAAATAACTTAAGTTTGCATTAACTTAAAAAGAGATTTGAACTCAAGACCTCTTACTAAATAAAGTAACTTTTAACCAAGTGAGCTAGTGAAAAAAACATATAAATAGTAATGAATGAGGGTGTTGTTGGAGCTCTACCTAGAATTGCATGCCTACTAGAAAAGATGTGCTCATACCAAAAACAAATAGCAATTCAAAAAAAAAAAAAAATCCAAAACCTAACAACAAAGTGGTTAAATCTTGATTAGCATACCTAGAAAATGCAAGTTTTCTTACTGTAATTTATTTGCCGAGGTTGCACAAAGCACACGATAAAGAGCACGCACAGTGATTTTTTTTTTTGCTCTATTCCTAATTTTCCATGACAACACAAAGTGTAAGACAAAGAGCATACACATATTAAAAATAGTAGAAAACTAGGAATATAAACCGAAAACCAAAATATCATCTATGCAAAAAATGATTTTAAAAAAGGGTGTATATGAATTATATACCTTCAGATTTGACGGAAAACACTGCATCTCGGGCAAACAAACACCTTTTTCGATGAAATGAAAGGCATTTTTAGCTAGAAAACTTTTCAAATGAAATGGAACAAACTATTTAGGCCAAAATAATACAAAAATAGTAGATCTAAAAAATGTGGCAACATGGGCTTTAAGATCTCAATCACCAATAAGAACAGTGCTTCAAACGTGCTTTAATACCATGTTCAACTAAACAAGGTATTCCATACAAGGCGAACACCTTCAATAACCACTCAAACAACTAGGTCAAAATCACAACGCTAGTATTTTTACGTGGTTAAAGCCATTTGAGAAGGAAACAATCCACGACCCCAACCAATGCGACCACTTGAGGCAATTTTATCAATGGAAAAGAAAATATTTTTAGATAAGAGAGTTCTCATAAATCCATTATAAACTATGACCCTCCATGCCCTTTAAATAAAGACCATGGACCAATCAAGTTGTAAGGCATGAATCAATCATTGTTAGTATCGAAGAGAATATGAGCCATCAAATCACTTTATGTCTAAAACATACCGTGACCATTAGATTACAATGAAACTAATGCATTCTAAAGGAACACACCTGTACCTAACAAACACATTAGACCAAGTTGAACTTAACTAAGTAAGTGTATATATATCCTAATAGAAAAGAGGAGAAAAAAAGATGATAAAGGTGTGAAGTGTATTTTATTGAGTATAATATTGAAACAAAAAGTTGTGGGTTATTTGATCCTCAAGCAAAACAAATCATAATAAATAGAGATGTTGTCTTTGATGAGTAAGAATTTTATCAACCAAAATATGTAAGATAGAAGTAAGAGTGAAGTAGAAATTGGTAATGGATTTGGTGTAATTGGCTAACTAGAAGTCATTATGAATATGATATGTTGGATAGAAATTTTGGAAAAGGAATTTCTAGATCACAAAGTTCCACTATGAATTTTGCACTCATGGCTAAAATAATGAAGATGGATGACCCATATAATTACACAAAAGCATCAAAGAAGAAAGAATGGAATGAAGCCATAGAAGCAGAGTTTAATGCTTTGGTGAAGAGTGATACTTGGGACTTGATCAAATTGCCCAAAGGAAATGATGTAATTGGTATTAAATGGGTGTACCAGACTAAGTATAAATCAGATGGTTCAATTGAAGAACATTAAACTTTCTTAGTTACCAAAGGTTATGCTCAAAAAGAAGGAATTGATTATACAAAGACATTTCTTTAGTGGCCAAAATAGACACATTCAGGATAATTATTTCTTTAGTTGCACAATATAAGTGGATAATTTGTCAGATGGATGTTAAATTAACATTCTTAAATGGTTATGTAGATGAAGAAATCTATGTTGAGAAACCTGAAAATTTTGAGATTCTAGGAATATAAGATTGTATTTACATGTTAAAGATGACTTTTTATGGTCCTAAGCAAGCACCAATGGCTTGGTATTCAAGAATTGATAAGTATTTCCAAGATCATGGTTTAGTCAAGAGTTCATTTGAATATTTAGATACACTATACAAGTCAAGTTATTCTAATTGTTGCACTTTATGTTGATGATTCAATCTAGACAGGGAACCATTTTGAACTATTCAAGAGTTTAAGTCACATATGATAACAAAATTTGTGATGACAAATCTTGGTGAGTCGCACTATTTCTAGGGTATTGAAATAGGAAGACGGTATTTTTATGTCACAAGCCAAGTATACTTGGGATATTTTGAAGAAGCTTAATATGTTGAGTTGCAAACCAACAACAACTCCTTTAGAAGTTGGGTTGAAGTTATACATAAATGATAACTCCAATCCAGTTGATGATACTCTATATTGTCAATTGATTGGAAGTTTGATCTACCTAACTAAAACTTGACTAGATATATCTTTTGCAGTCAATATTGTATCAAGATTCATGTCAAAACCCAAGGAATTGCATTGGAAGGAAATTAAAAGGATTTTGAGATATCTTCATGGTACAATTGGCTATGTTCTAGTAAACAAATCTATAGATAATTTCAAGGTTATTGGTTATATAGATTTAGATTAGGCAAGTTGCATGGATGACAAGAAATCAACTTCAAGGTATTCATTCAACATGGGCTCATCAGTAGTTTCTTGGACCATTGAAAAATAACCTATAGTTTATCTTTCCATAGTCAAAGCAAAGTATAAAGCACCAATAGTAGTAGCTTGTGAAGCGGCTCGATTAAGAATAATTTTGGAAGATCTACATGAGCAGCAGAAGGAACCCACTCTGTTGATTTTTGATATTCAAAGTGTTGTTTTTTGTGCAAATTTGGTGGGACTACATCTTCATCATGCCCAATATATCACCCCGATTGGGGAAGGGAATTGAACCAATGATTTCACATCAAGGAGCACCTTAACAAAGCACTCAATCACTGTCTATCCAAGACCCTGTGGATGATATTCAAAGTGTCATTAAAATCACAAAAAATCCAATTTTTTACAAGAAGACCCAAGACATTGATATTCACAAGACCTAGTTCAAGAAGGTGTGATCAAGATAATGAATTGCATAATAAAAGATCAAGTTGCAGATATCTTCACCAAAGCACTACCAAAAGAAAAGTTTTGCAAATTCGAAGATGATATTGGAATTTTTCCAAATGATCATTATGGGGGAGAAATGTTAGAATGATGATTATTTGGAATATTCTAGAAATAATTATTATAAAGTTTGTGTTACGTCTCGAAGGTTTAGTTTGAGCTAAATAATTATTAATAAGTGTTTTGCTGAAAACTAAATTTTTAAGAGATTGTAAGTAATTATTGATTCAAGCATTTTCTCATGGGCATGTATGAATATTGGTTTTCTTAATGAAATTGTCTGAGTCAGTATGATAATTGTTGAATTTGTGCATTGCTTAATTTTGTTGGTGTACTAATGTTAAAATAAGAAACTAGGGCCAAAATCCACCTTGGAAAACTCATATGATGAAGATGATATTTTTATTGGATTCCTCTTTCCGAGAGGTGCGGGATTGATCTAAAGATCATCTCATTTTGACAAGTAGAAATGGAATTATGAATTTATTTCTTCTATGGACAAATTGTCAAGGTTGGCTCCAATCTAATGTAGGCTCAAGAAGCCCAACAAATGTGTCACTTCACCCTCAACGTTGTGTATAAATAGGAAAGGCCTTTTCCTCATTTGGAAACACTATCAACAAATATTTCTCTCTCTTCTTCTCATTGGTTCATACAACAAAAAGGAGCATCTCTTTTCTTCTTGCATTGACTTGGGTTGATTGGAAATTACAGGCAGAAAATCACACATCTATTTTGGGCCAATTGTAGGGACATTGACCAATGTTGACTGAGGTTAAAATCTCCTCCTTTGACTGCGTTGTTTAGGTAGAAAATCTGATCTCTTGAGGCCGCAACTTCGAGCACAGAAAATTGAGGAAATTGCAGCAGTTTGGCCTACATTGACCACAAGACCTTTGACCGTAGCGTTGACCTGTGTTGACCGAATTTGACCAAGAATTTCAGGACTGCTTTGGGTTGATTTTGACTGTCTTTGGAGGCCGAGTTGACTGTGTTTAACCAAGCTCATTTGGAGGAGTTTTTCTGTTGTTTTGACCGACGTTGACTTTCTGGTTAGGGCATCCTGTTGACTGTTGTTTGACTGCACTGTTTTGAAAGTGATTGGGCAAGTAAATTTTGTATGATGTACTCTCTTTGTGCTAAACTTTTGAAGAATAATAAGAAAATTTGATCAAATGGTTTTCCCCACATTGGGGTTTTCCTTGGCATCCGCCAAATATTGTGTCCTCTTGTCTTGGCTTGTCTTCTGCTTATTGTTTATATTCTATATGCATTTACTATCAATATCTATGTGATTGCTAATCTGGAAATTGATATTGGACTAAGAAAAATTGAAGTAAATTTCTCTAAAGCATAAAACATACCATTGTTATCTAAAATTAACATGGTATTAGAGTTGAGGTGAAGACAAATCCCAAGCAAGAGTGAGAAAAGAAATCACTGAGATTTGTTGGACAAGGACAAGATTCAATAGCCTCCTCATCTTACTTCAAATCTGATGACAAGCTCAATGATAAGTCTAATTATCATGCATGGAAGATGTCTATTGACTTGACTTTGGAGGAGCATGATGCTATGGATTATGTGAAGGGAAAGATTACTGAACCTCCTTCAAATTCACCAGCTACTGCTAAGACAAAGTACAAGAAAGGTGAGGTCAAAGCCAATAAGATCATCAGGGATTCTATTCACAAGCATTTAGTTGCTTACATATTTGATCTGAGAACATCTAAGGAGATGTATGACAAGTTGGTTAGCATGTTTAAAGCCATCAATGCAAACCAAGTCCTCTTTCTCAAGAACAAGTTGAAGGACATAAAGAAGGGAAGAGGAGAAGTATCCAATCCTACATCATGAGGATTGCCAAAATAAAAAATGATCTTCTATCTATTGGATAAATTATAGTTGACAGGGAGCTCACTCTCATTTCCCTTGGAGGTCTCCCTCATGAACGAGATGTGTTCAACACTACTATCATCAACAATGACCGAATTCAAGGTTTTGATGATTTGTTGACTAGATGTACTCAAGAAGAGACAAGGATGATGGAGAGAGACATGCCTTCAAATAGGAATGATCCTATTTCATTCTCCACTCCTGCTAAAAAGAAGAACAATGCAGGTTCAAAGAAGCAAGGTCAAGGAAGACATGGATTCAAAGATGGAAGAAAGGGAAGATGTTTCAATTGTAATAGGTTTGGCCGCTATGCTAGGGAGTGTCCTAATAAAAGGGATACATCTTGGGATGTTGATAACAAAAACAACCACAACAATTTCAGGGGCAACAATAATCAAAGGAATGGCAGGTTCAACGACAAAGGAAAAAAGAATGCTCCCTCTACTCAATATGGAAATGGTTGACCTTCCAAAATATCAAGAAACTCTAGGTATGATGAATCTAATGTTGTAGATAACAAGAAAAATAGAATTTTATCTCATATCTGACTTCTCTACTGCCTCTCTACCGGATACCTTGGGTAATTGGTTGATTGATAGTGGTGCCTCAAGGCACTTCACTGGGTATAAAGAAGCTCTTTCAAATTTGATATAAAAGGATAGAAATATGGAAATCATTCTTGGAGACAATGCCATTTATCCCGTGAAAGGGACTGGGAATGTTACTCTTCAATTGAATCAAGGTAACATCATTCATATACAATATGTACTATATGTACCCGATCTAAAGAAGCACTTGGTATATATCTCGGTGATGGAGGGCAAAGGATTTAAGGTGGCATTCATTGATGGAAAGGTATGTGTTTGGAAAGGCAGTTGGATTTCTCCCTAGTTGAGAGGGAGTGTTAAAATTGGAAACTAGGGCCAAACTCCACCTTGAACTCATATGACGAAGATGATATTTTTATTGTATTCCTCTTTCCGAGAGGCGCTGGATTGATCTAAAGATCATCTCATTCTGACAAGAAGAAATGTAATTATGAATTTATTTCTTCTATGGACAAATTGTCAAGGTTGGATCCAGTCTAATGTAGGCTCAAGAAGCCCAATAGATGTGTCACTTAACCCTCAATGTTGTGTATAAATAGGAGAGGCCTTTTCCTCATTTGGACACACCATTAACACATCTTTATCTTTCTTCTTCTCATTGGTTCATACAACAAAAAAGAGCATCTCTTTTCTTCATGCGTTGACTTGGGTTAACTGGAAATTACAAGCAGAAAATCACAGATCTGTTTTGTGGACGTTGACCAACATTGACTGAGGGTCAAATCTCCTCCTTTGACTATGTTTTTCAGGCAAAAAATCTGATCTCTTAAGGCTGCATCTCCTGGCACATAAATCGAGGAAATTGCAACAGCTTGACCTGCGTTGACAGCAATTTTGAACTGCATTGATCGAATTTAACTGAGAATTTCAGGACTGTTTTGGGCTTATTCTAACTGTCTTTGGAGGCCAAGTTGACTAGATTTGATCGAGCTCATTTGGAGGAGTTTTATGCTGGTTTGATCATCATTGACTTTCTAGTTAGGGCATCCTGTTGACTACGGTTTGACTAGACTATTTTGACAGTGATTGGGCAAGTAAATTTTCTATGATGTACTCTCTCTCGTTGCTGAAATTTTGAAGAATAATAAGAAGATTTGATCAAAGGGTTTTCCCCACATTGGGGTTTTTCCCTGACATCCGCCAAGTATTGTGTCCTCTTGTCTTGGCTTGTCTTTTGCCTATTGTTTATGTTCTATCTGCATTTACTATCAATTTTTATGTGATTCTTAATCTGAAAATTGATATTGGGCTAATAAGAAAAATTGAAGTAAATTTCTCTAAAGCATAGAACATACCATTGTTATCTAAAATTAACAAATAATCCTTCACCCATTATTGTAAAGATTGCTTTAAGTTTTATACACTTAAAGGAAAATGTGGTTTCTTGAAAATTTCCTTCTTAGTGCCCTATGAGAAACCACATCACAATCTTGCAAGGCCACTGTGAGAGTAAAGATTGGTGAAACTGTAATATTACTAAGAGTTGGGAATTTTAAAATAATATAAAGGTTGCAAGGCCATTGTGGTAGCCAAATGATGTTGTGGTTTGTTGCGTAGTCACAACCAACAAAGATGTGATTTATTGGTGGTATAAACCTTGAGGTTGTGGGGCAACCATTATTGAAGGCAAAGTATTATAACATATTGGGCAGAAGAAGCGAAAAAGTTATTAGCTTTTGGCATTATTGTGTTAAGGAATTGCAATGATATTTGGCTTTCCATCATTTGAGGTTTCATCCCAATAATACAACACTAATAGGTCCAAAATTGGAATGAAAAAGGCCATGAGAGGCTTATGAGAAGCTTGCTAAGATTGACCTAGGGTTTTAGGCATAAGTGTTTGAGTATTTTGTGATATATGTTATGTAATGAAAGTAGTGATTGTATCATTCCCAATATGTGCATTGTGGTGGTGTTTGCTCACTAAATGTAACATGATTCTATTTCTCTAGAAGAAGACAAATTATTGTTATGCTTACATATTCTTTATGTTGAAAATACTTTATAAACTCTGTAAGCTGCAAGCTAAAGGACTTGAAGTAGTGCAATTGCACTAAAAAGAGCCACAATTAAAATATGTGCAAGAAATCCATGATGCAAGACCACAATGCAACCATATAGAGGTGTAGGAGAGAAGACCAATTGAGAGCATTTTGGTATCAAAATTGGGAGACAAAATTTCAAATTACAAATACTTAGGAATGTTGCAAATTTCCATAATGCTTTTATTGTAATTTGGTATCATTGACATTCTTTTACCAAATTTGTGGAACCTCTCATTCGTAACTCCTTGTTTCTTTATAGTACTTCAAGACTTAGTTTTGGTTTTAAGCTTGATCAGTTAAGTTGTGGTGGTTTACATTAACCTTGAAAATTCAAGCAACACAACAAATGAACAAAGTTTATCAGTGGACATTTCATAGAGTATAGAACTATAGACCAATTCTCTAAAGCATGCAACATTTGGAAATTCAAGCAATGCATCAAATGAACAAATTTTATCAAATGAAAGTTTGTATAGTATTGAACTATAGATTGAATCTCTAAAATATGCAACATTTGCCAATTCAAGCAATGTGTCAAATGGGAAAAGTTTATCAATTGAAAGCTTGTATAGTATTGAATTATAGCTTGAGTTTGTAAAATATCCACATGTCATGACATAGTAAGGTGCAATATCACATATTTTTCTAGGGTATTTAATGGGGAGTTTATTAGAATAATGTTTTTAATTTGAAGTCCAATGTATACATCATAATTTTGTTATTTTCATGGGAAATTAATTAATTAGTGTGTGAAAAAGGCGTGTGTTTGGAATATGTGGAAGTCACAAAAGGCATATGTGGTACTTGAAGTTATTGTAGGTGTAGTAATGAGATTCACTTTCATCAATGAGCAGTACTTTAGCTTGTTAAATTTTCCTTAACCCCAACTATTGGTAATTTATTTCCTACTAAATAAATTGTTATTTAATAAACTAAAAATTAATAAATAAATGCACTATTATAATTTTAACAACAAATGAAACAACAGAGGAAAAATAACCAATCCCACACAAACAAAAAAATTTACTGCCCTTTAAATAGGTTGTTCGTTCAAATCACTTCACAACATACAAGGGCTCCCTTACTATGAAAATTCCCCACTACAGAAAATGCAAACTACAACAATTACAAAAAAATTATTGGACACTTGTACTGTTGTGCAACTGTTTGTTTTCTTAGAAAAACCATGATATTCTTTCTCCAAACTATTGTATGGATTTCTATATGAACTCGTTTGATTGTTTTCTCTATAGCCACGTAGATGTATTGTTGTGTTGCAATTTGATATACAATCACACTATATAATGGTGTTGTTGCTATGAAATTATGTTCTTTTGTACGCCCATGAAATTGTCATCGTGTGATCCGCATGGATACATTGTTATATCTATTTTTGTATGACCTACTACCTATTGTTGAGTTTCCTAGAAATTTGTCCTTTGATTTATGGTTGATGGGTTTCCTCCCCTTTTGTTGTTACAACAACACTATATAATGGTGTTGTTGCTATGAAATTTTGTTCTTTTGTACGCCCATGAAATTGTCATCGTGTGATCCGCATGGATACATTGTTATATCTGTTTTTGTATGGCCTACTACCTATTGTTGAGTTTCCTAGAAATTTGTCCTTTGATTTATGGTTGATGGATTTCCTCCCCTTTTGTTGTTACTAGCTTTCACTCTACTCCCCTGGACTTGATCTTTGGATGAAAGTTCTCCACTCTTGTTGAGATATTCTTGAGTCATTATCCTTCGTGTCTCAAGCACACAATGTCTCCTAGTTCTTCTCCTTCACCTAGCCTTGCTTTTATAACTTATTGACTGAATCCACAACACTAATCTCCAAAGTGATTGATGGTTGAGATAATATCTCAACATCACTTGAGATTCATCTAATTCACTAATGCAAATAACCTTTGCATTTCATTAGATTAATTCACTTTTATTATAAAAACAATTTATTTATTCCTTTAATAAGATTAATTTTCAAGGTTAAAGGTCTTGGAAAACGTCTATGCTTCTAGACATGAGACCTATGTGGAAATACGTGTTTGATTCTATAAATAGAAATGCTCCCTCTTAACGAGAAAGGTACTTCTCAAATAGCCACATGGAATTGGTTTTCCCTTTGGTCCTGGCACAATGTCCCATGCATCATCCCTCACCATGGATTTCTTTCAAACATCCTAGTTTGTTGCTTCTTTAATAATGTTAGTCATCAATGCCATGTAGTTTGGAAACTTATTCAAAAACATGTTCTTCTTGAATGTGCTCTTAGGAGCCTCCACATGCCTCTGAGCATCTCTCGATGTCTACGCAAACCACCTAGGTATCCTAACAAAACTAGAAGGAGCTACTGACTCCTCCCCACCTAAAGGTTGACTCTTTAAACTAGAAGAATTTTCATGTTGCTCTACCTTCATAGCCTCTTCCTCCTCATCCTCTATCACTACTAGTGGAAAATCATGAGACTTCTTAGATGCCAAGTTCTCCTCGAACCTAACATCCTTTCTTGCAATTATCTTCCTCTCAGCTAGTCAAAATATCTTGTAGGATTTTGAGGCCTCATTATACCCAAAATATATCCCCTTCTTTCTTAAAGTATCTAACTTCGTCCTCTTCTAGACAAGTCCATGGATGCATATTTGACAACCAAAGATCCTCAAGTGTCATTTCTCTAGCTTCACTGTAGTGAATTCCTCCTTTAGAGTATTATCCCCTACTATCCTATGAGTGTTATTTTTCTACACATAAACTATAGTGTTACATGCCTCTACTAAAATAAACATAGGAAACTCTTGGTCATGTAGCATAGCCTTGGAAAAATCAATGATGGATTGATTCTTTATCTTCGCAATCCAATTATGTTTAAGGGTTGTATGAGACTGTCATCTCCCTCTTAATCCCCACCTTCTTGCAGAAATCCTTGAAGTCATTGGATGTGTACTCTCCCCCATTATCTAACCTCAAGACCTTGATATTATAGACTCCTCTGAGCATCTACCCATTCTTGAACATAACCTCATATCCTATGTTCTCAATCACTAAGAGAGAAATTTATTCGATCTTTGTATAAACAACACATCATTTACTTCCAACATTCCTCCTGGCTCGAGATGGAACTTAATGGTTTCAACACCCTTCATTACATACTTGGCATCATTACAAAGATCCACATGTAAATCATAGTCTTTTTTTGTTAAATTTATAAATATCCCTTGTGCCTCTATAATATGATGTGATGCACCACTATACAAGTACAAGAACTACTTGTGATGGTGTTGGTGGATAGACATCAGACGAACGAAAAGTCCTCAAGCTTTGCTGCAAACTCATCAAGTTGTACCTCAGCTAATGATGTTGTCTATTATGACTTCCCCTTCCTCCCCTTCTCTGGACATTGTGATGTGTAATTCCCATTCTTGTGGTGAATAAAGTGCTTTAGCTTGCTCAAGTACTCCTTCCCTATCTAAGAGGTTTCCCCCTCACTGTTACCCTTGGAACCCTTCCCTTTTCCTTTCTTGGCCGTACTATTAGGGCCAAGTTATCCTCTACATCACCCTTCCAATTGCCTTTAGACTACTCCTAAGCCTCTTCTTGGATGTAGTCATCGCAAATCCTCTCCCATTTGGAAAGGTGCTCCTAAGCACAAACTCCCTTGACAAATAGTTCTCATAACTTGGGAAAACCAATGCAACATTTACAAGTTCTACATCCTCCACTTTCTACCTAATGGTTGCCAGTTGATCCCGTGTCTAGGTGATCCCCTTGAAGTAATTGGTAATGTTATCAAACTTGACATCTAGATGGATATGATCTTGTTTCTTAATATCATCTTCCTATTCATGTTGTCACTTTAAAACATTTCCACTAGAGATTTAAACATCTCCCTGATGGTCTCCTTCACTTCCAATTGAGGTATCAAGTGATCCTTCATAGCATCCATGATGACATTTTGAGCTCTAATGTGCTCCTTTTCATGGGTTTCCAACTACGTTACATTTATTGGTTGTCAAATATCCTTATCAACAATCTCCTTAAGGTCATTCTCTTTCAACAATAAGGTAACCCTTGCCTTCCAAGGCATGAAATTAGATGCCCCATCCAACCTATCCTCAAATCTCAAATTGGTTGTTTCCATCTCTACATATGATAATTATTATCTTGTGCTAATTCCTTCTAGCAACGATCAAATATAACTTTTGGGTTTTTTTACAGGTCATACGAACATGCGTGGTTGTATGTTGTATTATTGTGCATTTAGCAGTGACTATATGTTATTTTTTTGCTCAGATAATATATTTCCACCTGTAAAAAGTACAACAGATACAACCTCCCTCTCTCATTAAGGTGTATTTCCTCCACCACTCTCACTGCTAGTTTATAGATTTTCTAAGATCTTGCAAATCTAATAGATATGGTAAGGTTAATTCTCTTGGACGACTTCAACACATCCAAACACATAGATCTATGTGGAAGTACACATTCGATGCTATAGACATGAACATAGCTTTCTATATAATATATTATGGAGTCTCAAAAAATTGTATGATTATGATGAATAATTAAAGGTTAAAATGAAAAGGGCATGGAAAAGTGTCATCGAGTCATGAATAGTGTCAAACAACTATGAATGGGTGTTCAAAGGCTAGATTGAAAGGTTCATGCCTGGTGAAAGGAAATTGTTAAAGCTCTCAAATTTTCCTTTGATATTATGGTGTCTTAAACAACATGATATGTCTGACCAATGAAAATGATGAATGCAATGTGGCAAGTATTAGAAATATTGGAAAATAACTATTGTTTAGCATAGATAATTATGTCACTCATTATTATTCAATTACTTGTCTTATGAAAGGAAAATGAATTAGTGAATGATGGTGTAATAACTTACAAATGTGAATTAGGTCTTTATAGATTATAAGATAATTTAAAAGTAAGGTTCTCCCATAATTTTCAAATCCATTATATATTTTACATGGGTTTTTACAAAACTTAGCCTAAAATCTATAGTTATTAGATTTTTGTTTCTAATTCTATTCTTTAACAAGTGACCTTTTATTACCATTAAACTAATTTGTAGAAATGTTGTACTAATTTCTGCTACATTTCAAATTGACATGATTACATATGGATCAAAATTTATTTTTTAAAACTACTTGATGAATTTATTAAACTAATATGTAGAAATGTTGTACTAATTTCTACTACATTTTGAATTGACATGATTATATTTGGATCAAAATTTCTTAAAAAACTATGTGATGAATTTATTCTTTAATTTATCCCTTTTCACTGTTGAACTCAATTTTTGGCCTTATAACTATAGTGCCTGAGATAGATATTTTTATGAAATAGATTCTTTGTTTTTTTGAATTTGTAAGAGTTGGATCATTTTGAATTAGATCCACTTCAAGTTTGATAGAAATTATTTGTGGGAGATTTTTTATTTTTATTTTTATTTTCATAACTAAAGATTGAGAATTACTTTTTTGCACTACTCATTTCAAATTATTCTTCTTCCTTTTCCTAATTACCATTTAAGATCCATTCAAGATTTCCTTTTGCACTTTTTGAAACTTGACTCTAAGGCCCCTTCCAACATGACTCCCTAAGATGACCATAGAGTAAATGAGACAACCAAGGGTTTTTCATAATCTAGTTATTGCACTCATTTAACTTTTTGCAATCAATGATGATTTTTTTAGGTAGACCTTTTCTTGTATCAACTTTAATTATGTAAATCTAAGCAAAGGAGAAGATATCCTTACTCTCCATGGTTGGATAATTTTTTATAATTGTTGGAAACATAATCCTTGGGGGATTATGTTTCCAACAATGATGAATGCAATATGGCAAGTGTTAGAAATATTGGAAAATGACTATTGTTTAGCATAGATATTTATGCCACTTATTATTATTCAATTACTTGTCTTATGAAAGGCAAATGAATTAGTGAACGATGGTGTGCTAACTTTACAAACGTCAATTAAGTCTTTATACATTATAAGATAATTTAAAAAGGAAAGCTCTCCCATAATTTTCAAACCCATTATATATTTTAGATGGTTTTTTACAAAACTTAGCCTAAAATCTATAGTTATTGGATTTTTGTTTCTAATTCTATTCCTTAACAAGTGACCTTTTATTATCAATAAACTAATTTGTAGAAATGTTGTACTAATTTATGCTACATTTCAAATTGACATGATTACATACGGATCAAAATTTGTCTTTTAATCCCTGATGAATTTATTAAACTAATATGTAGAAATGTTGTACTAATTTCTGCTACATTTTAAATTGACATGATTACATTTGGATCAAAGTTTCGTTATAAACTATGTGATGAATTTATTCTTTAATTTATGCATTTTCACTTGAACTCAAATTTTGGCCTTATAACTATAGTGCTTGAGATAGATATTTTAATGAGAGAGATTATTTACTTTTTTGAATTTGTCAAAGTTGGATCATTGTTGCTTAGATCCTCTTCATTTTTTATAGAAATTATTTGTGGCAGATTTTTTATTTTTATTTTCATAACTAAAGGTTGCAAATTACTTTTTTGCTCTATCCATTTCGAATTCTTCTTCTTCCTTTTCGTAATTACCACATAAGATCCATTCAAGATTTCCTTTTGCACTTTTTTGAAACTTGACTCTAAGACCCTTTTCAACATGGCTCCCTAAGATGACCATTGAGTAAATGAGACAACCAAGGTTTTTTCATAATCTAGTTATTGTACTCATTTAACTTTTTGTGATCAATGATGATGTTTTCTGATAGATCTTTCCTTGTATCTACTTTAATTTTGTAAATCTAAGCAAAGGGGAAGATATCCTTACTCTCCATTATTAGATAAAATTTTTTAATGGTTGGAAACATAATTCTTGGGGGATTATGTTTCCAACAACGATGAATGCAATGTAAGCATTAGAAATCTTGGAAAATGACTATTGTTTAGCATATATAGTTATGCCACTCATTATTATTCAATTACTTGTCTTATGAAAGGCAAATAAATTAGTGAACAACGGTGTGCTAGCTTTACAAACATCAATTATGTCTTTATACATTATAAGATAACTTGAAAAGGAAGGCTCTCCCATAATTTTCAAACCCATTATATATTTTAGATAAGTTTTTACAAAACTTAGCCTAAAATCTATAGTTATTGGATTTTTGTTTCTAATTCTATTCCTTAATAAGTGACTTTTTATTATCATTAAACTAATTTATAGAAATGTTATACTAATTTTTGCTATATTTCAAATTGACATGATTAGATATGGATCAAAATTTGTTTTTTAAAACTACTTGATGAACTTATTAAACTAATATGTAGAAATGTTGTACTAATTTATGTTACATTTTAAACTGACATGATTACATTTGGATCAAATTTTCTTTAAAAACTATGTGATGAATTTATTCTTTAATTTATCCTTTTTCATTGTTAAACTCAATTTCTGGCCTTATAACTATAGTGCTTGAGACCGATATTTTTATGAGAGATTCTTTACTTTTTTTGAATTTGTCAAGGTTGCATCATTGTCATCTAGATCCACTTCATTTTTTATAGAAATTATTTGTGGGAGATTTCTTTTTTATTTTCATAACTAAAGGTTGAAAATTACTTTTTAGCACTACCATTTTGAATTCTTCTTCTTCCTTTTCCTAATTACCACATAAGATCCATTCAAGATTTCCTTTTGCATTTTTTTGAAACTTGACTTTAAAGTCCCTTTCAACATGACTCCCTAAGATGACCATAGAGTAAATGAGACAACCAAGGTTTTTTCATAATCCAGTTATTGTACTCATTTAACTTTTTGTGATCAATAATAATGTTTTCTGGTAAATCTTTCTTTGTATTCACTTTAATTATATAATTCTAAGCAAAAGGAAAAATATCCTTACTCTCCATAATTAGATAATTTTCTATAATGGTTGGAAACATAATCTTTGGGGCATTACTTGGAAGATGAAACTGTTCTTATATATATCATTTAAATAATAAATACCATACACTTATCTAATTAATTGTTCTAATTTTGTTTTTTCTAAACATATTGTTAGGTGTTTTTTCCGTATAGTTTAGATTCTTCTGCCCATGTAACTCCTGTTTGCCATCTCTATTCCACTGCCCATGTAACTCCTGTTTGCCATACTTTTTGTAAATTTTATGACCTCCCTATGCACTTAAGAACATCCAAAAAAACACTAGTCATTTCATCTACCTCCTCTTTGGTTGTAACTCCACACTTATTCTGCGGAGTGTTTCATGTTCTTGCTTGACATTGTTGTCTATTCTCGTTTTTGTCGAACCTTCAGACCAGTGAAGTTCACATTGGGGATGGAATTGAATTACCACTCTGCGGCCTGAGAATTACCTCAGCCCTATCTAGTGTGGCTTTTAGGATGCGTTCCCAGGTCTCCACAGGCACAACATGGAAATCTCACTACTAAACGCACTCATTCTCTTCCACACCTCCACTCAGATGCTCTCACATCTTAGAAACCCATGTAGAATTAGATATGTCCCTCGACTAGGAGAGTGAGTGAAATCATTCTATGATATATTGATACCCATGTTGCTACTATTGGAATTGGGTTCGCTCTGCTTCAATGGATGTCGGTATCGCACATCAAAGTGGGTTCTGAAAATGCATTGTCATGCAGCAAGGGAGCGTATAATGTTTTTTTGCTTCACAAAGCCAATGAAGATGGCACCGATTGCATCTAAAAGATATCCAATGGCAAAATACAAAAGAAACTGCTGAGAGACAGGACTAAGCATATTTCCTCATCTTTGATAATGGCAATGCCCATCACTGGAGAAAGTGATAGTTCAAAAACCAGATTGTATTGCCGAAAGAGTTAATACAAAGCGAATGGAACCTGTTATCTCCTGAAAAAAACCTGTATTGTCTGGTCTGCTAGAGAAAAAAAATGAAGGCAGTTGTAACTGTTGTATTGCAAGCGAAATCTACCATTTTTTTTCTCTAGCAAACCAGACTTTGATCGTTGGAATTCCCTGAAGTTTCTCAATGTCATTCGCATTTGGGTCATCCACATATGGGCTAACAATCTTCCTTAAAGTTTCTCAATGCCAATGGGCATTATTTCTATGTCACTAGGCATTTTTAGCTGAGTGTTTCACTTTCACCTTCCAATTTCCAATTTGGGTTGTAATATTCTTATTGGTAAGTGATTTGTAAGCTTTCTTTCTTATGTCTGGCTTGTTGGAAACCAGACGTAATTCCAACTACCTGCCACCAATATTCAACAATGATTTAATGCTGGATCTAGAAATCAGCCGCTGTATTTAATGAAGTTCTAGAAGTCGGCGGATACATTGACAATGGGGGAAGCTTCTCCAGGAAGCCACCGACTGAACCCATCTCCAGAAACTTCTCCAGCTTGTATATATACCTGTTAATTGATGAATAGAGGCAAGTTCTTGTGTTCAGTGTTTGTGTGTTGAGTTAAAGAGCTGTGCGCCTCTGCTCTTTTCATGGTATCAGAGCGAGGTTGAGGGCTGAGTGTGAGAGCCCAAGTCGAGCGATCAGAGTGGGTGAGATATCACTGTAAAGTGAGCTGTGTTACAGAGGAGCTGTGAGTTGTGTGCTGAGAAGTGTTGCAGAGGAGCAGTGCAAAGGAGGGCTCAGCTGTGCGTTGCGGTGGAGGTTGCAGCAGCCGCTGTAGTGAAGAGAACGATCTGAAAGGTTGCTGCGGTGAGCGTGGAGAAGCTTGCAAAGCATGCCGTTTCGGAGGGAACCAAGGCCAGCGGATTTGAAACTCTTGTTTTGTGTGAGTGCTTGCGAGTGTGTAAGTAGTCTGGTCAATTAAGGGATATTAAGATGGACATTAACTCCCTCTTCGTGTTTGGTTTGATTTTCTGAAAATGATATGTTGAGCAAGTTGTGATGAGATTGGAAGATTAGGTGGTTCTACGAAGTTACTCTATGTGTAGTCGATACTATTCTCGTGTATTGAGTTGCTGTAAATGTTCATCAAATATTTACGATTCTCATGTATTGATTTGCTGTTTTGTGGATCATTTAAACCATTTTAAACCCGTCCTATTCTTATTAGGGTGTATTGGTGCTGAAGGGCTTCGAGAAGCACCTGTAACAGGTTGCAATTTAGAAGGTTTCTCCTTTGAAATGCTGATTACTAAAAACCTTGCATTATGAATGATGCTACCTATAAAATGTGGTTTGGCTGTTGGTTTTGGTAGTCTTGATGTTGAATGAGTATATGTTTTTTATGATTTAGTGACAGAAAAAAAGGGAGAGGAAAAGTGTTATTACTGGTGATATTAAAAAAAAGGAGGGTTGTTATTATTATGGAAATATTGAAGTTGTGAAGTTGCAAGTTGTGGTTTCTGTGTTATGTGTCTGAGTTTGCCCTCTCTAATATTTGAATATTGGTGATTGGAGAAAGCTTCTCATCATGGCAAATTTGTTGCTTGATAATTATATGAATGAATCCACCAAACTTGATGGAGAAAATTATGTGAATTGGAAATTTAAGTTAACGACTATTTTAGAAGGAAATAGTTTGTGGTCCATTGTGAGTGGGGATGAGCCCAAACCCACTGTTGCGGGTTCTATTCCAGATTGGGAGAGAAGGGAGACAAAAGCAAAGGTGTTGTTGAGTATGTCCGTAAAGGACAACATTATTCCTCATATTAGAGATTGCAAGACATCAAAAGAAACATGGGATACGTTGAAGGGTTTGTATGAAACAACAAATACAAACCGAATCTTGTTTTTGAAGACTAAGCTTTTATCTCTAAAAATGGAAGCAAATGAAAGTATAAGCAATTTCATATCTCGTGTCAATGATTTAAGTGATAAGTTAAGAGATATTGGTGAAAAGGTGTCTAACACTGACTTAGTCACCATCATATTAAATGGCTTAGTGCAAGATTATCAAATTTTTGTTTCAAGTCTTGCAGCTAGAGAGAAACCCCCTTCATTTGATGAATTGATAGGAATTCTTCTACAAGAGGAGGAGAGGATGAAGAACTTTAATTTGGGCTCTAACAGTTCAGATTTGGCATTGGTGGCCAAGGGCAAATATCCATACAGAGGCAAGCCATGGGACAAGAACAAAGGAGGCAAGTTTCAAGCAAAACAAAAAGGTATGATACAGTGTAAATTTCCAAAGAGAAATGATGAGTGTTATTATTGTGGCAAACCTAGGCATCATTCTAAAGATTGTTATAAAATGAAATATAATGAGTCTAGGCAAAGAAACAGAAGGCATATTGGAAATTTTGTGGACAAAGATACCTCAATCAGTGATGGATTTAAAAAACTTAAATTGTTTGTTTCTGATGCTGCATTGTCTGTGGAAAATGATGATAAGAATGCTTGGTTCATTGATTCTGGGGCATCACTCCATATGTCTTGTAATAAGGAGTGGTTTGATGAATATCATGAAAACATTGATGGAACATATGTTTGCCTAGGAGATAACAGATCACTTAAAGTTCAAGGTTATGGAGTAATAGGTGTGAATTTGCCTAATGGACAAGAGAAACAGATCCATAATGTGATGTATGTTCCTGATATCAAAAAGAATTTAATTTCTGTTTCTACTATTACTGACCAAGATTTGAAGGTGGAATTTGTTAAATCACAGTGTGTAGTGAAAGACAAGTACAAAGTTATTGCCACAGGAACCAGAGTTGGAGGCTTGTATAAGCTAGATGTGACCAGGAAAAGTCATCAAGCTTTGGCATCTACAACAATGTCAACAGTAGATTTATGGCATCAAAGGTATGGACATCTAAATCACAAAGATTTAATGCTACTTCAAAAGAACACTATGGTTGAAGGGCTTCCTGTCTTGAAGAATGATCATGTTGAATGTGAAGCATGTGTACTTGGCAAGCAACATAGGGAGGAATTTCCTATACATAAAGAAAAAAGGCAAAGGGAAATACTTGAACTAATTCATACTGATGTATGTGGACCTATGCAAACTAGATCTATTGGCGGAGCATGGTATTCTCTTATTTTTGTGGATCATAGATCTAGGTATACATGGGTTTATTTCATAAGAAAGAAGAGTGATGTTTTTGAGTACTTTAAAGAATTTAAGAATATGGTAGAAAAACAAACTGGTAATTACATCAAAATTTTGAGATCTGATCAAGGGGGAGAATTCAAATCAAGAGAATTTAATCAATATTGTAAAAGCAATGGGATTCAGCAACAATTTACAGTGCCACATACACCTCAGCAAAATGGAGTTGCTGAGAGGAAAAACAGAACTCTAGTTGAATGTGCACGTAGTATGCTTCAAGGTAAAAATATCTCTAATGTTTTTTGGGATGAAGCCATTAATACTGTTGTTTATTTGAAAAATAGGAGTCCAACCAAAAGTTTAGAGCTTAAAACACCTTTTGAAACATTTTATGGATACAAACCAAAAGTGAGTCATTTAAGAGTTTTTGGTTGCAAGGCATTTACTCATATTCCAAAAGATGAAAGAAGAAAACTTGATGCAAATCAATTAAGTGCATATTTATTGGTTATTGTGATAAACAGAAAGCATACAAGTTGTTTGATCCTAGTACACATAGACTGCTTGCAAGTAGGGATGTGGTGTTTCATGAGAATACAAATGAAGGTGATAAAATAAATAATACTAGTGTGTGGCATGATACTGATGGTTATGTCAAATTAGATCCTAGCGTTGAACAAGAACAGGAACAGATACAAGCTGAAGAGCAAGGAGCATCAAGCAGTCATGATACTCCAAGAAGAGGAGAGGGGACTCCGCAAAGCAAAAAGAAAGATGAAAGCAGTAAAACTCCAAGAAGGTCATCACGTCAAAGTCAGGTACCTGTAAAGTATAAAGATTATGCATTAATGTCTCAGGTTATGAATGTTGTAGAACCTTCAAGCTATGATGAAGCTAAAGAATATGAAGAATGGAGAAATGCAATGAATGAAGAATATAACTCTATAATGAAGAATGACACATGGGAATTAACATAATTGCCTAAAAACAAAGTTCCCATAGGATGCAAATGGCTTTATAAATCTAAATTCAATGATGATGGAAGTATTGATAAATATAAAGCTAAATTGGTTGCCAAAGGATATTCACAAAAGGAGGGAATTGATTATGAAGATGCTTTTGCACCTGTAGCTAAGTTGAACACAATTAGAATTATGATTGCATTAGCTACAAAATATAATTGGAAAATGCATCAGTTAGATGTCAAATCTACATTTTTGAATGGTGAGTTAAAAGAAGAAGTTTATTTAGTTCAGCCTGAAGGGTTTGTAAAACAGGGACAGGAGCATTTGGTTTGCAGGTTAAAGAAAGCTTTATATGGCTTGAAACAAGCACCAAGATCATGGTATGTGAAAATTGATTCTTTCTTTTATGAGAAAGGTTTTATGAGAAGCAAAAATGATCCTAACTTGTACATCAAGGAAGATGAAGGCAAGAATGTTGCTTTAATATCTGTATATGTTGATGATCTTATCATAACAGGAAATGCATGCAAGTTGATTGAAGAAATTAAAAATCAGTTGTCACATGTATTTGAGATGAAGGATCTTGGTGAATTGCATTATTGTTTAGGTCTTGAAGTTTGGAGGGAGCCTGGTAAGACACTGATCACACAAAGCAAATATACAAGGGAAATCCTTAAAAGATTCAATATGATTGAATGCAAGGCAACATCTACTCCTTTAGAACAGAATGTCAAATTGTGCAGTGATGATGGAACCAAAGAGGTGAATGGAACTATGTACCGTCAACTGGTGGGAAGTCTGAATTATCTCACCACTACCAGGCCAGATATAGCATATTCTGTCAGCATACTTAGTCTATTCATGGCTAAGCCTTGTGAAAGCCATTGGAAAGCAGTAAAGAAAGTCCTTCGATATCTGAAAGGAACACTTAATTTTGGTATTATGTATACTGATGAATTTGATGTTGAATTTGTAGGTTATTCTGATTCTGACTGGGCTGGAAATCCAGATGATAGGAAATCTACTACTGGATACGTTTTCAATATTGGTTTAGGACCAATATCATGGAGCAGTAAGAAACAACCAACTGTTTCATTGTCATCCATTCAAGCTAAATATAAAGCATTATGCAGTGCTACCTGTGAAGCAATATGGCTTAGGAGGATACTTGAAGATGTTGGAGAAACACAACAAGCACCTATAGTAATCAGATGTGACAATCAAAGCACTATCAAATTGGCAAACAATCCTATATATCATGCAAGGACAAAACACATTGAGACACAACATCATTTTGTAAGAGAAAAATTGCAATCAAAAGAAATTGACTTATCATATTGTAATACAAATGAAAATGTGGCTGACATATTCACCAAGCCTCTTGGAAAGGCTAAATTTGAAATATGTAGAAATAAGTTGTACATTGTAGAAAATCCAAATTATGTTGTAAGCCTAGCTGAGACTTAGACCAGCAGGCATGACAATTAAGAGTATAGTGTCTTGTTTATTGTATGTAGTTGGAATTAAGGGGGAGTGTTGGAAACCAGACGTAATTCCAACTACCTGCCACCAATATTCAACAATGATTTAATGCTGAATCTAGAAATCAGGCGATGTATTTAGTGAATTTCTAGAAGTCGGCGGATACATTGACAATGGGGGAAGCTTCTCTAGGAAGCCACCAACTGAACCCATCTCCAGAAACTTCTCCAGCTTGTATATATACCTGTTAATTGATGAATAGAGGCAAGTTCTTGTGTTCAGTGTTTGTGTGTTGAGTTAAAGAGTTGTGTGCCTCTGCTCTTTTCATGGCTACCACCCAATTAAGATTTGTACAATAAATTCAAAGGGAATTCCACTAGGGATGGAGTGAATTTCTCCCACTAAAAGAGAAGACGACTTCTAAGAGGAATCGACCAACATTTAATCAACTGGGTGTAGACTGTTGATTGAACGTCCACCTTGATCCACATTGGTCATTTTGCTGAGATAACGTGTATTTGGCATTCTAATCAACCACTAGAGACTCAGGTCCCTTCAATTTGTAAGCCGAGAATGAAATCAATGGTGGAGGAAGCATGCTTTATGTATTTCCCAATGTCTAGTTTCTAGCATTCTTTTGTAAAAGGACAGACTCAATTGATTGCCTTGATTGAAACTTGAAAATGTGAAAGCAGCATTTTCATCTACTCTGGGAGGTTCTACTCTTTATAATATAGTTATCGTCTTTTAGAAGCATATTAAGATGGGAGAAACGGTTGCTTCTTGTGAGGCATTCTTGCTTTCAAATTTTGGCTTTTGGCCATTTTCCTATGGATTGATTGTACAGTTTGTATACAACAATGAATTGATATTTGATCCTGAAGTTCTTGATCTCACTGAGAATGATTTAATAAATAAATTTGTATTAGCATTTCTACAATGCCAACATTTTTTCTAGCTTTTAGTTATCCTACAAAAAATACGAGTTCAAACTACAACAATGATTTCTAGGTGTCTACTTGCATTCACCACAGCTTTTTCATAATTCTCTGGGGTTCACTGTATGGAGCAAGGAAATAGGTCCCTGGCTGTCCACTTATGGTGAAGGGGTTGGGAGCATCACTCGTGAGATTCACTCAATTCACAATTGAGAGGATTTCTCACTGTTTTGTTTGCACATAGCTACTCATTGTGCAATTGCAGGTATCTAACATTGGGAGCTATTTGTCTCTTTGTATATTTACAGGTGTGTTTTTATTTATTGAAGCTGACACCTCTCATTTGTTGAGATTGAATTGTTGAGAAAATGGCAATAATTGACGAGTTATTAGAGTTATTGAATATTCCATTATTGTCTACTATTGACAACACAATAAAAATTGATAAATCCACTCTCATTGATGTTCTAATATATTTACAAGATACACAAGAACAAATTTAATTTCTCCATCTCAAATGACAACTTCAATGAGATGAAATATGATAGAAAAGCCATCGTTATGAATTAATATTTTTTCAGAGCAATTCTTTGTTTGAATTTGAAAAAGTTTTATGTCAACAACAAACACATCATTAGATCAGTGGCGCCATTTTAGGAACAAATTCAAATGAAGATGCAAAAGTTTAGCTTGCACTTCTCAAGCCCACCATTAGACCTTGGTAAGAAGTCATCAACAACAAGCACAAAACCAATTTCATATATGAAAAGGAAATAACATTTCACATTCTAGACTACTCCAAATCAATGTGGTTTAAGAGTGTTGGGTTTCTTCAACAAAGCTCATCTTCACTTGCTCCTATCCACATCAGATTTTTAATTATCAACATTGCCATCGAATTGGCCATATGAAAGATCATTATTTTGATCTTCACCCTTGTAAGCATTGTGGAAAACATAATCATTATTCAAATAGATGTTTTAGACACAACAACCATGCAAAATCAAAGATTCACCTTAGATGGATCACTTCTTGGTAATGGTCTTCAACAACCAAGAAGATATATTGTTCATAGCATAGAATTCATTCCCAAGTATTGACACATATTGCAGTGGAAAGAGTTTCATCTTTTCACCATGTATCTGAAATGGGGGGAAATTGATAGTCAACTACTAGTTTCAAAGTCATATCAAGTGAGCCTAAGCCTGAGCTAGAACTAGACCTAGAACTAGAGCTAGCAACCAAAGTCATAGTTGTAGCTAGAGACAAACTCATGTTCTATGAACACCATTTGTTTTTGGGCCCTCCTGAAACCACCACTCAATAGAAGACTTATTGCTTCTTCTAGACAATAATTTGTGGTCATCATTAAACTATCATTAGAGAGCACCTCCATTTCGCAAAAGACATCAACTTCTAGCTAATTAGAAATTTTTCCAGGAATTTCTTCAAGCTAGGTTCGAGAGTTGGTGGTTAGCCTTAAACCACCACTAATAGAAGACTTCGACTTCTATTGACCATTTGGTTTGTGGTATTCCTTAAAACCCACACATTTCTTTTAATGAATAATTTTGGAGTATAAATATCATTGCTTTCTTTCAATTATAGATTTCCTTTTTTATTCCTCGATCGGGGTTTGTGCCAACAGAAAGGAAACGTGGAGATTTGTGCCATAATTAATGTCAGATTAGAAAGGGTTGGAGGGCGGCCTTGGTACAACCCTCGCACATTTGTATTCAATGGCAAGGTGGCATCACGCACACAAAGAGTAAAGGCCATAGGGTATGCCCAAAGCGTCACCTTAACGCTGAGGTTTTGTGTTGGTAGCTATTCTTCCTCGGGTGGAAGTATCCTTGTTCTTGTCTCTGGTATCAGTACATGGTTTCTGGTTAGTTCGAAGTAGAATGTTAAGGAGGCTTTTGTGCTCTACCACCCTGGTGCAACTGGTCCCTCTCTCCACATGGTCAACGTCAACAGGTATGTTCTTTCTCTTCATCTCTCTTATAGTCTATCCCATGTGCTCCACATTCATGTGTCATTTCGATGGGGCAGTTTTTATAAGTCGGAGCTTGCAATCAATTGGAAACCCTATCGTGAATTATGGAAGGAAAAAATTGGGTTTTATTCTGAGTTGTTTGAATACTATATAATTGTTTTTGCTTTCTTTGGAATCTTGCTATATCGCATGGGGATATATCATAACTCTTTGGCATGCAACTCAATATCTGTCTCATGCATAAATGTATGTGTTTATTGTTTGGCTTCTTCATTGTCTCTAATGGTTATTAAGTATCGTGGTTTCTTCGGTAAGACTTTGCTCGTTTTACCTCTATTTGTGGTCTTCAGAGGGCTCGAGGAGCCTGGGGTTACTGTGGCCATCCTCTTGCGTCAAACCCAAATCATTCTCAAAATAATTGTTGGGTTTAGGCCTAACGCTCAATGTTATATGGATTTATGTTTTGGTACCCTTACAAGTTTACAGTTGCAAAGTGCTCACTGAGACCTTAAGCTTGTTACATACCACAAGCTCGAGGTATGGGCTTCTTGTCACATTGCTTTATACTTCTATGTGGGTTGATTGAGTAGCAAGATGGTTCATCCCTCTTCTCGTAAAGGCTCCTCAGCCAATGGAGGTCCATGGCATGGCATAAATGTGAGGTAGCGTGGTGAAAGCAATCAGGCCCAGCCTCGCCAAGCGAGGGACAGGGGCTGCAAATCCACCTCTAGACTCATCCGTGACTTTGCCCAGTCTTTTTAGACTAGCACTCCATTGCAGGTTCATTAGCTAATCTCTAACTAGGAGGCAGAATGAAACCAACAGGGAGATGTAGAGATAAATTTGGAAGAATGGAGGGACTTCGTATCGGGGGCCGAAATTCTCAGTATAAGAAGACTGTATACCTATATTGGTTAATGAAGAATATCGTGGCCAAAGCTATGATGAACCCTCCAGCTGGCTCATCCAAATATGATCTTGGTTTACAAGGAATTCATAAGGAATTTCAACTTATTCAGTTTCAAATCCAGTAGCAGAATGCCCGCCTCAGCGGCATTGAGAAACATATTCCTTGTCTCCCCCATTCTGTATTACCTGGTTCGAGTGCAAAAGACCCAGCTCCCGTGGACTCATCAGATGATTAGCAGTATGCTTGGCTCAGTTTTTGCTTTAAATTTTGTTATATCTAGATGAAGAATCTATAGACTATGATATTTTGGTTTAGGTATTTAGATTTTAGAAGGCTTCAAGACATTCAATTATATATGGCTTTGTTAGACAATCTTAAACTTTTATGCTTTTGGACAGCTTATAATGTTGTTAGGTGAAAAACAGACCCAATTTCCCTCTAAGCAAGTTGAGGCTACCTAATAAAAAATCTTACCGAACTCACCCAAAAAAAAAAAATTTATTTTTTACATCTTCATATTTCATATTGACTATTATCTTTGGCATCCACTCTTATTATTATTATATTATTATATATGTTTAATTATAAAATTCATATTCCTTTTTCAATTATACATCCCATTTTCATTTCTCTACATAAAAGGTTTGCCATTCTTTTTCAAATACACATTCTAATTTAGTACTTTGTTTTGTTAATTTTTTTTAATTGTTTTTGAAATTATATTATTGTAAATAAGGTTACTTAACTCTTCCGGGTAATCAAAGGTCTAATAGTTGGATGGTATAGAGTTATCAAAGGTCTAATAGTGGGATGGTATAGAGTGAGGTTAAGAGATTTATTTGTATTAAGGTGATTTATCTTCTTTAACTATGTATTCATAATTGATAAGAAAAGGCGATTTTTTTCTTTAACTATGTATTCATAATTTATAAGAAAAAAGTGATTTTTTTATTATTAATTATGTATTTATAATTTATAAGAAAAACGCTCTTTGAATTTATATATTTATGTTTGGAATGAGTATATTTATGTTTGGAATGAGTAGATGTTGCAAGTAACAATGCACAATATTCTCATATATTCTTCCTTTTAAGTATAACTAGAATCATTTTAATGTTAGTTTAATTCTTATCATTTATTTTAGTAATAATATTTTTTCCTATTTCTATAAAATTATAATTTTTAACGATTTTGTAATAATAATATATTTTATATTAATTTTATTTAAGTTTTTATATGAGAATAATGAGATTTTTATAAAATTATAATTTTTAACGCATTTTGTAATAATAATATATTTTATATCAATTTTATTTAAGTTGTTGTATTGAGCATAATGAGATGTATAATTTAATGTAAGAGATGTTTTATGTGTGAGAGAACAAGATAATATTAAAAAAAAAATTGAAACCAATCTAAATACATGTTAACTTGGGTATATATAAGCATAGGAAAAGATTGCATTTTTAATTTATATTATTATATAGTATATAATTAAATGATAAAACATATGTCTATACATAAGAAATTTTATTTTTCTTAATATTTGATAAATTTAAATTTAAAATGAATTTAAATTAATTTATCTACTAAATATTATGATTTAAATATTAATTTCAAATTGTAAATAAAAATATACATTAAATACCAAATTATATATATATATATATATATATATATATATATATATATATATTTTTTCATAATTTCATTATAATTCTCATTTTCATCCATCCCACTCTTGTGTTTGTTCTTGTTTGCTTTATTTTTTTTAAGTAAAATCTACTAATAGTTTACTAAAATACAAGGTGGAGTTCTGGTTGAGAGCATCCTAGAACTAATACAAGCATACTAAGAAAATATGTGTGATCACTATGTGTATCTAATACATTCCTTTTTCCCTTTTTTCTTCCAAACATCTATCCAATTTGCGGAGTTGGAAGAGATTATTGTGTTAACCACTATGGCTAGACTCATTGCAGGGTTGACTTCTGGTGCTTTAGCTAAGACGAAACCTGCTTCTTTATCACTATCTGAATTGTTGGACTCACGAGGATGCTTTTGTCCTCCTTGGAGATGATGCAAGGATAATTCCATGTTCTGTGGCTCTGCCTCTGGAGACGGAATTGTCGTTGACTGAGCTTCAGGTGTCCGGATGTTCCTAGCGCTAGGCTGACTCGGAGCCCGAGAATGCTAATTGCATACATATGGGAGAAGGTCTTGGGGATATCTAGAGGAGATAGAGAGGCAACAAAACTCTTTTGGACCTAAGTGCTTGAAGAAGGTTTTTTCGGGGTTCACTGATTGGCTGTTAGGGTTGCAATTCTAGAATTTCTGGAGGAGGTATATGTTTGGATGATTGAGAAGCCTGCTAGCCTTTCTGAGTTCTTCTCTTCTATGGCCTTGAGGAGGAAAAAGAAGGGAAATTGTGTTGAAGATGTCCAACCTCTTGGTAAGATATTCATCGAAAGGCAGTATTTTCATAGCCTAGAGGTTGCATGAGGGAGTCCTCTAGCCAATCTATACATATTTTGTCTAGAAGTCGGTAACTCAGATCCATTTTTAAACAGATTCTTCCAAATGTATAGATGCCTTTTTAGAATCATTCTTCGTCTATCTTGCTAAAGAACCCAAGAGCATTGCTATCTCCTCCAACAACCCTGGGTTGTAGAGGGGAATAGGCATGTTGGGTATCTTAACCCAGATAGGAGCCTTCATGACCTCCCTGTCTAGAGGGTTGAAGTCAGGAAACCAAGGTTCTAAAGAGAGGCTTGAACGCCACAAAACCAAGGTCCTTGTTCAAGGGCCTTTAGAAGATATTCTGATTTATTGTAGAAAACAACAAAAATAATCCTTAGAACAGAGCTCTAGAGAGTAATTTGTAGTCTAGGTTTTGTTCAACCAGTCTCTTAAAGTTGGAGTTGAGGGCCAAAACCCATTAAACTGACCAATAAATTTCATTTTTTACATAAAGATAGACGTTCATAATAGAGACATCTTCAATTACCTTAACAGATGGAATCTCCTATGAATGTTCAATGATGAAAGATGGGCTTTACGAGGAGAAATGGAGTGGCCCCCTTCATTGCTTTGCTGAAGGATTTCTTTTGCAATTGGCCCTCAACCCCAAGGGCTAGAACTTTGTCTTAGCTCAAAGTTGGGAAGGTCTGCAACTGAAAAGAGTTTTGGCCTTGTAGGTTTTAACCCCATACAGAAATTACCTGCATACGAATTCTAAAACACAGAAAATAAACAATGCGAGAGCATAACACATAAAGCACATATACACAAAGATTTTCCCCTAGATCCCAAAACAAGGACTACCAGCTTTATTTTTCATTATGTTCCTTTCAATGTTATAATACATATTTATACATGCCGAAGCATCCAATACCATGGACCGAAAACCATTGCGTCCAAAACCATGTGCGAAAATCATGCACAAAACCATAGGTGGGTCCGCCCAACCTAACATAAGTTCCAAAACCAAAAATTTTCAGGGCGCTACCCTGGATCCCATAGAGTGGAGTTACCTACACCCCTCAAACCTCCTGTGACCCCCCCGCTACGCAATTGGCACAACAAAGGGGGGGCTCCACCCCCCTTCTAACCCCCGGTTAAATACGTGGGCTAGTCGTGGAAAGAATATAACACAACCCAAAATTCTCCCACTTGTTGTTTTCTTTCCACACGGGGCTACAAGAGAGCTTAGTCATTTATCCAGCCCTGCAATGCCCATTGTTTCTCTACACCAAGAGAACTTCTCAGAGCTCACAAATTTTGTCAATGTATTTGCAGTATTCTTCAATGTGTCCACCTTTACTAGCAACACCTTTTTGTCTTCTGTCATATCCCTCACAAAGTGATACTGAACATCAATCTGCTTTGTCTTTGAATGATATGCAGGGTTCTTTGCCAAGAAAATTGCACTTTGGTTGTCACAGTTTATCCTTATAGCTCCCTGTACTAACCCCATACTCGAACACAATCTCTGCAAGCACACTGCTTCCTTGCTTGCATGAGTGGTTGCCATGTATTTTGCCTATGTAGTTGATAGTGCCACTACAGATTGTTTCTTACTCATCCAACTGACTGCACCTCCAAATAGGTTAAACACATAACCCCTTGTAGATCTTCTTTGATCCAGATCTCCAGCCCTATCTGAAAACCCGCTTCACTGCTGTCCAATGCTCCTTTCCTGGTTTTGACATAAACCTGCTCAATACTCCCATTGCATGTGCAATGTCTAGTCTAGTACAGACCATTGCATACATCAGGCTACCGACTGCACTTGCATATGGAACACGAGACATGTCCTCTTCCTCTTCTTGTGTCTTGGGACACTGTTCAGCATATAACCTCACACTTACAAGAATAGGAACCTTCATTGGTTTACTATCCTGCATATTAAACCTCTGCAGTATTGTTTCGACATATTTCCTTTGGTTTAACCAGAGCTTCCTCTTTTCCTGGTCTCTTTTAATTTCCATGCCCAAAATATAGTTTGCAACATCAAGATCTTTCATGTCGAATTTGGAGGACAATAGGTCTTCAAATCCTAGATAATTTCTTTGTCATTTCCAACCAGCAACATATCATCCACATACAAGAGTAGATAAATAACACGGTCACCAATTAATTTAAAATACACACAATGATTGGCTTTGCTTCTAGTGAAGCCAAGTCCCCGTATAAATGTATCAAATTTCTAATACCACATCCTTGGTGACTGTTTTAGCCCATACAAAGACTTTTTTAACTTGCATACCAGTTCCTTCTTACCCTTCACTGCAAAGCCTTCAGGTTGCTTCATGTAGATATCCTCTTCCAAATCCTTGTGAAGAAATGTTGTCTTCACATCCATCTGTTCTACCTCAAAATCAAAAGCAGCAACAACAGATAAAAGTAACCTAATAGAAGTTATCTTGGAAACAGGAGAAAAAATATCACCAAAATCAATTCGCAGCACCTGGGAATAACCTTTTGCTACCAACCGAGCTTTGTATTTCTCCACCTTTCCTTTTGCATTTGTCTTCTTCTTGAACACCCATTTGCTACCAATGGGTTTCCTTCCAGCCGACAACTCCATCAGATCCCAAGCCTCATTTTTGTGCAAAGATGCCATTTCATCAACCATGGCCTCGTTCCAGAGTTTTCCATCCTTTGAATCTACTGCTTCCTTCTAGTTCTAGGATCATCATCCGTAATAGATAAAGCAAAATTTGAAGAGAAAACAGATGGACTATACCTTTATGGCTGCCTTCTTTCTCGAACTGATCTTTTTACACCCAGAGTTTGTGGCTCTTCATCTTCTGATTCCTCCTCTGTTGTATAGTCTGATTCTTCCTCCTTTAGCTCAAACTCTATCTTCTCAGGTTCCTTTGGTTGGACTTCATGTTTAATAACATCTTTCACCTCTCTGAACACCACATCTCGATTGTACACAACCTTCCTTGTTACTAGGTTCCAAAGCTTATAACCCTTTAAACCATCCTTATACCCAATAAAGATGCACTTTTCAGATTTACTATCCAACTTGGTTCGTTTCTCCTTTGGAACATGTACATATGCATCACATCCAAATACCCTCAGATGTGAAAGAGGGTTTCTTACCAGTCCATACCTCTTGTGGAGTCTTATCCTCCAACGCTGATGAAGGTGATCTGTTGACCAGGTAACATGCTGTCTCCACTGCCTCTGCCCAGAATTCTTGTCCTAACCCAGCACCACTGAGCACGCTTCTTGCCCTTTCCATCAACGTCTTATTCATTCTTTATGCAACTCCATTTTGCTAAGGTGTATATGGAGTATTCTTCTGTCATGCTATACCACACTTCTTACAGAATTATTCAAATTCCTTACTACAAAACTCTCCACCGTTATCTGTCCTCAACACCTTTACCTTCTTCTTTGTCTGGTTTTCCACCAGAGCCTTGAATTTTTTAAACCTATCAAAGACTTCAGATTTCTTCTTAAGGAAATATATCTATGTATTCCTTGAGAAATCATCTATAAATAATACATAGTACACAGACTTACCTAGTGATGGGACCTTCACAGGTCCAAACACATCACTATGCACAAACTCTAATATATGTTTCGCCCTCTTACCACTAGAGGGGAAACTCACCCAATTCTACTTCTCATATACACAATTTTCATAGAAATCAAAATCCAGAGGGCTATTACTCATACCTTCTACCATACCTTTACCATGAAGTATTCGAAAGCTCTTCTCTCCAATATGTCCAAGTCTTTGATGCCAAAACATGGTCTTCTCTCCAGAGACCACTAGATTTTCTGCTCCACTTTCAGGAACCACAAAACTATTTGTTACAGGGAAAAGTGTCTACACAGAACTGCTTATCCCACTAAGGTGTGATAGCTACCTTAGAAACAAACAAAGTAAAGTTACTTTCGTTTTTCCTTTATGAAATATAGATGAGAGAAAAACAAAGAAGACCAACCTCTGTCTTGCGCTAATCTCCTAGTTCGATTCCTCTCTCTCTTGATAGTCTTTCGCTACTTGTTCCCTTGCACGCCCAGCTTCACAGAGTACCTGTAAGATCACAGTAGCATAGCACTATACAAGAACATGGATCTATAATCATAAACAATCTAGGATCAGATGTAAATTGACCATACAAATGCATAAAACATAAATGACACAAGAGTATGGAGGAAAACTTGAATAGCTTTTATTGATAAACAAGAAAGAGCCAAGAGAGTCACAACCAGTTGTTCTGACCCAGCATCATCCTCTCAGCAAGGAAGCCCCTCTTCACCTCATACAAAGCTTAGATCACCCAACAATCTGATGTTGTCTCAAGAAACCAACAGCAATTCCTTACAATATGCAAAATTCCAGCCCCTGGATCTCTGGGATGAGGGATCCATATATAGATATCTGTGAGGGAGATGAGTCAGCTTTTGATTTGATTAGTGTCTTCCCTCTGATAGTTCTTGCTTCCACTTGGAGATTGATGATCTCTTACTCATCCTTGGTCGAATTCAGAGAGGCAAGTGTCACAGGAGAAGTTTATGGAAGTTTCCATGCCTCTCCACCTCGCGGAATGACACTGCCATTTGTCACTTCTCACCCATCGCACCCCATAGAAGGGATTTTTGAAATGCAACGCACCCACACAGTGAATTTAGGTGAGATGCAATGCACTTTGCCTATGGAGCAGCTGAAATGATCCTGTTTTGACCAGTTCTGAGCAGTTTTTCATGGAGAACTTCTGGGAGAAGCTGTAATCAGTTGACCTTGTTCCTTTAGGGGTTAGAACAACACTTTTAGGGACTTAGGAGCCCTTGGTTTATGGACATTTCATGCTTGGGGTTGTAGTGCCCAAAAATGTCTATAACAGTTGCCCCCTAAAGCATGAGGTTGTTAATCTTTTGATGTCAGGTGAAATGCTTTATTATGAGGATCTGAAGTTCTTTCAAGCTGGGAGGAGACCTGTAATAAGATACAATACAATACATTATCTTCATAATATTTTCATGATCTAGCTGAGGCAGGCATTCCCATGCTTAGCTTTATAAATTCATTTTCATGTACATAGGACAGACAATCGTCTGAGTGTAGACTGATGATTCTGGTAGAGCCATCATCCCTTTGATTGGATGATTATCTGTGCAGCAATGATGTACATTTGATGTCTTTATTTCCCTGAATATATATCACAGCCCGGATGGATGAAACTAGATCCGGGGTCTTCAATCTCGTTCGATCTTCACTCGAAATACAAGTCTATCCATGTGAGAGATGTTCCGGAGTCGAACATGGAAAGACATTGCCTGATTACCAGCCAATGATGTAAGCTGTTAACAGGCGCGAGAGGAATCACTGATAATGATAATGACCCTCAAGGTACTGCAGTACAATTCACGTGGTGTGAATAAAGGACTTGGTGTCGAACACCACGCAAAATCTTTCGGTCGAAGGCCATTGATGTAAACCTGTCGCCGGAAGTGAGAAACTTGCCATTGAGGCATGCAAGCTTCAAAGTACTGAACGAGGTGTTCCTAGATCGACTTCTTGGATAATGAGCTAATGTCGAAAAGAAGCGATCTGTCACAGGAGGGCCTTAATGAATCCCACATCAATGACACAGAACGGAGCAAATGATTTTAATGGAGGTGAAAACAATCTAATGACATAAGGTTCAGGGTGGCGATCATGAAAGAATGGACTGTAAATGTATTGTAGTGGGTGAGACACAGGTAAATTCTCTGAATGACTTCTCTTGAACATATCGGCGACATTGACGTGATGGATTGGTAGCATTAACCCCAAATGTGGATGGTGTGATGGGACCATGGTGATGTGACCGGTGAATGAAACAACCCAACCCGACATGGATGCGGAGTGAAAGTGTCATGTTCAAGAGCGACTTGCTACCAACAAAGTTTCTTCAAGTTTTCTTCCCAATTTTCCCCAGTCATTGCTGACCAGTACCTCTTTATTTTTGTCAAGATTGAGGAGGATAACATATGCTTGTTCTATAATTTGCCCTTCGGGCAAACCCATCGCTATGTTTTAACGAGCCTAGCGATAGTGAAACTCGTTCTTGTCTGCTATGGACAACTTTGTCGCTATTAAGTTTTAACGAGTTTAACAACAAAGATAACTCGGTCCTTTTCAATTTTAGAGAGTTTGAAAAGGAACGTAAAGGAAACTCCAAAATTCCTTTTTCGTCATCTAATCCCTTAAGTCCGAAAAAGTATAAAACAATACAGAAGGGATGAATTTTCGATACTTTTAACAAGCCAAACAAAACAAGCGCTCGATCTTTTTGTGTAATAATCCCTCAGGTCCAAAAAGATTAAAATTTAGAGGAGGAATAGCACTTCCGGTCCCTTTAACAAGCTAGAGAGGCCAATGGCTCGGCAATCTTTTCATATTTTACGAGTCAGTTGAAAAGAGCTTAAAGGAGACTCGTCTTTTGAGGAACGAGTGATAAAATTGGGTAGCAGCTAATTCCAAGTAAGGTTTGGAATGTTCCAATCACGGCAGTGTTACAAGGATGGCTAGTGAGATCACTCTTCGCAGCTGTTCCTCAAAAGGGGTAAACAATCAAATGGAGGTGAATGATCAGCCAATATAGAGTGGAGGTGATGATGAGAACACGACCAAGGCTTTTAAAGGCTGAAGTACTACATTCACGATGGTTATTTACCGGGAAATAGTTCATTTTTTAATGAGCTTAAACGCGGGGAGAAACATTTGCTCATGGCTTATGTTTATTTTTTAACGAGCTTGAACTATGCGCTAAAACTGCTCGATGCAACAGTAATTTCTTGACTTTACCGTAAATAGCTTTGTTCTTTCAAAGATTGTACTGCATTTTCAATTGCTTCATCAAACTAGTTAGAAATGAACAATACATGTTTGAAAAATGAGTTAGAACACTAATATTTTACTCGAATTACATAAAAAGTAATGTAAAAGTGCTTTTACCTCTCATTTTACCATTTCATTTGAACTTTGGTTTGTTGGAGCTTTCGAGGTGCTTTCCCCCCTTGATTTTCATCAGCTGATTTCGGGAGATTCTGTGGACGATTCTCGGCGCCATCTGGACCAGTAGGAGCTAAACTTGAGCTCTTTCATTTCATGCTTTCCATTTTGCGTTCTGAGCTTGATTCCTGGTTTTTCTGAGCCTCTGGGGTTTGAAAAACTCGCCCTGGCTTCAGCGCACCCTTTGTGTATCGAAAGGTGCGGTGGATGTTGGCCTATCTACTAGCCATCTGACATGCAACGCACCCAGAGCACTACTGTAGGTGCGATGGGCACAAGGAAGGAATTTTATGCACAATTTTTGATGGAAATTTTGCCTGTTTCTTACCAAAATCAGGATCTAACTCTTCTCTTGTTTGTCTTCGAAGATTTTTGGAGCAAGATGACTATTACATGGCGAGAACGTGAGCATGAAGAAGAGGACATGCTTGCTTTACATGATCCGGTTACAGTAAACGCACTGCGGAAGTGTGGCTTGCTGAAGTTTTTCCGCATTTCTAGCATGAGACAACAAATCAACTTGCTGCAGTATTTGCTCGATGCTTGGGATCCTACCAACCAGGGGTTCCAGATTAGGGGCAAATCCATCCCCTTGATTGTAGTGGACATCTATTTCTTGACTGGCTTGTCGAGGCGGGGTGCCCCCATCTCTTTATCCGGTTCGACTCGAGGAGGTGAATCTGTGAGAGATTATGTTCGCCGGTATTGCAGAGAGGGATCTCAGCTGAGTAAAGACGACAAGATCATCATCCGTGATGTCACTAACAGGTCCCTCAGGACTATTCTGTTTACTTTTGGTAGGATGGCCGGTGGTGCGGCTCTTCATGTAGCTAACCGATCTTATATGCAGTATGCCTTGGAATGCCTCCAACCGAAGGTGTTCAACTGATGCGACGCAGTACTTCTTGTGATGAAAGAACAGTTGACCAAGGTGAAGAGTGGGAGGTTGAAGAACTTTGGTTATGGTTCTATCTTGACCACCTTTGCCTTGGAAAAGATACCACTAATGCAGCCGCAGTATATTGCACTCGATTTACCTTCACCGACTGAACCACGTATGCAGAGATGGGTCGACCATATGTCTAGACATGCTGGTCAGTCTCAGATTTCCTTTTCTGATACCTTCTTCGGGTGGTTTGATCGTCAGGAGATGGTTTATTTCGAGTATCCATATGCCAGTATGGACTTCCGGGGTGATCCAGATTTAGTACTGCCAGCTGGCGAACAGTGGGGCGCCATTGGTAAATTCTTTGACCATATCCCTGTTTATCGTTTTTCTTTTATAATGTCCTTGTGCTTTATTCTTTCAAGACTTAATCAAACTCATGTGTTCATGCAGATGTTGGTCCCGTTCGGCCAGCAGTACGCCTGACAGTGCCAGTTGTCGCCCCAGCAGGAGAGGCTGTTGGAAGGGCTATCCTTCGCGACCTCGATGTGGCTGAGACTCTCACAGCATTACAGGAACAGGTTGAGGGCCTCACTCTTGGTATTCCAGATGTGAGGATTGACGAGCTGCCCTTGAGGTTGCAGCGGCATACTACTGGTGTGCCAAGACGATGGACTCGGCTCTTACGCATGATCGCACAAGCTATGACTTGCTATCACGAGCATCATTAGACTAGGGTGCCCCCTAGCGTTTTGAGTTTTGGGTCATTTGACCAATTTTGTCTTGGTTACAGAACATTATGTGTAAACCATAAACAGTTATATATATATTTTTTATTTTCGAAGCTTTGTTTTGGTTAAGTTACATGATCCAAATGAAAATATTGATGGTATGCTTCTTTTTATAAATGTTGCAAATGTCTATCTAACACATAATTTTCCAATGAGTCAGTTAATGTGTTTAAGGTTCTGGAAATATGCTGATATTGAATAAAATCAAATTGTCTTTCCAAAATCTTAAGCCTTAGGAACATGCGATAAATAGCTCGATTTCGGACAGAGTAGATACCAGTGAGTTGTAGTATGACGAGTTGTGAGTCTAGCCTGACAATCAGTCGGCGTATACCATGTGTGATGGCATCAGAGAGAAGTTTTATCAACGCGCTATATTCAATGATGTTATTCGTTGATCGACTAATGCATACCCCTCTAAAACTTACTAACTCGCCGCTTGGATCAAAAATGGCCCAGGCCGCGGAAGATAGGTTCCACGAACTACGAATTGTTCCGTCGACATATCCAACACATGACTCCAATAGGTTTGACATCTACAATAAATGTAAAAAGTGGATTACTCGACCAAAACAAACACTTTAGCGAAAACAAAAACATAACAAAAGCATACAGGTTACTATACTGAATCACGCATAGTAACGCTTGAGGTACAACCCGTTACGAGGTTGTGCCAGTGGAATCCCGTCATAATCCATTAACTCGTAGGCTCCTTTTGCTAACACTCGCTTAACAATATAGGGGCCCATCCATAAAGACTTGAATTTACCTGCCCCCAATTTATCGGATTCTTGGTCATAAAGCAAGACCAAGTCACCTTCTGAGAAGACACGGGGTTTGACATTCTTGTCGAATTGCGCCTTGACTCGTTTCTTATGGGCTTCGTTAGCCAAAGCGGCATCACGACAGGTTTCATCCAATTGGATTAGTTCCAAGAAACGAGCCTCCTCTTCTGAAGTTCCGGGGAGAAGGTCAATTGCGAGTTTGAGGGATGAGATTTCACACTGGATTGGTAAGACTGCTTCCAGGCCATATACCAGTTGGAAAGGTGTAAACCCGGTTGCATTCCTTACCGATGTTCGGTAAGCCCACAAGGTTGAGTACAGGATTAGGTGCCAACTTCTTTTATGAACTCCAATCATCCTTTGCAGCATGCGCTTCAGGACCTTGTTGATTGCTTCAACTTGTCCGTTGGCTTGCGGGTAATATGGAGTAGAGCTGTCGTGAGACAACCCTAGTTTGGCGGCTAATTCGACCATCATGTGATTGCGAAAATGCGATCCATGATCTGTGACTATAGCTTGTGGGACGCCAAATCTGGCGACTACATGATTGAAAAAGAAGAGGGCAGCTATTTCACCAATATTATCTAATGTAGGCATCGCCTCGGCCCATTTGGTAAAATATTCAATTGCGACTATGATATACCCATGCCCCCCGGTCGAGGTGGGGTTACATGTCATGAAATCTATGCCCCATTTGGCGAATGGCCCGACAGCAACTATTAGCTGCAGAGGTGCGGGTGGTCTTCTGGTTTTGCTATCGAAAATTTGACAAGCATGGCAACTTCTGACTACGGTTATGCAATATTTGAACATTGTTGGCCAGAAGTATCCTGCTCGTAGAATTTTTTGCGCTGTAGCATAATCGGATTGATGCCCCCCGCATGCGCCTGAATGGCAATGATTCAGGACTTTTTCGGCATCCTCATGGGTGAGGCACCTTCTCAGAACCGTATCGATACCACGACGGTATAGTGTATCACCGATGATCATGTAGTCTTTTGCTTGGTATCGAATACGTTTTTGTTCGGAGCGAGAGGTATTTGGCCTATATTTTTGGGTTTGGAGATAAATGATTATATCCCCATACCACAGATTGCTTGAAGATATCAGAAACAAATTTTCGTCCACGATTGTTTCTTCGGATGTTTCATCGTTGGACGACGATGGGAGATCGCATAATAATTCCGCGAAAACCAGAGCTTTCTTTGACTTGGATTTTACAAATTCTAGATCAAACTCTTGTAGAATTGCTATCCATTTTGAATATTTCCCCCTAGCAACTGTCGCGACAATATATAAGTCATGGGGTTGCAATCAGACAAAATGGTATTTTTTCGAAAGAAGACATAGTGTTGAAATCTCTGTATCGCTTGAACAACTGCGAGCGTTAGCTTTTCAACATAAGAATATCTGCTTTCTATATCATTTAAGTTCTTACTTAAATAATATATAGGATGTTCTATTCCGTTGTCTTCTTGAACTAAAACCATTGTGATGGTTGTATCTGCTGCAGCCAGATACAGGTTAAAGTCTTTTTGATAATCAGGAGCGTACATTAATGATTCTTTCATTAGGGATTCTTTTAAAGCATCAAAGGAAGCTTGCGCAACCTGATCCCAGACAAAGGGTACTTCCTTTTTCAAAAGACGTGTATAACCTTTAGCAAGTTCGGCGTAATTTGGAATGAACCTCCTCAGAAAGTTTGCTTTCCCTTGGAGTTTCTGAATCTGAAGCAAATTTGAAGGTGGAGGCAAATTTATGATTGCCTGAACCTTACATGGGTCGAGACGAATCTCGTCTTTTGAGACTACAAAGCCAAGTAAACGACCAGAACTGACGCAAAATACACATTTGTGTGGATTGAGTCGTATTTTGTAGTGTCAGCAACGTAGAAATATCGCTCTTAAATGCTGCGGATGATCAGTCCGCTTTCGCGAATGACCCGGAAGGTCATCGAGGTATGGTTGAACGATGTTTTTGATGTCATGGAAGGCATAATTCATTGCCCTCTGAAATGTTGCCCCTGCATTCTTTAAGCCAAAGGGTAATTTTCGATACGCGGACGTGCCCCACGGACAGATAAATGCAGTCTTTGACTGGTCCTCTGGGCGGATATTTATCTGATTATACCCAGAAAATCCATCCATGAATGAAAAGATTTCACATCCGGCGCATTCATCAATTATCTGGTCGATGAAGGGTGTAGGGTAGTTGTCTTTTGGACAAGCTTGATTTACATCCCTATAATCGACGCACACTCTAATTGTTCCTTGTTTTTTCATAACAGGGACAATATTTGATACCCAATCGGTCAGAGGAACCGGGTAAATGAAACCAGCATGGAGAAGTTTTTCAACTTTTGCCTTAATGGCAGCGGCTTTCTTGGGGTGCACCTGCCGTAGCCGTTGTCATACTGGTTTGACATCTGGATACATCTTGATTTCGTGTTCAACGATTCTCGAGTCAATGCCTGGAATTTCACCATATGACCAAGCAAAGACATCTCTGAATTCGCGAAAAAGAGCGTTATATATTTCCAATTCTGAAGGAGAACAACATTTGCCAACATAAATATTCTCTACAACATTTGTTTTGGTCGAGATATTTATGGCGATAGTCTCTTCACTTTTGGACAAGTTTCGCTCGGAATCCACCGTGTTTACAGTATTTGATAGGAAATAAAAAACTGAAGGATGATAAAGGTCATCAGGAGTATTTTCTTCACAATCCGGAAGAAGGGAACGATGGTGGTAATCATCCCATGGTGCCCCTTCAATTACCATTGATTGAACAATTCCTTCATCGATGACATGCACTCACGACCAAGAATCTGAAGGGGTACCATATTCCTTAGACCTATCTATCCAAACGCTTGATGAGCGTTGATTTGGGTTTGCCTCCCATGCTAGGAACATTGATTGCTACAATATTTCTGTTGGGCTTGGAGGCAAAACCTGCGCATGATCCATGTCGATATCGTTTTCTGAGATCTTTTTAGAAGATATCATATTGTAGGTTCCTACCAACGCTACTTCCGCCAAATTGATTGGAGGTGGAAGGGCGAAAGTTCCCATTAATATAGGATCTTTTAGTAGGCCTACTCCGATATTTTGAAGCGAATGGGGGCTTCCATGGATCATTGGAATGCTTCCCGTAACTTGAGAACCATTGGGGAGGAAGTTTTGTTGATCGACGATTGTAATCCCTCCTTGAAAGGGAAATGCAATCTTCCTAAAATAGGTCGACACAACAGCAGCCATAGCATATATCCATGGTCTTCCCAGTAGGATGTTGTAATCGAGATTTCCGTCGATTACCTCAACATCTATTTCTACTGTTTTCCCTCCTAGTTCAACCTTCAAGTTACTTAGAATACCATATGGGGTATATTTTCGTCCGTCAAATGCTTTTAATGTCATCGAAGATCGCGACAAGTTTGGAGATCCTAAAGTTTTCCAGCAACTCATCGACATAATACATGTAGATGCCCCCTCATCAATAATTGTTCGATGAACAGTTTTGTTGAGGGCTTTCACTTGAACGAGGAAAGCTAGTTGAGCTGGTAACTGAGGATCGTATCCTTTATGATCAAAGGATACAAGATTGGAATCCTTTGGGTCTATCCCACCAATGGCTGATAATAAAGCTTGCTTTTGGGATGGGCAATTTTGTAGTACCTCAAGAGTCGACATAGCGGATGGCAATTGGGCCAAATCTTCCACTATATTATAATGTTGTGCCGCTCTAGCACGGGGATTAAACGTCGACTTGTGTACTACTCCCTTTGGCGGTTTTATTGTCAACTCGGGAATGATAGGTGGCACAACTTCTGTCGAAGTTGTTGTCGAACTACTAGGTTGATCTTTATCCTTGTTGTTTGACAGCTGTGGATTCCCATAATATTTGTTTCTTGTCGATATCAAAGCATCATTTTGCTGTTTGGAAGCTGACAACATTAGCACTTGAGACGGGGAAGCATTTCCACTGTCAACCAGATTTGTCCCTGGATTTGGAAATGGATCAGTTAATACTGCCGAGGTTTTTGAATTCTTGAAGAATTTTTTAAGCTCAACTCTGTGTGGACAATCTACGGTCCAATGATCCTCATCGCATATAAAGCATGGATTTTTTGGTTTCCTATTTCCAGGAGGGTTTGCAGAAGATTTTTCAGGTGATGATTCTTCTTGTTTCTTCTTCTTCCCTTTGCCTTTCTTCTTGCCCCCTGGTTGCTTGGTTTCTTTGCCTTTATCTGTCGATACGACATTTACTTCCGAGGCAAGAAGTTCCTCTTTTGCATTTTGACCGGAAATCTTACGGGCCTTTTTAGATGTAGCCTTTGTCGATTTCGTGTCTATTGTGCCAATCACGCCATCGCCGGCATGAGAGTCATTGTTTGATTTAGGAGGAGGAGGAACTGAGAATTCCGGTCTAGGAGCGTCAGGTATTTTATCGTAGAGCGTGCCGGACTGAGTGTAAATCAAGTCCAAATATTGCGCACGAGCGATAACCTGCTCTTCGGTGACGACTCCCCCTTTTGCCACATCTTCCGTGATGGAAGGCAGTAATGACTTGATAAACCATTCAACTAAGAGTTGATCGAGAACATACGTTTTCACCATTCTACGACGACGTCGCCACTCATGTATATGATCGGATATGTGAGTGGACGTTGTTTGTTTGAAATTGGTAAGAAGTTCTGTTCCCGTTTTGTACCTTATCGGTAAGTGAAAATGGGTTAAAAAGGTTGTGGCTAGGGTACTGAAGTTGTCGAATGAAGCTCTAGGCAATTCGATATACCATTTTGCTGCCGGACCAGTTAACATCCTCTGAAAAAGGCGAAGCCTAATCGAATCATCATTTAGGGTGTTGATGAACACCACAGATGGAAGGTCATCACATGATTCAACGGATCTTCACCCGGATTTCCATTAAATTTAGGAATATCTGATGGAAGTTTATGTGGAATCGCTGGCCACCAAGGGGCGTAAGCGATTGGATCGTTTGTTAACCGATTTAAATCAGGTAACTCTAAAGTTGCCACGAAGGGTAAATGTTGATTCAGGTTAGGCGAAGCATACCCAGGATAAGATGGGATTGCCTGAGCAGTTGGTCTTTGCATACCAGCATAATGCATTTGATGTTGGTAACTCTGGTAAGGTTGGTGGGCATGACCATTGTAAAATGGTTGATTTTGACCGTTTTGAATATACGGCTGCCCACTATTTGCAAAGATTTGTTGCTCAGAACCTTGGTATACCTGTTGGAACTGCGGTTGTTGGTATTGCACTAGCCATGGTTCTGAAGCCATGTGTTGTTGCCCGATACTAACTGTTTGACCAAGATGAGGGGTAATTGTACCCGTTTGAACTTGAGTTGCAGGGTCAAGGGGCTATTGCATTACAACCTGAGAAACCTGAGGTTGGCATACAACAGGCAGTGCTTGAACTTGCGACACCGTCACAATAGCTGGCGTAGTTGGTATACTTGACATAGGTAAGCATTGTTGTATCGAATATACAACTCTTGGTTGTTGAGGTAGTATCGGTACCCAACCGCTTGACGTAATTCCAGCATAACTCGAATTTTGTTGTGAACTCCCGTATGGCTGTCCTCCCGAAGGGGATAATGAAAGGGCATACTGCCCCCCATACGGTGGTAATCTGGTACTTAAGGGAATGGTTTGCCCTTGAGGGCCAGACTGCCCAAATTGACCTCCAAATGGATCAATTTGTTGAGACTCAACATAAGAGTTTCCGGATATTATTCCGGATGAACAAATAGGAACAGACCATACCGTCGAAATGGCCCCTGAGTGGGCTCCTTCTAGCGATTGAGAGCTAGTTGGGACATATGGTATACCGACGAACATTGTTGGAGCGATAGTAGGGAGTTCTGTCGTCGCTGTGTCAGATGACACAGTCCTAGATGTTGACGGTTGTTCTGACATTTCTAGTCTATCCAAAATATTACCTAGCGATTCCACAGGAGCTTCCGCTGGCGGTAGACTAACTTTTGATGAAGAATGTTACAAAGTTATCCCGACTCCAAATTGCGATGGAGTACTAGATGGAGGATCTTCCAAAATCTCTTCTATAGCAATCAGACCAGGTGGAAGGGGTAGACCGTCAGGTCCGTAGAATATTTCTGGTGCCGAAGAAGGTATGGAATCTGCAGCGACAGATGTTTGGGGAGCAACACTCTCCGAACCGATTGTAAATGGAACTGGTTCAGTGATACAAGTGTTTACCCTCAGACTAGGATCAGTACCACTGTCCTTCTGTGGCTGCTGAACTTCTTATGTAAAGGCAGGGATACCAAAAATGTTTGGAGTAACCGGAATCTCTGATGTTGTTGGAACACTTGTTCTAACTTTAACAGGAGATTTGGAACCGGTTAAACGAGTTCGCTTTGTCTGTACTAGCTTCGATTCCGGAGACAAAGACAGTTGACTCGTAAGCCTCCGCGAACGACGGGGTTGCAATTGACTTTCTTCCACAATTGCGGATTACTCGATCAACTAAAAATAAAGGGGAAGTGTGTTTCTAAATTAGATTAATTTTAGACGCTTTGACACAACTTCCTTTTTCAATTTTTAAGAGTCGAGAAAAAACAAAAGATGATTCTAGTCGCCTTCGATTTTTAATGAGCCTGAAGTGACAAGTGCTCAGATGGACCTTTTCCGTTAAGGAGTCTGAAAAGAAACGAAAGGGACTGCTTTGGAAATCTAGGTAGAGGGATTACCAAACCAATCGCAAAACTGCAGAATACTTTTTATGGTACGGCAGTCAATCTTCCCGAATGTTGTGTTAAGTGCATTGCGATCGATAGGGCGACAGACACGGCTTCCTATGGATAAAGGATTAAGCCTATTGTGGTCTCCCAAAATATACTCGACGGTACGTGGGAGAACAAGTCCGTACTGGCACTTATCGTCTCAAAGTGGAGGAATCACCCAACCATCAGTGAGAACAACAGTTACCAGGCTTTACGACGCCGGAATACGTCTCTAGCCTAGACTTCTAAATGTTGTGCGTTAGGTTCCAAAGCGTTGTTAGATTCATTGAATTTATTTTATAGTTGATCTTGTTTATGAAGTTTGCCTTTCAGGTTCACCGCGAGATATAGATGTATAATTCCTAAAATGCAATCTAAGATGATAAACAGTCTTTTATCTTCTTTGTGCAATGGAAATCCTAGCTACTAAGGAAAGAGAGACAATATTCTTTCACAAAGAGCAAAGAGCACACTCTAAATGCACTGTCCTAAATCAAACCAATCAAACAGTGTAAATGCAAATGCACATGCATGTATTTGTTTTCGGCTTTCTTAGTATGTGAATGAAAAAGAAAGCTAATGCACAAATCTGAATTACTTTTCAAGCGACAATTACCAACAAGTTTCTTTTCGAAATCAAAAATGGAGACAATCACGACACTTTATGATTTGGAAATGAATACTTGCTTTCGACACTAGAAAAATTACAAATTCAGACCAAATACAATAGTAACCAGATAATCGACTATCTATAGCAACCAAACTCTTTCCTATGACTGAAAACGACACTTGCAACACTTTCAAATCAAAGGACGACAGTACGATTACGTTACTTTTTGCAAAGGAGAACTGAAAATGACTCAACAAATACACAAAAACATTTACAATTCTTTTGTATAAAGGAGGCGGAATAACAGCAAGGAAAAGGGGTTTCAAATAGAGATATACTGATCACAGGCAGCAAAATTCATAATAGAACTGGAAAGAATGAATCACAGAAACCAAAACTGAAAAATGCCTAGTCTGATCAGCGCACCTGTAACACAGGAAATTTGAAATGCAGCGCACCTACTACACTCGGGAAGTGCGCTGAATTTCAGATTCACAGAACAGTACCTGTGCTGGGCCAAAGACGAGACTTTGCTTGGGTTCCAGGTCACAGTTTGCAGTTCAGTTCATGGGTTTTGGCCGAGCAAATGGTAATCAGTAATGCAACAATCAGGGGTAGATCTAAGGAGGATCTAAGAGCTACCACAAGGGGCAATCAAAGAGTTTGTAAATCAGTTGTTTAATTTATAAACAAATCCCGGAGATTGACTGAAGTGGCATTTATCTACTTTGCATTTGCATAGCAAATGTAGTTCGAAAGCTACCTGGCTCGACTTCAGGCTCCGTCTGTAAGTTTATAAAATAGACAACAAGGAAGATGAACAAACAAACTAATTCGTCCCCAGCGGAGTCGCCATTTTGTTAAAGGGAAAAGTGTCTACACAGAACTGCTTATCCCACTAAAGTGTGATAGCTACCTTAGAAACAAACAAAGTAAAGCTACTTTCATTTTTCCTTTATGAAATATAGATGAGAGAAGAACAAAGAAGACCAACCTCTGTCTTGCGCTAATCTCCTAGTTCGATTCCTCTCTCTCTTGATAGTCTTTCGCTACTTGTTCCCTTGCACGCCCAGCTTCACAGAGTACCTGTAAGATCACAGTAGCATAGCACTATACAAGAACATGGATCTATAATCATAAACAATCTAGGATCAGATGTAAATTGACCATACAAATGCATAAAACATAAATGACACAAGAGTATGGAGGAAAACTTGAATAGCTTTTATTGATAAACAAGAAAGAGCCAAGAGAGTCACAACCAATTGTTCTGACCCAGCATCATCCTCTCAGCAAGGAAGCCCCTCTTCACCTCATACAAAGCTTAGATCACCCAACAATCTGATGTTGTCTCAAGAAACCAACAGCAATTCCTTACAATATGCAAAATTCCAGCCCCTGGATCTCTGGGATGAGGGATCCATATATAGATATCTGTAAGGGAGATGAGTCAGCTTGTGATTTGATTAGTGTCTTCCCTCTGATAGTTCTTGCTTCCACTTGGAGATTGATGATCTCTTACTCATCCTTGGTCGAATTCAGAGAGGCAAGTGTCACAGGAGAAGTTTATGGAAGTTTCCATGCCTCTCCACCTCGCGGAATGACAATGACATTTGTCACTTCTCGCCCATCGCACCCCATAGAAGGGCTTTTTGAAATGCAACGCACCCACACAGTGAATTTAGGTGAGATGCAACGCACTTTGCCCATGGAGCAGCTGAAATGATCCTGTTTTGACCAGTTCTGAACAATTTTTCATGGAGAACTTCTAGGAGAAGTTGTAATCAGTTGACCTTGTTCCTTTAGGGGTTAGAACAACACTTTTAGGGACTTAGGAGCCCTTGGTTTATAGACATTTCATGCTTGGGGTTGTAGAGCCCAAAAATGTCTATAACATTGTTGCACCCATCAACAACTGTGCTACCTTGCAACTTGTACAAAGTTCCAATCCGAACTCCCCGCATCAATACGAGTGCTCCCCGAACCATCTTGCAAGTATCCTTCTCAAACATTGTTTTTACACCTACATCATCCAGCTTGCTTACAGAAATCAAATTTCTGGCTAATGCAGGAATATGCAGAACACCTGGAAGTGTTCTAACCCTTCCAACTTGTAACTTCAACTTTACTTTTCCGCGACCGACGATTCTAGCCTTCTTGTCATCCCCCAAGAATACATCACCACCATCATATTTCTCATACTCGCAGAACCACTCTCTATGGGGAGTGAAGTGAAAGGATGCACCTGAGTCAATCAACCATGCCTCATGATCTACATGTGTACTTGAAGAATCCAAGTACACATCCCCACCTTCATCTGAGGTGGTTTTCACCTCTACAAAAGGAGCATCATCAGATCCCTTTCCTTTATCAGGAGCTTTAGATTTACAGTCCCTTTTGTAGTGCCCTTCCTTTCCACATTTCGAGCACACCACCTTTACAAGTTTTCCTATAGATTTAGATCCCCCTCTAGATTTAGATCTCCCACTTGATGACTTATTTTTGTTTCTGTTCTAGGACCATCCTCGTATAGACAAGGCATCACCATTATGGCTCTCCATATTTTTATGTCTCATCTCCTCTGTCAGCAAGGATGAGACTATTTCATCAAACTGCAAGGTAGTTGCATTGCTACCTATTGCAATAACCAGACTATCCCATGAATTTGGTAGAGAACACAACAAACTAATGCACTTATCTTCATCTGAAATTTTAATATCAACATATGCTAACTAACTTACCACAGTATTAAATGCGTTCAGATGCTCTGTCATCGAGTCTCCATCTTTCATCCTCATTTTATACAACTTTTTCCGCAGGAACAATTTATTCACCAGAGACTTAGATTGGTACAAAGTCCCTAACTTGTCCCACAAAGCCTTTTTCGTAGCTTCCCCTGATACATTCAGCAATGCTGAATCTGAGACACACAATCATATTGTGCTCTTTGCCTTTCGATCCAACTTCCTCCATTCTTCATCAGACACTCCTGTTGGTTTAGTACTCGGATCTACCGCGATCCACTGATCTTTATCCACCAACAAATCCTCCATATTGAGTTTCCACAACTCAAAACTTTGACCATTAAATTTCTCGATCTCTATCTTTCCACTGCTCGCCATCTTCTTCACCACTAGAGTCGATCTCGCAGATCTCCCACTGAACAGGGTCTACCACAGGCCCGAGCGAAACCCCTCAGCAACAAAGGCATCCCCTTGAAGCCAAAACAGCTCTGATACCAAATGTAGGTTTTAACCTCGTACAGAAATTACCTGCATACAAATTCTAAAACACAAAAAATAAACAATGCGAGAGCATAACACATAAAGCACATATACACAGAGATTTTCCCCTGGATCCCAAAACTGGGACTACCAGCTTGATTTTTCATTATGTTCCTTTCAATGTTATAATACATATTTATACATGTCGAAGTATCCAATACCATGGACCGAAAACCATCACGTCCAAAACCATGTGCGAAAATCATGCACAAAACCATAGGTGGGTCTGCCCAACCTAACATAGGTTCCAAAACCAAACCCCTGGACCCCATAGAGTGGGGTTACCTGCACCCCTCAAACCCCCTGTGACCCCCCTGTTACGCAATCGGCACAACAAAGGGGGGGCTCCAACCCCCTTCTAAGCCCCCAGTTAAATACGTAGGCTAGTCGTGGAAAGAATATAACACAACCCAATAGGCCTCGGGCAACCCCCAAGCGACCTATGGAAACTAGGACTATCACGTCTCTACCTATGCCCAAAACGCAAAAAGTTTTCTTTTATTATTTTAGTTACGTATATACATAGTTCACCAAGTTTAAGTTTAAATGTGTTGGGTCAATTATAAATAATAGCGATGTAGAGGTTTTTCAATTTAAAAAAGAATGTGACTTTTTAATAATTTATTAAGTATTTAATAAATAAATAAATAAATTTATAGGATCCTTTTTTGTAATCATATTTTTAATTAAGTAAGTGGAAGGGGATAAAGGCTAGTGCATAAGATAAAGTTTTTGAAAAAATGTGATCTTTTTATTTGTTGCATGTTTTTTGTAGTTATTATTTATAAATATTAAATGATTGGCATAATAAGATGTTATCTCTTTACTTCATTATCTTATGAGAATATTAAGATTCAAGGAGTTGGTTTCCCCACCGTGCTATCTTATGAGGATATTAAGATTCAAGGAGTTAGCTTCCCACCCTACTAAAATCTCGGCTCTTAAATCTTACCTTGATTACTCCAATAAATTATCCACTCCCCATATTTAAAAAATAAAAAACAAAAATAAAATTATAAAACTTATTTATTCATTCTTTTCTCTATCATTTCATTTTGAATAAAATCTTCTATAGAAAAATATATACCATTTGTTTGTATAAAATAAGTTGTATTGGTGTTCACAATTAGCATGATTTTTTCTAAACCTTATGAAGCATCAACACATACGTGAGGATTAGAGAGAGCGGCGGTAGGGTTTCGGGAGCGAGGCGCCGCAGACCAGGGCTTCCTCCGTCGACGCTGCAGCACCGTCCTTGACCCACAGAACTTGGCAGCGACGCGGGTGTTTGGTTTCTGAACCTATATTCCATTATGGGCGGGGGCGAGGTGGCTCCCTTGCCGCCTCTGCCCCCGTTTCCTCGCCTCTGCACTGATCTTCCTATGCAGCGGCAGTGGGTTTTGGTTTGGTTTTCGCGGGCTTTCCTTTTGGAGCGTTGAGGGAACAGGGATGTGGAGGATCTTATTCTCTGCATTGTTTCGTGCCGCATCAATGGCTGGTTTCGCGGGTTTTTTTGCTGGCTGCTGTGGATGTTTGGGGCAGTTGTCCTTCTCTGGTTTGGTCTGCTCCTGGAGGAGAGTTTTTGAGGGGGTGGGAAAGGAGTGGCTACCCTGGCGGCTCTCTTCCTCATTTCGTGCCTCTCCTTCTTGTCTGGGCAGCCTGATCTAGAACTTACTGTTTCTTCTTCCTTCCACAGGAGCTTTTTTCTCTTTGCAGGGCTATGGTGCCGCTGGGTGTTGTACCTCTGCTGCTATTTGCTATTTTGTAATAGATTTGGGTATCCTGTCCGGGTCTGTTTTGTTGCAGATTTGTTGGGTTTCTCATTCCTATTGTTTGCTGCCCTTTCTAAGGGCTTTCTGGATACTTCTATGGGAGTATTGTTTTGTAGTGGCTCTGTCCACATTTCTGCATATGCTTCATGCATCTACAACATGTAATCTTCTAAATCTTCTGATTAATGAAAATTACGAATTTTCTCCTCGGAAAAAAAAAAAGATATTTTCTAAACCTTACATGCTTCCCCATTTTTATAAATATTAAAGTAAATAAATATTTTATAATTCCAAACTTTATTTTTAATAATTATAAAGTTAAAAATATTGTTATAAGTTATTGATGTAGTTTCCCCTCCCTTAGTACAAAAAAAAAATTAGTGTGATTATGAAGCCTAAAAATTTAAGTAGTGTGATTATGAAGCCTATTATGCAGTGAATAATAATAATTATAAAAAGAAATTAGAAGTTAAATTTTATTTATGGGTTAATTTTTCAAAAAAAATAGTGACTTTCTAATTTTCTTAAAAGAATATTTGTTCAAATTTTATGAGAAAATAATTTTTACTTTGAAAAATGACAACATTTTATAAAAACTATATAAAATACTTCAGAATTTGAAATTTTAAAAAATATATTGCCATGTTTCGTATATTAAAGACTTGTAAAATTTACTAAGATTTTTATATTTTAAAATAAATTTCCATCTTTAAAATTTTCCATGATTTGCATTTTTATGTTTTGTCAAATTGACATATTCTATTTTTCTTCAAATCAATACACTTCTTCTTTGTCTCTTTTCCATATCTATGCACCACATATATTAGCTAATTTATCACATATTCCTCTTGTTTCTTGGTAATATGATTTTAATGATTTCTATTTGCAACTTATCTTATAGCTATATTAAAACATATTAACACTATGCGTTATTTATTGTGTTATCCACTATGGCTAGATTCTTTGCAGTGTTGACTTCTGGTGCTTTGGTTAAGACAAAACCTGCTTCTTTATTAGTATCAGAATTGTTGGACTCATGAGGATGCTTTTGTCCTCCTTCGAGATGATCTAAGGATAATTCCATGTTCTGTGGCTCTACCTTTGGACAGGGAATTGCGGTTGACTGAGTTTCAAGTGTCGAGATGATCCTGGCTTCAGGCTTACTACGAGCTCGAAAATGCTTAATTTCCTACATAGGGGAGAAGGTCTTGGAGATATTTGGAGGAGACAAAGAGTTAACAAAACTATTTTAGACCTATGTGCCTGAAGAATGTGCTTTCATTAGAGAAATTTTGAGGTCTAAAATGAGCCTCCTAAGAAAAATGTACAACCAAAATAAACTTTATAAGAACTAATAGGATTCAAGATGATGATGTCAATCATGGGGGATGATTCACCATTTTTGGAGTAAAAAAATAAAAAGATTAAAAATTAATAAAACTACTTTTTCAACTCGTATTTTCAACTTATCTCCCTAATATTTTACTCAAATTTTGAGCAGGAGTACTCGTTAGATGAAAAATTTAACTCATCATCCTAGGAGTACCCATGTTGCATACTTTTGATGGACCATGCTACACAAAAAATGAGAAATACATGAAAAATGTGATTGCAATCACATTTTTAATGTATTTCTCATTTTTCGTGTAGCAGGGTACATTGAAAGCACGTAACATGGGTACTCCTTAGATGCAGAATAGGGAGATAAGTTGAAAATACGAGTTGAAAAAATAGTTTTATCTTTTCCCTCTAATTTTGATGATGTAATCTAATCTTATTTTTATTTCCACTATTATTTTATAATTTCCTTAGGAGGCCCAGTTTAGACCTCAAAATTCCTCTAAAGCAGGGTTCACTGATTGGATTTTGGGGGCTGTGATTCTAGAATTTCTGGAGGAGGTATCTATTTGGATGATTGAGAAGTCTGCTAGCCTTTTTGAGTTCTTCTCTTTTGTGGCCTCGAGGAGAGAAAAGAATGCCAATTGTGTTGAAGATTTCCAACTCTTTGTAGGATTTGCATCGAAAGGCAGTATTTTCATTTTCTAGAGGCTGCATAAGGGAGCCCTTTAGCGAATCTATACAGATTTTGTCTGTAAGGTCGTCATTGAGATCCATTTTTACACAGATTCTTCCAAATGTATAGATGCCTTTTCAGAATTGTTCTTCATCTATCTTGATGAATCACCCAAGAGCATTGCCTATCTCCTCCAGCAATTGTGGGTTGTAGAGGGGAATAGGCAGGTAGGGCAACCTAACCTAGATAAGAGTCCTCATGACCTCCATGTCTAAAGAGTTGAAGTCGGGTAACCAATGTTCTAAAGAGAGGTCTGAACGCCCCCAGAACCAAGGTCCTTGTTCAAGAGCCTTTAGAAGATCTTATGATTTATTGAAGAAAACAACAAAAATAACCCTTAGAACAGAGCTGGAGAGAGTAATTTGTAGTTGTAGTCCAGGTTTTGTTCAACTGGTCTTTTAAAGCTAGAGTTGAGGGACATAACCCATTAAATTGATCGATAATTTCATTTTTTACATAAAGATAGGCTTGAGAGGGCTTTACAAGGAGAAATGGAGTTCCCCCCTTCGCAGCTTTGTTAAAATATTTCTTCCGCAATTGGCCCTCGACCCCCGGAGCTAGAACTCTAGCTTGCTTCAAAGTTGGGAAGGTATGTGTCTGAAAAGGGGTTTGACATTGATCTGTAAACTACCATGGATATTCCACTGGACAATTCGTCACTACAGATTTGATAATATTATATTAAAACTATGAGATTCTACAGTAGTATAGTTTTACTAAGCTTTAAGATATGTAGAATTAATTGTAATTAGTGCATGGATGCAAATGGAAATTATGCAGAAAAGTAGAGAACGATAAAATAAGCTCTCACACACACATAAGACACAAGATATGCTCTCTGGGAAACCCTTTCGGCAGAAAACCCAGTTGGAAGGTGAGGTTGCTTCGTTCTCTTTCTCTGTCCGGAAAATAAGGCTGCATGTACAAAGAAGTAATGTTTGTGGCCTGTAGGCTGCTACATTGCATATATCCTCTGTGTGTGCTCTACCTCCTATCTCTTCTGGCTATATTTTCTCAACTATGGAACACAATTCTCTCGAAAGAATGGAATGCTTCTTCCTCCTAGTGGCCCGGTTATAACACAACTCAATAGCCTACTAGTGGTTAATTTTGACTACATCAACTCTTAACTAGAGTTACAATATAGACTCTTCTAGAGTATTTTACATCATAATCATGTGGCTATCCCATTTTCCATGAATAATGGGGGCTAACGCGACATCCTCCCGAACTATAGGTGTGAAAACATGGTCAACTTCTGAGTGGAATAACTTTTGCATACGGATTCTGATTAACATGCTTCTTGTGTCATTGGAAATATATTTGTGTCTAGAAAAACATTAAATGGTGTTGTGCCAAAGAGGCAAAGTTTTACCCCCAAAAACCATCATTTGATGCCTCAAAACGCTCCCGGAAGGTTTCAGACCCTGTTTTGCCAAACTGGGTCTTGTAAGTAAAAAAGGTCCTATGCGCTGATTCCTCCACTTTTTACACTCCAAATGCATTGATATGGATGATAAACAATATAATGATCCAATCCGGATCAGGCCTCGGGCACCCCCCTAGAGACTTGAGGAAACAAGGATTGTCACACCCCTACCTATGCCTAAAGCACAAAAAGTTTTTGCTTTTATTATTTTACCCCCAAGAGACTTGAGGAAACAAGGATTGTTGCATCCCTACCTATGCCCAAAGCACAAAAAGTTTTTGCTTTTATTATTTTAGTTACATATATCCATAGTTCACCAAGCTTAAGTTTAAATCTGGTTGGTGAATTATAAATAATAATGATGTGGAGGTTTTTCAATTTAAAAAAGAATGTGGCTTTTTAATAATTTATTAAGTATTTAATAAATAAATAAATTTATAACATCCATTTTTATAATCATATTTTTAATTAACTTAAAGTAAGTGGAAGGGGATAAATACATGGAGTAGTCTTTAAGTGCCACTTTTTGGAGCTTCTAACGGATTTTTGGCTGGAATCCAATGAAAATATTTGTGGCCAAATCTTGATTTGTGTTGTTTAAACTAATTTTTTTTACTGCATATATGGATTAAGCACCCTAAAAAACTATTGGGGCACTTCAGTTGTGAAGAGTTCACCTGTCAAACTTGTGATTTCAATGAATCCCTATCAAATTGTAGACAAATTAGATCGAAAAATAAACCTGAAAACTTTCCAAAAAGTTGCACTTAACGAGTACTTGTAAATACATCAAGTTTAGTGAATAAGTTAAAGTTTTTGAAAAATCATGATCTTTTTATTTGTTGCATGTTTTTTTGGTAGTTATTATTTATAAATATTAAATGATTGGCATAATGAGACATTATCTCTTTTACTTGGTTATCTTACGGGGATATTTTTTGGTTTGTTGTCATAAGGCTCAAGGAGTGGCTACCCCGCCCTACTAAAATATCAACTCTCTACCCCACCCCACAAAAATATTGACTCTTAAATCTCACCCTCATTACTCTAATAAATTATCCACCCTCCCCCCACATATATAAATTGAAATTATAAAACTTATTTATTCATTCTTTTCTATATCATTTCATTATGAACAAAAGAAATTCTATATAAATATATACAATTGATTTGCATAGGATAAGGTGTATTGGTGCTCACAATCTAGCATAATATTTTATGGACGGTGCATTGATAAGGTGTATTGGTGCTCACAATCTAGCATAATATTTTATGGACGGTGCATGTTTCTCCATTTTTATAAATACAAAAGTAAATAATTTTTTATTTATTTACTTTATAATTTTATTTTTTATTTTTTATTTTTTTATTGTAAATGTTAATAATTATAAGTTAAAAATATTGGTATAAGTTAATTATGTAGTTTTCTCTCTCTTGGTATAAAACAATTTAAGTAGTGTGATTATGAAGCCTATATGTCCTTAATAACAATAATTATCACATTACTTAAAAAAAAAAAAAAATTAAAATTAAAAATTAGAAGTTAAATTTTATTTATGAATTAATTTTCAAAATTAAAAGAATAGTGATTTTCTATTTTCCCAAAAAAAAAAAAAAAAAATAAAAATAAAAATATATAAGACAATAATAACATTTTATAAAAAATATATAAAATAATTAAAATTCTGAATATTTAAAAAAATTATTGTCATGTTATATATTAAAGACTTGTAAAATTCACCAAGATTTTTATACTTTATATAAAATTTCCATCTTAAAATTTTCCTATAATTGTTATAGATTTCCACTCACTCAAATTAACATATTCTAACTTTCCTCAAATCAATACACTTCTTCTACGTGTCTTTTCCATAACTATGCACCACATATGTGAGCTCAGTTTCTTGGTAATATACTTTTAATGATTTCCAGCACGTGACGTGCATGATATGATGGCTGGGGCGGATGGCTTTCGCACCCCCCAGCCATGTTCGATTCCTGCGGGAGGTGTTTATTTGTTTCGTTGATGACCCCCACGCTATGGCGATATTTGTAACGGCTATGCCGTAAAATCTGCTCGCTTCGGCGATATGTAAAAAATCAGATGGCTTCGGCCTTATATGTTGTATGATGATCTTTCAACAGGGATGAAAAACTCCCTCACTGAAGAAAAAAAATACTTTTAATGATTTCCATTTACTTTGCAACTTATCTGATAGCTATTCTAAAACACATTAACACTATGTGTTACTATTACACATAAATATGTGTATCAAATGCCTTTGTCCCAATGGTATACCATGATTTTATGGACATTCGCTAAATAAAAATAGAAAAATAATTAGATTACATAAATTATTATTTAAAAATTTTGTTTTGTATTATAAACGCACATTTTTATATATTTATATATATATATAAATGTAGATTAATTGATTTGTGAGAGACGTAGTTCCTTATTAAATGTTAAGTTCAAATTTCATAGAACTGTGTTAAGGGTAAAAACCATTTGTAAGGAATAAGAATTATCACATAAAACATTTAAGATGGACCAAACTTTTTATAATTATAATAATTATCCCCCAATTTAGAAGATTATTCTTCTATCCAATATATAAATTAACTCAAACTTAAACTTAGCTTAAGTCTGAATGATATATATATATATATATATAAAATCCTAAAATACTTCAAAACCTTGATTCCACGAAAACATACTCAATTTTACTTTTCAAAAGTATGAGCATCTCACCATTTATAAAGTTATAAAGCCAATCACTAAAATACAATAACATTAATATGAGAATATCCCCAACTAACTTCAGCGTTCCAATTAGCAAATAGATGCATTTCAGCCAACGTAAATTAACTGATTAATTACTCCCATGGTAACGTCGCCTTTGAATTCAAATCAATTAATTTGCTTTTATTTATTTTGAAGAATATATAATCAAGACGCTTTTACCATGAATTTTGTAGAAAATTTTACGATGATCAGCCATATGTAGAAGAGAGTTTCTCATTTAAATCGATATTTCATATTGGCTCCATTAGCATGTATATTATTTTGTTTAAATAAATCGTTTTTTTTGTTTGTGTTTTGTTTCAGTATTGGCTTTATTAGCATGTACATTATTTTGTTTAAATAAATAGTTTTATTTTTAGTTGCCTTTTATGTGAGGTTTTAGGGCATGTATTATTGGTGCTCGTATGATATATAGCCATAAAAATAGTAAAAATGATGATTTCACTATTTACATCATTAGCATTTTCAATTATCAATGATGTGTCCTCCTAAGCTTATATTTTGTTTATTTCTCTCAATGAAAATAGTGTATATACAAGTGTATTACTATTTGTGCATTCATTATATTCACATGGGTATAATGAAAACAAAAACTTAACATATATATACACATTATTTACATCAATGAAACATTACCTGACGATCCGCATAAAATTCGCGAGTATTCACGGGTCTTGGCGGGTTTTATAGCGAGTTGGGTCACTCATATTAAATCCGCGCTTAAGACTTTTACTCGGCAAAACTCGAATTAAACTCGTGCACTCGTATAAGACCCATAGGTTTGGCATAAGACCCGCATAAGACCCCTATAAGATCCATCGAACCTCAGAGTGCAAAAAAAAAAAACTTCTCTTTTTTTATTATTTTTTCTTTTCTTTTTTGGAAATAAGGTGGAGAAAAGGGGAAATTAGAGACAAGAAAATGCTTTATAAACACCTCTCTCCCTTCCATTTGTCATGCACTTGTCATTTGAGTGTTTGGCTCATTTCTATGAGTGTTGAGTGACTCCATTGCAATTGGAGGCAAGAAAATGCTTTATAAACACCTCTCTCCCTTCCATTTGTCATGCACTTGTCATTTGAGTGTCTGGCTCATTTCTATGAGTGTTGAGTGACTCCATTGCACAGTGAAGGAGCTCTTGGAGGAGGCTAAAGGAGGCTTCATGAGATCAAGCCCATCTTCAGGTAGGTTTCATGAACCTTGTTTGAATGTTTTCCATGTAAATTTTTTTAAATTTTTTGTATTCAATTTATTTATTTATTTTTCATTTTTTTTTAATTTACAAATTTTTTTGGGTTGAAGACTGCCTCCTCAGCCCGCAGGGCCCTGTGGTTGACTGCCTCCTCATCCCACAGGGCCCTGTGGATAATTTTCTCAACCACAAAAGGGCTCTGTGTGGCTGAGAAACTCAACCATAGGGCCCTGCGGGCTAAGGAGGCAGTCCTCCTCTGCCCGCAGGCCCTGTGACTGAGTTTCTCAACCACACAGGGTTCATGTGTGGCTGAGAAACTCAACCACAAGGCACACAAAAATTTGTAAATTAAAAAAACAAAAAAAAAAGATATCAATTTAATTTTTGTCTTCCAAATTTCGTCACCATGCCACCAAAGGGTTCTAGAAAGTCCTGTGATCTGGCATAGGAACATGGTCAACGAAACATTGTCAATAATGGATGCCATGGCATGTGCAATTATTGTCATGCCACAATGCATGTAGGCATAACTAGGCTAAAAATACCACCTAACTAGAATTCTTGGGAATGGTGTGGGATGTTGTCAAAATTGCCCTGATGAAGTCACTACTGAAATGACAGTTGCTTTGGAAGCCATTAAAGAAGAAAGTTCTAAGAGGGAAAAAAGGAAGGATGAGATTATTGGGATAGGTATATCTTTATCTCATAGTGAGACACATATTCAACGTCCATGTATTGGTAACTCCTCTTCTAGTGTTGTGGCAAGTAGGAGTATAACCTCTTCTTTCTTCAGTCCTCATACAACTCCAGGATCTCAACTAACCTTGGATAGTTTTAATGAAAATAAGAGGAAGAAGGCAGATATGGCAGTGAGGAGGTTTTGGTACCATAACATTCTTTCATTCAACTAAGCAAAGCCATATTTTTATTAGCCCATGGTGGATGTCATTACAAGTGTTGGCCCTGGATACAAAGCCCCATCTTATAATGCACTTAGGGGGGGAAATCTAGATGAGGAGCTTGAGTGTGTCAAGGTACAATTAGAGAGCATTAAAAGCTCATGGGATTTTACAGGTTGTAAAATTATGTCTCATGGGTGGACAGATCAGAGGGATAGAACAATAACAAATTTTGTTGTAGCTTGCCCTAAAGGAACCATGTTCCTAAAATCCATTGATGCATCTAAAAATATAAAAGATGCACATTTGATTTTGACATTGTTGGTTGATGTGGTGGATGAAGTTGGGGTTGCAAATTTTGTCCAAATAATCATGAACAATGCAACAAATTATGTGGCAGTTGGAAGGTTGCTTTGTGCTAAATTTGCCACCATTTTTTGGACTCCATGCATTGCCGATTGCATAGAATTGATCCTAGAGGACATTGGGAAGTTGGAGTGGGTGCAAGATGTTGTGGAAGAATGCAAGAAAATTACCAAGTATATTTATAATCATGCTTGGGTGTTGAATCTTATGAGGGAATTCACACAAGGTGAGCTTAGTCACCCAACTGTCACACAGTTTGCTACAAACTTTCTTTCCCTCCAAAACCTTTTGTATGAGTACCAAACTTTGAGAAGAATTTTTTGTAGCCAACAATGGGTATTCTAGAAAGATAGCACAAAACCAAAAGCATTATCTATGAAAGAATCTGTCTTTGGTGATAGTTTGTAGGATAAAGTCACTAAGATTGTCATCTTCACTGAGCCCCTTGTGAAAGTCTTGAGATTGATGGATGGAGGGAAACATGCAATGGGATATATTTATGAGGAGATAGACAGGGCCAAAGAGGCCATCAAGACTTTCTATAAGGTAAATTAATCTAAATATCTCCCTATATGGCAAATTATTGATTCTAGGTGGGACAACCAACTACATTCACCACTGCATGCAGCAGGAGCATATCTCAATCTGAGCTTATTCTATAATGAGGGGTCTAGCATTCAAAGAGATCTCGAGGTGATGAGAGGTGTCATGAGATGAATTGAGAATATATTCAAGACAAAATCAACATACAACGAGATATGTACAAGGAAGCATTAGGCATGTTTAGATTCAACTCAAGCCAATGTCTCAAGGAAAATAAAATGTCTTGTAAGTGAAAATTGTTAGAACTTAGCTTATAATTTTTCTAGTTCTCTTTTATATGTTTGGCATTGCAAACTAATAATCTTTGTTTTTATTTTTTTACAACTCGTTATTAGGTAGATTATGGCACTGAGGCACCACAATTACAAGAATTTCCCATCAGAGTTCTGATTCAACCCTGCAGTGCTTCTTCTTGTGAGCGCAATTGGTTAGTGTTTGAGCACATACACAACAAAAAGGGAAACAGGTTGGAGCATGAGAGGTTGGAGAAGTTGGTTTTCATCTACTACAACCTTCGAATTCTCACAAACAAGTGCAACCAAAGGATACATATCCAATTTTATTGGATACTATTGATTTAGAGTCTCATTGGGTTGTGGAGGAGTCCCCTGATTTAAGTTGGCTTGATGAAGAGACTAAGGATATCTCTAGTTTGCCATCTCAAATGGAGACTCCAAATACACCTGCCTCACAACTGATCCAACCTTTTGATGTTAACACTAGCCCCATTAGGGCTTATTGTAAGTGTAATCGTCCATGAGTGATGAGACTCAAGATTGTTATGAGACAATCATTTATCATATATGACATATGTATTTGAATTTTGAACTTGCTAACATTTTTTATTTTAATTGTGGAATCATGAGTCCTTTTCTTATTCATTATCTAAATGTTTTGCTTATAAAAATCAAATATGTTATGTTGTACTTTTATAGATATGAGAAGATGTTATGAATTATTGCATATATTGTGGTTTTTATAACTTATAAGGATTGGAATTGTCATTAATTTATTTTTTGTGCTTAAAATTTACCTTTTTTTTACAAGTCTTATAAGAGTATGAGTCGTGCAACGCTGATTTACATAGAATAATAATATTTCTAAAAAAAAAAAAAACTATTTAACTCTCTCGATTCAAGTTGAGTTTCATCACTTAGAAGAATATATATTCTTTGCAACAAGAATAAATTGAGTACAATTAGAGTGTGTGATGATACATTATCCTCTGTATAAAGAAGTAAGACAAAATTACTTAGCTTATCATAAAGATGTGAGCAAGTTGAGTTGTTGAGCTTCGGAAAAGAAAGAGTATCCATTAATATTAAGGAGGCTTTCAAAGACCATTGAAAAATAAATATATTGCATATTATGTCATCTTTGAGATCTTTGAGATAAAAGACATCGGATATGCAAATACAAATGTAATTTTTTGTAATTCTTGGTTTCATAGTTTAAAAAAAATGTTTTAATATTAAGGAGACTTCAAATACCACTAAAAAATAAGTATATTGCATATGGAGTCGTTCTTGAAATAAAATACATGATACATGCAAATGAAATTTGTAGTAATTGTTGGTTTCATAGTTGCTATAGGGCATTTGTGGATGTAAATAAAAATATTTTATTTTATTTTATTCTCTTATTTTTATTATAAAACTCTTTATGACAAAATTATGTTTTCTAAATACCATATTAAAATTGTTTTTTTCTAACTCGTTTTAACAAAATTATTTTTATGTTAATGCAAAAGTGTGAAATTACTATTTATATGCATGTTATTAGTGTAAAATGAGTATTTTCTTGATTGATAAAAGAAAATTTACACCAATTAAGATTGTGAAGCATCAATTAAAATTGTGAGATACCAATCAACATTATTAATAATGAGAAACAAAAACATCAATGAATTTTCAATTATTTTCTCTAACTATTCATAATTGTAGAGTTAGTTAATGAAAAGATAAACTCACTTCATTTCTTGTAGAAATTATTTTCCAAAAATAAATACAGATTTTATTAGAAATCATAATTTTATCTAATTAAATCAAACTTCAACCTAAAAACCTTAACCCTAAAGATTTGACAAATTAAGGTGATTAAGATCACCCAAATTTATTTAAAAAAACCAATCAAAATTTTATATCACAAAAAGATTTGACTTAATCCACCTATTAACTCACTCCATTCATATCCAAACACTTAAATTAGCTTTTGTAACCACCATACTTAAACATATATACATCCTCCTTGAGTATATTCTTAAACCCACACATCAAGGTCACCTTTTGCGTGCATATGGAAAGATTGATCCATGGAGTTCTATGCTGGCTTAGGTTGGTTATTATGAATAGTGATCACCACATATGAATGAACTCCAACCAATGAAACCAATGAAATACATGGTTGGTCATTCACAATCGTCGCCTTTTAAAAAGGTAATTTAGATATATTTGCTTTAAAGTTGACGAGTTCTATCTATGAAGAGTTATATTCAAATGGTGAAAGTATATGAAATGTTATTAGCAAGAGACATTAATTACCACCAAATAGAAATTTTGTTGGGAACCTTGAATTGTCATTTAGGAAAGTTTGGATCTATGTAGATTACATTGTTTACATGGTTCCAATTTTTCTTATCTCTATTCAAGGTTTTGGGTAGGATTTTGTTGGTAGATAATTTTCTCAATTAGCTTGTGTGCCATTATTTTGTTTGAATGGTTATGAATAATATTTAGGAAATATTGGCTCTTAATAAACATGTAGTTGAATAAGACAAGTTTGATCTAATTGTTTAGGCTAGAATTATTGAACCAAATAGACTTGAATCCACATATAAAGACCTTATCTAACTCATTAGAACATTTTAATTCATATCAACTAGATCTCAATTATGTACCGAATGCCCATGAAAACTATGATTTTCTTTTCAATTTTGTACATACACTTATCCCATCTTATCTTTATATCATGCATTAATCTCTAACTTGTAAAAAAATAAAAATCCTAATATGATTTACACACATAGATTATGTTAAATTCCACATAATCCGTATCATATTTTAACATGTTTATTTTTTTATGATATGGCAACTGCTAGTTAATTATGTGGCATCCCCTATATTGAATATTTCTCTTTTAATTTAAATATGTATCTTACGATCATAAATGAAAGACTCTGGCACATTCTTGTTGTCTCCCCTAAATCAATAGATGAGATTTCAAATATTAATTGGCTTGCATATCTAAATATATGTTTAACTTTTCACATTTGCCTAATACAATTATGAAATTACCATGCAAATTATCAAATAACAAATAACATCATGTGAATACATGTTTAGCTTTTAACGTTTACTGTGTACAATTATGAAATTATCAAATACCAAATGACATCATGTGAATATGTAGGTTTATAAAATGAATGATTATGCTAGATCCATTAATTTTAAAATAGGGAAAATAATGCCAATAACATATATCAACCACCTTTACTGATGTAGTTGTGCTAACTCATTATATACAAAGTGACACAAATGATGACATAATTTATTTAATTTTTCATCATCCTTGATTGTTTCACACTACCTTGCCTTGGCCATAAGGGTTTGACTAAGCTAGACTACGTCTCTTCACATTTCCCACTAAGGCCTTAAAATACGCCATGTAAAATAGTTCAACGGAGGACATAGGATCATGCCATGGTCATTATCGGCCCATTAATATACATATGACAAGTTGTTGTGTTTGCACAAAATGGAAAAGTCATATCTGACCACGTCATGAACGCCTTTTATTGCTCAATATTTCTAGATTGTGCAAGGGGGAATGTCGTGATAGCATGGGGAAAATGAAAAGTGAAACAATGGTAGAGGAGTGAATAAGGTTAAGTTGTGTTAATATAAATAAATTTGAGAGCCACAATGTAGTCAAAATTTAATGGGAAATTTGTTTGGATCATTCTTGACTAATCGATGACGATAGGTGGCTTTTGTGGAAGCATGTCATAAGGCAAGTCATATGTTACAAAGAAAAAATTTACTTAGATCTGTAGACCATCGAACCAATAGGGTTCCAAAAGCTCAAACTTGGAGGAAATCTTGATCCCTAAACTGTCGTGGATATTCCACTCGACAGTTCATCACAACATATCTGATAATATTATATTAAAAATATGAGATTCTACACTATTACAGTTTTATTTAATTTCTAAAACTGAAAAATTAACTATAATTAGTTCATGCATGTAAAAGTAAACCAAGTAAAAAAGTATAGAACGACAAAATAATCTCACACACACATAATACACAAGATATGCTCTCTGGGAAACCCTTTCGGGAGAAAACCCAGCTGGAAGGTGAGGCTGCTTCACTCTCTTTCTTTCTTTGGAAATATGGTTGCAGATACAAAGAAGTAATGTTTGTGGCCCGTGGGCTGCTATAGTGCACAAATCCTCTCTATGTGCTCTACCTCCTATCTCTCCTGACTATCTTTTCTTAACTATGGAACAAAATTCTCTCGAAAGAATGGAATGCCTCTTCCTCCTAGTGGCTCGATTATAACACAACCCAATAGCCTACTAGTGGTTAATTTTGACTACATTAACTCTTAACTAGAGTTACAAAATAGGCTCTTCTAGAGTATTTTACATCACAAACACGTGGCTAGCCCCTTTTCCATGAATAATGGGAGTTGATGCGACATCCTCCCGAACTATAGGTGTGAAAATAGAAAGGTCAACTTCTGAGTTGCATAACTTTTGTATACGGACTCCGATTGACACAATTCTTGCATCGTTGGAAAGATCTCTATGTGTATAATAACATGAAAATGTGTAGTGCTTAAGAGATAAACTTTTACCCCAAAAAAATTCGTTTGATGCCTCAAAACGCTCCAGGAAGGTTTCAAACCCCGTTTAAACAAATTGGGTACCATCAATAAAAACAATCTCGTGAACTAATTCCTCCACTTTTTCCACTCCAAATGCATCAAGATGGATGACAAAAAATATAATGATCCAATACATATCACACCTCCCCATTTTGGGAGGCTTTTGGTTCCCAAAATCTTTTACTGAATGAGGTGAGGAAATTTTTCCTCCACCTTCTCTCCAGTGTACCGTTTAGCTTTTCCTGGAAGTTGTCCCTTCAACGCAATCTACCAAAGGTCTTGTTGCCCTTGTCTTGTAGTTCTGGACCTCTTCTGCAAAACGGTATCTTATGTTAACTCTTCTTGAACGTCTGGTGCCAAATCTACCACAAAAGGTAGGACTTGTTCTTCTTCCTGATCTAGGATGTAAGGCTCATAGAGTTTCAAATTCTCTACATTTACAACTGAGTAAATGTGCATATATGGTGGTAAACTAAGTTGATAGGCATTATCACCCACCTTTTCCAGTATCTCAAAGGGACCATATCTTAGAGCCTTGATTTTCTTACCAGGCCCCTACAACCTCTCCTTTTTCAACTGTAGCCATTCTCTGTCTCCCACCTTGAATGATTTCTCTGTTATGTGCTGATCATGCCTAGCCTTATACTTCACCTGCGACTTCTGTAGTGTTTCCTATACCCGTATATGGATCTGCTTGATCTTCTCTATAAAGTTTTTAGCCCTCAAAGCATCTCCTATAATGTCTTCCTTCACTTCTCCTTGCTACCCATGTGCAATATCCAAAGGTGAAAGTAGAAAATATCCAAAACAAGTTTCAAATGGGTAATTTCCTGTAGAAGTGTGGACTGCTCTATTATAATAATGTTTTATATATACTAGATTTTCCTCCTAAGTCTTCGGATGCTTCTGGTTGTAACCCCTCAAAAATTGCATCAAATTCCTATTGACTACTTCTGTCTTCCCATCTGTCTGTGGATGGAATGTTGTAGATCTCTTCAACTTCATGTCCATCTTCTCCCACAATGTAGTCCAGAATGCACTGAGAAATCTTGTATCCTTGTCTGAAATGATGCTCCTTGGTATCCCAAAGTGTACCCAGACCTGTCCAAAGAACAAGTTTTTTGCTTCTTGTCCATTGATGGTCTTTTTACAGGGCATCAGAACACACATCTTGCTAAACTTGTCAACTACCATGAACACGTAGTCATGTCCCTCCCTGGTTGTTGGTAAACCTCATACAAATTCCATGGAAATTATTTCCCAATGATGCGTAGGTACAAGTAAGGGATGATACAGGCCATGTTTCCTATTGCTAGGCTTGCTGGTACAACAAAGCATACATCCTCTTATGAACCCAGCTACCTGATCTTGCATCTTGGGCCAATACACATACCTCTACAAGTTAGCCATGGTCTCCCCTACATCAAAGTGCCTTGCAACCTTGGAGGTGTGAGCCTCTCTAATCAGCTACAAACACTGACCTTTAGGAACACATAGCTTATCCAACTTGTAGAGTAAGCCATCCTGGAGATGGTAGTCAGCTGTGCTGTCGCCATCGTGCACATGACTCTGACTCTGCAACTGTTGATACACCTCCTTGAAGTCCTCATCTTCTGAATATGTCTCTTTGTATGCATCATGGGTGAATGGCTCCATGTGCACAAGAGTCCCCAAAGCTGTAATCTTTGATGTGGGTGGCCTTGAAAGCATATTTGCCAACTTGTTTGTGTTGCCCTTCTTATATTTGATCACCAAATGAAATTGTTGTAAAAACCCCATCCACTTGTAATGCCTGGTCTGTTGTAGCTTATTCTAGGCCTGCAATTACTGTAACGGTTGGTGATCCGTGTGGATTATTGTCTTCACAGCTTGCACCATGGCATAAAGCTCCTTATCGTAGGTAGGGTAGTTAAGAACGGCCCCATGAAATACTTCAAAATGGTAGCAAACAGGCCTTCCTCCTTGCATCAAGACAGCTCCCATAACATACCCACTCGCATTTGTCTCCACTTCAAAGGGTCGTTGCAAGTTTGGTAATGCTGGAAATGGTGCTTCACTAACCTTCTTTTTTAACTCATCGAAATCCTTTTGCTTCCCTTTTCCCCACTGGAAGCTCTTACCACTTGCTATTATGGTGTGGAGTGATGCTGTTACCGCTGAAAACGAGGCTATGAATTTCCTTAGGTATTGTGCTGCTCCAATGAAAATCCTAACCTCAGTAACATTCTAGTCTTCCCTACACCAAAGTGCCCTGCAACCTTGGAGGTGTGAGCCTCTCTTCCTAAGTTGATCCTAAACCCTTATGTGTATTTGCCATGTTCATCAATTTATTTTTCTTTTCATTTCCTAGTAGCCTTTCTTGGTCCTTTTATTTTCCATACAGAATATAAGATGGTGAAGGAAGTAAGTAACCAAAATAGGTCTTGAAAAAAACTAGTTGTTTGTTTCACCTTTGGATGTTTGCTATTATAAGCTCTCAACAATTGTACAAACATTCAATTAAGAACCTCAATTTGTTTACCAATCCAGCGATGGAATGTAGTGGAATATCTTAGCTTGGTATCCATTCTCTCCCAAAGTGATGTCCAAGATATGCCTAAAACTTGCTATCTCGATCATATATGGTGTTTGATATTCCAAAATGTACTCAAAAACATGGTTGAAGGATACTTTAGTCACCTCATGTCTAGAGATTATTTTCTTACATAGAATGAGAACACACATCTTGTTGTAGTAGTTCACCACGACAAATAGTTAGTCATGGTCTCTACGAGTCATAGGTAAACCTCCAACAAAGTCCTTGGAGACGTTATCCCAAGTCTTTCTTGGCACTAACAATAACATGCATAGGCCAATTTTTTCGTTGGTTGGTTTTCTAGTGCTATATAGAACACAAAACACCTCTACACATACCTCTACAAGTTAGCCACGATATTCCAATACCTTACGTTTCTATTTTCCCAGGAAATTGATAGTGGTCGCCAATGCGATATTTATTCAAAAAAACATTCATTTGATTGCACTCTACGAGCTTGGGTGGTAGAGAGACCATTATACAAGTTGGGTGCTAGCCAGTGTTTGACCTTTTTGTCTTCGAGAAGTTGATCCCTCCCATCCTTGGGAAGTCGATGGACCTCATAGGTTGATGATGATCCTCCATGGTTTTAGGACCTTTGTCATCAACATGACGTCTATTGACAAAAGGAATTCAATCAGTAACTTGATTGGACACTACAATTTGGGTGTGTGAGTGGGTGAGTGATACATATCATGTTTTCATCTGGGTGGGTGAGTGAGTGGGAGAGATCTATCTTGTTTGCATATAGGTGGGTGTGTAACACCAACAAAATTCAATGTGGGTTAATATATGGATGGGTGTGTGTCACTAAGATAATTGTATTTCAAAAAGATGAGCCTCGTCCCATATCTCTTTATATTCATTCCAGCTTTGTATTTTTAATCATGTATTTAAAATGAGATCCTATTCATCCCAGTTTTGTATTTTTAATCATGTATTTATAAGGAGCTCTTTTTTGTGATGTAGAGTTGGTCCATTTCACCAACACAGATTTTTGAGAGATAATAGAATATTCTGGCTGTTTATTTAAATGCCTTCACGCATAAGAGAATAATAATGATGGATACTTAGTCACAACAATTTATGACAGCTCGTGTTGTTTTGTTTAGTACTTGGATGGAGCCGTGAGTGATGGTCCTGGTTGGTGAGATTGGACCAGTCTATCGTGGATGTGATAATTTGATCCTAAGCTAACACTTGAAGGAATTGCCCACAGCTTACAATACAGGGTAGACAAATTCATTTCAAAAAAAAATTAAATTAATATGGAAAACACTCTTGTTTCGATGCAGCAGATACATAAAGTCCAAAACTTGCAAGTTTACATATGTGAAATACTCGACGAGTATTCGCGAGTAAAGCCAAACTCTAGCCAAGTAATGTCAGAGGCCAGAAGTCTGAAGATTCGGGAGTAAAACCAAATTCCCTCCGAAACTTACAAGTTTACATATGTGAAAGGCTCGATGAATATCACGAGTAAAACCAAACTCCAGCCGAGGAATGCCAGAGGTAAGAAGTATGAAGATTCCGGAGAAAAACCAAACTCCAGCCAACAAATTCCAGAGGTAAGAAGTCTGAAGATTCGGGAGCAAAACCAAACTCCAGCCAACAAATGCCAGAGGTAAGAAGTCGGAAGCCAACCAACATGGAGAGAGAGATAGAAAGGACTCACAAACTAAGAAATATTGACACAGTGATTGAGAAAACGACCAGGTAATGATAGAGGCCGATTTAGGAAATGAAATCGACCAAATTAAAGGGAAATTAACCTAACAATGAAGTAAATTGACCTAGGCAATAAAATAAGTCGGTTCAAGCAATATAATTGACAAGGTTACGAAAGAAGTTGACCTAGGCAATAAAATAATCTGATTCAAGCAATAGAATCAATTAGCTAAAGGGAAGTCAACAAGGTCAATATTATAAGTCAACCTAGTCAATGAAATCTAGTATAGAATGACCATAAGATATTGGGAGGGTCGTACAAGGTGTAGGTAAAGGAAATCTTTCAACCCAAAGTTGAAATTATAGTCCAAATAGGGCATATGGCACATGGGAGGTAGAATTTACTTAGTGAGCATTGAAATTACAACCTAAGGGTAGAATGGTACCCTGTAGGAGAGAGAAAATCATCAACAACCATGAACACGCTGAATTGGGAACTTCCTGCACATTTGCAACAGATGCGGAATGATGACCATTGATATACCAACTTTAAAATGGATGAACACTAGTGAGTAAAAATTCAATGGGTTGGTTTACTTGCTCATGGGCATCGTACTTAGGGCATAAAACTTTGAAGCAATAGTTAGCAAATAATTCTCATTGTAAGACAATACATTACATTTGCAATAGACGTGGAATGAGGATCATTGATATCATACCTTTAAAATGGATGAACACTTCTGAGTAAAGAGTCATTTGGTTGGTTTACTTGCTCATGGGCATCGTATTTATGGCAGAAAACTTCGAAGCAGTAGTTGGTAAAGAATTCTCCTTGTTAGACCACACATGCCATGATTAGCATATGAAGTAACTTTATTTCAAGCACATAAATAGGGTAACGAGATAGTAAATAAAGAAAATTACATGAAATCTTTGAGTTTCTTTTGAAAACTCAAATGGAAAAAATCATCATTAAAATTGTTTTTAGCAAGGTTTTTGGTTCAGTCTTATGTTTGTCATTGAATTTTGGGTAGCACTTTTTTTCATTCTTAACCAAAGATTTCTTTTGTTGTGGGGAAGTAGTATATAGAAGGATGGCTCAATTAGGGGATAACTGCATCTCTCACCCTTCAACTTTCCCAAGTTCATTTCTTTTTCCTTATTTTTTTTTCCTTGTACATCCTTCAACTTCCCCAAGTTCATTTCTTCTTCCTTGTCTTTTTTTTTTCCCTTGTACATTAGGAAGCGTCATCATGTTGTTGTTTTAATGCATGATATGTTTTTTTAATAATATTATTTTCCCTTGACTTTACATCTTGTGTTTGCCTTGTGATTCAATTAAATGTAGGGTTGGACAACAATTGTGATGGCATGGGGCCTTTCATCAACGACTTGGGCCCTTTTCTTGTTTGTAACCTCATGATTTGTCAGCAATGATTATCGTGGAGCATATGTTGGTAAGTAATTGTTCTTGCATAGATTCAATTCAAATAACACCTCCCTATTAGGAGGCTTTTGGTCCCTGAAAGGTACCAATGTTGGGTGATGGGTGATGTAACTTGCTTAGAGTTTGGTTCCTTTCATACAACTTTGCCCTCCTTAGGGTTTGTCCTCTAAGATGAATTTTCCATATCTCTTGTTGTTCTTTATGAGTTACTCATTCCTTATGTCGCAAAATTGTCTTCCTTCAACTATTCCAAAGTATGTGGTGCAATGTCTTCAACATCATGGAGAACTTGATGGCCCTTTTCTTCATCCAACATGGAGAACTTGATGGTCGTATAAAACATCCAACATGGGGGGTTCAAGTAGTTTCAAGTACTCCACAATCACCATTGAGTCGATCTACATATGGAGAGGGAGTTTTAACCTAAATGCATTCTCATTCACTTATTTGATGATGTCAAATGGCTTGTAATTAAGTTTGAGTTTGTTTGTTTCTCCTTGCAATCCCTCCTTACATAGATAAAGGCACACCTTCTCTCCAACATGGAGTTTATGATTTTCCCTATGCTGGTCATGCCTAATTGTATACTATTGTCACTTCCTAAGTTGCTCATGAACCTTATATGTATTTGTCGTGTTCATCAATGTATTTGTCTTTTTATTTCCTGGTAGCCTTGCTTGGTCCTTTTATTGTCCATACAAAATATTCAATGGTGAAGGAGGTAAGTAACCAAAATAGGTCTTGAAAAAAACTAGTTGTTTGTTTCACCTTTGGACGTTTGCTATTATAAGCTCTCAACAATTGTACAAACATTCAATTAAGAACCTCAATTTGTTTACCAATCCAGGGATGGAATGTAGTGGAATATCTTAGCCTGGTATCCATTCTCTCCTAAAGTGTTGTCCAAGATATGCCTAAAACTTTCCGTCTCAATCATATATGGAGTTTGACATTCCAAAATGTACCCAAAAACATGGTTGAAGGATACTTTAGTCTCCTCATGTCTAGAGATTATTTTCTTACATAGAATGAGCACACACATCTTGTTGTAGTGGTTCACCACAACAAATAGGTAGTCATGGTCTCTATGATCCATAGGTAAACCTCCAACAAAGTCCTTGGAGATGCTCTCCCAAGTCTTGCTCGGCATTGACAATAGCATGCATAGGCCAATTTTTTCGTTGGTTGGCTTGCTAGTGCTATAAAGAACACAAACTCTAACAAATTTTGCTTCTTTCTCCTACATCTTTGGCCAATACACATATCACTGCAAAATTTTCCATTGTTTATCACATTAATATGCCTAGCAACTTTGGAAGTGTGTTTCTTGTTTCTTGCTCCTACATCTTTGGCCAATACACATATCATTGCAAATTTCCCATTATTTATCAGATGAAAATGCCTAGCAACTTTGGAAGTGTGTGTTTCTTTCACTAACTGGATTCTTTTGTTTTAGGGTATGCATAACTTATTCAACTTGTATAGTAGTTGATCTTGAAGGTGGTATTCATTTCCTTCCATGGTGGTGATTGATCTCTTTGTCAATTTCTTGTATGCACCTTTAAAACCTTCACCTCCCTCATGCTCTTCACTACAAAGTTCATGAGTGAAAATCTCATTTTTTCATTCACGCTAACTATTGCAATCTTCTTCAATGATGGTTGAGAGCATGTTTGTTAGCTTATTCATGGTTCTTTTCTTGTATTTGATCAATAGATAATAAAAAAATTGCAAGAAATCCAACCACTTATAATGCCTCACTTTTTTCCTCTTTCTTTGGCTTTGTGGGGACTAAAGGGGGTGATGATGATCTCTTTTCCTAGGAGATGGTGCTTCCACATCTTCAATACTTGTAGGATCACAATGAGTTCTTTATTTGACATGGGATAGTTAAGTACTATTCCATGAAACAACTTTGAATGGTATCACAAAAGCCTTCACATGAGCATTGCCCCTAGAGCACACTCATTGGTATCTGCCTCTAGCTCAAAAAGCCATAACAAATTTGGCATAGCTAAGATTGAAGCATCATTGATCTTCTTTAGGTCTTGAAATGATCATTGTTGTGGTTTTCCATAATGAACACTCTTTTGTTTGGCTGTCAAGGCATGCAATGGTATTACTATGGAAAAAATTACAATGAACTCTCTCAAGTATTGTGCAAATCTCGTGAAAATATTGACCTCTATCATATTGGTGGGAGTGGGCCATTAGATGATGGATACAATCTTCTTTGGATCCACTCTCAATGTTCTTACATTGATTATGTGTCCAAAATGTATCAAGGATGCCTTCTTGAACTCACATTTATATAAATTGGCAATCAATAGATTCATCCTCAAGGTCTCTAGTACATGTTTTACATGTGAGAAGTGCTCTTTTTTGCTACATGCTCTCACATATTTTACCAATACACATATTGTCACATATTTGTCATTGTCTTTGTCATGCTAAATTGCCTTACAATTATGAAAGTGTATGTTTCTCTCATCAGCTGAATTTTTCTATCCTAGGGTATGCATCACTTGCTTTGTTTGTATAAAAAACCATCTTGGAAGTGGTATTCATTTCCTTCCGTTATAGTGGATGATATCTCCTTTGACTGCTTGTATACTCGTGGAATTTTTATCTTCCTCATAACCTTCACTTGAAAGTTTATGAGTGAAAGACTTAAGCTACATTATCACTCCAACTATTGCAATCCTTTTCAGCGGTGGTCAAGAGAGCATCTCTACTAGTTTACTCCTACCCCCTTCCTTGTACTTGATTAATAGGGGAAATCCTTGCAAGAATCCCAACCACTTATAATGCTTCATTCATTTCATATTGTTATGGATTTGTAGGCACTGAAGGGGAAAATTACATGTGTATGATGCTTCCATTTTCTAGGAGATAACACTTCCACTTCATTGCTTGTACAATTTCAACGAGCACCTTATTATATGCGAGCTAGTCAACGCTCTATGAAACAAATTTGAATGATAGCACACAACCTTCATCCTTCCATGAGCAATGCACTAAGTTCACACCCATTAGCATATGTTTCTAGCTCAAAAAGTCACGACAAATTTGGCATTGCTATCATTGGAGCATCACTGATCTTTTTATTTGTTGTTGTGGCTTAGTCCAAGGAAAGCTCTTACCTCTAGTGGTCAAGGTGTGCATGATGTTTCTACTGCGTAAAATTTTACGATGAACTTTATGAAGTATGGATGGTGCAACTCCCATGAAACTCATGACCTCTACCATGAGGAATAGGCCATTGGGTGATGGTTGTAACCTTCTTTGAATCCACTCTCATCTCTTCTCAACCAATGATGTGTACAATATATATCAAGGACATCTCCTTGAATTCACTTTCTTACAAATTAACCACCAATTGATTCTTCCTTAAGGTCTCTACCACCTATGTGACATATTAGAAGTATTTTTACCATGTATTACTAAATATTAGTATGTCATTCAATTATACTATTATAAAAGAGTCAATGAAAGGGGGTAGCACATTATTTGTCAGTGTCATGAAGTTGGAGGTGCATTACATAAACCAAAAGAAATTTGTAACCAATTGTACAATCTTTGTCTTGTTTTTAACACCATATTCCAAACATCTTTTGCTTTGATTCCCACTTTCATGGTAACTTGATTTGATATCAGTCCATCTTGGTGAAGAATTTAGCTTGTTTCAATGGATTCAATAAGTCAACAATCTTTGGTAAAATATATTTTATTCTTGATGGTGATTTTGTTGTAAGTACAATAGTCAATGTACATTCTTTAGCTTTTGTGTTTCTTTGGCACCATGATGATGGGTGAACCACATGGTGACATGCCAAGTCTAATGAATTCTTGCTCCAATCATTGCTTTGATATATAACTCAATGTTAGGTAGTGACAACTTAAAATTTTATGGATTTCATGCTCAATTTCTTGCTTGGGCTTCCCTAGAGGGTTCAATCAATTCTTGTGGTTGTTGGCATTGCTTGCCACTACATTTCTGTAGATGGCCTTCATCTCCAACTTATTGCCTTCTCCTTGTTGTGCTTTTTCTATTAAAATTAAGACAACAAACTTATTTGTATTTCCCATGAGCCTTTGGCCTAATGAGCATTGATTAGAGAGAGTTTGGGCATTTCTTCTTTTGAACTTATGGCATATGATTTTCCACTGTTGACTAGCCTATACTGGTTTTCTTTCCTTTTGGTAGTGGCATCTCATGTATAATTTTGGGCTACCCAAGATGATTACAATGGAGCCACAAATTTTTGGGCAATGGAAAACTTGAATTTGCATTGCTCGTTCACTTTCAATTACATGTCTTTCCTTACCTATCCCATAGGGTAGTTTTGTGGGCGATCTTGTATCTCTATTGTAAGTTTCTCAACCAACTATGCAAAGATCAAGTTGAAATGTGAAAAGGGATGAAACAAACAATCTATTTTTGTTCATGTGGACTTTCATACAAAACCTGGTACTCTCCTTCTCATCCTTGTGATTGTAACTAATTGATGCCACATCTCTGAAGATTAGTGCAATTGATCTTCCCTTCTAGGTCTAAGGTGTTGTCCACCCTTTCCTTGGCATATGTTGTTATCGATTCCTTCTTCTTCTTCTTTTAAAAATGCATGGGGCAATTTTCAGGGTGTAATTTCCAATAATGCTCTTCAACGTGTCCTTTGATCACAACCCTTGCATGATTGACAAAAGGTGTTGCTTCTTTTGTCGTGGCCACAAAATTTTTCTTATTCCATTTCTTCTCATTTTCCCTTTTTTTACTACTTTTATGGTTTTGTTTTCTTATGTGTGCTTGATTATTGTTTTCGCTTGTCTTCCTTGAGGTATTGTGCTTGAACACTAGCCTTTTTAATCGTCTTAGGTTTAGGTAGCATTAATTGATGTTGAATATGAGGTGGAAATACTCTCAAGCACTTGATCAATGTGTCTAGGCTTTTGATCAAGATACCCATTTGAATATTGTGATGCTAAGGATGACTCTCGAATGTCAATTTGCATTAATGTAAACACAATTATATAGCATAAGGAGATGTGACCATTGGATTCATACTCCAAAGTATCTTCCCATTATATCTCTTTGATTTAACTTAATTTACTTATTTATAATTTTGTCACCCAATCCTTGAGGATTAAGTGTCTAACATTCCCTCCTTAATCTGAAGGGGTGTTTGTGAGTCCAAGCATCATTTTGAATCTTTCAAACTTTTCTCTTCCAAGTGCTTTCATGAAGAAGTCAGCAATTTGCTTATTTGTGGAACAATGTTGTAGATGTGTCTACATGATGTCGAATCAAATGATACTTTGTGTTGATACATTTAGTTTAATCATGAAATTTGGGATTCCTGGCCAAATTAATTTCAGAAGTATTGTCAATTAGAAGGACAATAGAGTGCACTTGTTTTTCCTAGAAGTCTTCAAGAAATTTCCCAAGCCACACAATCTCCTTTGTAGCCTCTGCAACTGCCACATATTCTGCCTCTATGGAGTCTACTAGAACTGATTGTTTGTGTGACCTATAGGGGAAAAATCCTAATCCAAGACTCATAACATAGCGTGAAGTAGGCCTTACATTCTCCTTATCTCCATCAATGTCTAAATCACAATATCTAATCAAGCTAAAGTCATCCACCTGTGAATATTTGAGTCCAAAGTCTTGAGTTCCTTTCAAGTACTTTAGAACTATTTTTGTAGCAGACCAATGTCCTTCATGAGGCTTTTGCATAAACCTAGAAAGGATTCCAACATCAAATGAAATGTATGGTCTGGTAGTGGTGGGGTAGATAATACTTCCCACAAGTTGTCTATATTTAGTTGTATCCTCAAATTCATTTCCTTATTTAGATATGAGCTTTAAATTTTATTCCATTTGAGTGGACAAATGATTGCATTCAACCATGCCAAATTTGTTCAACAATTCTCCAATGTAATTCTTTTGAGAGAGGAATATATAAATTGGACGTTGGGTCACTTCAATGCCCAAGTAGTATTGAAGTTGTCCCAAATCTGTCATCTCAAATATTTTATTTAACTCCTTTTTTATGGCTGCAATGTTTTTTTCATTGTTTAAAAAAAAAAAAAAAAAAACCTTATTTTATGAGTTTTATGTAAAAAATAAATAATATTCAAAGTTCTTTTTTTTCTTCAAAAATCATGATTCATATAAAAATTAAATTGAAAATCAAAAAATAAAAATATTAAACATATGACAATAATAATTGAATACTTATTCTTTATCATAAAGTCTTAAATTCAAAACATTACAAGTATAACTTATCGTTAGTTATCAAAATTGAGCTTGATTTTCAAGCATAACTTAAATTTAATCAACAATATCATAAAACTTACTTGAACCTGAGTACAAATCCAAAACCCAATCTCCTTCATTTGAACTAATTAAATCTAAAAAGTAATCAATGCTTGTGGCTTTTATAAATGTTAATGATCTCTCCTTTTGTATTTGTATCCTCATATGTTAGTTTTCTTACAATATCAGCATGCACCAATATTTGGTTATGACTCTTTCCATCTACAAGATTAAGAAGAATATGTTTATAACTATCATCTTTTTTCTAAGATGCAATGAGTATAAACTCACAATTACTTATAATTATTTGATCTCTGGGAATAATAAGATGTGGCTTTTGCCTGCAACATTAAATAGTAAAAAATCAATTAATTTGGACATAAACAATTTTTTTAATATAATCAATAAACATACAATTTCAATGTCTTACCATATAAGCTACATCCTTGAGTTTACTTTTCCCTTGAGGATTAATAATATTAATCCAAATTGTGTGCTCGAATGAAATGTCACAAATATCCAAAGTAGTGATGTTGTGACTTATTGAAATCAAGTAACCACTTTATTGAAAGCCTGATAACTATAAGGCTCACTATGATATCCAATGTTTGGGAAATTGAAACCAACAACGATATCTGCAATAACTAGGGAATATTCCCTTTTAGGGATAGAATTTGCAATGTCTTCACAATCACCTAATATTATTTGATACTTGGCAGTGTCGATCCCATTCCAAATGTGGTGATTAAGACTATAATCAAGTTCAACATTTTGAAGACTTCATTTTTTGAATAAAACTTTTTAAAGTATCTGGTATTCTATATGTATTCCTCTTTACCATCTTTAATGAAATAAACAAATATATGTATAAGTAATAAAATAAAAATAGTTTACAAATGAATAAAATGAATGTATTAAATCAACATACCTTTTTGAATGCAACAAAAAATTGTTTTAGTGTTATTGTAGACCTTGCATATGAATAGTTGCATGTAACATCATCCCTACTCTCTTCATTCAACATTTTAACCATCTCTTCTTGTATTTTTATATAAACTTTATGCTTGAATAAATAAAGTAAAAATGTTATAGTGGTACATATAATAAATACTACCAACAACATGTTAAATTGAAAAGAAAATTGTAATTCAAAAATAAATAAAAATAACTCAATAAACTTACTTTTGAAATTCTTTGCACTTTTTTTCCATTAATAATATACTTGACTTCATGCGAGATAATATTGATTTGACAATTCTATCATCCTTCACTTCTTGCATTTCTCTCCAAGGTGTGATAGTCATATCATCTAGAAGATTCTTGATTTCAGGACCTATCTTATTGCTCGTACATATTAAGGATTTATACTTTTTAACCTTATAAGTTTTCAAGTCATTATTCTCCCACGTGTTGAAAATCTCATTGATCAAATCGCATATCTCCCCAACTATAAATCCCAATTGGAAAAATTTATCCATACCTCTGAATGCATCACTTACTTTGCGACCTTTTGCATTAATATTTTCCTCATCAATTGGACAACCTATTTCCATACAACATTGTTTCTGAAATATTTGACTAACATTTGCCTTATCCCCACAACATTTTTCTTCAAATTCATTATGAATAAATTTGACCCTTTGTATGAAAGTAATCAACATCCTATACTCATTATTTGGATTATGATTTCATGTTAAGAACTTTTTTTTTGTATATGTTAAACTAGGATAAATGGTACATTTCATTATTTCAAAACACGGGTTATTGTGATATTCTTGCATCAATTCTCTTCTAGCCTTTGTAGAATGGTTTCCCCCAATTACATAATATTTCTAATCAAAACTTCTTGATCTATCAAATGCCTCTTTGCTTGGAACTTCAATTGGATCAACAAGAACCACATAGTCAACCACATGTGCATATGAATTGTATATGATGCAGGAGGATCTTACTCTTGAAATTGGAAAATAAACAATTGAAATGTGGAAGGAATTAGATTCCTTTATTTTATTAGTAAATTAGTTTTGTTTTAGTTTAAAGATCATAAAGTTTGGATAGGAATGATGTTAGAAAAAATAAGAAATCTTATCCGCTTTTATGGATATAGATAGAAGTAGTTTTTTTATTTAGTTTAGAAAATAGATTAGATTTGTAGGAGGAAAATATCTAAAGAAAGCTAAGACTTTTGGGCAAAAAATGGAGTTTGGATTCCTTTTTGGAAAATTCCAACTCATCCAAATTTTAGTAGTTTTAGTAATGATAGAAGAGGAATTAAATATATGATTATCTATGAATGTATGTACTCAATTTTTTGAAATTTTGAAGAAATAAAAATATATGTTAGTAATTTGTTGGAGATTTGTCAATAGAAAATATAATTCGAAAATGAGAATGAGTTAATGTTTTTTTGCACACTCCAACCATTAATCTTGTTGCAGGTCAAGCAGGATCTGGCATCAATTTTGGTATCAGAGCTACGACACATAGAAAAAAAAGGTGTGAAATGGAATTTCACGCTCGATGGGGAAGACAAGGTCGAAGGGGAAGACCAGAAGTTGATGCTGGAGATAGGGAGGATATGAAACATGTCCAAGAAAGGTTAGAAGCCTTAGAGATTAGCAATCAAAGGGATCCAGAGACTGGAAACATCAATGAATCTAAGGAAGAGTCTTCAGCAGAAGATGAATAACATGTCGGAGAGTCTACAAAAATTAAATTAATGAGGTCAATTATTAGGGCTATTTCAAGGCCTAAAATGGAGCTACCTATCTAGAGTAGTAGCTTGGAATCAAAAGAATTAATAGATTAGATCAATGCTTTAGATAAGAATTTTGAGTACGAGGAGGTAGTTGAAGACAAACAGGTGAAGTTTGTTGTTACTAGATTGAAAGGACACACAACTCTTTGGTGGGATGGAGTCCAAGAAGAAAGGAGAAGAAAGAACAAAGCCAAGATCAAAAGCTGGAGCAGAATGGTGGTGAAGCTGAAAGGTAAATTTTTGCCCAAAGATTACCAGTTGTCTTTATTAAGGAAAATGAAAAATTTAAAACAAAGGTCATTGATTGTTAAAGAGTATACTGAAGAATTTTACAAGGTGAATATTAGAGCAGGATACATCGAAGAAACACCTGAAAAGGTTTCCAGATATATCAATGGGTTACGGTTCAAGATTCAAGATGAGTTTAGCCTATTTTCACCCAGAACTGTAGAAGATGCTTACCAATTCGCCTTGAAAGAAGAGGAAAAATTGGCTAGAAAGCAAAGCCAAAGGAATAGAGGGAGGAGTCCTGTAAGGGGAAGAGGACAAACCAGCTATCGGGAGAAAAATCAGCCTCCAAAGGAAGGCGAAGGTAGTTCAAGCAATCAACCATCAAGAGGAGGTGAATCAAGAGGAAGAAGGCCTTTCTCAAGAGGACGTGGTCGAGGCAGAGGCTACCAAGTTCAATGTTACAAATGTGGGAAATTGGGACATATGTCATGGGATTGTCCAAAAAATAATCCTACAAGCCAAAGAGGAGAAAATATAGCAGAAGCACAAGAAGAAAATGTAGCTGCAATTATCCATGAAGAAACACCAAAGGTAGGAGAATCATTATTGATGAAGAGAATCTTGATTAAGTCTGAAAATAAGTTAAGGAACCAACACAAAGAAAAAGCTTATTTAGAACCACATGCAAATCAAGAGGCAAGTGTTGCAAAGTGGTGATTGACAGTGGTAGCACAGATAACTTGGTCTCCACAAAAATGGTAGAGAAGTTGGGGCTGCAAAGAATAACACATCCCACACCTTACAAGGTGTCTTGGCTACAAAAAGGCCATCAGATATTGGTGAATGAGTAGTGTAAAGTGGAGTTCCAGATTGGTAACTACAAGGATGAGGTATTATGTGACATAATTCCGCCAATGGATGTGTGCCATGTGTTGTTGGGAAGACCATGGAAGTATGACAGGAAATCCATTCATGATGGTAGGCAGAACACCTACACTCTTGAGAAAAATGGCCAAAAGCATCTGCTAGTACCTTTGGAGGATAAGGATCCGAAAGAGGAAGTTGGTCCTAGTGTGCTACTTATGGATGAGAAGGAATTGCTGCAAGAGCTCAAAAATAAAGAAGAAATTCATTTTGCTTTGATTGGTAAGCCCAAGGTAATTCTTACTAGCACAAGTTTAAATGATTTGCCTGAAGAAGTCAAGGTTATGTTGGATGAGTTTGCAAATATAATTGTTGATGAGTTTCCAAATAAGTTGCCTCCTTTTTGAAGCATTAGTCATCATATAGATCTAATTCTAGGGGCAAGTCTTCCGAATAAAGCAACATACCACATGACTCCACAAGAAAATGAAGAGATAAAGAAACAAGTGCATGAGTTGTTGGACAAAGGATTAATAAAGGAGATCTTAAGTCCATGTGTTGTTCCCACCGTGCTCAGCCTAAAGAAAGATGGTGGATGGAGAATGTGTACTGATTCAAGGGTCATCAATAAAATTACAATCAAGTACATATTTCCACTTCCTTGCATTGAAGATTTGATTGATTGTTTGAGTGGTGCTAAGTATTTTTCTAAAATTGATATGAAGAGTGGCTATCACCATATTAGAATTAGAGAAGGGGATGAATGGAAAACAACTTTCAAAACAAACAATGGGTTGTATGAGTGGTTGGTAATTCCTTTTGGCCTTACCAATGCACCTAGCATGTTTATGAGATTAATGAATGAAGTCTTGAAAAAATTTACAGGTAAATTTTTTATTGTTTATCTGGATGACATTTTAGTGTATAGCCAAACAAAATAACAACATCTCAAGCATATCAAATTAGTTTTGAGCACCCTGCAACAAGAGAAGTTGTTGATAAATTTAAATAAATGTAGCTCCGTGAAGAATGAGTTGGTATACCTGGGATTTGTGATTTCAGAAGAAGGATTGAAGATGGATCTAGATAAAATGAAGGCAATCATTAACTAGCCTATTCCAAGGAATGTGTTTCAGGTAAGAAGCTTTCACGGTCTTGCATATTTCTACCAATATTTCAGTAGTTTGTGTGCACCCATTGTCGACACAACAAAGGAGAATAAGCAACCATTTAAATTGACTATCGTAGTTGATAGAAATTTAAAATACTGAAGCAACTAATGACTGAACAACTTGTATTAGCCTAACCAAATATTAACAAATGTTTTCAAGTTGAGACAGATGCAAGTGGAGCTGCTATTGGAGCTATCCTAAGTCAAGAAGGAAGGGTGATTGCATATTTCAGTGAAAAAATAAATGAAGCAAGGCAGAAGTATTCCTCTTATGATAAAGAGTTCTATGCTATAGTTCAAGCTTTAAAAATATGGAGGCATTATCTTATGCCCAAAGAATTTGTTCTTTATATTGATAACCATGCTCTGCAATGTATAAACAGTCAAACCAAATTGAATTAGAGGCATGCTAAATGGGTGGAGTTTGCAAAATTTAACATCTGTCATCAAGCATGCAAGTGGTAGATAAATAATGGTGTTGATGCATTAAGTAGAATAAATTTGATTTTTCATGAGTTTCAAATCAGCACTTTAGGATTTTATGAAATGAAGGATATGTATAAGGAATATGTTACTTTTAAAGATGCATATGTTGCTTGTAAAAATCCGGTTAGTGGTGATAGAAATCCATGGTTGAGCTTTATGTTACAAGAAGGATTGTTATTTAAAGATAGAAGATTGTACATACCCAAATGTTCTATGAGAGAAAATCTTATAAGGGAAAAGCATAGCAGAGGATTATCAGGACATTTTGGGCAAGATAAAACGTTTGCTCAATTGAATGTTTTTTTTTTTTTTTTTGGTCAGGCATGCAAGTTGATGTGAAAATTTTTGTTGCAAAATATAGGATATGCCAATGTGTGAAGGGAAGAAGTCAAAATACAGGTTTATATCAGCGATCACCGATTCCTACTAGGACATGAGATTTAGTGAGCATGGAATTTATATTGGGATTTCCAAGGACTCAAAGAGGTAATTACTCTATCTATGTTTTGGTTGATAGATTCTCTAAAATGGCACATTTTATACCTTGTAGCAAAATTAGTGATGCCACCAATGTTGTCAATTTGTTCTTTAAAGAGGTGGTAAGGTTACATGGATTTCCTAGAATTATTGTATCTGATAGAGAGACAAGGTTTATCGATCATTTTTGGAGAACATTGTGGAATAAGTTGGGTACTAACCTTAATTTCAGTTAATCTTATCACCCGCAAACTGATGGGAAAATTAATTTGTGAATAGGAGCTTGGGAAACATCCTAAGAAGCTTGGTAAGTGAAACTCCCAAACAATGGGATCAGGTTCTTTCTCAGGCTGAATTTGTATACAATGATACACCCAACAAAAGTACATGTATGAGTCCCTTCCATATCTTGTATGGAATGTATCCAATAGGAGTATATGAATAGAGGAATTTGGGAAAACAAGATATAAAAAGTGCAGAAGGTGAAGAATTTGCAGTGAGCATGCAAGAATTGCAAGAAAGAGTTAAGCAAAAGCTACATGAAAGCAACAACAAATACAAACAAAGGGTTGATTTGAAGAGAAGGAAACAAAACTTTGAGATTGGTGATTTAGTGATGGTACATTTGAGGAAAGAAATATTTCCTAAAGGAACTTACAACAAGATAAAACTCAAGAAGATCGGACCTTGTAAAATTTTAAGAAAATTTTCCTCAAATTCTTATGAAGTGGAGCTTCCAAGCAATGTTGGTATTTCCCCAATTTTTAATGTTTCTGATTTGTATTCCTTTCAGGGAACAGGAAAAATTTCAGATGATGAGTCTTCCAGTGAAGTAGATCAGATTTTTGAATGGAAGCAACAACTGCCCAAAGCAACTCCAAAGGAAATTGAAGGGCTATTAGATCGAAAAGTGGTGAAGAAAACTAGAGGAAAATAATACTTTCAGTATTTGGTGAAGTGGAGAAATCAACCATTAGAGGATGTTACTTGGATGATTGTTCTAGATATGTCCAAAGCATTTCACAAACGTTCAAGAGATCGTGGATAATTTCTTTCCCCGAGAGTCTAATGCAGGAGCATCTTACTCTTGAAATTGGAAAAAAAAAAAAAAAAAATTGAAATGTGGAAGGAAATAAATTCATTTATTTTATTAGTAAATTTAGTTTTGTTTCATTTTAAAGATCAGAGTGTTTGGATACGAATGATGTTAGAAAAAAATAAGAAACCTTATCTGCTTTTGTGGATATAGATGGAAGTAGTTTTTTTATTTAGTTTAGAAAATACATTAGATTTGTAGGTGGAATTTTTTGAAGAAAGCTAAGACTTTTTGGAGAAAAATAGGGAGCTTGGATTCCTTTTTGGAAAATTCCAACTCATCCAAATTTTAGTAACTTTAGTAATGGTAGAAGAGGAATTAGATGTATGATTATCTGTGAATGTATGTACTCAGATTTTTGCAATTCAGAAGAAATAAAAATATATGTTAGTAATTTGTTGGAGATTCTGTCAATAGAAAATATAATTTGAAAGTGAGAATGAGTTAATGTTTTTTTTCACACTCCAACCATCAATCTTGTTGTAGGCCAGGCATGATCTAACATCATATCTAATCAATGTTTTCAAGTTATGAACATGCAAGTGGTGTGGCTTTTTAATTTGGTATTAGATTTTCCTTCCATTGGTTTATAAAGTTGTATTTTAACTAAAATGTATGGTCGTCATCAACCAAGTTGTTCTTCCACAATTATTTTGAATGATGCTTTATTTTGTGTTAACAATATTATTCTCTAAATCAACACCCGATATTATAATTTCTTTATTGCCTTTAGAGCTTTCACTATGATCTTCAGTGACACACATGATTTTTTTAGAATGACCACCAACATTTGATTTCTTTATCCTATCATTTAACATATTTTCTTTTAAATTGGCAATCTCCTCACCATCAACTGGAATAGAAACTTCCAAGGGCATTCTTCTTGCTTGTTTCTATGGCTCTTCTCTTTTTTAACAAGAGTTTTAACCTCATTGTCACCAATGATAACATCTTCTTCTTCTTGTTCAACTTCCACATGTTTAAAAGTAACCTTTCTAGCCTTACTTGTTTGATTTTTTTAGTCCTTCTTTCCTGATCCCTTGTATTTACTCTTGTAATTTCAAGTTCTATTATTTTTCGTTTCTTTCTCCTTTATTCTTTCACTTTATTTTTATAAAAATTGTTGATTGCATCCATAATGTCTATGTATAATAAATTCCCTACAACATAATTGAAAGAGGCTAGGCAAAATCCTTTCAAACAAAATATAACATTTCAATGATAAATAAGTTATAAAAAAATAATGTATAACACATAACTATAAATAAGAAAACTTACAATTTCATTGTCAATGTTGTCCATGACATTTTCACAAATCTTTGTCAAATCTGGTGTCAAGTCATAATTTCTCTTTGCAAAACAATATCTAACCTTGCCATGTGTCTTGGCTAGTTTTACAAGAATATAAACAATATTTGTATATGACACCAAATATATGTCTCATACCTTGCCAACTACCTCATAATTTCCACCATATCGAAGCTTAGCATGATATATAAATATTTGTTCCCTTTCATTGCTTCATTTATCTTTAATATACCATTAAAAATCCATTTTATTTTCCTTTGATGCCATCTTCCATTCTCTAACATTCTTCATTGATATTGAGGGGCCAATTGTTTGACTTTTATCATAGGCGTTAGTTGAGTAGCTTTCCTAAGTAAAAAAAGAAAATACAAGTTTGTATTTTATTACATAGGAAATTATACTCTTATTATATTTTAAAAAAATTTGTACACTTTGAATTTGAACAAAGTTAATTTTTTTAAATATAAAAAAATAAGAAAATGTTATAACATTCAAGAAAAAAAAACCATTAGCAAAAAATAAAACAAAAATTTAACCTAAAAACATAATTGTATTAAAAAAACACAGTATTGACTTAAATAAATTAAATAAAAAATAATACAAAATTAAAATTAACCAAAAATAATACATTAAAAAATCATAAAAAATTAAAAATGGCATTAAAAATTAAAAAAAAAATTAATAACATAATTTTAAAACCACCTATAAAAAAAATTCAAATTAAAACAAATTAGATAATAAAAATTAAAAAATAAAAGAAATAGAAAAGTTATTAAAATTTTAAAAACTAAAATTAACAAATTTAATATATATATAAACTAAAATTAACTATATATATATATATATATATATATATATATATAAATTAAATGTGTATCAAATTAAAAAAAAAAAATACAAAAACCCTAGGGTCAACACAAACCGTGTCAAACCTCCAACGAAGTCACAGTCATGGTCTATACATGTCACAGTCTCTATGAGTCATAGATAAACCTCCAACAAAGTCCATGGAGATGTTCTCCCAAGGTTTGCTTGGTACAGGCAATAGCATGTATAACCCTCTATTTCCTCGTCTTTAGTTAATACAATATTGCAAATTTTCCAATGTCCTTGTCATGCAAAAATGCCCAACAACTTTGGAAGTGTAAACTTTTCTTATCAATTGAAATCTCGTCTTGGAGAATGCACAACTTATCTAGCTTGTATAGCAACCCATATGGGAGATGGTATCCATTTATTTATATGGTAGTGATCAATCTCTTCTTTCTTTGCTTGTGTACTCTAAAATCTCTATCTCCCACATAATCTTCATTGAAAAGTTCATGAGTGAAAGGTTCAAGTTGCATTATCACTTCAATTACTGCAATCTTCTTCAATATTGGTTGAGAGATCATGTTTGCAAACTTATTTTTGGATTCTTTCTTGTACTTAATCAATAGGTAAAATTGTTGCAAGAATCCCAACCATTGGTAATGCCTCACCTTTTGTATCTTGCTTTGGCATTGTGGGTACTCAAGGAGTCGATGATCCATGTGTATGATGGTCTCTTTTCTCAAGAGATAGTGCTTTCAGTTCTTCATTTTTTGTAGAATCGCAAAGAGCTCCTTACCATACATGGGTTAGTCAATTATTGCTTGATGGAACAAATTTTAATGTTAACACACTAGCCTTCCTCCTCTCATAAGCATTGCTCCTAGTGTATGCCCACTATCATTTGTCTCTAACTGAAAGAGTCACTCTGAATTTGACATGGCTAAGTCTGTAAAATCATTGATCTTCTTCTTTAGGTCTTCAAATATTCATTGTTGTGACTTATCCCAATGAAAACTCTTTCCTTCGGTGGTCAAGGTGAGTAATGGTGTTGCTATAGTGGGAAAGTTTATAATGACCTTTCTCAAATATTGTGATGTTCCCATCAACTTGTAACCTTTGTCGCATTGGTGAGACTAAACCATTGGGTGATGGTTTCAATATTCTCCAAGTCCACTCTTAACACTCCATTACTTACGTGTCCAATATATATCACAAACATCTTCTTGAACTCACATTTTTGCAAATTAGTGATCAATCGATTCTTTTTTAAAGTCTCTAGTACCGATACCATGTGTGAGAAGTGCTCTTTCCATGTATTACTGAAGATTAGCATGTCATCCAAATATATTATAACAGACGAAATAATGAAAAGATGTAGCACATCATTCATCGATTTCATAAAAGTTGTAGGTGAATTACATAAACCCAAATGCATCACTAATTGCTTGTACTAAACTTGTCTTTCACATATCTTTTGCTTTGACCAATTGACAATAACTTGATTTGAGGTCTACCTTAGTGAAGAATTTAGATTGTTGTTGTTGATCCAATGAGTCATCAATTCTTTGTAGAGGATATCTACTCATGATGGGGATTTTGTTAAAACACAATAGTCAATGCATATTTTCAACATCCGTCCATCTTTGGCACAATGATGATGGGTGAACCACATGACGATGTAATGAGTTTGATGACTCCCTTCTCCAACAACTATTCCATTTGCTTCATGGCTTCATTTGTTTTGATGATGGATTGTTTATACATTCTAATGTTAGGCAGTGGTGACTTTAATGACAACCAAATCTTATGCTCAAATTCTTACTTGGGTGGTAGTGCTTGAGGCTCTTGAAACACTTCCTTGTAGGTCAATTAGTTGTAGTTGCTAGGACTACTTACCACTACATCCTTCTAAGGATGCCCTCATTTTCAACTCACTACCTTCTCCTTGCTACTTTTATTCTTTAAAAACTAAGGCAAACTTCTTCATGTTGTCCATGAGTTTTCAAGTTCAGTGAGCACTAATTAGAGAGTTTGGATGTTTTTCTCCTCCTACAAATGACATATCTCATGTTTAAGTATGGGCTTCCCAAGATGACTCCACATACACCTAATGGAATCACATTTGCAACCATTTCATCCATTGGAATTTTCATTGTTTGTTTAACTTCCATTCCTAACCTTTCCTTAGTCACCCTGGGGAGGATGGTTATAAATGATCCTATGTATCTACCCTAAGATTCTTAGCCATGCAAAGATCAAGTTTCACTCTAAATCGAGATCAAATAAATAGTCAACCTTCCTCTGTTTCATGTGGATTTTGATGCAAAACATCTTGATCAGCTCCTTCTCCTCCTTGTGACTACAAACAACTAATGTGTAATGCCCCATATTATTAAGTCAATAAATAATAATGATAATAATAACAATAATATAAATAAAATAATAAACAATATAAGTGAGAGTATTAATAAATAAATAAATAATGAAAATAGTAATAAAATATTGAACAATAAAAATAAGTATATTAATTAATTAATTAATAATAAAGAGAAGATAATAATAGTAATAAATAAAATAATAAAGTGAAGCTCTGAATAAATAAATAAATAAAGGAAACTATAAAAATAGTAAGAATAAAGTCAAGTTAATAAAAAGTAAAAGAATAAAATAAGCAAGAGCCAATTATAGTCCCTAGGGTTAGCTCAATTGGTCGAGTTTTCGTCGTTAAAACACCTTGCTAATGGCAGGTCATGGGGTCAATTCTCCTCGACGCTCTTGGGGTTAGGCTCTGTTAATGGGACAATGAGATTGTGATCCCTTTGGGTGGATCTGCTCGGTTAGTTTCCATGGACATAACGACCATTGATCTCCAGTGCCTGTGAACCACACTTTAAAAAAAAACAAGAGCGATTATGATGAAAAAAGGTTGAATTAAGAAAGATTTAAGTAAAAAAAAATAACAATTTGCATGATGACACATGGATTATGTGCATGAAGATAATCTTTCCATTTTTGGAACAAATTGTTCTATTTAATGGATTAGAAGGGGGATGTGAGACATTATTGTTTTCCTAGGAGAATTCTAGGATATAAGGATTCACTAGAGTCATCTTGGGCTTGGAGGTAGTGAGCTGTAGAAAGACAAAGTGTAGCTACGCCTACAAATGGGCAGAGAGTCATCCCCAAAATGTTGGTAGCAGTTAGTTGGATTTGAATAGCTCAACAATTTTGAAGTTATAAGTAAGCTAATACTTGTTCTACAAGTAAGTTTATCATCTCTTGTGGCTTTCATAGACTATAAACTAACTTGCTGAAATATTTCTTTATGTTGATGATTAATGACCTTAAATTATGTAAATAATTTGCGTATTTCAATATTGGGCCATTAATATGGTATCAAAGTGAGGTGTAGAATTATGTGTAGAACCCTTTGCCCTGTCCAAAAATAACAATACCCCTCTTTTTTCTCTTTATGTCTCAATAAAATTAGATCTTCTAATAAATGTTATGTTAATTTCAAGTTAATACGCTTCTAAAAATTTGTGTTTGTAGATCGCCTTGTTGGTTGACTTTTCTCCTAAATTATCTATGAAATTTTGGCCCCTTTACCCTACAATTTTGGCCTGCAGTATTTTAATATGTTTTCTCTATAATGCCATAAACTTGATAGAATTATGATGTGCCCAGGAAAAATTATGTTCACTTTCCAAAAACTTATTGCTTTTTCCCTTTCTAAGAGAGAAAACTTGTATGGCCCACCATGTCTCCATTTTTTAGATTTACTTCTGAAATATGGAGTTGAAATACCATGACATGTCTTCTTTCCAATGACACTAGTGTAATTCAAATCGGGCTTTTCTAGCATTTAATATGATTGTTTTGTCAAGAACATTTGTTTCATACTAGTTTAAGGACTAGTAAAGCCCCTAATTTCCATAATCTATATTCCACAAGATTAAATGATCTCTAAAACGATATCTCCTTGGTATATATAAAAGACTAAATGTATAGTTACAATTAAAGGGTCTAACATACCATTATAGAACCTAGTTGACTGATAATGACAACATCAGTATAATAATAAAAATGTAATAACTCAATATCTATGACTTAACATGCATATTCTCCACAATGACTCCTCTAAGAAGGGTTGTTCCCTTCCTTCTATCATAAAAGCCAATATGCACAACCTGTTAAAGGAATTGAACCATAATAGGAAGAAAACAAAGATTTACCTATGTTTGAAGTGGTTTACTAATGGGTAACATATAGTGTCATCTTTCAAAGAGTGGATGTCAAGGCTTAACTACTCTTGAATCCAAGACTACTCAAAGTACATCCTCATTGACTACTGCATGCAACTTCACTCCATTTAAATGTACTCTATCATGGTGGGACACACAACCACATTGCTTGTGGAACAATTTTGGCATGCAACAATAACTCTATGTTATCATCCTCCACATTCATCTAATCTATAATGTTTATTTGCATTGTTTTATGGATGGTAGTTAGAAGTAAGGTTGTTGTACACTTGTGTTACTAAGTGTTGCCTCCATGAACAACATGCTTTCCCAAGCAACATCCTTGCCAAGAAACAATCAAAAAGTTGTTTCAAATATGTCTAACCACTCTCTCAATTGACTACTTACTTCCAGAAAATGGTGAAGAGCATTCGACAAAATTTTGAAACCAACTTCCTATAGAAGTTGAGCTATAACACCACCTTTCTTGTAGAAAAGAGGTGGAGAGCATGCTCTGAGACCACATATCATGGACCTAAGACTTGTGCATAGACTTTTTTGTTTCATCATCCTTGGTTATCCAACATCGCATTATCTTGGTGATAAGGGCTTGACCAACCCATGCCTACTACAACTAAACTATGCCTCTACAATTAAGGTTTTCCCATAACTACACCTTTAATCTACAATATGTTAGATACACAATCCAATTCAACACAACTAAGTTTTTCTAATAATAGGCACACATCAACGTTGGCCTTAAGACATCTCAATGATACTTTTACACTTAAATAACCCATGGGAAGGAACAATATTATTTATACAATTAAATAGATCACAAAATAGATGTATGGATGCACCTGAGGTGGATATATTAACTTTATTAATGTAAATATTATTACATAGATGCACGAAGGGACTTCAATTAACTCCTTGCAACTCTTATATAGAATACAAATATCCATGGCACAAATGCCTATAACACTTGTCAATCCAAACCCTAAAACATTTGTAGGCCTACCTCTTGTTGGTTCTATCTCTTTAATAGTTCACTTAGCCAACATCCAAGTAGTCAATTATGCCAACCCTAATCTTAACAAAATAACAAACCTCCTTGTCGTTGTATGAATGGCAAGACTTTGATGACTTTGTAAATGGAGGTGCCATTTTTATATAGTGGATATGCCTTGTCTTTCTTTCTTGTAAAGTGCTTTGCAATACTCTATATCTAAAGCGGACCCATCATTCAATTGGTCCACCAAGCTATGGAATATTCAGTCCCTTGGATTCCCACATTCAGCGTGTGTGCCTAAAGTGTCCCAATCTCACATGAAGGCAACACTAGGATGATTCACCACTCTATCCAATTTCTAAGCCTACACTGTGTAACTTTACAATCTACTATCACAATTTTCTACCTTTACCTAAACTCTATATTTACCTATAAAAAAAACCATAAACAGAACATCCAGCTAGAATTTTCAAAGGTACGATACCAATTTTCAAAAGGTTATAAAACAACCCACCTAATATTTGATATTCGACCTACAATACAATACAATTAATCCATCCGAGACTGATGGTTCAAAGTTGAATGCCTCAAATGCGTGCTGGATAAGCACGCAAATGCTGAATAATGTTGAATATCTAACCGTCAAATTTGAATGCAGAATCGATAAATATCAAGCACCAAAGTTTCGATGAAATGGCTTCGTATTTCAGGGCCATTAATGGAATTCCTTATAATAGAGTAAGGAAATTAATCACCTCCACCCATCAGCCTAGAAAATGAAGATTTTGTCCAGATGGTGCGCTAGGGAAAATCACCGATGACGTGTTTGTCAAGTAGATTTACACTATGCGTAAAGCAATGAGATGATCTTGACCATCGGATCAAAGTATCGGACCATTAATCTGAGCCATCAATTTCTTCCCAAATCTCCTTAAATTTCAGAGTTAGGGCCTTCCCTGGCCTGGTTCATTCACCGATTTTGGGAGCTGTCGTCCAGGTTCGATTCGCGGCGTATGCCGATATTTTGTAGCTAATATGTTTGTTTAGAGTTTCCTGGTTAATTTTGTTTTATCTTTATGTTGTTATTATTTACATCACTCATAAATGCGTTCTTCTGGAGAACTGGGGATTTTGTACTTGCAATCGGAGTGCAGCGGCCAGAGTCCCTTTTCCATGCGATCAGGGTTTATGATGGGATAATCCAGAAATAAAGACAAGTGAAAGTTTACTACACGCGTTTTATTTAATTGAGGCTTCGGATTTGATCTTCCTTTCGAAACCCTGTGAAGAGGATTAGAGGGCGTTGTTCTTGGACATTTATTTTTCGTGATCTCGAAATCTGGAAGGATAAATTTAATGAAAATTGTGTATAGTAGGTCGAAAATAGCCGGGATTCGATTCGATCTTGAATCCTCACTCTGTAAGAAGTTTTTGTTTAGAAGTGAAAAGGTAATTGATGAATGTAAAACCCGGTAGCCATTAAAGTTTTGTTAGGGTTTGATATGGCGTTGCCTTTGCGGGTGCGCTTGCAGGCAGGCCATCTTACTAATGAAATGATTTTATTTTGTGTTTTGGGGGAGGGATAGCCTTCCCAGTCATCCGACCCGGTTTTGGTCGGAGGTCAGTGCCCCTTCTTGTTTATTGTGTGTCTCTGTTGGAATCTTTGTTTGGTTGCTTGATATGGCTAACTGTCAATCCGATTTCGATTTCGTAAAGCCCCTGCCACGACACGCTGAGGTAATTCTATTAGGCATGAATAATCTCACAACCCGCTCAGAGAATGTTATGAGGTATGCAATCGAAATAAACTGACTTGTATTTATTTGTCCATTTTGTTAAACTTGGATGCGTAAAGAGGTTAAAGGAGCGATCGTAGATTAGTCATTTGATGGCCATAAAGATCAAATATGCCCTATTGACGTTCAGATTACTACAAAGATCCAGGGTATTCAAATTGTTTTTTAATTATAAAAAATGTTCATAGTGAGCTGGTCTTATCAACTTCACTTAAATTGTTGAATACAATTTAAGTTTCTGTGAAGATTTTTCAGCTTCTGTGAAGATTCAGAAGCTTTTTCGGGGGTAAATCACATTCTAAGATTTGGAAGATTTTTCGAAAATTGTTAAATGTAATAAAATTATTATTTCGATTCTTTAAAACAGCTTCGAGTTAATAAAATTATTATTTCGATTCAAATTATTATTTTGATTCTTTAAAGCAGCTAAAGAAACTCGAGGTACATTCAATAAATTTTGTTACTAACGATTTATTTTATTTTGTGAAAGGTATTCCATTTAATTTTTTGAAATAACATCTTTTTTTTAACATAAAGTTATGATTGCTTAAATTTCTTTAAATTATCATCTAGAAACTGTTAATAACTTGATTATATTGAGGTTGGTAAAATTTGCAGTGCCATATTTTAGAATGGATACGGTCTGCTGTTTATTACCATAGACAAGGTTTTAATACAACGAATTTCACAGTAATACTTAATCAGCTCGAACATTTTGCTATGAGATCAGTGTCTGAACATACTTGATCTTTATGGCCTTCAAATGAGTAATCCATGACGTCTATCTATGGAAATATATCATAGTTTTTTTCATGGTTATTTGCTTCTTCGTAAACCTAAAGGGTAAATCGCATTAATGTTGATAAATTTGCAGATCATATTTGGAGTACATTCTTATCGGTTGTCTGTATTATTAATATTATTATTATTATTTTATTATGAGCAATAGATATTAAATTCAAAATCTGCGGTTGGGATGGCAGAACCGCATAGCAGCAATACATCAGTTTAACAAAAATTTCCTGATGCCCTACATCAGTTTTCTTCCATCTTCTGGGACCTCCATCTTCTTCCGTCCCAAGCTTGATGGCATTACATATTCAAACTACCTATGTCATTTCGTATTCAAACTGCATATTCTGTATGTGAAGATTTTCCAAAATACCCCAAAACACACCAGACTTTAACTCCTAACTTCCATTACCAGCCAGAGATAATTATGGGATTGCTCCTCCAGGGTTGCCCCTTCTGGTTCTCTTGAAGGAAGAATTTCATTCAAATCAGGAGTTATTCGGATGAACAGATTGCTGACTCTGAACAGGGACCTGGTGAAATTCTTCCAGTTGTCGCCTGCGAGCTGTTTTCTTCATTCGTCTGTTGCAATAGTGTCGGGTGTTCCACTGAGATCTCCATCGCCATGGACAGGCTGGCAGCAAGTCGGTTATGGTGCAGTTGCAGCTGCAGCTGCAGTATCTCTTCCTGAATTGAATTGTTTGCAGATGCTGATTCTCCATTGTTCGCTTCAATCATCAACCACAGAAATTACACTGCGTTTTGGCCATCAGAATGGGAGTTCCTCTCCCATCTCCCGCCTTTTCCTCTAGATGGATTCGAAGAGGAATGACATTCCCATTTACCATCACCTCTCCATGCCACTCCATCCGGAGATCGAAGGAATAAATTAGCTCGGAGAAATACTTGCATTGCCCACCAGATTCATCTCCATGTCCAAAATAATGCTATAGATGTCATTTCTCTACCCTTTATGTTCCGTGTTCTGCGGATTAACCTGATTCCAATAGGTGCAAGGCCTCCCAATTTGTCAAGTCCCCCGGATCCTCCGTTCCCAACGGTACGACAGAGCTATCAGTTGTCAGTATTATTATTGAGTTGTATAATGTGAATTATTACATATAAAAAGATATTTATACAGGGAATTTCACAATATTTATTTGTCATCTAAAGCATTTGTTTTTTGAAATGAGGGGGTGAGTCCCTCTTACAGAAGCTTTATTAACCCGATTGCTCAATTTTTACACATATTACATCTTACAGAAGCTTTATTAACCCGATTGCTCAATTTTTACCCGATTGCTCAATTTTTACACATATTACATATTTAAAAAAGCTTTTTGATGATACAACATGATTCATTTTTTGAAATGAGGGGTGAGTTCTTCTTATAGAAGCTTTATTAAAGTTTTATTAACCCGATTGCCCAATTTTTACACAGTTATTAACCCGATTGTAATTTTTACACATATTACAGAAGCTTTTTGATGATACAACATGCTGCGCTTCTTAACCCGATTGCGCAATTTTTACACATATTACAGAAGCTTTTTGATGAGACAACATGCTGCGCTTCTTAACCCGATTGCGCAATTTTTACACATATTACAGAAGCTTTTTGATGATACAACATGCTGCGCTTCTTAACCCGATTGCGCAATTTTTACACATATTACAGAAGCTTTTTGATGATACAACATGCTGCTTTTTTGATGATGATACAACATGCTGCTTTTTTGATACAACATGCTGCTAGCTTTTTGATGATACAACATGCTGCTTTTTTGATACAACATGCTGCTAGCTTTTTGATGATACAACATGCTGCTTTTTTGATGATGATACAACATGCTGCTTTTTTGATACAACATGCTGCGGAGCAGCGAAGCGGCATAGAATAACATATTTTGCTGCGGAGCAGCAATCATGCGACAGGACTCGAACTCGAACCACTCGAAATCATGCGACAGGACTCGAACTCGAACCACTCGAACCCGAACAATCATGCGACAGGACTCGGACTCGAACTCGAACCCGGGTGGGGAGGCTATAAACGGCCGTCCCTAACCACGCGGGATACACAACGCTGCGAAACAATGTTTGGATAAATATTTTTGATATTGGTTCATTGGGTTACATATTTCCTAAACTTTCCTTTTGATTTATTATTTCTACTGTCAACTGCACATTTTCACATCAGTTATTTAAATATGTTGGTGCGTTGTTGTCGACATGCAAGTTACAGTGTATATAATGTACATTGTATGGCTTTGTGTGTTTGGATTTAAACTGCTGCTTGTAATACTTAGTGAAATGGGCTGTGTCCTCTTTCTAGTCGATTCTCTGCTGGTTATTATTGAAATGGCATCATGGATTTCTGCAATAAGAGGAGGTTAAATTAAAAAGACAGCTGAGGGTATTCTTATTGGTAGTGGGTCTTTAGGAAGCTTCAGTTGTGGTACAGCAGCATTTCCGGAAGGTGTGGAGGTGAGTCAGAGTTCGAATTTCGAAACTTGGGCGGCATGTGGTTGCATAATTTTCAAATGTCAGATAATTGGTACAGGTTGGAGAGTCGGACAATTTGGAAAATTTTGAGGGATGAAAAAACAACTCAAAAGAGAGTTAAGGAGATGAAAACCCGTTTCGTCAATTTTGAGGGATGTAAAAACTATTCAGACAGAAAGTGAAAGGTCTAGAACATGGAGCCCCAAGGGTACTGGACTGTGGCTGAATTGTCCTTCTCTATCGTGATATTCCATAGAAGATGGAGCCCCAAGGATAGTGGACGGTGGCTGAATTGCCCTTCTCTATCCTGATATTCCATGAAAGAGGAGAGAGGAGAGGAGAGATTCCGTGAGACCCCATTCATTGTGGATCCTGATATTCCATGAAAGAGGAGAGAAAATTAAAAGCTCAGAATATATAAACTAGAGCAGATTTCCAGAGGGCAAAGCTCCCCTACGTAAACCGTCGAAATATTCCAGGATCCTGATATCCCACGAAAGAGGAGAGAAAAGTAAAAGCCCAGAATATATAAAACTAGAGCAGATTTCCCGAGGGCAAAGCTCCGCTTCGTACACCGTCGAAATCTTCCAGGAAGAGGGGAGATCCTACCAGGCCTTCAATATTCCGGGAAAGAGGGGAGATCCCACCAGGCATTCATTTGAAAAATGAAGAAAGGCCCAGAAGATGAAACAGAGCAGCAGATTTTGCACAGGGCAGAGCTCGTGTCCTCCATTGGGCACAGTTAAGATGTGACAAGGAAATAAAAGTATAGCTTGTTCTTTGTGTTTTTTAGGGAGAGAGTGACAAATTATGAAAATACCAAAATCCGTCTAATTTATGTACCGTTTGGACAGCTTTGAGGGAAGAATAAACAGCTTTTCAAAGGAAATTTAAAAAGAAATTGTAAGGCAGAGCATAATTTACAGAAGAGAAAGAGACGCTGATTGCCACTTGGTGCAGGAAGAGGAGGGTAGGAAGTAGAAAAAAACTGTTTGTATTTTATTTTGTAGGTAGGCACAGAGAATGGCACGCTGATTGCCACAATCTTGTGAAATAAGATTGTGATCCCCGTTTAGTGTTTTGGTTCTCTGATGTTAGTTAGATTATTGTCCGTGTTTTCGGCGTTTCCTTATTGCGGCCCACAGAGACGGTGGAAAAGCTGGTCCCAATAGCCTCTACCTGAGATGGTTTTCATTGACCTTGGCAGCTGTTTATAAAAAATTAGCAGTTACGCTGCATGCTTATCAAATAAGGCAGCTATCCTATGCTCACCAAATGAGTGATCAGATGTGCCTGAGGTTTATGATTCACAAGTTATTATCCCCGATTATATATCGTCAAGACTCGAGGTAATATCCAACACTTATTATGGTCGCTGGGTCTATTTTGTGGATGTTTTACTAATTTGTAAAGTTTGTTGTGTAACCTATACCTTACGTTTCCATGTACACAGGAAATTGATGCCCGTCGCTGTTTTTGGAAACCTCTGTCACCAATGTGACATCTGTTCAAGAAAATCATTGATTCGACTGCAATAGATGACCATTAAAGTTGGGTGCCAAGCGGTGTCTGACTGACCTTTCTGTCTTCAAGAAGTTGAGCCTTCCAATCCTTAGTCGATGGACCTCATAGGTTGATGATGACCATCCATGGTTTTAGGACCTCTGTCATCAACATGGCATCTGTTGGCAAAAAGAATTTAATCAGTCACTTGATTGGACTTTACAAATTGGATGCGTAAGTGAGTGAGTGATATGTATCATGTTTGCATATCGGTGTGTGAGTGGGAGAGATCTATCTTGTTTGCATATAGGTGGGTGTGTCAGTGTCACAAGGAAAATTCAGTTTGAGTTATATGTATGTGGTGGTCGCACCAGGAAAATTCAATGTCACTAAAATAATCATATTTCAAAAGCATAAACCCTCGTCTCATCTCTCTCTGTATTCATCCCAGCTTTTGAATTTTTAATGCTGTAATTATAATGACCCTCGTCCCATATCACTTTGTATTTTTAATGCTGTATTTATAATGAGCTCCTACTCATCCCAGTTTTATATTTTTAATCCCAGTTTTGTATTTTTAGTCCTGTATTTATAATGAGCTACTTATTTGTGATGTAGAGCTGGTCCATTTCACCAACACGGATTTCTGAGCGACAATGAATATTCTGGTTGTTTTTTAAATGCTTTCACGCATGAGAGAATACTGATATGATGGATTTGTCTGAGTTTATGACAGCTTGTGCAGTTTTGTCTACTTGGGTGGAGCTGTGAGTTGTGGTCCAAGTTGGTCAGCGTGGACCAGGGTCGATGCGATAGCTTGATCTTGAGCTGACACTTTGAGGAATTGCACACAGCTGACAATACTGGGTAGTAGCCACATTCATTTGACAAACAAATTAAATATGGAAGACACTCTTGTTTCAAATGGGTAGACATATGAAGTCCAACACTCGCAAGTTAACTTATGTGAAAGACTTTAAGAAATATTGGGGAGAAATAGGAAACACTAGGCAACAAATGCCAGAGGTAAGAAGTATGAAGTCAACCAACATGGAGAACGAAAAAGGACATCCGCAGTAAGAAATATCGACGTGGTGATGAAAAATCGACCAGGTAATGATATAGGTCGATTCAGGTAATGAAATCGACCAAATTAAAGGGAAATTGACCTAGAAAAGAGCTAAGTATAACCAGGCAACCAAATAAGTCGACCCAAGCAATATAATCGACCAGGTAATGAAAGGTGTTTGACCCAGGCAATAAAATAAGTTGCTTCAAGCCAGGTAATGAAAGGTGTTTGACCCAGGCAATAAAATAAGTTGCTTCAAGCCAGGTAATGAAAGGTGTTTGACCCAGGCAATAAAATAAGTTGCTTCAAGCAATAAAACGACTAGCTAAAGGGAAATCCACTAGTCAATATTATAGGTCAACCCTCCAATAAAATATGGAGGGTTCTACAACATGCAGGTAAAGGAAATCTTTCAGCCCAAAGATGAAAGTAGGTAAAGGAAATCTTTCAGCCCAAAGATGAAATTGAAATTAGAGTCCAGATATGGCAAATGATATGTGGGAGCTAGAACTTACTCAGCTAGCAATGAAATCAGAAAATTACGGCCTTGGTAAGAAATGGCTAACTTGTAAGAGAGAGAATCATCAACAACCATGAAGACACTGAATTAGCATCTTCGTATACATCTCCAACGCATGTGGAATGACGACCATTAATCTCTTATCTTTGAAATGGATGAACACTTGTGAATAAAGAGTTGTTGTGTTGGTTTACTTGTTCATAGGCATTAGGCATTGTATATATGGAAGAAATTTTTGAATCATGCAAAGTAACTTTATTTCAAACATATTTATATTTCAAACATATTTATAGAGGAATTTAAGATAGCAAACACAAAAAATCACATATATCATATATAACTAGCGGAGGTCTATCTTATCCCCAAATCTATCAAGCACTAAGAGGGTTTCTTTTGAGATCAAATCTCTTGAGATACAAATCTCTTTTAAAGTGAAAAGAGATTTGATCCCTTTTGGTGTTTGATAAATCCGAGGTTAAGATGGAACTAGGCTGGTTTTCATATACACACACCATATTTAGGCGGGGTCACCTCTATGTTTCCTTTTTTCTCTCCCCCTCCTCTATTTCTCTTTGTCTTCCCTCCTCTCCCCTCTCCCTCTACCTTGTCACTTCCTTTCTCTCTACCTCTATCTCTTTATGTGTTTTTTCTTCCTGACCTTTCTCTGCGCCTCCAACCCCCTCCCTCTCTCCTCTCCCTCCCTTATCTCTCTTTGTTTTATACTTTTCCCTCTCTCTCTCTTCGCCCTTAACTCTCTCACTATCTCCCTCCCTCTCCCATTCTCTCTCCCCCCATCTCCTTGCTCCATCTTTCTCTCTCTCTCTCTCACCCATCCATCTATATGATAGAGAATTTTTAGTCTTACATTTTAATTTTTTTAATTGTGAAATGAGTTATGTTTTTTTGACATGTAATATTGGTAAGTCATGGTATTGGGCCATGATATTGTAACAAAACATATCTACATGGTAATTACCTTTTTTTTTTTTTTTTTTTTTTTTTTTTTTTCTCGTGAAATGAGTTATGGTTTTTTTAACATGTAATACTGGTAAGCCATGGTATTAGCCCATGATAATGTAACAAAACATATTTACAAGTTAATAATGTAGGAATTTATAAGGTAAGTTCCTTAGATAGAATATTAAAGGACACCGCTCACAAACATATCACAAATCAGTACACTAATATTCTTGATGTGGTTAAAACCTTCAAAGAGGGAAACAGTTCATGGCCTGAGCCAACACGGCCACTTCAGGCAATTTATTAATGTAAAAGAAAGAAAATTTACATAAACTTCTCTCATGAACAGTCGCGTTGCTCAGGCCGTGGATTGTTTCTCTCTTTGAGGGTTTTAACCATGTCAAGAATACAGGTATACTGATCTGTGATCTGTTTGTGAGTGGTGTCCTTTGGTGTTCTATCTAAGGAACTTACCTTGTAAACAGTGACACATGAATCTCCGAGCATTCACGATTAATCACGAGTCAAACTCTGCTCTTCCCTAAAACGATTCGATTCAACTCTAGGTGAGTCAAACTTGCGTTGACCGAGTTTGACTCGCGACTCACCGATTAATTGTGATTTAGGCGACTGAGGTGATTTTCAGTCCTCAACTCAGTGAGAACGGGTTTTGACTTTGAGGGATCTTGCATTTTTCGCTGTGGTTTAGTTACGTTAAAAATTAAACATCGGTCTGTAACTTACTTCTCACTTCTCAGGCCCGCAACACATATATTAAGAAGGTAATAGAGTCATAGTGTAATAGAGGCATAGTGTGCAGTGTGCTCTAGTGTATAGCTTCAACATGTGCTCTATTGTATAGCTTCAACATGTTCTATGTCAGAGATTTTAGTAGCAAACCATTATCGTATCATTTCAGCAACAATCAAGAGATTTCAGTTAGTGCACTTTTACTGATTCGTATGCTGTATTTTATAAACTTTTAGAAACATATGCTTTTGGTTCTATGTAGTCACTGGTTAGGAATTAGGACTTAGTACTTTGAATAATGTTTGGACTCATAACATATATGAGATATTCATTCATGATATTTTGGACTTCTATTGATATTATGCATTATTCGGAGTCTGGACATGGCTTTGTTGAATATCAATGAACGATGGTTTTTTTTTTTTGGACATGTGTATATCTTTATTTATTGAATTCACCGATTTTTTCTCGATTTTTCCCCGATCCAATTAAAACTCTTCGCTCTTTTGCCTCGCCGATTTATTGTCGATTTCGAGTCTGGTAACATTGCTTGTAAATTCCTACATGGTATCAAAGGTGGGATTTGTAATCTTGTCCTTGGGAAATAAAGGCTTATCTAGTAGAATGGAAGGTGGAAACAAACACAGAGTAGGCTAGTCCTAACCTAATAAGAATGGAATAAATAAGTCTATCATCTTCTTTCTTAACCTTAACACCTTTCAAGAAAAGTCTATATCCTTTGACATCTTCAGAAGAGTTATCATGTTGTTTTATTTTTTAGTACATGATATGTTTTTTTAACAACAATATTCTTCTTTGACTTACATCTCATGTGTTTGCTTATGATTTAATTAAATGTAGGGTTGGACAACAATTATGATGTTATGGGGCTCTTCACGTCAACAACTCAATTTCCTTTCTTGTTTGTAAGCTCATGCTTTGTTGGTTATGATCATTGTGGAGTTTATGCTAATAGCTAATTGTTATGGTGTGAATTCAATTTAGATCATGCCTCCCCATTAAGAGGCTTTTGGTCCCCAAGAGCTATCAAGGATAGGCGAGGGAACTTGCTCACAATTTGGTTCCTTTCATACCATTTTTCCCTCCTTAGATTCTATAGTAAGACCAATATGCCATATCTCTTGTTGTTCTCTATGTGTTATTATGTTTTAGAATTGCCATTCTTCAACTTTTCCAGAGCATGTGGTGCAAAATCTTCAACAACATGGAGAACTTGATAGTTCTCTTCTTCATCCAACATGGAGGCTTCTAAGTAGTTGCAGGTACTCCACATTCACTACTGAATTGATATACATATAATGAGGAAGTTTTAACCTAATTGCATTCTCATTTACTTACTTGATGATGTCAAATGGTTTTTAATAAAGGGGCTTTAGTTTATTTATTTGCTCCTTGCAATCCTGTGTTACACATGTAAAACGACACCTTATCCCCAACATGGAATTTATGATTTTCCTTATGCTTGTCATGCCTAGCTTTATACTACTATTGGCTCCTTTTAAGCTACTCTTGAACCCTTACGTGTATATGTTTTTTCTTGTCCATAAATGTGCTTCCCTTTTTTATATTTCCTTGTAGCCTTGCTTGGCCATTTTGTTGTCCATATACGACATCAGACAATGAAGGAGGTAAGTAACCAAAATAGGTCTTGAAATGAGATTTCTTGGTAGAAGATTGGAGTGCTTTGATTGAGTGTTGAACGTAAACTAGTTGCTTGTTCCATATCTTTGGACGTTTGCTATTGTAAGCTATCAACAACTATATAAGATTTGATTAATAACATTGGTTTTTCCACCAATTCAGGGTGGGAATGTAGTGGAATATCTTAACTTGGCATCAATTTTACTCCCAAAATGTTGTCCAAAATATGCATAAGAACCTGCTATCTTATCTTTGATTAAATATGATGGAGTTTGGCATTCAAAAATGCACTCAAACATGGGTTAAGAATAGTTTTGTTGCCTCATGTTTAGAAATTGTTTTCTTACATGGGATGAGTGCACACACATCTTGTTGTAGTGGTTCACCACAACAAATATATAGTTATGGCCTTTTGCATGTCATAGCTAAACCTCCAATAAAGTTTTAGGAGATGTTTTCGCAAGGCTCATTTACCAAGGCCTACTTAACATTAACAATGGCATGTTTAGGCAACGTTTTTGGTTGTTTGGCTTGATAGTGTTGTAGAGAACACAAACTTTGACATTTTATCACCCTCATACATCTTTGGCCCATGCAATGTTGAAAAGTAGCAAGTGAAGGTCTTCTTTGGCTTGTGCCTTAGTTAAAGAGACCACAACAAGATCTTCTTTAACATGCTCGAGTTACCAAAAATTAGGATGAGTTATGAAGCACTTTGACTTATGCGTGGGAGTGGAAGGCTCAATTTGTTTTCTTCTAGTGTGAATTATCGTTGGAAAAGGACAAGCAAGTCTCAACTTCTAAATTGAGGCAGGACGAATTGCATGAGTCAAACTTAGCTAACTCATCAATCACTAGTCTGAATTCTAAAATAGAACTTGCTAGAATTAGCTAATTTGAATTGCTTATAAGGAGGACGAAGGTACAATTTGTATTATTATTATTGAGCACTGATTTGTGTGAAGAACTTGTGAGAGAAAGATGAGCTAAGGAGAAGCTTTTGAGAATTTGATAGAGGGTAATTTCCTTGAGGAACGTGCTAGGATTTATGATCTATTTCTAAATAATAGGAGCTCCTCACGTGCTAGAAAATAGGAGCTAATTCCACGATCAACGCAAGGATTTAGGAGCTCAGCGATGCAAGGAAATTGAGGAGCAAGATCAAAATTCTTGCAAGGGTTTCAAGCTTAGAGCAAGCAGGGAAGATAATAGTTTTATATTAAAACAAGACTGTATTGTAAGAGATCTATTGCGCAAATTTGTCCCTAGGCCAGCAGTCTTTCCCAGCGGGAATTGCGCATTGCACAATCCCAACAGCCAACTTCCCAATTGGATTGCACATTTTGCAATTCCAGTAGCCAGTCAGTCTCCCAGCAACCCGCACTGTGCCTTGTGCAGTCGGTCTCCCGACCTCCCGGCCGAAATTGCACAACCTTCATGATCATTCACCCAAGTATGTTGCAAGTCAGTTCTCATGTTCATTTTGGTTTTCGACTGACATATTGCTTGCTATGAGTGTTTCCATGTCTCCAGGTATCACAGGTGTTCATCTGCCTCTCAGTAGTACAGGTACAATGGTTTCCAAGAGAGCAGAGACGAAGACACTGTTCAGAGCACGCTTGGGGATGCAGTTGATCAAGTGTCCATGGGCTTACCTACTCACGAAGACATCAAGTTGTTCGTGGACAAGGACATCAAGCAACAACATCACAACAAGCAGCATCATGAACAGCAGCTGAAGGCAGCATACCGAATGCAGCAAACGCAGCAAATGAAGCAAACGCAACAAATGCAAGAGGAAGGTTGTTAACAACATAGAGGCAAAGCAAAGTTGCAAGATCAAGCAGATCCACTGATAATGAAAACAACTTTGGAGACTCAGGCTATGAAGTGACGGCGTGACATGAAGATCGCGTGAAGGCAGAAGATGGAACAAAGAAGGAGTTGCATGTGTTGAAGCAGCAACTCAGGAAGAACATGAAGCTGCACAGATAGTCCAATGAGTTGCAGCAGGAACAGGAACAATAGTGGGTGCAACATGCACTCACGGATGAAACTGCGCCAGTACAAGTTAAGGATCCATCCCAGTAGCTGACACAGAGCAAACATGGTGAGCAGTGTTGTTGATCACATGCAAAGGATCCAACAACATGCATGTTGTTGAGTGCATGCATGCAATCCAACCCATTCAACACACTCACCAAGGCAAAGACAAAAAGAAAGTCCAACTGGGGCTGAACATGCACTTCGGCAAGTTGATGTGCATGACCACCAACACACACTTGAAGATCAGCACGGACACTATGCATCAGTGTGTTGCCGGTTCAACCGTACCCAAGAAGACCATGCACATGTTAGCAAACGAGTTGGATGAAGGGGCCGAACCAATGCATCGGTTGCAACGGAGGCACAAGTTCACTTCAGCAAGATGTCACCATGAGGTGCATGAACACCATCACGGACGACCAAGCTTGGCATCAACTCACCAGCTTCACCATCACATGCATGTCAAATAGTTGGTCTCACCACAGCGGACCGAGTGTCAGTGATTTCTTGCAAGACTTGCTCAAGCCATGTTGTCTCACATGAGTACATGTGCATTGTAATATTGAGTCATGTCATGTGTAAGTTGAGTGTCAAGAGTTGGATGTAACAATCATAGAGTAGGTGAAGAGTCATGAGGGTAGTTGAACTGTCACAAACGGGAATGTCAAGGGTCACACCACCCTTCGCTATAATAGTCCCTCATAACTCATTGCATAGGCTTTTGGTCAGCCAAGCTTCTACTATGACTATCTTGAAGAAGGCTTGGACAATATTGTAACACACCTTGGCTTCTCCACTGCACGGAGCTAGTACATCTCTTTGGAGGAACAGGCAAATGTGGCTGTAACGTTCCACTGATGGGGTTAGCAGGTTTACATGGTGTATTGTATGATTTTGACTTACATTTCTTTAATAATTAGAGTCAACACATTTTCATGCATATGTTGTTATTGTAGTTGGACTGTTCCGGTTGCTGTAATGATATATGTTGTTTAACTTACGTACTTGTATATGAACTGTTTGTATGCAATTATATGAATCTTGTTGTTAATGTGTTGCATATGTTGTTAATGTTGTCACCGTCCATGTCAACTGCTTTGCCGGACATCAGACAAACCTTTCTTTGAACCTTGTTATATAAACTATCACACTCGTCTCGGACTGATCTGTGAGTGTTGTTCATGTTATCTTACCTTGTATGTTGTGACTGTCGCATCCGTGTCGACTGCTTTGCTAGAAGTTGTGCATGTCCTTTACGTTGTGTGTTCCTAGCCGAGTTGGCATTGATCTCTTTCTACCTGGAACTCACCTTCACCTTCCTCTCCCTTTGAAGTGTTGGAACCTCTCATACTCATTCCTTAACTCACTGCATTAGTCACATCCTTGCTACTGACAGAGTTATCTTACTTGCCTCTGTGCGACGTTGTGGTCAAGGCATTACCTTACGACCCACTATTGGGACTTCTTACCGGGGAGATCCCCTTGACATGTTGGCGGGTCCAACACCATCAACACTATCATAATATTCTTAGCCATGCAAAGATCAAGTTGCACTCTAAATCGAGATCAAACAAATGGTCAACTTTCTGCTGTTTCATGTGGATTTTGATAAAAACATATTGATCATTTCTTTCTCCCCTTGTGACTACAAATAGCTAATGTGTAATGCCCCATATTATTAAATCAATAAATAATAATGATAATAATAATAATAATAATAAATAAAATAAAATAATAAACAATAGAAGTGAGAGTATTAATAAATAATAAAGAGAGGATAATATAAATAAATAAATAATGAAAATGGTAATAAAATGAATAAATAATTAACATTGAAAGTGAGAATATTAATAAATATATAAATAAAATAATAAATAATAAAGAGAAGATCATAATAGTAAATAAATAAAATAATAAAGTGAAGCTTTGAACAAATAAATAAAGAAAACTATAAAAATAGTAAGAAGAAAGTCAAGTTAATAAAAAGTAAAAGAATAAAATAAACAAGAGCTAATTCTAGCCCCTATGGTTAGCTCAATTGGTCAAGTTACTGTCGTTAAGGCACCTTGCTAATGGGAGGTCATGGGGTCAATTATCCTCGACGCTTTTGGGGTTAGGCTTTGATAATGAGTCGTCGGGATTGTGATCTCTTTGGGTGGATATGCCCATATAGTTTCCGTGGACATAGCAGACATCAATCTAAAATGTTTGTGAACCATGCATTAAAAAAAACAAGAGCCAATTATGAAGAAAAGGGGTTGAGTTAAGAAAAAATTAAATAAAAAAATATAAATTCACATGATGACACATGGATTATGTGCATGAAAATAATATTTCCATTTTGGAACAAATTGTTCTATTTAATAGATGAGAAGGGGGATGTGAGGCATTATTATCTTCCTAGGAGAATTATCAGATAAAAGGATTCACTATAATTAGGCCGATAGGCCTTCCCTATGAAAGAGACTTTCGTCGTCCCTTTCATCCTGAGGATGACACTTGGCATCGACATCTGGCGGGCATACAGAAGGCAAATTGTGAATGTTTTATGCCAACTGGTCAGGTTCTGGCGGGCATACAGAAGGCAAATTGTTAATGTTTTATGCCAACTACTCAGGTTCTTCCGTCACCTGCACGTCATCTGTTGCCTCGGCCACCATTGATCTAGCTCCCTCATCCAACGGTTTTCATGGATTGATACGGTTATGGGTAACCACCCCGTGGTGTCCTGCCTCCATCGCTCATTTGCATGGTGTGTCTCTGAGAGGTTTTCGCTCTGCAAAACCTTAGGGTTACTACCGTGGAAATTGTTTGGCTGTGAGCTGTATGATTATCGAGGTGTTACCACCTGCATTTTGCTACTGTTGGTGACCCGCATTCTGCTGCCGTTGGTGACTGCAGTAGGAATATTGCTTGTGTTTTCAGGGTTCATTTGTGCACAGAGCAGATAACTCTACTTCACCGTAGTTATCGGTCTTTCTTTGTTTATTTTGAAAACACAAGGTTGCAGGTGATTTACCCTTATGCTTTTGCTCTTGTCTGCAGGTTACTGGAATCAAAAATCGTCTGGGTTTTCTACAAAAACGCTCACCTGCTGGTCTTTCTTTGTTTATTTTGAAAACACAAGGTTGCAGGGGATTTACCCTTATGTTTTTGTTCTTTTATGCAGATTTTTGGACTCAACAATTGTCTGGGTTTTCTAAAAAACGCTCACCTGCCAGTTTTTCTTTGTTTATTTTCAAACCCTTATGCTTTCATTATTGTCTACAGGTTTCTGGAATCAACAATCGTCTGAGTTTTTTCTTCCGAAACGCTCACTTTGGTTTCCACATGTAACACCTTCCTCTGTTCTTAAGGAATTTTAGAATGAGTTTTCTTCTAAAGCACTGGCCATCCTGAGGTTTCTGCTAAACCCTTTTCGTTTTAGGCCAGCTGCATGTGTTTCCGTGGCCATCTGGCATCAACAAATGCACCCGCTTCGGGAATGCTCCGCACCATTTGCACTTGGTGTTAGTTCATGCAACCCAGAAAATTATTTTGCTTCAGCGTTAAGTAGGTTCTTGGATTAAACTAAACTATTAAGGGTTAGTCTTTTAGCTACCCGAAAGATTGTTTTTTCTGAGAAAGGTTTTGTATTTGCAATGTCTCGCCGGGCTTTTCTGTTTAGCAACAATGGGATTATTATTTTTGAATAACCCTAACTGTTAACTGAGCATTGCAACTCGAGAAATTATCAGTTAAGAGTTAGGGTTATTCAAAAATAATAAACCCATTACTCCTAAGAAATTATCAGAATGGACAGTGATAAGGACGATGTATTGGATTATCAGAATACTGTAGCTATTACTTCTAAGAAATTATCAGAATGGGCGGTGTATTGTATGGAGAAATACTGAGGTGATTTGATGTTGCTACAGGAGGAGAGATTAATCAAAATTTGCAGAAAGATTTCTATAATTTGCAAGAAGATTGCGCAAAATTTGCAGGAATATTGCCCATAATTTGTAGGAAGATTGCCCATAATTTGCAGGGTTCTTCAATACTGAGCCTAAGCACGAGTTTATCCAGTACAAAAACCAGAAGCAAAAGCGTCAGTGTCAAAAAAGCTATCTGTACCCATGTAAGCATATTAGTTAGCAACATCTAAGAGAGTTCAAATACCAGTCGAATTTCCCTATCGTCTTATGAAAACTATGCAAATAGGCGAACCTCTCTCCTCCTCCTCTGTAGCACAAAGACAGTGAAGAGCGAGAGAAAAGGAGCTCTATCAAATTGGTTCCTATAGCAGTTGGGATTGCTTGTAGAGAGCCCATGGCAGAGGAATGTTGCGTCTACTATCCTTGAAATTGTGACTGGTGTTATGATCCCTTTCCCAACATGATGGGAAAACAAAGACAATGGATAGACGAAGAGATGAAATAAATCAATTGAATGGAAATGCATAAATTGATATGAAACACAAATATATCCGTATAGATACACACAGAGATAGATGCAAAGGTTGAACCTATAGATTCACCAACATCACTTATTAAAATAGATAGCAAGGGACACGAGGACCAATTCATTCCTTCATCACTGGTAGGTACTTCTTGGTATTTATATCACTGGTCATTCATATTTGGTATTATTAGCTTTCCTGGTTCCTGTTTCTATCTCTAGAGATTATGAATAGTATGTATCTCAAACCATAATCCATTAACTACGAACCATCACTCGCTAATAGTCATCACTGGAAGAAAAACCTTAACTCTTACCAAACCTACAAATATTCTGGTAGAAGTTGTCATGCCAATAGGCGCTCCCTTTCATTAGCTCTTAAGAGTCCTTGCTTCCTGGTTGTCTGGGATAGGTAGGTCTACCTTGCATGCTTCTCGATATTGTATTCCCCTTTCTTGCGTGGCGTGAATGAAGAAGATTGCATGAAAGAGCAGACAATCTTCTTTCTGTGATTAGCTTCTTTTTCGTTTCTAGTATGATAGTGTGCTTTTCCAGTGAGAGGTTAGAGCGTGCCTTTTCCTTTACCTGTGCAAAAAGAGAATAGTTAACTTCAATATTGCAAGGAAAAATAAAGGCAGCAAAAGAAAAATAGACAGTGCAGGTGTGGTTGCAACTTTGTTTAGAGTTGCTATGCGAAGAAGCCAAGCTAATGCCTCCTACAACAAAAGGAAAATAAATAGAAGGTTGTCATTGTTGTTCCAGTGGGCCATAGAGTCGATATGGTTGCCTCCTCACCAAGAAGCCAAGACAATGCCTCCTGCAACAAAAAGCGCCCTTTTTGTGCCGAACAAAGATAGGGGACCAAAACACACAATACCCACAACCTTGTCCTCACTGTCGTGTTGTGCGGCAAATTTATTGTATTTCCAAAAACTTTTAGTTTTCCACTCTAACCAACTGTAACTGTCGTCAGATCCAATGGCTCAATGCCTTTTTTCTACACTCAATTACAAATCTTTTACATTTGGAAATAGATTTTTAACTAAAACACTGAGCAATGCCTTCTGCATAAAGAAGGGTTAGTTTTGCACAGCTCCACAATACATTAGAAAGTAAATAAACTACCTGAAATCACCCGAAAACTGGGCTTTAGGTAATGTACTGAAGTTTTTGCTCTCTTTTAAGTTATTTTCTCGATGCTTAGGCTTTACTTAGCTCTAAGTTTAAAAGGAAATTATTGTTTGTTATACAGTTGAGAAGGCCAAGTTCTTTTATATTGCTGGCTTTTTCCTTGCAGTCTCGCCTGAGTCGATTCAACTTGTGGCTGAACATGCAGCTCAGAAAGGGAAGGTAAAGTGTATTGTAATCACTTTAGTATCTGGAAGCAGAGGGGTTATTGTGTTATTGGTTATTTGGAAAACTAACAATGTCCATGCCAAATGGTCTTGTATTTCATGTCGTGCAGATATTTATGATGAATCTTGCATCTCCTTATATCTGTGAATGTTTTACTGAGGCATGGAAGAAAGTTTTTCGTAAGACCTACTTCTTTGCATTGTTTTAGTCTGATATCTAGATAGCAGATGATTACGTAGATAGAACTTAAAACATTTCTATTTTCATACCAAGTTGATTTGGCTTCTTTCTTCTATGATATCCGAATTCCCTCTGTTATAACTTATATTTATTATACTGTTTGAAATGTTTCATGATATCTGGCAATTTTACCTCAGGTATATGGATTATGTTTTTGGAGATGAGACTGAAGCAAGGACTTTTGCAAAGGCACAAGGGTGGGAGGTAAATTATGTGATCTTAATTTCTGACCAATATACTTCTGAACTTGAATGGAGTAGATGTTTACTAAATCTTTTGCATTTTCTAGACTGACAATGTTGAAGAAATAGCCCTAAAGATGTCAGCACTGCCAAAGGCAACTGGAACTCACAAGAGGATAGCTGTTATTACACAAGGTGCAGATCAAGTAGTCGTTGCAAAAGCTGGAAAGGTAATTATTTTTGATCTTTTGTCTTTTGTTTATAGCTGACATTGAGATTAAGAGAAGATTTTTCTTGAATATTGTACTGGAAGAGGCTAAAAGTTTCAGTGGTCTATGGTACTGGTCTCAGGAATATAAACAAAAGACAAAAGATCGAAAATATATAACTTTCCAGCTTTTGCAACCACTACTGGATCTGCACCTGGTAATTATTTCTCAATTTCTCATTATTGTACTGGAGGAGGCTAAAAGTTTCAGTGGTCTTGGACTCTTGGACATTCCTTCTATATTCAACCAAATACATTCTGGTCTATGGTTCTAGATTTCCTTCCCTTAAGATTAAGGATAATATGAGTTCAATCTACAAATCAGAACACTTGAAATCACCCGAAAACTGGGCTTTAGGTAATGTACTGAAGTTTTTGCTCTCTTTTAAGTTATTTTCTCAATGCTTAGGCTTTACTTAGCTCTAAGTTTAAAAGGAAATTTTAAGTTATTTTCTCAATGCTTAGGCTTTACTTAGCTCTAAGTTTAAAAGGAAATTATTTTTTGTTTCATGCATGTAATTTTGGTTGTATTTTTTTTCAGTAGGAGAGATACAAGTTTTGATACAGAGGAAGTTATTCACATTACATAATGTACTTTTTCTTCTCCTTGTGAGGGATTTTTGTCTTGTTATCAATGTACCATTCTTCGTCTGTTTTTTCTTTGCTATTCTATCATATCCAAGAATGTACTCTTTCTTATAATTGGAAATAATTTATATCTTACCAAGATTAAAATTGTACTCTATTATTCTCATGTACCAGTCGCGTCTGTTTATTGTTTTTTTTATTAGGAGTGATAAAAATTGTCATTGCCCATTGGTAAATCATAGAACAGAGGAAACTATGCACATGTAATTTGCCAAGGGACTTTCTGGTATTTAAAAATTAAATTGCCACATATCTCTGCTGATCTGTAATGAGCGTATTAGCTGTTAATTTGTTAATGTTTGGTTTCATGGCACTTTTAATAAGAATTATCGAGTAGACAAATTTTGCATCAAGTGCTTTTCTCTTCTTTCAAGAAACAAATGGTTCACGTTATCTTAGTGTCCTCTTTTTTTTGTTCTTATTTTTAAAATGCTGAGATCATCATATTTGTTATCATTTCAGGTTACGTTGTTTCCAGTGATTTTGATTCCGAAGGAAAATATTGTTCATCCAAATGGAGCAGGTTTGGATATATTCTTTTGTCTAATGCTTAAATGTTTACAAAACATAGGTGTAGACAAGAAAATACTGAATTCTCTTCCCTTTCATTGTTGTTTTGGCAGGGGATGCATTTGTAGGAGGCTTTTTAGCTCAATTGGTGCTAGGTAAATCTGTTAAGGAATGTGTCGAATGTGGAAATTGTGCGGCAAATGTTATCATACAATGATCGTCCAACGATCTGGTTCCAGATTTCCTGAGAAGCGAAGCCTTTCTGTAGGCTTATGTTTTTTTTTGTTATGTTCAAAAAAACAGTTTTGAATATTACAACAAGTGCGGGTAATGAATCCCGGAATTGGCCTCTTTTCCAGCGCATTTCAGCAGACATCTTTCATTTATACATATCTTGAATTCAGTTAATATGGAAATATTTAAATCAATTGGGGATTGTTAAAATTTATTAGGTCCCGTTGACAGTTACTTGTGAGACTTATTTCTTGATGTTGAGTTTAATAACTTTAATTTTCTAATGGAAAAAGGGAAATCATATTTTTTCACACCAGGGTAGTGGGAGAAGATGATGATTGCACTGGATGTACAAATTATCAATCCATTTAATAGTTATAATCGTACTGACAGCCTCAACGAGGCAGAGGATTAGAAATTGGTAAATGAGGGGATTGGCCTATGATCGAAGAAATTTAAATTGTTACAAGGATGAAGGATTAGAAATTGGTAAATGAGGGGATTGGCCTGTGATCGAAGAATATTAAATTGTTATAAGGATGAAGATTTTATTTGAACATTAGGATCAATGGTGTGGCGTGCCTGCTCTAACTGCTTCACATTCTGATGATGTTGTGTTGCTTCACATTCTGATGATGTTGTGTTCGAGGTGACTGTAGTCTGTATGTTGTGGCTGCTGTGGGTCTTCGTAATGTGAATGTTTCAGGTTCCAATTGTGTGGCTGTTTGGATTCTGGTAGCATTTCAGGATTTCACATGAAGTTGAAGGAGGTGGACTGTTGCAATTTGGCAAAAAATCAAAGGTTGCTCGTGAAGAGCAGCATGCCATGAGGCATGCTATCATAAAACTGGTGAAGTATTATGATGTTTTTGAGCATCAGGATTTCACATGAAGTTGAAGGAGATCGACTGTTGTAATTTGGCATGCAATCAGATGCTGCCTGGGAAGAGCAGCATGGCAGAGGCACGATATCATAAAACTGGTGAAGAATTATGATGTTTTTAAACATTAGGATGAGTAGCCTGATAATGGCAAAAGGTGTTATTAAAGTTAATGGTGTTGTCTGTTTCCTGTGTGCTTTGGGTCATGATTCATGGGGTCGAATCTGTTCATTTAAGGGTTTTGGTGGGATACTAAATTTTAGAATGCCTGGAGAAATATTTGGGTAATCAGTCTCATTTCTGTAATTTCTGGACAAATTTTCCTTCATTTTGAAAAAAGGTTTGTTTAAATTGTCCACAGTCTATTTTAAACATTCTGCAAGATGTTGCTATGATTTGTTCTGTCCAAATATGGCCAATCTAATTTTACTCAGAATATTGGTCATTGCAAAGTATACATTTTTTGAAATCCAGAATTACTTTATGTGGAAAAATCTTATGTTCGTTGTTTAGAAAAACTGATTCTCAGTACTGAGATATATAGAAAAGAGGTCTTGTCATTTGTATCATCCAAGAATTATTCATTTATGTGATGGAAAGGAGGTTGCCCCTTGCCCCCTCTGCTTCCCTCTCCAGGGGACTCCAGTAAAACTAAGTCAACTATAGCTCCAGCTGCCTATGCCTATGCAGCTCTATCTGAGTTCATGTATTCCACCGACCATAACTGATTGCCGACAACGATAATGATAGCACATAGGCATAGTGAAATTCTTTTAATATTGAATTTATAGGTTGAGAATGAGATATGATGAACGTTGAGCAGAAAAATGAATGAGAGATGATGAAATCAATATGTCAATTAGAGTGATTGTGTTTTTAATTTAGAGAATGTATATGCGAGAGAATTATGTTCTTAATTTAGAGAATATATATGTGAGAGAATTAATATTTGGTGGTATAATGTACAAAAATAATCACCAAAAGTTTGGGAATATCTTCCCAGAAAATTCGATTGCTCTGCTTCAACTACGTACAAAGATATCAGACCTTGTAGACTGAGCTTTTTCCAGCGCGAAGCATCCATTTAAGTTGAGGAATTTAAGGTTTATGAGACTTGAAAGTGTCCAAGTCATGGTACTCTCATTCTTGCTAATGTTTATGGCAAGGCAATATTTTGTGAAATGTCAATGGTTTGGAACCAGGGGTAAACACATTCAACCATCCCTATATCTGATATGGATGCTTTCTTCAATGTGAGTTTTCTTAAAAGACCCACCGATTCTTTCGAAAACTAAGCTAGCTATTGGAAAACAGTCCATTGTCAAAGTTGTGTGATGTTTTCGATGGAATTAGGGATCAAACACAACACTGTAGCTAAGAATTGTAATGTCTTAGTTTTCATTAAATAAATTTCTCACCAGCAATATCGCAGTGATGCAGTACACGTGTTGTGGGAGGGAGCTTAGGAGATGGTGCATAGGTGGTATGGTTTGCGAATTAAAATTTCAGGTATTTTCCATTACCATAACACGCTATCATGATTTTGGGGGAAAAATTAATTAAACTGCTATCATGGTTTTGGGGAAAAATCAATTAAACTGGCGATCACTGATAATTCAGATTGGATGAGACTGCATTGGTTTTTGGGCGTGGTTCTTTGATGAAATTGGGAGTTATTAAATGTTTTTAATGCATTGGTTTTCAATTTTTCAAAGTTGTGTGAGTATTCAACTAAAATAATTCTAAATTTTGATGTATCAATGAAATTAATTGAGTATTGTTTTTTTTTTTCAAAGTTAATTTAATTGTTGGAATGCTATTTTTAAGTTTTTCGAATTCTGTATAAATCGATTAACTTAATTTAGATTTTAAAATACTTGTAGAAATCGTATCACATGGCATGGTTGGAAAGTGTAATCATTTTTATTGTCCATTGTAAGCAAAATTTATGTTGATATATATTACATACATTTTTTTTAACCTTTGTATTGTGTTTATGCACAATGATTCAATTCCAAATAAGGCATTGTTACCTCTGCTTTCTCGCTTTTCGCATTTATGCACAAGGATTCCATTCCAAATAAGGCATTGTTGCCTCTGCTTTCTCGCATTTTCCTGGTGCTTATTCAACAACTGATGCAGCTTTATGTACTTTCCATTGCAGCCATATCTGCTTCACTTTCCATTACTCTTTTCATGAAATTAAATGATATGTCAAATGCTTAATCTTATATGATAGCGAAAATTACATGGTCAAATGCTTTTGCTCTTGAAGTATGATTAGACTGTGGGTTATTGTTTTCTAAGATTTTGTGAATGTGGGGTTAAATTAAGTTTAAGTTTAATAGGTTTCTTCGATTATTTGACATTAGTACTGATGGAATTGCTTGACAAATGAGATATGATTAGACTGTGGGTTGTTGTTTTCTAAGGTTTTGTGAATGTGCGGTTAAATTAAGTTTAATTTTAATATGTTTCTTGAATTATTTGACATTAGCACTGATGAAATTGGTTGACAGAGTGCTTTTTGAAGTTTTGGAATTTTGTTAAAGATACCATTAAATTAATTTTAATTTCGAAGACTTATAAAATTATTTGCCATGGTACCTGTAAAATGTTCGAAGAGAATTCCTTTTTCGTGGCCTACGTAGCATATTTATGTTGAAATATTTTTGGCACCTGTAAAATGTTCGAAGAGAATTCCTTTTTCGTGGCCTTCGTAGCCTAATGATCATGCTTTTAAATTCTCTCTGGATCTCATTAATCGCTTAAGTCTGTACTCAAATCCTTTTTCTCTCTTCTTAGTCCGCTTGCAATCCCATTAATTGCTTTTAATCTTTCGTTTTATTTTGATCGTTTGGCTCTGTTCTCGGTTGCCATTAATTCTGGCTCTCTTATTTCAATGTAGTTTTCGATCTTTAACCTTTCTCTGTTCTTTCTATGTAGTTTTCCTTAACCCAACTACTGGCAGGTTTCTTTCACGATGAATGATACTAATTTTATGTTTCTTGAATTAAAATAGTTGAATTAGAGAAACCTCCATTACAACTATATTTCCTCTGCGCTGCTCTCAAAGCAAAACCCAATCCATTCATCTCAGTTTTATTATTCCATTATCCTTCTGGTTTCCTCGGCTCTACAGTTTCTTCTTAATTTATTTCAACCGTTATAATCTCATTGAATCAAAATTATTCGCTCGATCCGTTTCATTGTTTTATGTTGCTTCAGTTATAGTTATATTTCCTCTGAGCAAATATTCCTCTCCAAATTATTCAGGGGATCCGTTCCATTGTTTTATGTTGCATCGTGTGAAACAGAGCAATTACAATTATAGTATTCCTCTGAGCTTTACTCTCAAAACAAACCCCAATCTTCTAATTTCAGTGAATATTCCTGAGTTTCTATTTCGTAAGTTTCTAAGGATCAACTGTGGAATTTTATACTCCCCAAATTTCAACAAGATATTCCTGACTAAGAAAATAATAGCCAGTGATTTGCAAAGAGGTGTTATACAAACACACATTGTATATATTACAGGGCATTTTGATGTGGATTGCAGTTTTCATGAATATTTTGGAATTGGAAGTTTAAGCTTTAAAAAAATATAACTGTTCTTATGAAAGATCAAATTCCAAGATATTCATGAAATCTATTCAAGTAGCTATGGCTCTTATTTTAGGTATACGAAATGGTTTTCCTCATAAAATTGATGTAAATGTGCAGCCCAATTTATTGGAATCAGAAGAACGGGCAGAAATGCTATGATCAGACTGAACTAGTGCAATTTGAAGGATACTCGCCTCCAGTGATTCCTCAGGTGCCCATAGTGAAGGAAGTTATAGGGACTATGATTTTTCCTGTTACTTTGTTGGATATCACAGGACTCCCAATTTCGCAAAGATGGTCACCCTTCAATTTACAGTAGTACCGTTACTAGTGATGAGAAGCAGCATCCTGAGCAGTTTGTAGATTGTAGCCATTGGTGTTTACCAGGCGTCCTTGATACATGGAACGAGCTTCTGTATGTCACTTTGCTTTCCAAGGGTGTAGGGAATTGATAATTATTATTGATCCCTGAAACTGGGCCAAATATGGGACGTGGTTGGCCCTAAGGAGGAAATCCTCTACCTTGACTCGCTGGAGCAGTAAACATATCTGGCATTGCAAACCCATCCAAAGGGCCCATTCCAATCCTGTCAAAGCCATAAGTATCACCAGAAACCATACCTGGATGAAAGCCCAAAGCCTTTGATCCTGCCATTCCCCGGCTACCCCTTGACATTGTCCCACGCCACATCATTCCTCTTCCCTTGCCTCTTCCTTGGCTTGCACTCCAAGTCTGGCTTGAGCTTTCTTGGTCATCGCAAACATTGATTTGAACTTATTTCAGTACAACGTGAAAGAAAAAAATCACAAAATTATGCTTATTTCTGTATTGGGTTATGATGGAAACAAAAATTTACTTGTTGGGTTGCTCTAGATTGAAGATTTCTGGAATGAGTTGTTATTCACTTGTATTCATTACCGTATGGGTGTATGACGACTATCAACGTTTTGATTTGGCTATTTTGCAAAATTTTCACCTTAGTTGTTGTGTTGACTTTACATGCTCACACATTTTAATGTGTTTGGTTAACATTTTTGTGTAGATTTTGGTTAAGTCTGGTTTTCTGTTTAGGAATAAGAGTTTTGTAGGGAGATTCTAGGTTTCACAAATTTGTAGTTTCTTCTATTACTTGAGACTATGGACGACTCTGTTCCTTTGGGCTAGGTTTATATATAGAAGCAGGCATACTGGTGCTATGAATTTGAATAAAGTACTTTCGTATTTTTCTAGGCTTGACCAAAGGATAATGGAATATTTCATCAAATTGATCAAGAAAAGCATGGAAAGGATATTATTGAGGATAGTAGAAATGAAATAAGACATTCAATGTGTTCCTTGTAATATAGATATAAACAAAACATCTAAAGAAAAGTAATTGCATAATGATCCAGTCCAAGAAAACAAGGTTTTCCACAAACCAATTAACTCTTCTAGAAAAATTTAAAAATTCCAATTAAATAATCCTATCGGCCTCTTTTTGTACCTTTTGGGACAATTGCTAGTCATATTGGGCTTGGAGGTGGCCAACCATAGAAAGACAAAGTGTAGTTGAGCCTACGATTGGGTGAAATAACACAACAATTTTGAAGTTACATGTAAACTAATGTTTGTTCCACTAAGTAAGTTTCTCATCTCTTGTGGCTTTCGTAGATTATATACTAACTAGCTGAAATCTTTATTTAATTTGATGATTAATGACCTTAATTTATGTAAATAATTTGCATATTTCAATATTGGGCCATTAATATGGTATGAAAGCAAAGTGTAGAATTGTGTGTAGAACCCTTTGCCGTGTCCAAAAAATAACAATACCTTTTGTCTTTTTTTAAATGTATCCGTTGTTGAAGAGTCAAGGGAAATTATGTATAGTAGGATTCTTCTAGACTTGATAACAATTTGTGAAGCACTTTCCAATTTGTCTTTGTTAGCTTGATCTTCTTCTTCTTATTATTAGTGTGTGTGTTTACTTCATCAAACTACTACGAAAACACAAGGAACAAGAACACAAGATGTTGGCTCTCTGCCAAGGAAAAACCTCTCTCTTTTAGAAAGGAAAACCATTTCGTAAATTTCTCTTATTGAAGCTTCTATTGATTAATGACAAACCTTAGACCTTTGACAAGAAGATCCTCCAAGCACAAGTCAAGCCCTTTCAAGATCACTTCCTCTTGCAACACACTGTCCTCCTCCTTCCGACACTTCATCTTCCTCCTTTTGACCCTTTGTTCTTCTTCCTCTAGCAACTGTAGAAACCCTAGATGGTATTCCCTAGAGTGATCCTTGCCCTTTTTCTTCCTTTGCTTGAGATGGAGCCTTTCTAACCTAAGAATATGAACTTGTCACCTCCCAAATAGGCGTTCTTTTCTTCACAAAGATTGCAGACTTAGAGCAACATTAATACAACCCTAATTCTTCGCACATGTGAGGTGATACCTTCACAAAAACTATGTTAGATTCCCTCTTCTTCCTTTGCTTGTGTAGCCTTCTTTCTCGCTTGAATGAGAGGCCTTATAGGCACTCTTTTCTAGCCCAAACACTTCTCCTTTACGACTACAATAGGAGAGCTTGATATGACAACATAATAGCCTTCTTGCCTTCGCACGTGTGACTGCAATTGGCCCTAGAACAGTTCCAAAAAACTTGCATTACTTCCTTCCTTCTTCGCTGCACTTGGAGACCTATTTCCTTGACTTCTTCTTACCTTTTACTCATCCTCTTTCTCGTTGATTTCAGAGATGATATTATAATACTTTGAGGAGGTCGAATGGCTCATTATATAGGAGTTTGTCTTCTTCTTTTAGGCTGACTTGAAGCCGACATGAATACTTGAAGCCGACTTGCTCTATATAATGCAGATTGCTTCTTTTGATGGTACCAACGCTTGGAGGAGGCTAATGAATTCGCTTGGAGTTCTTCTTATGACTCTAATATATATTATTACATAGTGTAATAAGCCCATAAGGGTATTTAATAAATACATTAACTCTTTGACTTCTTAGAATCTCTTAAATATGTGCTTGACCTAATCAATGAGCAAGAAACTCATTGTTATAAATAACAAAAATAATATTTCTTTTTCTTTGCAAGTAAAAAGATCAAAATTACATTTATGAAGACCGAACCTAGTTACACTTTCTTCAACACTCCCTCTTAACTAGGGAGGTATTCATAAATCATTACAAGGTGTTTGGCTATTTTTCAATCTTGAAGAATTCACATAAGAGTAACCGGATTGGAAATCCATCTATTGTAGCATCATAGTAACAAAAATTGTTCGTAGCAAGGCCTTGATTAACAAATCTCTATCTCTCATAAGATCATAGCACAATGTTGGCGAGACCAATGACTTATCAACACCTTAGTCATTGTCTCTCAAAGTACCTACCCACCTGGGTGTTCACTGAGTATGACTTTCTAGGAATATTCTTGTCTTGGGTTAACAGCCCTCAAATAATATCGGTCCTCTTGCCTACTCTTGTATTATATGCCCTACACATCCTCAAAGAGTATCGGATGTAAGATGATTACCCAATCTTCCCATTCTTTCTACCCAAGTGAAGACAAGAATGTTGTGTCTATCTCTTTCTCTTAATTTGAGGAAGACATGTCCAAGTTTCCTCTGACAAGGAACTTGTCCAAGCTCCTTTGTAATTGGGAACTTGTTATAACTCCCTCTTACATAGAGACTTGTCCATTCATCAACAAATTATTCTTTGTGGGTCCTTCGTTTTCTTGATCTCCTTCTTTCCTTTGATGTCATGAAGTCTTTATTTGAACTTCTTCTTGGTAGGGCACATGCCATCAATCACTTTTTCTTCCTGCCTTGTCATGTCATTGCTCATTAGTGGAAAGTGGCCTTCTCGATGTATGTCAAGTTCTTTTATCATCTGGCTACTCCTTTGTCATATGTCTATGCATCAGAATACTTATCACATAGATGCTTAGTTGTACTTGCTTGTTCCCATTCTTCGATTTAGTAGCCCTTCATGACTTCATTGTGACATTTCTCCAACATTAAAGAGTGCTTTTGTTGGATGGCTTCTTCATCGTGACATATTTGTAGAGTTGAATCAGTGATCTGCACTTTAATATCTCTAAGGCCTTCATAGGTGTAAAGGATCCTTCGATATTTTTCTTCCTTTGTCAGAGTTGTCATGCCTTCTTTCGGGAGATGTCTTTAATGGATATTGTTAGATAATGATTCTTTATGACCATGGTGTTCTTTACATGCCTGATCTCTTCCTTCATTTGCTTCTTCTTGAATTGTTTAGATAACAACCTTATACTTCCTCATGAGAGCACTTCCTTCATTACCTACTTCTTGGACTAGTCAACATTTCTTCTTCACTTGCTTCTTAGTCAACAATCTTATACTCCTTAAGAGAGTATTTCTTCTTCACTTACTTCTTGGACTAGTCAACAACATTATACTCCTTATGTGAGCATTTCTTTTTGTTGACCTTTATTAGATGTAGTACATGCTCTTGACTATGTCTTTGGTGAAATAGATCCTTTTGTATTTGATCATGTTTTTAGAACTATACCCATGACTCGATAACATATATGATGGCATGACTTAAACTTTGATGCATACATACCTCATCATGATTTTTCCTTGATCATCTCGGCTTCATTTGATGGTCCTTTTTTATTGGTGTAGCCTTTCTTGCTTCATCCTTTCTTGCCTGCATATCATCCTTCCTTGTATTCCATGAATGGAATTCCCATTGATACATCTGCTCTTATTTATGAACCTTCTTTTGAAGATTCTTGTCATAGGATCTTGAAGACCCTCATCCTAGAAATGTTTCTTCCTTTTGATGATGGAGGCCTTCCATGATCTTTTAATCTTGATCAATTATTCTTGTATCATGGATGACGCCCTTTAATAGTTATGCTCCTTCTACATGAATATTTTGATATATATGTACACCATGCTCCTATATTCTAGAATATATTTCTAACCATGCATTTTGTTCTATTTCTACATGCTCCTATACTACTCAAAACTTTGAAAGAATATTTTAAGTAAAGAAGTAGACTTAGTCATAGTATAGATCTGGAGGATCTTCCTTCTTCTGCTTCTTGCCTTCTTCTCTCACCTCTTGAGTTATATGACCTTCTTCCCTTTTTCTTTTGTTGTTGTTGCCCCTCTTAAGTTTGGGACAATTCCTGTTGTAGTGACCATATTCTTGGCATCCAAAGCATTGGAATTTGAACATATCTCTATTGTTTGTTCTTCATGGACCAAATTTGCCAAATTTTCCCTTTCTTTTGGCCATGATTGCAAATGCTTGCTCCTTTGATACCACGTCATCTTTTTCTTTTAGTCTAGTTTCATCTATCTTGCATAGAGACCATAATTCACTTATTGGGGTATCTTCCTTCTTGGCATATATGCTTGATGTGAAGTTGCCCCAATCCTTAGGTAGAGCATTGAGTATTATGGTTGTCATTTCTCTGTCAGACATGACTTCTCCCAGCTCTTGAAGTTGATCCCTCATCTCATATATCTTCATGAAGTATGGAGTTATTCCTTCCTTTGATATCTTCATCTTGTACAAATCATTTCGTAGAGATATCATTTCTCCAGTTTTACTTACCAAAAATAGCTCTATTAGCTTGTCATAGATTTCTTTTGATGTTTCAAGTTTGGAGACATAAGGAATGAGAGAGTCTTTGATGGATTCTATTAGAATCCTTTAAGCTCTTGTCTCATCCTTATTGTACTTGGCTAAGGCTTCAGTTTTTTCCTTAGCAGGGATAGCGATATTCACTTTGATGTGATCTAGAAGTTCATTCTCTTTGAGAAGTAAATCAATCCTCTTTTTCCATGCAAGGAAGTTATTGGTCCCAACCAATTTGTTGCTTTCTTTGCAAAACGGCATTGAGGTATATTTAGAAGGGGACATATACTCACTTGATAGGGTCTAATATGTAGTGGACTTGCTTTCTTCTTGAAGACTTGATGGATTTCCTTCCTTAGATCTTAATGTTCTTCAAGTTGCTTTCTTCAAATGGACTTGTTTGATGATGAGATTTGCTTAATGACTTGGTTTGTAGTGTTTTTCATTTTTGAAAATGGTGTAGCTTGATGTAGGTCCCTCTTTTATTTTCTCTTCTTGTAGGTGCCTTTATACAAAAGGCTTCTCCTCTTGCTCTGTAGTTTTCTTGTAATCCTTTCTTGTTCTTGTTGTGATTGAGACTTCTTGACTTGATGCTTCAACCTTGTAGTTGTCTTTGAGATGTTCTTCCTTGATGAGTCACCTTATGAGTGTTCTTGAAATGCTCTTTTCTTGATGTGTCACCTTAGCTTCGATACCATGTTGAAGAATCAAGGGCAGTTATGTATAGTGGGATTCTTCTAAACTTGATAATAATTTGTGAAGCACTTTTCCAATTTATCTTTGTTAGCTTGATCTTCTTATTCTTATTATTAGTGTGTGTTTAATTCATCAAACTGCAACCAAAATACAAAAAACAAGAACACAAGATGTTGGCTCTTTGCCAGGGAAAAACCTATCTCTCTTAGAGAGGAAAACCCTTTTGTAAATTTATATTATTGAAGCTTCTATTGATTAATGCTAAACCCTAGACCCTTGACAAGAAGACCCTCCAAGCACAAGTCAAGCCCTTTCAAGATCACTTCTTCTTGCAACACTTTGTCCTCCTTCTTTTGACACTTTGTCTTCCTCCTTCCAACCCTTTGTTCTTCTTCTTCTGACAACTATAGAAACCCTAGATGGTATGCCCTAGTGTGATACTTGTCCTTTTACTTCCTTCGCTTGAGATGGAGCCTTTCTAACTTAAGAAGATGAACTTGTCACCTCCCAACTGTGCCTTCTTTTCTTCATGAAGATTACATACTTAGAGCAACATTAATACAACCCTAATTCTTCGCACATGTGAGGGGATACCTTCACAAAAGCTATGTTAGATTCCCTCTTCTTCCTTTTCTTGTGTAGCCTTATTTCTCGCTTGAATGAGAGGCCTTATAGGCACTCTTTTCTAGCCCAAAAACTTCTCCTTTATGACTGCAATAGTAGAGTTTTATATGACAATAGAATAGTCATCTTTCCTTCGCACGTGTGATTGCAATTAGCCCTAGAACAATTCCCAAAAACTTGCTTTACTTCCTTCCTTCTTCGCTGCACTTGGAGACATCTTTCCTTGACTTCTTCGTACCTTTTACTCGTCCTATTTCTTGCTAATTTCAGAGATGATATTATAATACTTTGAGGAGGTTGAATGGCTCCTTATATATGAGTTTGTCTCCTTCTTTTAAGCCAACTTCAGGTCGACATGGAGACTTGAAGTCGAATTGTTCTATATAATTCAAATTGCTTCTTTTGATGGTGCCAACACTTGGAGGAGGTTTATTACTTTGCTTGGAGGTCTTCTTATGACTCTAATACATATTATTACATAGGTTAATAAGCCCACAAGGGTATTTAATAAATACATTGACTCTTTGACTTCCTAGAAGCACTTAAATATGTGCTTGACCTAATCAATGAGCAAGAAACTCATTGTTATAAATATAAAATAAAATATTTCTTTTTCTTTACAAGTACAAAGATCAAAATTAAATTTATGAAGATCGAACCTAGTTACGCTTTCTTCAACATTCGTAGAATTAGATCTTCTAATCAAGGTTGTGCTAATTTCAAGTTAATACACTTCTAAAAACTTGTGTTTGTAGATCATCTCATTGATTGAATTTTCTCCTAAATTATCTATGAAATTTTGGCCCCTTTAGCCTACAATTTTGGCCTGTAGTATTTTAATATGTCTTCTTTATAATGGCACAAGGTTGACAAAATTCTAATGTGCCAAGGAAAAGTTATGGTCACTTTCCAAAAACATATTATTTTTTCCTTTTCTAACATAGAAAACTTGTATGGCTTGCCATATGTCCATTTTTTTATTATCTATTTTTAAAATATGGAGCTGAAATACTATGATATGTCTTCTTTCTAGTGACACTGGTGGTATTCAAATTGAGCTTTTCTAGCATTGGATATAATTGTTTTACCAAGAACATTTGTTTCATACTAGTTTAAGGACTAGTAAAAGCCCCTAATCTCCACAATCTATATTTTCATAACTATAACAAACCAAAACTTGAGATTTTTACCAGATTTACTTCATTACTTTTTTTTTAGGGACCCAAAAAATTTGTTATATAAAATGCTCCAAAGAAAAAGAAAAGTATAGTGAAAATACCAAGCTAATTGTCAGACCAGGCAGTGACTCCTCAGAACAATTTGTTGATTTCATTTAGGTTGGTGTTTATTACATACATGAGGGAGAGACTGTTCATTTCATCTCCCAATGACTATTCATATTCTCTATTATTTATTTACATCATTTTCAGTTATTCACCCAATCCTGATGATTATGTGTCAACATTCCCCCCCTTAATTTGAAGGGATGTTCGTGAGTCCAAACATCGTTCTGAATCTTTCAAGCTTTTCTCTTCCAAGCGCTTTGGTGAAGATGTCTGCAATTTGCTTGTTCGCGGAACAATGGTGGAGATGGATTGTTTTGGCCTCAACATGATGTCGAATAAGATGATATTTAGTATTTATGTGCTTCATTCGATCATGGAACTTTGGGTTCTTGGCCAACTTTATTGCAGAGGTATTGTCAATCATGAGTGGAGTTGATTGTACTTGTTTTACCTGCAAATCTTAAAGAATTTTCCTGAGCCACACAATTTCTTTTGTTGCCTCAGCTACTGCCACGTATTGTGCTTCTGTTGTGGAATTTGTTGGAACTAATTATTTGTGTGGTCTCCAAGAGACAACTCCTGATCCAAGACTCATATCATATCCTGAAGTAGATACCCCAGTTTCTTTGTCTCCATCGAAGTCTGAATCAGAGTATCCAATCAAGATGAAGTCGTCCACCTATGTATACTTGATTCCAAAGTCTTGAGTTCCCTTCAAGTACCTTAGAACTCTTTTTGCAGCAGACCAATGTCCCTCACAAGGCTTTTGCTTAAACCTGGAGAGGATTCCAACAACAAACGAAATGTCTGGTCTGATAGTAGTTAGGTAGTTGAGACTTCCTACAAGCTGTCTATACTTTGTTGCATCCTCAAATTCTTTTCCTTCAATAGATGTGAGCTTTAAGTTTTGTTCCATTGGAGTAGTAAGAAGATTGCATTCTGTCATGCCAAACCTGTTCAACAGATCTCCAATGTACTTCTTTTGAGAAAGAAATATGGACTTCGGATGTTGAGTTACTCCAATACCAAGATAGTAATGAACATAGCCCAAATCAATCATTTCAAAACTTTTCCCCAATTCCTTCTTTATGGATGCAATGTAGCTTTCATTGTTCCCTGTCATCAAAAGATCATCTACATATACCACAAGATATACAACTGTTTTGTCAACTTTCTTGACAAATAAAGTTGCATCATCAAGATCATAATGTTTGAAATTGAGTTTCAGAAGATGCTCAGTTAGTTTTTCATATCAAGCTCGCGATGCTTGTTTGAGGCCATACAAGGATTTCACAAGTTTGCATACTTTATGTTCATGTCCTTTCATAGCAAATCCTTTAGGCTGGGACAGAAAAACATTCTCTTTTAGATCTCCACTCAAGAAAGTAGTTTTTACATCCATTTGATGGACTTTCCAACCGTTTTGAGCTGCTAGGGCAAAGAGTGTCCGAATGGTAGCCCATTTTGCTGTGGGGGCAAAAGTCTCCTCATAATCAACCCCTTCCTTCTGTGCAAAACCTTTTGCCACAAGCCTGGATTTGTGCTTGTCAAGTGAGCCATCAGCTTTATACTTGTTCTTGTAGATCCACTTGCAGCCACTTGGTTTGGTTCCTAATGGAAGATCAACCAGCTTCCAAGTGCCATTCTTTATGAGGGCATCATACTCCCTTTGCATTGTTTCTTTCCATTCATCATGAGAAGCAGCTTCTTTCAAGGAAGTTGGTTCAAAATCTGTAGACAAATTCAATTCACAATCATAAGAAACATCCATATCAATAGGTGAATTAGAGTCATCTACATCACCTCCATTTTTCTGGTTTGAATTTCTAGTTCCTGTCTTTCCAACCTCATCAGGATGAACACTTTCAAGTGTTTTTATCAACCACTTGGAGGACCTTTCTCAGATGGTCCAGGCTGCTCCGTTGATTGAGTTGGGACTGAATCAAGATTGAGTCTCCCAATTCTATCAATCACATAACTTAAATCATCATCCGTTGTTGGAGTTTCATGCGGGGGAGAGAGTTCTTCAGAAGAAGATTCCACATGTTGATCTAGTATAGGAATCCACCCTTCAAGATGTGGAATTTGATTATCAAAATTTTGAAATGATTTTGCATTTGCGAATCTATCCAAGCGATCAAGTTGCCACTCAACAACATTGTCAGTTTTGGATGATTCAAGAAAAATTACATCTCTAGATACAACAAACTTTTTATTGACTTCATCATAGAGACGGTATGCTTTGGAGGTGTTTGAATACCCCAGGAAGATACACTTACAACTTCTTGCACCAAGTTTGTTTCTATGTACCTTTGGTATCAAGGCATAACAGGTGGAACCAAAGACCTTGAGATGCTTTACCGAAGGAACGTGCCCATACCACATTTCATATGGAGTCTTATTTCTAATAGCATTAGATGGACATCTATTCTTTATATATGCAGCACATAGAACAACATCAGCCGAAAACATTATTTTTACATTTTTGAAGAAGAGCATGGAGCGTACCATATTTAAGATTGTCCTATTCATTCTTTCAGCTACACCATTCTGTTGGGGATTATAAGGCACAATTGTTCGATGTTTGATCCCATGTTGGCGAAGATAGTTTTCAAATTCATTTGATGTGTATTTTTTTCCATTATCAGTGCGAATAAACCAAATATGAGATTGTGCATCATTTTCAATCCATTTATGAAAGTTCTTGAATGTTTGAAAAGCATCAGATTTGTTCTTCAATAAATAAACCCAACACATTCTGGTGTAGTCATCAATAAATGTCATCATATATTTATTTCCATTTGCAGAAGGAATAGGCATTGGACCACATAAATCTGAATGAATGAGTTCAAGTTTTTTTTTGTGCTCTTGAATGTGAATCATGAAAAGACTGTTTGCTATGCTCTCCTAGAATGCAAGCATCACATTGCTTAAATTTCCTAGGAATTGTAGGCAAACCAACAACATCATTTTTCTTCAACAAGCAGAGGCTGTCATAGTTCAAATGTCCAAATCTAGCATGCCATAATAGACTTGATGGAAGTGTACCTTCTTCATAATGAGAGTTGTATGAGAAATGTTGTGCACGAGCAGAGGTACCTTGCAGCTTGAGAAGCCTTTCTTCTTCTATTCCCCTCATGACAAGTGAGTGGTCAGATGCTTTTCTCACCTCAAGCTTGCCATCAAACATATGAATAGAGTGACCTTGCTGGCGGATGTGGACCAAGGACAACAAGTTTCTCTTCAGCTGTGGGAGATATAGAACATGATGCAGAAGGAAGTTTGGAAGACCAGGCAATTTAAGCCTGATTGTGCCAAGCCCTGATGGCTTGATTTTTGATTGGTCTGCAAAGTATACTGCTCCATCAACATTGTCAGTAAATTCTTCAAAAAAATATTTTCTATGAGTCATGTGGCAAGTTGCTTCTGAATCAAGCAACCAATCATTTTTCCAAGAAGCAAGTGAAGCGTTAAATAAATCTTCATTTACTCCAATATTACATTGTGCTACCACATAATGAGCGGATTCAGGTGCTTTACCTTTGTCTGTATCATTAGTTTTACCTTTCTGTTGGTTTCTTTGTTGCTCAATTTTGTCCCATGGTAACTTGCATGTAGAGGCACCATGTGATCCATTTCTTTTGCAGCGTATGTAGTGCAAATTTGCCTTTTCTCCTTGAGAGTGTCTGCCCCCCTGCCTCTGAAATATCTTCCTCTTCCTCTTCGACCACCTCTTCCTTTGGAAGAACCTTGAGCAGGATTCTTTTCTTTATGAGCAAGACACACAGCCTCTTCAGAAGATTCAGGGGCTGTCTTCTTTCAGCAATTTTTTTCACAAGAGAGTCAAAGGTAATATCTTTAAGATTTCCATTTGCTTGTAATGACTCAAGATAATTGGAGTAAGTAGGATAAAGTGCCTTGACAAAAGCGATAAGAGGAATATCCAATTCAACCTTAGTGGTTTTGATATCATGCATTATAGACTTTACTTCGGATGTAAGAGCAAGAGGATCATTATTTTGCAATTCAAGAGTGAAGAGTTTAATCATGATTTGAACAACTTCAAGTGCAGAATGTGAGTCATAGAGTTCTTTCAGCTTTTGTAAGGCTTCGAATGCAGTTGAAAATGGCGAAATATGGCGACTCACATCTTCACTTACAGATGTTGTAATTAATGCATAAGATTTTTTGTTCTTATTTTCCCAAATGGCGAGCTCTTTGTCTGAGGTAGGTTGTTCTGGCTTTTTGTCTCCGTCTCCAATACACACGCCTTTCCACAACTCATTGAAAATGAGGGTGTGTTTTATCATCCGGGACCACTCAAGATAGTTCTCCTTGCCAGTGAGAACTATTCCCACAATAGATATGATTGAATGCATACTGTAAAATCTGAGTGTTGTAAAAATACTTCTGCTGCTAAAAAATTGATTCTGATATATGATATATGGAGACAAAGGTATGCATAATAATTTATCTTCAAAGCTATCTCAATCCAAATTCACAAAAATATCAAAGATATATGTGAAAAAATTATTTTCATCTTCATGGCATCTTCGATACAAAGTTTCATGTCATCAATTATTGTCTATGCTGTCAAAGGAGTCTACAGAAAACTACTGAGACCTGTATAAGCAATTCCACAAATGAATCAACTGTTACAGTAATGCACCAAATTAGTCAGTCTACAAAAGTCAATTGGCAGTTTTTGCAGCTTCAACATAACCTTAACTTCTCCGAAATTGCCCCTTTGCAAGCTTCTAGGATACAATGCAACTAGATTTATTGAGTTTACTATCTTATTTAAAGACGAAAATGAGCTTTATCAATGAAGCAAAGACTGTATAGCTGCTACTGCATCACCCTTATGTTCTCGCAATGTCCTCTCAGCCACTTTCTTGTCCAACTCAAGCTTAGTTGCAATCAGATCTACATCAACGGGATCAATTTTGACAGCTGCTGGAAGTCGTGGCAAAGGACTGTGATATGCTGGATTATACCATAGTTATATTAAAAAACACAGTAGAAGTGGAAGTGTATTAAATGGAGCTGGTATTAAAAAAAATGGGAGCGGAGGTGTGCGATACAGTGCATGGTCTAGCGAGATTCAACATATAACCAACATTTATAATCGGTGGAAGGTTAAACGATATGGGATAAACGATTCAGTTTATCGTGCGGAGTATGGGATAAACCCCACAACCACATTTATATTAAAAAAACTCAGCAATAACATTCAATGGACAATGTTAAGCGGAAGTGTATTAACCTAGAGCAGTGTATTAAGACTGACTCAAAAAAATGGGAACGAAGTGTGTGCAAATATATGGATGCGGAGTATGTCAAACCAACCAGATATGGATGCGGAGTATGTCAAACCAACCAGATATGGATGCGGAGTATGTGTATACCAGTTGTATATCAATGCGGACCTCGCGCTGGCACACAAGGAGAAGGATGTTAGGCTCTGGCCGTGAAGGAGTTGTTCACGTGACTACCAAACCAAACGGTGGAATGAAATCGCCTCCAACCAAAGAACAGGTTGAGCATTGAATATTCTCGATGGGATAAACCCCACGACCATAGTCAATGCAGCAGAGAGGTAATACAAGCCCGTTCAAAACAGTAACACACCAACAGCCACACCAGCATATCTCCTCGCTTCCACCCGCAATCGACACTCCATCTCGCACCTTGAGTAGCAGAGGATGCTGCGACTGGTGGTTTCCAACGACAAATCCTCCAACGCCTCTGGCAACATTCAGATATTCTAGAAACAATTACGTTTGACAGAAAACTCGGCGCATGCAAGGAAGATTATAGAGCAGAGAAGCGTATTATATGCAGGTGGTTATGAATAAAAAATGGCCAGAGAAGAGCAGAGGAGCAACGCTCTATATGCAAGGCAGAACATAAGTAGAATAGGGAGTTACAAAGCAGAGGGAGGCCAAAAATGGCACTGGCTCTGATACCATGTCAGACCAGGCAGTAACTCCTCAGAACAATTCGTTGATTTCATTTAGGTTGGTGTTTATTATATACATGAGGGAGAGACTGTTCATTTCATCTCCTGGTGACTATTCATATTCTCTATTATTTATTTACATCATTTTCAGTTATTCACCCAATCCTGATGATTAGGTGTCAACACTAACTCATTTGAAAGATCTAAATCCAAGGATAATTTTCTATGAAACAAAATGTTATGCACCAAACGACCAAATATCATAAGAATATAGAGGGAAGTAACTCCATGCCTTGAGAATGGGATTTATGAATGAATGAGAAACCTCTTCAAGGGAGTAATATCATATTAGAATATAAAAAACATGCAAGATTAGTTGATCTCTAAAATGACATCTCCTTTGTATATATAGAAGAAAAAATGTATAATTACAATTAAGGGGTCTAACTTACCATTATAGGACCTAGTTGACTAATAATGACAATATCGGTATAATAATAAAAATTTAATAACTCAATATCTATGACATAACACGCCTCTTCTCCACAATGACTCCTCTAAAAAGGGTTGCTCCCTTCTTTCTGTCATAAAAGCCAATGTGCACAACTTGTTAAAGGAATTGAACCATAATAACATTAGAGAAATTTTGAAGTCTAAAATGGCGCTCCTAAGGAATATTAAAAATAATAGTGGAAATAATAAAATAAGATTAGATTGCCTCATCAAGTTTTGGAGGGGGAAAAAAACTATTTTTTTTGCTCGTATTTTCAACTTATCTCCATATGATTTTACTCAAATTTCAAGCGGAAGTACTCGTTGAATGCATAATTTAATTTTGCATCCAAGGAGTACCCATGTTGCATATTTTCGGTGAACCCTACTATGCTAAAAATGTGAAATACATAAAAAAATGTGGTGCAATCACATTATTTCACATTTTCCATGTAATAGGATCCATTGAAAGTATGCAACATGGGTACTCCGATGAAAAATTAAATTTTGCATCCAACGTGTGCTCCCTTTTGAAATTTGAGTAAAATCCTATGGAGGCAAGTTGAAAATACTAGTTGAAAAAATAGTTTATTTATTTATTTATTTCAATCTTTTTTACCTTTTTACTTTTTTCCCCGATGATTAACATCATCATATTGAATCCTATTGGTTCTTATAAAGTTGATTTTTGTTGTACAATTTTGTTTTGAGGCCCATTTTAAACCTCAAAATTTCTCTAATGGAAGAAAACAAAGATTCATCTATGTTTGAAGTGGTTTACTATTGGTAACATATAATGCCATCTTTCAAAGAGTTGATGTCTAGGCTTAACTACTCTTGAATCCAAGACTGCTCAAGATGCATCCTCATTGATTACTGCATGCAACTTCACTCCATTTAAATGTACTCTATCATGGTGGGACACACAACCACATTGCAAATGAACCAATTGTGGCATGCAACAATAACTCTATGTTATCATCCTCCACCTTCATCTAATCTATAATGTTTGTTGGCATTGTTTTATGGATGGTTGTTGGAAGTAAGGTTGTTGCAACACTTGTATTACTAAGTGTTTCCTCCATGAACAAACTGCCTTCCCAAGCAACATCCTTGTCAAGAAACATTTTTTTTTTCTTTTTAAAATAGGTCTAACCACTCTCCCAATTGACTACTTACTTCCAGAAAATGATGAGAGAATTTGACAAAATTTTGAAACGAACATCCTATAAAAATTGTGCTATAATACCACCTTTATTATAGAAAAGAGGTGAAGAGTATGCTCTGGTACCACATGTCATGGACCTAAGACTCGTGGGTAGAATTTTTTGTTTTGTCATCCTTGGTTGTGCAACATTGCATTATCTCAACGATAAGGGCTAGACCAACCTATGCCTACTACAACTAGATTATGCCTCTACACTTGAGGTTTTCCCATAACTACACCTTTAATCTACAATATGTTAGATACACAACCCAGTTCAACACAACTAAGTTTTTCTAACAATAGGCGCACATCAACCTTGGCCTTAAGACATCTCAATGATACTTTTACACTTAGCCAAATAATCCATTGGAAGGAACAATATCATTTATACAAGTAAATTGATCACAAAATAGATGTATGGGTGCACCTAAGGTGGATATATTAACTTTATTAATGGAAATATTATTACAAAGACACAAGAAGGGACTTCAATTAACTCCCTGCAACTCTTATATAAAATACAAATATCCATGACACAAATGCCTATAATACTTGTCAATCCAACCCCTAAAACATTTGTAGGCCTACCTCTAATAGGTTCTTTCTCTTTAATAGTTCACTTAGCCAACATCCAAGCAGTCAAATGTGCCATCCCTAATCTTAGCAAAATAACAGACCTGCTTGTCAACCATTGTATGAATGACAAGACTTTGATGACTTTGTAAATGGAGGTGCCATCTTTATATAGTGGATATGCCTTGTCTTTCTTTCTTGTAAGGTGCTTTGAAATACTCTATGTCTAAAGTGGACCCAACATTCAATTGGTCCACCAAGCTATGGAATGTTCAGTCCCTTGATTCACACATTCGACTTGTGAGCCCATGTTGTCCCAATCTCACATGAAGGCAACACTAGGATGATTCACCACTCTATCCAATGTCTAGGCATAAGTTGTCTAGCTTTGCGATCTATTATCACAATCTTCTGCCTTTGTCTTAACCGATCAAGCAAAAGTAGAAATTACATTAATAAGCAATGGCCTTACAATGTTTCTCATTTTTATTATTTATAATTACTTTTAAGCCTTCAATTGAGAAAATAAAAACTACTCTAGTATAAATTTTTTTATCTCTAATTTTTCAAAATTCAAATATAGATTTTATTCCCAAAAAAACACACTATTAGAATATAAATTTTCAGCACCATGACCTAAACTCTATATTTACCTATAAAAAGACCCATAAGCAAAGCATCCAACTAGAATTTTCAAAGGTATGATACCAATTTTCAAAATGTTATTAAACAATCCACCAAATATTTGACAATCGACCTACCATAGAATACATTTAATCTATCCTAGACCAATGGTTCAAAGTTGAATGCCCCACATGCGCGCTGAACAAATACGCAAATGTTGAATATCTAACCGGCAAATTTGAATTTAGAATCGATAAACTTCAAGCACCAAAATTTCAATGAAATAGCTTCGTATTTGATGTCTTTTAATGGAATTTTCTTTAAAAAAGGAAAAAGATAGACAAGGAAAATTAATCACCTCCACTCATCCAGCCTAAAATATGGAGATTTTGTCCACATGGCGTGCTAAAGAAAATCACAGATGACGTGTTTGTCAAGTAGACTTACACTATGCGTAAAGCAATGCGATGATCTTGACCATCGGATCAAAGACTCCGACCATTAATCTGAGCCGTCAATTTCTTCCCAAATCTCCTTAAATTGCAGAGTTAGGGCCTTCCATAACCTCGTTCATTCGCGGATTTGGGAGTTGTCGTCCAGGTTCGATTCGCGGCCCATGCCGATGTTTTGTAGCTAATATGTTTGTTTAGAGTTTCCTTGTTAATTTTGTTTCGATCTTTATGTTGTTATTATTTACATTGCTCATAAATGGCTTTTTCTGGAGAACTGGGTATTTGGTGCTTGCAATCGGAGTGCAGGGGCCAGAGGCCTTTTTCCATGCGATGAGGATTTATGATGGGATAATCCAGAAATGAAGACATGTGAGACTTTTCCATGCGATGAGGGTTTATGATGGGATAATCCAGAAATAAAGACATGTGAGACTTTACTACGGTATTCGGACGCGGTTTATTTAATGGAGGCTTCGGATTTGATCTTCTTTTCGGACCCTGTGAAGAGGATCAGAGAGCGTTGTCATGCTATGATCTTGGAGATTTATTTTTCGAGATCTCGAAATCCGGAGGGGTGAATTTAAGAAAAATTGTGTATAGTAGGTTTAAAATAGCGGGGATTCGATTCGATTTTGAATCCTCACTCTTAAAGAAGTTTTCGTCTAGAAGGGAAAATGTAATTGATGAATGTAAAACCCGGTAGCCGTTAAAGCTTTGTTAGGGTTTGATATGGCGTTGCCTTTGCGGGTGCGCTTGCAGGCGGGCCATCATATTAATGAAATGATTTTATTTTGTGTTTTTTTTATTTTGTGTTTTTGGGGGAGGGATAGCCTTCCCAGTCATCCGACCTGGTTTTGGTCGGAGGTCAGTGTCCCTTCTTCTTTATTTTGGTTTTGGTCGGAGGTCAGTGTCCCTTCTTGTTTATTTTGTGTTTCTGTTGGAATCTTTGTTTGGTTGTTTGATATTGGTAACTGTCAATCGGATTGCGATTTCGTAAAGCCCCTGCCATGACACGCCGAGGTAATTCTATTAGGTATGAATAATCTCACAACCCGCTCAGAGAATGTTATGAGGTATGCAATCGAAATAAATTGACTTGTATTTATTTGTCCATTTTGTTAAACTTGGATGCGTAAAGAGGTTAAAGGAGCGATCGTAGGTTAGTCATTTGATGGCCATAAAGATCAAATATGTAGATTAGTCATTTAATGGCCATAAAGATCAAATATGCCCAATTGACGATCAGAGACTACAAAGATCCAGTCTATTCAAATTGTGTTTTAATTATAAAAATTGTGTTTTAATTATAAAAATTGTTCATAGTAAACTGGTCTTATCAACTTAAAGTAAATTGTTAAATTTTAAAAAAATTATTATTTCGATTGGTTAAAGCAGCTGAAGAATGTCGAGGTACATTCAATAAATTTGTTAGTAACGATTTATTTTATTTTGTGAAAGGTAGTCTATTTAATTTTTTGAAATAGCATCCTTTTTCAACACAAAGTTATGATTGCGTAAATCTCTTTAAATTATCAGCTAAAAATTGTTACTAACTTGATTATATTGAGGTTGGTAAAGAGCCATTTTAGAATGGGTTTTAATCAGTATTATTATCGAACTCTCTGCTGTGTATTACCATAGACAAGGTTTGAATAGAACGAATTTCACAGTAATTACCTATTAGCTAGAACATTTTTCTACGAGAGCAGTGGCTGAACAGACTTTCTTTATGGCCATCAAATGAATAATTCATGACGTCTATCTATGAAGATATACGATAGTTTTCATGATGGTTTAGGTCAGTTTGCAAGGTGGAAATTGTTATTAGCTTCTCCTTAAACCTAAAGGGTAAATTGCATTGATGTTGATAAAATTTGCAGATCATATTTGGAGTACATTCTTATCGGTTGTCTGTATTATTATTATTATCAAATATTAACTTCAAAATCTGCGGTTGGGATCGCAGCAATACCCCAGTTTAACAGAAATTTCTTGAGGCCATACATCAGTTTTCTTCTTCCATCGCAGGCTTGATGGCATTACATATTCAAAATACCTATGTCATTTCATATTCAAACTGCCTATGTCATTACATATTCTGTGTGTGAAGATTTTCCAAAATACCCCAAAACTTAACAGACTTTAACTTCTGACTTACATTACCAGCCAGAGATAATTATGGGCTTGCCCCTTCTGCTTCTCTTGAAGGAAAAATTTCATTCAAATTAGGGACAACATAATTAATTTCATTTTCTGAGAATTATGGGGTTGCCCCTTCTGCTTCTCTTGAAGGAAAAATTTCATTCAAATCAGGAACAACATAATTAATTTCATTTTCTGAGTTACACGGGTGAACAGATTGCTGACTCTGAACAGGGGCCTGGTGAAATTCTTCCAGTTGTCGTCTGAGAGCTGTTTTCTTTATTCTTCTGTTGCAATAATAGTGTGTGAGCTGTTTTCTTTATTCGTCTGTTGCAATCTGAGATCTCCATCGTCATGGACAGGCTGGTAGCAAGTTGGTTATGGCCCAGTTGCATCTGCAGTATCTCTTCCTGAATTGAATTGTTTGCAGATGCTGGTTCTCCATTGTTCGCTTCAATTTTCAACCACAGAAACCACAATGCTTTTTGGCCATCAGAATGGGAGTTCCTATCCCATCTCCTGTCTACAATGCTTTTTGGCCATCAGAATGGGAGTTCCTATCCCATCTCCTGTCTTTTTGGACTGGAAAGGGAATGGCATTCCCAACCATCACCTCTCCATGTCACTCCATCCGGAGATCGAAGGACTAAATTAGCTCGGAGAAATATTTGCATTGCGCACCAGATTCATCAAGATGTCTAAATTAATGCTATAGACGTCATTTCTCTACCCGTTGTGGCCTGTGTTCTGCGGATCAACGTGATTCCAATAGGTGCGAGATCTCCCAATTTGTCAACTCTCCACGGATCCTTCGTTCCCAGCGGTACGACAGAGCTATCAGTTGTCAGTATTATTATTGAGTTTTATGATGTTATTATTGAGTTTTATGATGTGAATTGTTACATATAAAAGATATTCATACAGGGAATTTCACAATATTTATTTGTCATCCAAAGCATTTGTTATGTCGACCAATTTCATAACATTGCTGTGAAACAATGCTTAGATAAACATTTTTGATATTGGTTCATTGTACTACATATTTCCTAAGCTTTCCTTTTGTTTTATTAGTTCTACTGTCAACTGTACATTTTCACATCAGTTATTTAAGTATGTTGGTGCGTTGTCGTCAACATGTAAGTTACAGTGTACATAATTTACATTTTATGGCTTTGTGTGTTTGGATTTAAGCTGCTGCTTGTGTAATACTTTGAAATGGGCTGTGTCCTCTTTCTAATGGAGATGCTCTGCTGGTTATTATGGAAAGGGCATCATGGACTTCTGCAACAGGAGGATGTTAAATTGAAAATACAGCTTAGGGTATTCTTATTGGTATTGGGTCTTTACTCTTTAGGAAGCTATACCCTATTGGTATTGGGTCTTTACTCTTTAGGAAGCTTCAGTTCTGGTACAGCAGCATTTCCGGAAGGTGTGGAGGTGAATCGGAGTTCGATTTTCGAAACTTGGGCGGCATGTAGTTGCACAATTTGTAAGTTGTAAGTGTCAGATAATTGCTGCAGGTTTGGGAGTCGGGCATTTTAGAAAAATTGGAGAGTCGGACATTTTAGAAAAATTTGAGGGATGCAAAAGCAACCCAGAAAGAGAGTGAAAGGCCTAGAAGATGAAGTCCCTAAGGATAGTGGACGGTGGCTGAATTATCCTTCTCTTTTGATATTCCATAAAAGAGGAGAGATTCCATGAGACCCCATGGATTGTGGAGGGTGGCTGAATTGCCCTTCTCTATCCAGAAATTCCATGAAAGAGGAGGGATTCCATTAGACCTTCCTACGAAAAGGAAAAGCCCAGAATATTTAAACTAGAGCAGATTTTCAGAGGGCAAAGTTCCCCGAAGTACACCGTGGAAATATTCCGGGAAGAGGGGAGATTCTACGAGGCCTTCAATATTCCGAGAAAGACGGGAGATTGCACCAGGCATTCATTTGCAAAAAGAAGAAAGGCCCAGAAAATGAAACAGAGCAGATTTTGCAGAGGGCAGAGCTCGTGTCCTTCACTGGGTACAGTTAGGCTGAAAATAAATAACATGCTATAGGGTATTAACGATCCGCATATACAGTCGCCGCCCAATTAATGCCCTATAGCATGCTCAATATTTGTTGCCCAGTTAGCTTGTTCTTTCGTTTTTTTGGGGTATTTGTTTCCCAGTTAGCTTGTTCTTTCGTTTTTTGGGGTATTTGTTGCCCAGTTAGCTTGTTCTTTCGTTTTTTTGGGGAGAGAGAGTGACAGATTATGAAAATGCCAAAGAGTCCGTCTAATGTATGTACTGTTTTACAGTTTTGAAGGAAGCATAAACAGCTTTAATGTATGTACTGTTTGGACAGTTTCCGAGGGTAGCATAAACAGATTTAAAAGAGGAAGGAATGTGAAAGGCAGGGCAGAATTTACAGGATAAAGAGATGCTGATTGCCGCTTAGTACAGAGCAGATTTTGCAGATGGCAGAGCTCGTGTCCTTCACTAGGTACAGTTGGGCACAGTCAACTTGTTCTTTTGGGTTTCTAGGGAGAGAGAGTGACAGATTATGAAAATGCCAAAACTCCGTCTAATGTATGTACTGTTTGACAGTTTTGAAGGAAGCATAAACAGCTTTAATGTATGTACTGTTTGACAGTTTTGAAGGAAGCATAAACAGCTTTAATGTATGTACTGTTTGACAGTTTTGAATGAAGCATAAACAGTTTTGAAGGAAGCATAAACAGCTTTAATGTATGTACTGTTTGGACAGTTTCCGAGGGAAGCATAAACAGCTTTAAAAAGGAAGGAATGTGAAAGGCAGGGCAGAATTTACAGGAGAAAGAGATGCTGATTGCCACTTAGTGCAGGAAGAGTAGGGCAGGAAGTAGAAAAAACTGTTCGTTCTTTATTTTGTAGGCAAGCACAGAGAATGGCACATTCTGAGTGTGAGACACCCATGTTCTTGTAAAATAAGATTGTGATCGGCCGTTTAGTGTTTTCTCTAATGTTAGTTAGATTATTGTCTGTTTTTTCTGCGTTTCCATTATTGCGGCCTACAGAGACGGTGGAAAATCTGGTTCCCATAGCCTCTGCCCGAGATAGTTTTCATTGAACTTGAGTGGTAACCGTAACAACGAGACACACTTAATATCCAACACTTAATAATATGGTCGCTGTGTCTATTTGTGGATGTTTTACTAATTTGTAATGTTTGTTGTGGAACCAATACCTTACGTTTCTATGTACCCAGGAAATTAATAGCTGTCGCCAATGCAACCTGTTGTCCAAGAAAAATATTCATTTGATTGCGCTGTACCAGCTTGGGTGGAAGAGAGACCATTTTACAAGTTGGGTAACAGCCAGTGTCTGACTTTTCTGTCTTCGAGAAGTTCAGCCCTCCAGTCCTTGGGAAGTCGACGGACCTCAGGTTGATGATGATCCATGGTTTAAGGACCTCTGTCATGTCTGTCTTCGAGAAGTTAAGCCCTCCCGTCCTTGGGAAGTCGATGGACCTCATAGGTTGATGATGATGCTCCATGGTTTTAGGACCTCTGTCATTAAAACGACGTTTGTTGGCAAAAAGAATTCAATCAGTCACTTGATTAGACACTACAAGCGAGCGATACGTATCATGTTTGCATGTGGGTTTGTGAGTGGGTGAGATCTATCTTGTTTACATATTAATAGGTGTGTGGCAACCAGCAAAATTCAATGTGGGTTAACATATGGATGGGTGGGTGTCACTAAGATAATTGTATTTCAGAAAGATAAATCCTCGTCCCGTATCTCTTTATATTCATTCCAGCTTTTGTATTTTTAATCATGATCATGAATTTATGAGCTCCTATTCATCCCAATTTTGTTTTTTTTTAATCCTGTATTTATAATGAGCTCTTTTTTGTGATGTAGAGCTGGTCCATTCAACCAACAAAGGTTTCTGAGCGACAATAGAATATTCTGGTTGTTTATTTAAATGCCTTCACGCATAAGAGAATAACAATGATGGATGTTTAGTCACAACAACTTATGACAGCTCGTGCAGTTTTGTTTACTTGGATGGAGCCGTGAATGATGGTCCTGATTGGTAAGATTGGACCAATCTATCGTGGATGTGATAATTTGATCCTAAGCTGACACTCGAAGGAATTGCCCACAGTTTACAATACAGGGTAGACGAATTCATTTCACAAAAAGAAATTAAATATTGGAAATCACTCTTGTTTCCATGAACAGGTGCATATAGTCCAAATCTTGCAAGTTTACATATGTGAAATACTTGACGAGTATTGGCGAGTAAAGCCAAACTCCAGCCAAGGAATGGCATAGGTAAGAAGTCTGAAGATTAGGTAGTAAAACCAAACTCCAGCCAAGGAATGGCAGAGGTAAGAAGTCTGAAGATTCGGTAGTAAAACCAAACTCCAGCCAAGGAATGGCAGAGGTAAGAAGTCTGAAGATTCGGGAGTAAAACCAAACTCCAGCCGAAACTTGCAAGTTTACATATGTGTGAAAGACTCGACGAATATCGCGAGTAAAACCAAACTCCAATCGAGGAATGCTAGAGTTAAGAAGTCTGAAGATTCAGGAGCAAAACCAAACTCCAGCCAACAAGTGCCAGAGGTTTTGTGAGAAACATAGAGAGGACATTCCCAAACTAAAAAAGGAAGTTGTCGTGAAGTAAATTGGATTGGCTCGGACACTGGATCTGGTGATTTTTTTCCTAAAAAAATTCTAATGGTAGGAGTGCTTAATTGTGTTTTTATAATGGACATGGATTTAACACCAAAATCTACCCAAAATCTTCAAACTTGAGATTTAAAAAAAAAAAAAATAGTTTCAAAAAAAATTAATCTTGAAACTTGAGATTTTCAAAAAAAAAATTTGGAACTTGAGATTTCCAATGAAAAAATTAAATTTTAATCTTGAAACTTGAGATTTATAAAAAAAAAAAAAAAAAAAAAAATTGGAACTTGAGATTTCCAACAAAAATCTACCCAAAATCTTGAAACTTGAGATTTAAAAAAAAAATTGGAACTTGAGATTTCCAATGAAAAAAAAATAAATTTAAAAAAAAAATTAAATTTTAATCTTGAAACTTTAGATTTTAAAAAAAAATGGGAACTTGAGATTTCCAACAAAAAAAAATTGGAACTTTAGATTTCCAACAAAAATCTACCCAAAATCTTGAAACTTGGGATTTAAAAAAAAAAAATTGGAACTTGAGATTTCCAATGAAAAAAAATTAAATTTTAATCTTCAAACTTGAGATTTAAAAAAAAAATTGGAACTTGAGATTTCCAACAAAAAATTGGAACTTGAGATTTCCAAAAAAATTGCTAGATTATACCAAAATTTGGCCAGAAAATCCATTGTTTTCGCAACAATTTACTCCATTTTTAAATTATACCAAAATTTGGCCAGAAAATCCATTGTTTTCGCAACAATTTACTCCATTTTTAAATTATACCAAAATTTGGCCAGAAAATCCATTGTTTTCACAACAATTTACTCCATTTTTAAACTACTCGACGAGTATTCGCGAGTTTGCACGAGTAAAGCCAAACTCCAGCTTAATTGTGGTGTTTTTATAATGGACATGAATTTAACATCCAAAATCTTGAAACTTGAAGAATGCCAGATTATACCAAAGTTTGGCCAGAAAATCCATTGTTTTCACAACGAATTTACTCCATTTTTAAACTACTCGACGAGTATTCGCGAGTAAAGCCAAACTCCAGCTAAGGAATGATTCGGGAGTAAAACCAAACTCCAGCCGAAACTTGCAAGTTTACATATGTGTGAAAGACTCGACGAATATCGCGAGTAAAACCAAACTCCAACCGAGGAATGCTAGAGTTAAGAAGGCTGAAGATTCAGGAGCAAAACCAAACTCCAGCCAACAAATGTCAGAGGTAAGAAGTCTGAAGCGAACCAACATGGGGAGAAACATTATGGAGGACATTTACAAACTAAGAACGGAAGTTGCCGTGGGGTAAATTGGATTGGCTCAGACATTGGGATCTCCTAATTTTTTAGGAATAAAATATTCTAATGGTGGGAGTGCTTAATTTATTGTGTTTTTATAATGGACATGGATTTAGCATCAAACTTGAGATTTCTAAAAAAAATTGCTAGATTTTACCAAAATTTGATCAAAAAATCTATTATTTTTACAACAAATTTGTCAACACCAAATAATGATTAGGAGAGAAAATCATAACAACCATGTTCAAGGAGAGAGAAAATCATCCACAACCATGAAGACACTGAATTGGCAACTTCGTACGAATTTCTAGAGAAAATCATCCACAACCATGAAGACACTGAATTGGCAACTTCGTACGAATTTCTAGAGAAAATCATCAACAACCATGAAGACACTGCAAGGAGAGAGAAAATCATCAACAACCATGAAGACACTGCAAGGAGAGAGAAAATCATCCACAACCATGAAGACACTGAATTGGCAACTTCGTACGAATTTCTAGAGAAAATCATCAACAACCATGAAGACACTGAATTGGCAACTTCATACGAATTTCTAGAGAAAATCATCAACAACCATGAAGACACTGAATTGGCAACTTCGTACGAATTTCTCAACCAGGTAATGATAGAGGAGAGGGAAGAAATGGTAACATGTAGGAGAGAGAAAATCATCAACAACCATGAAAACACTGAATTGGCAACTTCCTACACATTTGCAAAGAGATGCGAATGAGGACCATCCATATCCCAACTCTGCAATGGATGAACACTAGTGAGTAAAGAGTCACTGGGTTGGTTTACTTGCTCAACGGCATCGTATTTATGGTGGAAATCTTCGAAGTATTAGTTGGTAAAGAATTCTCATTGTAAGACAACACATTACATTTGCAACGGATGTGGAATGAAGACCATTGATATCATATCTGTGAAATGGGTGAACACTTATGAGTAAAGAATCATTTGATTGGTTTACTTGCTCATGCATCGTATTTATGGCAGAAAATTAGTTGGTAAAGAGTTCTTATTGTTCGACAACGCATGGGATGATTAGCATATGAAGTAACTTCATTTCAAGCACATAAATAGGGTAACGAGATAGTAAATAAAGAAAATTACATAAGAGTTTTCAAGAATACTCAAATGGAAAAACCATCATTAAATTGGAAAAACCATCATTAAATTGTTTTTAGCAAGGTTTTTGGCAATAGGTAGCTGGTTCAGTCTGTTCGTCATTGAAGTTTCGGTAGCATTTTTCTTCATTCTAAACCAAGAAAAGGATGGCTCAATTAGGAGACAATTGCTCCTCTCACTCTTCAACTTCTCCAAGCTCATTTCTTCTTCCTCATCCTTTGTCCCCTTACACACCAAGTTCCCAAAGTTCATTTCTTCTTCTTTGTTTTTGATTTTCTTGACAATTGCATCTCCCACTCTTCAACTTCTCCAAGCTCATTTCCCTTCCTCATCTTTTTTTTCCTTACACATCAACTTCCCAAAGTTCATTTCTTCTTCCTTGTTTTTAATTTTCCATGTGTACTTTGAGAAGAGTTATCATGTTTTAAAACCCACTCTTTAACTTCTCCAAGGACATTTCTTCTTCCTCATCTTTTTTTTCCTTACACATCAACCTCCCAAAGTTCATTTCTTCTTCCTTGTTTTTTATTTTCCCTGTGTACATTGAGAAGAGTTATCATGTTTTAAAACCCACTCTTCAACTTCTCCGAGCTCATTTCTTCTTCTTTACACATCAACTTCCCAAAGTTCATTTCTTCTTCATTGTTTTTTATTTTCCCTGTGTACATTGAGAAGAGTTATCATGTTTTTTTTTTAATGTATGATATGTTTTTTTAACAATAATATTTTTCCTCACTTTACATCTCATGTTTGCCTTATGATTTAATTAAATGTAGTGTTGGACAACAATCATGATGGCATGGTGCCCTTCATCAACGACTTGGGCCTTTTTTCTGTTTGTAACCTCATGCTTTGTCAATGATGATTATTGTGGAGCATATGTTGGTAGCTAATTGTTCTTGTGTGGATTCAATTCAGATCACACCTCCCCAATAGGAGGATTTTGGTTCTTGAAAGGTACCAAGGATGGGTGATGTAACTTGTTGACAGTTTGGTTCCTTTCGTACAACTTTGCCCTCCTTAGAGTTTGTCCTCTAAGACGAAGTTGCCATATCTCTTATTGTTCTCTATGAGTTACTTATTCCTTATGTTGCAGAATTGTCTTCCTTTAACTCTTTAAGAGTATGCTAGTGTAAAGTCTTCGACAACATGGAGAATTTGATGGTTGTCTCCTTCATCCAACATGGAGAACTTGATTGTCATCTTCTACATCAAACATGGGGGGTTCAAGTAGTTTCAAGCACTCCACATTCACCATTGAACTGATCCACATATGGAGATGGAGTTCTAACCTAAATGCATTCTCATTGTAATTAATCTTGAGTTTGTTTGTTTCTCCTTGCAATCCTTCTTTACACAGATAAAGCCACACTTTCTCTCATAATGGAGTTTATGATTTTCCCTATGTTATTAATGCCTAATTGTATACTATTATTGTCTCTTCCTTGCTGATTTGTGTAGCTTGGGAGGTACTCCAAGCCTTAGTGTTTAAGGGTTGGAGGTCAAAGCACCACATGTAGGCTTGTGGGCTTAGAACCCAAGCTTGGGGTTTTGCACCCATAAATGTCCGGGCCAAAACCGTGACGAGTTTTTGGCATGTGATGGATGAGGGTGATAGCTCTTGGCGAGACAATTCTAACGCAATGAGAATCATCCAATTTCGAGTTGTTGTTAAGGAGTTATGAATTTTTGAATGTTATGTTGGGTTTTGCACATGGTGGTCTAGGTTGGCCTAAAGTTAGGAAGCCCTAATGAAAACTATTCAACCCCTAGAACATGACGTTTTGGTTCCCCTCTCTTTAGTATAAATAGAGGGTGAATATGATAGCATTAAATCATTCTTGGAGAGCAAGACACGACTTGAAGAGAGAAGAAGAGCTCGTTGAAGAGGGAGGACCTTTCTGTCTTAGGCTGCAGGTAAAGGAGCAACCAAATGGAGCAGGATAACCCTATGTGTAGGGCTTATCCATGACCTGTTTTGGTGCCATGATTGCCTTGCAGGAGGGTTGAAGTGAAAGGGAATATTTTGGACTTGTTTGGGTTACATTTAGGTGTCTTGGTGGATGGTTGTCATCTTGAAAGGTTGCCATAGAACTAGATTGAACGCCACAACCGTAGATCACTGTTGTGAGGGGATGCAGATCTATTTGGAGGGTTGGAAATAAGCCCAAATCAGGTGTACTAGTGCAGGACCCAAGAAAGGGTAGGCTCCAACAAAATATGGTATGTTTTTTGTGTTTATTGATGGGATCTCTGCGACAGGATGGCCATAAACTGTTGTAGCTTACATTAGGTGATTGGTGAGTGTTGAGGGTTGTGAAACCTTGTGGAAAAGGCTCTCTGTAGGTTGCAACCTCTACAGGAACAACACAACTTGTACAAGGGTGAAGGAGGCTTCAACAAGTAGTTTCCTTTTACTTTGAAGCAATGCTAAAATGCTGTAACAATTCAAGATCTTTGAGAGCTTTGTGGAGGTATCCAAGGTGTTTTAGAAGTTAAGGAAGGGACATCAGATTAGGTGACACATTTGACAAGGGAAATAGTGGTTTTGGAGTTGTGGTTTAGTGCTGTTGTGTGCCTTAACCACTGATATACATATAGAGAAATCAAGGACAAGGAGGCAGTAGCGAGTTAAGGTCCCAGATGCCTTGGTCACAGTTGGATGCTAGTTGGAGGATGTCTTAGAAGAGGACTAGATTTGGAGAATTGTAGCAGCCAAGAGATAGGGTTGACATGGATTGTCAGATGCCATAATTAGTGGGCAGATGTTGTAGCAGTACATTGGAGCCTAGATTTGTGCAATAACTCCTTTATTGCAGAGTAAAGGGCAGATGTAGAGAAGTGTATGGGCAACCAATAAAAAGGCCTCTTAGTTGTGAGGATGCCCTAGTTAGGTGCAAATGCTACAACATGGATTGGCCACTCGTGGATTGTTGAAGGGCAGCGTGAAAGTGGACCAAGTGTGAAAGTGGATTGGACACTTATGGTCTGTTGGAGGTCAGTGTGATAGTGCCCAATTTGGAGCCCAGTGTGCAACAACTCGACAGACAAAGGTAGTTGCTAGAGTGGCAGTTGTTGAGCTCAAGGGTTTGATCAACCAAGAGCAATTTGTGGAGCCCTAAACTTGTGTGTGGAGAAGGACTTCTATAGCAGATGATGGGAAGCCCTCTTAGCCCGTTTTCATTGTGGGAGATGGACATTTTGCAATGATAGGTCGAAACCCTACATGCCTTATGTTGGTTTTCATCTGAGCAACGCAGGAACACAAAGTGCATTAAAGTCCATTAGTCGCCGAGGAGCAATAGTGGGTAGTTGAGAATTGTTCACAAGTGGGAACAACTCGATAGGAGTCTTGATGTGTTGATTCGTTCATGGACAAATGATTAATTAGTGAGCAGATTGGATAGTTGAGATTCATTGGCCAGATGGACTTGGAACATTGATAGAGGCAGGTGTTGCAGATCGGGAGTTGAAGGATTGAGCAAGTACAAGGTATGATCGAGAGGAGCTGAGGGAGCATGTGACAACCAGATGGTCAGAGTATATTGTTGAGGGCAGATTGGTTGTCAATGGATTGACACCAAGCCCTAATTTTGTATTCTTATACTAGTGGATATTTAAGGGGCATTATCCCTGGTACGGGAGCTTTAGATTGTTGTATTATATGTTGTTTAATATAACGAAGTTGGGTTGAAAAATGTAAAAAATTGTCTATATTTTGTGCATGTGTGATTTATTGTTGTTTATATTCTGCTGTGCAAAGTAATATCATTGAGATTCTTGGTTTGGTAGTGTTAGAAATTTTAAGATTCTATCCTAGATCTAAGATCGTGGAAATTCAACATAGTATCAGAGGATATTTGAGCTACTTTGAGGGAAAGTGAATCAAAGTGTACACAAGAAAGTAACTCATAGGGAGTTGTGGGTGTCTTTGTCTTGTCATGGATGGTTGGGACAACTCGAGGGTTTCTTTGGCATGGACGAGATCAGGTTGATTGAGATGGCTTCATGTGATGGACTATAGGTTGACAAGCTACAATCTTCATCAGATCGTGATGTTGCATATCCAAAATTGGTGGGATTTGCACAAGTTGTATTTGATTTAGGAGGATGAGTGATGCACGATTGAGCTAGTGGAGATCGTGTAGGCTCAGAGGGAGTTTAGCCTTAGAGGAAGAAACCTTATGGAGGTTTGGGATCTTCAGGTTTAGATGTGATGAGGCAGAGGCACTATCGGGATTTTCGGATTCATCTAGAGGGTATGTTGCAGTGATGAGTGTCAAATGGGCTAATGTTGTCGTTGGATGATGGTTACTTCCTAGTCTTGGAAGTACCTCCCTCATTGAGAGAGTGTTGATTTGTGTAGCTTGGGAGGTACTCCAAGCCCTAATGTTTGAGGGTTGGAGGTGAAAACACCACGAGTAGGCTTGTGGGCTTAAAACCCAAGCTTGGGGTTTTGCGCCCATAGATGTTCGGGCCAAAACCGCGATGAGTTTTCGACATATGATGGATGAGGATGATAGCTCTCGGTGAGTTTTAATGCAACGAGAGGCATCCGATTTCGAGTTGTCGTTAAGGAGTTATGAATTTTTGAAGCTTATGTTGGGTTTTGCACATGATGGTCTAGGTCAATCTAAGGTTAGGAAAGATCTAATGACAATTGTTCAAGCCCCTAGAACATGATGTTTTGGAGCCCGTCTCTTTAGTATAAATAGAGGGTGAATATGAGAGCATTAGGTCATTCTCGGAGAGCAACACATGACTTGAAGAGAGAAGAAGAGCTTGTTGAAGAGGGAGGACCTTTCTGTCTTAGGTCGCAGGTAAAGGAGCAGCCAAACGAAGGAGAATAAACATACGGGTAGGGCTTATCCATGATTGTTTTGGTGCCATGATTACCTTGCAGGAGGGCCAAAGTGAAAGGGAATATTCTGGACTTGTTTGGGTTGCGTTTAGGTGTCTTGGTGGATGGTTGTTATCTTGAAAGGGAGCCACAGAACTAGATTGAAGACCACAACCCTAGATCACTGTTGTGAGGGGATGTGGATATGTTTGGAGGGTTGGAAATAAACCAAGAAACCAACGTACTAGTGCAGGACCCAAGAAAGGGCAAGTCACAACAAAATAAGATATGTTTTCTGTGTTTATTGGTGGGATCTCTGCTATAGGAAGGTCATAGACTGCTGTAGCTTATAGTAGGTGATTGGTGGAGTGTTGAGGACCACGAAGCCTTGTGGAGAAGACTCTCTGTATGTAATAACCCTGGTGAAAATTTCATGTAATAAAATTTAATAAAGACAAAATAAGACCACAGTTAACGGGACACTTACTCTAAGTTGAACGTTCGACAAAGGTATCCTAGTGGGCATCACTAGATGTTTGTTTTGGCTAAGGAACAAAAGGCTAAGGTAAAGGCATTAAAAAGTAAAAATATATTTTTGACACATTTATTTATGAAAATAAAGGAAATTAGGAAAAAAGTAAGGTGAAAGGTCACAAATAGCATGTGAGGAGGAAATTCAAGGAAAATAATGGAAAATTAAGAAATTAGAGGCCTCATTCATAAAAAAGGGGCTCTAAGGATTAGTTTATGGCTTTTGTCAATTCAAGTTTGGAGCTTTCTCATTATTCTCCCTCTTTCTCACTTTTGTTCACATAGAATTTTCTTAGAGCACTCTAGTGTTGGATCAAGGAAGGAAAAACAAGCAAATGGAAAAGAAGGAAAGCAAGGATCAAGCAGTTTCAATAGGAATATTTGCAAGTAACCTTTTGCATGTGATTTTCTAACCGGTTTGGACATGCATCGCTTTGCATGTTGGTGTATGGTTTTTTTGTTGTCGGTGGCATGGTTTTGCCAGGTTATGGCAGTGGCTTTCAGCCTAGCCTTGCCTTTTTTTGAATGCAATGGTATGTTGGGATGTTTATCTCGGTTTTGAGTTTTGGTTTTCCGGATGGATTTCAAAATTCGGGGTAGAGGTGGTCTCAAGGTTTATTACCAAAGGCCTAGGAATCCCTTGACCGGTTTTGGCGAGAGACAAGGTAAAGCTTGAGGGAGAAGTTTCAGTTTAGGGCCTAGTGATCCGGGTTTGGATTGCGGTAAAGCTTGAGAAACTGCTCTCAGTTTAGGGCCTAGTGATCCGGGATTCTAGATCTAGAATCCATCACTATCAGTGATGGACTTGGTGCCAGGAGCAGTCCCAACATAAAAACACCTTACAGGATGAGCACGCTTGAGTTGGTTGAGTTAAATTTGCAGCTGAAGGAAATATTGAACAAGGGGTACATTAGGCCGAGTATATCGCCTTGGGGTGCACCAATGTTGTTCATGAAGAAGAAAGATTGTACTCTTAGATTGTGCATTGACTATAGGCAGTTGAACAAAGTAACGATCAAGAACAGGTACCTTTTGCCATGGATTGATGATTTGTTTGATCAGTTGAAGAGAGCAGCAGTGTTCTCTAAGATTGACTTGAGATCGGAATACTATCAGACACACATCATGGAAGATGATATCTTCAAGATTGTGTTCAGGACTAGGTATGGGCATTATGAGTTTGTTGTTGTTCTATTCGGTTTGACTAATGGTCCAGCGACATTTATGTGTTTGATGAATACTGTGTTAGCTCCTTATTTGGACAAGTTTGTTATTGTGTTTATTGATGACATATTTTATATTCTAAGAATGAGGAAGAACATGTTGAACATTTAACAACAATGTTGAGGTTGCTAAGAGAGCATTAGTTATATGCTAAACTTAACAAGTGTAGGTTTTTTTAGACAAAGGTATATTATTTGGGGTATGTTGTCTCCAAGGATGGCATACAAGTGGATTCAAAAAAGATAAGGGCTATTATGGAGTGGGCAGCGCCTAAGAATGTGGATGAGGTAAGATCATTTATGGGATTGGCAAGTTATTGCATGAGGTTCATTAAGGACTTCTCACGTGTTGCATATCCTATCACATCATTGTAGCAGAAAGGTAAGAAGTTCGAATGGACAAAAGAATGTGAGGCTAGTTTTGAGTAGCTTAAATAATTGACACATGCACCAATGCTGAAGATTGCGGATCCAAACAAGGAGTTTCTATTGTGTACATATACTTGCAAGACAAGACTTGGTGGAGTTCTCATGCAAGAATGACAGTTAGTGTGCACAAGCATAACTATCCAACGCAAATTGAATGAGCACGAGCATTGAATGAGTCACGAATATTGAATGAGCACGTTCATAACTATCCAACGCATGATCTTGAGCTAGCAGTGATTATACATGCATTGAAGATGTGGAGACACTATCTTCTTGGCAAGAAGTTCACATTGATGAACGATCGCAGTGGGTTGAGATATTTGTTTGATCAGACGAATCTGAATGCCAAGAAAGCTAGATGGTTGGCTACCCTTAGTGAGTTCGACTTCGAGATCAGATACATCAAAGGGAAGGAGAATCGGGTTGCAGATGCTCTTAGCTGGAAGGTATATGTAAATCATATAGCAACTATGAGCTCTTATGGGACAAAGTTACAAGATAAGATTTTGCACGCAGGATAGCAGGATGACAAATACATGGAGATTATGCACACGTTACAACAGCGCACAGGTACAGGTACAGGTGCAGGGGATCAGGATGTAGACTATCGTCTCATGGCAGATGGTTTGGTGAGGTTTAGAGACAGGATCTATGTGCCGAATTTCAGTGAGCTCAGGAAGCTTATCTTGAGGGAATTTCACGCCAAGCCATACTTGGGTCATCCAGGATATTAGAAGATGTTGACGACAGCTAAGAAGTTCTACTATTGGCCGAATTTGAAGAAGGAAGTGGCAGAGTTCGTGGCTAGATATAGGTAAAGGCGGAATGTAAGCATCCAGGTGGTTTACTACAATTTATTTCCATTCTAGAATGGAAATGGGAGGTCATTTCCATGGATTTCATTATAGGTCTTTCGAGGACAGTGAGACAACATGGTTCTATTATGGTCGTGGTCGATAGTTTGAGTAAGATAGCTCACTTCATTGTAGTGAATACTACATATTCAGCCAGTGAAGTAGCACAAGTTTTCATCAGAGAGATACTGATACTACATGGTGTTCTAAAGAAGATTGTGTCGGACAGGGATGTGACGTTCACTTCCAAGTTTTTGAAGGAGCTATTTGCAGGTTTGGGTACAGAGTTGGCTTTCAACACGACTTATCATCCGCAGATAAATGGATAGATAAAGAGGGTCAATGAGATCTTAGAGGATGTATGTGATGCACCAACATAATTAATGGGAGGAGTTTCTTCCATTGGTTAAGTTTGCATAAAACAATGGTTATCAGGGGTAGTTTCTTCCATTGGTTGTGTTTGCATACAACAATGGTTATCATGAGTCATTAAGGATGATTTCTTTCGAAACATTGTATCGATGAAGTTGTAACACTCCCATCAGCGGGAGTGATCTAGTGAATAGGGTATTTATTGAATTGAACATGTTGGCAAACATGGAGTAAGAAATGTAGGTTATAAAAAATAATCTAAAGGCAACACATGAAAGACTTAAGAGTTATGCAGACCGTATAGGGAATTTAAGGAGTTTTAGTTTGGGGAGTATGTGTATTTGCGCATCAAGCCCAAGAAAATGTCTTTGAGGATTGGTTCATGTGCCAAGTTGGCAGCATGGTATTGCGGGCCTTTCGAGATCCTTGGAAGGATTGAACCAGTGGCATATCAACTTGCACTGCCTCCAATAGTGAAAGTCCATGATTTTTTCCATATTTCATTACTTAAGAAGTATATAAAGGATATTGTCATGTTATTGATTGGTTTGTATTATAGGTGGAGCAAGAAGGAGAGTTCTAGCCGGAGCATCAGTGCATATTGTAGCGAAAACATCTCATGCTTAAGAACAGAGCTATGGATCAAGCTAAAGTGCAATGGAAGCACTTTGGGTCTGAAGAAGCTACATGGGAGATGGCAGATTAGATGCGGGCCCTATATCTTTCATTGTTTGGTGATTGATGCAAAGTAGTTTTGGTTTGATGTTGGTATATGTTTTGTTGATATTTTGGTATATCTATGTATATGTATATGGATGTAAATACCGCCATGAGCTAAGTTATAAAGCTCCAATAAGTGGTATGGTTGTCATGTTATTACAGTTGTTATATTGTCCTGTTATGATGTTTTGCTTTTGAGCAGGCCTTTCATTATAAACACTGCAACGAGCTAAGTTATAAAGATCCATGGGCAATATGTTTGATTTTCAGTGGTTTTACTGAGGTCTTGGGGTGGTTTAAAACCGAGGACGGTGTTCCCCAAAGGGGAGAGTTCTATAACAACCTTGGTGAAAATTTCATGTAATAAAATTTAATGAAGGCAAAATAAGACCACGATTAAGGGACACTTATTCCAAACTGAATGTTGGGCAAACATATCCTAGTGGGCATCACTAGATGTGTGTTTTGGCTAAGGAAAAAAGGCAAAGGCATTAAAAGGCAAAAATGTATTTTTGGCACAACTATTTACGAAAATAAAGGAAATTAGGAGAAAAGTAAGGTGAAAGGTCACAGGTTGCATGTGAGGAGGAAATTGAAGGAAAATAATGGAAAATGAAGAAATTAGAGGTCTCATTCATAAAAGACTTCTGAGGACTAGTTCATGGCTTTTGTCAGTTCAAGATTGGAGCTCTCTCATTATTCTCTTTCTCTCACTCTTTCTTGGTCACATAGAGTTTTCTTGGAGAAATCTACTTTTGGATCAAGGAAAAACAAGCAAAGGGAAAGTAAGGAAAGCAAGGATCAAGGAAGAAGAGAAGGATGAAGTAGCTTCAGCAAGAACTCTTGTAGGTAACCTTTTGTATGTGTGATTTCCTAGCTAGTTTGAACATGCATGACTTTGCATGTTGGTGTATGGTTCTCTTTCTGTCGGTGGCATGGTTTTGTCGGTTTATGACAATGGTTTTCAACCTAGCCTCGTCTTTTTCCGAATGCCATGGTATGTTGGAATGTTTATTTCAGTTTTGAGCTTTGGTTTGCCAGATGGATTTCAAAATCCCAGGTGGAGGTGGTCTTAAGGTTCATTCCCAAAGGCCTAGGAATCCCTTGACCGGTTTTAGTGAGATACATGGTAAAGCCCGATGGAGAAGTCTCAGTTTAGGGTCTAGTGATTCGAGTTTGGATTACGATAAAGCCTGAGAGACTAGTCTCAGTTTAGGGCCTAGTGATTCGGTTTGGATTGCAGTAAAACCTGAGAGACAAGGAGACAAAAAAATCCTTAAGGATAATGGTGGATTCTGGATGGCATTCCAAGTTTGGTTTGGTTGTGGTTGGAGCACCGGTTTTGGTGTGATCACGGTTTGGTGAGGGTGGAGGTGGTTTAACCTCTGGATTCCCTTGATTGTTCTATGAGATCCATATTCATGCTTGGAATATGGCACGAGGGTGACTGGCTGAAAGAGAGATTTGGTTTACCCATGTCTATAGACGAGTGGTATGTGGAAGTCCTGAACCTGGTCAGATTTTCTCATGATTAATAAAAGCTAAGTTCTCTTACTTTTATACTTGTTTATATGTGGATTTAATGGCTTTCGTATCTCTGATATTTATATGGTTTAATGCTAGTTATAAGCATAGTTATGTGACTAGTTCATGTCATGGTTATTTCATGTATTTACTTGTAATTGTGAAATGGATGGATACAAGACCTAATTGATGGTATAATAGTTCAATGGAGAAGGAGGTGATCCTTTTGGTTATGTTTCATAAATTCTTTCAGTCATTTATGCTTTGTCTTGTATCCTAGCCTTGTAGGTTGCATTGATGCAAAGTGTTTGATAGAATGTCAGTCCCGGTTGGGGATGCTTAGGCCTAGTCCTGAGGTTGATTTTGAATTATCAACATTGTTACCATGTCTTTGTATGATTTTGAAGGTTGTAGCAAGTTCTGGGTAGAGGCCAGGAGTTTGGGCTAGAAAAGTGGCTCAAATCTGGGGGTTTCCAGGACAAATATGTTGAGAAAAGTCTACATTTGCTGGCACAAAGGCTTATGAGAATGACTTTGAGTTTCTAGTTGTTGTCTTGCCTATGACATGAGAGCGACTTTGGGTTAAAAGTGTTAAATCATAAGTGGGACTCAGGGACAGGTTGTCTGGGTGGATGACATGTCTCCTGAGGGTGTTTTGTTGATGCGGATGGGTTTACTTGATATGTTCTGTCGATTCCATTTCCTTAGTAACCTCTCTCATCACATGTTTTCCTGGCTGGATGGTTGCTTTGGTGGACCTAGGAGGAGGGGGTGTTACACTATAGGTCGCAACCTCTACATGAACAACGCAACTTGTGCAGGGGTGAAGGAGGCTTCAACAAGTAGTTTCCTTGTGCTTTGAATCAACCCTAAAATTTTGTAATAATTCGAGATATTTGAGAGCCTTGTGGAGGTATCCAAGGTGTTTTAGAAGTCAAGGAAGGGACAACATATTAAGTGACACATTTGACAAGGGAAATAATGGTTTTGGAGTTATGGTTTAGGGTTGTTGTGTGCTCTAACCAGTCATATACATACACAAAAATCAAGGACATAGAGACAACAATGAGTTAAGGTTGCAGATGACCCCTTGGTGATAATTGGATTCTATACTTCTCCCATGGTTGACATCATCATATTTAATCCTATTGGTTCTTATTAAGTTGATTTTGGTTGTACATTTTTTTTAGGCCCATTTTTTACCTCAAAATATCTCTAATAAAAGTGGAGGCAACTTCTATTTATAAGGCATACTTCCAACCCTTTGCAACACTTTATATAGACTGCAGTACTTGTGCTAATTTATTTTCCTTATTTTTTGGCTAGAGGGGCATTTATTTGTATGTTTGTCGCTTTAAAAATACAAAATCCCCAACTTCAAATTCATTTTCAATATGCTTGTTGTTTCTTCCTATCTTATTCTATAGTGAAGTTGTCTTTCAATATTTGGAGAACCTCTTATTGGTGCTCTATCTGGTCCTCCATTGCTTGAACCTTCACCTTCAAAGGGTGAGGTGATGGATGGAGGATGATAGTCATAAAGTTCCATAAATGTGGTCATTTTTTAACGAATGGAAGGGTGTGTTGTACCAACACTCTACCAAGGGAAACCACTTGACACATTGTGTCTATTTACCATAAGCAAAGAAATGAAGATTCCATCCTAGATATTTATCACAATCTTAATTGGCTATTAGATTGAAGATGGTATGAAGCATTGTGAGCCAATTGAAATCTCGAATAAAAAAATAATTTAGTCCTAAAATTACCATTGGAAATTGGATCTATATTGCTTATAATGATATTGAAGACTCCATGTATCTTCTAAACCATTTCCATGAATGTTGTAGCTAGCAAATTTTCTTTAAAAGCATGGGAATTAGAGAAAAAATGGGCATACTTTGTAAGTCATTACCATGATGACATTCTATCCTTTAAACCTTGTTACACTTGTAATAAAATTCATTGAGACCACTTCTCAATGTTGACTTGGTATCCTCGCTGGTTGTAGGAGACTCTGAGTCTTGATTATCTCTCCCTTATTCTATTGACAAACAAAACATTGTCCATAAAATTTTCAATCTTGGTTTTAATACCTTTCAAAAAATTGTCATTTTTTATCTTGTGGTAAGTTTTAAGGAAACTTGAATGTCCTATAGTAGAAGCATACAATTCCAAAAGGACCTTATGTTTAAGTTGGAAATTTGATTACAAATATAGGTGATCTTGATACCGTGGGAAACGAATCTTCCATGCATATTTATCTAATGACATTGCATGCCTTTTGATCTTGCTTCCATTTTATCTTTGCTTCTTCCACCCAATTAGAGTATAGAATGGAAATAGCGCAAATTAAGCCCTTTATGTAGTATTCTTGAAAGTGAATTTGCCACCACATTTTGTTTTCTTTTTTTGTCCATAATTTTGAAGTTATCACTTAACATCTTTGTAACCCATTTTTGCTGCTCTTTTAAAGATAGTTGTTGTTCGAAGATGTATTTCAAATCATCATGATCTAGTTTTATCTTGAAGTGTCTTCCTATTAGGTAAGGGTGCAATTTCTTAGTTGTATGCAATATGTCCAACATTTTTTTTTTTCATAAATGGGTTTGATTAAGATTGTTCCTTTAAGTTGGTGACTTTCAAAGGAATTGTGACCTCCTTGCATTAAGTTTCATCAATGCCATCCGTTGAAGAATTATATTCCAAAATAAATATTTTTTGAAGTCAAATGTGGCTAAGACACGAGTGTACACATGACCTTGTTGATTTTTTCTGTAACTTTTATTGCTTCATGAGTACAACAAAGTGCCTCCTTTTTTAATAACATTATTAGAGGTGCTAAAATTTGACCATATTTCTTTACAGACTTGCATTAATAACTCATCAAAGGCTAAGAATATTATAAGATTTTTCATGGTTTTGGGAATTGGCCATTCTATCATAGTTTCAATTTTTTTAGGGTACTATTTGGCACTTTCATGATATACAATATAACCCTAATATTCCACTTCCCAAACTAGAAAGGCATAATTAGAACTCTTAGCGTATAGTTATTTATTCTCCAATAGTTTTAAGACCATATCAACATGTACATGCTCTTCTTAAGACTTGTTATATATTAGTATACCATAGAAAAAATGCGAACACTGATTTTTTAAGGGGTTAAAAATAGAATTCATCAAGCTTTAAAATATGGAAGGTGCATTAGTAAGGCAAACAAGATCACTAAAATCTCATAATGAACTTGATGTGTTCTAAATGTTATTTTGGGGATGAATTCTTACCTCATTTTGATTTGATGATCTCCAAAACTTAGATGCAACTTGGTAAAGGAAATTATCCTTGCACTTTATCTAATAAGTAGTCATGGTAGGAATAGGAAGTTTATATTTGATGTTCACTTTTTCTAGCTCTCTATAATATATGTTCACAGTTGTCATGAACCTTCCTTTTTGTGAACCATCACCACTAGCGAAGAGAAAGTACTTTGGCTATGTTGAATGATGTCAACCTCTAACATTTCTTGAACCATATGCTCAATATATCTTTTGCGCATAGCATATTAGTATTTGTAAGCTCTAATGTTATGTGGTACACTTCCCGGTTGTGGACGAATAACATGGTCACGATCTCAAGAAGGTGTAAGACTTTAGGCTTCTCTCTAAATACCTTGGAATTATTTTCAATAACCTTTTGGAGATCCATGAGGACAAAGAGTCCAGATGTTTGAAAATCTAGTAAGCAAAACTGTGCAATTACACCATGATGTCTTTTTTTAGCAATTTTGTTATGTTATTAGAGCTTATTGATTTAAAGGGTTTCCCTTGCATACCTTCGAGTTAAATTTCCATCTCTTCTGAAGAAAATATCTTGAAAAGTACCTGAAATTAAGAGCCATTGTTCCAAATGATTGCAAGCATTGGGACCCAAATAGAACATCAACACCACCCACTTGGATTATAATCATTGGACCCCTAATAACATCAACACTAAGTATTTGGATTACAATCATTGGCGTATCTGATAAATACGCCCCCATAATGAGCTTAATACCAAGGCACTTCCTGAATATTTATGGTATCTCAATTTGCAATCATTACTTGAAGCTTTGGTGTTGGATATATAAAGAAATTAAGAATTTCGGATAAATTGCATTAATGAAGTTATGGTTATTGTTAGAATCAAACAACATTGTTAACTTTTTCTTTTTATATGTCCTTCTATCTTGAGAGTTCGAGTGTTGATGCTAGCTAATGCATATCAAGATATGATTGGAGTAGTCTTTTCTAGTTCTAGATCTTGCAATAGTTCTAATGCATGATATTTTTCCTCTTCATAATCTATGTAGAATAATTTCCTCTCACTGTTGTTATGCCCTTATTATACTCTTTGTCACAATTGAAACATAGTTATTTTCTCAGTGCTTCATCCCTTAATTAAGGTATGAATCTTGTGGGTTGAGTGAGATTATGAGAAGGAACATGGTTCTCTTTATAGTTGTTAGTGGCCACCTTTCTAGCAGCCATATTTTTACTTTCAACTTTTCTTGCCAGCGTAAAAGCTTGTAAGATATGCTTGAAGTATTCTTTTCTAGTTCTAGATTTTGCAATAGTTCCAATGCATGCTATTTTTCCTCTTCAAAATCTATGTAGAATAATTTCCTCTCACGCTATTTTTCCCTTATTGTACTCTTTATCACAATTGAAACATAGTTCCTTTGTCATTCTTGCATCCCTTCATTGATTTATTAACCTTGTGGGCTGAGTGAGATTAGGAGACAAAACATGGTGCTGTCTATAGTTGTTAAATGCCACCTTTCTAGTAGCCATATTTTGACTTTCAACTTTCCTTGCCACCCTGAAAGCTTGCTCTAGAGATTTAGGTTCCAAAAAATGCACCTCCTGTTGAATGTTCTCCTTTAAAGTGCTAAACAAAATATTTAACTAAGTATCACATGTAATGCTCTCTACTCTAAGACAAATTTTGAAATTGTTGAATGTGCTTTGTAATTGAACCCTTTTGCTAGATATTTATCGACTAAAGAATGTGTTACTTTTAATAACCTCATAATATGCTATTATTTCACTTTTAAAAATGGAACAAGGGAAATATAATCCTTTTTCCATTCACAAAACCATTGGTATCAAACGAATTGGTCATGTTTTAAATACAAGGATGCAAAAGAGTTACCTTTTAAAAATTGACACGTGTAGATCAAAGATTGTTCCATCTGGAATACCCATACTATAGGATGTTTACCATCAAAATTGCTCGTGTTATTCTCGGGAATTAAGTGGTTCCTTGGTCCTTAATTGAACCCTCAATGATGTTGACTTTAGATAGATGAATGATCATAACTTTGAGACCCAATCTTCATGTTCTCAAAATGTTCTAAAATCTTCCCCATATGAGATAAAGGTTGAATGACTTTGTTCTTCTATTTTCATGATTTCCTTAGGTCACAATATCCCTTTTAGGGAACCTCTCACTGAGCGTATATAAAAGCGTGGCTTCCATTTTTATAATAATTACATCTTTTGATCCATTTCCATTTAATTTTATAATCATTTCATCTTTTGATCCATTTATCTTCAAGTTTCTTTTAAAGGATTTCTTGTGAACATGCCAAAACAACCATTTTCAACTTATTATCACACGTCTTTAAATCGGTTCTTCAATTAGGATATTGAGTTATCTAAGCCTTCACATTCTTCAAGATTTGTGTCCAAATTCCTTGTAGGTTTAGTAGATGTACAATATTTTGCAAACCCTTTTCCATGTGTGAAAATAATAATACTCTTTTTTTAATCACAATTTTGAATCACCAAAAACATATCTTCGAATAAAAAATTAAGGTAATTTCAAGTTAACACACTTTAAAGGTATTTCAATCTTGCATAAAGGAAATTCTAGGACAATTTACCACTCTATCTTGTATTTCGGTACATGTTGTCTAGCCTCGTGACCTACCACCATAATCTTGTATACTTGCCTTGGCCAACTAAATAAGGGTTTCGATATAGGAAAATGTCTTAGAATAACTCTATTTTTCTAATTTTCAAAACTATTTTTAAATCTCTTAATAATAAATCAAATATCCAGTCAAAGCTTTGAAATTGTTCAAAATACTATTGAAAATAACCTATTTTTAAAACAAAAATTACTCTAAACAAAATTTAAATAATCTTATATTTTATAATTATAATAAATTTTTTGTTTTGGACTAGATGGATTCACGACAGAATTTTACCAAGCAGCTTGGAATTTTATCAGAAAAGATATACTCGAAGTGATGGAGGAATCAAGACATAACCAGAAGGTATGTTCGAGTCTTAATTCAACATTTATTGCTTTAATTCCTAAAACCGCCAAATCTGAGAATCCCCTAGGCTTTAAACCCATTGCTTTATGCAATGTTATTTATAAGATTATTTATACTGTTATTGTTAAGCGTCTTAAGCCACTTTTTCCAGCCCTTATCTCTCCTGAACAATCTGGTTTCGTGGAAGGTCACCAAATCCTTGATGGCATCATTACCTCTCAAGAGATGGTTCATTCCTTGAAGCAGATTAAAACCTTTGGTATGATGATCAAACTGGACTTATCTAAAGCCTATGACTGCCTCAAATGGTATTATTTGGTTAGTATCCCGAAGTCTTTTGGATTCGACTAGCGTTGGGTGAGTTGGATCCTCTCTATTTTTTCCTCCCTTATCTGCTCTATCCTGCTCAATGGTTCTCCCTCCCACACCTTAAATCCCTATCGTGGCCTCAAGAAAGGAGATCCGATCTCCCTTTTTCTCTTTGTCCTGGGAGCTGAAGGATTGTGTAGATATTTGAAATCGCGAGTTCGTTCCTCTCAAATTAAGCGCCTACCCCCATGGGACAATGACCTATCCATTACTCACCAACAATTTCTGGACGACATCATGTTATTTTGTCAAGTCTCCTTGAGAGAAGCCCGAAAAAGAAAATAAATTCTTCAGTAGTTTATGATGGCCTCAGACACCTTGATTAATAATGAGAAATCTAACAGCTTCTTTTTTAATACCCCAAGGACTATCCAAACCTTCTTAGTCAAGTTGTTGGGATTTGGTATTGGGTCTGTACATATGAAATATTTGGGAATGCCTTTAGTGTTTAACTCTTTAAAGACTTCTTGTTGGCAAGCCCTCCTTAAAATATAATTGAAACTCAGTGGTTGGGTGTTCCGAGCCCTCAATCTAGTTGGCAGAACTGTCCTCTTAAAAATTGTCTTTCAGTCTATTCCTATCTATTAGCTCTCTGGTATGGCCAACACTAAAACCTCTTGTTCAACTATGGTTGACATCTTTAGGAAATTCCTATGGCAAGGTGCTCAACAACTAAAGAAATGGGCCTTGGTATCCTGGAACACTTTCACTCTTCCTACGATGGTCGGGGGATTAAGTCTCACGGACCCCTTCATCTTGAATCAAGTTATAAGGGCCAAGCTTTGGTGGAGGTGGATAAAAGGGGGACAAGATTTACGGAAGAATATCTGGACCTGAAAATATGGTATGCCGACTCAAACAGAGGATATCCTTAGATATGAGGATCCCCCAAAGGGATCCTCAGTATGGAACTTAGCCGCAGGGAACATGGATCTTATAAATCAACATTTTTTCTGGGAGATTCGAAATGGACATACAAATTTATCCTGGTAGGATTCTTGGCAGCAGAGAGAAAAAAATTTCAGTTGTCCTGATCTAGGGGATATCTTCCTATACACAACTAGCATGAATTATTATACAGTAGATCAATTCTAGAAGCCCTCTCAACCGAACTTTGGATGGAGAAAGTGGAAAGATCTAAAGGATTGGCCAAATCCACCCCCCTCTGAGCAATGGCAACTAATGGACAAAGAACTTCAATCAAGGAAAATAACCTACCAGGAGGGTGAGGACATTCTTCGATGGGGTTACTCGACCTGGGGTTCATTTAACATTAAGGAAGCATATTGGCTCAAAGCAGAAGAGCCCCAAAATCATCAACATCATCTATGGAAGAAGATTTGGACAAGTAGATTATGGCCAAAAATAGCCCACTTTTTATGGTTGGTATGCCGAGGGTGAATCCTCACCTGGGATCCACGCCAAAAGTGAGGCTTCCAGGGTCCAATTTGTTTCCTGTGGGGTCAACACAATGAGAACCTAGAACATCTTTTAAACACTTGCCCCTTTGTAGTCCAAAAATGGCGCCAGCTAGAGGAACTGTTTGGCCACTTGGACAAAGATCCATAGAGCATCAAGGAGTCCATACTTTTATGGCGCAAAGGTATTTTTTCAAGTCTAGTCCCAAATTGAGCATGGGAATTAGCTATGGGCTTCCTATTGTGGGCCATTTGGAAAGAAAGAAACAATAGAATATTTAAAGACACGCATACTCCTCAAGAAGTAATATGGACATGTATAACTCAGAATATTCAAGAGACCATTCTGTTAGAAAAATGGCATTCAGATGATTGACAAGTAGGCCCTCATGAAGCAAGAATTCTCAAATTGTTGAACTTATCTTCTAGCATGATAGCTCCAAGCTCCTAGAAACTTTTAATAACCCCCACCACGTCACCTCAACATTTCACTTCGCCCTTGAACGGTTTCATCAAGTTAAGATTTAATGGAGATTTGAAAATTAATCCAGGGAATGTTGGGTATGGTGGCCTATTTAAGTATTATTAAAAGAGAAATAGACTTGTATTCGTTGTAGACTGTGGTTATGCTAATAACAATGAGGTAGAGTTTATTGCGATCAAACAGGGTCTTCTCATTGCTATAAGAACGAGTTACAAGAGGATAGTGATTGAAGGGGATTCAAGAATAGTGGTAGACACTGTCAAGAAGCTAAATGAGGGAACTCGATGGGACAAGCTCATCCACAACTGGCGTATCGCACATCTGGTGCAGGAAGTTGGCGAGCTCCTCACCTCGTTTGACTACCTCCTAACCTCCCATGTTCGAAGAGAAGGTAATAAGGGTACATATTTCTTAGCAAACTGGAGCTACTCTCATTTGAGTAGATCTCTATAGATGGCATGGCCTCCCCACACCTTGAATGAAGAATTGATCTCCCTCCAAGGTATACTAGAGCAAGCCAAAGATAGTCAACAACAAGAGGAGAATTGAAACCAACCTCCCTGATTAGGAGCTCAAAATTTGTCAAAAATTCAAGGTGTCATAATTTTGATAGGTTTAGCTTCAGATTGAAGAGCTCGTCATTCTGAATCCAATGGTGTGAACTACACTCAAATCTGAGCTCGTATGCAGAAGTTAGAGCTGGTCAAAGTTCAAGGTTGACTTGATGACATGGTAGGATTTGATGACATGGCAAAGGTCCTAGCAAATTGGGAGGCGCTAAGTGTCACTCTGCCATTGGCCCTCGCAAATCACACATCGCAGCAGCAGGTGGATCACATTATAGAATTGGCCCCAGATGTAGGGCAGGTTGCAATGTGATGTGATCGCAATCACATATCGCATAATGTTAAGAATCGACCCCCGACACAGTCATATATGTGTCACCGCTAATAACAACTAATCACGATAAAGTCCTAGATGCGGGATTTTATATGTCACATTTTTTAATCCCCGTCAAGCCCGCCCAAACCGCAATATATGGGTTCAAGCATGGTTGCGATGAGTCTTGATTGTGATAAACTACCGGACGTGATACTTTTATGTGTTGCAAATTATAGTCCCCGCAGGTCCATCATATCACACTGGTTAGGTCCCTGCAGCCGATTACCAATTGCGATGAGAACCCCATACATGATAATCTTATATGCCATAGTTTAATAACCCGGCGAGGCCATGTTATCGCAGGAAAGCATATTGGCCCCAGCGCCGACAGTTTATGGAGTGCGATGCGATCGCATATCGCAATCGCATCGACCACAGGTTATCGAACCCTTTCTAGACACAGTTAAGTCTTGAATGCGATAACACTGATTGCAATGAGAGGGAGGTTTTAGATGCGATACTGTATTGTGTTGCAGTTTATAATCTGGCGGGTCCCCTTATCGCTAGTTCGCATGTTTCATGCGTTAAAGTCTTGTGTAATGTGTATTACCCTTGGCATGCTGATTGCAATATCTGAAAGACTGTGGGACTGTCGTCGTAACCGCCAGACCTAACCGCAAGTGTGACCACTTGGCCCTTAACTGCAAGATTGGTAGGATTTATGGCAGAATCACAAATTTCAACGAAACTGCTAGTTTAGATTGCGGATAATGAATTTAACTAGCAGTAAGCCAGATTTGGAGGAGGAAATTGTGGGGAGATTGGAAAAAGTCATAACTAAGGCAATTTTCGACCAAATTGGATGCAAAAAGAGGCTAGATAGCCATTTTTAGGCATTCTGAACCATTTGGAACAGGTTTTGGGATCAAAGGAGCACTTCTGGATAGGCTTTTTGCAAAGTGAAGCCTATGGGTGCCCTTGTCAGCCAGAGTGTTGATTCAGTTTACGGAGGAGTTCCAAGATGGAGATGACTTTGTAGGGGTATTCCAGCCTCCATATGTTTTTAGAAGTAACCATTACAACAATGTTGTAGCTTTTTTTCTTCTTTGCTCTATATGTGTACGGAGAGAGAGACTTGTTTAATTGCTTCAAGTGGATTGTTGTACTTGTTTATGCTCTTGGAAGTTGGAGTATGGGATCTTGATTTGAGAGCCCTTAGCTTGCTAATTGTTTCATAATTAATTGTAGGTTGTGATATGTTTAGAGTGAGAATTCTTTGCAGAAGAATGTTTCCTTGAAGGGGAAACTAGCCACTCTTTTTGTCAGCACATTTATTTACTCTTTATCTGAAGAATTGTGAGCATAATGAGAAGGGGTCAAGCCTTTAGAGCTAATCCAAGGAGATGTATCCCAGGAGGGGTGAACTCCTTTTTCAATGGTTGGTGTACTATTGTTTGATGCATGCTTCCATTTAGTGTTTTGGTTTCATGTTTTAAGTTTTTTTCATGAAACTATCTTAAACAAAAACACATAAAATTCATGCTTTTACTGGCTATTTTGGAGTACAACCTCAAGCGCATTTTTATATTCTAATGAGGGGAATTAGCATGGCATTACTAATCTTCCCCAATTCAGATCACTCCCTGATCGGGGTGTGAGTTGGACCCAATGGGTATGCCCTGGCCCACTGGCTAATGCAAATCCCAAGGCAATCTAAGGCCACCCTCTGCATGCATGCAACACTTAGAGGGGTGGAGGTGCACATGCGAGGGTTAAATTCCAACCTAGAAGGTGGCATAGCGATTAAGCTAGTCGATAAGTTGAGTTTGTTCTTCGTTGTGCTTGGTAAATTGGTCTGTGTGCTCCGTTCGCTGTGGATTTGGTCCGGGTTGTTTGTCTCGGGGAAAACACTGGTTCAATCTCTTTCTGGTAAAGGACTCGGTCACTGGTATGTATCAACTCTTAATTTTGTTCTCCCTACATCTATGGCTCTTCGTCTATGTCCTCGGGTATCTGGGATGCATGGAACAATGGTATTCTGGCGGGATTGGAAAATAATTTCTCTAGATTGCGGCATGGTTTGGTCAATGTTATGTGTCGAGTCGTTAGTTTTCTATGTTCTCGTGTCAATGGTCTATTAGATATGGCTCTCACAGATGAGTTCACGTGGGGTTAGGCTGACGGGCTGCCCTTGGTTTCACTACATTCCTTGCCTTTTTTATTTCAGAATTGTGAGGGTTTTGGTTTTTGGTCAATTCTGTTTGTTTCTTGAGGACTCTGATTATGTATGGTCTCAAAATATAGCCATTGTTGTTTGTAAGCATTGACCCTGTCTTAGTAGGCAAAATGTTGTGGTTTGGGTCGAACTGTGGGAAATGACTGGTGTCAGTCCTCTCTCTGCGACAATGGTATATTACATTTGGTTCCAACGCATGGTTGTATGTGGGTCCTGGTCAAGGGGCAACTCACAACTCAAATGTTCTTTCTTTCTCCGGTGTACAGTTCTGTTGCTCGAATTGCTTATATATGAGATTCATCTGGCCCATTCTGAGGCTTTTCCCGTGGATGTTTCAGTCTGTCGGTAGAGGCTCGATTGTGGCCATTGGTGGAGCAGTGGTAGACGCGAGACCGCAACGCCTTGCTAGTCGCCTGTTGACAACAAACTTTTGAACTGGCTCCTTATTTTGTTGGTTTCTTTTGTAATTTCATTAGCGAATATTTAGGGTTGGAGCGACTGTTAAAATTGGCAACCAGGGCAAAACTTCGTGTGGGTCATCTTATTCATGGCTGATAATATTTTTATTAGATTCCTCTCGTCTCGTCGAGAGGTGTAGGATTGATATAAAGATCATCCAATTCCGATAAGTATTCATGGAGATATGAATTTATTTTGATTATGGAATTATTATCAAGCCGACCTACAACTCATGTAGGCTCAGAAGCCCAACAGTCGCATCTATTCACCCACCAACGTTGTGTATAAATATAAGAGGACTTTTCCTCATTTGGACTCACTCATCTCATCACATCTCTCTCTCTCTATTGCGCAGATATGAGTCTCTTCTCTACTGCGCTGAAATGGGTCTCTCTCTCTCACACATGTGAAGCCAGAAGCTGTTGAATTTGAAGCTGCAACTGTAGAAGTAAAGATTGACTTGTGTGGCCTAGAAGATCTCCTCTTTGGAACTGCGCTGTAGGTTCATCTGAATCTCCTTTGAAAGCCGCAAATTTTGGTGGTGGAATGAAGTCAATCCGACAAACGGTTTGCAAGATATCGAATGCCCTAGTTTGAAGCCAGAAACTGCTGAAACTGAAGCTGCAACTGCAGAAGTAAAGATTGACTTGCGTGGCCTAGGAGATCTCCTCATCTGAACTGTGTTGTAGGTTCATCTGAACCTCCTCTGGAAGCCGAAACTTTTGGTGGTGGAATGAAGTCAATCCGACGGTCGATTTGTGAGATATCGTCTGCCCTAGTTTGATAATGAAGCCGCTAATGCTGATGCTGCTGATCTAGGGTTTGCTACTGCTGATATGAATCAGATTTATTGTACTATTTCTCTCTGCTGAATTATTGAAGATAAAAGAAGATTTGATCAAAGGGTTTCCCCACACATTGTGGGGTTTATCCCTAGCTATCCGCCACATCTTGTGTCTCTTGTCTTGGCCTGTTTTCTGTCGATCGTTTAACGTTCTATTTGCACTTTACTTTATGTACATGTGATTGCTAATCGATGGAATATAATAAGAAAAAGAAGTAAACTGTTATAAGCATAGAACATACCATAACTTAACATGGTATCAGAGCTGAGGTGAAGACAAAGCCTGAGCAAGAGCAAGTGCAATCATTGAAGAGAAGATTGGCAAGGCTATCCTAAAAGAACTATGGGGTCCTCAACACTCTTTCCTGCCAAAGACAAGCTCTGTGAGAAAGCTGACTATCACGGATGGAAGATGTCTATCGATCTAACCCTTGAAGATCAAGGAGTGCTGGATTATGTAAGAGGCAATATTGTTGAGCCTTCATCAAATGCATCTGCTGCTGCCTGGAACAAATGGAAAAATGGAGAAGCAAAACAAATAAGATCATCCGGGACTCTATCGACAAGCGCTTGGTGGCCTACATCTCTGATCTAGACACCTCCAAGGAAATCTACGACAGACTGGTGAGTTTATTTAAAGTTAATGATGCAAATCAAGTTTTGTTTCTTAGAAATAAGTTGAGGGAAATCAAGAAGGGTAAAGATGAAAGTATGCAAGAATACTTCTTAAGAATCACCGAGATCAAGAACGATCTCCTATCTATTGGGGAAACCATTACTGACAGAGAAATGGCACTCACAACTCTCGGAGGATTACCATCTGAATGGTATGTGTTCAGGACTACTCTTCTGAATAATAATGTAATTCCTAGTTTCGAGGAATTAATGGCTAGATGCATTCAAGAACAAACAAGGGTAGAAGAGCAGGAAATGCCCTTGCGTAAAGGTCCTCCTGCTGCTTTTTCTTCTCATGCTAAGAAAAGAAATAATTCTGGGTCTAAATCAAAAGGAAAGGCTGGACCTAAGGGTGGAAGAAAAGGATGATGTTACATCTACGATAAAGCAGGTCACTATGCAAGGGAGTGCCCTGATAGAAAGGACTCACACCGGGACAATGATCAAAATCCCTCTAATGGCAAATCAAAGGAATGACAAATTCAACAGCAAAGGTAAGAGGAGAGCTGGGGATCGAGGAAGAGGACAACCATTCAAAGAAAGTCCAGGATGTATTAAATGCACCTGACCTAAAAAAGAACCTAGTGTCCATCTCGGCAATGGAAGACAAAGGCTACAAGGTAACCTTAAGCAATGGCAAGGTATGTATATGGAAATGCCTTTACTCTTGGGTTTAGTGTTGATTCATCATATCAGGTCGATGGAAGTCCGCTAGGTGTCATGTCTTGTGACACAACTCTTCAGTCCGAACTTTGGCATCAGAGGTTTTCCCACCTTCATTACAAAGCTCTACTTGGTGTAAAACAAATGGTGACAGGGATGCCCGAATTCCAAGTAGAGAAAGAAGGTGTATGTCCGGGATGTGTCGAAGGAAAGCTCAAAAGGGGACTGTTCCCCTCAAGCCAAAGCAAGACCTCCGATGTATTAGAGTTGGTTCACTCAGGCATATCTGAGGCTGGCATTAAGAGGGAGACTACTACACCACATACTCTTGAGCAGAATGGTGTGGCAGGAAGGAAGAACCACACGATGATGGAAGTTGTCCGGGCCATGCTACATGATCAAAGACTTCCAAAGTTTCTATGGGCTGAAACTACAATCACCGTCGTATATGTACAAAATTGATGCCCTCATCAAGCATTGGGTTCCTAAACTCCTGAAGAAATGTTCACCACCGGTCAAAGGGAAGTCGTGATTAGTCATGATGTCACCTTTGACAAAGATATGGCTCTCAGCAAGGTGGACAATCTGCTGACTTTGAGTAGCTCTTAAGAAGCTGACACCAGGGAACCGAAAGAAAAGGATGATGAATCAATGCCTGATGTAGAAGAACCCATGGATCCGATTGATCCTCATTCACATGAGCCTTCCTCTTCTAGGAAGAGGCCTTCATGGCTTAGGGGGATACTTGAAGATGCTGAAGGACATGCTGCACCCTGAGGAACCTTCCATCAAAGTAAGAAACTTAACAGGTATCAGGGATACCTAACCATCATGAGCACGATCATACAAAATGAACCTTCATCATTCTCAGATGTCATCAAGCATTAATTATGGAAGGATGCTATGACCATAGAATATGAGTCTATTATGGAGAATGATGTCTGGGAAGTAGTTCCCAGACCCTGGAAAAGACAATTGTTACTTCAAAATGGCTTTACAAGATAAAGCATGCAGCAAATAGAAGTAAAAGTATAAGGTTCATTTTGTTGCTTGTGGTTTATCCCAGAAGGGAGGTATAGACTATGATATTTGCACCTGTTTCCAGATATACGACCATGCGCTTGATCTTAGCCCATGTGGCTTCACAAGGATGGAACCTACATCAGATGGATGTTAAGACTGAGTTCTTGCATGGTTCTATCAAAGAAGAGGTCTATGTGGAGCAACCTGAAGGATTTGAGATTTATGATTGAAAATCTCATGTATGCAGGTTGAAGAAGGCTCTCTATGGGCTGAAGAAAGCACCCCGAGCATGGTATGAGAGGATCGATAGCTTCTTGATGAAGCTGGGATTCACTAGGAGTGAAGCTGATCCTAACCTTTACTTTAAGGTTGAAGATGACAAGCCTCTCATACTGGTGTTGTATGTGGATGACCTATTTCTAACAGGTGCAAAACCTCTCATTCACAAATGTTAGAGGGAGATGGCTTTTGAATTTGAAATGAAGGACCAAGGACTTGACGTGTGGCAGAAGCCAAGGGAAATTTTCCTATCTCAAGGAAAATATGTGGTAAATATATTGGAAAGATTCGGTATGATGGACTGCAAGCCTGTGACTACCTCGAGGATCTTAACTTTTAGAAGTTATATGGTAGTGATGTCGGACCAGACTTGGGAAATGCCTCTGAGTTTCAGAAACTCATTCGCATTGATGTTCTTGGTGAACATCCGTCCGAACATATGTTTTGCAGTTAGCATTGTGAGCTCATATTTGGTTGAGCCTCACTGGATTGATGCCAAGAATCTTCTGAGATGTCTTCAGGACACAATCTCTCATGGATTAAGATACATTGCCAGAGATGTGAGACTACTTGGATATACTGATGTTGATTGGGCAGGCAGTGTGGTGGACCGTAAGAGCACTTCCGAGTACTGTTTCACCTTGGGATCTTCTTCGATATCCTGGATGAGCAGGAAGCAGAAGTCGGTAGCTTTGAGCACCGTCGAAGCAGGATATATTGTTGCTGGCATAACCTCGTGTGAGGCAGTCTGGTTGCGAAAGCTCTTCAGTGAGCTGTTTGGATTTACATTGGATACCACTGTGATTCTCTGTAACAACCAGAGGTGGGATTCGATTATTGAGGAATCCTGTATTCGTCAATTGCTCTAGTAGATAGACATCATCTGGGATATGGTAAGTTGATGAGCAAGGAAGCTCCATCACATTAAGATGATGTACAGGTTGATACACCTTGTCAAAGCCCCGAGGAAAGATCTAATCTGTGATTTTCCAAAACGACTTGGAGTCAGCAAGAAACCTTTGTACAAGGGTCCTGCATGTTGCATACATTGAGCTCTGGGAGCTCTAAGGGCTTGCGGTTCCTACTGGAGCAACATATGACCACAGGGTAACTCACCCTCCCCTGGTGGTGCACACTGGAACAAGATGATTCACTCTCTTGTGGGACAAGATGATTCGCTCTCTTGTGGAATAGGATGATTCGCTCTCCTGTGTAGCAGGATGATTAGTTCTCCTGTGAGGCCTGGATTGATGTGTTCTCCATGGCAGCCTGGATTGATGTGTTCTCCACGGCGATTGTAGCAGGATTGATGTGTTCTCCTGTGAGGCCTGGATTGATGTGTTCTCCATGGCAAATGTAGCAGGATTGATGTGTTCTCCTGTGAGGACAGGATTGATTAGTTCTCCTGTCGAGGCATCCTACCCATGCGGTTTGGGACTCATGGGAAGTACCTCTCATCTGATCAATGAGCAGGGAAATGAAGTTAGGGACCATAGTAGTACCGATGGACGCATCGTTGTAACTACCGTACTCCCTACGCTAGGATGACCTCCATTGATCTCAGATCAATGATACTGGTTTGGGACCAGTGGTAGGAGTTGTACCATACTATGACGCTGACTTCGGGTCGGTTGAGACTGGTCTGGGATCAGTGGTACATACTCTGAGACTGACTTTGAGTCGGTGGAGGATGATATTGGTCTGGGATCGTTGGAGTTGTACTCACTATGATGCTGACTTTAGGTTGGTTGAGACTGGTCTGGGACCAGTGGTACATACTCTGAGATTGACTTTGAGTCAGTATGATACATCCTCGATCATTTCTCCTTCTTCATAATTCGGACAAAAGCAGAGTAGAACAGAACAATGCAAGAGCAGAGCAGAACAGAACAAAACAGTACAGATCAGTGCAGGGCAGAACAAGACAAAGCAGAACAGGCAGGATAGAGCAGAGCAGGGCAAGGGTCAGGCTGTACAGGGCAGTGCATTTGATGGATGAATAGTAACGACCCATAGACAGATTGTAGATGAAGTTCTCCATGGTTGAGAGGGAGTGTTAAAATTTGCAACCAGGGCAAAACTTCGTGTGGGTCATATTATTCATGGCTGATAATATTTTTATTAGATTCCTCTCGTCGAGAGGTGTAGGATTGATATAAAGATCATCCAATTTCGATAAGTATTCATGGAGATATGAATTTATTTTGATTATGGAATTATTATCAAGCCGACCTACAACTCATGTAGGCTCAGAAGCCCAACAGTCGCATCTATTCACCCACCAACGTTGTGTATAAATATAAGAGGACTTTTCCTCATTTGGACTCACTCATCTCATCACATCTCTCTCTCTCTACTGCGCATATATGAGTCTCTTCTCTACTGTGCTGAAATGGGTCTCTCTCTCTCACACATGTGAAGTCGGAAGCTGTTGAATTTGAAGCTGCAACTGCAGAAGTAAAGATTGACTTGCGTGGCCTAGAAGATCTCCTCTTTGGAACTGCGCTGTAGGTTCATTTGAATCTCCTTTGAAAGCCGCAACTTTTGGTGGTGGAATGAAGTCAATCCGACGAACGGTTTGCAAGATATCGACTGCCCTAGTTTGAAGCCGGAAACTGCTGAAACTGAAGCTGCAACTGCAGAAGAAAAGATTGACTTGCGTGGCCTAGAAGATCTCCTCATCTGAACTGCACTGTAGGTTCATCTGAACCTCCTCTGGAAGCCGAAACTTTTGGTGGTGGAATGAAGTCAATCCGACGGTCGATTTGTGAAATATCGTCTGCCCTAGTTTGATAATGAAGCCGCTAATGCTGATGCTGCTGATCTAGGGTTTGCTACTGCTGATATGAATCAGATTTATTGTACTATTTCTCTCTGCTGAATTATTGAAGATAAAAGAAGATTTGATCAAAGGGTTTCCCCACACATTGTGGGGTTTATCCCTAGCTAGCTGCCACATCTTGTGTCTCTTGTCTTGGCCTGTTTTCTGTCGATCGTTTAATGTTCTATTTGCACTTTACTTTATGTACATGTGATTGCTAATCAATGGAATATAATAAGAAAAAGAAGTAAACGGTTATAAGCATAGAACATACCATAACTTAACAGCGACCCTCAGCAACGTCTTTCTTCTGAGCTTAGATTATGTTTGGGTCGACCTCCAGATTTGGACACAGACCATTATTTGATTTATAGGTGTAGAAAAATGGTTCCTTCCTCTGGTAAGGGAAGGGATGGCCGAGGAGGCCGCGACCGCAGGAAACAGAGGAAAGCATCCCCTTCCCAGGCCAGTCAACCTAGCTCATCCAGGGGGATTGTGCATGGGTGTAAATTGACATCTCGAATTATTCAAGAAGCCGCTTAGGGGTATCATTCGGGCAGTTCGACCTCGGTCAAGCAACCCATAAAAAATTGGGAAGAGGAGATTAAACAAACAACAGAGAGTTTGGAAATTGATTTAGATGAGTGGCAAACTTTGATTCTTGACCCTGGACATACCCGTGGAATATCCACTTAATATAAGAAAACAATCCACTTATTTTGGATGATCAAGAGCCTTCTGGCTAAATCCTTAGAGCAGTTTCCATCTGACATGCATTTGTCCTCCCATGGACATTTGAATTATACTAAAGAGTTTCAAAAGATTCAGTATCAATTGCAACAACATAATGGATTCCCCACATGGAGTTGCCAGGTACCACTGTGAAGGACCCTACCTTGGTGGATTCAGCTGATGATGAGTAAAGGGACAGTGCACCCCTGGTTATAGTTTTGTATGAAGCAGTTTCAAATTTTTAGGCATATTATCAGTTATGTTTATAAGTATCTAGCTAGTAGGAAGAACAAAGACTAAGAGACATATATAACGTAGCTTGTAAGACTTATTATATTTTGTTTTTGGATGACTTATTTTGTTGTTAGGCGGCCAACAGAACTGGTTTCCCTTAGGGAAGGTTGACGCCACCTAACTTTCAAACATATAGATGTAACTTCCTTTTCTGATAGAAAATTAATGAAAAAGTCATACCAAGCTTACATTTATTTATTAATTTTGTATTTTGAAATTATAACCTTTAACCTCTTTTAAAAATAAAAATTAATTTAAAAATATAAATTTAATGTAACATGTTTAAATAAAAGTGTGTTTAAAAAAAAACAACGAAAAAACATATGGTTCCAATTTTCGAAGGTTGTAAAAACAACCTACCAAAATTAAAACAATGAATCTGATACCCACCAAAAATTTGAAAATCTATCTAGAATGGAATACCACTAGCACAACTGGCTAATTCAAAGTTTGTAAAAGTCGATAGGTAATACAGTGAGCGCATACCAGACTAGATCCATCTAACTCTAGATCTATCATGGATCGAGAGGGATCAATTCCCTAGAAGTGCAAACCTAAGTGGAGAATTTGAGGAAAAGTTTACACATCGAGAGATTTGATCCCTCTCAAATATTAATATATACTATAATATAACAAATTTAATATTGTATAAATCCAAAGTTATTAAATTTAATAACATTAATATTATAATATATTAATATTAATACTAATATTAGATTTAATAATATTTTTTACATGGCAAAATAACAAAATTTATAATAAAACTACATCAAATTAATATTTTCAAATATTCTCATTTTGATGCAAAAATATTTATGTCTTTAATATATATATATATATATATATATATATATATATATTTTGTAAGTTTAGGTAGGTCCCTTTCTATTTATAAAATGCAAACACATATAAGACATAGGTGGCCTCAGCTTGCCCAATGGGAAACCAAGCTTTTTGGCCACCTAAATATAACATAGGCCATCCAAAATTGGTATGTCTGTAGTCTTTCTAGCCATGCTATGTAAACCGAACAATTGAAAATAGAGTTTTTATCTACTGTTCCTATGAGCATGCAGAAATATAAAGAAACTTTCCACTAAAAAAGAGCACAGTTCTATTCTGAGAACAGAAGAAACTCAGTCTACTCATCCTGATCTTCCTGGTCTGGTTCCACCATTGCTGGGTCCGCTGCTGATCCCCCATGCACTGGTCTCCTGTTTGCTATGCTTGGGATGTTTCTCTCTATTCGGTCCAGTCTCATGTCCTGTTTGCAGAGTTGGAATTGTATGGTCTGCAAATCTTTTTTGTAGTCAGGCATGTCTCTGGTTATTAGAGCCATGCCCATTGAAACTTGTTCAACTGCCTTGTAGAGCAGCTTCTTCATAAGCCAATAAAAGTGCAGTGTCTGCTTGTATTGAGACATTCTGCCCCTTGTGTTATCCGAGTCTAAAACCATACCCCTCCACTCTTCCATTTCCTCCTCAGACTCCTCCTCCTTCACTTCCACTTCCATGTCTTCAATTATTGCTCGGATACCTTCATCTGTATTTCTCATATAAGCGTTGGCCGCTTCCTGTATGGCCTCGTCCATCGGTCGACGACCTCTCCATTTACCCGGGGTATTACTATTCTGCGGCCCTAGGCGAGTGCTTGTCTGTCCTTGGCGACCGCGACCACGCTCTCGGCCCCGTCTGCGTCTTGTCGGAGCCATCTCCCTGCTACCCTCTATCTGTTCACAGGACGAACAATATTGGGTTAAGATAAAATCCTCTCCAGTCCAAGTACCCATCCACTCCGGATTGCGCTGTTTGTGGGTGCATTTGCCTATACCCAGGTCTCTCGAGAGATTATCCCCTCCCCTCCCTCTGTTCATAATTGCTTTTTCCTCTCACAGATTTTTGGTATCTGCATCTCCTGTACCTGCCCTCTCCCCCACTATGATTTGACTTTCCCCTTCTCGGGTATTCCTCAACATGGTAAAGCCATTAGCCATAATCCCAACCCTCTCTCCCCTCTTATGTAAATTGGTTACCCTCTCAGTCTCGTTAGAGGGCTCCTCCTGGGGTGGCGTTATCAGCTTACCTGGGTTCCCTTTTGGGTCTCCCTCCTAGTCCTGCTTTCTTATGCGCTCCTTGTTAGCTTCCTTTAATCGACTACTCTACCTGGTGCCTCTTCCCCGACTTTCCGTCCTCATCTCCTCTCTGCCCCTCTCACTGTCTCTGCTTATTTCACAGGCTATAGGCTCCTCCTTCCCCACTTTGTCATTGCTTGTGACCTTACCCCTCTCTTGGTTCAAATCCCGGCGCTCAGGCTCTGCCATATCCTAGGGCCTGGACTGATCACTCTTCCTATCTCCCTTGGCAGGACCGTTTTCCTCCCCCCTACCTCTGGTTCTAACCGCCCCTAGCATACTACCAAAGGTAAAATCAATAACAGGGGGGGCAACAGTGTACATACCCGGTGACACGTTCCCTGCTCACTGGTGTAGTGTTTGGCTCCCTCGTCCTGCTCTGTCTTCGCCTCCCTCGCCTTCTATCCTTCCCCTCTACTCTACTCCTTCTATACTCTCGCATGCCACCACCCTGCTGTCTCGTCGTGCTGTCATCACCGTCCTCCCCACCACTCTTTGCCCTGACATTCCATCTGCCACCTTTCCTTACCAAACGACAGTACTTGTGCGTGTACTTGTTAGCTCTCATGCGAGTTGCACTGGCCTGTCCTTCTTCCATCATATGTCTGACGTCTCTATTATGGTGCATTACAGCCTCTGTCACCCTGATCGGGGGATGTCTTTAAATATTTTAATATATCTATACAATATGGTTTTATTTTAAAATATATATTTTACAAATATCTAATTAAAAGAAATATTAAGATATTTTGGAACAATAATTTTGATTTAACTTTTTTACTTTGATTTAACAAACGGTATTGGCATTAGTAAAGAGAAAAGATGTTTAAAATTTTACTCAATTTGGAATTTTAATGTGGTAAACTTTTTTGTTGAAAGTAAATTTATGATTCATTCAAATTCAATATGTATAATAGAAAGCTTATAAACTCATGAGATAATTGTATTGTAGTTTTTGTTTTATTTATTGGACGAACATACTTACACATTGTTACTTATATGGTTATTTAAGTTTTTTTAACTCGACATTATTTATATATTTTGTATAGTTATTTAAATTTTTTTTTTAAGATTTTTATTCTAGCCAAAATTTCAACTTTGTAAACTAACTGAAAAATTTACACATCTCCTTCCCACTGAATTATATAATAAACCCTACTGGATTATATAATAAGCCTCTAAGCACAACTAAATTTCAATTTCTATATAGGCTTCGTCATTCCCTTGAATTGCGTTTTGCAAATTGTTAGCGGTGATTTTCTACACCCTGAAAGGTGCTTGGGCGTTTAGCCAAAGATAAAACCTTTTTAATCCCCGCCTTCTGGGCAAGCCGGGTGGTGATTTCCTGGTAGTTATTAATATAAAGTAGGAAATTAATTATATTCTATAGTGACACTATAATGTGAAAAGTCAAATATAAATTTAAAGATGAAAAATAAAAGGTAAGAGTTTCATTTTAATTTTGATAGAGGAATTAAAATTTTCAATAGACAAGCCTCTTTTATAAATGTAAAATTAAAGTTTCGGCCAAATTAAAGTTTGACAACAGAATCTGACTGAAATAACAACAGACAAAATTAATGTCTTCCGCCCATAAAGGATACAAAATGGACATTTTGTCAAGATAACGTGCTATAGAAAAGCACAGCTGTAATGTGTTTGTGCAGAAGCCACACTATCCGCTTAAAGCAATGAGATAATCTTGACCATCGGATGAGAGTATACGACCGTTAATCTGAGCTGTTAATGTCTTCGCAAATATCCTCAAATTTCAGGGTTAGCGCGTTCCAAACCCTTGTTCATTTAGTTCTTTGGTAGATGACATTCAGGTTCGATTCTTGGCGTTTGCTACAGTTAAATAGTTAAATCGTTTGTTTAGGGTGCCGGACTGAGTTTCCGGGTTATTTTTCTTCGGTCTTTATGTTGTTATTTACTTCCATCATTCATAAGTACCACCTTCTGCAGAATGGGGGAATTGGAACTCGCAATCGGACTGCAGGAGTCAGAACCGGTTCTGATTGAAGCCATTTTCCATACGATCAAGGTATATGATGGCATAATCTAGAAATAAAGGCCTATTAGAAACTACTAGCATATTTTGAAGCGGTTTATTTAATGGAGGCATCAGATTTGATCTCCCTTTAGAACCCTGTGAAGGTGATCAACGAGACTTGTCATGCTTTAATCTTGGACATTTATTTTTCGGGATTTCGAAATCTGGAGAGGTAAAATTATGGAAAATTGTGTACAGTAGATCTAAAATAGCGGGGATTCGATTCGGTTTTGTACTCTCGTTCTTTAAGTTATTGTTCAGAAATGAAAGGTAATGGATAATGTAAAACCCAGTAGCCGTTAAAGCTCTGTTAGGGTTTTGATATGGCGTTGCCTTTGCGGGTGCGCTTGCAGGCGGGCCATCTTATTAATAAAACGATTTTCTTTTGGTTTTTTGGGGAGGAATAACCTTCCTAGTCATCCGAGCCGGTTTTGGTCGGAGGTCTGTGTCGCTTCGTGTTGACTGCGTGTTTGTGTTGGAATCTTTGATTGATTATTTGACGCGGCTAACTGTCAATCCCATTTCGAAAGCCCCTGTTACGACAAGACGAGGCAATTCTATCAGGTATGGAAAATCTCATAACACACTCGGAATTTCACAATACAGAGGGAATTTTATCAGGTATGCAATCGAAATAAAGTGAATTGTGCATTTATTTGTCATATTTTAAAATCTTGGATTCGTAAGGAGGCTAAAGGGGGATCGTCGATTAGTCATTTCATGGCCATAAAGATCAAATATGCTCACCTGATGATCAGGTGAATACAAAGAGTAAGTCTGTCCAAACTGCTTTTTAATTCTAAAAATTATTCATAGTTAACTTGACGTAACAACCTAATCCTAGGATTAACTTTTAAGTAAATCGTTAAATTTTTAAAAGTAGTATTTCAATTTGCTGAGTAGCTTAAGAATCACGATGTACAGTCAAGAAATCTGTGAAGAAGGATTTATTTTTATTTTTTTTAAAGGTATTTATTCTTTTATTTTTTTTGGAATCCTAACATATTTTTTACAATATAAAGATATGGTTATTTAAATTATGATAATTTGAAGGAGTTTGGAAGCTCCTTGTTTACATTGAGGTTTGTAAAATTTGCAGAGCCATTTTGGAATACATTTTAATCAATAATACTATTGAACTGTTTTCATAGACAAGACTTTTATACAACGAATTTCACAAAAATTACTTTTCAGCTAAAACATTTTGCTATGAGATCGTTTGTTGAACAGACTTGATCTTTATGGTTATCAAATGACTAATACATGATGTCTGTCTATGGAAATATATCATGACTTTCATAATGTGAATATATATATACTCACAATTAATATTATGCTTAAAGCTCCTTAAATTATGAAGGTTTAAGTCTGTTTTCAAGGTAGAAACTGTTACTTTCCCTTACACATGAGGGCTAATTTCTTTGATGTTGGTAAAATTTGCAGAGCCATATTCTGAAATGTATTTTTTCGCAATTATCAGTATTATTATTAAATTGTATAATAATAAGGCTATTTATACAATGAATTTCTCATTACTCACTTAACAGCCAAAGCATTTGTTATGGCAGCCAATTTCATAAAAATTATCTAAACAATTTATTATTTCCTGGGATTTCCTTTTAATTTATTATTTTCTATTGTCGATTGCATGTTTTTATATTAAGTACGTCGGTATGTTAGCGTCGGTACAGAATGTACAGTGTATGGCTTTTTGGTTTATTTGGATGTAAACTGTTGTTTGTGTAATTTTAAAGTTAAAAGAGTAAACTTTAACATTTAAATCCATCTTGGGAAGGTCTATTCCTTATCTCACAAAACAAGAAATCTTGGAGATATCTGATTTGACCATTACCTTATTATAATCTATCAAATGGGGTTGTGTCCTGTAGATTCTGGTTAATTCTTTTTACCCTGATTATTGAAGAAAGCATCACGGGGTTATTGAAAAGAGCATCATGGGCTTCCTCCAACAGGAGGTCGAATAATTAAAATGACAGCTTGGGGTATTATTATTGCGTATTACTATTGGCACTGGGCAGTGGGCCTTTGACAAGCTTTAGTTGCGTCGCAGCAGGTTTGGAAATTAACATCTTACGAGACGTATTTTACTGTTGGTGACAATTTTTGCACGTCAGATGTGACGTCTAAAATATAGTAGGGGTTTAATTAGAAATTCAAACCGTAAAAATATATTGTATCAGAATTTACGAATCTTCAAAATTATTTATTATAATTAAGGTTGAGTTTACAAAACTCTAATCATGGGTGATCCAATTGGATTGCTTTGTACCTACAGACCACAGGGCTATGGCTAGTGTGCTATATTCTTTCAAGATTTTGTTGTTGAGAATTAATGGGACATTATGAGCATTGGGCAATGCGGAGTTGGAGACTACAGGGCTATGGCATGCCGCATGACTATGGTTAGCGTGCTATATTCTCATAGTCTAGCGTGATATATTCTTTCAAGATCTGGTTGTTGATGACAGAATTTAATGACCTATTTGCTAGTATTGGAATTTACTCTTGCGAAACAACTTTAGAATTTACTAGTTACCACTTTCACCTTTGGCAACTAATCATATGTGGTTTGATGAATTATGTGTTTTATGGTCTTACATGATTGCTCTTTCTTGCTAATTGGGAAAAGCAATAACATCCCTGTAATCTTTAAAATTACCGTACTGCACTATTGAATTTGTTTTTTATTTTTATTCTAATGTAGTGTTGAGCGTTGAATGTGTTAGCCTGTGAATATGGCATGCTTAAAAACTGTTAGACTGGTGGTATCAACCTATGAGGTATGTACTCTTTATTTACTTATGCAATTAGTTTATTGTAAAACTTGAAAAATACTTATAAGTTATGTAAAATTTGATATGGTATACAGAGCCAGGGAAATTTTGAAGTAAATTAAGGCATGGTTGCTTTGGATTTTGGTTTTACCCTATTGCACTGTTGATTTTTCTCGTTCAACACTGGTAGACTTGTGGTATTAGCCTATGAGGTATGTACTCTTTATTTACTTATGCCATTAATTTATTGTAAAACCTGAAAAATACTCATAAATTATGTAAAATTTGATATGGTATACAACCCCTAAGGAAATTTTGAAGTAAATTAAGGCTTGGAATTTGTTTTTACCCTACTGCAGTGTTGAATAATGAATTTGTTAGCCTTTGAATATGACATGCTTTCTCGTTCAAAACTGCTAGACTGGTGGTATCAACCTCTGAGGTATGTACTCTTTATTTATTGCAAAACCTGAAAAATAATTTGATATGATATACAGTCCTTGAGGAAATTTTGAAGTAAATTAAGGCGTGGTTGCTTTATTTACTTATGTAGTTAGTTATTGTAAAACTTGAAAAATACTTACAAGTTATGTAAATTTTGATATGGTATACAATAAATTAAGGCGTGGTTTAGGAGCCCTTAAGGAAATTTTGAAGTAAATTAAGGCGTGATTTCTTTCAACTAGCTTGGGGAGCAGCTCAAACTCGGGGGTTGGTAGCCCGATAAACCCTCAAATTCAAGAAAAAAAGCGTGTATTTTATTTTTTGTATTCTAATTTATTATGTGTTTTATGGTTTTATGTTATTTGGTAGTTTTCGGACGCTGAGGATTTTGAATTTTCAAAATTGGAGTGGATAAGAGATTTAATGTTATTTGGTAGTTTTCTGGGGAAGTTGAAGGTTTCTGATTTCTTAATTCAAAGTTCAGTAAAAAAAAAAATTAAAATTTTTATTTTTTAAGAAATCATGATTTACATGTTGGATTTTTTTTCAAATGCATATAAGAATTCCTATAACAAAAAACCAAAAAATAATACAGATTTCTTAACTCAAACTTATAATTATGAATATTTTTTTTGGAAATCAAAAATATAGAAATCATAAATCGAAAATTAAATTGCATTTTAAATCATTCATACATCTTAACTTTATCATATTTAAAATTTGTGACTTCAAAATTGAAACTATTCATTATCATTCATCATCTTATAATGTAATATGAAATTTCTATCTGAAAACTTATCCTTTTTGTATTTACAGGGGGTGTGACTTCAAAATTGAAACCATTCATTATCATTCATGTCTTATAACATGATTTGAAATTCCTATCTGAAAGCTTATCGTTTATGTGATTTTAAGATTCTGAAAACATTCTGCAAGAATATTAATTTATTTATTAGCTCATAAAATTATATTTGTAAAATTTAGAATAGTTATTTATAACGGCTCTGAAAAATTTATATCCAAAATATTATCGTTTCTGTGACTTTAAGATTTTGAAAACATTCTCCATGAATATTAATTTTATTTATTGACTCATAAAATTGCATTAATAAAATTTAGAACGACAAAATTATATTTGTAAAATTTAGAATAGTTATTTATAACGGCTCTGAAAAATTTATATCCAAAATATTATCGTTTCTGTGACTTTAAGATTTTGAAAACATTCTCCATGAATATTAATTTTATTTATTGACTCATAAAATTGCATTAATAAAATTTAGAACGACGAGTGTCATTTCATGTCCGGTTTTAAATAGTTTGAAATGAATGTAAATTTATTTTATAGTTAGATGTGATGGTATAACTTTACATGATTATGGATTTGCATGTGGAGGTTGTTGAATTGAGTTATATATAATAGTTAAATTTTATTTAACAATTTCTTTTGTTTTAAATGCAATTGTTAATACCTTGTATTGTAACATTTAATATTTTTTTAAACAAATATTTTTTTGGGTAATGGGTTTAACAATGTTTATGTTTTTTTAGGTAATAAATAAATATGTATTATTAGAAAGTATTAACTGGGCCAATTTGTATGATTTAACAAACTTTAATCTTCATATATATTTTTTATATAGGTGATTACAAATCTACAAATCTCTCAAAAGAGAAAATTACAAGCTACAATTGGGGAAATGTATGGATGGACAAAAGGGAAAACTTCCAAGACTCAACAATTTAGAAACGTGTGAAAAAACCCATAATGCTGATGTGGAACAACAATTACATGAAATTTTTGGAAGTTCTTCTGATCGTGATCTAGATGAAGAAACAAATGAAGTTGAAGAAGAAGTTGCTAATAATTGAAAAATGAAAGTGCAAACAAAAAAGCACTTTCGTATGGAATGGTTTGATAAGTTTCTTTGGTTAAATTATGTGAGGTTTGATGATAAAATAGCTATGAAGTGTAGTTATTGTGAGATGTATAAGATGGATGCACCATGGGGTTTAGGTAATGGTTGCACAACATTACAACATGATGTTCTTGCTACTTATGAAAAATCATTGGTGCATAAAGATGCGAATGCAAGATGGGTAAACTCTTTAGAGGGAAAGATGAAACCAATTCCAGATCATTTTAGACAACTTAAAGATGCTAATAAGGAAAGAGTGATTTCTACAATGAAAGTATCATATTTCATCTATCAAGAAGATTTATCTCTTTCAAAGTATGAAAAACTTTGCAGATTTCTAATGGATGCAAAAACTCCATATATGTCAAAGTCTCAAGAGTACTTTTTATACACAAATCGTAAGTCTGCAAATGATTTTATATATTGCATATCAAAACATTTTGAATAGATTCAGATAAAAAATATGATGGAAAGCCCTTTCTTCTCATTAATGGTTGATGAAAGCACTGACCGAACCTTAGAGCAACACCTTGTTGTTTATGCAACATATTTAGACTCAAAGGGTCTTGGGCCACCTATCTCACAGTTTATGAACCTCAATGATGTAGTGGATGGAAAAGGGAAAACAATATATGATAGTGTCAATCAATTAATAAATGTTAGAGGCCTTCAATATAAAGATTTGATAGTTGTTTCTACAGATGGGCCTTCAGCAATGATTGGACATGAAAATGGCTTTGTTTCATTTTTGAAAAAGAACAATCCAAACCTTATTACAGTTCATTGTGTGGTTCATCGTGAGTCTTTAGCAGCAGCAGATGCTTCTAAGAAAATACCTGAGTTATTATAAGGCTTGTGAAGCTTATGCCAACAATTTTAACTTTGTGGAAAAATGAAAAAAAAAACCTTCATCATGATATGATAAGGCACGGATATATTCTATCCAATATTGTTTACATATGCTTGCTGATGTGCTAGCATAATTGAACAAGTTGAATATGACTTTTCAAGAAAAAAATGTAGACATTACAACTATTGGGTTGGCTCTTGAAGTAACTATAAGCACATTATCTAGATGGTTGTTTAGAAAAGAGACATTTGTAGAAGACACAATTTATCTTTCAAAAATGTTAAGTGATTCTCAAAATGGATACATTGATATTAAAGATGAAGGGACAGCGGTAGATAGACATGAATTACGATACATCTCTACCTCAACGATGGATATTTAATGTAATGAAGCAAGGAAACAATCTATGAAACCTTGTATTGAAGGTACGCAAGAGAGTTGTCGGAAACTCACAGAAGGTTATATAAACACTCTCATAGACTCTTTAAATGAAATATTTCCAGACCTTCATCTTTTTAATGCAGCAAAATTGTTTAGCCCTTGCTATTATCCAGAAGAGCGTCGTACTCGTGAGAAAAATTCAGAATGTTGGCTTTTAAAGATTTTTCAACATTTGCAACATACCATATCAAGTGATGTTGGATTTGTAGCTTTATTTGATGTTAAAGCTTGTAAAAGAGAGTTGCACCCTTTTGTTGATTCATTAAATCTAGCTTGTGAGGGTTTTTTTATGAAAGAAGCATGGAAAGTCTTTCGTAACACAAAACAACGACACAAAACTTATCCTAATATGATGAAATTATGGCAAGCCGTGCTCACTATTCCTAGATAATTTATCTTTGTTAGCTTGATCTTCTTCTTATTATTATTAGTGTGTGTGTTTACTTCATCAAAGTGCAACCAAAATACAAGAAACAAGAACACAAGATGTTGGCTCTTTGTCAGGGAAAAACCTGTCTCTCTTAGAGAGGGAAACCCTTTCGTAAATTTCTCTTATTGAAGCTTCTATTGATTAATGCTAAACCCTAGACCCTTGATAAGAAGATCCTCCAAGCACAAGTCAAGCCCTTTCAAGATCACTTTTTGCAATACTTTGTCCTCCTCCTTCTAACAGTTCGTCTTCCTCCTTCCAGCCCTTTGTTCTTCTTCTTCCGACAACTGTAGAAACCCTAGATGGTATGCCCTAGAGTGATACTTGTCCTTTTTCTTCCTTCGCTTGAGATGGAGCCTTTCTAACTTAAGAAGATGAACTTGTCACCTCCCAACTATGCCTTCTTTTCTTCACAAAGATTGCAGACTTTGAGCAGCATTAATACAACCCTAATTCTTTGCACGTGTGAGGGGATACCTTCACAAAAACTATGTTAGATTCCCTCTTCTTCCTTTTCTTGTGTAGCCTTATTTCTCGCTTGAATGAGAGGCCTTATAGACACTCTTTTCTAGCCCAAACACTTCTCCTTTATGACTGCAATAGGAGAGTTTGATATGAAAATAGAATAGTCGTCTTTCCTTCACACGTGTGACTGCAATTAGCCCTAGAACAGTTCCCAAAAACTTGCTTTACTTCCTTCCTTCTTCACTGCACTTGGAGACATCTTTCCTTGACTTCTTCGTACCTTTTATTCGTCTTATTTCTCACTAATTTCAGAGATGATATTATAATACTTTGAGGAGGTCGAATGGCTTCTTATATAGGAATTTGTCTCCTCCTTTTAAGCCGACTTGAGGCTGACATGAAGACTTGATGCCGACTTGTTCTATATAATTCGGATTGCTTCTTTTGATGGTGCCAACGCTTGGAGGAGGTTTATGAATTTGCTTGGAGGTCTTCTTATGACTCTAATACATATTATTACATAGTGTAATAAGCCCATAAGGGTGTTTAATAAATACATTGACTCTTTGACTTCCTAGAAGCACTTAAATATGTGATTGACCTAATCAATGAGCAAGAAACTCATTGTTATAAATAAATAAATAAATATTTCTTTTTCTTTACAAGTACAAAGATCAAAATTAAATTTATGAAGACCAAACCTAGTTATGCTTTCTTCAACATTTGTAGAATTAGATCTTCTAATCAAGGTTGTGCTAATTTCAAGTTAATACACTTTTAAAAACTTGTGTTTGTAGATAGTCTCGTTGATTGACTTTTCTTCTAAATTATCTATGAAATTTTGGCCCCTTTAGCCTAAAATTTTGGCATGCAGTGTTTTAATATGTCTTCTTTATAATGGCACAACTTGACAAAATTCTAATGTGCCAAGGAAAAGTTATGGTCACTTTCCAAAAACATATTGTTTTTTCCTTTTCTAAGAGAGCAAACTTGTATGGTTTGCCATATGTCCATTTTTTTAGATCTATTTTTAAAATATGGAGCTGAAATACTATGATATGTCTTCTTTCTAGTGACACTGGTGGAATTCAAATTGGGCTTTTCTAGCATTGGATATAATTGTTTTACCAAGAACATTTGTTTCATACTAGTTTAAGGACTAGTAAAAGCCCCTAATCTCCACAATCTATATTTTTATAACTATAACAAACCAAAACTTGAGATTTTTACCAAATTTACTTCATTATTTTTTTTTAGGAACCCAAAAAATTTGTTATATAAAATGCTCCAGAGAAAAAGAAAAGTATAGTGAAAATACCAAGCTAACTCATTTGAAAGATCCAAATCCAAGGATAATTTTCTATGAAACCAAATGTTATGCACCAAATGACCAAATATCATAAGAATATAGAGGGAAGCAACTCCATGCCTTGAGAATGGGATTTATGAATGAATGAGAAACCTCTTCAAGGGAGTAATATCATATTAGAATATAAAAAACATGCGAGATTAGTTGATCTCTAAAATGATATCTCCTTAGTATATATAGAAGACAAAATGTATAATTACAATTAAGGGGTCTAACTTACCATTATAGGACCTAGTTGACTAATAATGACAATATTGATATAATAATAAAAATTTAATAACTCAATATCTATGACATAACATGCCTCTTCTCCACAATGACTCCTCTAAAAAGGGTTGCTCCCTTCTTTCTGTCATAAAAGCCAATGTGCACAACTTGTTAAAGGAATTGAACCATAATAACATTAGAGAAATTTTGAAGTCTAAAATGGCGCTCCTAAGGAATATTATAAAATAATAGTGGAAATAATAAAATAAGATTAGATTACCTCATCAAGTTTTGGAGGGAAAAAAAGAAAAGAAAAGAAATATTGTTTTACTCATATTTTCAACTTATCTCCATATGATTTTACTCAAATTTCAAGCGGAAGTACTTGTTGGATGCGAAATTTAATTTTGCATCTAAGGAGTACCCATGTTGCATATTTTCAGTGAACCCTATTATGCTAAAAATGTGAAAGACATGAAAAAATGTGATGCAATCACATTATTTCACATTTTCCATGTAATAGGATCCATTGAAAGTATGCAACATGGGTACTCCTCGGATGAAAAATTAAATTCTGCATCCAACGTGTGCTCCCTTTTGAAATTTGAGTAAAATCGTAGGGAGGCAAGTTGAAAATACGAGTTTCAACTAGTTTATTTATTTATTTTTTTAATCTTTTTACCTTTTCACTTTTTTACCTGATGATTGACATCATCATATTAAATCCTATTGGTTTTTATAAATTTGATTTTTGTTGTACAATTTTGTTTTGAGGCCCATTTTAAACCTCAAAATTTCTCTAATGGACGAAAACAAAGATTCACTTATGTTTGAAGTGGTTTACTATTGGTAACATATAATGCCATCTTTCAAAGAGTTGATGTCTAGGCTTAACTACTCTTGAATCCAAGATTGCTCAAAATGCATCCTCATTGATTAATGCATGCAACTTCACTCCATTTAAATGTACTCTTATCATGGTGGGACACACAACCACATTGCACATGCACCAATTGTGGCATGCAACAATAACTCTATGTTATCATCCTCCACCTTCATCTAATCTATAATGTTTGTTGGCATTGTTTTATGGATGGTTGTTGGAAGTAAGGTTGTTGTAACACTTGTATTACTAAGTGTTTCCTCCATGAACAAACTGCCTTCCCAAGCAACATCCTTGCCAAGAAACATTTTTCTTTTTTTTTTTCAAATAGGTCTAACCACTCTCCCAATTGACTACTTACTTCCAGAAAATGATGAGAGAATTTGACAAAATTTTGAAACGAACATCCTATAAAAATTATGCTATAATACCACCTTTATTATAGAAAAGAGGTGAAGAGTATGCTCTGGTACCACATGTCATGGACCTAAGACTCGTGGGTAGAATTTTTTGTTGTCATCCTTGGTTGTGCAACATTGCATTATCTCAACGATAAGGGCTAGACCAACCTATGCCTACTACAACTAGATTATGCCTCTACACTTGAGGTTTTCCCATAACTACACCTTTAATCTACAATATGTTAGATACACAACCCAGTTCAACACAACTAAGTTTTTCTAACAATAGGCACACATCAACCTTGGCCTTAAGACATCTCAATGATACTTTTACACTTAGCCAAATAATCCATTGGAAGGAACAATATCATTTATACAAGTAAATTGATCACAAAATAGATGTATGGGTGCACCTAAGGTGGATATATTAACTTTATTAATGTAAATATTATTACAAAGACGCAAGAAGGGACTTAAATTAACTCCCCGCAACTCTTATATAAAATACAAATATCCATGACACAAATGCCTATAATACTTGTCAATCCAACCCCTAAAACATTTGTAGGCCTACCTCTAACCTCTAATAGGTTCTATCTCTTTAATAGTTCACTTAGCCAACATCCAAGCAGTCAAATGTGCCATCCCTAATCTTAGCAAAATAATAGACCTACTTGTCAACCATTGTATGAATGACAAGACTTTGATGACTTTGTAAATGGAGGTGCCATCTTTATATAGTGGATATGCCTTGTCTTTCTTTCTTGTAAGGTGCTTTGAAATACTCTATGTCTAAAGTGGACCCAACATTCAATTGGTCCACCAAGCTATGGAATGTTCAGTCCCTTGATTCGCACATTCGACTTGTGAGCCCATGTTATCCCAATCTCACATGAAGGCAACACTAGGATAATTCACCACTCTATCCAATGTCTAGGCATAAGTTGTCTAGCTTTGCGATCTATTATCACAATCTTATGCCTTTGCCTTAACCGATCAAGAAAAAGTAGAAATTACATTAATAAGCAAAAGCCTTATAATGTTTTTCATTTTTATTATTTATAATTACTTTAAGCCTCAATTGAGAAAATAAAAACTACTCTAGTATAAATTTTTTTATCTCTAATTTTTCAAAATTCAAATATAGATTTTATTCCCAAAAATACATATTAGAATATAAATTTTCAGCACCATGACCTAAACTCTATATTTACCTATAAAAAGACCCATAAGCAAAGCATCCAACTAGAATTTTCAAAGGTATGATACCAATTTTCAAAATGTTATTAAACAATCCACCAAATATTTGACAATCGACCTACCATAGAATACATTTAATCCATCCTAGACTAATGGTTCAAAGTTGAATGCCCCAAATGCGCGCTGAACAACGACGCAAATGTTGAATATCTAACCGGCAAATTTGAATTTAGAATCGATAAATTTCAAGCACCAAAATTTCAATGAAATAGCTTCGTATTTGATGTCCATTAATGGAATTTTCTTATATATTAAATAAAAAACCAAAAAGATAGAGTGGAAATGAATCACCTCCACCCATCCAGCCTAAATTATGGAGATTTTGTCCACATGGCGTGCTAAAGAAAATCACAGATGACGTGTTTGTCAAGTAGACTTACACTATGAGTAAAGCAATGCGATGATCTTGACCATCGGATCAAACTATCCGACCATTAATCTGAGCCGTCAATTTCTTCCCAAATCTCCTTAAATTGCAGAGTTAGGGCCTTCCATAACCTCGTTCATTCGCCGATTTGGGAGTTGTCGTCCAGGTTCGATTCGCGGCCCATGCCGATGTTTTGTAGCTAATATGTTTGTTTAGAGTTTCCTGGTTAATCTTGTTTCGATCTTTAGGTTGTTTTTATTTACATTGCTCATAAATGGCTTTTTCTGGAGAACTGGGTATTTGGTACTTGCAATCGGAGTGCAGGGGCCAGAGGCCTTTTTCCATGGCGATGAGGATTTATGATGGGATAATCCAGAAATGAAGACATGTGAGACTTTACTACCGTGTTCGGACGCGGTTTATTTAATGGAGGCTTCCGATTTGATCTTCTTTTCGGACCCTGTGAAGAGGATTACAGAGCGTTGTCATGCTATGATCTTGGACATTTATTTTTCGAGATCTCGAAATCTGGAGGGGTAAATTTATGGAAAATTGTGTATAATAGCGGGGATTCGATTCGATTTTGAATCCTCACTCTTAAAGAAGTTTTCGTCTAGAAGGGAAAATGTAATTGATGAATGTAAAAGCCGTTAGCCGTTAAAGCTTTGTTAGGGTTTGATATGGCGTTGCCTTTGCGGGTGCGCTTGCAGGCGGGCCATCATATTAATGAAATGATTTTATTTTGTGTTTTTGGGGAGGGATAACCTTCCCAGTCATCCGACCTGGTTTTGGTCGGAGGTCAGTGTCCCTTCTTCTTTATTTTGTGTTTCTGTTGGAATCTTTGTTTGATATTGCTAACTGTCAATCGGATTGCGATTTCGTAAAGCCCCTGCCATGACACGCCGAGGTAATTCTATTAGGTATGAATAATCTCACAACCCGCTCGGAGAATGTTATGAGGTATGCAATCGAAATAATTTGACTTGTATTTATTTATCCATTTTGTTAAACTTGGATGCGTAAAGAGGTTAAAGGAGCGATCGTAGATTAGTCATTTGATGGCCATAAAGATCAAATATCTAGATTAGTCATTTAATGGCCATAAAGATCAAATATGCCCAATTGACGATCAGAAACTACAAAGATCCAGTCTATTCAAATTGTGTTTAATTATAAAAATTGTTCATAGTAAACTGGTCTTATCAACTTCAAGTAAATTGTTAAATTTAAAAAAAATTATTATTTCGATTTGTTAAAGCAGCTGAAGAATCTCGAGGTACATTCAATAAATTTGTTAGTAACGATTTATTTTATTTTGTGAAAGGTAGTCCATTTAATTTTTTGAAATAGCATCTTTTTTCAACCCATTTTTTTAGTAACGATTTATCTTCTTTTGTGAAAGGTAGTCCATTTAATTTTTTGAAATAAATCCTTTTTCAACCCATAAAGTTATGATTGCTTAAATCCCTTCAAATTATCATCTAAAAATTGTTACTAACTTGATTATATTGAGGTTGGTAAAGAGCCATTTTAGAATGGGTTTTAATCAGTATTATTATCGAACTGTCTGCCGTGTATTACCATAGACATGGTTTGAATAGAACGAATTTCACAGTAATTACCTATTAGCTAGAACATTTTGGTATGAGAGCAGTGGCTGAACAGACTTTCTTTATGGCCATCAAATGAATAATCCATGACGTCTATCTATGGAAATATATGATAGCTTTCATGATGGTTTAGGTCAGCTTGCAAGGTGGAAATTGTTATTAGCTTCTCCTTAAACCTAAAGGGTAAATTACATTGATGTTGGTAAAATTTGCAGGTCATATTTGGAGTATATTCTTAAATATTAAATTCAAAATCTGCGGTTGGGATCGCAGCAATACCCCAGTTTAACAGAAATTTGTTGAGGCCATACATCAGTTTTCTTCTTCCATTCTAGGCTTGATGGCATTACATATTCAAAATACCTATGTCATTTCACATTCAAACTACCTATGTCATTACATATTCTGTATGTGAAGATTTTCCAAAATACCCCAAAACTTAACAGACTTTAACTCCTGAGTTACATTACCAGTCAGAGATAATTATGGGGTTGCCCCTTCTGGTTCTCTTGAAGGAAAAATTTCATTGAAATTAGGGACAACATAATTAATTTCATTTTCTGAGAATTATGGGGTTGCCCCTTCTGGTTCTCTTGAGGGAAAAATTTCATTCAAATCAGGAACAAGTGAACAGATTGCTGGCTCTGAACAGGGGCCTGGTGAAATTCTTCCAGTTGTGGTCTGAGAGCTGTTTTCTTTATTCGTCTGTTGCAATAATAGTGTGTGAGCTGTTTTCTTTATTCGTCTGTTGCAATAATAGTGTGTGAGCTGTTTTCTTTATTCGTCTGTTGCAATAATAGTGTCCGGTGTTCTACTGAGATCTCCATCGTCATGGACAGGCTGGTAGCAAGTTGGTTATGGCGCAGTTGCATGTTAAGTATCTCTTCCTGAATTGAATTGTTTGCAGATGCTGGTTCTCCATTGTTTGCTTCAATTTTGAGCCACAGAAACCACACTGCTTTTTGGCCATCAGAATGGGAGTTCCTATCCCATCTCCTGTCTTTTCCTCTAGTTGGACTGGGAAGGGAATGGCATTCCCAACCATCACCTCTCCATGTCACTCCATCCGGAGATCGAAGGACTAAATTTGCTCGGAGAAATATTTGCATTGCGCACCAGATTCATCTCCATGTCCAGATTAATGCTATAGACGTCATTTCTCTACCCTTTGAGGCCTGTGTTCTGCGGATCAACCTGATTCCAGTAGGTGCGAGATCTCCGAATTTGTCAACTCTCCACGGATCCTTCGTTCCCAGCGGTACGCAGAGCAATCAGTTGTCAGTATTTTTATTGAGTTTTATGATGTGAATTGTTACATATAAAAGATATTCATACAGGGAATTTCACAATATTTATTTGTCATCCAAAGCATTTGTTATGGCAACCAATTTGATAACATTGCTGTGAAACAATGCTTAGATAAACATTTTTGATATTGGTTCATTGTACTACATATTTCCTAAGCTTTCCTGCTGTGAAACAATGCTTAGATAAACATTTTTGATATTGGTTCATTGTACTACATATTTCCTAAGCTTTCCTTTTGATTTATTAGTTCTACTGTCAACTGTACATTTTCACATCAGTTATTTTTAGTTATGTTGGTGCGTTGTCGTCAACATGTAAGTTACAGTGTACATAATTTACATTTTATGGCTTTGTGTGTTTGGATTTAAACTGCTGCTTGTGTAATACTTTGAAATGGGCTGTGTCTTCTTTCTAATCGAGATGCTCTGCTGGTTATTATGGAAAGGGCATCATGGACTTCTGCAACAAGAGGAGGTTAAATTGAAAAGACAGCTTAGGGTATTCTTATTGGTATTGGGTCTTTACTCTTTAGGAAGCTTCAGTTCTGGTACAACAGCATTTCCGGAAGGTGTGGAGGTGAATCGGAGTTCGATTTTCGAAACATGGGCGGCATTTAGTTGCACAATTTTCAAGTGTCAGACAATTGCTGCAGGTTGGGGAGTCAGGGCATTTTAGAAAAATGTGAGGGATGCAAAAACAACCCAAAAGAGAGTTAAAGGCGGCCCAGGAGATAAGATAGTGAAGATGTCTAAGCCCGTTCCCTCAATTTTGAGGGATGTAAAAACAATTCAGAAAGATAGTGAAAGGTCTAGGAGATGAAGCCCGTTGCTTCAATTTGGAGGGATGTGAAAACAATTCAGAAAGATAGTGAAAGGTCTAGAAGATGAAGTCCCTAAGGATAGTGGACGGTGGCTGAATTATCCTTCTCTTCTGATATTCCATGAAAGAGGAGAGATTCCATGAAACCCACAAGGATTGTGGAAGGTGGCTGAATTGCCCTTCTCTATCCTGAAATTCCATGAGACCTTCCTACGAAAAGGAAACGCCCAGTATTTAAACGGGAGCAGATTTTCAGAGGGCCAAGTTCCCCGAAGTACACCGTCGAAATATTCCAGGAAGAGGGGAGATCCTACCAGGCCTTCAATCCCAGAATATTTAAACTAGAGCAGATTTTCAGAGATCCTACCAGGCCTTCAATCCCAGAGTATTTAAACTAGAGCAGATTTTCAGGGGGCAAAGTTCCCCGTCGTACACCGTGAAAATATTCCATTAAGAGGGGAGATCCTACCAGGCCTTCAATATTCCGGGAAAGAGGAGAGATTCCACGAGGCCCAGGAGATGAAGTCTGTTCCCTCAATTTTGAGGGATCCCCAAGGATTGCGGACGGTGGCTGAATTGTCCAGTTCTATCCCGATATTCCAGGAAAGAGAAGAGATTCCATTAGACCTTTCCTTTTAAAACGAAAGGCCCAGAATATATAAACTAGAGCCGATTTTTCAGTGGGCAAAGCTCTCCTTCGTCCACCGTAGAAATATTTCAGGAAAAGGAGAGATGCCACCAGGACTTCAATATTCCGAAATAGAGGGGAGATCCTACCCGGCCTTCAATTTTCCGAGAAAGACGGGAGATCCCACCAGGCATTCATTTGCAAAAAGAAGAAAGGCCCAGAAAATGAAACAGAGCAGATTTTGCAGAGGGCAGAGCTCGTGTCCTTCACTAGGTACACTTAGGCCGAAAATAAATAACATGCTAAATGGGTATTAATTGGGCGGCTATTCGATTTTGGCTTTCGTAAAATGGAACGATGGACGATGGACATATACGGCCGCTGCTTAACTAATACCATATACATCCGCTGCCCAATTAATATCTTATAGCATTCTCAAGTTACATTAATACCTTATAGCATGCTCAAGATACTGTTAGGCACAGTCAGATTGTTCTTTTGGTTTTTTAGGGGGAGAGAGTGACAGATTATGAAAATGCCAAAAGTCCGTCTAATGTATGTACTGTTTGACAGTTTTGAAGGAAGCATAAACAGCTTTAATGTATGTACTGTTTGGACAGTTTCCGAGGGAATCATAAACAGCTGCAGAAAGGAAGGAATGTGAAAGGCAGGACAGAATTTACAGGAGAGAGATGCTGATTGCCGCTTAGTGCAGGAAGAGTAGGGCAGGAAGTAGAGAAAACTGTTTGTTCTTTATTTTGTAGGCAAGCACAGAGAATGGCATATTCTGAGTGTGAGACACATTTGTTCTTGTAAAATAAGATTGTGATCCGCCGTTTAGTGTTTTCTGTGATGTTAGTTAGATTATTGTCTGCTTTTTCTGCGTTTCCATTATTGCGGCCCACAGAGACGGTGGAAAATCTGGTCCCCATAACCTCTGCCCGAGATGGTTTTCGTTGAAGTTGATCGTTGTTTATAAAAAATTAGCAGTTACCTTGTATGGTTACAAGGCAGCTATCTTATGCTCACCAAATGAGTGGTAACCGTGACAACGAGATCAGATGTGAGGCTTATGATTCACGAGTTGTTATCCGATGTTATCAGATGTGAGGCTTATGATTCACAAGTTATTATCCGATTAGATATGGTCTAGATTCGAGGTAATATCCAACGCTTAATAATATGGTCGCTGTGCCTATTTTGTGGATGTTTTACTAATTTGTAATGTTTGTTGTGGAACCAATACCTTACGTTTCTATGTACCCAGGAAATTAATAGCTGTCGCCAATGCAACCTGTTCAAGAAAAACATTCATTTGATTGCGCTGTACCAGCTTGGGTGGAAGAGAGACCATTATACAAGTTGGGTGCCAGCCAGTGTCTGACCTTTCTGTCTTCGAGAAGTTGAGCCCTCCAGTCCTTGGGAAGTCGATGGACCTCAGGTTGATGATGATCCATGGTTTTAGGACCTCTGTCATGTCCGTTTTCGAGAAGTTGATGGACCTCATAGGTTGATGATGATGCTCCATGGTTTTAGGACCTCTGTCATCAACATGACGTCTGTTGGCAAAAAGAATTCAATCAGTCACTTTATGAGACACTACAATTTGGGTGCGTGAGTGATACGTATCATGTTTGCATGTGGGTGAGATCTATCTTCTTTGCATACTAATGGGTGTGTGGCACCAGCAAAATTCAATGTGGGTTAACTAAGATAATTGTATTTCAGAAAGATAAACCCTCCTTCTGTATCTCTTTATATTCATTCCAGCTTTTGTATTTTTAATCATGTATATATGAGCTCCTATTCATCCCAATTTTGTTCTTTTAATCCTGTATTTATAATGAGCTCTTTTTTGTAATGTAGAGCTGGTCCATTTAACCAACACAGGTTTCTGGGCGATAATAGAATATTCTGGTTGTTTATTTAAATCCCTTCACGCATAAGAGAATAACAATGATGGATGCTTAGTCACAACAACTTAGGACAGCTCGTGCAGTTTTGTTTACTTGGATGGAGCCGTGAGTGAAAGAGCGATATTAAGTTTACATATGTGAAATATTCGACGAGTATTCGCGATTAAAGCCAAACTCCAGCCAAGGAATGACAGAGGTAACAAGTCTGAAGATTCGGGAGTAAAATCAAACTCCAGCCGAAACTTGCAAGTTTACATATGTGTGAAAGACTCGACGAATACCGCGAGTAAAACCAAACTCCAACCGAGGAGCGTTAGAGTTAAGAAGTCTGAAGATTCAGGAGGAAAACCAAACTCCAGCCAACAAATGCCAGAGGTAAGAAGTCTGAAGCCAACCAACATGGGGAGAAACATAGAGAGGACATTCACAAACTAAGGAAGGGAGTTGTCGTGAGAAACATAGAGAGGACATTCACAAACTAAGGAAGGAAGTTGTCGTGGAGTAAATTGGATTGGCTCGGACATTGGGATCTGGTCAGTTTTTTTCTTAATTATTTTTCTTTTCAAAAAAAATTAATTGTATTTTTATAAAAAATTAATTGTGTTTTTATAATGGCTATGGATTTAGCACCATCAAAAATTGAGTACTCTTGAAATTTGAGATTCTTGAAATTTGAGATTTTTTTATTTGAGATTTCCAAAAAATATTAGATTTTATCAAAATTTGCCCAGAAAATCCATTGTTTTCCCAACGAATTTACTCCATTTTTAAATTACTCCACGAGTATTTACGCGTAAAGCCAAACTGCAGCCAAGGAATGTCAGAGGTAAGAAGTCTGAAGATTCAGGAGCAAAACCAAACTCGAGTAAAAGCCAAACTCCAGCCAAGGAATGTCAGAGGTAAGAAGCCTGAAGATTCAGGTGCAAAACCAAACTCCAGCCAACAAATGCCACAGGTATAAGAAGTCTGAAGCCAACCAGCAAGGGGAGAAACATAGAGAGGACATTCACAAACTAAGAAAGGAAGTTGTCGTTGAATAAATTGGTAAATTGGATTGGCTCGGACACTGGGACACCCTGGCATTCGGTGATTTTTAGTGTTGAGAGTGCTTAATTGTGTTTTTATAATGGAATGGATTTAGCACCATCAAGAACATCAAGAACTCCAGCATTTAAAATCTTGAAATTTTTCAAAAAAAAAAAATTAAATTTTACCTAAATTTAACCAAAAAAATCCATTATTTTCACAATAAATTTACTCATTTTAAAAAGCCAAACTCTAGCCCAAGAAGGGCAGAGGTAAGAAGTCTGAAGATTCGGGAGTAAAACCAAACTCCAGCCGAAGCTTGCAAGTTTACATATGTGTGCAAGACTCGATGAATATCGCGAGTAAAACCAAACTCCAACCGAGGAATGCTAGAGTTAAGAAGTCTGAAGATTCAGGAGCAAAACCAAACTCCAGCCAACAAACGCCAGAGGTAAGAAGTCTGAAGCCAATTAACATGGGGAGAAACATAGAGAGGACATTCACAAACTAAGAAAGGAAGTTGTCGTGGAGTAAATTGGATTGGCTTGGACATTGCGATTGGTGATTTTTGTTTCTTAAAAAATTCTAATAGTAAAAGTGTTTAATTGTGTTTTTATAATGGATATGGATTTAGCACCATCAAAAACTCTAGTATTCAAAATTTGAAACTTGAGATTTCCAAAAAAAATCTCATAGTATTCAAAATTTGAAACTTGAGATTTCCAAAAAAAACCATTAGATTTTATTAAAATTTAACCAAAAAATTTATTGTTTTCACAACAAATTTACACCATTTTTAAATTACACTTGAAAAATTATCGACACCATGACTGAAAAAATGACAGAGGGAAGAAATGTTTCTCAACCAGGTAATGATAAAAGGAAAAAATGGTAACGTGTAGGAGAGAAAATCATCAATAACCATGAAGACACTAAATTGGCAACTTCCTACACATTTGCAACAGATGCGAATGAGGACCATTGATATCCCAACTCTGAAATGGATGAACACTCATTGGGTTGGTTAACTTGCTCACGGGCATCGTATTTATGGCAGAAAACTTGGAAGTAGTAGTTGGTAAAGAATTCACATTGTAAGACAACACATTACATTTGCAACGGATGTGGAACGAAGACCATTGATATCATAGCTTTGAAATGGGTGAACACTTGTGAGTAAAGAGTCATTTGATCGGTTTACTTGCTCATGCATCGTATTTATGGCAGAAAAGTAGTTGGTAAAGAATTCTCATTGTTCGACAACACATGCGATGATTAGCATATGAAGTAACTTCATTTCAAGACATAAATAGAGTAACGAGATAGTAAATAAAGAAAATTACATAAAATCTTTGAGTTTTCAAGAATACTCACATGGAAAAACCATTATTAAATTTTTTTTTAGCAAAGGTTCTTGGCAATAGGTAGCTGGTTCAGTCGTATGTTCGTCATTGAAGTTTGGGTAGCATTTTTCTTTATTTTTAAGAAATAATTCTTTGGTTCGGTGGTATGTTCGTCATTGAAGTTTGGGTAGCATTTTTTTTCATTCTTAACCAAAGAATTCTTTTTGTTATGGGGAACTAGTATAGAGAAGGATGGTTCAATTAGGAGACAATTGCATTTCTCACTCTTCAACTTCTCCAAGCTCATTTCTTCTCTCTCATCCTTTTTTGCTTACACATCAACTTCCCAAAATTTATTTCTTCTTCTTTGCTTTTTATTTTTCTGACAATTGCATCTCCCATTCTTCAACTTCCCAAAATTCATTTCTTTTTCCTCATCTTTTTTTTCCTTGCACATCAACTTCCCAAAGTTCATTTCTTCTTGTTTTTTATTTTCCCTGTGTACATTGAGAAGAGTTATCATGTTTTATTTTTTAATGTATGATATGTTTTTTTAACAATAATATTTTTCCTCACTTTACATCTCATGTTTGCCTTATGATTCAATTAAATGTAGTGTTGGACAACAATCATGATGGCATGGAGCCCTTCATCAATGACTTTGGGCCCTTTATTTGTTTGTAACCATATGCTTTGTCAGTGATGATTATCGTGGAGCATATGTTGGTAGCTAATTGTTCTTGTGTGGATTCAATTCAGATCACACCTCCCCAATAGGAGGATTTTGGTCCTTGAAAGGTACCAAGGATGGGTGATGTAACTTGTTGATAGTTTGGTTCCTTTCATACAACTTTGCCCTCTTTAGAGTTTGTCCTCTAAGACGAATTTGCCATATCTCTTATTGTTCTGTATGAGTTACTCATTCCTTATGTTGCAGAATTGTCTTCCTTCAACTATTCAAGAGTATGCTAGTGCAAAGTCTTCAACAACTTGGAGAATTTGATGGTCATCTCCTTCATCCAACATGGAGAACATGATTGTCATCTTCTACATCAAACATGGGGCGTTCAAGTAGTTTCAAGCACTCCACATTCACCATTGAACTGATCTAGATATGGAGATGGAATTCTAACCTAAATGCATTCTCATTCACTTATTTGATGATGTCAAATGGTTTGTAATTAATCTTGAGTTTGTTTGTTTCTCCTTGCAATCCTTCTTTACATAAATAAAGCCACACCTTCTCTCATAATGGAGTTTATGATTTTACCTATGTTATTAATGCCTAATTGTATACTATTACTGTCTCTTCCTTATTGATTTGTGTAGCTTGGGAGCTACTCCAAGCCTTAGTGTTTGAGGGTTGGAGGTCAAAGCACCACAAGTAGGCTTGTGGGCTTAGAACCCAAGCGTGGGGTTTTGCACCCATAAATGTTTGGGCCAAAATTGTGATGAGTTTTTGGCATGTGATGAGGGTGATAGCTCTCGGCGAGATAATTCTAATGCAACGAGAATCATCCAATTCCGAGTTGTTGTTAAGGAGTTACAAATTTTTGAAGGTTATGTTGGGTTTTGCACATGATGGTCTAGGTCGGCCTAAATTTAGGAAGCCTTAATGACAACTGTTCGACCCCTAGAACATGATGATTTGGAGCCCCTCTCCTTAGTATAAATAGAGGGTGAATATGATAGCATTAAATCATTCTTGGAGAGCAAGACATGACTTGAAGAGAGAAGAAGAGCTCGTTGAAGAGGGAGGACCTCTCTGTCTTAGGCTGTAGGTAAAGGAGCAACCAAATGAAGGAGGATAACCCTATGTGTAGGGCTTATCCATGATTGGTTTGGTGCCATGATTACCTTGCAGGAGGGTTGAAGTGAAAGGGAATATTTTGGACTTGTTTGAGGTGTCTTGATGGATGGTTGTCATCTTGAAAGGGAATTGTAGAACTAGATTGAAGGCCGCAACCATAGATCATTGTTGTGAGGGGATGCAAATATGTTTGGAGGGTTGGAAATGAGCCCAGAATCAGGCGTACTAGTGCAGGACCTAAGAAAGGGTAGGCCACAACAAAATAAGGTATGTTTTTTGTGTTTATTGATGGGATCTTTGCGACAGGATGGCCGTAGACTATTGTAGCTTATATCAGGTGATTGGTGGAGTGTTGAGGGTTGTGAAACCTTGTGGAAAAGGCTTTTTGTTGGCCGCAACCTCTACAGGGACAACACTACTTGTACAGGGGTGAAGGAGTCTTCAACAAGTAGTTTCCTTGTGCTTTGAAGCAGCGCTAAAATGCTGTAACAATTTGAGATCTTTGAGAGCTTTGTGGAGGTATCTAAGGTGTTTTAGAAGTTAAGGAAGGGACATCATATTAGGTGACACGTTTGACAAGGGAAATAGTGGTTTTGGTGTTGTGGTTTAGGGCTGTTGTGTGCCTTAACCAGTCATATACATAGAGAGAAATCAAGGACAAGGAGGCAGTAGCAAGTTAAGGTTGCAAATGCCTTGGTGACAGTTGGATGCTAGTTGGAGGATGTCCTAGAAGAGGACTAGATTTCGAGAATTGTAGCAGCCAACAGACATGGACTGTCAGATGCCCTAATCAGTGGGCAAATGTTGCAACAGTACATTGGAGCCTAGATTTGTGCAATAACTCCTTTATTGCAGAGTAAAGGGCAGATGTGGAGAAGTCTATGGGCAACCAATAGAAGGGCCTCTTAGGTGTGAGGATGCCCTAGTTAGGTGCAGATGCTATAATGTGGATTGGCCACTTGTGGATTGTTGAAGGGCAAAGTGAAAGTGGACCAAGTGTGAACGTGGATTGGGCACTTATGGTCTGTTGGAGGACAGTGTGATAGTGCCCAATTTGGAGCTTGGTGTTTGCAAATGTCCATCTCCTACAATGAACATGGGTTAGGAGGGCTTCCCATCATCTGCTATAGAAGTCCTTCTCCACACACAAGTTTAGGGCTCCGCAAACTACTCTTGGTTTTCATTTGAGCAACGTAGGAAGACCAAAGTCGGTTGAAGTCTCTGAGTAGCTGACGAGCAATAGTGGGTAGTTGAGAATTGTTCACAAGTGGAGTTGTGAACAACTGGACAGGAGTTTTGATATGTTGATTCGTTGATGGACAAATGATTAACTAGTGAGCAGATTGGATAATTGAGATTCAATGGCCAAATGGAATTGGAACATTGATAGAGGCAGGCGCTGCAGATCAGGAGTCGAAGGACTGGGCAATTACAAGGTATGACCGAGAGGAGCTGAGGGAGCATGTGACAACCAAATGGTCAAAGTATCTTGTTGAGGGCAGATTGGTTATCGATGGATTGACACCAAGCCCCAATTTTGTATTCTTGTATTAGTGGATATTTGAGGGCCATTATCCTTGGTACGGGAGCCTTAGATTGTTGTATTATATGTTGTTTAATGTAATGAAGTTGGGTTGAAAAATGTAAAAAATTGTCTATATTTTGTGCATGTGTGATTTATTGTTGTTTATATTCCGCTGTGCAAAGTAATATCATTGAGATTCTTGGTTTGGTGGTGTTAGAAATTTAAAATTCTGTCTTAGATCTAAGATCGTGGAAATTTAACATTGGTATCAGAGGATATCTGAGCTACTTTGAGGGAAAGTGAATCAAAGTGTGCACAACAAAGCAACTCATAGGGAGTTGTGGGCATTTAGATCATGGCACACTTCAGTGTGTTGTGTGGCGGTTTGCAGATCGTGGGCTTCTTTTGTCTTGTTATGGATGGTTGGAACAATTCGAGGGTTTCTTTGGCATGGATGAGATTAGGTTGATTGAGATGGCTTCGTGTGATGGACTATAGGTTGACAAGGTACAATCTTCATCAGATCATGATGTTGCATATTCGAGATTGGCAGGATTTGCATAAGTTGTATTTGATTCAGGAGGTTGAGTGCTTGCACGACTGAGCTAGTGGAGATTGTGTAGTCTCAGAGGGAGTCTAGCGTTAGAAGGAGCGACCTTATGGAGGTTTGGGATCTTTAGGTTCAAATGTGATGAGGCAGAGGCAATACCGAGATTTTCATATTCATCTACAAGGTACGTTGCAGTGATGAGTCCCAGATGCGGTAATGTCATCGTCGGATGATGGTTACTTCTTAGTCTTGGAAGTACCTCCCTCAGTAAGAGAGTGTTGATTTGTGTAGCCTAGGAGGTACTCCAAACCCTAATGTTCGAGGGTTGGAGGTCAAAACACCACAAGTAGGCTTGTGGGTTTAGAACCCAAGCTTGGGGTTTTGCACCCATAGATGTTTGGGCCAAAACTGTGACGAGCTTTTGACATATGATGGATGAGGATAATAGCTCTCGATGAGACAATTCTAACGCAATGAGAGTCATCTGATTTTGAGTTGTCATTAAGGAGTTATGAATTTTTGAAGGTTATATTGGGTTTTGCACATGATGGTCTAGGTCGACCTAAGGTTAGGAAAGACCTAATGACAATTTTTGGAGCCCCTAGAACATGACGTTTTGGAGCCCCTCTATCTAGTATAAATAGAGGGTGAATATGAGAGCATTAGATCATTCTCGGAGAGCAACACATGACTTGAAGAGAGAAGAAGAGCTCGTTGAAGAGGGAGGACCTTTCTGTCTTAGGTCGTAGGTAAAGGAGCAGCCAAACGAAGGAGGATAAGCTTATGGGTAGGGCTTATCCATGATTGTTTTGGTGCCAAGATTACCTTGCAGGAGGGTCGAAGTGAAAGGGAATATTTTGGACTTGTTTGGGCCGCGTTTAGGTGTCTTGGTGGATGGTTGTTATCCTGAAAGGGAGCCGCAAAACTAGATTGAAGGCTGCAACCCTAGATCACTGTTGTGAGGGGATGTGGATATGTTTAGAGGGTTGGAAATAAACCAAGAACCTAGCATACTATTGCAAGACCCAAGAAAGGGCAGGTCACAACAAAATAAGGTATGTTTTCTGTGTTTATTGGTGGGATCTCCGCTACAAGAAGGTTGCAGATTGCTGTAGCCTATAGCAAGTGATTGGTGGAGTGCTGAGAGCTGCAAAGCCTTGTGGAGAAGACTATCTGTATGTAATAACCCTAGTGAAAATTTCATGTAATAAAAGTTAATAAAGACAAAATAAGACCATAGTTAAGGGACACTTATTCCAAGTTGAATGTTGGGAAAAGATATCCTAGCGGGCATCACTAGATGTTTGTTTTGGCTAAGGAAAAAAGGCTAAGGCTAATGCAAAAGCATTAAAAGGTAAAAATACATTTTTGACACATTTATTTATGAAAATAAAGGAAATTAGGAGAAAAGTAAGGTGAAAGGTCACAGGTAGCATGTGAGGAGGAAATTCAAGGAAAATAATGGAAAATGAAGAAATTAGAGGCTTCATTAATAAAAGGGTTCTAAGGACTAGTTCATGGCTTTTGTTAGTTCAAGTTTGGAGCTCTCTCATTATTCTCTCTCTCTCTCACTCTTGTTCACATAGAGTTTTCTTAGAACACTGTAGTTTTGGATCAAGGAAGGAAAAACAAGCAAATGGAAAAGAAGGAAAGCAAGGATCAAGGAAGAAGAGCAAGATCAAATAATTTCAACAGGAATACTTGCAGATAACCTTTTGCATGTGTTATTTCCTAGCTGGTTTGGACATGAATGGCTTTGCATGTTGGTGTATGGTTTTTTTGTTGTCGGTGGCATGGTTTTGTCGGGTTATGACAGTGGTTTTCAACTTAGCGTTGCTTTTTTTTTTTGAATGCCATGGTATGTTGGGATATTTATCACGGTTTTGAGCTTTGGTTTTTCGGATGGATTTCAGAATTCGGGGCAGAGGTGGTCTCAAGGTTCATTCCTAAAGGCCTAGGAATCCTTTGACCGGTTTTAGCGGGATACAAGGTAAAGCTTGAAGGAGAAGTTTCAGTTTAGGGCCTAATGATCTGGGTTTGGATTGAAGTAAAACTTGAGAAACTGCTCTCGGTTTAGGGCCTAATGATTGGTTTGGATTGCGAGTAAACCTTGAGAGACAAGGAGACAAAAAAATTCCTCAATGATAGTGAAGGATTCCGGATGGCATTTCAAGTTTGGTTCAGTTGTGATCAGAGCACTGGTTTTGGTGTGATCACGATTTGGTGATTGTGGAGGTGGTTTAACCTCTGGATTTGTTTGGTTGTTCTATGAGATCTCACATTCATGCTTGGAATATGGCATGAGACTGACTGGCTGAAAGAGAGATTTGGTTTAGCCATGTCTATAGCTGGGTGGTATGTGGAAGTTTTGAACCTGGTCGGATTTGCCAATGATTAATAAAAGCTAAGTTTTCTTACTTTTGTACTTGTTTATATGTTGATTTAATGGCTGTCATATTTCTGATATTTATATGGTTTAATGTTGGTTATATGTATGGTTCACATCATAGTTATTTCATGTATTTACTCGTAATTGTTAAATGGATGGATGCAAGACCTAATTGATGGTATAATAGTTCAATGGAGAAGGAGGTGATCTTTCCGGTTATGTTTCATAAATTCATAAATTCTTTCAGTGATTTATGCTCTGTCTTGTATCTTAGACCTGTAGGTTGCATTGATGCGAAGTGTTTAACAAAATGTTAGTCCCGGTTGGGGATGCTTAGGTCTAGTCCTGAGATTGATTTTAATTTATCAACATTGTTGTCATGTCTTTGTATGATTATGCAAGTTGTAGCAATTTCTAGGCAGAGGTCGGGTTTCTGGGCTAGAAAAGTGGCTCAAATCTCGGGGTCGCTCACATAGCTCTGTTGAGAAAAAGTCCACAGTCGCTAGCACAGAGGCCTATGAGAGCAACTTTGAGTTATTGGTCATGTCTTTCCTATAGCATGAGTGACTCTGGGTTAAAGACTTAAATCATCAGTGGGACTAAGGGACATATTGTCTAAGTTGTTGACATGTCTCCTGAGGGTGTTTTGCTAATGTGGATGAGTTTGTTTGATATGTTTCGTCGATTCCATTTCCTTAAGGTCACCTACGAAATTGAATCCCTTAGTAACCTCTCTCATCACATGTTTGCTCAACTGGCTGGTTGCTTGGGTGGACCTGGAAGGAGGGGGTCTTATAGATTGGTATCAAAGCATGGTTGTTCTCTCCTTGGGTGAAGGTGTTTGGTCATGCATGCATGTCAGTGACATGTTTGTCTCTTACACTTGCATTCAATGTGTTTGTTGCATTGTATCATGTTGATCATGATTGTAGTAAGGTTGTCATGAAGAGCTTAATGTGATTTTGTGGGATGCATTGTCAGAGGTATATGATTGGTTGCATATGATTATGTCGCTTGACTACATCCTTGTATGTCAAGTGCATTCTTGAATGTTTTGATTACATGTATCAATCTTGTAGGTTGATTACAAGAATTGATCGTTTATGTTCAACTACATGCAGTGATGTGTATGTGTAGTTAATTAGACATTGGTTATGCATGTTGATAGTTGCATGTGAAAATGGGTATGATGGAGTAGTGGTTGTTGTCATGCATGAAGTCATAACGTGCATCGTTGATATGGCTTTGCATTGATGATTGGACTCTAGCTAAAATGATATTTATGCGTTGATGCACTTACTTGTTATATGTCTATATGTTGTTATGATTATGTTAAACTTGTATTACTTTGATTTGATGATCTTGCAAACAAGATATCCTCCCCGAATTATGCTAAGGTACGTTAGTTTATTGTGATTTGGTTTAGTTGACATAGTATGCTTTGCAGGAAAGAGATTAGATAGCTAGGAAGGTGGTAGACTACATAGAATTTCCCTATGCATCAGAGGAGCTGCGTGTTGTGGGGCACTCTTCTGACATGGAGACACATTGAGAAGCCTGGAGGAAGAAATAAGGAGTTGCAAAGCAAACAATGACAAAGTCATGTAGACACACGAGAAACAAGCATAGGGGAATGTGATACTACTTCAGAGTTTGTCAGATGTGTAATGGTAGGGACCACTTCGGATCAACCATGAACATGAAGACAGAACTAATGGGACATATGGTAGTAGGTCTCCTAGTAGACATAGGTCGGATAGATCTAACACGATCAGAGTTGACAGGTTGTTTGACACTCTCGATAGGAGAGGTGTTTGACGCAGGGACTATTCCAATTTTGGTTCCGATAGACATCATGATCATCATCGACATCGCCATCGCCATCATCCTTATAGGAGTGATAATGGGTATTTTCCGATGAGTTTAAGAAGGCAAAGCCACCTACCTTTGATGGAGAAATGAATAAATCATAGGGTGCAGAAACATGGTTGTTCGGTATGAAGAAATTCTAACAATGTAAACTTTGAAACGGGAACTATAAACTCAAAACGGGAACTCTGGCCCAAAAACCTCAAAAAAACCACAAAAACAGTGCTCAAAACGAAAAGTGTGTATACTGGAACGATGCTTTTTTTTTTTAGGTGTCAATTTTGCGGTTGTTTTAAAAATGGCAGTGACTACAAAATTTTCTACGAAATTTTCCTGCAAAATATAGCTTCAGAACGAAAGTGTTGATACTGGAATAATGATTTTTTTTTTAGGGTCAATTTTCATACTTTTTAAAAAATGCTAATAAAACCAATTTTTTATGTCTCAAACAAAGTTAAATTTTAAGGAAAAAACACATTAATGTTTCTGGTAGAATATCATTTTTCTTTCCTATGTATAAATTTATCTTGGAGCTCAGTGAATAACGACTTTTCAGGGAGGAACGTTGTGAATATCTAGAGGAAAGTTGTGAGTGAATCTTTTAATATTTAGGAATGCTATGAAATAATCTTTTAATGCATCCTTAACCAGACTGTATGTTCGGGTCATCCGAGAACAAACTGCAAGGTCAACCGTTGAATTTCTTGCTGGGAAGTTTCGATAACCAAAGTTACAATCGGGTCTAGGTCTTCTGTAAAATACTATTGGATATATATTCCTGGAAGACCTGCTCAGAGTTAATGGATGATATGATCGTCACCTATAAAAATTAAATAACCCATAAACATAGGGATTCACAACCTTTCTCCAATGAATGTGTTACAAAGGTTCATTTATTAGGTCCCAATCTTATGGCACTAAAATTTATGTTGGTGTGAGAAGACTGACACCTAATAATAAATGGACCTTTTTAATACTTTCTTTTGGAGGAAGGCTCTAGGTCTAATTAGAAGCAAAGGGCATCTGAATTAGAATACTATAGACATGGATGGAAAAATATTATCATATAGTTTGTGAAGCCATATTATGTCTACTTGTACTTTTGTTTAAATTAACTCGACATTTAAATTTGACTTTGAAGAAACCAAGCGTGGTCATAGTCAACCCATAAGATTTTGAGTGGACTTACAAAGCCTTTCAACTTTGTAGAAAACAGAAGGAAGGAACTTCTTTTTATTTAGCTATTTGATTGTTAAAATTTATGAAAGTGTAGTTTTGTGGACTTAGTTCGAGTGGTGGGAAAAATAGTTTGGTATTCTATCCACTCGGTTTCAATTTCTGTATAGGGAAATGTTGCGGAGTAGCCCCCCTTAAAATAGAGTCCACTCTAGTGTGATCAAGTCTCTGCTCTTGCTAAGTCATAAATTGTTGGTATATCTAGCTTGTAGGCTGTTGAATATACTCCTAGTGTGATAGTGGCAACATGTAGAGAGACAAGTTGAGAGTAGATGCCCCCTAAGATATATTTTTATATCTAACATACGGGCTATTAGATATACTCTTAATGTAATAATGGCAATAGATAGAAAGGCATGTTGGAGAGTAGGTGCCCCCTAAAATAGGATCAATTCCAATAGGGTTATGTCTCAAATCTTGCTAAATTATATATTAATGATATATCTAACTTATTGAGTGTTAAATATATTCTAGATATTATAATGGCAACAAAAACATTTAATTCTAAACTGATTCAAATTATTCACTAGTTTTTGGGAAAAAAATAACATATAACTATTTAAATTTAAGCATATACCTTCTTGAAAATACACATTCTTAATCACATTCTTATAAAGATTAAAAAAATATAACACAAATATAAATTTTATTGATATTTGTTAAAAATACTATAAAACCTAAACACAAATACGGTAGTTTTCTTGGATTAATCAAGTTTCTTCCTTGATTCTATGATTCCTTTTAGCAAAATATAACTCTGGAAAAAAACAAAAAATATAAATCAAAAAACTTTTTAATATGAAAAAAATAAATAAATAAATTTCTTTCACATTAACCGAAGTTGTATGTAAAATTATTTTATTCAATCATCCACACATATATAAACCAAAAATACATATCCAACTTGTTAATCGAGTTTCTTCCTTAATTCTATGATTCCTTTTATCGAATGGAAATTTAAACGCCGCTCTACATCATGATTCCTTTTATCTCAACTTGTTTTGAGATACTTCCTTAAAATTCTTATTTAATGTCAACATCAAACGCGGGGGCTTATGAGATCGAACTTAAAGTTCATTATGTGTTTGGTAAAGTCAAGGCTTGACTTAGCAAGCTGCTCGTTGCTCGTTGGTCCTTGAATTGATGCCCAGCGAATTCGTCTAATGATGGCTGTATTTAGTTTAATTTATAAAAGAAGTGATATTTTTCACTTCTTATTATGAAATCTTCTGGAGTAACGCTCTTAACGCATAAAGAGAGCGTCACGGCCATTTATCTGGACACTTTTTGTCGTATGAGAATAAGATTTCATGGTATCTGTGGAATATTTCAATGTAGTTTTCATTTCCCGATATATAGCTATTTGGTGGTATTTCCAGTGACTAGAATTATAATCGAGAGAGTTGATAAGAATACTAGTATATACGTAGTTATCCATCTTGTGGAGTAAGAATTTTTAATACATGGAAAAGCGTTGCTGCTATTCTATATAGCGGATATCTAAATATTAAAAATAATTAGTTCGATCATCAGTTTGACCATACAAATAGTGATTTTGTTTCAAAGTTTACTTAAAACAATGACTCCTCCCCTTAAACTGCAATACATCTCATGATACTATTCTATATTACCGGAGTGTCGATTCCGGGAATCGACGCTCCGCCCCTCGGGCGGGGTGGGGTGGCCCGGGGGTGGCGCTGCGCAGGCGGCGCCCGCGCAGCGCCACCCCCGGGCCGCCCCCGCCCCGCCCGAGGGGCGGAGCGTCGATTCCGGGAATCGACGGTCCCACAATCAACCTTGCAATCAATCCGCTTCTTCTTATTAATTCTGGTGCTGCCTGATCCTCCCTGAAACGCTGCTTCATCCTTCTTGGCAGGTTGATTCTGCACCAAATCTTCCCACAGCATTTGCGTAATGGCCGAAACGGTTCGGGACGGAGTGGTCGCCGGAATGTCGACCCTCATCTGCCGACTTAAGGTGTTGCCGATTCTTGCACTGCCGGCGCTCCCCGATTTGCCTTTCAGATATAATTTGGTGTTCCCCTTTTTGGTCTTCGATCGATTCCCGGAGAGACGAGAAGGAGAATCCACAAATGTCACGCCGTTCTTTTCAAAAACAGATGCAACCAAATCTTCGTCCTCCTTTTCGCCCTCCTTTTCGCCCGCGACACTTCCGTCTGTAGAATCAAATTCACACCGAACATTGCTCAGACTCAATTGTTTCCAATAATACCAACCATGAAAAACAATAACCATATATAGGAGCGGGGCTGAGCCAAACACCATAGCCCTCATATATCACCCTTCCCTTCATATTTGTTTCATACTTCGGCACAATCGGAAGAAGATTAGTCTGATTTTTCTGAGTGCTCAAGTTTTTTCTACACCCAACTATGTATATAGTACCATTTATACGCTACAGCTGAATACTTTTAGCACAGTATATATATATAAAAGAAAAGGGCAAAGAGCCCTACCCTCGCTGGGGATCGAGCGCCCTCCATATCTGCTGGAGTCTGAACCGCTCTCTTGTTTAGGTAAAATGTCATGGCCTTCATAGACAAGTAAGTCAAAACCGAAATAATCTTTCTGGTCATGGAAATTGTAAATAATAATTTACGATTTGTTAATAAAATATTTTATTTGTTAGTATAATGCCCCTAGCTAATGAAGCACACCTATGTATATAATAAATAAGTAAAAAAAATTGTCAAATCAACTCAGAAAATAATATTTGTATTTATTTGTTAGTATAATGCCCCTAGCTAATGAAGCACACCTATGTAAATAAATAATTAAAAATAATAAAGCTAACCCAACTACCTTCACTCATTAAACTCTCCATTCACTCATTAAACCAACACGTGTTTCCTTATTTCCTTTGATAATGAACAATGTGGGTTGGTATGAAAATTAATACATGGATACCTTATCACATGCCAATGAGTTTAATTCCATTTGTGAGATTATATACTCATGATTTAACCATGAACTAAAGGGTTTGGCTCATGTATTGTCATCCATTGGGCCGAGGTCAAACTCTAAGCCATGGATACATAAATACTAGCCATTGGATTTAAAGCTCTTCGAATGTTAAAACCCCATTGGACTTCCACATTCGATGTGAATACCATCCATCTATCAAATTATTCCCTATGTGAGGCTTTCAAATTATTCTCTATGTGAGGCTTTACTTGCCCAATATTTTCTCTCACCTCCAATGTTCCGACAGAACTAAGCTTTACATTTTTGTATAATATTCATAAGTAAAAAAATTGTCAAATATAAAATTATTTTTATTTTGGTTTCAAAATAATTATAAATAATTCAGAGTTCTGGGTAGAAATCTGTTGGTTATTCTATATTAAAACAGGTTTCTGTCATTCTCCATTCCAGAAACTCCTCTCCGTTCTGATTTTACATGTCATTGATCATTATCTAGTCACGTACCAAGTTATCTTGATCTCTTTATGCTAATATTTAAAGACATAGTGGTCATCCTGATAGTTGGTTGTGAGATGACATGGTTGGGTTGAATAAATGACTTGGCCTACCACAAAACCACAGTGAATAGAAAGATGCTCTACCCAACCAATGGGAACTGGTACCTGTACTGGAACTCCCCCTGAGCAAATTTTCTTTTTGTTTTGCTAAACTAAGAGTTGTAACTTCTATTTCATTAAATCGGAAAGAAAAATACATAAAATACAACAGTCCCCAAGGAACTTTGGGCTAAAGAAATATCAAACTGCTTAAAGCCATAGACCCACAAATAGAACAACAAAACCCTCGAAAAACAAACATAAGTCAACATCGTTCGATCACCCCTCAAAGATCTGACGGATGAGGCTCATATCGGGGCGAGAACCTGCAACCACGTTAAAATTAGAATCGAACCCAATGAGAAAATACGGACCATTCTAAAAGGATTTTGGGTCTGAACGGGGGGATAACCCTCAAGCATGTAGTCCACCTGAAATCCACCGATTCCCACCATGAAGCACAACAAACTCAAAGGATAACACTCACCTTGACCTACATACATATCCTTAATCATCGAATCTCCTCGCTAGATCTGACGGGCAGAGGAAGACATCGCTTGACCTACATACATATCCTTAATCGTCGAATCTCCTCGCTAGATCTAACGACAATTGAGAAAGGTCCATTACAATGCAATTTCATTCAGCAAAGAATTAATGCTCTTCAATTTCTTCGAGATGCAATGCAAGAAATTGGGTTGAAAAAAGGGGACTTTAGTGAATCACGTGTGGCAAAAAAGGCAAAGGAACCCCAACCACCATTACATGGAATGTATGGAAAGACACATATTGGGGGATTTGCAGACATGAAAGACCCATTAGAAGAGGAAAATGAGCAAAATGAGCAAAATGAAACAGAAAATATTGTGGAAGAGGACAATGATGAAACTCTAGAGGACGAAGAGTTTGGATTACGTGACATTCTTGATTAAATTTAAGTTATGCTTGTAACTCAAGCTTTGCAATGTTTTGACTTTGACATTTTATGAGAAGAATAAACACTCAATTAGGGTTGTTATACGTTCAATATTGGTAATATGTGATTTTTGCATTGATTTTTAAGTTAATCATTTTTTTTTTGAAAAAAAAGTAGTTATTATTATCCTTTTGACATGAAATTCATAAAAAAAACTATTATTTGACCATTTTTAGTTAATATTTTTGTATAAAAATTGTGATTTTGACATGTTAATTCTAGCAAAAAATTATCAAAACGTTTAGTTTTTTTGTTATATTTATGTTAAAAATGGTTATTTTTTATGTCCATTGTTAAAAAATGTTGTTTTTTAGAAACAATTATTTCATGTCGATTGAAAAATTAATTAAGGGGGTTGAAAAGATGTCTAAATATGTAGATTATCTAAAATTCAAACTATCGACTTTATAATTTAAAAACGCAAAACAATAAAAAGCCCACTAAAAAAAAAAAAAATTAAGATAGAGAACAAGAAAATATGAATACAATGACGACTTCAAAAACTATCAAATTTAGAAAATAATTTTTTACATTTCACACACTAGAAAATTTAAAGTCAAAAAATAGGTCTTTTAAAAAAAGGGTGTGATGCAGAATACACACTTTTTAAAATCAGGATGAAAATCACTACCATTCACCGAGCCTCACCCACTTAATGCACATGAAAAAAATTAAAGTTCCAAAAAGCATGTTCTTAAAAAAACATGTGTATTCTGCATCAACACTTTTGAAAATCGGGTCATTTTTTTGCCACCTCTACAAAACGGGTAACAGTATCAGTTCCCGTTTCAAAGTTTACATTGTTTTCTTTCGATTGCATGATTATTCTGAAAATATGAAAACAAAGATAACCGCTTTCAGTCTCAAAGGTAAAGCGGATGTTTGGTGGGAAGACGTGAAAAATTTGACTTGGCATGCCTTTGAAAGACTCTTCACAAAAAAGTACTTGTTTGAGAGGTACTATGATGACAGAGTTAAGGAGTTTTATGAGTTGCAGATGGGTTCTATGACAAATTATGAGTATAATAACCATTTTTAGAGTTGTTGAGATATGTGTCTTATGTCAGGGAGAAGAAGGCCAAGGTTGAAAGATTCATCAGTGGATTTCTAGTTGCATACATAGACCAGATTGAGTTCAATGAGCCTATATCATTGGAGAAGACCATTCGAAAGTTGAAGCATTGTTATGAGCAGTCGAAGCGCAAAGTTGAGCCAAAGCATGACTTGAAAAGAAATGAGAAAGCTAAGGGAAAATGGCTACCAAAGAGAGAAAGACCTCAATATGCAAGTGAGAAAGAAAATGCAGTTCCTTACAAGAGATTCAATACAACTGAGAAAGGACGTTAAGAGTAGGAAGCTAGAGGTGGTGGTAGGGAACCATTGTAGTGTTGGTTATGTGGTAAGGATCACCGTAAGAGGGATTGTCCACAGTATTAAAGTGGTGGTAGACTTCAGATCTACAATGCTCAGGAGGTGCATACAGTTGGGGATGTTGGTCATAACATTCCTCAAATCTATGAAACTATGTACAATAGGCAGGTTGATCATTAGGCATCGATCATTGAGATGGACAGTAAGTTTTTTAATCAAGTTGTTTTTATTTTGATTGATCTTGGATCTAACTATAATTATATTAATGCTGACTTGGTGGATACATGTGGTTTGAGAAAAGAAGTGCATACAAAATCTTGGTTGGTACAGTTGGCTACAAGTTAAAGAAGCGAGTTCACCATTGGGTAAGCGCTTGTGCATTTGAGTTAAATGGTATGCATACAACAACACATTTTAATGTATTGCCATTGGGTTCGTATAATATGATTTTGGGTATCGATTGGTTATACTTTCACAAAACCAAAGTGGATTGCTTCGACAAGGCCATTGAATGTGTGGATGATAGTTGGGAAAAGAGAACTTTGCAAGGGAAGAAGAATCCTACATCAGTAATGATGGTTACCCTCTTGCAGGGTAAGCGTAGTTGTAGAAAAGGTTGTGTGATGTTTGCAATACACATTTCTAATGACAAGGGTAAGGAGGTTGAAGATGCAGATGTGTTAAGCAAATACCATTTTCGCTGCAGTTTCAAGATGTATTTCATGAGGACATTACATAGTTTCCACCTCACAGGGAGGTGGACTTTTCTATGGACTTGGTGCTAGGAGTAGCCCCAACATAAAAACACCTTACAGGATGAGCACGCCTGAGTTGGTTGAGTTAAAGTTGCAGTTGAAGGAAATATTGAACAAGGGGTACATTAGGCCAACTGTATCGCCATGGGGTGCACCAGTTTTGTTCATGAAGAAGAAAGATTGTGCTCTTAGATTGTGCATTGACCATAGGCAGTTGAACAAAGTAACGATCAAGAACATGTACCCTTTGCCAATGATTGATGATTTGTTTGATCAGTTGAAGAAAGCAGTAGTGTTCTCTAAGATCGACTTGAGATCGAGATACCATCAGGTACGCATCATGGAAGATGATATCTTCAAGACTGCGTTCAGGACTAGGTATGAGTATTATGAGTTTGTTGTTTTTCTATTCGGTTTGACTAATGCTCCAGCTACATTTATGTGTTTGATGAATAGTGTGTTGGCTCCTTTTCTGGACAAGTTTGCTATTGTGTTTATTGATGACATATTGTATATTCTAAGAATGAGGAAGAACATGTCGAACATTTAGCAACATTGTTGAGGTTGCTAAGAGAGCATTAGTTGTATGCTAAACTTAGAAAGTGCAGTTTCTTTCAGACAAAAGTATATTATTTGGGGCATGTTGTCTCCAAGGATGGCATAAAAGTGGATCAAAAAAGATAAGGGCTATTATGGAGTGGGCAACTCCTAAGAATGTGGATGAGGTAAGATCATTTATGGGATTGGCAAGTTACTACAAGAGGTTTATCAGGAACTTCTCACGTGTTGCATATCCTATCACATCATTGTAGTGGAACTGTAAGAAGTTTGAATGGACAAAAGAATGTGATGCTAGTTTTGAACAATGTAAATAGTTGACACATGCACTGGTGCTAAATATTGTGGGTTCGAACAAAGAGTTTCTATTGTGTACAGATGCTTGCAAGACAAGACTAGGTGGAGTTCTCATGTAAGAATGACAGCTAGTGTGCACGAGCATAACTATCCAATGCAAATTGAATGAGTACGAGCATTGAATGGATCACGAAAATTGAATGAGCATGCGCATAACTATCCAACGCACGATCTTGAGCTAGCAGCGATTATACATGCATTGAAAATGTGGAGACACTATCTTCTTGGCAGGAGGTTCACATTGATGAACGATCACAATGGGTTGACATATTTGTTTGATCAGTTGAATTTGAATGCCAGGAAAGCTAGATGGTTGGCTACCCTTAGTGAGTTCGACTTCGAGATCAGATACATTAAAGGGAAGGAAAATCGGATTGCAGATGCTCTTAGCAGGAAGGTACATGTAAATCATATAGCAGCTATGAGCTCTTATGGGACAGAGTTACAGGATAAGATCTTGCAGGCAGGATAGCGGGATGACAAATACATGGAGATTATGCATAGGTTATAACATAGCACAGGACAGGCACAAGTGCAGGGGATCAGGATGCAGACTATCGTCTCATGGCAGATGGTTTGGTGAGGTTTAGAGACAGGATCTATGTGCTGAATTGCAGTGAACTCAAAAAACTTATCTTGAGGGAATTTCATGCCAAGCCATACTCGGGTTATCCAAGATATTAGAAGATGTTGACGACAGTTAAAAAGTTCTATTATTGGCCGAATTTGAAGAAGGAAGTGACAGAGTTCGTGGCTAGATGTTTAGATTGTCAACATGTAAAGGCAGAATGTAAGAATCTAGGTGGTTTACTACAACCTATTTCGATTCCATAATGGAAATGGGAGATCATTTCCATGGATTTCATTATAGGTCTTCTGAGGACAGTGAGACAACATGATTCTATTATGGTCATGGTCGATAGGTTAAGCAAGATAGCTCACTTCATTGTAGTGAATACTACATATTCAGCTAGTGAAGTAGCACAGGTTTTCATCAGAGAGATAGTGATACTACATGGTTTTCCAAAGAATATTGTGTCGGATAGGGATGTGAAGTTCACTTCAAAGTTTTTGAAGGGTACAAAGTTGGTCTTCAACATGACTTATCATCCGCAGACAGATGGATAGATAGAGAGGGTCAACAAGATCTTAGAGGATATGTTGAGGATGTATGTGATGCACCAACATAATTAATGGGAGGAGTTTCTTCCATTGGTTGAGTTTGCATACAACAATGGTTATCAGGAGTAGTTTCTGCCATTGGTTGTGTTTGCATACAACAATGCTTATCAGGGGTCATTGAGGATGAGTCCTTTCGAGGCATTGTATGGACGAAGTTGTAACACTACCATCAGCGGGAGTGATCCAGTGAACATGGTATTTATTGAACCGAACACGTTGGCAAACATGGAGCAAGAAATGTAAGTTACAAAGAATAATCTAAAGGCAACACATGATAGACAGAAGAGTCATGCAGACTGCACAGGGAATTTAAGGAGTTTCAGGTTGGGGAGCATGTGTATTTGTGCATCAAGCCTAAGAAAATCTCTTTGAAGATTTGTTCATGTGCCAAGTTGGCACCACGGTATTTCGGGCCTTTCGAGATCCTTGAGACGATTGAACCAGTGACATATTAACTTGCACTGCCTCCAATAGTGAAAGTCCATGATGTTTTCCATATTTCATTGCTTAAGAAGTATATAAAGGATGTTGATCATGTTATTGATCGGTTTTTATTGTAGGTGGAGCAAGAAGGAGAATTCTAGTCGGAGCCTCAATGCATATTGCAGTGGAAGCATCTCATGCTTAGGAACAAAGCCATGGATCAAGCTAAAGTGCAGTGGAAGCACTTTGGGCCTGAAGAAGCTACATGGGAGATGGCAGATTAGAGGCAAACCTTGTATCCTTCATTTGTTGCCGATTGATGCAAAGTAGTTTTGGTTTGATGTTGGTTTATGTTTGGCATAAGTTTTGTTGATATTTTGGTATATCTATGTATATGGATGTAAATACCGCCATGAGCTAGGTTATAAAGCTACAATAAGCGGTATGGGTGTCATGTTATTACGGTTGTTATATTGTCATGTTATGAAGTTTTGATTTTGAGCAGGTATTTCATTATAAACACTGCAACAAGCTAAGTTATAAAGCTCCATGGGCAGTGTGTTTGCTTTTTAGTGGTTTTGCTAAGGTCTTAGTGTGGTTTAACATCGAGGACGATGTTCCCCAAGGGGGAGAGTTTGGTAACAACCTTGGTGAAAATTTCATGTAATAAAAGTTAATGAAGGAAAAATAAGACCACGATTAAGGGACACTTATTCTGAACTGAATGTTGGGAAAAGATATCTTAGTGGGCATCACTGGATGTGTGTTTTAGCTAAGGAAAAAAGACAGGCATTAAAAGGCAAAAATGTATTTTTGGCACATCTATTTATGAAAATAAAGGAAATTAGGAGAAAAGTAAGGTGTAAGGTCACAGGTTTCATGTGAGGAAATTGAAGGAAAATAATGGAAAATGAAGAAATTAGAGGTCTCATTCATAAAAAGGCTTCTGAGGACTAGTTCATGGCTTTTGTCAATTCAACATTGGAGATCTCCCATTATTCTCTCTCTCTCACTCACTCTTGGTCACATAGAGTTTTCTTGGAGAAATCTAGTTTTGGATCAAGGAAGGAAAAACAAGCAAAAGGAAAGTAAGGAAAGCAAGGATCAAGGAAGAAGAGAAGGATCAAGCAGCTTTAGCAAGAACACTTGCAGGTAATGTTTTGCATGTGTGATTTACTAACTGGTTTGGACATGCATGGCTTTGCATGTTGGTGTATGGCTCTTTTTCCGTCGGTGTCATGGTTTTGTTGGCTTATGATAGTGGTTTCCAACCTAACCTCGCCTTTTTCCATATGCCATGGTATGTTGGGATGTTTATTTTGGTTTTGAGCTTTGGTTTTCTAGATGGATTTCGAAATCTTGGGTGGAGGTGGCCTTAAGGTTGATTCCCAAAGGCCTAGGAATCCCTTGACTGGTTTTGGCGAGATACATGGTAAAACCTGAGGAATAAGTCTCGATTTAGGGTCTAGTGATCCGAGTTTGGATTGCAGTAAAGCCTGAGAGACTAGTCTTTGTTTATTTAGTTATATGTTTTGAATTGTAGTAAAACCGAAGAGACAAGGAGACAAAAAATCCTTAAGGATAGTGGTGGATTCCTGATGGGATTCCAATTTCGGTTCAGTTGTGGTCAGAGCACCGATTTTGGTGTGATCACGGTTTGGTGAGGGGGGAGGTGGTTTAACCTCTGGATTCCCTTGGTTGTTCTTGGTTTGGTTGTTCTATGAGATCCACATTCATGCTTGGAATATGGCATGGGGGTGATTGGCTGAAAGAGAGATTTGGTTCACCCATGTCTATAGACGGGTGGTACGTGGAAGTTCTGAACCTAGTCAGATTTTCCCATGATTAATAAAAGCTAAGTTCTCTTACTTTTGTACTTGTTTATATGTGGATTTAATGGCTTTCATATCTCTGATATTTTTATGATTTAATGCTAGTTGTAACCATGGTTATGTGACTCATTCATGTCATGGTTATTTCATGTATTTATTTGTAATTGTGAAATGGATGGATACAAGACCTAATTGATGGTATAATAGTTCAATGGAGAAGGAGGTGATCCTTCTTGTTATGTTTCATAAATTCTTTCAGTCATTTATGCTCTGTCTTGTATCCTAGCCCTGTAGGTTGCATTGATGCAAAGTGTTTGACAGAATGCCAGTCTCGGTTGGGGATGCTCAGGCCTAGTCCTGAGGTTGATTTTGATTTATCAACATTGTTACCATGTCTTTGTATGATTTTAAAGGTTGTAGCAAGTTCTGGGCAGAGGCCAGGATTTTGGGCTAGAAAAGTGGCTCAAATCTTGGGTTGTTGGGACAGATACGCTGAGAAAAGTCCACATTTGTTGGCACAAAGGCCTATGAGAGTGATCTTGAGTTGCAAGTCGTTGTCTTGCCTATAACATGAGAGCGACTTTGGGTTAAAAGTCTTAAATCATCAGTGGGACTTAGAGACAGGCTGTCTGGGTGGTTGACATGTCTCCTGAGCGTGTTTTTTGTTGATGTGGATGGGTTCGTTTGATATGTTCTGTCGATTCCATTTCCTTAAGGTCACTTAGGAGATTGAATCCCTTAATAACCTCTCTCATCACATGTTTTCTCGGCTGGTTGGTTGCTTGGGTGGACCTAGGAGGAGGGGGTGTTACACTGTAGGCCACAACCTCTATAGGAACAACACAGCTTGTGCAAGGGTGAAGGAGGCTTCAACAAGTAGTTTCCTTGTGCTTTGAATCAACCCTAAAATGTTGTAATAATCCAAGATCTTTGAGAGCCTTGTGGAGGTATCCAAGGTGTTTTAGAAGTGAAAGAAGGGACAACATATTAGGTGACACATTTGACAAGGGAAATAATGGTTTTGTGATGCAGGGGCATTCAGTGCAAGAAAAATCATTGTATTTTAGTAGACATAGGGGGTCTTGTGTTTTAAGGAAGTTGGTTTCCTAAGTGTTAAATTAATATAATTATTTAGGCTTTGAGTGATTTTAACAAAAATAGGAATTAATTAAGTATTGTGAAGCATATTTGTAAATGCTCTCGAATGTTGGAGAACATGAAAGATTTAGGATAGTTGAAAGGTTGGGAATCAATTGTAAATCTTAGATTACGAGTTGGTTTCATGATTTGTGGATTAAAGAGGATCCTTAGGGATAAAGATGAGATTTTACTATTTTGTTGAGAAGTTTATGGATCTAAACCAAGAATTGGTTATGGAAATCTTTTTGTATAAATATAAGCCAAAAAGGCAGAGGAAAAGTTAGTCAAGTTAGATAGTTAGGTGGTTAGCTAGTTAGAGGTTTGATTGTAAACCTACGGGTAGTTAGGAAAACGGAGGCCACTGATACTTGTTTATTAATACAAACTTGATTCTGAGTTTATGTGTGTGTATGGAGTAATTTAGTTATAATCTGTGTGTGAACTATCTGTGTAATAGAGGTTGCAGGTGGAGTTCGAGCAAAACACAGAGAAGAAGTGATATGAAGGATCGTATTGGATCACTTGAATCCATTCGAAGGATCACAGTCGAGATTCAGGAGTGACTGTGTTAAGAGCATGCAGAGTTAAATCAAGAGGGAGTTGTGTTGCAGGGCAACTAAATACTGAAACCCTGAAGAAACCTGAAACCATAGAAACACTGAGAAATGGCATAAAAACGAAGTAGAGGGAAGGACGAAGAAATGAGGTGATGATGCATAGGGGTCGTTGGATTTAGGAGATCAACAAACGAGGTTGAAGGCGATGGGCGATCAAGATTAATTCATGCAACATAAAGTAAAAGAAATGAATGACAGAGATTAAACCTAAGAGTTAGCGGAAGAGGAGAGCGGTTTCCTTAGGCGGAAGTGGTTTTCGCATGGCATCAAAACCATAAGTGGTTCCTAGAAAATGGACCCGATGAAGGTATGAACCATATCTTAATTGAGTTGAAATCTGGAGGAGATCGAACCGTCCATTGAATCCGAGATCGGACGGATATCGTGTGCTAAGCAAGTACGAAGGAATCTTTGAAAAATGGACTTGATGAGATTTTATTCAACGAGATTAAATCTTGTTGAGATCCGGTGATCAGGACCATCCATTGGTGGACTGATGGGACAGATATCACATGGAGAAGGTGTGCGCAGGTTAATTCGCTAATCAGACCCGATATGGTTATGGACGTGAGTTAAAGTTATTTGAGTTTCGGCGAATGAATGAGTTAACGTTGTGATATGACGCGACAACTGTTGATCTGATGGAATGAAATCGACGGATTGGCGGAAAGGTAAGGATTACGTGTGTTTTATGTGTATTTCTATTATACGAGAGTCATAGAAATCAAGCGGATTAATGTATTTTGGGTTAAATTGGGTGTAACCAAAGGAAATTGACCATGGTATGAGGTTAGGTCAATATGTGCGGGTATAAAGATTAACTAAAATTTATGAGGGTGTATAACATTCTGCTAGAAAGCTTTATTAAAGTTTAAAACTTTGGATGGTCCAAATGAAACGTTTCCGCATAAAACTCAATTAAGAAACCTTAATATGTGAAGGTTTGACTAGGCAGGGAAAGTGAAATTCCTCGGACAAAATTAGATTATGCATTGTATATGCATAATGTGAGTATTGTCGACTTAGGTTGGCATCATTTTGGTATCAGAGCAGAATAAGGAAATTCTGTGTTATGTTTAAAGATGTGTATGCAGGCAAGAGAAGATCAGGTTATTTGAATCTGATACGCAGAAGGCATGACATAAGATGATAGTAAGTGATACTCTTAATAAGAGATTGCAAAAGTATAAAGAAATCACATGGATGTTTGTTTTCTTGAGGAAAATGGAGATTCACTCAATGTGAAGAGTGGATGGAGACTGCTTGTGAAGTCATACAAGTATTGTTTTATTTAACTCTGGTTTGAGTTTTGCAGGTTAAAGACAGAGTAAAGATTGATAGAAGCAGACAGACAAGGAAAGTTGTATATGTTTTAAAGAACAAAGTGAATGAAAGACTGGAAAAACAGGTGGCAGTGAACTTGAAGAATCCGACTGAAGGTTGGACAGAGAGGACAAGAGTGTTCTCAGAAGGAAGCTGAACAAAAAGCTTTTGAAAGCTGGAAATGATCTTTGGTTTAATTATCATTGATATGCAGGTAACAGTAATTAATGAAGCATCTCAAAAAGAAGATCACAACATGAAGAGCAGTGATGAGGGAAGCCAGTAAAGGTTTCTTAGAGAGAGTGGCAGAACCTAGTATTTCAATTGTGTTTGAAATACCAGAGGACAATTGTGTTCTCAAAAGTGCAGATGAGTTGAAGTTTAGAGCCTGGAGTGCTCATATGGTTCCAGAGGAGAGAACCAGATAGATGCCAAAAGACTTAGCTCAGAGGAGAGACCCAGATAGATGCCAAAAGACTTAGCTCAGAGGAGAGAAGCTTAGTGAGGTATCATGTAGCAGGGAGAACTTGCTGTTGCAGAAACTTGTATAGCTCATAGTGAGTGAGTGAGGAACTCATATAGATGGAGAAAAAGAAGATGACTACTGATATTCATAGCAGAGGTTCCGAGAAAGATCACAGTAGGAGAAAAGTGAAGAAAGAGAATGCCAAGGCAAATGGCAAGAGAATGAGTCAAGAGGAAATTGACAAAGAGATTGTTGAGATGAAAGAACAACTCAATGTATTAAGGATGCTACTTGAGGAAAACCAAAGACTAGGTTGGGTCTTGAAGAAAAATCCAGTGAAGTGGTCTAAGTTACAGAGAAGGCTACAACAGAGGCAAGTGAAGTAGTTGATGGAAGAACTTAGAGAAAATGAGTTGGAAATGGAAGTGTCCATTTGTGAACCAGAACAAGGTGAAGTTCTTGGTGAAGATGACGATTTGAAGACTCAAACTTCTAGTGAGACCAAAAGGTCACATGATTTTAAAGCTGATAATTGTATATGTTTGTAGGTGAAACATGTGAAATAAGATGAGATAGATAGGTCTCATGTAAATGCCTGTACATAGTTGGGGAAAAGTTTTACTTTTCAGCATATTGCAAGGACTGAAAGCAGAGGAAGTTTGACTCATGATGATGGCCAAAAGCAAGAAGAAGTGGAGAAGGATATCAAGCAACCAAGTGGAGGGCTTGAAGAGGCTGAAGAGAAGACCATCGAAATATTTCTGAGTCATGTAGAGGACTTGGAACAACAGAAAGACTTTAGTAAAACATTGATGTTTGAAGTTGTTACAAGACAAGAACAATTTCTTGTGAAAAAAGGAGATGAGATTCAGTCTGAAGAACTGATATGTGAAGCAACAATTGAGACGGTTGAACTATGTAATTTTCAAATTGATAATTTAAGTATAAATGCAGGGATTATAAGTGATGATGAAGTACTTGTGAAGTGTCACAAGGAACTTGAATTGTTGGAGTATTTGTTGTGATTGCAGAGGAAGGAGTTCACTACAGTGGACAAGAGCAGAAAGACATCATTGAAGCAAATGGTGTGGAGGAGAGACTAGCTGACAGTCTCATAAATTCTTTTGAGAATTTAAATCAGCATATTGATGTGCTGATAGAGGAGGAAAAATCAGAGCAGCATACTGATGTGTTGCCAAAGGAAGAAAAGGCACAAAAGCCTTATGATTTTTATTTTAACAATTGTTTTGTGAGTGCAGGTTTAGTTGCAGATGCTGGAGAAAATTTGGCACAGATGAGCAACCAAGTAAAGATGGAAGAAAAGGATTATGTGGAAAAGTTTAATCCATGGAATAGAGATGATCAATTGCTGGAAAGAATGCTAGAAAGTCAGGATTCAATGTAGAAAAAGACAAACATGAAAGAGGGTAAGGATGAAAGGGCAGCAGTAAGAATCCGACAAATTCAAAGAGAAGGTAAGAAACAACATTTTGAAGAGTTAGTGAACAACAGCAACAACCTGAAACAAAGACAAAGAGGTAGGAGTAAGTGGCACAGTATGTACCAGCCCATGGATGTGTTGGAGACAGAGATTGAAGAGTTATGACAATTAATGATGAAATAGTCCATATGGAGGAGATTGAAAGCAGCATGAAGGATGATCAATCAAACTTGAACCCGATTGACAAGAAGAAGAAGATGAAACAGAAGACGACAAACATACAACAACAACAAAGGTGCAGAGATTTCAGACAGTTACAAACTAAAGTTTGGGACCCTGGAGGTTTTCTATCAACATATGAAGACACATGATCAGAATATCATGAATGTTTTCTACCTTGGGAGTCTGATGCATGATCATTCAGCTCAAGAAAAATCATTGTAATGGGGGTCTTATGTTTTAAGGAAGTTGGTTTCCTAAGTGTTAAATTAATGTAATTATTTAGGCTTTTGAGTGATTTTAATGAGAATAGGAATTAATTAAGTATTGTGAGGCATATTTGTAAATGTTCTCAAATGTTGGAGAACATGAAAGATTTAGGATAGTTGAAAGGTTGGGAATCAGTTGTAAATCTTAGATTAGGAGTTGGTTTCATGATTTGTGGATTAAAGAGGATCCTTAGGGATAAAGATGAGATTTTAGGATTTTGTTGAGAAGTTTATGGATCTAAACTAAGAATTGGTTATAGAATCCTTTTGTATAAATGTAAGCCAAAAAGGCAGAGGAAAAAGTTAGTCAAGTTAGATAGTTAGCTGGTTAGCTAGTTAGAGGTTTGATTGTAAGCCTACGGGCAGTTAGGAAAACAGAGGCCACTGATACAGAAGATCAGGCCAAGGAGAGAGTTCCTGTGTAAATACCTGTTTATTAATACAAACAACTTGATTCTGAGTTTATGTGTGTGTATGGAGTAATTTAGTTATAATCTGTGTGTGAACTAGAGTAAATTCTGTGTAACAGAGGTTGCAGGTGGAGTTTGAGCAGAACACAGAGAAGAAGTGATATGAAGGATCATATTGGATCACTTGAATCCATTCGAAGGATCACAGTCGAGATTCAGGAGTGACTGTGTTAAGAGCATGCAGAGTTAAATCAAGAGGGAGTTGTGTTGCAGGGCAACTAAATACTGAAACCCTGAAGAAACCTGAAACCACAGAAACATTGAGAAATGGCATAAAAATGAAGTAAAGGGAAGGACGAAGAAATGAGGTGACGATGCACAGGGGCCGTTGGATCTAGGAGATCAAAGAACGAGGTTGAAGGCGATGGGCGATCAAGATTAAGTCGCGCAACATAAAGTAAAAGAAATGAACGACAAAGATTAAACCTAAGAGTTAGCAGAAGAGGAGAGTGGTTTTCTTAGGTGGAAGTGGTTTTCGCGCGGCATCAAAACCGTAAGTGGTTCCCAGAAAACAGACCCAATGAAGGTATGAACCATATCTTAATTGAGTTGAAATCCGGAGGAGATCAGACCGTCCATTGAATCCGAGATCGGACGGATATCGTGTGCTAAGAAAGTACAGAGGAATCTTTGAAAAACAGACCCGATGAGCTTTTATTCAACGAGATTAAATCTTGTTGAGATCCGGTGATCAGGACCATCCGTTGGTGGACTGATCGAACGGATATCGCACGGAGAAGGTGTGCGTAGGTTAATTCACTAATCAAACCTGATATGGTTATGGACGCGAGTTAAAGTTATTTGAGTTCTGGCAGATGAATGAGTTAACGTTGTGATATGATGCGATAGCCGTTGATCTGATGGAATGAAATCGATGGTGGAGGTTGAATGCGAAAAAGGTGAGCATCGATAAATGTGCAAAGGTCGGGGATTGGTAGAAAGGTAAGGCTTACGTGTGTTTTATGTGTGTATTTCTATTATACGAGGGTCATAATAGAAATCAAGCAGATTAATGTATTTTCGGTTAAATCGGGTGTAACCAAAGGAATTTGACCATGGTATGAGGTTTGGTCAATATGTGCGGGGTTAAAGATTAATTAAAGTTTATGAGGGTGTATAACATTCCGCTGGAAGGCTTTATTAAAGTTTAAAACTTTGGATGGTCCAAATGAAATGTTTCCGCATAAAACTTAATCAAGAAGTCTTAATATGTGAAGGCTTGACTAGGCAGGGAAAGTGAAATTCCTTGGACAAAATTAGATTAAGCATTGTATATGCATAATGTGGGCATTGTCGGCTTAGGCTGGCATCATTTTGGAGCCATGGTTTAGGGTTGTTATGTGCTATAACCAGTCATATACATACACAGAAATCAGGGACATGGAGACAACAACGAGTTATGGTTGCAGATGACTCCTTGGTGATAGTTGGATTCTATACTTCCCTGATGGTTGACATCATCATATTGAATCCTATCAGTTCTTATAAAGTTGATTTTGGTTGTACATTTTTTTTAGGCCCATTTTTTACCTCAAAATGTCTCTAATAAAAGTGGAGGCAACTTCCATTTGTAAGCCATACTTCCAACCCTCTGCAACACTTTATATGGAAAGTAGTACTTGTGCTAATTTATTGTCCTTATTTTTTGGCTAGAGGGGCATTTATTTGTATGTTTGTCGCTTTAAAAATACTCAATCCCCAACTTCAAATTCATTTTCAATATGCTTGTTGTTTCTTCCTATCTTGTTCTATAGTGAAGTTGTCTTTCAATATTTGGAGAACCTCTTATAGGTGCTCTATGTGTTCCTCCATTGCTTGAACCTTCACCTTCAAAGGGTGAGGTGATGGATGGAGGATGATATTCATAAAGTTCCATAAATGTGGTCAATTTTTTATGAATGGAAGGATGTGTTGTACCAACACTCTACCAAGGGAAACCACTTGACACATTGTTTCTATTTACCATAAGCAAATAAATGAAGATTCCATCCTAGACATTTATCACAATCTTAATTGGCTATTAGATTGAAGATGGTATGAAGCATTGTGAGCCAATTGAACTCTCCAATAAAAAAATAATTTAGTCCTAAAATTACCATTGGAAATTGGATCTATATTGCTTATAATGATATTGAAGACTCCATGTAGCTTCTAAGCCATTTCCATGAATGTTGTAGCTAGCAAATTTGCTTTAAAAGCATGGGAATTAGAGAAAAAATGGGCATACTTTGTGAGTCATTACCATGATGACATTCTATCCTTCAAACCTTGTTACACTTGTAATAAAATTCATTGAGACCACTTCTCAATGTTGACTTGGTATCCCTCTAGTTGTAGGAGACTCTGAGTCTTGATTATCTCTCCCTTATTCTATTGACAAACAAAACATTGTCCATAAAATTTTCAATCTTGGTTTTAATACCTTTCAAAAAATTGCCATTTTTTTTTATCTTGTGGTAAGTTCTAAGGAAACTTGAATGTCCTATAGTAGAAGCGTACAATTCTAAAAGGACCTTATGTTTAAGTTGGAAATTTGATTATAAATATAGGTGATCTTGATATCGTGGGAAATGAATCTTCCATGCAAATCTATCTAATGATATTGCTTCCATTTTATCTTTGCTTCTTCCACCCAATTAGAGTATAGAATGGAAATAGCACAAATTAAGCCCTTTATGTAGTATTCTTGAAAGTGCATTTGCCACCACATTTTGTTTTCTTTTTTTGTCCATAATTTTGAAGTTATCACTTAACATCTTTGTAACCCATTTTTGTTTCTCTTTTAAAGATAATTGTTGTTCGAAGAAGTACTTCAAATCATGATGATCTAGTTTATCTTGAAGTGTCTTCCTATTAGGTAAGGGTGTAATTTCTTAATTGTATGCAATATGTCCAACATTTTCTTTTCATATATGGGTTTGATTAAGATTGTTCCTTGAAGTTGGTGACTTTCAAAGGAATTGTGCCCTCCTTGCATTAAGTTTCATCAATGCCATCCGTTGAAGCATTCTATTCCATAATAAATATTTTTTGAAGTCAAATGTGGATAAGACACGAGTGTACACATGACCTTGTTGATTTTTTCAATAACTTTTATTGCTTCATGAGTAAAACAAAGTGCCTCATTTTTTAATAACACTATTAGAGGTGCTATAATTTGACCATATTTCTTTACAAACTTGCATTAATAACTCAACAAAGGCTAAGAATCCTATAATATTTTTCATGGTTTTGGGAATTGGCCATTCTATCATAGTTTCAATTTTTTTAGGGTATTATTTGGTACTTTCATGATATACAATATAACCCTAATAGTGCACATTTTTCATGAACCTTCCTTTTTGTGAACCATCACCACTAGTGAAGAGAAAGTACTTTGGCTATGTTGAATGATGTCAACCTCTAACATTTCTTGAACCATATGCTCAATATCACTCTTTTGCGCATAGCATATTAGTATTTGTAAGCTCTAATGTCATGTGGTATACTTCCCAGTTGTGGACGAATAACATGGTCACGATCTCAAGAAGGTGTAAGACTTTAGGCTTCTCTCTAAATACCTTGGAATTATTTTCAATAACCTTTTGGAGATCCATGAGGACAAAGAGTCCAGATGTTTGAAAATCTTGTAAGCAAAGCTGTGCATTTACACCATGATGTCTTTTTTTAGCAATTTTGTTATGTTATTAGAGTTTATTAATTTAGAGGGTTCCCTTGCATACCTTCGAGTTAAATTTCCATCTCTTCTGAAGAAAATATCTTGAAAAGTTCCCAAAATTAAGAGCCATTGTTCCAAATGATTGCAAGCATTGGGACCCAAATAGAACACCAACACCACCCACTTGGTTTATAATCATTGGACCCCTAATAGCATCAACACTACCCATTTGGATTACAATCATTGGCGTATTTGATAAATACGCCCACATAATGAGCTTAATACCAAGGCACTTCTTGAATAATTTATGGTATCTCAATTTGCAATCATTACTTGAAGCTTTGGTGTTGGATATATAAAGAAATTAAGAATTTCTGCTAAATTTCATTAATTAAGTTATGGGTATTGTTAGAATCAAACGACATTGTTAACTTTTTCTTTTTATATGTCCTTCTATCTTGAGAGTTCGAGTGTTGATGCTAGCTAATGCATATCAAGTTATGGTTGGAGTAGTTTTTTCTAGTTTTAGATCTTGCAATAGTTCTAATGCATGATATTTTTCCTCTTCATAATCTATGTAGAATAATTTCCTCTCACTGTTGTTATGCCCTTATAATACTCTTTGTCACAATTGAAACATAGTTATTTTGTGAGTCCTTCATCCCTTCATTGAGTTATGAATATTGTGGGTTGAGTGAGATTATGAGAAGGAACATGGTGCTCTTTATAGTTGTTAGTGGCCACCTTTTTGTAGTAGCCATATTTTTACTTTCAACTTTTCTTGCCACCTTGAAAGCTTGTAAGATATGCTTGAAGTATTCTTTTCTAGTTCTAGATTTTGCAATAGTTCCAATGCATGCTATTTTTCCTCTTCATAATCTATGTAGAATAATTTCCTCTCACTCTATTTTTCCCTTATTGTACTCTTTATCACAATTGAAACATGGTTCCTTTGTCATTGTTTCATGCCTTCATTGAAGTATTAACCTTGTGAGCTCAGTGAGGTTAGGAGACAAAACATGGTGCTCTTTGTAGTTGTTAAATGCCACCTTTCTAGTAGCCATATTTTGACTTTCAACTTTCCTTGCCTCCTTGAAAGCTTGCTCTAGAAATTTAGGTTCCAAAATATGCACCTCATTTTGAATGTTCTCCTTTAAAGTGCTAATCAAAATATTTAAATAAGTATCACATGTAATGCTCTCTACTCTAAGACAACTTTTGAAATTGTTGAATGTGCTTTGTAATTGAACCTTTTTGCTAGATATTTATCGACTAAAGAATGTGTTACTTTTAATATCCTCATAATATGTTATTAATTCACTTTTAAAAATGGAACAAGGGAAATATAATCCTTTTTTCCATTCACAAACCATTGGTATCAAACGAATTGGTCATGTTTTAAATACAAGGATGCAAAAGAGTTACCCTTTAAAAATTGACATGTGTGTAGATCAAAGATTGTTCCATCTGGAATACCCATACTATAGGATGTTTACCATCAAAATTCCTCATGTTGATCTCGGGAATTAAGTGGTTCCTTGGTCCCTAATTGAACCCTCAATGATGTTGATTTTAGAGTGATGACTGATCATAACTTTGAGACTCAATCTTCACGTTCTCAAAATGTTCTAAAACCTTCCCCATATGAGATAAAGGTTGAATGACTTTGTTCTTCTTATTTTCATGATTTCCTTAGGTCACAATATCCCTTATAGGGAACCTCTCATTGAGCGTATATAAAAGCGTGGCTTCCATTTAATTTTATAGTAATTACATCTTTTGATCCACTTCCATTTAATTTTATAATGATTCCATCTTTTGATCCATTTATCTTCAAGTTTATTTTAAAGGATTTCTTGCGAACATGCCAAACAATCATTTTCAACTTATTGTCACACATCTTTAAATCGGTTCTTCAATTAGGATATTGAGTTATCTAAGCCTTCACATTCTTCGAGATTTGTGTTCAAATTCCTTGTAGGTTTAGTAGATGTACAATATTTTGAAACCTTTTCCATGTGTGAAAATAATAATACTCTTTTTTTTATCACAATTTTGAATCACCAAAAACATATTTTCAAATAAAAAATTAACGTAATTTCAAGTTAACACACTTTAAAGGTGTTTCAATCTTGCATAAAGGAAATTCTAGGACAATTTACCAATCTTGTATTTCGGTACATGTTGTCTAGCCTTGTGACCTACCACCACAATCTTGTATACTTGCCTTGGCCAACTAAATATGGGGCCAACTAAATATGGGTTTAGATATAGGAAAATGTCTTAGAATAACTCTATTTTTCTAATTTTCAAAATTATTTTTAAATCTCTTAATAATAAATCAAATATCCTGTCGAAACTTTGAAATTGTTCAAAATACTATTGAAAATGACCTATTTTTAAAACATAAATTATCCTAAACAAAATTTAAATAATCTTATATTTTATAATTATAATAAATTTTGTATTTTGGACCAGATGGATTCACGACAGATTTATCAAGCAGCATGGAATTTTATTGGAAAGGATATACTCGAAGTGGTGGAGGAATCAAGACGTAACCAGAAGGTATGTTCGAGTCTTAATTCAACATTTATTGCTTTAATTCCTAAAATCGCCAAATCCGAGAATCCCCTGGGCTTTAGACCCATTGCTTTATGCAATGTTATTTATAAGATTATTTCTACTGTTATTGTTAAGCGTCTTAAGCCTCTTCTTCCAACCCTTATCTCTCTTGAAAAATTTGGTTTCGTGGAAGGTCGCCAAATCCTTGATGGCATCATTACCTCTCAAGAGATGGTTCATTCCTTGAAGCAGCTTAAATCCTCTGGTATGGTAATCAAACTAGACTTATCTAAAGCCTATGACCGTCTCAACTAGTATTATTTGGTTAGTATCCTGAAGTCTTTTGGATTCGACTAGTGTTGGGTGAGTTGGATCCTCTCCGTTATTTCCTCCCTTATCTGCTCTATCCTGCTCAATGGCTCTCCCTCCCACACCTTCAATCCCTTTCGTGGCCTTAGGCAAGGAGATCCGATCTCCCTTTCTCTCTTCGTCTTGGCAGCTGAAGGATTGGGTAGATATTTGAAATCGGAAGTTTGTTCCTCTCAAATTAAGGGCCTTCGCCCATGGGGCAATGACTTATCCATTACTCACCAGCAATTTGTGGACGACATCATGTTATTTTGTCAAGTCTCCTTGAGAGAAGCTCGAAAAATAAAATAAATTCTTCAGGAGTTTATGATGGCCTCAGACACCTTGATTAATAATGAGAAATCTAACATCTTTTTTAATACCCCAAGGACTATCCAAACCTTCTTAGCTAGGTTGTTGGGGTTTGGTATTGGGTCTTTACCTATGAAATATATGGGAATGCCTTTAGTGTTTAATTCTTTAAATACTTCTTGTTGGCAAGACCTCCTTAAAATCCAATCGAAACTTAGTGGTTGGGTGTTCAGAGCCCTCAATCTAGTTGGCAGAACTGTCCTCTTAAAAGTTGTCCTTCAGTCTATTCCTATCTATCAGCTCTCTGGTATGGCCACTCCTAAAACCTCTTGTTCAACTATGGTTGACATCTTTAGGAAATTCCTATGGCAAGGCACTCAACAACTAAAGAAATGGGCCTTGGTATCATGGAACACTCACTCTTCCTAAGATGGTCGGGGGACTATGTCTCAGGGACCCCTTCATCTTGAATCAAGTTATGGGAGCCAAGCTTTGGTGGAGGTGGATAAAAGGGGGACAATATTTATGGAAGAATATTTGGACCCGAAAATATGGTATGCCGACTCAAACAGAATATATCCTTAGATATGGCGATCCCCTAAAGGGATCCTTAGTATGGAACTTAGCCGCAGGGAACATGGATCTTATAAATCAACATTTTTTCTGGGAGATTTGAAATGGACATACAACTTTATCCTAGTAGGATTCTTGGCAGCAGAGAGAAAAAAATTTCAGTTGTCCTGATCTAGGGGATATCTTCCTATACACAACTAGCATGAATTATTATACAGTAGATCAATTCTAGAAGCCCTCTCAATTGAACTTTGGATGGAGAAAGTGGAAGGATCTAAAGGATTGGCCAAATCCACCCCCCTCTGAGTAGTGTCAACTAATGGACAAAGAACTTCAATTAGGGAAAATAACATACCGGAGGGTGAGGACATTCTTTGATGGGGTTACTCGACCTGGGGTTCATTTAACATTAAGGAAGCATATCGTCTCAGAGCAGAAGAGCCCCAAAATCATCAACGTCATCTATGGAAGAAGATTTGGACAAGTAGATTATGGCCAAAAATAGCCCACTTTTTATGGTTGGTATGTCGAGGGTGAATCGTTACCTGGGATTAGCTCCAAAAGTGAGGCTTCCAGGGTCCTTCATTTTGTTTCCTATGCGATCAACACAATGAAAACCTAGAACATCTTTTAAACACTTGCCCCTTTGCAGTCCAAAAATGGCACCAGCTAGGGGAACTGTTTGGCCACTTGGACAAAGATCCATAGAGCATCAAGGAGTCCATACTTTTATGGCGCCAAGGTATTTTTTCAAGTCCGGTCCTAAATCAAGCATGGGAATTAGCTATGGGCTTCCTATTGTGGGCCATTTGGAAAGAAAGAAATAACATGATATTTAAAGACACACAAACCCCTCAAGAAGTAATATGGACAGGTATAACTCAGAATATTCGAGAGACCATTCTCTCAGAAAAATGGCATCTAGATGATTGGCAAGTAGGCCCTCACGAAGCAATAATTCTTAAACTGTTGAACTTATCTTCCAGCATGATAGCTCCAAGCTTTTAATAGCCCCCACCACGTCACCTCAGCATTTCACCGTGCCCCGAACGAATTCATCAAGTTAAGCTTTGATGGAACGTCGAAAGGTAATGTAGGGAATGTTGGGTATGGTGGCCTATTTCAGGATTATCAAAAGAGAACTAGACTTGTATTCGTTGCAGACTGTGGTTATGCTAGTAATAATGAGGCATAGTTCACTGCAATCAAACAGGGCCTTCTCATTGCTATAAGAACGGGTTACAAGAGGATAGTGATTGAAGGGGATTCAAGATTGGTGGTAGACATTGTCAAGAAGCTAAATAAGGGAACTCGATGGGACAAGCTCAGCCACAGCTGGCGTATTGCACATCTGGTGTAGGAAGTTGGAGAGCTCCTCCCTTCGTTTGACTACCTCCTAACCTCCCATGTTCAAAGAGAAGGTAACAAGGCTACAAATTTCTTAGCAAACTAGAGCTGCTCTCATCGAGTAGATCTCTAGAGATGGCATGGCCTCCCCACACCCTAGAAGAAGAATTGATCTCCCTCCAAGGTATACTAGAGCAAGATAACAAAGATAGTCAATAACATGAGGAGATTTGAAACCAACCTCCCTGATCAGGAGCTCAAAATTTGTCAAAAATTCCAGGTGTCATAATTTGATAAGTTCAGCTTCAGATTGAAGAGCTCGTCACTCTGAATCCAATGGTGCGAACTACATTCATATCCGAGCTCGTATGCAGAAGTTAGAGTTGGTCAAAGTTCAGGGTTGACTTGATGACATGGCAGGATTGGATGACATGGCAAAGGTCCTAGCCAATTGGGAGGCGCCAAGTGTCACTCTGCCATTGGTCCTTGCAAATCGCACATCGCAGCAGCAGGCGGATCGCATTACAGAATTGGCCCCCGATGCAGGGTAGTTGCGATGCAATGTGATCGTAATCGCATATGGTATAATGTTAAGAATCAACCCCCGACACAGTTATATATGTGTCACCGCCAATAAAAACTGATCGCGATAAGTCCTAGATGCGGGATTTTATATGTCACATTTTTTAATCCTTATCGAGTCTGCCCAAACCACAGTATATGGGTTCAGGCACGGTTGTGATGAGTTCCGATTGTGATACCGTGATACTTTTATGTGTTGCAAATTAAAGTCCCGGCGGGTCCGTCATATTGCACTGATTAGGTCCCCGCAGCCGATTGCCGATTGCGATGAGCACCCCAGACACGATAATCTTATATGCCACAGTTTAATAACCTGACGGGTCCATGTTATTGCAAGGAAAGGATATCGGCCCTAGCCCCAACAGTTTATGGAGTGCGATGCGATGCGTTCGCATACACAATCACATCAGCCACAGGTTATCGGCTCCGGTCCAGGCACAGTTAAGTCCCGAATGTGATAACATCGATTGCAGTGAGCGGGAGGTTCCAGACGCGATACTGTATTGTGTTGTAGTTTATAATCTAGCAGGTCCCTTTATCGCTAGTTCACATGTTTCATGCGTTAAAGTCTTGTGTAATGTGTATTACCCCTGGCACGCCGATTGCAATATCCGAAAGACCGCGGGACCATCGCCATAACCACTGGACCTAACCACAAGTGTGACCACTCGGCCCTTAACCACGAGATTGGCGAGATTGATGGCGGAACCACCAATTTCGGCGGAACTGCTAGTTTAGATTGCGGATAATGAATTTAACTCTAAGCTATAGATTTGGAGGAGGAAATTGTGGGGAGACTGGAAAAAGTCATAACTAAGGCAATTTTCGACCAAATTGGATGCAAAAAAGAGGCTAGATAGCCATTTTTGGGCATTCTGAACCATTTGGAACAGGGTTTGGATCAAAGGAGCAATTTTGGATAGGATTTTTGCAAAGTGAAGCCTATGGGTGCCCTCGTCAGCGAGAGTGTTGATTTAGTTTACAGAGGAGTTCCAAGATGGAGATGACCTTGTAGGGGTATTACAACCTCCATATGTTTTCAACAACAACCATTACAACAATGTTGTAGCTGTTTTTATTCTTTGCTCTATATGTGTATGGAGAAAGACACTTGTTTAATTGCTTCAAGTGGATTGTTGTACTTGTTTATGCTGTTGGAAGTTGGAGTATGGGGTCTTGATTTGAGAGCCCCTAGCTTGTTGATTGTTTCATGATTAACTCTAGGTTGTGATATGTTTAGAGTGAGAATTCATTGCATAAGAATGTTTCCTTGAAGGGGAAACTAGCCACTCTTTTTGTCAGCACATTTATGTACTCTTTATTTGAATAATTGTGAGCATAATGAGAAGGGGTCAAGCCTATAGAGCTAATCCAAGGAGATGTAGCCCAAGAGGGGTGAACTCCTTTATCAATGATTAGTGTACTATTGTTTGATGCATGCTTCCATTTAGTGTTTTGGTTTCATGCTTTAAGTTTTTCTTCATGAAACTATCTTAAACAAAAACACATAAAATTCATGCTTTTACTAGCTATTTTGGAGTACAACCTCAAGCACATTTTTATATTCTGATGAGGGGAATTAGCATAGCATTACTAATCTGCCCCAATTCAGATCACTCCCCTATCGAGGTGTGAGTTGGACCCAATGGGTATGCCTTGGCCCATTGACTAATGCAAATCCCAAGGCAATCTAAGGCCATCCTCTACATGCATGCAACACTTGGAGAGGTGGAGGTGCGCATCCGAGGGTTAATTTCCAACCCATAAGGTGGCATAGCCATTAAGCTAGTCGAGAAGGTGAGTTTTTTCTTTGTTGTGCTTGGTAAATTGGCTGTGTGCTTCGTTTGCTGTGGATTTGGTCTGGGCTGTTTGTCTTTGGGAAAACACTGGCTCAATCTCTTTCTAGTCAAGGACTCAGTCATTGGTATGTCTCCACTCTTAATTTTGTTCTCCCTACATCTATGGCTCTTCGTCTCTGTCCTCGGGTATCTGGGATGCATGGAACAATGGTAGTCTGGCGGGATTGGAAAATAATTTCTCTGGATTGCGGCATGGTTTGGTCAATGTTATGTGTTGAGTCGTTAGTTTTCTATGTTCATGTGCCAATGGTCTATGAGATATGGCTCTTGCGCATGAGTTCACGTGGGAAGGCCGACGGGCTGATCTGGGTTCCACTGCATTCCCTGCCTTTGTTATTTCAGAATTGTGAGGGTTTTGGTTTTTGGTCAATTTTGTTTAGTTCTTAAGGACTCTGATTATGTATGGTCTCGGAATATGGCCATTGTTGTTTGTAAGCACTGACCCGGTCTTAGTAGGAAAAATGTTGTGGTTTGGGTCGAACTATGGGAAATGACTGGTGTCAGTCCCCTCTTTGCGACAATGGTATATTACATTTGGTTCTAATGCATGGTTGTATGTGGGTCTTGGTCAAGGGGTAGCTCACAACTCAAATGTTCTTTCTTTCTTCGATGTACAGTTTTGTTGCTCGAATTGCTTAGAGATGAGATTCATCTGGCCCATTCTGGGGTTTTTCCTGTGGATGTTTCAGTTTGTCAGTATAGGGTCGATTGTGGCCATTGGTGGAGCAGTGGCAGACGTGAGACCGCAACGCCTTGCTAGTCGCCTATTGACAACAAACTTTCAAACTGGCTCCTTATTTTGTTGGTTTCTTTTGTAATTTCATTGGCAAGTATTTGGGGCTGGAGCGACCCTCAACACCGTCTTTCTTCTGATCTTACATTATGTTTGGGTCGACCTCCAGATTTTGACACAAACCATTATTTGTTTTATTGGTGTAGAAAAATGGTTCCTTCCTCTAGTAAGGGAAGGAATGGCCGAGGAGGCCGCGACCACAGGAAATAGAGGAAAGCATCCCCTTCCCAGGCCAGTCAACCTAGCTCATCTAGGGTAATTGTGTGTGGGTGAAAATCGACATCTCAAATTATTCAAGAAGCCGCTTAGGGGTATCATTTGGGTAGTTCAACCTCGGTCAAGCAGCCCATAAAAAATTGGGAAGAGGAGATTAAACAGACAACAGAGAGTTTGGAAATTGATTTAGATGAGTGACAAACTTTGATTCCTGACTCTGGCCATACCCGTGGAATATCCACGCAATATAAGCAAGCAGTCCACTTATTTTGGATGATCAAGAGCCTTCTAGCTAAATCCTTGGAGCAGTTTCCACCTAACATGCATTTGTCCTCCCATGGACATTCGAATTACACTAAAGAGTTTCAAAAGATTCAGTTTCAATTGCAACAACATAATGGACACCTCAACCACATAGAGCAGCACATCCCTTGTATTCCCCACACGGCGCTACAAGGTACCACTGTGAAGGACCTACCTTGGTGGATTTGTTGATGAGTAAAGGGACAGTGTATCCCTGGTTATAGTTTTGTATGAAGCATTTTCAAATTTTTAGGCATATTATCAGTTATATTTATAGGTTCTAACTTAGTGACCTGAGAACCCACAATAAAAACAATTTTCTGTCAACGTTTCAAATCCAACTAGGTATCTAGCTGTAGGTAGGAAGAACAAAGACTAAGAGACATATATAATGTGGCTTGTAAGACTTATTATCTTTTATTTTTGGATGACTTATTTTACTGTTAGGTGGCCAACAGAACTGGTTTCCCTTAGGGAAGGTTGAGGCCAATTAACTTTAAGACATAGATGTAACTTTCTTTTCTAATAGAAAATTAATGAAAAAGTCCTACCAAGCTTACATTTTTATTTATTTTTTTATTAATTTTGTATTTTGAAATTATAACCTTTAACCTCTTTTAAAAATAAAACTTAATTTAAAAAATGTAAATTTAATGTAACATGTTTAAATAAAAGTGTGTTTAAAAAAAACAACGAAATGGTGCCAATTTTTGAAGGTTGTAAAAACAACCCACCAAAAACAAAATAATGAATATGAGACCCACCAAAAATTTGAAAATCTATCTAGAATGGAATACAACTAGCTCAACTAGCTAATTCGTACCCACCAAAAATAAAACAATGAATCTGATACCCACCAAAAATTTGAAAATCTATCTAGAATGGAATATAACTCGCATAACTAGCGAATTCGAAGTTTGTAAAAGTCGATAGGTGTATTAGTACAACCAGCTCGAAGTTTGTAAAAGTCGATAGGTGTCGGTAATACAGTGAGCGCATACCAGACTAGATCCATCTAACTCTAGATCTATCATGGGTCGAGAGGGATCAATTCCTTGGAGATGCAAACCTAAGTGTAGAATTTGAAGAAAAATTTGCACCTCGAGAGATTTGATCCCTCTCAAATATTAATATATATGGTAATATAACAAATTTAATATTATATTAAATTTAATATTGTATAAATCCAAAGAAGTTATTAAATTTAATAATATTAATATTATAATATATTAATATTAATATTAATATTAGATATAATGATATTTTTTACATGGCACAATAACAAAATTTATAATAAAACTACATAAAATTAATATTTTCAAATATTCTCATTTTGATGTAAAAATATCTCTCTTTAAATATTTTAATATATTTATATAATATGATTTTATTTAAAAAAAATATTTTTGAATTAACTTTTTTTAGTTTGATTTGTGTTGAATTAACTTTTTTAGTTTGATTTTGTCAAGATAACGTGATATAGAAAAGCACAGTTGTAATGTGTTTGTGCAGAAGACAAACACTATCCGCTTAAAGCAATGAGATAATCTTGACCATCGGATGAGAGTATACGACCGTTAATCTGAGCTGTTAACGTCTTCGCAAATATCCTTAAATTTCAGGGTTAGCGCGTTCCAAACCCTCGTTCATTTAGTTCTTCGGTAGATCACATTCAGGTTCGATTCTTGGCGTTTGCTAGAGATTAATAGTTAATTCGTTTGTTTAGGGTGCCGGACTAAGTTTCCGGTTATTTTTCTTCCGTCTTTATGTTGTTATTTACTTCCATCATTCATAAGTACCACCTTCTCTGCAGAATGGGGGAATTGGAACTCGCAATCGGACTGCAGGAGTCAGAACCGGTTCTGATTGAAGCCATTTTCCATACGATCAACGTATATGATGGCATAATCTAGAAATAAAGGCCTATTAGAAATTACTACCATATTTTGAAGCGGTTTATTTAATGGAGGCATCAGATTTGATCTCCCTTTCGAACAGACCTGTCATGCTTTAATCTTGGACATTTATTTTTCGAGATTTCGAAATCTGGTGGGGGTAAAATTATGGAAAATTGTGTACAGTAGGTCTAAAATAGGGGGGATTCGATTCGGTTTTGTACTCTCGATCTTAAGTTATTGTTCATAAGTGAAAGGTATTGGATAATGTAAAACCCAGTAGCCGTTAAAGCTCTATTAGGGTTTTGATATGGCGATGCCTTTGCGGGTGCGCTTGCAGGCGGGCCATCTTATTAATAAAACGATTTTCTTTTGGTTTTTTTGGGAGGAATAACCTTCCCAGTCATCCGAGCCGGTTTTGGGGTGGCGAGGTCTGTGTTGCTTCATGTTTACTGCGTGTTTGTGTTGGAATCTTGATTGATTATTTGACGCGGCTAACTGTCAATCCCATTTCGAAAGCCCCTGATACGACACGAAGCAATTCTATCAGGTATGGAAAATCTCATAAAACACTCGAATTTCACAATACAGAGGAATTTTATCAGGTATGCAATCGAAATAAAGTGAATTGTGCATTATTTGTCATATTTAAAATCTTGGATGCGAAAGGATGCTAAAGGGGGGATCGTCGATTAGTCATT